>JAESUZ010004369.1:0-1200000 GCA_017311185.1 Proteles cristata cristata
CCTGTAGAATTGTGTCTTGATCTGGGATTATCAAGAATGGATTTCCTCTCCTATAGAGAGTCACAGTTCTCCAGGACACCTGAGACACAGTTGAGCTTCTGAGTCTTGGCATCTGAGTACAAGTTACCTGGCAATCTCGTAAAAATTTAGCCAACTGAAGACCTCCTCTGATGTGTCTGCTTGGTATCTCCCAGGGCACTGGTGGCTCTAGGTCTGCCTTCTGCTTTGATGTTTGCTGTGACTTCCAGGAAAGGAAGCACCTCCCCTAAATTAATACCACATCTGTGGTATAATCCTAATCAGTTTATTAGGAAATCAGCAAAGGCACAGGCCTAACAGTCTTCTTACTCTCTCATCTTTTGAAACCTACATGTGTATGTGTGTGTGCATGTATGTGCACATATATTTGAATCTTATAACACATGGCTGCAGATATTATTAGGTTCATGTATCATTGGAGATATTCATCTGCTATGTAGTTGTGGGGGACAAAATAATGTTCCCCTCCTAAAGTCAAGTCTTAATCCCTGCACTGTGAATAAGTTACCTTAGTAAAAAGAACTTGACAGTGTGATTAAGTCAAGGATTTTGAGATGGGGAGATTATTCCAGATGATCTGAGTGGGCCCAATATAATCATAAGGATCCTTATAAGAGGGAGATAAGAGACTAAGAATCCGAATAGTTAATTCCACTTCTTGACACACCCACATACTACCAACACTCTCTACCTTTAACTTATTGATGAGGAAGGGAAAGACTGAAAGAAAAAAATAGCTTATGGATTACCTTATTTTCTCCTTTCTTGCTATATCATTTTCAGCTCAAGTGGTTAAGATTAATATAAAGAAGTAATGGAAGTCAAAAAGGATATGATAAGTAGTTTGTGCCTTCTTTCTGTCATACCAGTTTCTCAATTGGTTTAAGGGTTAGAGTTTGCAAGTCAGTATAGGCCCTCAGCCCACAGGGAAAACAGAAGTGATGTTAAAACACCATGACACTGAGGAAGTGCTCAGGGAGGGGGCGTGATGGAGGGTCAGCAAAATCTTGTCTTCTGCTCACCATTAAAGGGTGAATTGTAAAGAGGGAAGGAGACTTAGAGACCTCCGTATTTCATACTAAACAGCATTCTGAGCAAGGCCACAATCCATATAATACAAATGTGAATAATTACTATATTTAACTCATTCAGGAAGTATTATGATTAGTTATCTTTATATCTACTTCCTCATCCTGGCCTTGAAAAACTATTGCCCACATACTTAGCCTTGTCAAGTTCACGATATGAGACAGTTACCGCAATAGGGCGTTCGGTTAAACTCAAAATTTCCTGGCAACTAATGTGAGAACATAAAACTATAAAGGGAAAGGAAGAATTATAATGTAATAAATAGTTTTTCATTCACTCATTTGTAAACATTCTCCGAAGAAGAAATAAACAGAAAGGTTACTCTCTATAACAGAAAGGTTACTGTCTACAATTTATTCCTCATTTTCCCAATTTGGGAGAATGTAAGTAGAACTGGCTTATTGGGGTAGAAACATGAGCTGGCTTTATTTTTTCCAGAGCCTGCCCCCTGACTGTGGTTGGCTGAACCCCCCCAACTTTCTTACTCAGTGGTAGCTCTCTTTACAAATTGTCATTCTGATCTCTTGGTTTTTCATTCTGTTTCTGGTTTCCAGGATTCTCTCATGCCGGTATTTAAGATCTGCTCGAACCTTCATTTTCACATCAGATACTCATGTCTTCTTACTTGACCAGGTAAGGTTGCCATGCTCTCTGTGCTCGTCATTGCTTCCCTGGCTAGCCCTGCCTGGCCATCAGTACCAGACATGGCACCTCCTGCGTGACCAAACACTGGTCACTTGTGGGGTGAATCTGAGCGCCCTGAAGAATTCTGCCCACAATGTCATCGCCGGGCGGGGGAGAACTAGATCCTTGATCTGCTCTGATCCCACTGTCAGAGTCTGTCCAGGCTGCTATAACAAAAACTACCATAGACTGGGTGGCTTAAACAACAATTTCTCACAGTTCTAGAGGTGGGGAAGCCCAAGATCAAGGTACCTTCAGATCTGGTGTCCGGTGAGGCCTGCTTCTCTGTTCCCAGATGGCCTTCATCTCCATGTGTCTTCATGTGGCAGAGGGGACAGAGGAGCTCTCTGGATTCTTTTTTTTTTTTTCTATATATGACTGTTAGTCTCATTCATGCAGCTCTACCCTCATGATCTAATCATCTCCCCAAAGCCCCACCTCCTAATACCATCACACTGGGGTTTCAACATGTGAATTTGGGGGCCACACAAGTGGTACCCGCTCAAGTACTTGTGAGGCTATCCTCAGATGGTCTACACCCAAAAGATGCATCCCAGAGACCACTTACCTGTCACCCTATGGAGCGACGCAGGCCCAATCATCTTTCCCTGGACACTCCTGTTGCCATGCCTAACAGTGGGTGGGCCAGCTGCTTCATAGCCTTCTCTCTCTCAGTTCTGACAACACTCCCTTCTTTCTCCTTTCACTCTGCAGAAAGGGATGATTACCACCCACCCACGGATGGGGACAGTGAAGGAGGAGAAAACCTCTCTTCCTGACCCTCAGACTCCTTAGTAACTAACTCCTTAGTCCTTGCCCACAGAGCAGACTAGGGGTGATGGAGAGCGGTGCTTGGTAGGGCTAATCTTCCTGCTCTCAGTAAGACCCGAGGCTGACCCCTGACAGCCCATAGTATGCTGAATTCACAATGTGGGGTGCTTTATACCAAGCTTTAGGCTTTAGCGTGGATTTCTGAACAACAGAAAAAAACCTCCCTCAACATTTTATGGTATAAGTACATGCACTGAAACCACATCATCGATCACTAATTACCAATAACTTGCTTTTATCTTGGGCATTGTGCCAAAATCCCCTGTGAATACAAAGGGCTTCAATATATTTTCCTGTAGGCAATATGATACAGATTGATAGGAAGACTGACAATATACGTTAATAAAACAATGCAGCAAAAAAAAAAAATACTCAGAACAATTACACTAGCGTCTGCTTTAATGTTATACCTGTTTTGCAGAAGAAGGAACAAAGGCATATTTATTTAAATGGGATGAGGCAAGATGTCTTCACTGCCAGCTTCAGTCATGCTTTAAAATTATTTTTTTAGGGGTGCCTGGATGGCTCAGTCAGTTAAGCGTCCAACCTCAGCTCAGGTCATGATCTTTGCGTTTCATAAATTTGAGCCCCACATTGGGCTCTGTGCTGACAGCTCAGAGCCTGGAGCCTGCTTCAGGTTCTGTGTCTCCCTCTCACTCTCCCCCTCCCATACTTGCACTCTGTCCTCTCTCAAAAATAAACATTAAGAGCAAATCAGAGAACTCTAGATGCTGGCGAGGATGTGGAGAAACGGGCACCCTCCTACACTGTTGGTGGGAATGTAAACTGGTACAGCCCCTCTGGAAAACAGTGTGGAGGTTCCTCAGGAAACTAACAATAGAACTCCCCTATGACCCAGCAATAGCACTGCTAGGAATTTACCCAAGGGATACAGAAATGTTGATGCATAGGAGCACATGTACCCCAATGTTCATAGCAGCACTCTCCACAATAGCTAAAACATGGAAAGAGCCTAAGTGTCCATCAACAGATGAATGGATCAAGAAGATGTGGTTTATCTATACCATGGAATACTACATGGCAATGAGAAACAATGAAATCTGGCCATGTGTAGCAACATGGATGGACCTTGAGGGTGTTATGCTGAGCGAAATAAGTCAGGCAGAGAAGGACAAATATCATATGTGTGCACGTATAGGAGGATTAGGAGGAACTTAACAGAGGACCAAGGGGGAGAAGAAGGGCGGAAATGGTGGGGGAAAGGGAGAGAGGCAAACCATGAGAGACTCTTGAATGCTGACAAAAACTGAGGACTGATGGATGTGGGGGGAGGAGGGGTGGGCATGGAGGAGGACACTTGTGGGGATGAGCACTGAGTGTTATGTGGAAACTAATTTGACAATAAACTATTTGTAAAAAAAAATAATAAAATAAAAAAAAGGAAAAAACTTAAAAAAACTACTCAACAGAAAAAAATATTAAAACTTTTTAAAATTATTTTTTATTTTGAAATAATTTACAGAAGAATTACACAACTAGTACAGACAATTTCTGTATACTCCTCACCCAGCTTCCTCTAATGTTAGCATCTTATATAGCCATGATACAATGACCAAAACTAAGAAACTAACATTAATGTAATACTATTACTAATGTAATACTATTAACATGGATTTTTAATGTAATCATTTTCTCCCCTATTGTGCTTTTCCTCTACCAGGATCCAATCTGAGGTACCATTTCGTAGCTAGTCAACATATCTCCTTAGCTCCCTCCAATCTGCAACAGTGACTTAGTCTTTCCTTGTCTTTAATGCCTCTTAGTACTTTTAAGAGTCCTAGTCAGCGGGCTACCTGGGTGGCTCAGTCTGTTAAACATTCGGCTCTTGATTTCGACTCAGGTCATGATCACACCATTCCATGAGAGCTCAAGCCCTCTGTAGGGCTCTGCGCTGACAGCGTGGAGCCTGCCTGGGATTCTCTCTCTTCCTCTCTCTCTGCCCCTCCCCTGCTTGTACACACACCCCCACACTCTCAAATAAATAAACTTAAAAAAAAAAAAGAGTTCTGGCCAGGTTTTCTGATTTTTTTTCTCATAAGAATGGGATTTTGTGGATTTGAGGTGAAGTATTCTCGATCATATAACAATATGACTTATTACTGGTAGGTTAACCTTGATCACATGGTGAAGGTGGTGTCTGCCAAGTTTCACCACTCTAAATTTACTCCCCTCCCCTTCCATATTTAAGAAAAGAGTCACTAAATCCAGCCTGCACTGAAGGGGAGGGGAATTAAGTTCTAGGGCGAGTATTAAATAATTTGTGGACATGTGTTAGTCATCACAGTAACATATAAATATTTGGGAGGAGAACTTTGAGGCTATGCAACTATCTTATTTCTCTTTAAAGTGTTATCTACTAGGGGCACCTGGGTGACTCAGTCGGTTAAGTGTCTGACTTCAGCTCAGGTCATGATCTCATGGCTCATGAGTTCGAGCCCTTCATCAGGCTCTGTGCTGACAGCTCAGAGCCTGGAGCCTGCTCTGGATTCTGTGTCTCCCTCTCTCTCTGCCCCTCCCCTGCTTGTACTCTGTCTCTGTTTCTCTCTTTAAAATAACACTAACAATTTTTTTTAAAGTATCATTCACTAATTTTAGCATTCATTAGGACTGCTCACAACAATTATTCTGTGGTATCTCTTTTTAAATTATTATTATTAATTTTAAATCATGTATAGTTAATATATAGCTCTGTGGTGTCTCAATAGTGATTTTTCTTTTCCACTCATTTCTTCTATTCTTATTCAGAATTCAGCTGGAAAGACAGTTCATTTCTTTCAATTCCATTTTATTCATTTATTGGTATGGATTCAAGAATATTTTGTTATTTGAGTTATAAATTTATATCATAATTATTTATTTTCATTGTTGAAATTGTTCTAGCTTTGCCCCTAGGTCTTTTCATTGACTCCTTTGAGATATTTTCATCTTTTCTTGTCTTTTCTTCCCTCCTTCTTTCTTTTTCTTCCTTCCTTTCCTTCTTTTCTTTTCTTTTCTTTTCTTTTTTTCTTTTCTTTTCTCTACAAGAAAGTCAAGTCCCTCCTGTGTTTTCCCAGTCCCAGCCCGAGAACTAGCCATTTTTCCAAGGAGGTCTGGTTCCTTTTATTGAGAATGATATTTAGAAACCAAGACCTGAATGCTAAGTGTGCTCGTTGCTTCTAGATGTTCTCGAGGACAGAGCTAAGAAATATACATATACTAGCTTACGTATATACATATCTATATTTATTTCAGTATCTATTCATATATATATATTAAACAAGAGTTCCAGCTATACCTCCAATTCTAGTTCATCAATACCACAAGTTCATTGTAGCCTCTTTTACTCGGTCACCTCTTTTCCTGATAGTAAGAAATCTGCCTCTCCTTATCTCTATTACTTACTTATATATATTCAAACTTAGTGTACATTTAAAGAGTATCAGAATTGCTAACCTATCCTCCTCTGAGATACAAATTTACCAACTAGAGTACAGTGTTACGTACAGTTTTTTTGTGTCTTCATCTTACAATTTCAAGTGAAAACATGGTTTTCCAATGTTAATTAGGTTAGCTCCCCCCCACCCCCTTCAGTGAGGCTATATCATACATTTGTAATACTGTTAGGTTTTATTTGTCTCAATCTGCGTTCCATCATGGCTTCCCCTGACAGTGTAGTTAATTTAAAAACAATTACATACAATAAAAGTCACTCATTGGGCTATACAGTTTTTTTTGTGTTATGACAAATTTACAGAGTCTTGTATCTACCACTGCAGTACTAATACAGAATAGCTCCGTTACCCTAAAAATTCTTTTGTAATAAACTTCTCCCCTTTCCCCAAACCTGACTACCGCTGATCTGTCTTCCATCCCTATAGTTTTGCCTTTTTCAAAAGGTCACATAAATGGAATCCTACAATACGAAGATTTTTAGGTCTAGCTTCTTTTACTTAGCAAAATGCACTTAAGATCTGTCCATGTTGTTGCATGAACCAATAGTTCATTCCTTTTTCCTGCTGGGTATAGACAACCTCATGGTGTGGATATACCAGAGTTTGTTTTCCCATTTACCTGTTGAACGGCATCTGAGTTATTTCTAGTTTGGGTGTTATCAATAAAGCTGCTATGAATAGTCATATATGGGCTTTTGCACGAACACAAATTTTCACTTCTCTCGGGTAAACACCTAGCAGTGGAATGGTGGGGTTGTATAATAAATGCATGCTTCTAAGAAACTATCAGATAGTTTTTCAGAGTGGTGATTACACTTTGCAAGGAATGACCATGCCTGGTGTTCCACACCTTCTCTAGCAGTTTGCTTGTCCACACTCTTTTTCAAGTGGAAACTGTTGCCCCACCCCAACTCTGACCTGTCCCTTCTTTTTGGCCTCTGCTTGAATTGCAAACTAATCTTCATTTTTGCTTTCCAGCGTGCTGGTATCTGTGAAGGCAACAATTTTCGATTGCTTCATTTTTCCACGGGTGGGCAAAAGTTCTATGACTCAACCTCCTATGCACCTGCTTCATGTCTCCACTGGGCACTAATGTATTATTGCATTTTGAATCTACTAACCATCCTCGAAGGCAGTTTCAGCAAACACTCTTCGGTTGGGATGAGAGATAACAGCATCCTGCTTCAGAAGAATTCCTTTCTGGCTTTCCCAGACCTTGGCTTTTGTGAGTTCCTTAACGCCTGTGTATCTCAGCCCCTTTGTAATCTCCCTGAGCAAACCCACTGAAATACAAGGATGTTCAAGGGTCTTTATCAGACCCCGTGGTAGCCATGGATCTGGCAGGAGAGACCACTCCACATTGCTCTTTGGCTGGTGCTGGGGCCTAATTCATCAGGAAGAAGCTATACATCTGGCCCCTGCTTGGAGTCCCTGTCTCCTAAGTTGGCAGGTAACACATTCTCGTAGTCACTAGAGGTCTCATTTGACATTTCTTCCCCATGTTTCATCTGACTAGTCTTACTCTGTGCAGATGGCTGGTAGGTCACATAATCCCCAAGCGCCGGGAACCTCCCTGACTGCATGACAAATTGGACGTGGGACCCTGGACTGCCTGTCCTGCCTTCTACATGGCCTGTGTTTGAGGATGTCACTTCTTCCCCAGCCTGCTGCGTGTTCCCATTGGCATGTGCCGACGGGACGTTTTCATAATCTCTGTAGCACTGAAAAGCCATCCAGGGTTGCTTCCCCTGGATGGCCTCAAGATTCAACCCTGCCATGTTGACATAGTCATTTGAGGTCTCAGAAGAACTATCCTCATTGCTGAGTGGGTCATCGCTCTCCAATCTTAGAGACCAAAAACTGGTGTGGTCAGTGGCATTCCCGCAGTCCTCCTCTCTTTCCTCAGTAAGCTCTGGCTTCTGCGCACTTGTGGGGGCAAAACCATTCATGGGGGTGGTGTCGGCAGAAGCCAGAAGAGTCTTAGCGATCTGTTCTGTGGTGGAAACGTTGATGTAATCTCTCGAGTCCTCTGAAGAAATGCTCAGGCAGTCTCTGGCTGCACTGACATTGACATAGTGTGCAGAGGGAGGGAGGTCCCCACGCATCTGGAGCCCTGTGGCACTGTCATAGATGCCCACCGCATAGCTGTTGGCAGGATAATGTTCTCTGTGCACCCAGAGGACACTGTCTGCTTGGGAGGGCTATGAACAAGAAGAGAAGGGTACTGATGGGATGAAAGCAGAAATATGGGCAAAGCCTTCCTACTTCCCCAGCCAGTATCACTCTCTGATAGCTCCTTTACTTGTTTCTTCACCTGTGAGAAAAATCTCTAAATCGGGGGCCTCCAACTACAAGGCTTTAGATACTAGGGAGGTATGAGCCAAGTGGAAAGCATAAGCGTAACAACACAGTGTAAGTGTTAAGTGTAGCAACAGTGTAAATGTGTAAATTGCTTCTGGT
Source organism: Proteles cristata cristata (assembly GCA_017311185.1). NCBI lineage: Eukaryota > Metazoa > Chordata > Mammalia > Carnivora > Hyaenidae > Proteles > Proteles cristata. Next base: position 8,556 of record JAESUZ010004369.1, read on the forward strand.
TTTTGGCCACAGTGTGAGTGTGCAGTGGGGAGTGTGTAGGGGCGAGTATTATAAACTGGCCAGAGCCTACTGTCGCAGAGCCCACTGAGAGTCAATGTAGGGACTCAGCCCCAGACTCGGTGCAAATCCCAGCCTCACTACTCTGTACTGAGTTGGGGCAAGTTACTTAATCTCTTTGCCGCCTTACTTTCCCAGCATGTAAAGTGAGGATAATCATAACACCTATGTGACATAGGTTTTTGTGAGGAGTAAATGTGTGACTATGTGCAAGGCACCCAGAATAGTTGCTGGCACATCAAAAACACTAACCAATGCTTGCCGTTATTATTAAAGGGATGGCTGATGTATAGACTCAGCTGATTACGGTCATTTAGGGATGCCGATCCGATGTTTCCAGAGCTTCTGACTTCTCAGGAAAAATCTTCAGGCTTTAGTGTGAAATCTTTTAGATTTTCACGTGTTGGCAACCGGTTCTAAATGTTCTTTACACACAGCACAGAGTCCAAGCCAGCCAAGTTGTGGCCTTACATGGGTTTGGCACTCTAAATGCAAAAGCCCCTCAGGATTCCCCCCCACCTTCCGCTGCCCCTCTGCCCTCACCCCCAGTGGCTGGAACTCACTTTGCCAGTGGAATTTCCCTTCCCTGCCCTTCATCAGCCGTGCAGGCTTTCTCCCCCAGGAAGTGTTAGAGGTGGGAGCAGAGCCCAAGGACAGGGTATGTGAGAGGGGGGCGGGGAGATGGCCACATGGTACTTGAACCTAAATCTTGGCTGGGGAGAGGCTGGAGAGCAGCGGGATCAGCAGCAAGACTGAGCTTGCTTGAATGATCGCAAACGGAAGGGACTGATTTTTCGACAGGCCGACAAGAACTTATGTATGGACATGAGCCCTGCTGAGCTTCAAAGTCCTCCCTTCACAGTCTCTGGGGCCACACTGCTGTGGGAGTCCTCCCTGTGGGCTGCCTTCAGAGCCTGATCGCAGGACGTGTGGGGTTCTTAGTACTCATTATACTCCTCCCCTGGTGACCTCAAAAAATATCCCACGTTTGATCACATTTTACGCCAGCCACAATGCTCAGTGATCTACAAATATACCTGCCCTGAGGATAATTGAAACAGTTTGGCACAGGCGCCAGAAGTAATTACCACGGGAGGGTTTTTAGGGTGTTTTGAGCGCCGATGGCATTGTTTGGAATGCTTGTGTGCCCTCCCTAGGTGATTCCTTGCAAGGGGACAGGACTCATTTGGATAAACGGTTACCTGTCTTGGTGAAAATAATCCATTTCAGTTCTAACACCATGTCCTTGAATACATGTGCCCTGGTGCCTTGCTTCACATCACAAACGCCTGCTCCTGTATTTCTCAATTTCTCTCCCTGGGCAGTAGGGAGATCCCGAGGCTAGTCTTTCCAATTTATTAATAGGGCCGGGGGGGTGTGTGTGTGACTGCCAAGACATGTGGTTTGCAGGCGGAAACGAGATCTGTGACCTGAACTCATTTCCCTCAGTTCTTCTGCCAGAAACGCCTCATTTCTCCCAAGGGACTTGTCCTTTCCCTTGACTCTTACCACATGCTCAGAAGGAGGGCTCTCAGAATTTCTGGACAGGAGGCTCTCGGTGCTGAAAATTCGGTTACTCCTTGATGGGCGTCTCCCTGAAATGACAGAGGACAAACCATGAGGACAGCTGGCTGGTGCCCTGAGCGCTTTGGCCCAGACAGTCTCTGCATTATGGGGTAAAACGGGTTTGTGTGGCGTCTGGTATTTGGAGCCTGGTGTTCTGTGGTGAGAGGGTCAGAGCTAGGGGTATGACATGCTCTGAGGCTGGGAACTGTTCCCAGCTTCTAGCAGAGGACTGGAGGACACTAACTAGCAAGGGGCTGGGGAGGCTGAGAAGTTGGCGCCTGGGGCGAGTCTTCCTGGCCTGTAATGTTCTCCTCTCTGTCTTCCCCATTCCTAGACACGCCCATCTGTCTCTTGCTAACTTCACATCAAGATGAAACAGAACCCCAACCTTTTTATAGCCCCTGAACTCCCCTTTTAGAGCTTTCTAGGCCCCCAGTGGAGCTTCATCTTATCCCATCTTCCTCCATGCTCCCCAAAGGGCAGAATGTCTGAAAGTTTAAAGAAAGCTGCCTCTGCGGGGCGCCTGGGTGGCTTAGTCGGTTAAGCGTCCGACTTTCGCTTAGGTAATGATCTTGGGGTTCGTGGGTTCGAGCCCCGCGTCGAGCAGTGCTGACTGCCAGCTCAGAGCCTGGAGCCTATTTCAGAGTCTGTATCTCCCTCTCTCTCTGACCCTCCCCTGCTCTCGCTGTCTCTCTCTCTCTCCTAGAAATAAATAAAAATATATAAAAAAAAAAAAGAAAGAAAGAAAGCTGCGTCTGGGTGGTGAGAGGTGCATTCTGGGTGTAGAAGTTCAGTAACATCTCAGTCCATGGATTAAAAAGAAAAACCTACCCTCTTGCCTCTGGGGCAAAGAGTCATAAATATTTTTGGCTCCTTGTCTGGGTCGAGACAGAGTCAGTAAGGGCATGACAGTAACTCGGAAGTAAGGAACTTGTCCTGCAAGACAATGACAGAGATGGAGATCACAGCAGAGGCCAGTTGCACAGAATGTGGGGACCTTTGGGGATGGGATGGTCCCTAAAAATATTCTCCACCCTCACCATGTAATATAAAATATACATTTTCACACATGCCCAATTCCATCTGAGCTAGAAGCCTCGGTCGACAGAAGCAGGAGGAAGAAATGGGGAGGAGGAGGAGGTGGTGGGACACGTGAGTCCCAGGGCAACGGGCTTTCAAAACGGAAGTCCAATCAGCACTGAGCCTTTTGGAGACATAGCATAGACTCTCGAGTGACACAATGACCGGTGTGTCAAAGAACAGAGGTTTCCCCAGTGGGATAGTTTATCCCTGGAGAATAAACTAGGCTGTCGATGCCAGGTGAGATTATTGATCCTAGGGTGTCTCAACTTTGTGCACACAAGGGACTCACGCCTCTTCAATTTATTCCAGTTCCATAGGCCGTAGAAGATCATGGTGGTCAGGAGGATGGCGAGGAATCCCGCAAACCCAGAAAAGATGGCGGTGCCGTGGTCTTTATCTCTGTGAGGAAAACCAAGTGCCAGTTGAAGGAGGCTGAGGAGGCTGGAGAAGATGCTCCCAACAGGAATTGGAGCCTGGGGACTTGGAATGTGAGGCTGGGTGAAGGAAAGCTGGGGTGGGTGGGTTGGAAGGCTGAAGAGAGGGATTTCTCTGTGAACAGAGGGAAACTGGACACAGGAGAAGGGTACTATCCCTTCTGAATGCCTCCTGGATACGAGGCTCAGAAAGGCAGGTATATGACCTCTAATATATCAGAGGTCACACAGATAGGAAGGAGCAAAGATGGAATGTGAGTTGAAGTCTGTAGGGACCCAAAGATCATGCTCTTTCTACCACACCACACTATCCTCCAAATTTGCAAGATCAGCCTCCTCTGCCTGACTTCCCCACATCCCCGACTCCTGGGCTTCCCATCCTGGGTGGAAGAGGGGTTACCCAACACACAGGGAGGGAGCTACTCTGTGACAGTCCAGCTTGCAAGCACTTGAGCAGCCCCCATGGACCAACTTGTGGAGCTGGTCTCCAAGCAGCCTTTGTCGTTTCATGGAATGTAACCAATGCAAAAGAGAAGCCGGTTTGCGCTGCTGGGGATTCCCTGACAAGGCTGGGGGTGCAGCTACTGTAACAAGAAGAGCCAGTGGATGTTACAGCAGGAATCGCTAGGGGACCTGCTACCTCCAAATATTAGAAACTCCATCAGCTACTAGGGAAGGCTCTTGTCCTCCTGAGTCCTAGACTTGTTTACCCAGTTTATACTGGACATTTCCACAAGGCTGCCCAATGGACACCTCCAACCATATAGGTCTCAAACAGAATGCCCATTCTTCTCTCATGAGCCTGCTTCTCCTGTGGTGTCTCCCATCATCTAGTGGCTCAGTCAGAAACCCTGGAGCCACCTTTGACTGCTCTTTTTCTTCCACACCTCACTTCTCGTCAACCAGCAGATTCCATCTGCCCAATCCTGGACATCTATCCCAAACCCAGTCACTTCTTGCTCCTCTAGTGCCAACCCTCAGTCCACATGGACCTTTGCAGCAACCTCCCTAATGCATTGACTGGCTTTCACTCTTGACCCCAGCATGTTATCTTCACTCATGAGCCAGCATGATCTTCCTAACAGTAAACCAGATCACGGCCCCCATCTTCCTGTGACCTGCATCATTTCCCATCACACTTGGGATAACAGCCACAGTCCTCACCCAGTGAAGACTTCATGGCACCTTATGTTCTGGCCTCGGTCTATCTTCTGACCTCATTTCCTACCACTATCCGTCTGACTTTGACAGCTAGGATTCCCGGCCCTTCTTCGCCCATGCAAAGCGTGGTTCTGCCTCTGACCGACAGTGCCCTCTTCCAGGTGTCTGCATAGCTCGGTCCATCATTTCCTCAGGTCTCTTCTGAAATGTCACCTGCCCAAACAGGCCCTCCCAGCCCACACTCTATTACTCTCAGTCCCTTTAACTCTGCTCTGGTTTGTCTTCCTACACTTAAGACTGATTGACATTATATTATATATCCATTTGTTTATCTATTAAGATCTGACTTTTCCACTTGACTGTAAGCTCCAAGAGGCCATGGACTTGTCTATCCTGTTTATCTGGTGCCTGGAACAGTGCCTGGTACTTAGCAAGGGCATGATGAATATTTGTTGAATGAGTGAGTAAATTAATAAACATAAATGAATATAGAAGTAATTACTTTTGGGGGGATTCCAAGTTCTGATAACTTTATGAATTCATTTCCCATCAATGCTCCTATTGCAAGTGACATATATTTGTTTGGCACAGTAATAACATTTATTTCCCTAAATGACAGCGATTTAAAATTTATTGTTGTTGGGGTGCTGGGTGGCTCCATTGCTTAAGGGTCCAACTTTGGCTCAGGTCACGATCTCACAATTTATGAGTTTGAGCCCCTCTTCGGGCTCTGTGCTGACAGCTCAGAGCCTGGAGCCAGCTTCGAATTCTGTGTCTCCCTCTCTTTCTCTGCCCCTCCCCTACTTGCTCTCTCTCTCTCTCTCTCTTTCTCAAAAATAAAAGTAAACATTAAAAAAATTTATTATCGTTGAATTGCACTGTTATCGCAGCACTGAGATTTATACCCACCAGTGTTGCTAAAGCTTCAACTGCTGATGGACTTTTTATTTTTGTTAGTATGATACTGAATGTTTTAGCCATAAAATTTATATCCACGATTAGTTCTGTGAGATTTTATATCCTAAAGACATATCTTTATCACATCTATGATTGCATTTTCCATTCATGGAAAGTTTTTAGGACCTAAAAACACATCGTTGAAAAAAGTGGGCCTTTTGTTTCCATTATGGTAGGAGCTAGTTTTTTGGGGGGGGGTGGGGAGAGGCAGTGGTTGTTGGGTCCTGAGACAGGAAAGATTGGGGACAGTGATGGACTGGGTGTTGGGTGGTAAGAAATCCAAGTGGACCAGGCAGCAAGCTCTGGAGGAATCCTGTGTTATCACAACTACCCCCTGCGACTCCTTCTTTTCAACACCTACTGCTTTCCTCCCAGCAGCCCTGAGTAAACTTCTCTAAGCCTGGAGTTTGGTGGTCTCAGTGGACCTGAGCCTGGCTGTGAGGGCTAGGAGCCCTGCTGGGGTAGAGCCCCCTTTCCCCCCAGGGTCCACCAGGGATGTGTGTCTAAATCGGGGGAGGCTAGAGCTCACCATCCCGAGTCACTCACCTGTCCAGGCTGCCACCAGTTTCCTGCAGAGTCCTGGCCTCCGAGGTCCCCTGTCTAATTTCTGAAAGGGTCGGGGTGATCATATCCATTTCCATGGGGACCTCTGGCTTCAGCTTCTCCTTCTAAGGCTTCTCTCAATTGTCATCAGCTAGTGCATGTTGCCCCTTCTCCTGGGTCTTCCCAAGCTGTCGACCCCCAGGAGAAAAGGCAAAATTAGTTTGTGTTTTACACAACATCATAACCACTTCTTTAAGTAGATAAGAATGATGGACACCCTCCCCATCCCCATGTTTTCCAATCTTTCTAGAACTTTCCCCCAACAAACTTTCTACCTTGCATCTACCCCTGAAATGTCAGGCTGCGCTGACCCCAAACACAAAAATGACAGGTTTGCTTCTACCTGGATGTGGCAACAGTGCCGGAGGCGAGAGCTCAGCCTGCTAAGGTGGTCCCCCAGCCAGGTGCTTCAGGGAGATGCTTCGCTCTCTGCCTTCTGGTGGAAGTATGAGGGGTAAAGAAACTGCCGAAAGGCCTGAGAGAGAGGCTCTGCGAGAAGCCCATCCTCCCCCAACCCTCAAAGGAGCCAGAAAAGAGCAAACATTTTGCCAGAATGGAAACAGAGAGTCGTCACAGGAAATGACACCACCGATGTTCTAAGGAAGCATGGGGCACAGGAAATGCTTCTCAGCTATAATAAGATAGAAGAAACCATGTCTCCCCGCCCCCCCCGGTTCCCTGGACTGGCGGGTGTGCTGTGGTCTGTGGGGAGTGTGACTAAAGATGGGACAAGGTGGTAGGAGATTCATGATTGTCCCTTTGGGTTTCTGAGATAGGCTGTTTTCATAGACACTTCCCTGAGTGATTTTGACAAAGCTGGTCTGTTTCACGTTTTGAGACTCTCTCTAGGTATTACCCTCAGAATGGAGCCAATGCTGGGTCATCAGGGCCCCTGGAGGCCACTCCCTCCTGAAGCCTTGCCCTCCGTGGCCCCTGTCTGCTGGCTGTCTCTCTCGCAGACTCTTCTGGAGATCTGTCACAGTCCTGCTTGCTTCTGAGGCCATCTCAGAGGCTGGGGACCTCATTCCTCGTGTCTACCCAAAGTGTCCCAAACTTAGACAGTTGTTCAAAATTTCTTTCTAGCTCCCTTACCCTCTTTTATTTTTCAATCTCCTGAAACTCTGTGCATCTTGGAAGAGTCCAAAGAGAAGGGGCCACTAAGACTCTTACGAGGATGTGAAGAAGGGCCTTTGAGGGGCGCCTGGGTGGCTCATTCCATTAAGTGTCCGACTTTGGCTCAGGTCATGATCTCGCGGTCTGTGAGTTCCAGCTCTGTGTCGGGCTCTGTGCTGACAGCTCAGAGCCCAGAGCCTGCTTCGGATTCTGTGTCTCCCTCTCTCTCTGCCCCTCCCACACCCCATGTTCTGTCTCTCTCTCAAAAATGATTTAATGTTAAAAAAAAAAAAGAAGGGCCTCTGACTTGGCTTTCCACAGGCAATGGACTCCCAGAGGGACAGCACGGAATACAGACAGTGCCTCAGTACCATGCCTCTCTCCCGTCTCTTCCCAGTCGACACTGAGGCTCATGACTTCCCGGGGCTGCCCACCCCTGCCCCACGCATCCAGGCTCTCACAGGGCCCTCAGGGGATGGGGGCGGCAGGGGGGTCCTGGCCAACTGTCCCCGGGGCTCAGCCTTTCCAGGTGCCCTCTGCCCTCCCTCCACGCAGCCTTACCTGGTAGGAAGCAGAAGTGGTTCAGAGGCAGCGGGTTCGAGAGCTGAAACCTGGGTTTCTGCCTGCTTGTCCTTTGGATGGGGGCTGCGTAGAGCCAGGACTCCTCAGGACAGGGAGATCCATCACTCCATGGCCCTGGTGGCTGGGACTGGTGGCAGAGAGAGGCTAGGCCCCCCTAGGCCTGTCCTGAGCCTCTGGCCAGAAGACTGTGTGCGAACTAGGAACTTGGAAGGTGGTATAAGAGAAGGGCCAATGGAACCAGACCTCTGAGCTGCTACTTAAAAAAAAAAATTTTTTTTAAAGAAATTCTCTTGCGTGATCATCTTAAGACCTTGCTTCTCTTATCTACCCAGAATGCTTGAGTCAGACTAATCTTCCCTCCGGGTCTCCTGACTCTCCTCCCCCACACTTGAGGAGAACAGCCTTCTGAAAGGAGGCTTTGCTCTGGGTTTCCAGACCCAGCTGCTCCCTGGCACCATGTTATCCTTTCCCTCCCCATCGTGCAACAACCTATCAAACCAACAAATGAAAACATGAAATAGGTGTGTGAAGTCATTCACCACGATAATGGAAGAAAACGACTCGTTCCTGGGACATAGGGCATACGTTTCCAATCTGATTGCTCTGGTGTTGTCCTCTAACCTGATTTCAATGATTTTAGAGTTGAATGCAACACAGGATTCTAAAGTATTAAGATTGGTTTTAAACAGACAGAACTTATGCATCCAAGTGAGCAAAGCCCTTTGAGGGGGAGGGGCTCTGGGCTAACTCAGCCGGATGTTACTAATACCCAAAACCTTTCAGAGTCGTCTGGAAAGACAGAAACACTGTGTTAAGAGTATCAATGCAAGTTCAGATCCTAAATGACCTATTTGGGTGATCTTGGGCGGGTCCTCTAATCTTTTTGGGTGTTTCCTTGGGTATAAAATGACAGTAATACTACTACTTGGGTAATGATGTTGTGCAAATTAATTGGGCTAACTATGAAAAATGCTTAGCTTAGGCCGTGGCCTGTGTAGGAGCTCATTAAATGGGGGCCGCTATTGCATGATTACCTCCTTATGTATTAGGCTCATTTCTTTATTCTTTAATGGACTGTCCCCTTTGGTCTTTCTCTCTTCCTCTCTTGATGTTTAGCCTGCCTACCTGCCGTGTTTACTTTATTCTTTTTTTTTAAATATATTTTTAAGTTTATTTATTTATTTTGAGAGAGACAGAGATAGCATGCATCGGGGAGGAGCAGAGAGCGCAGGAGAGAGAGAATCCCAAGCAGGCTTCATGCTGCCAGCACAGAGCCCAATGTGGGGCTCAAACCCATGAAACCACAAGATCAGGACCTGTGCCGAAACCAGGAGTCAGGTGCTCAACTGACTGAGCCACCCCGTTGCCACGCATATTTATGGGAAGTCTCCCACCATGTGGCCCTAGACGCTTTGCACACGCATAGATGCAGTCCGGCCACACTCCACGCTTAGCCTCGGGTGCCACCCCGTCTCCTTTTGGGCATTTTGCACTCCACGCAGACCTGGCTCTTGTCACTTCTACATCCTGGGATCTTTGTGTTGGTTCCTCCACTGTGATGGCAGCTCCTCTTTGTCTCATAAAATTCCAATAAAATCCATGTGAAGAGTCTATACTGGTTATTTCTGGGGCTTGAGGCCTTTTGGTACTTTCTTCTTAGGATTTTATTGCTTGAATTATTCTATAAATCAAGTGTCATTTTTATAAAGAAATAGAGTTATTTTTAAAACACTATGTCGTGTCACCACCTCTGAGAAGACTTCCCCTTCTGGACCTGGGTTTGCTCCGCTGCGTCCCCATGGCACCACGCGTGATAACAGCCCTCAAAGGCTGAGATTCGTTGCTTGAATGGCTGTCTCCTTGCGTAGACTTTGAACCCCTTCAGGGAAGGGACTTTGTTTTATTTATTGCATCTCTAGCATTTGGCATGGTGCCTGGCCATCAGAATTTAGTGGGTCCTCTGAGAAGTTCTCTTAGGGGCTATTGCTGCTGTGAATTTATGACCTAAATGTGTAACGGGGTGAGATATTGGGAAAGAAATCGGTGTCTAGGATTTTCTCCTGCCATGTGCTCATCAGCCAAAAGATAGAGGCAAGCCCTTCACTGTTCTCGCTGCCCCTTGTAGGAAGGGGGACCCAGCTCCTGTGTTGGGTCTCCTTTGCCCTAGGAAGGGGTTAACAGTGGCTTTTGTATTTCTTTTTCTTCTTCTTTTCTTAATGTTTGTTTATTTTTTAAAAAGTTTTATTTATTTCTAGGAGAGAGAGAGAGACAGCGTGAGCAGGGGAGGGTCAGAGAGAGAGGGAGTCACAGACTGAAACAGGCTCCAGGCTCCGAGCTGGCAGTCAGCACAGAGCCCGACGCGGGGCTCGAACCCACGAACCGCGAGATCATGACCTAAGTGAAAGTCGGACGCTTAACCGACTAAGCCACCCAGGCGCCCCTTTAATGTTGATTTTTGAGGGGGGAGGGGCAGAGAGACAGAGACAGGATCTGAAGCTGGTTCGGCACTGGCTGCGAGAGCCCCATGCTGGGCTTGAACTCATGAACTGTGAGCTCATGACCTGAGCCGAAGTGGGGCGCTCAATCGACTGAGCCACCCAGGTGCCCCACAGTAATTTCTGCATTTCTAGGCCAAAAAAAATAAAAAATAAAAAAAAGCCCAAGTTGCCCTGTGTGAGAGACTCCAGCCAGGCTTTATTTGTGAAGGTCTGGGGGCTGGACAAGCACAACCACAGCAGGGTGAAGGCTGGTGCCTTAATCCTCTACCCTCCTTGCTGGCTTGTTTCTCCGCTGCAGGCCTTCTCCAGTCCAGGCAAGTCTGAAACCCAGAACAAAGGCAGCAAATACTTTCCTTTTAAGTTAAAGATGAGAGAGAGCAGGGTTAGGATAAATACATTTAGAAAGCATGGAAATATTTCTCTGCTCCCCACCCCCACTCTGCCCAAGGCCCTCAAGGAGACAGAGGAGAATCTGGAAGCAAGAGGTTTGGCCAGCCTAGGGGACAGTTTGTTCCCCAGTGAGGATAGGCCTTCGTGGAAGAGGTGGGTCGGTGAGGGGCAAGGGAGCACTTTCCTTGAGTCTGGAGGGCAGACGCCTGCCTTCTGGGTCCCTCTGGAGTTCTGTGTTTGGCAGCCTCCCCTGGAGACGGAGCGGCCTCAGAGCCTCGAAGCAGAGATAACCGTGGGGCGTGTCCGCATGAGCAAATGTCTGCTGACTGTCCCAAGTGTCCCCCCTCTGCCCCAGGGCTGCGAGCCGGCAGCCCACGCGAGCAGAGAGGTTGTGACCCGGGGCGGGGTCCCTGCGCAGGAAAGAGGCAGTTCCTCAGCAGGGGGAGGGGTTGCACCATCACACTGGGGACCAGATGCAGGCACAGCACCTCTCGGAGAAGGCCTGCCTGGGGGCCAGGCCACCAGCGGCAGCAGGAGAGGGAGGCTGGGACAGGGAGGGCACCTGGCAAGCTGGTGTCCTTTGTTCCCTCCTAGCGTGAGTGAGAACGTCATTTCAATCACTTTATTAGCCAGGGTGTGAATGCACGACGGTGGCAAGGGATAGGTCTTAATTTTTGGGAACAAGCATTTTCTTTTCACTATTCTGTGTGTCCAAGCATGACAGAGGGCTTGGACTTACCTGCGTCCTTCAGTATTAGGCCAGGCCCACCTGTGGCTCGTGAGCCAAATCTGCCTTGTTCTAGACCGAGGCCGCACGGTAGCCGGCGTGATCCCCTTAAACTGTAAGACCGATCATTGCAGTCCTCAACTAAAGCCTTCCGAAGGTTTCCCACTTCCTGGAAGCCAGACTTAGCGTGGCTTCTAGGCTCTGCCCTGCTCCCAGCCGCGGCCGGCACTTCCCTCCTCCACTTCCCCTTAGTCACTCAGTTCCAACTCTTGCCTTCCCTGTATGACCTCAAACACATTAAGATCTCCTGCGTCATGGGGCGCCTGGGTGGCTTAGTCGGTTAAGCGTCCGACTTTCGCTTAGGTCATGATCTCGCGGTTCGTGGGTTTGAGCCCCGCGTCGGGCTCTGTGCTGACTGCCAGCTCAGAGCCTGGAGCCTGTTTCAGAGTCTGTGTCTCCCTCTCTCTCTGACCCTCCCCTGCTTACGCTGTCTCTCTCTCTCCTAGAAATAAATGAAAATATTGAAAAAAAAAAAAGATCTCCTGCGTCAGGGCCTTTGCACTTGCTGGGCCCTTAGCCAGGAATCTCTTTCTTCCTCACATTGATCTAACTCACTCTCTGACTCCCTTCGCATCTTCACAAACCTCTGTCAGAGAGGCGTTCTCTGACCACTCTCCAGAGGAGCACCCCTCGTGCCCCAGCCTCCCCATTTCCTTTACACTTCACCTCTCTCCCTGGTCCTGGTCACCATTTGACATGCTATGCATTTGCTTCTTTGTCTCCCCTCTGTGAGACAAAATTCAGAGGGCAGGGACTTTGTTTCGTTCCCCGTCGAACCCCCGGGGCCTGCAACAGTGCCTGGCACAATGTGTGCTTCCTGAATGAATGAGGGGACAAATGTCCAAGGTTGGGGAGGAAAGGAGACCATAAAAAATGGAGGCCTCTTGCTGACCTTGGTGAGTGCCGGCTAGTTTGGTGCTAGCCCTTATTTAACTCAGAAAAGAAACAGATTCCCTGAACTTTAAGGGCTGAGGGGCAATTTGTCTTTGTTGCAGGTGTAAGTAGTTGAGCCCCGGGTGAAGCCTGCCCGTGCATGTCCTGGTATGTACCCGTGTCCAGCGCACACGCGATAATGCTACATTCCAGGGCAGATCAAGCAATGAAAGAGAAATGCCAGTGGGCATTCTCCATTGGTTACGAATAGCGATTTTAGACACTGGACCAAAAATGGAAAGCGTGTCGGAGTTGAGGAGACCCTTAGGTCATGCAGCACATTCGTAGCAGAGCCAGGGTTATGTCCTAGACCTTTCTACTCCAGGCGGGCCCTCTCCACTGTAGCTTCATGAGACGGCTCGCTTCTCTTCTGTAATCGTACGCCACTCCACTGGGTTAGATCTCTGCCTCCCCGGACTACTGCGTTTCCACAACAAATTCCAAAGGTGAGTCAGCGAGGTAACAATCTTAGCAGGATGGACCACAGTCGCTAAGTTTTACTCCAATCTATGTGTGTTTATATTCGTAATTATAATGGGAGCCAATTGAGGCAGAATGCAAATTAGGCTCGCTTGTGTATTTAATCACACAAATCTTGTGTCTCCCACATGTGGGTCATTTCAGTGTGCTGGCAGGGACCTCAGAGAGGGCTGGTTCACAGTGCCCTTACGGTGATTTTTGTTTTTACGCTATCACGGACCTAGAAGCCAAATACATTAAAAAAAAAAAAAAGCTGCTTCTGTTGAACACCTGAGGGCTCTGAATTGTCTCTGAAGAATCCCTTCTGGAGCTTCAAAGGATAACCTGAAATTCATTGATGTAGTTCAACTGTCTCCTCGTTGAGGTGGAAAACCAAGTCACTCAAGCAGCAGAGTGGGGGGCGTGGGTCTCCTGCCTTCTGGGCTGCCCACACGTCAGGATCCTATCCACCTCTCAAATTTCTGTTTTAGCTTCTCCACCAAAGGGGGAGCAGAAAAAATTCCAACCCCTTCTCTCTCCTACCTGGTCAGCAGCAGTTTCAGTTCAAAGGTTTGGCAGGGAAGACACGGGCATTCTGGACCCAAACGGAAGGAAGGCTTTGGATGACCACAGTGTATCTGTTCTCACGCTTCCTCCCTCTCACAGGTGCTGAAGGCAACTGCTGGTCCCCAGCCCTGCCTTCCTTGGCCTCCCTTCCTCTTTCAAGTCAGTTTTCATGTGTATTTGCTTTCGATAAGGCCAAGACATGAGGATCTGGAGTTCTAAAACACAAATCAGTCTTTCACTGCAGGGTTCCTGTGTCCAGCACGCAAAAACCCCCAACAACCTAACCCATGTGCTGTGTCTAACCCATGTGCTGTGTCCAGCATGCAAAAAAACCCATGTAAGCTAACCCATGTAATGGCGAACAGCCTCAATCACAGGGGACATTAGAGAAACCAAATGTTGGCTGGCCCTGAACTCAGAGACCAGGTCTATCCAAGAACAGGATGGATGCACCTGGCCTGAGTGTGAAGGCTCCGGCTCCGTAGACGGTTCAAGGGGCTCCCCTTGGTCAGGCTGCATGAGCAGGAGCCATGTTTGGTGGAAATTTCGCTTTTCCAGTATGCGTATCACTGAAGTTCTCACTGGAGGTGTGAAATGGCGTTCTCGTTTTGACACTGGCCTCTGAGGAGATGGCAGACAAGTTTCAGAGAAATAAAGGTGTGTGATTAATCCCACAGGACCCAGAAGCCACTCTTTCAAGGCTGAAAGTATTACAGTCCAAGGGTCCAGCAGGTTGTTATCTCTCATGGCATAGGTTCATGTTGGGGACAAATGAATAGAAATGATACCACACACACAGTAACATGTTGACAGATTTTATTTACATCAGGGTTTCCAAATATATTTGCTGGTAAAGAACATGCCATATCCACCTTCTTTCATGCTTGTGGTAACATGAAGGCCATGCCCTAACGGGGCCAGGTCGAGGCTGGTCATGAGTTCACTGGTCCCCAATGACTTTTCTTCGGATTTGCCACAGATGAAGTCAGGGAATTGCCCGGTTGTGTGTGTAGTTGGGAGGGAACCCAGTGAGTCTTGGTGGAGAGCTTCAAAGAAACCCAGTGACCACAGGGAGAGGATATGGTGGCTGAGGAAGGCTCACAAACCATTATTAAAGATGGAGGGAAGAGAAATGATGCACTTCTAGAACTGGGGAAAAAATGGAAGAAAAGAGCATGCTCTTTTTTTTTTTTGTATAGTAACTCAGGCCCAAGGAGGTGAGCTGGATTTATTCTCTATTAAAACAATACCTTAGGGGGGCGCCTGGGTGGCTCAGTCGGTTAAGCGTCCGACTTCGGCTCAGGTCATGATCTCATGCTTTGGGGGATTCAAGGCTCACATTGGGCTCTGTGCTGACAACTAGCTCAGAGCCTGGAGCCTGCTTCAGATTCTGTGTCTCCCTCTCTCTCTGACCCTCCCCTGCTCACACACACACACACTCTCGGAAATAAATAAAACATTAAAACAATTAAATAGAAACAAAAACAGTGAGTATAAAACAATACCTTAGGATTCTTGGTCTCTGTCAAGGGAGTTGCTGGGATTACCACACGCTGGGATTAGGAGGTGAAGATGCCAAAGACCCAGTCTGGCATAGCACACAGGCACAGACCTCAGGTCCAACCGAGACAAGGTGAGAATAAGGGTAAAAACAGGGCCACGCCTTAGAAAGGACTCAAGGTGTGCACGCGCACGCCTGTGTGTTTTGCATCCCTTTCGCAAAGGTAACTGGAGGGAATCTGTAACGGGAAAAGAAAGAAACTGCGTTCTGTTTTGCCAATGATTTCTGTCATCAAATGAGGCCTAGCCCCCTGTTACTACTGGTGTTTTTTTTTTCCTCAGCCCATTTTAAAGACCCGAAGTAGGCAGGGCGCTTGTGCCTGTGCAGGGCAACCGGGGACAGGCAGGGCACAGGGACGAGACTTCTCATTGCAGAAGCCGTTTTCATTCAGGGCTGGTTCCTCCTTCAGAAGCAGCCCGTTCAAGCAGCCAGGAGAGTTTGGGCTGTCCTTCCCCATCGTATTTTTCCTAAAGGACCCTGGGGAGCCCACAGAGTCTTTTCCTCCCTTTGATGTTTTCAGAAAGAGCTGGGGACTCGATGGGGCGCCTGGATGAAAGGCGCAGGAAGGAGTCAGGAGTTCTGAAATATTGAGGCTCAGAAGCCAAACGACCCGCCAGGGGGCTGTTTTGGCCTAAACGAGGGGCCTAAAATCAGTCCTGCTAGACTCACTGAACGGGACAATTAACAGAACAGAACACAACCTTTGGGAAGGGAGGGACTGGAGGACCCCAGAGGCAAGGTCGGTAAAAAGTGCTAACATCAGGGGAATGAATTTCTCTAAAAGGCATTTCATTAAAGAGAAAGGATAAAGGCAAACAAAAAAAGAAAGGACTGCCCCATCTGACTCTTACCCTTCCAGATCTATCCTTTCTCAAAAGCTCAAGCTTCGCAGCGCCGCCCACGGTGGATTCTGCCCGAAGCGAGCCGAGCAAAGCCTGTACCGTCAGCGCGTGGAACTGGCAAGCGGGGCCGTGGGTCCCCAGAGGGACGCGTTGGCAGAGAAGCATGTCGAGAGCCCAGTCACATGACCCCAAGTGGAGACACACTGAGGACAGCACAGTTACAAGTGGGCATGGGTTTTTATTTTCAGTGCACGGCAGTACTGATTTCTGCTCGTCGGCAGCAAGCTTTATTGGTTCCAAAACAAACAAACAAACAAAATTATCCCTTTTTTTCCCCATCTTTTAAAACTCCTCTTCTTCTTCCCGTCTCAGTGGACAACATATTTGAATTTCAGAGTTGCCAGTTTACAGCATTTTTTTTCTTTAAGAACCATATAAATACATGCAAAACATCGTACAGAGAGCTTAAATAATATCGGAACGCAAATACAGAGTGGGTGCACCGTTAAGCTGGGCTGCGAATTATGGTAACGCACACGGGGGTGCACGCTGCTTGGCTATCGCCATGTTTGTTGATGTCATGCAGACCACGCTAGTCAATCTTTTGTTGTGTTTGTTTTTCTTTTTTATACAAAAATACCAGTGCTTGTTACACTAATTACTGAAAGAGGAAAAAAACAGAGAAGAAAGTCAAAATTCCTATCTGCGTGCTGCTTTGAAAAGAACAACGTAGACAGAGTTGTTGGCACATATATATGGCATATTCACATATGGCATATATACATATGGGGAGCGAATCTGAACCAAAGGCCAATTCGGTCACAGGGAGCTCACCTCCCTCCATCTCTCCTCCTCGGCGAGAGGAGAGGGGACAGCAGGCCTAAGAGCAGGGCTGGGAAGGCAAAGCACTGGCACTGAGCTAAATGGAAGGGTGTCTGGTCTATTCTGAGGAAAAGGCTGGAATGGCTTCAGAACGGCAGGCATTTACAAGTGCCTCCTCCCCACCACTGCAGTGGGTGGTCCCTAGATGTGGAAAGTGAGGAAGTGTGCACTTTGTGATGGTATCACAGGCCGCTTCGTTGGGCCAAAGGAAGCAGGAAAGAAAGGAGGTGAGGCATTTAGAGGTTGCAGGCCGCATGCGAGCTTGCCACACCCCCTGGGTTTTCGGCAGTGAGGTAATCGCTCAGATATAACGGTGCAAACTCTCCCCTCTGAAGCTCACGTGGAAGAAGAAACCCAGGCCCTAAAGAACTCACAAGTGTCAGAAGGATTGCTAGGTGGTCTCTCTAACACCTTGAGGGGTTGGGGGAGTCATTTCAGAGGGCATCTATGGGAAGGACCTAGCCCCGAGATTGCCGCCCAGGGCTAGAGCCAGCCTTTGTTGTTTCCACTTAGAACTCTTTCCCCCATCTAATATATATTGCACACAACATTTCTAGGGGAGGGGAAGTCCCATATCAGGTCCTTGCACAAAGACTCATTAATGGAAAACTCCTGGGACAACAGGAGGTGAAAAAAACCATAAAAAAAGCAACCCCCCAATCAGGGCATCCTTGCAGCCCGAGAGATATTCATGTCTTGGGTACCACTCTGCCAGCTACTCATCAAGAAACAAAATCCAACCAAGGCCCCTGATCCTAATTCACTAGTTACCGAAAAGCCCGCCACCCATCTCCGTGGGGGACACGTCCTCATTTCCTGCTGGTTATCTCTTCTTGCTGAATGCTTTCCTTCCCATCCACAGGCTACTACCCATTTTTCTAAGTTCATCTAGGATAGTAATGTCCCCTTCGCCCCATCAGACCCTTTTTCAGATCTAAAGCACCATATTGGGGGAAAGCTTTATTAACTTACACCATACTGATTCACTGCCAGTTGAATCACTAAAACTGAATAGAAAACAACTTATATAAAAAACATATGCACATAAACACTTAAACTTACTTAATTCTGTATCAACAAAATTTATATTAAAAAAGTCTAGAACCCAACAAATTTTTTTCCCCGTAAGTATAAAGATGGCTGTTTGGAGAAAGAAGTACGGTGCATTGGTTTTAAAACCAGTTACAAATATACTAAAGTCACCTGTCATGTCAAACAGCTGGTTATGTGCTCCTTCCACAGGGTAACATGACAGCATTCTATTTCGAATCCTTTAATACATATGGCTGACTCAAAAATCTCAGTTTCTGATCTAAAGAAAACTATATTTTTTTGCATAATATTTCTCTATTTTTTTCTCTCCTACCATGGAAACCAGGATACACACAAAAACCACTGCCTTGAAACAAGTAGATACAAGCCTTCGAGAGTAACCTGCCAGGCACCATGAGAGTCTTTTGGGAGCAGAAATGGGAAAACTGCCTCTGAAGTTTGTTATTGGCTTGTTTTTCAAACAGATCTGAGGTAATAAAAGACTTGACAGAACTAAATCTTCCAATGTACTTAATAAATATATGTGTGCACACCTAACACCTTGGGTGAGCTGTTTTGTCCCCATGGGACTATTTAAGACAGAGAAAAGATTGTGGAAGTACGTGACCTTTATAAAACCCAAATCAAATTTGGTGGGCTGTGGAGTAATGGGGATACGTAGGGGATGTTGTCTCCTTGCTCTTTTTACCTTGGACAGCTCAGGTAGAAGGGGTGAGGGAGGAGGGATCTAGAAGAGAAGGCCAGGGAGCGTAGGTTCAGGCCACCTTACTCTCACAAGTGGAAATCGGGCAGGTCCTAAGAGCCTCAAGGCCTACTCCCTACTCCCATCACTCTTGAAAGAGGGGGACAGGCTTCATTTATTTCATGGGAACTGGTAGACCCTGCACAGAAGAGCCTATGTCCACATCAGCAGGAATAAAAATGGAGCTCCTGCAAATGTGGCTCGACCTTGTCCCATTAAGGGACACTTAAAAAAAAAAATCTCCTAGCGAAGCCCCCAACTCCTGAGAGGCAGGTGGGAAGGGGATGCTTTGGGCAGTATTCAGGGAGAGAAGGCACAGGTCTTTACAGTCGAGCACGTTCTAGAGAGGGTCTTGAGTGGGTCATGTGGGAGAAAGGGAGAGAGGAAGGAGAGCTTTTCAGGGTGGGTCTTTTGCTCCTTTAAGTCAGCAAAATGTCACTGGAGCCCACTTGGGATGTGTATTTTCAAAAGCAGAGTATTTGAGAAAGGTTGGGACCTGTTCAGAGATAAGTAAGGGACCACGAAAGAGCGGAACGAGAAAACTGAAGGATATGCCAAAGCTGGTACTTGGGCACCTAAGCTCAAGTGTCTGGTTTCTCTGATCCTGTTGGGATGGCCCTTTGGCCTTTCCCAAGGCTTCTCAGTACGCACACCCCCAACAATCAGGTCTTGCCCTGGAAGAGCCTTGGCAGAAGGCTTTAAAAGTGGTAGTGGGTCAACTCAAGGAGGATCGCACAAGAGTTGGCTTTGATGGTCTGTCTTGTTCTAGACCTGCCAGCTGCTAGTCCTCAGGGAGGCAGGGCTGGTCTCAGTTAATTCTTTTGCCACCACTTTGCAATAGGAGAAAGCTCGGGCTTACGGTAGAAATTATATACCAAACATATGAAAGCTTCATGGTCAAGGCTGAGCTCCCTGGCACTTAGAAATGATGCACACCTGACAAGATGGCAGTTTAGAAATGGAAGGTAACCTGACAACAACAGAAGCACATTCTTACCAGCGCTCAATTGCTTCAAAAGGATCTTATTTTTAGCAAAGAAACCTTTCTTCCTCTAAGACTAAACCAAGGGTTACACTGGGGTCAGAAGGGAGAACGGCCAAAGTTGACTCTACTTAGCCATGTCCTTTCCACTTTCTTAATCATCATGACTAAAAAAAAAAAAAGAAGAAGAAAAAAATTAAAAAGAAAGAAAAGAAAAAAAAAAAAAAGAGTGAAAGTAAGGAAGACAAATGGTCATAAAAGATCAAAAGAACCTGGGGCGGGGGGGTGGGGGGGGAGTTGACTAGAAGGGCAGAAAGAGCTAGAGGGCTTTAGGTGTAAGTTTTGAAAATGGGAAAGTCATTTTAAAAACAATCACTCTATAAGCTGATTCTATACATTCCATTCCTACCTCAACACATTTCGTTTGGGGATCTTTATCTCTTTGAACCCTCGACTTAGCTTATAAATGGCACAGACTCATCGGGTAAAATCAAGAAGTCAGGAGATGATGACATATGCATACATACCGGGGAGAGTCTGGGTTGGGGTAAGATGCCAAGAGGATTGTCATCATTTCTTTAAAATGACAACTGATATACCCAAGGAGTAGATTCTACCATTCTTTACCTGCCTGGGGTTTGACTGGGTCCCGCTACAAACCCCAACTCAAGTTTAAGTTGAAATCCTGTTGGTCTGTGCTCTTGCCTCTTCATGGTCAGGTGGGGGTTCACACATACTTGGGAGCAGCGGACATGACAGTGAAAGGTCCCATCATCACCTTAGAGATGGGACAGGTGAGAAAGGAAATGGGGAAAGCAGGGATGGGAGCCAGAGAATGAAGTTCAAACTGACGTCTCCAGGCTGTGTAGAGGGCTGTCTGCGTGGGAGGCAACGATGTGCACTTGGCTGCAGTCCACCGCATTGTTGTTCTTGTTGGCATTTGGGGTGACCTCACCATCCAACAGGAGCACCCTAGTCCCAGTCTTAGGAGTCTCTTCAAGATCTTCCTCCTCATGCTCATCCAGGAGTGGTGTTCGAGGCACCTCCTCATCTATGGCGAATTCAGGGTGGGTCATGAAGTTGTGGATGGAGTTTTGGTTCTTGGGTTTCTGAATGCTTTCGTGGAGGGAACTATGGAACGCTTTGACCACTTTGATCTATACCAGGGGAAGGAAAAGGAGGACGAGAGAACACCAAGGTGAGAACTGGCCAGTAGAACAAAGAACTGGTGGTTGGAGGAGAGAAACAAAACCTAAACTACAAGACACTACTGCTCAACAACCAAAATCAAACACATAAGAAGAGATCATGGAACACCAGAAACATCAACTTCCAAGCATGGGGTTGGGGTGGGGTGAGTAATGGCAAACAACTGAATATTTCAAAAGCTGCATTAAAAAAAAAAAAAAGGTAGAGAACCCAAAGCAAAGTTAGCGTTCCCAAACAATCTGTTCTTAAAACGAAACAGAAAACAGAGTCATTAGTTCTTTTGGATGGAGGGCAAGGGCATTGGAACTAGGTGCGAATTAACAGCCAAACTTAAAAGATGGTCAGACATGTGGCTTTCTGTGTTGAGGCCAAACGTTTTGTGAACGTGGAATGGAAAAATTACACACGGAAGTTATCGGTTTGAAACCCTTAAAGAACCAAACACATACCAATCTATACACAATATACTTTGGGTGATAAGTGACCATGTATACCGTGCAGCAAGGCCGACAGAACAATCTTCATTTGTGTTGGCAGCATGCAAGAGATGGAAACTCTCCAGCTTAATAGTTGCTCTTTCAGTCAAGGAACATGCATACGCTTATATCCCTCAACCCCTACCATGTCCCCTTTCCCCAAAGAAAGAACAACTCCACTAGTTCAGGCCCTCCCCTGGTGGATGTGGAGGCAATACAGGCATCGGAAGACGTCTTCCTTCTGACTACTGACAGAAGAGCCGGCTCGCACAACTCAAATGCACAGCCATGTCTGATGCACAGCACCTGTGGCCAGTCTGGTGGCTCCATCCAGCTGTTTCTAAGTTGTGAAGAGGAGCATGAGCTTATGCGGAGAAGGGAGAGGATGGGACCAGGAGAGAAGATACCCAATCTGGGAGGCCGTGCTACAACTTGTGGTTCTAATGGGCAAAGGGAAATCCACTGTCCAGAAATGTCAAGGTCTTTTTCTACCGCACGAAAAGGGAGGGATTCAGTCAGCTGAGAGAAGAGGGAAAAATAAACAACAGCGGATTCCCGTGATCTCCCTGCGCCTTATCCACAGGCACCAGCTCTTTCGGGCAGCCTGCTTTCTGAACTATAGACTTCTCTCATGTATGGTTTAGAACCCTGGTTAGTAGAATTGGGGTAGGGGCAGTAGGTTGGATCCCGAGAGGTTGGAGAGAGAGGCTGGGGGAAAAAGACGGTAGTGGTAGGACAGTTTTAGTTGTTGGGAGGTGGCGGATCCTAGTCTTGTCCAAAAATTGTTTCCTCAGAAAAAAAGTGGGGATAATGTGGGAGAAGCTGCTGGGGGGGCAGGGGGGAGGGGCAGGGCGAGGAATGGTGAATGTCGGGCGTAGGGTACCTCTTCCGCTCCTCTGCTGTTGCAGCAGAGGATGTGTCCCCAGAGAAGGGGCAAGGATGTGCACACAGCAGAGACACAAAGAGTCAGGCAATGCTTTCTGTCACTGTATAGAACCTTCCAGACTAATGCATAAAGAGGATTCGCGAAAGTTGTGTCTTTGCTGGCTAAGGCTTTCCTCCACTCCATGGCAGCCTGGCAGACCCACCCAGGGCCGAGGGTGCTCAGAGCTTAGAAGGCAAAGGACTCTTCTCTGCCACTCTGTAGGATCAGCTTAACACTTCAGCCAAGAAGAGTCAAGGAACCTGGGCACACGTTCGCCCTGCGGAACAGAAAGTAAGGACCTACTTTTCCATCCTTCTAGGACTTCTACTGAGCATCTGATGGGTTTACCTGTCATGTACTCTTTACTCCAGATCTAGGTCAAATAAGATGGCTTATTTGGTCTTCTGGAAGCCCCAAGTTTTAGAGCAAGTTGTCTTGGACGAAGTGAGCCCAAACCCAGTGCCTTCTCCCTGGTCAAGAGGTGGATTCAAAGCCATGCCACTCCCTGTAGGAGTGATGACATAGCCCACACTTTTCACCTGCTCTTGAGATTTCAAGGTTTTTACCATGTGCTGTGGAAGAACAGGAACCTTTATACCACCAGTTGGTTATCTTCAATCTCAGGGATTTTCAAATGTCTTGCTTCTATTTTTTTTTTTTTTTGAAGCAAATGAATACTTAATGAAAATAATTCTGTGTGAAGTCCAATACAGAAAACAGATTTTTAAGAAGTGGGGTTGAAGTCAGGGTCTGGAGCCCTGTTTTCTGACTTTTCCTCTCACCTGTTGGGGTGATCAATAACATTGTTACAGGTAAACAATAAGGGAGGTAACAGGGAATTGGAATGGGTAGATGGAAAAATGGGGAAAATTTCTTCTTTAAGAGAACAAGAAACAGTCATCCGGGTAGTCTGCAGGGCTTCTAGAGTCTAAAGGGAAACCAGCATCCTGCATAAAGAGCTCAAAGGAAGAGGGGTCAGGGAGCCAGGTAGCACCATCTAGTGGCCTGGTGGCAGGGAGAAGGGTGCCAGAAAGCTCTTCAGATCCAGCACTGGCTTCACAGAGTATGTAATACAATCACACAGATGCACCATCACCATTCACCCCAAGAGGAGGTGGTATCCTCATTTCCTGATGCTTGGTGCGTGAGCCATGTACGGGGAACAAGACATAGCTGGTGAAGAGGGTGCTGTGACAGCCATAGGCATTCTCCCCTCAGCCAATCAGCCCTTCCTCCCCCAAGTTTTCATCTCTCGCAACCGTTGGGAAATGACTTCTGTACCCCTGTCCTAGGGGTGGAAGTTGTGGATTGAAGGGTCGCTCTTTCTCACATCTTAGGAGTCCCAACCTGGCTGGACCTAACATTAGGTATGAGGGCTATGGGCTGCTCTCTGGAGCTCAATGAATGGGTAGATAGAGACTCCATTTCTTCAGCTATATTCTAGTTTTCTGTTCTCTTTTCAGAAACCAGGGCAAGAGGAGGGATTAGTGCATTCCTATAGAGAGAAATCTTAAAGATTTATCTACAGAAGGTTAGATAAATAACTGAATTCACTTGGAGATCTGGAATGGGGAAGGGGGGGGTCTTCCAAGATGTGACTATTTCTTCTAGGATGTCCAAGTTAGAAGGCACAGGTGGAGAAAGGGCAGGTGTGGCTGTATGTCTTGACTGATTTTCTATCCTTGAGGGTACGAAGCATACCTTCTACTGGCAACTCTGTAAGAGCCCAGTGGGCTCTGTCTTCTGCTTAGTCTCTACCTTCCCATCGCAGGGAC
The DNA here is from genome assembly GCA_017311185.1 of Proteles cristata cristata. Classification (NCBI taxonomy): domain Eukaryota; kingdom Metazoa; phylum Chordata; class Mammalia; order Carnivora; family Hyaenidae; genus Proteles; species Proteles cristata. The sequence goes on from JAESUZ010004369.1 coordinate 32,193, forward strand.
ATCTGACACTAACCCTTCCTAACAGAAAGACATAATTTAAAAAGCACAGATGCTAGTTAGAAGGACAGGGAAAAACTAGATGAAAAAAGGAAATAAGAGACGAATCTGGAAGGACCAGAGCGAGAAGAGTAGGACTTACTTTGTTCTTTGACTGGCTTTGGGACCAGAGAAATATGTATCTACAGAAAACCTCACCTCCTCTATCTCATCCCAGAACACTTAGAGTTGGCTGAAAAGACAACAAATTACCTAAGTCTGGTCAACCTGCATAGGTTACAATCATGCAAACCATAGACAATGCAATTGTCCTTTCTTTACCCCCCTGTTCTGGGGTTGGGGAGGGGCGGGGAGAGATTGGAAGTGAGGGAGAAAGAGATAAATAAAACACTCAAATATCTGAAGCTCATGATATACTTAATACATAGAGACTCCTTCCCCACCAAATACCTTAATAGCACTATCAGCAAAGAGCCTTCTCTCGTCTCTCTGGGTGTCCCATTGGGGGAAGGTAAGGTGACCAGGAACAGGAAGGGATAAGCATTAGCAAGGATCCAGTCATTTACCAAAGGGAACGCCAGATCTTAGGTTAAACACTGACACCAGTCCAATGGACAGTCTGGTTGAGAAAGGGATTCCTAAAACCTTATTTGCAAAATAAAATGTGAAGGGCTGGCTATGGGTGAGACCGTCAAACAAGAGGAAAGGAGAAGCAAACGAGAACAAAACAAAGCAAAAGCTGCTCTTCAGAAATTCCTTTTAAAAAAAAAAGTTGGAGTGAAGAAAAACATGTTATTTTGACCTTTGCATATACATTTCTCCTGCCCACATGTGAATTCATTGATTCTTAAACCAGAGTTTGGCGTAAAGTCCCTGCAAAGTGAAATGTTGGGGACACTTAGCCCTGAGCATGTGAACTGAACACCTTCTTTTCTTCACACTCAGCTACAGCTTTTATGCCAATATGGCCAGCTCATGACAGAGCAGTAGCCTAAAGGACCATCTTGGACACTGGCTCAATTATGAAAGATCTACCGGTAAGAACACTGCACGGGAATGGTAGCTCTCTTCATACTGTTTTTCAGGAGATTTGAAATTTGCCCTTAAATGAGGAGACTGCAGGGTTTTCATTGGCCTCACCTCACATCTAACCTTAGGAGATAAGGTTTGGGTTCCCAGGAGCAGGAGGAGAGGAGAGGAGCAATATATCCAAACAAAGCAAAACAAACAAACAAACAAACAAACAAACCAAAAAACTGTAGTAAAGCAAAACAAACCAACACAAAACTCCAGGAAGAGACGAGCAATTCAGAGGAACAATCAGGAGACAGGATTATTGCCTTTAAAAATGGTTATGGTTTAATAGTTTTTCAACATTGAAAAAAAAATGAAAGGCACACAGCCTAATTTGGGAGTGGGATTTCTGTCCCATTTTTCTTCCCTTAAGTCAGAGATCAAAGGGAAAAACCAAAAGGAAAAGATAACCACGATTGGTTAAAGTGGATGCCACAGTTGGTTAAAGTGGATGCCACGTGCTCTCTGGTGGTCATTTTAGCAAATCATGCATCATAATAGACTATCACTCACTGCCCAGAGTAGGAGGCGGAACAGCAGCAGGAACAGAAGTGGTGGGGGGAGATCTGACTGGCGCAACTGTTACATAGGATGAGCTAGGAACATGTTTTACATCAAGGTGTTGACCCATGGTCTGTCGCTTTATGACTCCCTTAAAAGAGGCTCCCGTCTGGAATGTGTTAATTACGTCGATCTGCAAAGAATCAGAGAGTGAGACAGCTTTGCTCCACAGTCAGAGAGAGGTGAAGAAAGAGGCAAGGGGTGGGGAGGTGGGGTCCTGTAGGGTTAGGGGAGGGGGGGGTTGGAAAGTGCTGGGAAAAGGGGACCGGAGCCGAGAGCAAGAGCGAGATTCCCTCGTACACAAAGCAACAGTGAAGAGAAGGGGAAAACCGTTGATTGCATGTCACGCTTTGTTTAAGGAACAATTTGCCCTGGGGTCCAAATACCCAAACAGAAGCCAGTCTTCTCTTCCCTTTTAGCCTATGAAGGGCATTTTGGGTGTGTGGGTGTCCAAAAGTATCTAAAATTTAAAGGCACTTCTCCACTCCATGACTCCTAGCAGATAGTGACAGCATACTCATTGTGCTGACCTGTCCTCTGAAAAAATAAGGCATGGGATAGAAAGCAAAGTATAGATTACTGAATTTTGAGGCTCAGGGACCTCTAAACCAATTAAATCGACTACGCGTCTTTGCAGGTTTTGCAGGAATCTAACTCCTGCGGTTCAAGCAAAAACAGGGGCATGTAACAGCCCACTCACGGGTGGCCGGGGTAGAGAGACTCCCGGGCTACGACTGATAGGCTCACCTGCTTCTGGGTTTCTTTTCTGGGACACCCTCTCCTGGGGCTGAAATGGACAGAGCCCCTGAGAAGGGAGCGGAGGAATCCGGTGGCCAGGCTCTTTAGCGAGAATGTCACACCAGAGATCCTTAAATGTCTGACAAATGTCTGATGATAACTTGGTAGCCAGGTCCAGGGAGGGGGAGGAGGAAGACTTGCTGGTCGGTGGTGGTTAGTGGCTCCGAGTCTAACCCCCTCAAGTGGCTTCTGGTTTTCCTTGTGCTACTTCTCAGAGACAGAGGTAATTCATGCCCTTTGGTTTCCAACAACGGTCTTGGTTGGGGGCCTGGAGCAGACCTACCATCCTTACCCCTGACCCCTACGTGACAGGGAACGAATCAAAAAGAATTCCTTTATCCGTCAGGATCTGACTGGATCATCTCAAAAATACCCACAGGCTTAATACCAAGGGCTGATTCCATTCATCTGGCTTCATTTCCCCAAGTGGGAAGGTGGGTCAGCAGATGCCTGGTGAGTCAGACTGTTGTTCTTATTTATAAAGCTTCCCGAGAAGCCGTGAAATGTTTAGGGCTAGTTTCTGGATTCAGACCGAAGTCTGAGCTAAACTACCATCCCTTCATCACATTATATGGTGTTTAGTTCCAGGGGACCGAGGAGCCCGATCCTGCGGCAGGAAAGGGTTTGCATGTGGGGAGAATACGGCTAAGGTGAAGACACCTTCCTCAGTGCCTGTTAGTGTTACAAGGTCCCGACCTCCACAGTGAAAGTGGATCTCAGGGTTACCTTCCCAAGAGTCTAGCCCTTAAGTTTCCCCAGCTCCTGCTCTCTAGTGCTTTTGGGTCTCCCTAAACTAAAGGGACCAGGAAGGGACAATAGCTGGGGAACACCTGTCACCCCCCCAAGTGTTCCGATGAGAATGACAGCAAGGATCAAAAATCGGATGGTGGGGGGCTTTGCTAGAACCCTGCTGAGGCCAACTGGCTGGTGCCAGGAGAGAGCTTCCAGCGTCTGTGATTCAGGTGAGCACAGTCAGCCTCATTTGCTTATGGGGTCAGGTGCACACCGCAATGGTGGTGGTGGTGGTGGTGGTGGGGGTCTGGTCATGGTGGCATCTTCAAGGGCTGCCTTTGCTGCCTAGGCTTTCATGCCGTTCTGGCCCAGCTGCCTCAGGCCCCCGCAGGGAAAGGTAGTTTCCTAAAAGCTATGCAGGCAGTGAAACCGAACCGAGAGGTATAGAGTTGAGGGGATGGAAATCAGTAGTGGAAAGGGAAGGAAGATCCACGAATCTCAGCCCCCTGGGACAGAAGACTGGCAAGGGGCCAGGAGACGCTGGAACGAGGGAATCCTGGCTAAGAAAAAAAAAATCACACAGGAGGAGGCAGTAACCCTGAAGGGGAGAAAAGCAGACAGGTTATTTTGAAAGGAGCAGACCTGAAGGAAAGCACCGGGCCTTAGAGACAGCAGCCAATGGTAGCCTGGAGGGAGGGGTGGTTTTGGCAGGTCCCGTGGGAATTTCCCTCTCTGGGAGGAGGAGTCCCCGTGTGTCCCTAACTAGCCCTTCCTTCCCTTCCTTCCCATCTCCAGCTTTGTCTTTCCTGTGGGAGACAAGTTCCCAGCAGTCTTCAGTTGCAAAGATTCGTTTGATGTCTCTTCCCTTTGCGCTAAGGAGGTGGGCTTGACTAGGGAACTTTCTAAACCATCTGCAAGGCTAATTTTAGAGACTGAACTTGTTTCTGGGCTCTCCAGCCAACCAGCAGAGAGGACCAGGCCTGCTGCCTGGGGATGGGAAACCTCAGGACTAGTGCAACAGGGGCACGTGGAGCGAGGACGGGGCAAGCCACAGGATGGCCCGCCTAGACCAGCCCGCCTGCCCACCCGGAAGAAGGTGGTTACAGCTGCTGCGTGGAGAGCGAGGGACAAAAAGTTCCTGTAAGGCTTCACAGGCGGGGGGCTTAACGCAGCACCGACGCCATTTTACACATTTCGAGAAGTGAACAGGTTTGAGGAAATTATAGCTTCTTCCTTTTTGGGAAGGCTGAATCCTGCAAAAGATACTTAGGCACTGAAAGACTGTTGTCAGGTACATGCACTGAGGCATCAGATTCCCCATGGTAGCCTTAAAGTTTGAGCGGGGAAGATATAAGAGGGCACGTTTCTTTTACAAAGATCTCTCTGGAAGACACTGCATTGCCCAAACGGCAGCTCGAGGGTGGACGTGCAGCGTCTGCTGGCGATGCTGACTGAGAGACACCGTCTCACTGCTTCCTCCTGAAGGGCAGGGAAAGACTCTGAACATCTCCCACCTCGAGGTGAGGTCTGGTGTTCGCACGAGACCTTACTTGGGAGGCTTGGTGGCCCAATGGAGGGTGGCAAAGTGGGCTTTAGAGCCAACCCGAAGCTAAAGGACTATGCTACCAGTTGGTGTCCCTGTGACTCTGCTCCTGGCTCCCGTTGTAGGAGCCAATATAGAAATTGCCGCCCATCTTCCTTGAAGCGAGGGGGCCCGGGCCACCCCACAGCAGTGAGCCTTAGGGAGGGAAGAGATGTTGGCCCTCAAGAACAGCCGCTGCCCTCCCAACGCCTCCCAGCCCGGAGAGATTTCTTCTCCCAGAGGGAGGAGAGGCCACTATTAAGAGTACCTGAGTCTGGATACGGTTCAGGCCCCGGAACCAGAGGATCTGGCCTCGGCGCAGCTCCATCTCTGCGTGGTCAATCTCATCCAGCCCCTCTGCATCCTTGGTGATCTCCTCTTTCGTGGTGCCATGCCCAGCCTCCTTCAGGAACTTCAGGGATTGCGTGGGTATCGAGGAGATGATCTGAGAACAGGTGCGGCAAAAGGGGAGACACCAGCATCAGGGCGAGAGAGCTGTCACGATCGGGCCCTTGGGTAGGTCAGTCTTCGCCCTATCACCCATGGTGAGGGGCCAGGCAAGCACTCTTCAGGGCCTACCAACTGGCAGACCACCAGGAAGGCCTTCTGTATTTGCAGACATACAAAGGAGAACGTACGTTCTAGTACCTGACCAGCCAGCTGCCTGGTTAGTTATATAGTTCATGCTCCTTCTGTCTCAGTTCTTCCTTTCCATTTTGCCATGTATCTTTTAAGGGAAGTAGAACTGCAATGCATGGTACATAGTAGGAAGGCATAGAGACCAGGGTCTGGGGACAGGATGGTCACACTGCATGTGTACGGGCAAAGGGAAGAAAAGAATGTGGGAAGGGAATGCCCCTCTACCAGTTAGCCATGGGCAAAGTAATTCCTGTGTCATGACACGGGGATGAAAGGCTACTAGAGGTTTCCTTGGTCTTGGGGTGAGGGAGTGGGCTGGACAGGCCAGGGAAGGAGGGACACAGGAGTATTATGAGAAGACATGGGGCAGTGGGTCGGGCTTGTAATTCAAGGTAAACCACGCGGGAAGCTCAATCACTTCCCCACAGACAGACGAGGGGCAGACAGGGCTCGCAAGAGGCAGGGACTGTATGAGCGTTCTGACATGGAGTCAAGTATTTTGAAATAGGAAGAATGTCCAAGTGCACCTTGTGGATGACTGGAAGGAGTTCTGGGATACGGAAGGGAGGCCATTATCTGACACCAAGGCCACGTGGCCGCACGTGAGATTAGACGCAGACGGGAGTTTCAGACAGTCAGTGAAACAAGCGAGCTTCACCCAGGTATAAAAGGGACCCCCTGGTAAATAAACACCAACAGACAGACAGGATGGAGGGACTCATGTTAGAAACTGGGACAGCAATTAATTAGGGAGGCTTCTCAGCGATACGAGCAGGTTTATGGGGGAAGGCCTGTGGTCCCAGGGAAGGATCTCTGGGGCCACTTAGAACAAAGCCACTATCCAGACGGCCAGGTGCCAGTCAGGAGACTGGAGGTCTGCAAAGCAGAGCTGAGTCCGGGTCAGAGCTGAGGATGACAGGGACGTGCAAAGTGGTGTGAGGGAAGGAACAAAACTCAACCAACCAGATGTGATAATATTATTATGATATTAATAGCTTACTTTTCCTGTGTACTTACAGGGTACTGGACACTGTTCTAGATCATAACTCATTGGCTGATTAACGACGATTAACAGTGATCCTGTTATCTTAAGTTGAGGAAGCTGACGCACAGAGTGGGTAAGGCACTTGCTCGAAGTGATTCCGTTTGTAGAAAGGAGATGTAGGATTCAAACCTGGGTAGCCAGTACCAGAGTCTGTGCCCTGAATGAACTGTGTGATCTATTGTTTCTCTAGAGGCCTTGTGAGTCTGGATTTATCTTAGGTGAGAGTCAGCCACTCAGCCCAGCAGCTCATGGCCAGGCTATGGCTTCATTAAAGACTTCTGCTTGGTAAACAATTCTGCTTCTAAGACCCTCATTACTTTTTCGTTTTAGCAAAATCCCGTTGAAAATTTCCACTCCCATCTCAGAGAAGCGAAGGGGTGTGCCCACCTCTAAGCACGGTTAGAGAAGGGACCTAAAGCCCCTGAAGGGGTGGGCACTGATCGGTCCCCTCTGGGATCATGCAAGATGGGAAGGCCTTGAAAACTGAGGGGAGGGAGAGGAGGGAAGGAGAAGGGGAAGGGAAGATCTGGGAGTCCCCGAAGTGCGAGTTCCTTCTCCTCTAGAGGAGGGGGGAGTTGGCTGGCTGGCTGTGTGGACCATGTGGTGAGCCTCCCGGCACTCACCTGGCCCCACAGAAGTTCTCCGATGCCGATGAAGAGACACCAAAACCACTGAGACAGGGTGAGCTTCGTACAGCTGAAGGGTTTGCCCCCGAATTCCACAATGAGAATCTAGAAGCGAGAAAGAGGCAGCCTTCCGTCAGGTTGATGAGTAAAAGGTCATCCAGCCAAGGCCATCAGAGCCACAGCGACCCTTGCCCCGCGATCCCTGTGGTGCAAGCCCTGATCTGCTTGTTGGAGGAGAAAGTGGGAATCCAGATGGGGAGAAGGAAAGAGAGACACAGTCTTTATAGAGACTCTGATGAGGAGACAGATATTTTTACTTGAATATTATTAAGGGAAGAGCTGATGGATCCCGGGGGTTGGGGGTGGGGGGGCTGAAGGCTTCTTGTGACTAAAGCCAGTGGGTGACAAAGAGAAGGCAAAGTGAGAGAAGAGGAATCGAGGAGGGAGGCAAATAAGGGCGATGGTTGCTGCGGGAGGGGCAGGAGCCCTTTGTCCTGGGGTGAGCGCACAGTCCCCTGCACCTGCAGATGTTTTAGCGTACCTCTGACTAGGGTAAAAAGGATGGAACCCAGTCCTTTTACCACCAGGGCAGCCATGCTCTTGACCCCAGTTCCACAAGATGAGCCCAAGTCAGGCTTATTGTCAACTGCGTGTGTACCGTGTACCACTTCTCTTTCTCTGTGAATCGTGCAGTATTTTCTACCACAGGTCCCTCATGAACAAAAGGGGCAGGGACAAGGAGAGACCCCATACAGCGTGTACTTGCATGTTGCTGGCAGGAGGCACAGAAAGGACCTTAGAGAGTGGCCCCATCTTTAGTCGCTATGTGAAATTTCTTTGTTTTGGAAAGACAAGGAAAGGATCCCACAAGCCTTACTTTATTGGCCACCAACATGTTGCTTCGCACCGGGGCACCTGACCCAGCAGGCTCCAGTTCCAGAGCAATGTGCAAATGGGAGCCAACTGGGAATCCGAGAGTATTCAGTCTACAGCCCGAGTCCCCATCGTTCCCTCACTTCTTCTCCTCTGTACTTGGGGAATCCCGCCCCCAGCTCCCGGCCTTTGCCCTCCCGGACCTCCTACCCCAACGCCAGCTCGAGTCCCACCTGGCTGATGAACGTGCCCAAGACCACAGAGCAGAAGATGAGGTTGCGGTAGATGCCCGCAAAGACATTCCTTTCTCCATGGATCTTGCGGGAGTTAATTTCGTTGAAGAGCTGCATCAGCACAAAGGTGTTGAAAATAATGGTGTAGTGCTGGCTGGGTGGGGAATGTAGAGGCGCCTTCCTCCCACTATCAATGTCAAAGAATTTCTCACCTAGTGGGGAAAAAGGAAGCATCAGCAGCTTAAGCATGGTGTCAGTGAGGGCCCAGGTTGAGTCAGAATGTGTTGGCATGGCCAAACTGGTTGCCTATGGCTGATGTCCATCCTAACAGGTTAGTATCTGAGCTACGCTAGTTACCAAGTGCATTAAGTGTTAGCTCTGGTCTCAACACATCTGACCCTCTTTCTCAGTTTGCTCCATTGATGTTGACTTCTTGTAGTGCAGCATGGTGGTAAAAGTGTGTCCCAGGGTCAGCAGACACAGGTTTGATCTCAGTGCCATTATTTACTCATTACATGACCTGAGCTCCAGTTTTACAATCTGTCAAAACAAAAAAGGCTATAGAAAGCCACCCTTGTGAAATTCTCAAGAGGAGCGCACCAAATAGCATAAAGTGCCAAGCAGTGGGAGAAGAGGACACGTCCAGTAAGTGAAGTCATGTGCTCAGTTTGCCCCGATGCTACCTTCTTTCCCCAGACCATCCTCTGCCCCCGTCTCCATGTAGCACCCCGGCCGCTCGCCCCACCCCATCCCTGCCCTGGGCTCACCGGCAAAGACAAGGAAAAAGATGACAGTGAGCTGATAGACCGCATGGCCCAAGATGTTCTTCATCATAGTACGCGAGATCAGAGGCTTATTTCGGCCATAGGGGCGACGCTTCAACAGAGACTCCGTAGGAGGCTCCGTGGCCAGGGCCAGTGATGCAAAGGTGTCCATGATTAGGTTAACCCACAACATCTGCACGGCTTTCAGTGGGGAATCCTGGTGGGAAGAAGAACCAGTCCTTTTAGCTCTACTTGGAAACCACCCCCTGCCTCACTCATCGGCCTCACCTTTGCCCCTGCAATGGCCTCGCTGCCACTATCCACCTCGACTTTGGATCTGGCCATTGATTAGCTGAGGGACCTTGAGAAAGTTACTTAACTTCTTTGAGCCTTGGGTTCCTCACCCGTAAAATGGGGAGAATACCCATTCTACAAGGTTGTTTTTGAAGCAGAGAGAGAACACGTGAGTACCCATCATGGCGGCTGACATGTATGTGCTAATTAATGGTAGATAACTTAGCATCCTTCCACGTGGGCAGATGGAGACTTGGCAGAGCCACCTCCTGCCCCAACACCGCCGGGGAGACTCTAATCCTTAATCCTTAGTAGACAGCACGCTGCCTCACCCCTCCCATCTCGGCCCACCTCGCACCCCGCTCCTGCACCTGAGTGATACAGGCTCCAGTGAAGGCCACAATCACGGCCACCACATTGACGGTGAGCTGGAACTGCAGAAACTTGGAGATACTGTCGTAAACGTTCCGCCCCCACATGACCGCCTTCACAATGCTGGTGAAGTTGTCGTCTGTTAGGATGATGTCTGATGCCTCCTTTGCCACATCCGTGCCTGCGATACCCTGCGGAAGAAGGAGGAGAACAGTGAGGAGCTGGATAAAGCAGAGCTCTTCTACGTTCTGGACCAGGACTGCAGCTCCTGACCTCCAAGAAGCTTCCGGACCAGGCCTGAACGGCAGAGGGCGCACTCGCCTTGCAAATGCTAATAACCAAGCCGGCGTATTTTGAGTTCTCTCCTCCAAAAAAGATCAAGGGAAAAATGTGTCGTTGTCAATTCATAGAAAACAGGGCTGGGGCCTGATGCCACCGTGTTAGTCCTGAACCCGGGCTGGAAATGACAGTTATCTTTGATATTCCTTTCTCCCTTCCCTCCTACTCCCCCGCCTTAGACATGAAGGATGGATAGAGAACATCTCCTATCTATTCTACCACCAAATTCTTACATTTCTTTCTTTCTTTTTAGGTCATCTCTACCCCCAACGTGGGGCTTGAACTCACAACCCTGAGATCAAGAGTCGCAAGCTCTACTGACTGAGCCAGGCAGTTGCCCCTAAATCCTTATATTTCTTTTGCTGCTGCTGCTGCTGCTGCTAGTGTCTCACTCAAACCTTGTCCCCCTCACACCTCACACCGTAAGTCACCTTACGTTTTTTTTCCCAGGAGGAGTAGTCTGGCAGCACAGTTCAAATGTCCTATTCTTGTTCAAAATCCTGTTCCTGGGGAGCCACTAAAGGTTTCTGAAGAGACATAATCAATGATGGTTGAAAGCTGTGCTTTTAGAAACAGTACCTTTTCTAGACCGATAGTCAAAGCCCTCAATGGGCGAACTCGGATGGATTCATTTTCCAGCCCACTCCTATCTGATCTTTCTGCTCAAAACCCACTGGTATATTCACAATTCCTTGAATCTCTCATTCACTTCCAGAGTGTAGACTCCTACTTACATCATTTCCCTAAACTGGAACATCCTCCTTCCTCATCTATTTATTTTTTTATTTATTAAAAAAATTTTTTTAAACATTTTATTTATTTCTGAGAGAGAAAGCATGAGAAGGGGAGGGTCAGTGAGAGAGGGAGACACAGAATCTGAAGCAGGCTCCAGGCTCCGAGCTGCCAGCACAGAGCCCGACGCGGGGCTCGAACCCACAAACCGTGAGATCATGACCTGAGCCGAAGTCGGATGCCCAACCGACTGAGCCACCCAGGCACCCCCTTTCCTTGTCTATTTAAATCCTATCGATCGTTCATAGTCCTCGCGGTTAAGCCGTACTTGCTTTGCAAAGCCATCTCTAACACCACCAGCCCCATACTTCTACCCCAAGTCTTGCAGATCCCACAATCCACAGAGTAGTGTATTCATTCATTTGGCTTCTAGTAGTAGATGATTCGTTCTCTTTACCCTGTAATAATATATTCCCTTTCAGACTGCAATAAACAAATAGCTGTTATAGACTGTATCATTCCGTGTCCCCCATCAAAAGGTTCTCTGATACATCCACACAATGCCATATTATGAGCTGTAAAAAGAAAGGAGAGGAAAAAAAGGAAGGAGGAGTATATATACTTACTACTATGGAATAATCTCCCAGTTACATGAATTGAAAAAGCGAAGAGTATGGTATGGATATAAATAAGGAGAGACAGTTGTATAGATAAATACCACTTAGCTAAGAGGATGAGATGCACATATATTACACGTTTGATTATATTTTAAAGGAGCAAACAGAAGGATACTCCAAACACAAAAGAAATAAGTTACTTAGGGTTAAGAGGGGAGGCAACGGGGTGGAGGTAAACAGAAGTTGGATTTCTTGGAATAGACACTGTTTTGTATATTTGACTTTAGAACTATAGAACTACTTTCTGTGAATCTAAAACAAAATGAAGTTTAAGAAGCAATTTCTAAAATGCAAAGGAACATGATATAAATGAGCTGATATAACCAGTTGGTAACACAACTATACGAAGGAAACATGTTCCAAATGACTGTTTGAAAGACATAGAACCTAGTAGGATATAGCTCCAGGATAGAAAAAGAACTGTAAGAAAAATCTTGAACTGTTTGTAGTAGAGTAATTGTATTATTATTGCTAGTTTGAGACTATTACCTATATTTTAGGGTAAAGCAAGTTATGATTATGTTAATGACATTAGGAATCGGAATTTTCAGCTTAAGAGATATAAATATGAAATCAAGGAAGTAAAGGGTGCCTGGGTGGCTCAGTCGGTTAAGCGTCTGACTTCGGCTCAGGTCATGATCTCGTGGTTCGTGGGTTCCGGCCCCGCGTCAGGCTCTCTGTAGACAGCTAGCTCAGAGCCTGGAGCCTGTTTCATATTCTGTATCTCCCTTTCTCTCTGACCCTCCCCTGCTCACACTGTCTCTCTCTCTCTCTCTCAGAAATAAATAAAACATTAAAAACATTAAAAAAAATAAAAATTAAAATCAAGGAAGTGAAATAGAATTAGTAACAGAGTTCTGTAATTCTAAATTTGCACTGGAAATACTGATATGGATTCATGAAGTATTTTACTTTAAAACAAAGAAACACAAAAAAGAGACATAAGAGATCTATTTCCTAGCTTTGCCCACTGAAAAGATCTAGAAACAATGATTTACTCAGTAGTAAGGAACACCCTGACATTTAGACTGTGTTCTCTAAATACCATTTCTCACTAAAAAGCAGGACTCTTTTGAGAAACGGATGATTCCAGGTAGGACGAGAAATATGCATGATGATTTTGGAACATTTTATCATTTGAACTCACAAACTGAGATCATGACCTGAGCCGAAATCAGACACTCACCCGACTGAGCCACCCACGAGCCCCTTTTTGGTTGCTTTTGAAGAGAGCATGCCAAACACAGATTACTTCTTGAATATCCTTCTACTGCTCAAAAATCACCAATAGCGCAACACATATGGGAGGCTTATAGTCATAAGCTCCTGAAGTGTGAGAATGACATTTGCAATCCGGGGGCTTCTACATTTGCTGGAATACCAGAATGAACCAGTGTGCCTGCTAGTGAAAGCCAAACATTTCTGGGACCCACCCAGATGCTACTGAATCAAGACGTCCAACTGTGGAAGCTTGGAATATGTGATTTTAAATAGACTTTCCCGGGGGCGCCTGGGTGGCTTAGTCGGTTGAGCGTCCGACTTTCGCTTAGGTCATGATCTCATGGTTCGTGGGTTCGAGCCCCACGTCAGGCTCTGTGCTGACTGCCAGCTCAGAGCCTGGAGCCTGTTTCAGTCTGTGACTCCCTCTCTCTCTGACCCTCCCCTGCTCATGCTGTCTCTCTCTCTGTCTCCTAGAAATAAATAAACATTTAAAAAAAAACAAACAATTAAAACCTTTAAAAAAATAAAAATAAAAATAAAAAAATAAATAGACTTTCCCAGTGATTCTGATGCTCTCGGCCTCACGAGGGTAAAGCAAAATGATGGACAGTGCTGGCGACAGAATACGTGCTTCATATACGAAACGCATGCAGTGTGCCCAGGCGGGCAACAGCACCATGTTCGGGGCAGGTTTCAGTTGGTTTTGCTTTCCTGCGTGATGATGCACCATGGTTTCCCTGCCAGTGTCGCCTACTCTTCATACTTGATGGCTCTCCCATTACACACACTCTTACTGGCCAGGCCAGTAGGAGAAACAGAGTCAGAAGAAAGTGCACAATGTGGGATGTGGAGCCACAGGGAGACTGTCCTGGCTTCCTGATGGAGACAGCGGCCTGCAGGCAGAGGGACAGCGTGCTGAGCTGCTTACCATGGCGAAGCCAACATCTGCTTTCTTCAGAGCCGGCCCGTCATTCGTGCCATCACCAGTGACAGCCACCACCTGTCGTTGTTCCCCAATGGTGCTGTCAATGATGCCTGGGAAAAACAGACAAACCCCAGTGAGTCGACAGGTGCTAGCTCAGCCCTCTGTTCCCCAACGAAGGTGCTTCTTGGGTTTTCCTCCCTGGTCCCTCACTCGATAGCAGATTGAAAGTATAACCATCCTTCTGAGCCCCGACAGATCCATCAGCTCCTGAGAAGCTGCTACTGGTGTGCCCTGCTCTGTGCAGGCATCTGGGGTAAGGAAGGGCTAGAGGAACACCTTGTCCAGCCTTCACCATGGCAGCAGGCCTAAGAACACAGGCGAGTTATAAACAGAAGTCCAGCTATTCGCTGAACACAATCCCAGGAAGGGGTGAAGAGCAGGGGAGGTGGGCCGATTGGGCGTTGGGCAACCACTCTGGCAACCAGAGCGGACAGTGCACTCCTACCCCCTGGTGGTTGGAGGAGAGCAGTGGCTCAGCCTCCAGGGCCAGGAGGCTTAGCACTTTGAAGAGGGAGAAGGGTCTGGTAGCAGCCAGGCCCAAGCCACAGGCATTACAGACTCAGAGGGCTGGAGAGGATCCAGAAGATCCAGAGAAGGAAAGTGAAACCCACAGAAGGGAAAGGCCTTGCGGGGTCCCAAAGCCAGCTGGGGAGGCCCAGCCCATCGTTCCGTTTCATCTCAGCCAAGGAGGACCACATACTCCCTGAGCAGGAAGAGGAAGAAGAACAACTTGAAGGGAAGAGTTAAAGCAGAAAATGATACTTCCCAGGACGCTGGCTTCTTCCAGCCAAGGAGAGGACAGGAGAAAGATCAGGGGGTCAGACCTGGACACCAGCATGAACACACAGGCACAGTCTACATGCCCATATGTGATACCTGGGTGCCCTCTCTCTGGCATCCAGGCTGGTGCCAAAGTGTGAGTGTGTGTGTGTGTGTGCGCGTGCACGCGTGTGCATGTACGCGTGTCTGTGTGTACCATCTCCCTTTCTACTTTGTTCTTTCCTTCTTCTCTGTGCTGAGGTTCTACAGCACCATCCTAGGGCTGTGAATTATTTCCGAGGCGGCACTTTGACCTATGAGTCTGTCTTCATCAGGTAGCCTGTCTGCAGCCCTAAGGCAGCTGGTATTTGGTGGAGAAGACACCAACTGATTTGACGACAGAGACCTAGGGGTTGATCTGTACCACCTCCATTTATCAGCTGGCCCATATGGGTAAGTTACTCGTCTTCTCAGCCTTGAACTTCCTTACCTGCAAAATGGGAATCATTTAACCTGCCCTGGTTGGCGAATAAGATATGATGTTTAAAAACAGCTTTGTTACATGTGTGGACTATAGATTTTTGCTAAATTGTCTGCTCCTCTCCCCCCTGCCCCCCAACCCATGAGCTGGATCTCCTGGGAACTCTCTATTCAGGACAGGAGAGTTGCTTTGGCCAATAGTTCTTGTCTGCCCCCGCCCCAGCCTGCCGTCTTCTGCCCCAGGTACCTGGTCAGGAGGCGAGCTCACCTTTTACCAGTGTGTGCTTGTCAGTGGGGGATGATCGTGCCAAGACTCGAAGCTTAGGCCAGATCTTGTCCAGCTTCTCTTGCTCCACCTGCCAACCGCAGACCACACCAGGTCAGTCAAGCCCAGAACCATCAGCCAGAAGGAGCTCACTTCTCCCCACGCTCTGAGATTCTGGGGGAGCTGGCATTCCATGGCCCGGAGCGGCTGTTTCCATGGCCTCCAGGGGAGATGAAACATCCAGCTGAGTCTCCTAGGGCAGGTTCACCGATGGTGAACATTCAGGCCCCGTGTGTTTTCGTTTTCCTCCCAGTTCCCTACTGGGGAGCCAATCCCCTGTTTCTTGGAGCCTTGACAAGAGGTGGGCCGGGGTGGGCTGTAGGCTCCAGTGGCTAAAGTGCTCTTGGGTCTTAGGTTTGCTTTCTAAGTAGACTAGGAAGCTCTGGTCTGCTTCACACCCAGACCACATCCTCTTACAAACCTGTGCCACCGTTAGTCACAGGGTGGTGACACAGGGGGGTGACACAGGGTGGTGACACGGGGGGGTGAGGTGGAGAGAAATCAGCACGAAAGCACTCCTTGAGTGAAAAAAAATAGGGAAGATGTGAAAAGTTAGCAACGCTGTCTCAAAAGGTAGCTTATGAAGGAAGATAACGAGGAGAAAGAAAATTCCCCATTCTACCCCGAGTAGCTTTGGTAGAAGGAATGTCTTGCTGTGAATAGATTTCAGTTTAAAAACCATCCCCTTGGCTCCCTCTCTCTCTGACCCTCCCCTGCTCATGCTGTCTCTCTCTCTCCTAGAAATAAATAAAACATTAAAAAAAAAAAACAAAAAACATCTCCTTGGGGGTACAATGCCTCACAGCTCCCCTACCTGCTATTTGGGATGTTGCCCGTTTCCTGAAACTATTTAATAAAGCCGATTAGATCTTCCAAAAAAAACCCCAAACCAAACACAAACAAACACACAACAACAACAAAACCCAGCTGCTCTCTGACATGTGGCCCAGATGCGCCCCACGAGGGCCGGCCTCCTCGTCCGTGACTCACCTCGCCTTTCTCGTTGCGGATGAGTCGGTTGAACTCTTTGCCTTCTAAGCACAAGAAGTCGTCCCCAGGTGTGAGAATGCCACATTTGGTGGCGATGGCCCGGGCTGTGTTGATGTTGTCACCGGTCACCATTCTGACAGTGATGCCAGCTCGTTTGCATTTGGCGATAGCTTCCGGTACCTAGGGAGGTGCGGTGGTAAGGCCTGCTATGCTGTCCCTGTTCAGGGTCCCTTCACTGTGCCCAGGAGACAGGTACCCCAGGAGCAGGGCCATGGGGCGCTGGCTACATCAGTCATTTTTATATTGTTTGGTGCCCCCTCACTCTCCGTCCTACCCATGGTATGACATTTGAATTTGCCTTATTGTAACTTGAGTTGAAGTAGAAATTTGCTTCAGGAGCTGAGTGTGAAAGCTTACTCTCCCTAAAATCTAGACTCCTTAGCAGGGTGTATATACAACCCTTTGAGATCTGGCCACTGTCTTCCTTCCTAACAGAAATTTCTGCCATTCTCCACCCCTCTGGCCCATACTCCAACCATATCAATTCTTTGGAGTATGCTTCCAAATGCATGCTACCCTCTCATGCCTGTGGGCCTTGATAAGTAACAGTCCATCTGTCTGAATTTCTTACAAGCAGAGACTTTTTCCAATGCCTTAGCGTCTAGAATAGTGTCCAGCTACCCTAGGAGGGCTCAACAAGAATGTGTTGATTCAAAGATGGCGGCCAGAGGCGAGCTTGGTGTCCCAGTTAACTCAGCCTCCTGGCTGTTCTAGGTACCAAATCATAAGCTCAATAAAACCTATGTTGCTCACCCCCCAAACAGCATTAACCATCACAATGGCACCTTCTATCAGCTCAGCACTCTATAGCAGTTTTGTGAAGCCAGAAGCATGGGAACACCTATCCCTGTAAGTGAGAAGTTGTTAGGCAACTTGCCTGGGGTCACAGCTAGAAATGGACCGAGTACTCTAGTTCCTGTAACTCTTGGGTGGCTTCCCATTAGAGCATGCTCAGACTGCACATGGCCTGGGGGCTGTTGGAAGACTTCCATTCGTGTTTTCTTACCCTTTTGCCAAGCCAAAGCCTCACCTCTGGGCGCACGGGGTCCTCAATGCCCACCACTGCAACGCAGGTCAGTTCGGTGAGGATCTCATTCTCATTGTCCCACGGGGGTTCTCCGTCATTGAAATCCCGGTAAGCTATGCAGATAGTTCGGAGGCCCTCGGAGGCCATGGGCTCGATGACAGTGCGCACCATCTCATCTCGGTCCTTGTTCTTGAACGGCACTGCTTCCCCTTTCTTGTCCAGGATTCGATTACACCTGGGGAGGCACACACGGTCAGGAAGCAGCACTCCCTTCTCACCCAATAAGTCTCTATAGTCACTTGCAGACATTCTGCCAACTCTGCATGACTTCTAAAGACACTGTTCCAAGGCCTGAAACCTCTCTCCATCCTCCAGCTGAGTCCCTTTTTCCAAGGTAGGTTGGTGTGTAGGTGGAGAAGGTGCAGGTAAGCACAAGGTGTGGGTCTCCCCTATCATCTGTCCCTACCCATATGTGAAGGTGACGCCAAGAGTCATTTGTGGATCACTTGCTCTTCTGAACTTCTCAAAGGTGAAGAGACATGTTTAATTCCCATGATCTAGAATGGCACTTAATGCATAGGGCGTGTTCCACAGGAATGTGCTTATTGAAAGAAAGTGGCTGGTTAGCAGCCAAACAGAGGCACTGGTGAATTCAGCTACTGGCCTTATTCCTACCGCTAACCTTAAAAGACCTGTGAATAGCCTAGCCACTTTGATTAAATCATGCAGCTTTCTATAATCAGAATTGAGCACAAGAAGGAAAACGAAACACAGAACTACCAATTCTAGTACTTGCTGTGTGCCAGGCATTTTATGTGCAGGCATACCTCGTTTCACTGCACTTTGTACATACTGTTTTTGTTTTTCTTTTGTTTTACAAACTGAAGGTTTGTAGCCACCCTGCATCAAGCCAAGTCTGTCGGCACCAATTTGCTCACTTCCTGTCTCTTGAGTTACATTTTGGTAAGTTTCTCAATATTTTAAACTTTTTCATTATGATTATGTTTGCTATGGTGATCTGTGATCAGTGAGCTTTGATGTTACTATTGAAATTGTTTTGGGACACCAAGACTCGCACGCATATAAGACAGCAAATATAATCGATAATGTTGTGTGTGTTCTGATCCCTCCACTGCCCAGCTCTTTCTTTCCCCTTCTCTCTTCCTCTCCCCAGGCCTCCCTATCCCCTGAGAGACAATAATACTGAAATTAGGCCATTAATAACTGTACAGTGGCCTGTAAGTGCTCAAGTGAAAGGAAGACGTGCACGTCTCTCACTTTAAATCAAAAGCTAGAAATGATTAAGCTTGGAGAGGAAGGCATGTTGAAAGCCGAGAGAGGCTGAAGGGTAGGCCTCTAGTGTCAAATAGCCAAGCTGTGAATGCAAAAGAAAGGTTCTTAGAGGAAATGAAAAGTGCTGTGTCCGTGAAACCCAAATGGTAAGAAAGTGAAACAGCCTTATTGCTTATATGGGGCAAGTTCCAACGGTCTGGATAGAAGATGAAACCGGCCACAACAGTCCCCTAATCAAAGCCCAATCCAGAGCAAGGCCCTAACACTCTTAAATTTTATGAAGATAGCAGAGGCTGGGTCATGAGGTTTCAGGAAAGCAGAGATCCCTCTAATATAAACTTGGAAGGCAAGTGCTGATGTAGAAGCTGCAGTGAGTTATCCAGAAGGTCTAGCTCCGATCATTAAGGAAGGTGGCTAAGCAATAGATTTTCAATGTAGATGAAACAGCCTCATACTGTAAGAAGATGCCATCCAGAACTTTCATGGCCAGAGAGAAGTCAGTGCCTGGGTTTCAAAGTTTCAAAGGAGAGGCTGACTTTCTCATTAGGGGCTAATGCAGCTGGTGACTTTAAATGGAAGCCAATGCTCATTTACCATTCTGAAAATCCCAAGGGCCTTAAGAATTATGCTAAATCTACTCTGTCTGTGCTCTATAAACAGAACAACAAAGCTCGGATGGCAGCACATCTGCTTATAACATGGCTTTCTGAATATTTTAAGCCCACTGTTGAGAGCTGTGGCTCAGAGAAAGATTTCTTTCAAAATGTGACTGCTCATTGACAATGTACCTGGTCACCCGAGAGCTCTGATGGAGATGTCCAGAGAGATTAATGTTGTTTTTGGGGCTGCTAACACAACATCCATTCTGCAGCCCATGAGTCAAGGAGTAATTTCAACTTTCAAGACTTATTATTTAAGAAATGCATTTTGTAAGGCTATCAATAGAGATTCCTCTGATGGATCTGGGCAAAGTAAATTGAAACCTCCTTCCAAACGCCATTAAGAACATTCATGATTTATGGGAAGAGGCCAGAATATCAACATGAACAGCAGTTTGGAAGAAGTTGATTCCAACCCTCCTGGATGACTTGGACCCTCCTGGTTCAAGACTGCAGAGGAGGAACTCATTGCAGATGTGGTAGAAATAGCACGAGACGTGGAATTAGCAGTGGAGCCTGAAGGCAAGACTGAATGGCTGTGATCTCAGGATCAAACACAAACAGAGGAGGAGCGGGTTCTAGCAGATGAGCAAAGAGAGTAGTTTCTTGAGATGGAATCTACTCTTAAAGAAGATGCTGTCAAGATCGTTGAGGGACAATAAAGGATTCAGAATAGTACATAAACTTAGTTGGTAAGGCAATGGCAGGGTTTGAGGGGAAATAACTCTAATTTTGAACGAAGTCTGTCTATGGGTAAAATGCTATCAAATAGCATCTCGTGCTATAGAGAAACTGTAAATGGAAAGAGTCAATTGACGTGGCACACTTCACAGTCTTATTTTAAGAAACTGCCATAGCCACCCCAACCTTCAGTGCCCACCGCCCTGGTCAGTCAGCAGCCATCAACATTGATGCAAGACTCTCCACCAGCAAAAAGATTATGATCACTAGGTGCGCCTGGGTGGCTCAGTCAGTTAAGCATCCGACTCTTGATTTTGGCTCAGGTCACAATCTCATGGTTCATGGGATCGAGCCCTGTGCCAGGCTCTGCAGAGAGCCTGCTTGGGACTCTTTCTCTCCAGCTCTCTCTGCCCCTCTCCAACTCATGCACACACACACTCTCTCTCTGTGAAAATTAATCAATGAGCATGGAAAAAAAAAAAGATTATGATCACTAAAGCTCAGATGATGGTTAGCATTTTTTAGCAATAAAGTATTTATAAAGTATGTTATTTTTTTTTTAACCCTTAGTAGATTACAGTCTAGTATGAGCTGTATATCCTGGGGAACAAAATGATTCATTTGCCCCACCGTACTGTGGTGATCTAGATCCGAACTCACTATGTCTTTGGTAGGCCAAAGTACATTGAACCGTTTAATCATAGGAACCCCATGGGTATTAGTCTGTTTTCAGGTTAGCAAATGAAAGCTTGGATCACTGAGGCCTGAATCCCGCCTGGGTTATCTTAGCTGTATCACCTTGAGCAAGTTACTTGACATCTCTGGACCTCTGTTTTCTCATCTGTAGAACAGGGATACTAACAGTATCCACTGCACTGAGTTGTGAAGATTAAACAAAACAGGCCACCTAAGGCACCTGAGAACTGCTTGGCCTGAAGAAGTGCTCAGATATGAGTCCTGATGTCACTACTTGCAAGGGGGGCTCATGTATCATTCGGATGGGATCAGCATGGCGCAGGTGGCCCAGACCTTCCTGGGGGGAGGATTTCAAAGAGAAGGAGAAGCGGGGGAAGGGGTGCTCACTTGCGCAGGATGATCTCCGAGGCGCCCTTGCTGTACATGCGGTAGCCACCACTGGGTTTCTCGACAACCGTGCTCATTGATTTGCGCACGGAGTTGAAGGTGTACACCTTGTAGAGCTTCTCCTCGGGCACTTCATTGCGTACCGCGTGGTAATCCTGCTTCAGGTCTGTGACAAAGCCCAGCAGAGCACACTCGGTCTTGTTGCCCACCTGGCGTGGCAGACCTCCCTCCTTCTCCGGAGGCTGAGAGAAAAATCATATGTGGCATTGAGTTATGTGCCTCAACTAGGGAGCGAGCTGAGGAAGGAAATGACAGAACTTCCACGTGTATACCGGAAGCCCGGGAGGGAGACAGCAATTGTTTTTTCCCCAAGTGTAAGCAGGCAGTGGGCAGTGGTGTCCCTGGCCCCTGGGCCATCCAGGGCTTAGGGATATTTTAGTTTACCCCGGGGGGTGGTGCCAGTGTCTCACCCTGTGTGGGTCTCATTCTAACACCCTCTCTGAGATTCTGGAAAATATGTACTTTGTGCTACCAGCATGAGGTCTCTCCTAGAGATACTGCCATCATATGGTGATTGGTGGGCGTTTCTTAGCCGTAGATTTCTACCTGCCTCCCCACCGCCACTCTCCTCCCATGGATCATTCCCTAGTCACGTCAGACATGATCAGTGAGGAGGAAGAACTGTGATGTGGGATGGCCATCCAAGGAGAATAAACAAGAGAAAATCTCTCTGTCCAGAGATTACTGGTCCCCTCCAGCCACCCATTCTAAGTGTCCAGGCAAAGGAAGAGCTTACCAGAATCTTGGAGGTATAGGCACTGTTGATAGAAATGCCATTGACAATAAGGTCCAGGACCTTCGGCAGGAGGGCATCAGGGCTTGGGATCTGATGGTAATGGGTGTCTCCAATATAAGCCTGTACCACGGTCATGCGGTTCATGGTCAACGTGCCTGTCTTATCAGAGCAAATGGCTGTGGCATTGCCCATCGTCTCGCAAGCATCCAGGTGCCGCACCAGGTTATTGTCTTTCATCATTTTCTACAAAGGAGATGAGAACAGACTTAAGAGGGAATCAATATGGGTCAAAGGCCATGTTTTAGCCAGCACGTAACCCCTTCTCATCCTCTCATTGGTACAGAAATGCAGGACACCACTTTTGCGAATCTTCTTCAGATTCTACTGGCTTCCCTAAACACTGATGCAGCTGATCGAGAGGGTCTTCCACTTCCGAGCAGCGCAAGTGGCTTCCGGCCTTGTGAGGCACCATCGGGGGTCTGTGGAGATGGCCCAGCCTTTCCCCCAATACTACGTGGCACCCTCCCTTCCCAACTCTGTCCTAAAAGCAGAGCCAATATCGTTCTGGTCTCACCTTCACAGAGTAGGCCAGGGAAATGGTGACGGCCAGCGGCAGCCCCTCGGGCACAGCCACCACGAGCACGGTGATCCCAATGATGAAGAACTTGACAAAGTACTGGATGTAGATGGGGGTGCACTCGGGTAGCCATGCTCTTCGGTGGACCACGAAGTTGTCAATCACGAAGTACAGGATCAGGATGAGAACGGTGATGGCAGACATGATGAGGCCTGTCCAGGAGACAAGTCACCTGAACCCAGACTCCAGGGCGTTCCCAGAGCCCCGGCAAGGGGTGGGCTGGCATAAAGTTATGGCCTTTGCTACCAATGTTTAAAACCACTATCTCTAGGGAGTCGTATCCAAATCCCCTATCCATTCTCTGTTGCTTATACGTTACTGTGCAGGGGGGGAAAGATGCTGCTCCATCTTCCACAGACACAGGCTCTAGTCTCAGCGCTGCACTAACTTGACCCGTGGCTTTGGGCTGGGCTTTGTCCCTGTCTGGGCCTGCTTCCTCATTCATAAACAAGGAGTTGATCTAGTTTTCTAAAACAGCATTTTACTGGGGATGCCTGGGTGGCTCAGTCAGTTGAGCATTCGGCTCTTGATTTTGGCTCAGGTCATGATCTCAGGGTCATGGGATCAAGCCCCATGTGGGGCTCTATGCTGAGTGCAGAGCCTGCTTAGGATTCTCTCCCTCTTTCTCTGCCTCTCCCCTGTGCATGCATGTGCACTTTCTCTCTCTCTCTCTCTCAAATACAAAACAAAACAAAACAAACCCCCCAAAACAAAAAAAAACCCCAGGATTTTATGATTCTATCTCAGACCTACCCTCTTCCCACCATTCATAATGTAGTGACTGTTACCTACCCATTTCCTCGCAGTTTATCAATTAAGTAAGGCTTCTCCCCTATCAGTTCACAACTTGTTCACAGTGATGTCCTTAAGGTCACCTACATGGCTAACCTTTAGAACAGTGCTTCCTGACCTTTCTCCTGACATGGCATAGATAGAAGATGACAATAATTTATAGGTTTATAATAAGCAAATACTTCTATAGTGCCTACTATAGGCCAGGTAAACACTACACATATACTGACCCATTTAATCCTCACAAAACCCCTGTGAAATAAGTTACTGTTATCTTCCCTTTTCAGGGGGAAATCAAGGCAAAGAGATATTTTTTTTAGAAGATCAAAACACAATTATGATTTCTAAATTTTTAAAATGTTGTTGATTTATTTATTTACTTCATGGTAAGTATACTCTTTAATCCCCATCACCCATTTCACCCATCCTCTCGTCCCCCTCCCCACAAAGAGTTTTCTGGAAGGGCACACTGGCTGGGGGACCGACTATTCTGGCTGGCCCGAGACCGTGCAGTTCCCTGGGATGTAGGACTTTCAGAGCTAAAATTAAGGCAGTCCCAGCCAACGGGGTTGATGGGTTCTCCCACACACTGATGTCAATGGAAGAATCTTATCAAGGTCAGAAAGCAACTGGCCTTGGGCTCCAGCTGGCCTGGGTGGTCTGGCTGCTCTGCGGGCTGAGGGGATCACTATCTGGGCACCCTGTATCTTGCTGTGGCAAAATGTCTGGGAAGAGCTTTGCTTCAAACCACCGTCTAGTTCAGCTCTTTGCTTTTCCTGAGGGCCTAATGATTCTAGAGAATCAGAGCAAGGCTCGAGGTGATTATACCAATAAAAGCATATTCTTTTGAGTTTTGCTTCAGCAAGGTCAGGGATGATGGGCCCTGGATGCCTAGAGTCCAAAATTTAAGGAAGTCCTCCCTCCCAGGGTGGTACAAAGTACGACGCTTGCCTCGCCCGAGTCCTAGCTTGATAAGTAAATTCCAGCAAGAAAGGAACCCAGTCGCTGGCCACCGGGTAGCTCGTACTCCCCAAGAGCAGGGCAGGGATGTGGAGGGCAACAGAAGGGGTGAGGTGGGGTCTGTGTAATGTTTCACACCTGTGTGCCAGGCTCAGAAACATCATTCCATGCCTGCAATTCATCTCATCCGTGTATAGTTTATATGCAAGAGATGTCACAGCAGCCAAACGCAGCTGGGGACTAGAATTGAAAGGATTGGGAGAGACTAAGGCTGCCCAGCAGAACCCCGTGATGCCTCAGCCGCTCTCGGTGTGCGCTGTCCAGTAAGGTAGCCACGGCCTGAGTGTGGATGCTGACCAGCTGAAGTAAGGCTGATGGGACCGAGGAACTGAATGTTTAACTGTACTTGATTTTCATCAATTTAAGTGGGAACAACCACACATGGTTAGTGGCTACGGTAGCGGCCTGCATAGCTTCTTGCTACTCAGTGCGTGGCTAGCCCATTGGTGGCACTGGCATCACTTGGGGGCCTGGTAGAAATGCAGACTCTCAGGCCCAGCCCCAGCCCTCCTGAATCAGAATCTGCGCTTGAACAAGATTCTGGGTGAACTGTCCACACAGGATGTACTGGTCTAGACTCTGACTGTGGTAAAGAGAGGGGTGGGGACAGAAGATAATTAAATGGTGGCACAAGACCATACCTTGAGGGCTCTGTCCACTGAAGAAGCAATATTCCTTTTGTTTCCTCCTCCAACCGCACCCCCCGCCCCCAAACAGAAGGTGGAGAGAGAATGTTGAGGCAGGGAGTGGAGAAACCACTTCCTCTCATACACGAGAGCGCCTTTAGTGACCCCTCCTCTGGAAAGAGCCTCTCTAATCACAGGCTTCCTTTTTCTTCCAGTCCTTACTTTGAATTTACTGTCCTGTGCCTGGCCAGATGCTACCCCTATACGCAGGAATTGCCTCTAGGAAACAGGAGCCTTCTCTGCCCTTAAGGAATTTATGAGCCAATACATGAAACGGGTGAGTGGTTATCAAAGTCTTCCGTCTCCCTAAAGTAGATCTCCCCTGTGTGACAGAAGTTCTTTATTCCCCACTTGTTTGGAGGAAAGGGACCATAGGGCCTCTAACCCTCACACGCAGGGACCCGCTTCTCTCTGAAGAGGCCGGAGGAGTGGCCGGAGGAGTGGCCGGAGGGTGGCGGGGAGAGGGGCGTGGCTCCCTGGGCTGCACTAGCCCCTTGGAAGTTTCAGCTTCTTTCTGCCGGCCCGGCTGGTGCAAGAGAGAGACAGTCAGAGAGGCGAGGACCCAGAACAGCACTTGTGACCAACAAGGCGGGCCGCCCTACTCACCAGCTTTCCCAATCTGGACGGCCAAGCGCGTCAGCTTGCCCTGCAGCACCGACTTCTCCTTTTTGGGCAGCTTGGCCGCCTTTTTCTCCTTCTCCTCGTTGTCGATCCCCTCCTGGCTGTTGAGTGGCTGGATTTCCAGGGCCACTCCATCCTGGGTTTTGGCTAGGGTGTGCACACAGACAGGGCAGGTGAGCGCGCAGGGAGGCGGCAGGGAGTCGAAAGCACGTGAGAACCCCAACTCCTCTGTCTCCTTCCTGGAATCCACCTCGGACCCCCATGTTGGCTCTGATCACTCTCACCCCATGCCAGACGGGGCACTTGCCTCGCACCCTCCACTAGGGCCTTTGAGATGATATTCTGAGAACTGGAGATGAAACGGGAGTGCTTTTGGGGCGTGCATTTCTTCGTCAGTGGCAGCTTCCTGGCACCACCTCAGAGCCCCAAGCCAGGTTTATTCCAGCAAGAGGATTAGTCATGCCACTAAGCGCTATTACCAACAACCATCCTTCCTGGAATTCAGGGCTTAAAATAGTGAATCTTTACTGCAGAAAGGGGCCGATGAGGGAAGGCTGGAAGATGTTTCTAGAGCATAAGGGTCCTGGTTGGCTCTGTTAAATAGTCCATCTCTCTCTTCCTATAGACTGTCCGGGGAAACACAAGACTCCGCCCCCAACACAAGATATTCTCCAGTTCCTTCTTACAGCAGTCAAATGACAGGGGAAGGAAATGCCCTTGTTCCCCTGTCTGATGAAGGTGGGGAGGCACAGAGTGGGGAGGTACAGGGTTAAGTCTTTGAGGGGAGAGGGAAGAAGCTGGTACGAGGGACCCTCTGGAAGAAGAGGGAGAAAGACAGACATATAAATCCATTTTGCTTTCAAAAGAAGAGTTGAAGAGACCTAAAGTTAAAGAATTATTTCTGTGGAGCCCTGGTTCTCCGACGTGATGGCTTTATCCCTAAGGACTCCTACAACATGGGTCCAAAGAAAAATAATCTCTAGAAGCTGTCTCAAGAAAGCCCTTCTCGCCGGGTCCTGGCACCCCTCCAGCTTCACCCCTGTGGAGTGAGGATGCCCTTCCTGAGATACTGTCTCTGTTGTCAGACTCACAAACAAGACAGAGACGGGATGTAGACACAGCCACCGAAAAAGAAACACACACCAGATCGGGAGGAAGAAAACAGACTGAGGTGAGAACAGAGAAAGGGGTGGGGAGAGGTACAGAGAAAGGGCTCTGTCCAAGCACCCCTGAGAAGACTGGGAGAGAAGACCAGACCAGAAGAGGACATTGATGAGGCAGCTAGCAAGAGGAGGGTGCAGGGACTGCCCACCCCAACTCCCTCTACCGTGAGGACCCTGAAGTCTTCCAGCCCGGAAACTGATGACCTTTGGTGTTTAAATCCGGCCTAGGGCGATGAAGCAATGTGTTCAGCGCCCAGGCAAGAGCAGATCCAACCCACGCGCTCCCCAAGAGAAACCTTGACAGGAGGTCCCAGGAGACAACAGCAGAGGGCGCTGTTGTCCCATTTTGGATTGGGATTGGGATCTTGAGACCACCCCCAAATCTCTGCACCTTCCTCAGGATGAGGCATCCGGGCCACAGCAGCAGATAACAGATTTATGGAGAGGACACAGGGAGAAGGCAGATGGCCTGGAAAGGTCTGATTTGAGTGTGGGCAGGTAGAGATGGCAAATGAGTGGGTGGAGAGGTTACCTTTGTTGCGATTTTCAGGGACTCCTTGTTTTTTACCTGTTTGAACAAGAAAGAAAAAAGTGGGGTGGAGACCCAAAGTGACTATTAAGAGATCAGACAGCCAACTGCTGGTCCTGCTCAGAGCCCAAAAGGGCGACAGCAAAGGGGCTGAGCAGCAGGGAAGGCAATGTAAAGGAAGTTCACATCTCTGCTCACATCCATTCTCACTAGTGGCTCTCCTGAATCGCTGGGGTGCGGACCAGCCACTCGTGCAGGTGAGCGCGCACCCACACCCGCGCTGCGTCCCCCGAGGAGCCCGGCCGCTGCTGGGAGGCTGCTCCCGGCCTGTGTCGCAGCACTTGGAGAAGCGGGGTGGGGGTTAGAAAGTGAGAGAGGCTGGAACGGTTTCTGCCTAATGGCGAAGACTCTGAAAGGGGTCTCCCTGTCCATTCAGCAGCACCAGGCAAGCTTCCTCCTTACTCTTCTGCAGGCAGCTGCCAAATCCAGTAGTCTAGCTCCTGAGGGAACGTGTTCCATTTCCTTTCGATAAACTGCCCTCCACAAAACGGCCTGAGATGGTCCCCTAGCCGAGTGACAGAAATCCTTCTCTCCTCTAAGGAAAGAAGGAATGCTTAGGGAAGGGGCTAGATTTCTTTCTAGTGACTCTTCCTCATTCAACCTTCTGTGCCCCCTTCCTTCAGGCGCTCACGAATGGCGAAGACAGGACTAACTTTTGGGGGAGACGTTACCACTCTGTTCCCACCCTCCTAGCCATGTCTCTCTTCCCTTGACGGCCCGTGGTTTCAGCAGTTTTCCTGCAGCCTTGATGGGTCATGTAAGCCCCCATGTTTGAGGAAGACGGGTTGGGAGGGTTGCACGGAGGGCATCTGGGGCCAGCTCCCTTCGGCTGAGCTTTACATCTCCCCCTTGTACAGCCATTAACAGACACAGGAGTTGAGGCTCAAAGGTAACCTGACTCGGTTTTCATCGGAGCACCCTGGAGAGCCAGCCTCGACATCTTTAGCTCGGCAAGACATCTGGATAGCCACGCTCTTCATCCAGAAGCTTCCTCCCAGTGGGTGTTCCATCCACATCCATTCTCTTGCCCCCTCCACTTTGTCCATGGGGGTGGGAGGGAACGGAATCTCATCTCAAACGCCCCTTACCTTTTTTCTTCTTCTCCTCCTCTTCTCCCTCACTGGCTCCCAAAAGGGTAAAGATGATTCCAGTCTGAGAGTTGATACCCACAGCAGTCACTACCATCCGGCCAGAGCCCTCCATGACATGGGTCCCTATATGAGAAAGGAGAAGGTGGGAGGAGTGTGGCTTTTTTAATTCCGAGCCAGGCTCTGGTCTGGAACGCGAACTTAGAAAAAAACAGTCCTTCTTCCTTCTTTCCCCATGGATCACAACACACTCGGCAGACAGTAGGAAAAGGTCAAGGGTTGGGCCCATTTAAAACACACCAAGCAAACTGGGGGGTAAGGAGAAAAGTGTGTTTTTCTGCTTTAGGGTAAGACTCCTTCCCCTCCCCTCCTCCTAACCAGCAGCCCTACCAAGGCCCCTTGAGCACTTGCTGTAGAGAACCTCTTTTCAGTTGCCTGATAACCTTGTATTCAACCCACCAATATGCTACTGCCCCAGATGAAGCTAGGGGAAGAGGAGGGGGTGGGGCCAGGAGAGAGAGTGAGTCTCTGTGTCCTGGCTGTCTGGGGGAGGTAGAAGGGGAGGTTAGAATGGGAGCCGAAGCAGCCAGAGGCCACACCTGAGAGCAGCATTGGGTCTTTTTCCACTGACTTCTTGACATGGTCTGATTCCCCAGTCAGAGAGCTCTCGTCAATCTTGAGATCGTTCCCCTGGATCAGGATCCCATCTGCGGGCAGCAGGTCACCTAGTGTGTAGAGCAGAAAGGGCAACAGGGAAAGAGGGTAGGTAAGAGCATGGCAGAGGGTAGGAACCATCCAGCCCCATTTCAGGGCTGCTCCCATGGGCCCTGCCTATAGAGCGATGGCCCGGGGCGGGGGGTGGGGGGGTACCTGTATGGCCTCTGAAAGATGGCTTCATCTCTGACAACTTGTTAACTCCTTATGAACTCACACAGTTACCTCTCATGGACTTGACATTATGTATTTTTAACCCTAAGACACACAGGGTACAAGTCTGACACTCTTTGGGGAGAGTTTCTTCTTTCTTTCAATCCTTCTCCACAACCTCCTTCCCCTGAGCTAGAAGCTAACACAATTGGGGTCTTATCTCTTTGGGTCTTCAGTGATTCCCAGCCGCCTATGCCAAAGGATCTAGCCCTCGGATAGGGAGGGTGACACAGGTAAGAAGCATGAGTTCTCACCGTATTTGATTTGGGCGATGTCACCCACCACGATCTCCGCCACGGGGAGCTGGATGATGTGACCATTTCGGATCACGGAGAATTTCTGTTCCTTTTCAATGCGGTTCTGCAGCCCCCGGAATTGCTTCTCTTTGCTCCAATCATTGAAGGCGGTCACCAGCACCACAATGATCACAGAGAACAGGATGGCTGCCCCCTCAATCCATCCGGCTTCTGCCTCTCCTTCGTCTTCCGCACTGCTTACAGGTAGACCACACTCTAGCCCAGGGAAAGGAGAAAGTGGAAGGGTCACCTGGGCGCCCTTCGTTAACATTCAAAACGCCAAGTGGTGCCTCCACAATCTCCCAGAATGGAAATTCAGGGAAGGAGAACAATAGAAAATAAAACTCTTGGGCAGAAGAGTCATCCTCTGAAGGCACTGGAGGACGGCATGATTGGGCACCATCTCGTTGCCAAAAGAACTATCTGCATTAAGCTGAAAGGAGATTATGAGTAGACAGCACAAAACATGTCATTGCAAAATGACTGGCCAGTCACGTGCACAGAACTTATGAGTCCTAACATGGTCAGGCTCCAGGTCACTGCTATTTCCCATAATGCCAGACAGCTGGGGGGACTCGGAGAAGCAGGTTTTGTTGGTTGGGTGAGGGTAGAGAGCTCCTGATATCCTGCATGAGGATTTGATAGGGGACGGGGAGGAAGACCCTGGAATCGGGATGGGCTGGAAGAACAGCTTACTAGCTACTTGCTGGTTTTCTTTGGAGAACCCATCCTGAACTTTTAAGCTACACCCTGACAACTGCAAATACTGGTGCTTTTTGGTGGTGCTGGAAAAGAACACCGAGCCGAGCCGCTCGGGGCTGCTGTAGACACTCACGTTCATTTTCTTCACCGGGGGGCCGATAGAAGGACAGGACGAGGGAGATGATGGCTGCAATCTCCAGGATGATGAGTGTGACATCTTGAAGGGCTTCCCACACTAGTTCTAAGAAGGTCTTGGGCTTTTTAGGGGGGATAAAGTTCTGTCCGAATACGTGCTTACGTTTCTCCAGGTCCGCAGGGCTCCCAGACAGACCTGAAAAGGAGATACGAGTAGGATGAGCAGGTGAGCCAAAAGGGGAAAAGAATGAATGACGGAAGAAGGTGGTTCAAAGACCTGAATAAAGACCCTCTGCTTCCTGTTCTGCCTACGTATGAGATCCAGTCAGAAGGACCAGTCTCCCCAGTTTGCCCAGGACGCAGGGGGTGTGACACCTTCAGGCACAAAATGGGCAAACTGGGACAAGGTGGTCACTGGCTGCTCTTAGCCTCCAGGGTAAGCTAGCCTAGATCAAACACCTCTCCTCCTCCTCCCAAGGTCACTGCAGGCTCCAGCTCTGAGAATGCAGACATGCAAATGGTCCCCGGGGCTGACAGAGCTTTCCTCTCACATTAACCTGCAACTACTGGGGATGATTTTCAAACAGAGTTTGCTTCCATCCACTGGCTCACACACAAAGGCCAGAAAGAATAAGCCCTCTGCTCAAGGTCATGCTAGAAGGCGAGGAGACAGACCAAGCAGTTGTCCTGATTTGAAGTCCCAGGGGCTTTAGGAGATCAACAGGGTTGGAGAGGTGGGAGGGGAGGGGGTCATTCCAACTCCAACTGTGGCCATCGCTTGAGGCACACGTTCCCCCCTTTTCTGTCACCCCCCCAGAGACACACCCCCCACTCCGCTAAGAGGTGCTACCACTCTAGGAACTACTATGTACTTAGAGAAGTACTACTTAAACTAAGTATTAGGTACTAAGAGAAGCACTATTATTCACGTTGATTGAAAAAAGAACACAAAGGTGAAGCTGCAAAGTCAGACAGTATGCAGTCATTGATTGCCAGCACGCTCCGTCAGCACATATGCTTATAAACCAGCGTGAGTGTGCACACGTTATTCCACACATGCTCCCCAAGAGAAAAGGGAGAGGCAGAATTATTCCCTAGTTTCAGTGCCTTCTTTATCTCAGGACTTTAAAAAAAATTTTTTTAATGTTTATTTATTTTTGAGAAAGAGAGAGAGACAGAGAATGAGCACGGGAGGGGCAGAGGGAGTGGGAGATACA
This sequence comes from Proteles cristata cristata, assembly GCA_017311185.1. Classification (NCBI taxonomy): domain Eukaryota; kingdom Metazoa; phylum Chordata; class Mammalia; order Carnivora; family Hyaenidae; genus Proteles; species Proteles cristata. The sequence continues at coordinate 63,763 of JAESUZ010004369.1, forward strand.
GAATCTGATGCAGGCTCCAGGCTCTGTGCTGTCAGCACAGAGCCCAATGCGAGGCTCGAACTCACAAATGGTGAGATTGTGACCTGAGCCGAAGTTGGACGCTTAACAGACTGAGCCAACCCGGTGCCCCCAGTCCTTATATTTAGGCCCCATTGCTGGGCCCGAGGAGGGGGTTGTACTGTAAGGGAAGGAGGGAAATCCTAAAACTTCAACGGATGCCAGCTGGCATTTCTCTAGTTGTTTACACACAGCAGCAGATAAGCCCTGGGCTTGGCACCTGGAGTTGCTGACTGCACTGTTCAATGGGTTCCCACCCAGAGGCGGGAGGGGCGGTGGCCGAGCTGTGTCTTGGAAAGAAAGGTTGTAGCAGAGGAGAGTTAGGATCAGAGGACAAGGCCACTCCATGAAGCCTCACACAAGCGCAAGGGAAAGCAGGGGACAGGAAGCTGCAAGGAGAAAATGGAGAAGCAGATGCCAAAGGCCTGCTTCACACTTTGGTCAACAGGAAGGACTATTCCCCTCGTGGGTAAGGGGGCATGGTGTGAAGGCAAACCTCTCCACTCTGTCTCTGCTCAACAGGATCCAGGAGTGGTATCTTGAGTGGCAAGAGGAGAGATTCGGGTCAGACGCAAGGAAGGCATTTGGACAAAAAAGGACTTTGGAAATGGGAAAACAGAAGGGGTGTTCCTCGTAGGGTCTGAAATGGCCTCCATTTCTGTATCCAGGAAACAAAAACCATCAGGTGAGGGACTGAGGATGCTCACCTGTCTGGGAGGGTAGATGAAGGACCCTGAGTGGATGGAAAGTATGTGTGTTGAGGGGTGGGGCAGGGACTGGCATCCACGCTGTGGACTTGGGGAGGAGAGACCACTGTCACTTGCCAGTGCTTAGGCGAGGGAGACAGGGAGTGGGTCAGAGAAGCAGTGCCAATGTTCTTATCCAGGGCCCCCTGCCTCCCAGTGCCCAGGAGTGCCACCCTGGCCTCCGGCTAAGTGGCGTAGCCAACTCTGCGGGGGAGTGGGTTTGGCCAAAGCACTAGCAGCGAGTTGGGCTGCTTCCCAGAGGCTCCCTGCCTCCACCGCTCTGCAAAGTCAGGTTCCCAGTGGGAAGGGAAAGCAAGGGCCTGGGAAAGGCGCATTTCTGGGCAAGGGCATCTTGACCCCCAGGCAGGCCAAGGCAGGGGTCCTGGCTGGTTCTTGCTCCCCGAGGACCTGAGAGAGCCAGGCTGTGCCAGTTTGGGACTGCTGTCCTGGGGGGCCAGGTGTACTCCAGGGAAACAGGAATTCTGATCATTTCTTCATGTCCCTGGGACGTTTCTCAAGGAAGCAGCGAGGAGAGGACTAGGAACGCACACCCGACATCAGAGATCATCTTAAGGGACACCCCAAGACCCCAGTGGAGGCCAAAACAACAGCGCCAACCACAAAAGTGTAGCTGAAAGCACCCATCTGAGGCCATCTTGCTCTCTCTGCTCTCAGATCGATACCCCATGGCCCTCTGGCACACGCTCTATCCATTCAGCCAGCACATCCTGCAGCTTTATCTTCAAAACATACCCAAGGTCCATTCCCTTCCACGATGACCCAAGGCCACCATCCTGGTCTGAGCTGCCACCCTCTCTTGCCTGGCTATTGACAACTGTCCTCTAACCAGTACCCTTGCCGCCACCCTTGCTGTCCTGTGCCCAGTCTTCTCCTAACACAGTAGCCGGAACGATGGTTTTCAAACCCAACCCCTGCTACTCACCTACTCAGAATCCTCGGGTGGCTTTTCCTGGGAGTGGAGCTGGGCCCCGAAGCTTTGGTGATGGCCTGTAAGGTCCCTCAAGAGCCCCCGTGCCTCCCTACCCTTAATGCCGACTATTTGCTCCTTGTTCCCTGAGCGCCAGCCCAGCGAGCCTTCCTGCCATTCCCTGAACGTGTCCGACAAGCTTCTATTTCAGGGCCCTGTCGCAGCTCCTCCTTGGCTCAGCTTCCTCTTTACTAGCTCGTTCTCTTACGTCCTTCAGGTCTTCGTACATGTGTCACCTTCTCAGGGAGGCTGACCCTGACCATTGGATTTAATATTATGGCTTCTCTGCTCCAGCTGTCTGGATTCCCTTATCCCGTGTCACCATTTCCCTCCATAGGTCGTCTCCCCAATATGTTATATGAGGTATTCATCATGGTTGCCCATCCCCCTCCACACGGGGAGGAGTTTTGTCTTTGCTCCTTAGGTCCACGGCAGCGCCTGGCACATCGTGTGCATACACGAACGTGCTGAATGAACTGAATGGATGAGTAATAAACCAGGTTGCTAACATTTGCGTGATTACTATGTGCCAGATGCCTCACCAGGCACACCGGAGTCTCCTCATTCAGACACCGCAAAACCCCGTGCCGTAGCTACTGTTAACCCCATTTTACGTATTAGCAGACTAAGACCTGGAGAGGTTGTGTCACTACCGGGCTGGTATGAGCCAGAGTCTGTACCACTCCCCGGGAAGCAGCGACATGCCAAGCTACATGCAGAGGGGGCTGGGGTGCGTAAGCGGCTTCATTCCCGTGTGACTGACTGGTCCCGCGTCGCCAGGTTTGGCGCTGAAGCTCCTGCCTCCTGGAAACCACCTGCCCCCTTCACCCCCCCATCCCAGGCCAACGGGATGGCCGGTCACCCATGTGGCGGGTTCCTCTGCGCCTCTGCACCCATCGGCCTGGTCATGGCTTACAACTAGGCTGGATAAGTCTTTTTCCTGCCCTCAGGATTGGTGCCACCAGGTCTATGAGAGTCCAACCTACGAATCTCGTACTCGATAAAAGGTTCATTGTGGCCCTTTTTGGGACCCAAGCAAACCAAACAAGACACGTTATGGAAAACAGAAGAGTTCAGGCCTTGCTCTTGCCTGGATGCCTTCAAACTCACACCCTAACTTCCCTTTTGCCATTTTCTTTCATCTCTCTGTTCCACCTTAAGTCACCCTAAGCTCTTGCAACAGCTACCTTAAGAAGTCAAGTGGCTGTTCCCAGTTCCCAGTGTGCCCTGGGGCAGGGAGGGGCCTGTGGGGACAGTTAGCGGAGCAGCCTTGGGAATCCTCTCTGGGACAACTGGCAGGGCACGGGAAAGCCATGCGGGCCAGGGAGCTCAGCCAATCCCCAATTTTGGGCTTTCCATTCCATTCTTCCTGCCCCGAGAGGCTCTCAGCCCTGCCCTCCGCAGCTATAATTTCACATAAATACTTGTGTAGTCAATGACAGGGTATTAGTCCCTGATCTCTGCAGTCGTTTCTCAAGACTCACACAGTTTCCTGGGAAGGGAAGGAGCACGTGGCTGGGGGAGAAGGCTAGAAACACAGGAAGAGGATTTCCCTTAGAAATACATTAAAAAAAAAATGAGAGGAATCTTTGTCCCCCAAGAACATGGGCGAGAGCGAGCCCCACCCAAATCAGGAGCGCGTTTGGCCCTGAGAGCCAGACCGAGCACATGAGCTGGGAGAGGCGACAAGAATGTCAGGCTGTGAGGTCATCGCCCCCACCCCACGCTGGGGAGTTGATGGCCCCTGACCAGGCTGGCAGGGGATGGAAGAGGTAGCAGTGGAAAATCTGTGTCTGCCGTGAGCCCATGCGGGGGAACCAGGGCTGGGGAGGGGAGGCGGCAGCCCGGCCCTCAGTGGCCTGGCTCCAGCAGGGAAGGGCCGGGCCAGCCTCCTGAGGACATGGAGCGAGCGCTGTTGGCGGAGGCACCCCTTCGGAGAACTAGCTCAGCCCCAGAAAGGGTGGGGCTGGGTCAGACATCACAAGGGACTTCCCAGCTGTCTGAGCTATGACACCTTGCCAAGGAGACGAGCAGGATCATCTCCCACACAGAGAATACAGGGACAGGTTGCTCTGGGTGGATTGGATGGCAGGCCTCGGGTATAGGAGAACAGACATCAGAATGCCTTTCAAGTCCTACCTTAAAAACCTTGGTTTGGCGGTGGGGGGCGACAGGGAGGGGTAGCTTAAAATTAATATAGGGACCACAGGCTTTTAGCAAATGCCACTTCTCAGGGACGCAGAGCCAGCTCTCTACATCAGCATCTCCAGCCTAGCGCACCCACAGCTCGGAGATGGGCCCTCTGGCTGCCAGACCTCCAGCCCCTAGAGATAAAGCCATCTCCTCAGGGTCACAGCGAGAGGACGCGGGACTTAGGGAAGAATGGCCTTTTCCCCTCATTCTCAGTGCAGACAGCCCCGCAGCTTTGGCAGGGAATGTCCCCCTTCGTCTGGCCCTCCTCTCCACGCCTCTTCTGAAGGCCCCAAAGCTGGCGCCAAGAGAAAAGGCTCCCTCGCCTGCCCTGCGCAGCCCTCTGCCCCCGCACCGCATGCGTGTGCTTTCCTCCCGTGTCACGCTCCCCAGTGCTCACACTTCAGAGCTAAATAAAAAGAGCGAAAGCCCTACTTCCAAGGGTGGATGCGACATCTGCCTCGGCCAAGGAGGGAGTGCTATCTTTCTTCCCACCCCTGGCTGACGTTCCATGCAAGGCAACAAGGTTCAGGATGAAACCGAGCTTGCGAGAGTTTTTGCTGAGCTGCTGAAGGAATGCGGCACAAAGGGTTCCCGGCCTGGTGGAAGAGGGAAAGGGGGAGGGTTCTCAGGCCCAGGAGGACTTATCCCCTTCTCCCCCATCGAGACTGCCCTGTCCCCTGCCTGGCAGCACGATTCCAGCCATACCAGAGGCCCAGCTCCGGGCAAGGAGGGGCCAAATAGAAAAGGATTCACACAACCTGGGGTTGGGCTGGGAAGAGAAGGGCCAGAGCTGTCAAGCACTGTTGGCCTCATTTAGCCCTGGGCACCCCAATCTGACTGGGGACTCCCAGGATGCAACGTGGGATTCCCCAGCAGGGGTGGGGAGGTTCCGAGGGAGGGCACTTCACTCTCTTCTTTCTCAATCGCCTATTTTCCTCCTTCCAGCGGTTGAGACACTGCTTCCCCTGCGGTTTGGTGGAAACATTTCCCATCCTTCTGTAAAGTACTAACTATTTCTTTTAGGAAGCTACTAGACTTGCCTCAGCTACTCACATCACAGCAGAGCTGCTTTCTGGCTGTTGCAGCTGGTCTGCCCACCTTCTCTTCCCTTCCCTCCAAGATCTTCTGGCTTGAGTCTCTGTCTTAAAGTAGTGCTAACAGATCTGCCCAAAGCATGATGGGTGGAGGGGGCCAGCCTCTCAGCCTCTGCAGCCATGCCCACATGTGTTGCTTTTAGGATCATTTATTTGGCACTTCTGGTAGAGTCTGGACAAGAGTTTAAAGTGAAGGCTATGGGGCAGAGGCCAGAGGAAAGAGAGGTAGCTTGGCTATGCTTCTCTTCTGGGATTGATGAGCTCCTAAAAACAGGGATTCTTTTTTTTTTCCCTTTAAGTTTATTTATTTTGAGAAAGAGAAAGAGAGATAGAGAGGGAGGGAGAGAGGAGGGGAAGGGCAGAGAGAGAATCCCAAGCAGGCCCCGTACTGTCAGTGCAGAACCCGACGCGGGGCTTGAACTCATGAACCGTGACACGATGATCTGAGCTGAAACCAAGAGTCGGCCGATTATTCGACTGAGCCACCCGGGTGCCCTAAAAACAGGTATTCTAAAAACACACTACACCCTAAAAATGGAGAGGAAACTATTAAAGAGGCCAGTTACCATCTCCTTCTTACATCGGTTCCATCCCATATTTGCTCCTCTGATTCTGTACTCCCCAACCCCCAACACTAACATTCTCTAAAGCAGTGGCCTCTAAGTAGGGGGCCTGCATCCATCTGCTGGAGCATGGGAGAAATATCAGAACTTTTTATATTACTTAATCAACTTCTATTTCTTGCATATCTTAGTATGTAAATAATACTAGTGTTAGAAGTACCAATAGTAATATAGTTGTGTTGTGGGTAAACATTTATTATTTATTATGTGTTCAACTTTTTTCCTGATTGAAAATGCTACTGGAGGGGCACCTGGGTGGCTCAGTTGGTTGAGCGTCTGACTCTTGCTTTTGGCTCAGGTCATGATCCCAGGGTCATGAGATCAAGCCCCCGCATGTGGCTCTGTGTTGAGCATAGAGCCTGCATAAGATTCTCATTCTCTCTCTCTCTCTCTCTCTTTGCCCCTCTCCCCAGCTCACTTGTTTCTCAAATAAAAAAAGAAACAAAAGAAAATGCTACTGGAAATTTCAATCTGCACATGGAGGAAGAGCCCATCTTAGCGTGTCCCAGCTTGTGGAAAACAGATGATGTTTGGTGGAACACGCCACTGACCTCAGAAGGCTTAGGAGCAGGAACACAGTTAAACTGAAGAGATCTTAATGTGTCAGGAAATATGACCCTAAATCCTGTAGTTAATGAACCAAAATGGTAATTCAGGCTGGACTATCTTAAAACAGATTCTTTCCCCTCCTGCTTTTTACTCCCCAAAGAATCTCAGCTTTCCCTGAACTTAGTGGCTGCCTAGTAATTACACAAGGCAAAGAGGCTCCCATTTTCTGTCAGGAGAATTCAATGAGTGGTAGCAATGGCCATCAAGCATTGCCAGGCCGGAGCCTCCCCAGGCAATCAGACCTCAGTCCATGCTCCAAACAGCTACACACATTCACGGAACAGAAGCCACTGTTAAATTAATACTATCACTGGGTCACAATTAGACATTTTATCAAGCATTGAAATATAGACCAAACTTAAATTATCTGTGCTTCCGAGTCTCTCTGTGCTGCTGCTCTAGCCTAAGAGACAGAAGAGCATCATGGACTCCATCGGAAAACATGAGATAGCCCATCATATTCTCCCCACTAGTAAGAACTTAAAGGAGTCATTTAGGCCTGTGGACCTGGAAGCGGAGGAGGGGGATGAATAAAATCAAATCCCACTTGCCTCTAGAATTGTGTAAACCCAGAACAATAAAACCATACTAGCATCACAAATATTATAAACTCCAAGTTCCATAAGGCCCCTTAGAGCTATGGTTAAAAAAAAAAGTCAGATCTAGATGGAAGATGTTATCAACCCAACAAAAAATAAAAGAGAAGTGTCACACTCTAGGAACCAGTCTCCCCGATCCTACTTCACCAGGATACCAACTAGCAGAATTCAAGCACCAGGTGAATTTCTTTATTCTTTTTTTAAAAATGTTTATTGATTTTTGAGAGAGAGAGAGAGAGAGAGAGAGCACGAGCAAGTGGGGGAGGGGCAGAGAGCGAAGAAGACACAGAATGTGAAGCAGGCTCCAGGCTCTGAGCTGTCAGCACAGAGTCCGAGGCAGGGCTTGAACTCACGAACTGGGAGACCATGACCTGAGCCAAAGTCGGATGCTTAACCGACTGAGCCACCCAGACGCCCTTCTTTATTCTTATTATTAGTCTGCAGGGGCTTTCCACAAGGGACAGAACTACGGTAGGTTGTCAGGCACCTCAGTGTGGTCTTCTGTGAACAAACTGGCTTTTTATAGCATCGGCTCATCGAGGCACCTGGAGAGTGTCGCTCTTTTCTTGGCCCTGCTGCACTAAACAGCTCAGCGTCACCCTTGTCTGGGGAGAGACTTCGGTGTCCTAGCTCCTCTGTGTCTCCTTTCCTATGCTTGTATTCCTCACACACACGGGGAGTTCCTGGTTGGCACAGCAGAATACACATTACTCATGGAGAAGTTGTTTCCGGACCCCCTGTCTCCCCAACTCCAGAACTAGCCCTGTGATTAAGTCTTACACTGAAACATCAGAATACAGACTTGTGATCTAAGGAAGCAGAAGGATGGAGGCAGGCAGCAGCACCGGCGGTGGGGGGAATGGGGTTGGGGCACCACCAGGGCCCCGGAGCTGCAGAGGCACCTGCCATCATAAGGCATGGCTTTCCACCGTCAGTCTGAAATGAGGAGTGGGGAGGAACCGAAGGGCATTAGCTGCATCTACAACACTTGCTGTCTGCTGTTGAGATTAAAGCGACATATATCATGGCCTTTGGGAATGGAAGCTGTCTGGGAATCAGGAAGGAAAAAGCTGCAGCTTTGAGAAATGGATTAGGGAAACTGGGAGGAAAGTCTGGAGCTTGCTATTAGGAGCATCTCAGTTCCAACTAATCTGGACTCCTAGGTGTCACCTTGTGAGAGAAACGACTGGCCAAAGCCATCAAGAATGGTATAGGTAATATTGAAGAAGAAAACCAAAACGGGAGGCATCACCATCCCAGACTTTAGCCTCTACTACAAAGCTGTCATCATCAAGACGGTATGGTATTGGCACAAAAACAGACACATAGACCAATGGAATAGAATAGACAACTCAGAATCGGACCCACAAATGTATGGCCAACTAACCTTTGACAAAGTGGGAAAGAGTATCCAATGGACAAAAGACAGCCTCTTTAACCGATGGTGCTGGGAGAACTGGACAGCAACATGCAGAAGAATGAAACTAGATCATTTTCTCAGACCGTACACAAAAATAAACTCAAAATGGATAAAGGACCTGAATGTGAGACAGGAAACCATCAAAACCCTAGAGAAGAAAGCAGGAAACAACTTCCTTGACTTCAACCGCAGCAATTTCTTACTTGACACATCCCCAAAGGCAAAGGAATCAAGAGCAAAAATGAACTATTGGGACCTCACCAAGATAAAAAGCTTCTGCAGGGCAAAGGAAACAATCAATAAAACTAATAGGCAACTTATGGAATGGGAAAAGATAGTTGCAAATGGCATATCAGATAAAGGGCTAGTATCCAAAATCTATAAGGAACTCACCAAACTCCACACCAGAAAAACAAATAATCCAGTGAAGACATGGGCAGAAGATATGAACAGACACTTCTCCAAAGAGGACATCCAGATGACCAACAGACACATGAAACGATGCTCAGCGTCCCTCATCATCAGGGAAATACAAATCAAAACCACACTGAAATACCACCTCACTCTAGTCAGGGTGGCTAAAATGAACAAATCAAGAGATTATAGATGCTGGCGAGGATGTGGAGAAACGGGCACCCTCCTACACTGTTTCTGGGAATGCAAACTGGTGCAGCCCCTCTGGAAAACAGTGTGGAGGTTCCTCAAAAAAGTAACAAGAGAACTCCCCTATGACCCAGCAATAGCACTGCTAGGAATTTGTCCAAGGGATACAGGAGTGCTCATGCATAGGGGCACACGTACCCCAAAGTTCATAGCAGCACTCTCAACAATAGCCAAAATGTGGAAAGAGCTTAAGTGTCCATCAACTGATGAATGGATCAAGAAGATGTGGTTCATCTATACCATGGAATACTACACGGCAATGAGAAACAATGAAATCTGGCCACGTGTTGCAACATGGATGGAACTTGAGGGTGTTATGCTGAGAGAAATAAGTCAGGCAGAGAAGGACAAATACCGTATGTTTACACATATAGGTGGATGAGGAGGAACTTAACGGAGGACCATGGGGGAGGAGAAGGGGAAAAATAGTTGAGGAGAGGGAGGGAGGCAAACCATGAGAGACTCTTGAATGCTGAGAACAAACTGAGGGCTGATGGGCGAGGGGAGAGGAGAAGGGGGGTGATGGGCATGGAGGAGGGCACTTGTTGGGATGAACACTGGGTATTATATGGAAACCAACTTGACAATAAACTATTTAAGAAAAAAAAATTTTAAATTAAAAACTAAAAAAGGAATTAAAAAAAATAATGGTATAAGAAGGGAAAAAGGAAGTTCCTGCCTGCATTGTGATGGGTGTTTCTAAACGCCTGCATTCCTCGGTGAACATAGAATGCAAATAGCCTCTAGTTAAGGTCAACACTACTATAAAAGTGGCAGAATAAAGAAATCTAGCTGACAAGAAGCAGTGCCCAAAGGCGGTCATTAGATTCTAGCCAGAAGGCAAAGACTGAGCTACAGGCGAGGAACCAAGCACCATGTGAACCAGATCTCTTTGACATCAAGAGGTGAAAGGAGGCAGAGGCCAAGTGGTTGCGGTCATACGCCGTGGTAACCTCTCCAGAGGAAATAATACATCGCATTCCACGGGCGCTCATACACCTTCAGACACGTGGGCTCCATTTTAATCTGAGACAACTCATTAATTGAATACCCATTATAAGCTTGAGCACTTATGCACATTATATGTACATGTAATCCCAATACAGTAATCCCAATAACTGTATGGGCTAGATAGTAACATCATTTTCAAAGAAGAACGAGGCTCAAGGAGGTTAACTGTAAACTGTTCAATATACTCAGTTAGTATATTGTAGAGCTAATGTTTGAACTCATGAGAGATAGGAAACTGGATTCTAGCAGTAAAGAGAACATGGAAGGAAGCTCTCTCAAATTGCAAACAAGACATGACAAGGTACAGATATCTAGGTAAAAATCTCTCCCTCTCTCTCTCAATCCTAAAGAGTCTGGAATCCAAGTTGCAAACTTATAGCACTGGCTGGACGTCAAAACTTCTTAGACTTGGCAAAAAATATGATGTAGCTTCTAAGGAAGGCTAGAAATAGCCTACCTCAAGAGGTTAAAGGCATCTGATGGACAAGATCCTTTTTTTAAAAAATATTTTTTAATGTTTATTTTTATTTATCTTTGAGAGAGCAAGGGCATGAGCAGGGGAGGGGCAGAGAGAGAGGGAGACACAGAATCCGAAGCAGGCTCGAGGCTCTGAGCTAGCTGTCAGCACAGAGCCCGAAGTAGGGCTGGAACTCATGGAGCCACAAGATCATGACCTGGGCCAAGTCGGATGCTCAACTGACGACTGAGCCATCACGGCGCCCCGAAGGACAAGATCTTTGATTTATCTAATGCTACTCAGCCATGTCCTGCCTCACTGACAGGTTCAAGTAAGACCCTGTAACACAGATGCTATAACCACATGTAAGTGAGAAAGGAATGTTCCTTTGATTCTGTCTCCATGCAAAATTTTATATTGCCATGGCTTATTGGGCAAATGAAGTGAGCCAAGCAAGCACGAAGCCAGGTTTTCCATTCTCTTTTAAAAACAGATATGGGTGCCTGGGTGGCTCAGGCAGTTAAGTGTCTGACTTTGGCTCAGGTCATGATCTCAGTTCATAAGTTCAAGCCCTGCATCGGGCTCTGTGCCGACAACTCAGAGCCCGGAGCCTGCTTCGGATTCTGTATCTCCCTCTCTCTGCCCCTCCCCTGCTCACACTCTGTCTCTCTCTTTCTCTCCAAAATAAAATTTAAAAACTTTAAAAACAGAGAAAGAAGAACTATATTAAAGTGTGTCAGGCAGGGTTGGAAAAGTCATCAATAATTCCCTGACACAAAACAAAGTGAATAATCCAAAGATACGGTAGATACTACTATATGCCCTACGATTTGCCATCCTATTTCTAACTGTACACAATAGAGACGTGCCATGTTGGGTGGACACAATGACTCACTTTTTTGTGCCCACTCTCCCCAGTTACGCTCAAATCGGTGTGGAGCAGAGTTGTATTTATGTTCTTTAGTAATCAAAGACTGATTCTGAATAAGAGACTATAGATGATTTACTGATAAAAACATCTCTAACACAAACACTTGTAGAGATAAATCCTCTCCTTTTTGTACACTGCTACAGAAGAAGGAAGAAAGTATGACCATCAGGGAACACCATTGCTAGGAAACAAATGGCTGTCCATGGTCTCACCTCCTTTCAGTCCTTCAGATACCCTATTTTTTGCAAACGATACAGATATACCAGTGAGGTCTCTTACTGCCTTCACTAGAAGCCTGGAGAGCAATAGTTTTGAACACTAGCCACCTTCCTCTGATTCCCCACCCCTGGTATGGTCTTTACCTTCCACAGGGTTAGTTTTCAGTCTACTGCAGAGATTCATTACACCTCCGTAGTGGACCTCGATCTGGTTGATTGCATCGGTCGAGCGTAGCTCCATGAGCTTCCTCAGGTCCATTACCGTGCAGCCAAACTCCCGTTCGTGGCCCTCAACCATCGAGTTGGCCGGCAAGGTATGTTCTGTTGGGTTCGTCATTTTGCCTGCTGTTGCCAAGCCTCTCAACCAGAGAAAATGTGGAGTTTCCCTTCAGCTGATCAGGAACTCCTGCCCTTCCGCCTCACTTCTTCTTACTTCTCGCTTCTCTGGGAGCCCAGTTAGGAAATAGATGGGCTCTATCCTGTGCAATAAGCTTCAGAGTAGCCGCCTCTGGGCCCGATCCGTTTTCATGTATGAAGCTTGGCAGCGAGAGGAGGAAGAGGATGGGGGAGCCGAGTGGAAGCCGGACCACGTGTCACGACGACTGGTGTCCCCGAGGGGTAATGGAAGCGGTTGTCCAGGGTAGGTAGGTTCCTAGCTTAGACCAGCTTGCCCAGATGGAGGTGTAAACAGGATGTGCATGTTACCATGGAGGCTACCTTAGCAACAACCAGCAACTGCGGTGGTAGAGAGGCGGCAGAAGGGGGAGGCAGACGAGGGCTCCCTGGATACCGCTGACAACTGGATCTCTGGAATAAAGATTCAAAGACAGACAAAAACAGTTAGAGCAGCCATGAGGATCCAGTACCTGCCAGGCAGGAGGCAGTCATTTCAGCACAAGGGTTTAGATGACAGTTGGTGCCTGAGCTGAGCCGATCGCTGAGGGAACGGACTCAGGAGGGGCCCACTGCTCCCTAGGAGGCCCCAGCCGCCTGTACGCTCCCGTGTAGAGAAGTCATTTCCGATTGTCTCCAGTCTTCACATGGCACCAGTCTCAAACCAAGTGATAATCTGGCAACTTCAGGAATTTGGAAACAAAAGGTTTACAACCCCCAATGTTCTCCGCGTGTATCCATTTGAGGGCCCTGCTATCAAATCCTTTAGTCTGATCTTGCCTCTAACTGGGGAGAGGAGGTCAGAAGAGGAGTCTAGACCAGAGTGACCTGGAGGGTGGCCTGCCAGTCTGCCTCATGCACCCTGTACCCAACACACACATTTACAAGCCAGGAGGGCAACCTGATAGAAGATGCTCAAATCCTCTGGGGCCCCTGGGAATACTCAGCCTCCAGGCTGCTGCGGCTGTAAGCCGGTAGGGTACTATGTTCAGATCTTGGAGCTAATAAGCCCCATCCCTCCAAAAAGCTTTCGCTCTCTCTAAAAGGGGAGAGTAAAACGCTCTGGCAGTTGGCAATCCAGGGCGGAACCTTTCTACATAAACGGGACAGAGGGACCTCTGAGGAGAAGGAAGTGAATTTGCAACATATGGTGTCAATGTTACTCGCGGTGGCAGGGATAAGACAGCCATCAGTTCAGATGGAGGCCAGGGCCACGGCAAGGTCAGCAGGAAAACAGGGTCGGCCCATGTGTGAGCGAGCCCCGGAGGGTCTCAGATCAGCATTTCTCCCCCCAGAAAGGCATGTGTGCCCCCTCTGAGTAGGAGGAGGGGCAGAGCTAAGCGCAGGTGAGGATATAAAGGGCTAAAGGTGGGAAGGCTCACCCCCGCCCTGTTCTTAGCTTTAGAGAGCAGCTCCTGCGTGTCGTGTCGTGAGGGACCCATGGTCACACATCAGCCATTCAGATGTGAAGGGGCTCTTTCTGAATGCAGCACCGCAACATGAGGGCCCAGCCTCCACTGACTTGAGTTCAGTTACCAGTGGGTGGCAAGGAGCTCAGGACAGCCCCTCTCTAATACATAGATGACATCTTCGCTTCTAGAAGGTAAGCAAAGAGGCACAAGAACCATTAGATAAGGGCTTGGGTCTTTCACCAGTTACTTTTCCAACAATCATGTGTGGCCAAAGTTCCTGCCAATTCCCATCAATCCTGTTCCTGGTGGGTACACTCCTCCCCCCACCCTCCCCAGTGTACACTCTGCCTCCTCCTTTTATTCGAGAGTTTTAGAGCCACTCTGACCTACAGAGGGTTAAGCAAGCAGGGCTTTGTGTTTTATTGTTGCTATTGTTTTTCAAACGTCACACTGCCTTTTGCTTTTTCTCTTTTAAAGATTTTTAAAAATTTATTTGAGAGAGAAGGGGGGGAGGCAGAGAGAGAGAGAGAGAGAGAGAGAGAGAGAGAAGTAGAGAGAGAACTCCAAGCAGCTCCATGTTGTCAGCCCAGAGCCTGATGCGGGGCTTGATCCCACCAACCGGACATCATGACCTGCGCCGAAACTAAGAGGTGGACGCTTAACCGACTGAGCCACCCAGGCGCCCCCCTGTTTTTTTTCTTTAGATGTCATTAGAGTAGCCTGGGGGACAGAGGTGGCATGTCAAACTCCCTGCATTCAGACTGGCCTAGTGATAGGCGGTACCACAGAGTTTCCCTCTGGTTCAGCTTCTTGTCGTCGAAGCCTGGAGCCATGGGAAGGGCTAGGGCAGAAAGGAGCCCATCTTGACCCTTAAGTAGAACTCCTTAACCTTTCAAGAGGATGTTGACAACAGTGCAGACAGAGTGCTAAAATGGAAATCAGACTTTACTTTTTCTATCTCCACCAAAGCTTTGCACTTGTGGTGTTCACAGCTTCGTCCCCAGTGCTTATAAGAGCGCCCGCACACATGGGCATTCAGCTAATTCTGTTGTCGTGGTGGTTGTTGTTGAATAACTGGTTGCAGATTTAGAACCAGATTTACCATCTTCCCAGGCACCCGTGGGGCCAGTCACTTAGCCTTCTTAGGGCTCAGTTCCTCCCACCTTCACCTGGGGGAAAAGCCAGCCGTACCTCTTCACACCATCCAAAGAAAGTGATAAAGGACTAGAATAAGAGATAGAAATAGTGTTTGGAAATCTTTTTTTTAATGTTTATTTTTGAGAGAGAGAGGGAGAGACAGAGGGCAAGTGGGAGAGGGGCAGAGAGAGAGAGAGAGAGAGAGAGGGAGACACAGAATCTGAAGCAGGCTCCAAGCTCTGAGCTGTCACCACAGAGCATGACATGGGGCTGGAACTCACGGATCATAAGATCATGACCTGGGCCAAAGTCAGATACTTAAATGACTGAGCTCCTCATGCTTGGAAATCTCGGATGAAAGATGCCCAGTGTCTACTATGTCCACTCCCAAGGGATGGGAGAAGGTTTAATTTGATCTTAATGAACCTTTGGTATCTAGCCCTTTAAGCAGAAGGGCAGTAAGCACCATGTGCCCCTCCACCTTTCCTTGCCAGAGGGAACTCCCAACCCTTAGAAATAATGGAAAATTCCAAGGCAGCTACATTAGCAATAACCATTAGCCAGGTTATAACCATTGGCAATATCCCTAGGCCTTAGCTTTCTAGAAAGAAGAGGGGACAGTCTGCGACAGAATTCCTTACTTTGAACCTCTCCTCAAGGTATGGAGGAGGAGAAATTTTTCACTCACAGAGGCAACCAGTGAGAAAAGGTCACTTAAGATTAGAGTGCGTGCGGCATGTGGAGAAGAATGAGGTCTGTCTGCTTTGATTTGCTCTAGTGACCCTTACAGAGGACGTCAAGCACCAAGCTGTCGACAGAGTCAAAGGGGGCAGTTGTTAGCTGGGGCTCCAGCTGAAGGTGGGATCTCTATGGAAGTTCTTTTGAATTCGGGGGCCTAGCAGGCACCCATACTCCTCTCTGAGCTTTTGGAATGTGAGTTTCCCACAACTGAGGAGCCTGCTTAGCCCCTACCCTTATTAGGCAACTGGCAAAGAATATTCTGTAAGTGCTCACACCGCCTCGGTCACAGCCTCAGCTTCAGACGCAAGGCCCAGGCACCTGGGAGGTACCACCTCTGGTCAGGTCAGGATTAGTCACCCAGCTTGGGGCATTCTGGGTAAGGTATGTGCTCACTCCTAGTTTCTAGCATTTTCTTGGCTTAAAGGATGAGAACAATGGAAAAGCAAACCCTACCATCACTTCCCATGGGGGCTATTACTCTACATGATCATTGAATCGTTTCAGTGGTTTTCTTCCCAAAGTCCGGTAACATCTGTTCTACAATCTGTAATGACGTATGGAAACATGGTCTTCTATCAATTCTATGTAGGACAGCTGTGACCCGCCCCTCCCCACCCCACCTTACAGATGAAGCCACTGAGGTCCAATGAGATAAAAAGTGATTTAGTCTTTGGCAAGTCAGCATCTTCGACTGTCTGGTGCTCCTTTTGTTACACCTCACTCCTTCCCTTGAGTCTGGACCTCCTCATTTTCTTTCTTCTTCTTTTTTTTCTTTTGAATTCTATTTTATTTATTTATTAAAATTTTTTAAATGTTTGTTTCTTTTTGAGACACAGTGCAAAGGGGGAGGGGCAGGGAGAGAGGGAGACACAGGATCCAAAGCAGGCTCCAGGCTCTGAGCTGTCGGCACAGAGCCCAACATGGGGCTTGAACTCATGGACCGCGAGATCATGACTTGAGTCAAAGTTGGATGCTTAACCGACTGAGCCACCCAGGTGGCCCTTTTTTAAAGCTTACTTATTTATTTTGAGAGAGGGGGAGAGGAGAGCGAGCAGGGGAGGAGGGAGAGAGAGAAAGAGAGAGAGAGAGAGAGAGAGAGACAGAGAGAGAGAATCTCAAGCAGGCTCTGTGCTGACAGTGCAGAGCCCAACACAGGGCTCAAGCTCAAGGACTGTGAGACCATGACCTGAGCCGAAATGAAGAGTCAATTGCTCAACTAATGGAGCCACCCAGGCGCACCTTTTCATATTTTATTTTAGAGAGAGAGAGGGAGAGAGCAAGCATGAGCAGGAGAGGAGCAGAGAGAGAGAATCTCAAGCAGGTTCCATGCTCAGTGCAGAGCCAGACTTGGGGCTTGATCCCATGACCCTAAGATCATGACCTGAGCCATAATCCAGAGTCAGTCGCTCAACTGACCCAGCTACCCAGGTGCCCCGGACCTCCTTATTTTCTGACAAACATCAGAAACACAGGCATCTCTGGAGTAGAGAGAATGAGCATTTCCACTTAGAGGAAATGCTGACTCTTCCAGCTGCTCTTTCTCCTTCAGAATCAACCACATCGCATCACAACTACATTACATCACAGGGGCTGAGCCCTTCTGCTCCCGCACACATCTGAGAAACAAGCCACCCCACACGTCCAGATAACTCCGTATGCAGCTAGGCTCGCTAGGAAGTTCTGAAACAGGGAGCTGCAAGACACAAGAACCTCATGCCCCAAGCCACCAAACCATAAACAATAGGCAGACATTCTGTTTCCTCCCATTTTGTCCAAGGAATCCCTTACTCTTGGAAACATTCCCGGGCACTGAAGAAGAGGTACATTCCCAGACGAGGAGAAAGGACAGCCCCTGTGTAGGGATGGAGTAGGGTCTTTTGAGGATCTGAAAGGAACCCACACCCTGACTCTTCCCTGCCAGAGGCTCCTGTTGAAACTGGCACGATGCATGGGAAATGAAGTATGAATGGAAACAGGAGAAAGGAAACAGGAGGGGCCAGGGCCCAGGGAAACAGGCTGGCTCAGCACCGCAGCTGGACCTGCCTTGAATAATAAGGGCTATGCTCAGCTCTGGCCTCCAGGCTGCAAGCGAGGGCTGCCCAGTAGAGCCGCCTCTGGTTCCCTACTCTACCCTGGTTTGTCCTCTTCACCAGGTTGAGAGCCTCTGCTCAGGAGCGAGTCGGTAGCACTCAGAGATGGAGCTGGAGTGTCAGCATCACCACTGCATGGGACATAAGGTGTGAAAGAGGGAAGACTTTGAAGGGGCTGGAGGAGGGGGCCAGTCCTGCTTACAACGCACCAATCTGAACTATGAAATCTGCTCCAGCCCCCTCTTCTCCCATAACCTGATCCCTTCTCTCTGATCTAGAGGCTCCCTCTACCAGGCGAGGCTCTATTTTTCTCCCTGTCTGCAGGAGCAGGGGAGGGATGGAGTGCGGGAGGGGGCTTGTAAGGGAGGGAAATCATATTTGTTGAGCACCTACAATGAGCCAGGTACCAAAGGAGGCACTTTGTGTGGAAACGAGAGAGAAATCACACATGTGCACGCACACGCACAGTATTTAGTGCCCAGCCTAGCTGCTGATATGTACTGGTTGGTCCGCACATGGGTAGCTATTATCATCGCTACATATATTGTTTCACTGAATTGTCACCAACGGCTCCGCGGGAAGGGTGCTGCCATTTTATAGCAGGGAAATCAAGATTCGGAGAGTTAGGATTTGTGTTCTAGTTGAATCCAAGCCACCTTGTCTCAAGTACCAGGACGATGCTGTTACAAGATGGAAAAAGAGCTGTGGCTTGACTTCCTGATGCCTGCTGAGAAGGTCCACGTGAACCTTTCTGTCCCTTGCCCACGAGCCCTAAAGGCTGCAAAACAGGTCAGGGAGCACCTCCTCAGCAGGGAGCTGAGACAGAGAGGTTCTACTCGACATTCTCTTCTCTCCTGTCTCCGGCAGGGGCACTTTCTGTCCCATCAGTTTCTGAGGCTTGACTTCTTCTCTCAGGCATTCCCATGCTTCTAAAGAGGGCCATGCCCTGTTAAGAAGTTGGCAAGCACTTGACCATAGCAGGCTGCCTGGCCTGAAACATCCTTGGCTGGCCCTTCTCTCTGAAGGTCTAAATGCCACACAGAGGTTTCTCTGCTCCATCCTCATTTACAGGCCCCTTATTTCGGCGACCTGGATGCTAGCTCACTCTTGCCAGCTCTTGCCACTCGGGTCTGGAAGCCATGCTCATCACGGTGCTGGGCGCTTCCTCCCTGCCCCCTGCCATGTCCGCCCTGCCCTCCTGCTCCTCCAATGCCCGCTGCCTTGCACAAACCCACCTGGGCACACACCCTCCTTCCATCTACGGAGGCCCTTTGGAGGCACTGAAGAAAGTCAGAGGCAGAGTACGTTGGCTAAAGTTCAGGTGGTGGGCGTTTCTACCTGTCACCATCACCCAACAGCTGTGCCCCCATGCCAGGAAGCCAAGTGAGGCCTGGGGCACCAAGACCAGGCCTCCACACTGACCACAGGGCGGCACAGTGTGATCTGTGGTCCTGGAATCTGATGCTGATTCTCAGCCAGCTCCTAGGACTTGGGCTCTCGAGGCTACTCCCTTCCCAAAGAGAAAGCATCACTTCCCGGTTAGGAAGCAGCACATATGAGGCTCCCTTGCTTGCCCTTCTCCTCCCCAAGTCGGCCACACTGAGTCGGTCTTCAATTCAGTAGCAGAAACGCAGTGCTAGAATCAAAGCATCTTTCTCGAGAAAATGTGTCACCTTCGATCCCTGGGCCTCAGGAATCCAGAATTCTGCCTTCTTTTCCACGGTCACCTGGTACTTCTAAGTCAAAACCAAGTCTATGCAGGGTGTCTGGGTGGCTCATTGGTTAAGCGTCTCACTCTTGATTTCTGCTCAGGTCAGGATCTCATGGTTCGTGAGTTCGAGCCCCACATGGGGCTGCGTGCTGACAGTGCAAAGCCTGCTTGGGATTCTCTTTCTCCTCCTCTCTCTCTGCCCCTCCCCCACCTCAAAATAAATAAACTTAAAAAAATAAATGAATGAAACTTGGGACTTTACTAAAAAAAAAAAAAAACCAACCAACTAAGCCTATGCATACCCTGCACACAGTCATTGACTACTGGGTACATCTCCCAAAGAAATAATCATACAATCTCAGGAGGCGGCATGAGAAAGCTGTTTACTGGGACATTACTGGTGGTGACAGGGAGTTGAAGGCAACCTGGGATTCCCTGTCCCAGTGATGGACAGGCAAAATATGTGTGCTAGATAACAGGGGATATTATGCAACAGTGAGAAACAGATCAGATGTGAGCACAATGACACTTGTGATCTTAGGAACAGTGTGTGGGGGTGGGGTGGGCAGAATGCTTTAATAGTTTTTACACAAATTAAAAACACAATCTAAAGTGATCCTCTATATTTTTAAGGGACAATTTTAATTTTAAATTAAAAAAAATTTTTAACGCTTATTCATTTTTGAGAGACAGAGAGACAGAGTGTGAGCAGGGGAGGGGCAGAGAGAGAGAGGAAGACACAGAATCCACACAGAATCCGTCAGAATCTGACGCAGGGCTCGAACTCACAAGCTGTGATATCATGACCTGTGAGACCATGACCTGAGCCAAAGTCGGGATGCTCAACTGACTGAGCCATCCAGGCACCCTGGTATTTATTTATTTTTTAATGAATAGTTTGTAAAGTCTTTTTAAAATTAACTTTATTTATTTTTGAGAGAGAAAAAGAGAGAGAGCACAAGTGAGTGAGGGGCAGCGAAAGAGGGAGAGAGAGACAGAAAATCCTCTGCAGGTTCCACGCTGTCATCACAGAGCCCAAAGTGGGGCTCGACCTCACCCGATTCAGGGCTTAAACTCATGAATGGGGAAATCATGACCTGAGCCAAAGTCAGATGCTTAACCAACTGAGCCACCCAGGCACCCCTTAAGGGACATAATTAAACAAAAAGATACATATTAGACCATTGAAATGAGCAAGGACGGGGATAGATGTGGGACATGGGGTAACGGCAAACACACAAAGGGCCTCCCGTGGACCAGTGATTAAATGAGCCATGAATCAACGGTATGGTCAGCTCCGTTCTCTGCACCTGATATCCAAATAAAAACAAAACACAGCAGGATCCTGATATCTTGCAGTTCTTGAGGGGCTGTACCGTCTAAGATACACTACGGCAAGGATGACCAAACTCATCAGTTCGGGCCTGATGGCTTCAGGGGGCAGGGGAAGGAAGGACCCACCGACAGCACAAACTTTCTCTAAACAACGATACCAGGAATTGACCCAAGGTTGGTAGCCTGCTCTTAATTATCTGGCTTGTTGAGATTCAGCTCATGTCAGAGACTCCAGGAACCATCGAGATGGAGACAGGAAGCTTCCTGGCATGAGTCGGGACACTAACGCAGACTGTGCCTGAGAAGGCAATGTCACCCCTCTGGTATTCTCCTAAAATAGCGTCAATATATCAGGATGAAAAAGGGCAGTCCCTCAGGCTCAGAGCCATGGGGAACGTACCTGCTTCCACATAATCGGAGTCATACAGGCCCAGGTCACCTCTGTGGCCTCCTGTGACCCAAGGACTGTGGGGGAGTGTTCACAGCAAGCCAGAGCTCAAAACAATGTGGAGGAAGAAATACCACCGACCATTCTCTTCAATTGAGTGAGGAGGACAAGAGCCCATTACGGGCGGGAGTGACCGTGCCATGCGGAAGAAGGGGTGTTGTTTAATGGAAGGGAGAAGGACGCCCCCCAACCCAGGCCCTCCCACTTGCTCATGAGAAATGCTCAGGATACGGGGCAGCAAGGGTGTCTGCTTCTCACACCTAAGCAGGGGGCAGGTCTTCCGAACAGGGACAGGATGCAGATCTTGGAGGGTCACATGTAAATGTCCAGAATGTATACTCTTAGACAATACTCATTGCCTTTCTTGGCACTGCTTTCTGTGGGTTTTCCACATTTTGGCTCCAAGGGAACAAAGGGGCTTTTTAGCAGCTGGATTGGATCTTGGGTTATTTTTAGAAACAAATTTCAGCAGAGTCATGCCAGGCTGGTGGAGAGGGAGAGGAGGGTCAGTCTCCCCTGCCTGTGGGAGCAGGACCTCATAGCTAGCTCCTAGGCCTCAGGTTCTAGAGGGGGCCCCAGAGGGGAGGGGGAAGCCCCTGGCCTCGGCCTGAGAAGGCCACAGCTCAGCCACCAGAAGGGAGTGTCACAGAGCTGCTCTGTCTCCCATACGTCCCTGTGTGACCCAGACACTACTCAGATTACTGCACACTGGACATCATGTCTTGACGACCATCCTGTCTCCTCCCTCTGCTCCCCTGGACAGAGCACAGAAAATACCCTCAGCCCCCCAGCCCTTCTCCCAGCCCACCTGTTTCCTGGAAGTCCCAGGCATCCGGGCAAGGATGCCATGCTGAGAAGATGGTGCCGGGGGCACTCCCTGATAGCACGTCATCCCATCCGCCCGGCTTTGTCCATCCTTGTCCACAAACAAGGAAAGTGGACTGGCCATTCTCCCTGCACTTGCAGCCTGGTCTGGAGCAGTGGTTCTCAAAGTCAGGTAGGTATCAGGAGCCCCGGGGGAGGGGGTGCAATGATTACAACCTACGGCTGGGCCCTGCAGCCGCCACCGCTGTCGCCAGAGTTTTCGATTCAGGACATGGGAGGGCAGGGCCTGGGAACGTGCATATCTAACACGCTCCCTAACAAGGGTGCTGTTGCTGCGGGTCTGGGGCCCCACACCTTGAGCACATCGCACTGGTTACAAAGCATCTCTGCGAAGAATGCCAGGAGCCTCTTTTCCAACACCAGGTTAATGCACTTTGGGGAGCTCGAACAGAGGCCCGGTGCGGACGGTGTTCTTCAACCTAGGTGGACAGGGGAGGCACAGGAGGGTCACATCACCCATCTCTGCCTGCCTTGCCCTCTCTCAGGGGTCTATCTCTGCTTTCATGCATCTCAGAGCACCCCCTTTCCCGGGGACACCCATGATCCTCCCTAGGAAAGCCCCTCTCCTGTCGGTCCTTGAGAAAACGGACTTGAGAGGGCTTCCCAGAACTTGCAACAGGCCACGGTTTATTCGGTAATTAAAACAGGCTGCCTCATGAGCTTCAGAGAACACCCAGGCCCCTCCTAGGCCCAGCTGGGACTAAGCATACTCTGCGCTCCTGTTGCCTATGACTGACCACAGATGAGAGACAGAGGGGGCCGCCCGCAGGTGACGGGAAACGTGGGAGCCGAGGACACCCACCACTCGCTTTGGGCTCCCCCAGTGTTCCCGCCACTGGCGCATCTGGGCCCCAGGCTGCCTTCTCCCATCCCCCCACCCCCCCACCCCCCCTCGGGGGCGCCTGCCCGCTGCTCTGGGGTGCGGCTGGGGGAGCAGCAGCTGTTTTCCAGTCGGGGTGACAGGCTGCTATAAACACCCGCTCTGGGTTGCTATGGCGAAGCGAGTGTGCAGCCTGGCTACAGTGAAGCTATTTATGTGCCTGTAATGGCAGCGTGGTCTGTTTTTTATTATTTTACTTTTCAAGCTTTCCTTTCCCAACCCCCTAATACAGCTAAAAAAGAGAGAGAGAGAGAGAGAGAGAGAGAGAGAGAGCCACCACAACTTTCTCAGGAAGAAAAAGAGTATTGCTGGAAAACAGAGCTTGCTTGGGACTTGAGCCAGGAAAGGGAAAACTGAAGTGAGGGATATGGTCCATTCCTTTCAAGAAGGGAGTGTGTGGCTTCTTGCTCATACAGGTCTGCATGAGGCCCAGCTCCTCAAGGAGCAAGGCAGGACTCAGTGCCCTCCATCTCTGTACCCCTTATATTATTAAGAGGAGACAAAGTCACTTCATCTTCCTTTCAAAGGCAGGCCCCAGCCAGCAATGTTCCTCACATCCCCCCGGCCCCCACCATCGGCCCCACTGGCTGCCAATGTTATCAGGGTGAGGACATGAAGGATTCCACCAGGAGTCATGGAAAGAGAGCCCCACGCGTCCCCCTGGCTGGAGGTCTGCAGGGAATGGCCTCCAGACGTGCCTCTGAAGGGGACTCATGTTTCTCTATTTACATAGAGAACTTCCATCTGGTTCTCACCCCGCAGGGAGCTCTGGGACAAAGCGGTATCCTGCACGAGATTTAAAGTTTTAGTCAAGGTGGCGAGGACCCCTAGCTGGTACCAAGGAGTTGACATTGAAGGCTCAGATGCTGAAGGATGATTACAAGTGAGGTTGATTCCTCATTGGACACCCATGTCTTCAAGGCGCCAGGCACCTGGGAAAGAAAGGTTTCTGGCAGAAGAGGTAGGGAGTGTTCAGAGATTTGCCCCTAGATGCGGCACTATTGCCCTCTGCCTTCTCCACTAGTCCAACCCCAAATAAAGTAACAAATAAGAAAAAAGAAATGGGCTGTGGATCATAGGCATCTCAAGAAGGTCAAGAGAGTGGAAGGATCTAGTCCATGTGGTAATCTCTCTCTCTCTCTCTCTCTCACACACACACACACACCCCTAAGCCAAAATGGGCACCGACTTTGATAAACAAGCAATAGGTTGAAAATACTAAATGGCATCTAAGTGAGAAAGCATTACCCTCCAGAAACAGCTGATTGGAATACAAAAGACGCTGCAGAATTTTATCAGCCCTCTTGTTCCACAGCATTCCAGATTCTACCTTTCGGATTTGGTATATCCTTAGGAGGAGGGAAAAACAAAAACAAAACAAAACAAAAACCCCACTGCTGATGGGTGTGTAAATCAGATAAAAGTAAAGTTAGAGCCGTGTTAAGAAGACCAAATCCCACGAAACGTTCCAATTTCTTCCATCTCAGATTATAACTGAATGTTTCCAGATGCCACCGTATCTCAGAAGGGGTCTTGAGGGAAACAACCCCATGAGGAGGAGAGAGGGCGGGAGAAGGGGGAAGCTGTGTCTTTTCCACCAGGGAAGCATCCTTAGCTGCCCCAGGAGAGGTCGAAGGCCTAACTGACAGCCCTGGTTAGCTGACAAGGTCTTGCTGGGAAAATCAGAACTTGGGATGGAAATCAGTCCTGGCAGTACCTTGGGGTCAAGAGAGCAGAGCAGTCATGGTTGCTAAGCCTGTCAAACCAACTGTCATCAGCATCCCATTGTTCCTGTAGGGTATACCCCCAAGGTAGAGGAAGCCTCCCAAAAGTCATGGACTAGAAAGAACATCTATTCAAAAGAGCGCAGATCCATGCTGGGGGACACAGCGCCCATTGTTGAAAGAGATAAAGGGCAGACGAAGAGGTGATTCAGCCTCAGCTGGTCATTGTAGATTCAAGAGGAGTGAAAGTGGAGGGTGCTGCATACTCTTCTTCCAAGTGAGCAGAAAGACTTGTCTCACCTCTCTATTCCAACCCCTGCCTCAGTGCCCGACCTAATCTTTGGGCTTAATGAATGAATCATCCTTCTCTGCTCCAGTGTACTTCCATTTCCAAGGGAAGGGGAAGCATGGGATTCCCAGAAGGGGACCCAATCTCCAGAGAGAACCAGTTGCCTCTTAGTCCCAAGAGCCACTCCTTCACCACTTGCCCCATCTCCCCCTCCTCCCTCTTGGGGCCCTGGTAGACCGAATGGATTGGCACATCTCACTTGTTCTCCGGGACAGCATCCCAGGGCTCCTGTGGTGCAGGTGGAGGGAGACTGGCCATCATCACAGGGATCCCCCACTCTCTAGGGAGGAGGCAAAGGTAAACCCCCACTCTCTAGGGAGGAGGCAAAGGTAAACATACAGAGCTTAAGTCCTCCCAACACCCATCCATTCCAAGCTCCCACACACAACATTTTAAACACCACTGCAGTACCTCCAAGGAAAAGTCTGGGAGAATATGGTGATGGTGGCAGGGGGGAGGCCCAGAGGAAGTGCAAAAAAAGGATTCTTTCTGGATGATATCTGAAGCACTGTGCTGCCAGAAATCATAGGAAAAATACCTACTTCCAGACTCTTTCGATCTCATTTTCCTCCCTATACCTCATTTCCAAGGTTCTTACTTTATTATTATTTTTGCTGTCTGTGTATAATCACTTTCCCTATCTCTCCTTCTCTCCCTCCTTCCTTCTCTCTCTCTCTCCCTCTCTATCACCCCCCTAGTAACACCCCCCCATCTATCTGTCTCAATCTCAAAATCCCTCTCATTCTCTTTTCCACATCCTTAGCAACAGCATGATTGGATGGAATTCCATTCTCCTTATGTAGTAGTTTCTGGAACCAATCAGCCCTGTCCAGTGCACACTGGCTCAAGTAGTGGAAGGGGTACAGATGTGCTGAGAAGCAGGCTGGGCACTTACAGGGCTGTCACGGTAAGCACCGACACAGCACCAATCCATGCCACTGGGGTCACAGATGATGGACCGAGGGCACACCGAATGAGCTCTGTGGGTCTACCTGCATCCTCCATAGCCTTCTGGAGCTTGCCTGGCTAAGCGGATTAGGTAGCATCTAACCGTGCCTGAAGTAGAGGCAAATGGCTAACACCAAGACCCCAGAAGTGAGGAGCTCTAACGAGATGGGGAAGAGAAAGGATAGGAGACTATTCCATAGATTAAAAACCAAAGTCAGGATTTAGTATGCTAAAGTTCCCAATCTGGCATAAATAAGTGGCCCGATGGAGAAAGGGGTTGGGAGCCTAGATAGACTGAAAGGCCCCCAGAACTACAATCTGACTCTGGCTCCTCTCAAAGCGTCCACAGAAATGGAAAAGTCCAGCCAGTCCTACCCAACCACAAACTGTAAGATAGCTCCACCATCCCACTTCACCTCCTCTCTGAGCCTAGAAAACGTGGGTAGGGAATAGACATATGGAGGCTGGAATGCAGCTCCTGGCAAGATGGCTGCCTTCTGCCCAGCCACTATGCAAGGATTTGAAGATTCACAGAGGGACCCTGGCCCAGCAGAGTCAGACCTCTGCAGGCAGTCTCGCACTACTTGCCCAACACTTGTTTCTGCAAAAGTTCCCCCCCGGGCCACCAGGCTCACACACTCTGGCCAGCTGTTCCAAATCATAAGCTCTCCAGCACCAGAGAACAATCCTTTTTGGTTGGGGGGAGGGGTCAGTGCTCTCCCTTCAGGGTCTCAGCCACTGAACCCTCCCTCTGCAAGCAGCCAAGCAGAAAGAGAAGCTGAGGACACACCGCCAGGCTCTCCCTACCCCCACCTCCTCTAGCAGGCAGGGCCAGAGGACTCCTCTTTGGGGGAAGTCCCAGGGCAGTGAGGCCTGGAAACTTTGCCGTCTAAGGCTGTGGAATTCTCCTACCGGGCTCCTGCAGTTCATCACTGTGGCTCCCTGGATTCCGGATTTGGGCTTTAAAAGGTAGCACCAGAACAAGAAGGCCAAACATGTTGAGGAGAAGAAAAAGAAAAAAAAGCAGTTGGTGGAAGCTAACAGATAACTGCCTCCAACGCTAGTCTTCTGAGTAACTGAGTACGTGTTGGGGGGGGGGGGGGGATGGGGGGAGGAGAAGAAAAGAGCAGAAGGAAAAGAAGTGTAGACCTCACTCCAGAACACTTTTCAGAGTTCCCCAGCTAATGTTGCCTCTTTTCACCCTCCGGACCCCACAGAGCACACTGCTCCCATGGCTAACCTGCTTGTGACATGATTACTTAGGTTTGTTTGAAACGTTCTCCTCTTAGCAAATCTGAAAAATCAGAGGCTCTTGTCCCTTTGGAAAAAAAAGAGCCAGAGGGTTCACAGCTGAGAGCGCCAGGCTTTGGGACATTAACTTCTAAGATGGTAGAAGTGGCCTCTTAGACTAGGTTGCCATGGTTTCCAAGAGAACAAACAGAGGTTTGGCTCTACAGAGGGCTAGGAGGGTGAACTGCCTTTTTATTCCCATGGGAATAGTTTCGAGAGCCAAGACAGGAGGGGCATATGGTAAAACTCGAGATGGTTATAGAAGGTTCTAGGGGAAAGACAATGGACAGTCTTGACAGTCCCCATTCTTCCTAGGGTGGAAGACTCCACTAAAAGGATGGTAAGGCACTCCTCGGGGGGTGAGACAAACCTAGGAAGTACACAGGAAGCCAACTAACCTCCCTCTATAAGGTGCCTGGCCAACCTAGGAGGCAGGGAGAACACAGCAGTTGAGATACTTTGGGAAGGAAGAAGACTTCCAAAGACTGAGTTTGGCTTGCAAGGAGGGTAGGGAGATGGCTAGGCCCCAGCAGGGACATGTAGAGGTGCTGTTCCCCAGAACTGAGGCCCATCCCACTGCTCACCCTCAATGCCAACATTAGCCCCCAACCTTCCCAGACCCCCTGGGGTCAGGACTCTTTCCAAAGAAACCAGATGGGGCAGAGTACTGTCAAGTGCCAAAACGCCACTGTGTCCTCCTAGCAGGTACTGTCTGCTGAACAGGGCCACCTGGCCAAGGAATTCCCTTTCAGACTCCCGGGCAGCGCCCTGCATGGTGCGAGAACCTTCTCGGGCGCCTCCCCCGGAGCTAGTGCCGGCTTGGCTCACACTGGAGAGATGGCAAGGAGACAGAGCTGCTCGGGATGCCGCTACACTTCCAGAAGCGGCGAGGACGGCACCCCCCGTAGGTAAGTCCCACGTATGCCCTGCTTCCTTCTCAAAGCAGAGCGGGGCTAGGGCTTCACTGACCACAAGCTGGGAGGCAGGCCGGACCTAATCCCGATCTCATCATCACTGGCAACTGCGCTAGCTGGCAAACTCCTCGCCTTTTCGGGGAGGAGACCCTCGGCTTTCCCTACCAACTGAGTCAGACAGCCCACAGAATCACAGTCATGAAGGGAACTTTAAGGAAGCTATAATATAAACTCGGTCAGTTTACAGTGAGGCGCATCTGAGTCAAACACGCGGCTGGGCACAAAGAAATCTATATTAGGCATCAAATGAAGGGTGGAAATATCTCCTCGACCTGTTCACCTGTGTGTATCCAACATGTCCAGGACCTGCCCTGAAGGCCAGCTTGTGGCCATCAAGCTTCCGCCAGGGAGAGCTCACTCAGCGTGGACTTTCCCTGATGGACTCAGCCCACACCATGAGCGGAGGGCAGCTTTCTCAAGGCCTTCCAGGGCTGCTACAGACAGCTGTCCCTAAACATGGGTACCAGCTAAGGAGGTAGGAGGTCATGCGCCCCTGGGCTGCATTCATCTGAAGGGGACATCTGTCCAACATCCTTATAAAGGTGGCTTATGGGCTAGTAGCTGCACTTAGCTGTGGGCCTGGCACATGGCCCTGGGTCACCAGGCCCTAAGAAATATCTAAGGAAGAAAACTAGAAGTGTATCCACTTTGACCAGGGGATGCAACAGAAGGGCTGAGGGTACCACAGCAGCCAGCCACATGGGCCCGGTCCCTCCTGGAGCTCTGCCTGGGGGCCAGAGCTGCCCACCACCATCTCGGCTTCTGCCCCTCTCAGCTCACGGGCTCTCCCTTAATGGCTCTTCCCAAGCAGCCCTAGGCTGGCCTTTCCCTCAAGCCCATTCTTCCTGGGCCTTAGTATCCTCATCTGAAAAAGAGAGATAATGAGAACAGCCTACCTCAGACTGAAGTTGAGAAGATTACCACTTCTTTAGAGTACAAAGGCCCACTGCCCTTGGGTGGAGATGAATTGCCTTAAGAAACTACTGAACAGGGGCCCCTGGGTGGCTCAGGTCATGATCTTGAGGTACTGAGTTTGAGTCCCACTTCAGGCTCTGTGCTGACAGCTCAGAGCTCAGAGCCTGGAGCTTGCTTTGGATTTTGTGCCTCCCTCTCTGCTCCTCCCCCGTTTGCACTCTGTCTCTCTAAAAAATAATAAATAAACATTTAAAAACATAATAAAGAAAAAAAAAGAAGCTATTGAACAATGAGAACAAAGCAAGGAGGCTGCTTCTCTGTCAAAGGCTCTCAGTGCCTCTGGCCACCTTGTTCCTATGCTTCCCAGTCCTGGGCCCTGGCTCTGTGTACCAGGAAGACATCGGTACTCCCCACTCACAGACTTCTCTAGAATCTTCAATTTTTCCAAGCTGTGTCTGGGGAATGGTCTGCACCTGTTACATGGTATCAGCAAGACTAAGCAGAAAGGCAGGAAAGTTCGTGAGAGCCAAAGAAGACTGTGGTAAGAACTAACATCCGGGTAATGCCTCACCGTTTCAAAGCACTCTGACGTGTGATCTTAGGGACGGCCTTTTAAGGTAGACAGGACTGATGATACTACTGCTTCTGCCGATTTTATAAAACGTGGTCTTAAAGGTGACATGACTCAGCGAAGGCCAGGCAACCACAGGCAGAGCCAGGAAGAAGCTAAAGACACACCACATGCTACAAGGTCCTACAAGGCAGGTAGAGAGACAGGAAAAGAGAGCAAATTGTATAAAACAGTCAGATCATTGTTAGGCCCCACCCAGGCCCCTGGAGCTGGGGGATTCCTGTCCTGATGAGCTCAGAGGATTAATATAGATTCTCCTAATTCCTCCCAGAGGCAGCTGTGAGACGCACTGAGGGTAGGTGTGATGTCAGTATGTGTCATCTTCTTGGCCCATGGACACCTTGAGGGTACAGATTGTGGTCCAGACAGAGACAGAGCAGCTGCTGGTGCACTGAAGGGATGTAGAAGGGAGAGAAACAGAGAAAGAACAGAAAAGGGCGAGGAAGATTCAAGGAAAGGAAGGAAGGGGGCCCTCCCTGAAGGAAACTCCCGGACAGAGAAGTCTAAATAAAGAAGACAGGACACGCCTGTATTAAGAAGACACCCCAGAGTTGGATCATAGAGCACCCAGAAATTCCCAAGTACATGGCACCAAGCGGGAGACCAGAAATGACAGAGATGGTTGAGAAGAAATCCACTAAATAAAAACAAAAACCTCAAAAACATACTCATGGGAAACAAAAGCTGGTCTCCGGGCACTTTGCCTCCAGAACACGCCTGGGGCCACAGCGGGCAAGGTCATAGCCCCAGATAACCCCCGCTCTCTTTTCCAACCAGCACATCTAGGGTCAGGTGTTGTCCCAAGTATCTGTTGAGAAGAGAGTCTTCTAGAAGGGCGAAACCCAGAAGGGCGAAACCCCCAAAGAGGCTCCACAGCAGGGCTTACAAACACAATGGGCTGCACCCTCCCCCACTGTGCCTGCAAGACTGACCCCCCCACCCATCATTTTCCTGCTTCAAGGAAAGAAACTGTTCTCTCCATATTACTGCAAATTATGATAGACCCAAGGAAGTTTGATTAAAGAGAGCATACACCAACTGACGGATGGGTGGGTGGATGGATGGATAAACAAAATGTGGTCTATCCATACAAGGGAATATTATTCAGTCCTAAAAAGGAACGAAATTCTGATACCTGCCACAGCATGCTTGGACCTTCCGGATATTATACTCTGTGAAAGAAGCCAGACTCAAAAGAACAAATACTGTATGATCTCACTTAGATAAAGTGCCTACTCTAGGCCCAAATTCAGAGGCAGGAAGTAGAGCAAAGGTTGCCAGGGGCTGGGGCGAGAAGGTGGGGTGCTATTGTTTAATGGGCACCGAGTTTCTGTTTGGGATGATGACAAAGTTCTGGAGATGGATGGTGGCAATAGATGTACAACAGTGTGAGTGTCATTAACACCATTGAATTTTACACATAAAAATGGCTAAAAGGTTAAATTTTATGTTCTGCCTATTTTACCACAATAATTTTTTTTTTTAAAGAAGACAGGAAACCCAATGGAACAGTGTTGGGCAGATAGGTGAGACGGGCGGAAGGGAAGAACAGAGTAAAATTCAGGACTATGGAGCCCAGTTGCTGCTGCCACCAGGAGCTCAGCCCCACCTTGGTAATGGAGGTGGAGGCCCAGTGGCACAGAGGTCAGTTAGTCCAGACAGCAGCCTCCGACATGTTCAGGGCTGGGAGCCCACGGAGGACTGGAACAACATCAAACAACTGAACAGGTGGCCTGGCAAGGCTGAGTGGCAAGGCCAAGGGGAGGGCAAATAGACTGGGTTCTCTTGTATGGGGGGGGGTAAAGGTGGTGGTAGAAGGGTGTTCAGGGCCATGGACCAGTTCTCTTTCCAAGCAGAAGAGAAAAAGTCGGCTTTCACCTACTCACTCTCCCAAAGTCACCCCATCATTGGCTCTGAGCACACAGTCATCTGCTTATAGGTGGTACAGCGAAGGCCTTCCTGACTCACAATGGAAATACAGGGTCTTCTAGTATTTTCAAGGGCCCCTATATATATATATATATATATATATTTAATGTTTTATTTATTTCTGAGAGAGAAACAGCATGAGCAGGGGAGAGTCAGAGAGACAGGGAGACACAGAATCTGAAAAAGACTCCAGGCTCTGAGCTAGCTGTCAGCACAGAGCCCAATGCAGGTCTCAAACCCACAAACCGGGAGATCACGACCTGAGCCGAAGTCGGACGCTTAACCGACTGAGCCACCCTGGCGCCCCAAGGACCCCCTATATTATCTCATTTGATCCTCCCAACAAACTTGGGAAATGGGTAATACATTTTACATTTCTTCTTACAGAAGAAATCTGGATAAGTACCTTGTCTAGGGCCATATAATAAAGCAGAGCTAGAATCAAGAGTTTGGCAAAGGGTTACACTTCTTCCACAATATTGCCTTGAGGGTGCTTTCCAGACATGGGGGCTTGTTTTCCCTTAGACTACAGTGCAGTGATCAGAGCCCAGGCTCTGTGAGAAGGCAGACCCACCGTCACTACCTGTTTGACCTTGAGAAAGCTAGTTAATGTCTCTGTTCTCCAGTTTGAGCAGTGATAAACTGGGGACAGTAATAGCAACCTGGTGTAAAATGCTTTGCCAGATTTTGAGATAAGTGAATAAGTCACATAAAGACACACAGTGCTATCTCACAGTAAGCACTCAAATATAATTTATTGCGGTTATTATGTGATGCTATCAATCAGCCTGTTTCACCTATTGAGTGTGGGGCCACTAGGGGCCTGCTCACAGGGCAGAAGGTGAGTATGGAAATGGCACAGTGTTTCCCTGGCTTCTGCATAAAGAAGAAATTAACACCTTGCGGTTGGAAGGGACTTAAAGTCATTTGGACTAATCTTCTGTCCAGTGTTAGAGGCCATTCTCTTCCTGATGGTCCCTTTGAGCCAACTCATTAACTCTTACTCCCCCTTATATTTAATTGGGCCCCCATTTGTGATCTCTAGCACCACAATGATTGGCACACACTCTCTGTCTTACAACTCCTTTTGTAATAGCTCCCACCTTTTAACAGTTGAAGAACCTGAGGCCCAAAGTCCTGCCGTTAACTAGTGGTCAAGCTGGGCCATGAACACAGGCCTGCCTGATTCCAAAGCTCATATTCTCAGCTATGACATGACACTTTTTTGCATTAGAGACGAGAGGAAAAATCTACTATATGGTAGAGGGGAAAGCAGCTATGGTCGATTCCAAATCTACCATGTAAATGAGCACCTAGCATTTAATGGGCATTATTTTGCATCAAGTACTCTATGACTTACTTTTACAGATAAGAAGATTAAGGGGCATTGTTAGGTTCAATACCACAAAGTTCCTAAGTAAGAAATGTGAATGTCATATTCACGTTGATGCTTTTCCTTTCACCATGCTGTTTCTCAGAACCTCAGTTTGTTTATCTTTAAATGGAATCAATGCTCCCATTTCATTCATTCTTCAGTAAATGAGTGCCTACCGAATTCACAGTAGGCGAACTTGTTCTGAGCACAAAGATACAGTGATAATAGAAACTATAATTTTTACACCTTTATTTTTTGGCCTGGCATTCTTACACATATTACATGAAATTATGAATGTTAACAAATCAAAATGATTCCAGGGTAGCCATTCAAAAAATGGTGGTAGGTATTATTTTTTCTATCTAGAGTACAACCTTAAAAATTTTTTAATAGCCACATTTTCTATTGTCTTCATTCACGTTTCCTCTTCTTTCTTCCCATTTTCTTCCCTAAATTCCCTGAATTTACATTATTCCTAGTTTTTCAGTGTAAGCCTAGAAATCTTACTTTGAAGTTACATTATTCCTAGTGTTCAGTATTAGTGCAGAAATTTTTTTTTTTTTTTACAAATAGTTTATTGTCAAATTAGTTTCCACTAACACTCAGTGCTCATCCCCACAAGTGTCCTCCTCCATGCCCATCCCCCCCTCCCCCCACATCCATCAGTCCTCAGTTTTTGTAGTATTAGTGCAGAAATCTTAACATGTGGATTTAACTTTAAAACTCCTGGGGGCGCCTGGGTGGCTTAGTTGGTTAAGCGTCCAACTTTCGCTTAGGATATGATCTCACGGTTCGTGGGTTCGAGCCCCGCGTCGGGCTCTGTGCTGACTGCCAGCTCAGAGCCTGGAGCCTGCTTCAGAGTCTGTGTCTCCCTCTCTCTCTGACCCTCCCTGCTCACGCTGCCTCTCTCTCTCTCTCTCTCCTAGAAATAAATAAAAATATTAAAAAAAAAAAAAAACCAACTCCTGATAGTCAATGTCTTTTACCTTCTTCCCAAACAACACAAGGACCTTAGAGCACTTGAACTCCAAATACTCAACTTCCAATTTATATGCTTTTGTTTCTGGGGATTTTAATTATAGTTTCATTTTATCCCTATAAGTCATTATCATCTTTATTTTCTTTGATATCAGTATTCAGATTTAGCACCATGTTTAAATTTCCTTTGCTCATCATTTATTTTTTCTTGAGTTTTAGACTGCCTTTTAGGTAATTTTTCTTCTTTTTGAACTATTTCCTTTAGCAGTCACTTTAGGAAAGGGC
The DNA here is from genome assembly GCA_017311185.1 of Proteles cristata cristata. Classification (NCBI taxonomy): domain Eukaryota; kingdom Metazoa; phylum Chordata; class Mammalia; order Carnivora; family Hyaenidae; genus Proteles; species Proteles cristata. The sequence goes on from JAESUZ010004369.1 coordinate 97,802, forward strand.
CTATTGGTAGAAATGTGTTTTTGTGTATCTGCAAAGGCTTTTATTTGCCCCCATTCTTGGAAGATTGTCACTGATGCTAGAATTCGGTGTTAGCACTTCTAAGTGCTTCAAAGAGATTACTCCCCTGTCTTCTGGCTCTTATTGTTGAGCTTGAGAAATCAGTTGTCAGTCTAAACGTCATTCTTGGAAAAGCAATGTACCTTCTGGGTTTACTCTAAAGTAATTTATCCTTGGTGCTCTGTAGTTTCATTTTGATGTGTCTAAGGGCGAATTTTATTTATCCTTCTTGAGATTCATTAGGTATCATAAATATAATGATTGTATTGCATCAATTATTGACCATTGCTTCTTCAAATATTGTCATATTCCTATTCTCTCTGTTATCTCCTCTTGGAACATTAATTAAATATATGCTGGATTCTTTATAGTCTGTTTCAGGGATGGGTGGACTATAACACATGAGCCACATCTGGCCTACTGCCTGTTTTTGTTGTGATAGGGACCATATGAGCCACAAAGCCTAAAATATTTACTATCTGCCCCTTTGAAGAAAAAGTTTGCCAGCCCCTGGCCTATTTTCCTACCTCTATACCTCTTCCACATTTTCCATCTTCTTTTTCATCATCTATGTAGTTTCTTCAGAAATATTTTCTGGGGTGCCTGGGTGGCTCAGTCAGTTAAGTGTCTGACTTTGGCTCAGGTCATGGTCTCACAGCTTGTGAGTTTGAGCCCAATGTCGGGCTCTGTGCTGACAGCTCAGAGCCTGGAGCCTGCTTTAGATTCTGTGTGTGTCTCTCTCTCTGCCCCTCCTCTGCTCATGCTCTATCTTTCTCTCCTTCAAAAATAAATAAACATTAAAAAGAAAGAAGTATCTTCCAATTCACCAATTTTATCTTCAGCTGTGATATGTTATTTTTAAACTATTCATTAAAATTTAAATTTCCTTTATTATATATTTTTATTTCTAGAAGTCCCATTCAGATATCTGCCTGGTGAATCAAGTTTCCTTTCCATTATTCTTTCAATACCCTCTTATTTCTTATAACACATTAAAATATATATTTTTAAATTTTATACATCTAATAACTCCAATATCTGCAATTTCTGTAGGTCTGATCTATGCTGTGTTATTTCCATTGCTTGACTTCATTGGTAATCAGGGAAATGCAAATCAAGACCATTAAGAGATACTATTTACACTCAGTTGGCAAAAATTTTAAAAATTAGATGATACCCAGTGCTTCAGAGGACATGGAACAACAGTATCTCTTATACTTCACTGGTAAGGGCAAAACTACTACAAATGTATTGGAAAATAACCTGTCATTATCTTGTAAGTTTCAATATTCATATACCAAGGCCTAGCAATTCCCTTCTGGGATCTATATCCAGGACAGACTTCCACATACACATCAGGAAACATAAATAGGAATGTTTGTGGCAGTACTGTTCATAATGGTGGCCAAGGGTAGTAACTTTACCAATAGAATATTATAGAGCAGTGAAAATGAATGAACTACAGCCACAATCAACAGGGATAAGTCTTAGTATCATAATATTGAGTGAATATAAACAAGCCCCAGCAGATTCTACTCTATATTTTTAATAAAGAATATAAAGCAAAACTAAGTAATATATTTGCATAGGCATACATAGACTTATCAAGAGAATGATAAACACAAAATTCAAGATAGTGGTTGGAATGGGTGAGGAGGTGAGGGCATGGGATAGAAAGGGTGCATAGGTGGAAGCAAGTTATGGTAGTGATCTTATTTTTGGCTTACGTGGTGGGTTCAGGTGTCTTTGTTAGGTTATTAATAAATAAGTAGTGAAGAGAGACAGGCATAAACCAGTGAAGAAAATGTATCCTGTACTATAGGTTTTGATTCATTTAATTTTGTGCACCTGAGAAATAAACAAAGCTAGAGATGAGAAGAGAAGAAAAATAGGTTTCCACTAATTCTGCCAGCAACATTTTTTAACCTGCAAGATCAAAGATACCATGGATCTACTAACAGCCTGTTTTATTTTTTTTAAAATGTTTTTATTTATTTCTAGGAGAGAGAGACAGCGTGAGCGGGGGGGGGGGTTCAGAGAGAGGGAGTCACAGACTGAAACAGGCTCCAGGCTCTGAGCTGGCAGTCAGCACAGAGCCCGATGCAGGGCTCGAACCCATGAATCGTGAGATCATGACCTAAGTGAAAGTTGGACACTTAACCGACTAAGCCACCCAGGCGCCCCAGCCTGTTTTAGATGAAAACGTCTATTGTCAATTTCATGGTCTAAACTTGTCATTCAACAACATAGTAAACTGCATTTGACCATATTAGACTACAAATATCAGCCAGAACTTAGAAATTCTGATCCTGGGGTTGCGTGTGCAGGTGAGGGTGAGAGTAAAGGGAAACAGGGCACAGGGCTGATATTCCTGTAGGGACCAGACAGCCAGAAGTGGGAAGCCGCCCAGAAGTTAGGTGGGAGAACGAAGTGACCTGGTGTCCTGCTTTGGCGGCAAGAGGTGGAAGAGAGGCATCATTTCCTATTTCATAAGGGAGGGAGACTCAGGGAATCATGAGCAATTGGGGGCCCTGGCCCATGCCCTTGCCCCTCCTCTGCCGGCCCTCCCCACACTCCTTGAATCCAAAGTGGAACAGCTCTTAGAGAACACAAACCCCTTCCTGCTGACACTTCCCGGGTCTTAAAGCTGGGGCCTGCCCCGCACTACCCCCCACACACAGGGGGCTCCAGGCCTGGGGCTCGGGAGGGGGATGAGCTGCTGAGCCTCCTCCCCGCTCCGCCTCCCGTCCCCCCCTCCCCCCGCGCTGGCAGGCGGAGGCCGGCACCTGCGAGCCCGGCCTTGGAGCCGGTGTGCGGAGCGCGGCGGCCCCCCCTTCCGCTAGCCCGGCCGCCCGGCCCCTCGCTCGCCCTGGGCCTCGCCCTGGGCCTGCGGGTTCCGACGTGTCGGCCAGCTCCGTTCCAGCCCCGGCGCCGGGAGCAGCCGGGGTAACCAACGCCTCAGCCCTCTCCAAGTCTGGCTCTGCACCAAAGCCCCTCACCAAGGCGGGCGGCTCCACCCCCGCCAGCCCGCGATTGCTCACAGGGGGGGCAGTGACTCACTGCGGGCCCGCGGGCAGCAGCCCCGCTCCCTCCCACAGGACCTGAGTCCTCCCTAGCACCACACCCCGGGGAGGAATCTCCACCTTTCGGCCCCAGGGAAGCTGCAGGGGAGCCTGCCGGTTCTCACCCCACCCTTCCCTCCTGGCCTCCCTAACACCCCAGAGAACAACACCCTGTGGTTTGAGTGGCTCAGCATGGTTTCTCCCCCACCCCCCCACAGCCCCCACAGCCGCCTTCCTGAGCTGCACCGTTCTAGCTGCCTAGAACGAGGACCCAGCTCCACACTTTGCCCCGCGGGCAGGCTCCCTGCGCGTTGATTATCAAGGCTTGCATGACATCTAAGGGCAAAGATAAAAGCTGGGGTGATTCGAGGATGCAGGCATGAAAGGCCTGTTTACAGCCCGCTCGAAGGGAAGGCAGATGTAAATCCCAGATGCTCTAATACAAGATATTACAGTATACGCTGAATGAATTGTCTCAGTTCTCAGCCTGGTGGGTAGGATGAGGGAGGGGTCAACTGGAGGTCGCCCCACTGACCACGTAGGGAGCCTGGGCCCTGCGTAGAGCCTGACCTGGTCAGGGCACTTGCGGAACCCTGTGCTTTCCTTGGCTTCCGTTCTTCTGGTTTGTAAAATTGAGGCTCTTGAGTTACGGGCTCCTTCCAGTACTGACAAAGTAATAGGGTCCTAGGACTTCTAGTCTTAATAGAATACTGGCCTATCTTAGCATCCTCACGGACACCTCTGAACCCTAACATTGTACTTCCACACAGGGATAGTGCTTTGAACTTCTCAAACACGTCTACTTAGACTCCATGCTCTCCCTTCTTAGATTATCATAATGGTCCTTTGTGATTAGAAACCAACAACAAATGAAACTGCTGCTCAGAGGTTAAGGGGCTTGCTCAAGGTCACACTGCTGGCTGGGGGCATGGTCAAGAGTGAAATTCAGCTAAGAGGCTCTTTAAAAAAATATTTTTTTAAAATTTATTTTGAGGGAGAGAGAGAGAAAGGGAGGAAGAGAATCCCAAGCAGGCCCCACACTGCCAGCACAGAGCCTGACTAGGAGCTCGAATTCACACGTTGAGATCATGACCTGAGCCCAAACCAAGAGTCTGATACTTAACGGAGGGAGACGCCCAGGTGCCCCTCAGCTATGGGGCTCTTTTAAATCCCTTGAAAGTCTCAGATTTTTTCACCTACTTTGTGCGACTCATTCATACTTGCTGGGACCCACCCTCCATCTACAGGATAGAGAGAATCTGCTGCACCCAGGAAAGAGGGCTCAAATTTTAAATGAGCTGGAGAAATGGCCTTCCTAACCTCAAAGGAATCAGGCGAATGAGGAGGGGCTCCTTCATTCAAGAATCTTCATAAATCATAACCTACATACTTGTATGCACTCTATGGTGTACAAAGCACTTCCACATCCATTAGACCATGGGATTCTTGTAATGACCCTATAAGGTATTCAGGACTGTATTATCTGATATGGTAAGTAGAATGAAAAGGCTGAAGTTTAGCAGTTAAGTGACATGTGTCATGAGAGCACCCCGTTCTCTTCCTGTGTTGCTGCAGAAGATTCTGGAGCAACCAATGTAAAGAATGAAGATTCCTCTACATTCATAATAGAAACCCAAAGCATCTCTCTTCATTTTTCTCATCTATGTCCCTAAGATGGCCTAGGAAGGAGAAAGGTGCAAGGAGAGAAATCTTCCTGTATGCCAGGGGACAGACTAAGGGCACAGAGCGGTGGAAGTCTTCCCCAGAGTCACACAGTGAGGTGGTACCGGCACACTTACGAACCCAAGACATCGTATCTCAGCCCTGGAGCCTGCACTAAACACATGCCAACATTATTTGGCCAAGCCTGTATCTGTCACGGAGACCATCAGGGCTCTGTTACTCTTGAATTTATAATAGGCAGTTGGCGCAACCTTTAAAAGGCTGACAACCGAGGCTGTCATTCCAAGGAGGAGTCACCTACCACAAGTATCACTCTGTCCTGTCGTATATACTAGATGCTGTCTTTGCCCCCAGCCCTGAATTTGCTAATTATCTTAAGGCTGGTGACAGCCTTCTGTTCTTACCTCCTTCCTCTGTGCCCCTCTCTGCTCTATTCTTGGACGATGAAACAAAAAAGTTTCTTTAAAAAATATATATATATATAGCCACAGATAAAATCTTCCAAGCTTCTTTTACACACACATTTAAGAGAACGAAGGCAGGAAAGCCTCACAGTTCTTTCCAACTTGAGGCCAGTGTGAGAACATAAACCAAGCAGGCAGAGCCAGCCTCTCAGCCATTAGTGAATAATTCCACTCCCAGGTTTATAGGGGGCTTGAATTAGGGTGTTCCATATCTTCTCCTAGAACGTCTGGCCCTCAGCTGAGCTTGCGTAAAAGCCACTTTGCATCTGTAACTCTCACTTCAAACATAAGTTGGCCTGCATCTCTGTGTGGGATCCAGACACACAGAGGGAGGGAGGGAACTTCTCAAAGGCAATTCTCGCATTGCAAGCTTTCTGCCCCCTCTGATGTCCTCACCCCAGGTTCAGACCTCTGCACCCCACCCAGGCTGGCTCCACACTGTCCGCTTTCAAGGAAAAGGCTGCGGGCATCCGTATCTTTATGTCTCTTCTAAAATCACACCGACCTTTTGCTTCCGGTTGCCTGCTATGATTGGATTCCCTGGACCATATTTGAGACTGAGTTGTGGCCAATTCCTTATAATGTAGGAAAATGGTCACAATACAGTTAAGACTGGGTAGGAAAAAATTGAGAATCAAAACCGCAATATTTAGAGGTGGCTGGCTGGCTCCATCAGTGGAGCATGTGACTCTTGATCTTAGGGTTGTGGGTTTGAGCCCCACTTTAGGTGTAGAGATTACTTAAAGATGAAATCTTAAAAACAAATAAATCCTTTAAAAAACTTCAATATCTAATGTGATTCCAATTTTAAAAAATGTATATACCTACCTACATATATAAAAGAATACAAGAGAATAAATCAAAGTGTTAACGATTATCTCTGCACTTATGGACATCTTATTTTTTCCTTTATGCTTTTCTGAATTTTCCAAACTTTCTAGAATGATCTTTCGTGGAAGCAGTACAGAGCTCAGGCTCTGGAATCTGAGAGGCATGATTTTAATTCCACATCCTCCACTTAGGAGCTGTGAAACCTCGGATAAAATACTTTCTCTCTCTGAGCCTCACTTTCTTCTCTGGAAAAGAAGAATAGGAATGACACTTTCCTCACAGAGGTGCCCTCAAGAGGGAAGAAGGTCATGTGATTTCAGCATTTGGTCTAAATGCTCAGCATTTAACCATTTCAGCATACAGTAAATGCTCAGTAAATGTTAAGAGATTTTTATGCGTTCCTTTCAGAATCGGGGCAGGGGGCAGAGAGAATATGTAAAAAATATAAACAACCACTTTGCTCAAAATCCACCATTCGGATTAAAGGACGTGGGGAAAACCACAAAAGCCCTCCAGAACATACGGTCTCACTGCAAGTGACTAGGACAAGCATAATCGTCATGTAAAGCCGAGCTGAGGGATGTCCTGTCCATATGAAAAGGGAAAGGTGTCAAATGAAGAATGATGAGTAATGCAGGGCTGGGGAAAGGAAGTAGAGATGTTTTTGAGAACAACACACACACAAACACACACACAAGACTAGACAGACTAGATCGGACCACAGAATAACTGATCAAACTAAAGGTAACGAGCTGAAGGAAAGCATACAAACCAGAAAGTATGAATCACAGACAAGCTGCTGTGAGTGAGGAAGCAGGGATGCTCTCCCTGCCCAAGGTGACAGAGAGGCAGGGCTGCCTGGGGCTCGGGCAGGACAACTGAGGAGCTGGGACGCGGCCCTGACTTAACGTAGGCCACAAGTTCGTTCCCAGTTAGACACGGCACTTTGGGATCAGGACCAAAGACCGGGCGAGCCCCGGGGGGCTCCGAGGTGCAGCTGTTCACAACAGCGGTGCAGGAGACAAGGGAGAAGGTGCACTCCACCCATCCAAATAGATCTGCCCCCCCGAACGGCCTCATGCGCCCTGACCCGCTTTGTGCCAAAGACACTAGTAGAGGCTGGACAGCAGGAAGGGGTGGAATGGGAACCATCGCCCTAGTCAAGAGTCTAAAATGAAGCCCCAGCCCTCCTCCCTCCTCGAAGTCATGGCCGTACAGTGACACAGAGTTATACAGAGTCGTATTCCTGGCACGGGTCCTGGGCCTGAGGGGGAGGGCGGTAAAGGAGCGGCGGACAGCTGGGCTCAACAACTTCGGAGGGCCCAAGTCCCTCAGCAAAGTCTCCTGGGGCACTGGCTACTGTTTCTTTTCACACGCCAGTCACCCGGCTTTCCAGGAAGCTCCCCCCGACCCTGTCTCTGCTACCTGAGCTCCCCCAAGCACGAGCTGCTTCCTGGGGCTGTCACCCCATCGTGGGAGCCCTTGCCTCCACACTCAGAAGCTTAATTTTTCCCACTCTTGGTTTGCAAATTCAAACGCCTAAGGGACCAGGCAGGCACAGAAGTAAGAAGGAACTTAGCAGACGCTTGTCTGAATGGGGCGGGAGTTCCTCAGCTCCTCACAACTGTGGCCGTGAGGAAGAGGTAGGCCGGTGTCGTCAGCGCTTCTGACTTTGGAGACAAAGCAAGCAATATGGATTTCTATTTAAAATCTTCTGATGTTTAAGATTTGGGTAACCAGTCATGATGCATCTGCAGGGTTTGTGTGGCAGAGAATTTGAAGGTTGAAACGTCCTTGAAGTTCATTCAGGTCGAACTGTTCATGTTACACCTGAACAAACTGAAGCCCGGAAAGGTTCAGTGATTTCCCAAAAGCAACAGAGCGACCTGAATGGCTCCAATCCCAGGGCTCCCAGCTTCTAATCTAGAACTCATTCCTCTACACGGCCCTGCTTGTCATGAGGAGGCCTTTGCGAGTATTCATGCACGAGATGATGGAGTGTTGAACAGGGTTGGTGACCCGGGGAAAGAAGAAGGTAAGCTTTGCTATGATCCCGACTCGAGTTTAATGAAAAATTTCTATTTGTTTATTCAGTTATTCAGCCAGCCAGCCAACATTTAGTGAGAATCATTCTATGAACCACGGGCCGTGCTAAACACTGGGCGTTCAGAGATGACTAAGGGAGCAGCCCTCGTTCTGAGTAGCTCACAGGCTGTGAGTGGGCGCGGCTGACGCCGTACAGAACAGCCAACTGACGCAGCCTGACAACCATGCTGCTGTAGGCCCGCTCGCATGAACCCTTAGCTAGTATTCACACCTTCACTTCCTCTAAAAGCATCTCCCCTTACCACATGGCATCCTTGAGAAACTGGGAGGGGACTGGAGAACGTCCCCCCACTCCCAGAGGGCCTGGAACCCTTAGAGGTTCCGCAGGAAGCAGGAGAAGCAAAGACCCAAAGCAGCCACTCAGTGCCAAGCCCCTTCTGGCTCAGGGAAGGTATGTTCTGCTTTATGCATTACCTTGGCCAAGTGGCTACCTCATCGCAGCTCAAGTTTCTGTGTGGGTGTGTGCTGGGGAGAGAGGAGGAGCTCCCAGACCGGGATGCTCCTGCCTGTTTATCAAGTGGCCTGCTCAGTTTTAATGGCAGCTGACAGCTGACCTGGGTGGCCAAAGAGTAATGGCATCCTTGGGTCACAGCTTCTACAAGCAAAGAGAATACTGTGACCTAGTCTGGCTCCCTCCATCAACAAGCGATCTCCCAGCTTTGGCTCTCAGAGCATTGAGTTTCAGGGGAGGACTACAGGACGAGCAAACAAGGTAAGATGGGTGCTGCCATTTTGCCTTATTTTCTAGGACTCGTATTGCACAAATATGAAGCACAGCCTGTGAAGTGGCGTCTAGAGGGTGACCTGTCATGGGAAATGATGGCCCCCATAGTTGGTCCTTGGGGGCCCCTTGGTGGAGAGTTGCAGGAGGTTGGGGCCTCTGGGCCCTTCAGTTACTGGGGGAAAATGGACTCTGATCCTCTTATAAATGTACTGAGCCCAAGGGTTAGCCGGAAGCAGAAAGGCAGGCTCACGGCAGCATCCACGGAGAAGAAAGAAAAATGAAGGAATGGAAGAGGAATAATTTAAACTCAGTAAACACCTCCTATGTGTCTGGGGCTTGGAACATGAGAAAATTGAGTCCAGAAGGTCAAATAATTTGTCCATGGTCACACAGTTGCCCAATCCACCAGACTCTTTCAAATCCTCACTCTTATAGAATCCCATGTGGCCGGGCTTGCGGATGCTGACTGGATCACTGAGGACACAGGGCACAGTGACCGAGAAAGGCACGGGAAGAGATCCAGGATCCCTGGGGCTCAAAACCCAACAGAAATTAGGATTCTTTTCTCTAGCGATGGAGGGTCTTGGCATTCTATTTCCTAGTCCCAGGAAATAGATTTTCCAGTGCCAGGGAGATCTCCTCCTCCCCTCACAGGACTAAATGTCTTAGGTCAGACGTACCAGACAGGAAACACAGATGGGTCAAGGACCATACTTTCCTTTGGACTTATCCACATCGAGAGACTGTTCCTAATGTCCCCCATTAAAGCAGACTATGAGAATTGAGTGGGGATCAGAGGCACACTCAGCAGGTCACCCCCGGTTATTTCAGTGGACTATTCTCCAAGGATTAGAATATTCCCTTTTTTTCCCCTCTGACCATGGGAGCCCAGGAGTACACAAGATACCAAAGCAAAATCCACTGAACAGTTTTTTACTGAGAACTTACTACGGGCCAGGTACTACTCTAGCTGCTTGAGAAACATCGGTGAACAAAGAAATGAAGAACCTTGTCCTCAGAGAGTGTACTTTACAGATGAATCAAAGTAGAACAGTCCTTTTATTTATTTATTTATTTTGTAAGCAGGGTTGCATTATAGAAAAGGCATGAGTCTTGGTGTCTGAGAGGCCTGGGTCAAAGAGGATTCAAGCCAGATGATCTCTGGGCAAGCTACTTAACTCACTGGGTGTAAGCTTTCTTATCTGTAAAACCGGGACAATAACATGTTGCAGTAATGCTGTAAGGTTTAAAAATAATGTATATTTAATGCCTGGCGTATCACAGGGTTCACAAATGGTAATCTTATCTTTTCAGGCTCACGTGAACCCACAGAAACTCACAGAGTGGAAAGCAGGGCACCACCTCCACAATGTCCTGGAGACAGTCTGGTTTGGTGAAGAGCATCGTTGGGCTTGAATCCACCACCTGAGGTCAAGGAATGTCCCCTCTAGAAACATCTGCTCCTACCTGTAGCCCCTGTTGAAGGGAAGGGCCTGGGTGGTCATGTTTGATTAGTCCCCACTTCCCCCCAGCAGGTCATAGGTAATTGGAGCAGGGGTGGACACAGGACCTAAGCTGGAATCAGTATCTCTTGACATCTCTTTGGACTGAGAGACTGGGTTAATCTACTCGGAGAGCTAAGAGGGAAGGTCATATGGATTTGGAGGCTGAAGCCACTGCTTGGGTTAACCATGACGCATGCTGAGCATGCAACAAGGGAACAGAGAAGGGAAAGCACACAGCCCCGGAGAGACAGCACGGTCCCCCCAGGGGCTACACTTTCCCCCACTAAGTTTTGTGATATCTCTCTGTAAACTTCTAATAAGACCCCTTTTCACTCTTTTTCCTGCTTTGAGTGGGTTTCTGTTCTTGTAACCAGATGATCTCAAAGGCGAATCCTGTACCTGTCTCAGAAGGTGGTTGTTGTGACATAATGTGAAAGCAGCTGGCATTTAGTTGACATTCAATAAAGGCTGTGGAATCTCTCCGTGTTCTTGTCAACCAGTCAGTTGCTCAGCAATGGAGAGGGGAAATCTATATATGTTCTAGACTAGGGTTGGACCTCAGCCTTATGTTATATGAATGTCTTCATTAAGCTGTAAAATGAAGACTCTTGACTTTAGGGCCTGCTGGAAATACTGAATGCAATAATCCAAGTTTAGTATCTAGCACATAATGGATGGTAGGTCAGATGATCACTTCTACTGTTGTTATTGTTATTTAAGATGCAACACGTGTTGTGTTGGGTCTTGATCTAGGCAAGGAGGGGGAGGATGTAGGAAGAGCAACGTCTGGAGTGGGCAGTGAGAGAAGAGAAGGATATCCTCGGTGTGGGGTCAAGGGACTGGACAGCAGAGAGAAGGAACAGAAGTGAGTGCTGGGGAATGAGCAGAAGCCCTAGAATAAGAAGCCTTACACTTGCCTAACACTTATGTAGCCCTAGCACTTTAGTGTTGATGCAATGCCTTCCCTACCCTATTTCATTTGTCCATTACAACACTCCATTGGGTAGATCAGGAAAGGTGATAATATACACAGGTTATAGATGGGAAAATTGAAGGTCAATAAAGACCTGTGTCCTACGGACCACCTAAATCTAAATCCACTGTTTTATCCTGTGATGCCACACTACTTCTGGGAAGTAGGGTGGCGGGGCAGAAATGAGAAGAAGCATGGCGGGGGGGGGGAGAAATTGGACAGTTTCACTGGGATGTTTACTTTTTTATTCCAGGGTTTCATTTAGATCCTTGCTGGGCATCCCGGCAATGGAACAGCTCTGCCCTACCAGGCTCAGAGGCTCTAGGATGTAAGCAGGGATTGAAAAGTCAGACAACATGGGGATGCCAGCCTAGAAGAATGCCCAGCTTCGGCATCAGCCCTTGGCCCAGGAGAAGGCTTCTTCTGGCAAAGGACATTTCCTTCACCATCTGGCCACAGGTTCATTGGCAACACAGTGGTGCCCTGCAACGGTCTCCAAGGCCCCTCTCAGCTCAATTCTGTTTGGAGTCTAGGCCTTATGTTTCTAAAGTCGGGGATTATCTTTATCTTTCCCTATTCTCCAGGGACACAGATTCAAGTTCTCTGGAACACTGTGCCATTCAGGGCTTGCTGTGGGCCCGTAGGCTCAGGACACTCGTCTTTGGGCTAAAAGTAGGTGACTCTTAGCCACTCTGCATCCTGGACATGACTTCTCCCCAAATCCTCACACAGTGCCTGGCATACGGTTCATGCTCACTTCATGTTTGTTGGATGAACAAATGAATAAATGAACAAGCAAATGAATGACAGATTGGCTCTGGCAATAAAATCAGCATTCAAATCAGCCTGTGCTATCACACTACAGCAGCCCCACGGTGCTGCCTCTTAGCTCCCAAATCAGAGCTCTACAGCCAACCTGGCTCAGAGGAACACGGAGGAAGATGTGGAGGGCAGTGCGCTTCCCCTTCACACTTCCTCCGACCTTTCTGGAGGAGTCACACCCCGTGAAAAGGGCAGAGCCGGGGACACCCAGGCAGGAGGAAGGTTCTGCCCACCCGTTTCCAGGACTTCTGCTTCTGCTCTCAATCACCCAGCTTGCCCCAGCCCCAGGCCTACTATCTGGAAAGAGCTGCGGAAAGTACTAGAAGAGACGCAGCTCCATTAGGAGCTACGCAGCGCTGAGGGGGTGCAGGAGTGCTCCTCCTCAGCATTTTCCTCACTGCTAATGACCTTGATTGGTAGGAAGGGTAGCAGCAATAACAATCATGGCACAGCACTTTTATGGTTTCCAGCATCTTCCAAAGTGCTTCTAACACAAGACCTCACCATGCCACATGTCATCCCTGGAGGGGCTGGGGTGCCTCTCCCTGTTACTTGGGTAGAGACTGGGTAGTGAGGAGGTTGGGTGTTGAGCTGGGCCACAAGTGCCGCACTGATGGGGTCAGAGGCCCAGCCTCGGACTTGGAGTGGAAAGAAGTGGGGTCTAGTCCTGGCTCGGCCTCAAACTAACAAACTCGCCTGGTGTCCTTAGGCAAGTAAGTCTCCAGGTTTTAGGTTTCTCGCTTGCCAAAGAGGATAAACTGGACCAGTTTTCCAACTCGGTCCAGTGCTCTGGCTCAATAGCATGAACAGACACTCCCCCCACCCCCACCCCCACCGGCCAAAGCCTGGTAACTGACTTCCCCCGCACCAAGGTCAGAAAGCCCCTGGAAATGTGGATGCCAGCTGTGTCTGTCCTAGCAATGCCAACAGATGTCATCTGAGAGCGTCCCACAAAGAAGGCTGTAGTACAGACGGCAGGGAGGAAACATCAGAAAATCATCCTAATGGTCCACAAGCACCAGCAAAGCGAGCAGGAAGCAGGCTGATGTTGGGGCCAGATGCTGTCCTGCCACCGCCCGGGTGCTGGCTCAGACAGAGGCTGGAGCCATTCCAGTGGTGGGGGGTGGGGGGCAGCAGACAGCCTCCCTCCTCTCCAGGATGCTCAGGGTCCTCTGCCTTCTGCCGGATGCAGCATCTCAGCTCTTCCTCCCAACCCACCTCCCCTCCCCTAAGCTCTCCTCCATCCATCCCCTCTCCTCCTTCAGATCCCATTTGGGAATCATCTCCTCCGAGAACAATTCCAGGTGAGCCCTGCCAAATTCTGGCCTCTGCATTCCTACTCACATCCTTCAGTCCCCAGCATCGCCAGGTCATGTGTCCCTTGTACCAGATGAGGCTTCCTGAGTGTGATCCTGCTCTAGTCTGCCACCAAATGGGGGGAAGAACAGAGTGGATATTCCCTAATTCCTTCTTTCTGACATTCCTCCATCCTCAGCTCCTACAATATGAGGCAGGGCATTCAGGGCACAGGAATAGTGCACTATGGATGGACAGCACTCTCCTCTCTCCCCATGGGCAGCAGACCTGGCCAGTTACCAGAAACGCTAACGCTAGAAACTCAACCAGATTCCGGACAAGGGTTTGGCCAATGTGTCTACCTCCAAGGCCAAAAGTCTGGATGGAGAGGGAGGCCAGGCTGGCCCAGCAGCTAGCCAACTTTCTCCAAACCCAACCCACAGTTCAGATGTAAACCTCATCTCTCTATCCCACAGCACTGACTGCAGTCACTGATTTCCAGTATCTACTAATACTAATACGAGACCGAACCACTTGAAGTGCCTTTTGTAGGTCAAAAGTGGTTGCATAGTAGCAATTTTCATATGGTTCGCGGTTCAATCTACTCATTCTGGGCAAATCATGTCGTCTAGGAGGGAGATAGTAAACTCCCTGAAGGCTTGGATCTCTGTATCTCTCTCTAGCCAATGTTTCTTAGTTTCTGGCCTCAGCCATAGCAGTATCTTAGCTTTGGGAGGTGTTGAGTAAGTACTTCTTAATTGAACATCCAAGGAAGGTAAAGTGGGGAATCTGAGGACCTGTCCTACTCCGAAACCTGACCAGTGGCTGTCTACAGGAGAGATTCCTTTAGGACTCCCTACCTTTGGTCATCTGGACACAAGGATGGAACTTGGTCACAGGCTAGCACATTGTGCTAAACTCTAAGATAAAAGTTCGGTTTGAGCATTGAGAATTTTATCCCTTTGTAGAAAAGGAGTCTTGAATCAGAAATGCCTTTGTCCAAGCCTTGTTTCATTTTACGTTGGGGGAGACAAAGGCCCAGAGACATCACCGCCTTAGACAAGGTCACACAGTAGGGAAGAGTCCAGGTCACCAGTTTTCTGACTCCCAGTCCCATGCCCTTCTGGCGGGCTTGGGAGCACATGAGAACAAACTCTGCCCTGTCTGCCCCCTCTCAACTTCCTGTCTCGCGCTCTTACGGGCTCCCTAGCAAGACAGAAGGGGAATTGACTAAAGGATCAATAGCCTTCTCCTGCATGAAAAGAGCCCTGAGTCATGCCAGGGTTCCTAGGGAGGGGAGAGAGAGAGAGGGAGAGAGAATGCCAGTCCTGGAAACCTGATCTCTCTCCTGAGCTAGGACCAAGCTGGAAAGGCGGGGGTGGATAGTATGGCGATCTGGGTCACTGACAGCGCAGCTGGTACACAGTCCCTGCTAAGGAGGGGGGCCCAGAAGGCGTTGCTTAGCCCAAGCATGAAAGCTTCGGGCAGGCACAGCCGGGTTCTTTCAGAATCACCAAATTATAGAATTTAGAAGGGAGGCGAAAGCTGGGTCAGAAACAGCCTCAGGGCTATTCCTCCTCTTACAGCCAGGGACATCCCCTGGAAACGTAGGTGGGTGATTCTGGAAGCCGCAGTCCCAAGGCTTCCTCGGCTGGCCCTCAGCCTGGTGAGGAAAGGCCAGCTCCCACCTGTTGCCCCTGACCCAGCTGGGCCGCACATTGTGCCCCAGCTGCTCCCACCTGGAAGGGAAAGCCCAATGCTGACAACAGCAGGGGAGGAGGAAGACTCCCAGGGGAAACCACGTTGTGAAGAAGGTGCCTCCATGTGCTGTGTGGGGCTGGAGGAGCTGAGGAAAGATGCTCCTGTCCATCAGGAGTCCCGGAAGCTAGGGGTCCTTCCTGGACTTGTCTCCCCAGCTGAGTATTAGAAAAACTCCCAAACTGGAACATTGAAAAAAATGGTACAGCGAACAACTCCAGACCCTTCACTGAGATTCCCTAATTGTTAACATTTTGTACGCACGCACACAGGCACACACACATTTTACTGAACCATTTGACAGTCACTTACAAACCATTTGTCCCTAAATATTCTTGCATAGTCTCTAAGCACAAGGATATTCTCCTACAAAACCATCATCATTATTACTATGACATCTTCAACAACTAACAATAATTATCTATCATCTTATATCTATATTAAAATTTGTCCAATTATCCCAGGATATCTCTTACGGTCTTTTTTTTTTTGGACCCAAGGTCCAGTTAAAGTTTACACATTGCAATTGGCTATTATGTTTCTTTCTTTCTTTTTTTAAAATGTTTATTATTTTTGAGAGAGAGACAGAGTGCCAGCAGCAGAGGGGCAGAGAGAGAGAGAGAGGCACAGAACCCGAAGCAGGCTCTAGGCTCTGAGCTGTCAGCACAGAGCCCGACGCAGGGTTGGAACCCGCCAACTGTGAAATCGTGACCTGAGCTGAAGTCGGACACTAAACCACTTCACTGGCTGAGCCACCCAGGCGCCCCCTCGCTATGATGTTTCTGTAGCTTCTTTACATCTTGACTGGTTTCTGCCTTCCTGCCCTTCCCCCCAAGCATATCATTTCAGTGCTTCTTGTAATGACCTTCACTTTGTTGAAGTCTCAATCAGTTGTCCTGTGAATGGCTCACATTCTGGATTTCGCTTTTGTCTCCTCATGGTTAGACTCCACATACACATGTCTGACGAGACTATAGGTGATGTGGCTGCACGTACAGCATGTCGGAAAGAACTTATGCCTGGTGGCCTCATACTGCTGATGTTTGATTACTTGGTGAAGGCGGTCAGCGCGGAGTGTCCCTGTTGCAGAGACAGCTTTCTCTTTTTGCAAAGAGTAAGTAATCCACGAGGTGATACATTGAGATCAGCCTTTCCCCCAATGTTGTTCGTCATTTATTAGTAAGCCTGGCCTGAGCTAGCTTCTGAATGAGGGGCTGCAAACTGGTAAATGTAAAGCTGTCGTTGCCTCCACCTTTCATTAGCTGGCATATCTGTGCCAAGTGTTCCCTCCCTGCTCCACTTTAACTGTCAGAATGGACATCTTTTATTCAGTGTCTTATAATCTATTACTGTGTTTCTTTTCAGTATTCAGTGTGTTCCAAAACTGCCGTGTGGGAGGCCCTTGAAGCCAACTCTTGTGTCCCTTGCCACGAGCATGTTCTAGCTTTCTGGCATAATGTGATGCAGGTGTATTTTCTCAGTCCCAGATTTAGAATCAGCCCATTTCTCCATAGAGTACTGCTTTTAGGAGGAAGTGGTATTTAGAAATAAACATCTAGGCGTGAAGTGTGTTCTATTCTACTGGGTAGCAGTGCTTCTACTGGGTGGCAGATCTAGGAGATATATAAGAATCACAGGGTTCTGCCTCACTTTCCCCCGTTGCATATTCTTCTCCCTCTTCTTCCTTATCAAAACCCTGACTTCCAGGGATGTCAATATACCCATCTGATCTATCCTACAATAAACAAAATACTGTTTCCAATTTATGATGCCAACACTATGGCTAAGAACTCAGAGTTCAAAATTTTTTTGTAGTTCTTTTTATCCTGAGAATACACATGCCACTAAGAGTCAAGGCATTAAACTCGAACATTACATGAACTAATTATTTTCTTTGTAAAATAATCAAATTGATATTCAGTTAGGTTCATTGTTTCTGTTGTGATGGGCTTTCGGGTTTGCTTTTTTCTTTCTTTCGGATCTATCTAACAGGGTAAAATAGTTACCTGGTTCAAAAATCAAAACTGTCTAAAAAAGTATAATTAGTAAAGTTTCATTCCTGTCTCTATCTCCCCTATCCTGTTCCCGCTCATTCTACAGGTAACCATTTAATTTCTGGTTTATCCTGTGTGTGTGTGTGTGTGTGTGTGTGTTTGCAAAACGTATTCCTATTTCTCCTGTTTTCTCAACCCAAAGATGGCATACTATATAAAGGCACTCTTTGGCATCTTGTATTTTTCATTTAACAATATATCCCAAGGGATGCCCGAGTGGCTCAGTCAGGTAATTGTCCGACTCCTGATTGCCACCAGGTTATGATCTTGCAGTTTGTGGGCTCAAGCTTCATGTAGGGTTCTGTTGCTGACAGTGTGGGGCCTGCTTGGGATTCTCTCTGGCTCTCTCTCTTAAAACAAATAATTAATTTAAAAAAATAATATCCTAGAAACCAGAGCATATAAACTCACAGGGCTCCTACTCTCTTTTTTTGGCTGCATAGTACTTCATTGTGTGGAGGTACTGCTGTTCATTCAACCAGTCTGTTATAGACGGGTATTGGGTAGTTTCCAATGATTTCCTTTCCTCTTACAAATAAGACTTAAAGAATCACCTTGTGCATATGTCTTTTTGTATCTGTGAATGTGCACTTTCTGGATAAGTTCCTAGAAGTAGGACGGCTGGGTAAATGCAGATGTTGTTTTGTTAGATATTGCTCGCTTGCCCTCTATAGGAGTTGTACTGGTTTGCACTTTTGGCACTGATTTTGCAACCGAGGTGGATCTTGCTAGAGGTGTTCTCAGCTGAGAGTTTCCCTGGGACTATCTGAGAGTCCTTCACCTCCCCCACTCCCCCCAGCAAACATACTGCCTTAAGATCCTCCTGTCCCAGTGATTTGGCAGAGAGACAAGAGCGAAGGCGTCTCATGGATTCCATTCCAGGTGGCCTGAATGGTCCCAGAGATTTTTTGTTTAATGTTTGTTTATTTTTGAGAGAGACAGAGAGATAAAGAGAGACAGAACTTGAGTGGAGGAGGGATGGAGAGCAGGGGAGACGCAGAATCCAAAGCAGGCTCCAGGCTCCAAGCTGTCAGCACAGAGCCCCATGTGGGGCTCAAACTCACAGACCGCAAGATCACGACCTGAGCCGGAGTCGGAGGCTTAACCGACTGAGCCACCCAGGTGGCTCGTATATGAATGGTCCCAGAGGTTTCTGTACTTAACTTGGGAAATCAGAGCACAGAGAAGTGATGGGGCTGAAAACTTCAACCAGAGAGGAGCAAGAGTGGGGAAGGCAGGAGAGAAGAGGGATCCCTGGCCCTTGGTCGCCCAAGTTCTCACCTACCTTTCCCCTCCTTTGGCCTCTGCACTATCCCACCTGCACAAATTGATTCGAACCCCTCCTGTGCTGCTCCTGTGTGGACTAGGGAGCCCTTGGCTCTGGTCCTAACTGGATCCACATTCCTGTGGCCTGAACACAGAGAACTGGCTTAAGGTGAAGGCAGAATTCAAAAGTCCCTGTCATTTCTCTTTGAACACGTGCAGAGGAAATAAGTCAGTGGAACAAGACTGGCTCATCCACGGGAAAGAGGAAAGAGGAGACAAAGAGATGTCGGAAAAGGAAGCACAAAACATTCCACACGAGCCTTGGGGACTCCAGCCCAAGGGCCTGCTTTTTATTTCTATGACCCAGTCTACAGAAAGGGAAAATGAGTGGGGGGAAGGAGGTCATCCCCGTCTGACCAAGTACCAGCTGGGGATGACAGGAATGAACACAGTCGGAGGCGCTGGGAACTGGGCTGGGAAGGGAGTCCTGTATGAGAGGAAGGCTGGCGGAAAGACATCAAGGGGCTGGGAGAATTCCTCCCCGGAAGACAGTGAGGCCCAGGGTCGGCCATTTTTCTTCAAGGTCCAACCAAACACCTGGGTCAACCTAAGCCAGACAGGACTCTTAGGTGCTGGGGAGCCAGAATGAGTATCTTCCTTTCCTCCCTCTGAGGCTTCCTGGATCTGGAAGGCCCTAAATGGGCAGGGCTTATCCATGTCTTTGGCTGCTGGGTCCAAAACCAAGAACACAGACAAAAAAGAGAAAAAAGGGTCCATGAAGGTTACGGGGAGAAGCTAAATTTTGAACAGAGGCAGCTGCCTGTGGAATGTTGAGTTGCTGACAAGGGGCAGCTGAGTCTGGGCTGGGCCGCGCAGCCCCCTGCGGCCCTCTTCCTCGGTACACCCTCCAGCCGAGGATGCTGGGAAAGAGTGAGGCTCCACTATCATTACTCAGGGACCTCCACGCCCCGCTCCACAGCACTTCACTTCTGCCAGCACTCATGCCTTGGGCAAACTACCTGCTCAGCTTCTGCTCCTATAACTGGGCGTTCCCAGTTTGACTTTTCTTCAGACACCAAAGACCACAGAAATGGGACAAATCTGACTCGGCCACGCCCTCCCACCATTACACGCCTTTCCACCGTGCGGCGGAGAACCGACGCCAGCAGCGCAAGCCAGGCATCAGTCCCAGGCTCTCCCCAAAGGTCACTTCCCTTCCTTCACCAAACGTTGACCCAGCACCTTACAACGTGCCAGGCACTGTGCTAGGTGCTGGGAGTCCAGGGCTAAGCCCGTGCCTCCTTCGACTTGCCCTTGAATCCAGCCAGGGACACGGAGGAGGCAGCCTGACGTGAAGAAGAGGGAGGAGGCTCAGGGAGGCCGGGAGGCAGCAAACCTGGGTTCGGCAGCTCCGAGCGCCTCCCGCGCAAAGTAGTCGCAGGAACGCGGAGCCGAGGGGGCGGGGCGGAGCTGCGGGAGGGGCCGCGACGGGGCGGGGCCGCCGGCAGCTCGGAGCCCCGGGCCGCGCGGGTTTCATGCAGCCGGGGCGGGAAGGGAGAGGAGGTGCCCCCGCCGCCCCCGCCCCGCGACTTCAAGGCCACAGCCGGTGGGGGGAGGGGTAGGCAGGCGCTAAATAGGGACCTGCTCCTCATCTAGAAGCCCTCTCCGAACGCACCAGAATCTACCCCTAGTCAGAAAACTGAAAATAGGAAGGCTAACTGCTGGGATGGTGGGATTCTGGGCTCCCACGATGGAAGGGCGCGCGGGGGGAGGGGGGCGTGTGTGATTTGGGGGTGGCACCTCAGCAAGATGGTGGCAGAGAGGATAGGCCTCCCCAGCAGGAGCAAAAAAATGGATTCCCCTCCCCCGCCTACAGACCCAAGGGCATGTATCCGGTCTTGGGTCCCTTGCCCCCTGGGGAAGGCCTCATTCCCGTCTGGATCAGAAGACAAGGAGGGGGAAGCTGTTTGGCCTTGGGGTGCAGTCAGATCCATCATCCAACGCCTCAAAATGAAAACTGATTCCTGCTGTTTTCTGGGCCCCTATTTAAGCTCCCCTCCAAGAGTCCTTCGCTTCCTTCTTTCCAGTTTCTAAGCTCCCACCTTTACCACCCTGGTTGTAAACCAGCTGGGACAGAGGGCAGGTGCTTCCTCTCCCTCCCCACCCCAGACTGACCTCGCTGATGTGTGGGGTCCAGGGCCCACGTCCCGGAGCCCGCCCCCATGCCACCACCCCTAGTGAGCCAGGCTCACTAAGCCATCGGAGCCACCACCTCCTCCGGGCCTCTTCCTCCTCTACCTCAGTCCGGACCCCTAGGTCCTTGTCCCAGCCTAGGATGACCCTGGTGGGTCTCTTGCCTTTCTTCCAGGCAAAGAGGGCCCGCTGAGGGGGCTGGAGCCGGGATCGGAACAGGAAGGGCGAGAAGGGGGCATCTCTGAGGAGGAGCTCCAGGAGAGAGAGGATCTGCAGCCTCTCTGCCAGACACCCCACCCAGAGGAGGAGATGGCGCTGTAGCCTGGGATTCACTTCCCCTCCCCCCGTCACGGCAGTTGCGCGCCCGCGATTTCTCCATCTGACATCCCCCCTACCAGGCCAGCCGGCGCCGACACTGCGTCTGTAAGTTGTTGTAAGTCCGGCAGGAATGCCCGGGGGAGGCGCCTCTGGCCAGCAGAGTGCCCACTAGCTCCCGGGATGCGCAGGCCACTCCTGCGGCCCCCACCCCACCCCCGCAGCTGGAGCGGAGCGGTGGATCCTTCGCAGACCTGGGGGAGTGGTGAGGCGGGCCTCGCCTCGGGGAGGGTGCCAGCCGGCCTCCTCCACCCCAAGAGCCAGCCAAGTACGCGATGGAGCGAGCGGGTGCAGGAGAGCAGAAGCGACCATCCCAGTCTTCATCTCCAGCTCTTCTGCAAGGGCGCAGTGGCCCAGGACGCTCAGGGACCCTCCCAAGGATACCGGCGACCAACCCCAGGCCGCCCAACGCTCACCGGCCCCACAGGCACCGGCCTTGGAACTGCAAACTTTCCAACTTCACCCCCTGCCCTTTCCTCTCCTCTGGGACCCGAGATGTGTGGGGCGGTGCCCTCAGAGACACTCATACAGTTGGTTCTTGACGCTCGGCGCACACTCAACAACAGCCGGGCGAGGGAACTCCCAGCTTTTTCCACAGCTAATTATAGACGTGAAAGTCTGAGGATGTTTTGCAAGCGGCAGAGAAACTGCTGAGGTTTCTCTACAAAGCTAAAGAAATTTAATTTGTGCACTCCCCTTCCCCACGCCCCTCCTCCTACCTCCGCCCACCCCCCACTGAGCCCCTCTCCCGGTCCCCGAGGCAGCCCCTCCTTCCTCTTGAAGACTTCTTACTCGGTTCTTTTCGTTTTTTTTCCATCTCTCTTTGGGGCTTTGGAGAAAGGGAACAGACGCGGAAAATATTTTTGCAACAGTTTTCCATTCTGCGTCTCATTCCCAAGCCAAGGGGGAGGGGGAGGGCAGGAACGAATGAGGGGAAATAAATGCTTTTTCCAAAAGCTCAGTTTGGGTGTGAAAAAGACAGTCCCTCCATTTCCCTACCCCCACGGCCCAGGAATGACAAAAACTAGGAAAAGAGAAAGAAATCACTTGTTTGATTATATGGTTTCTCAAAACGGAATCTAGGAAACAGTATTTGACAAATCTCTGCGCGCGCGCACACACACATATACACACACACACTCCAATCCCAGGCGCAAGAAACACGCTAGGAAGAGGAGATTCAGGGAGTTTTAGAAGCCACTGAGAGCAAAGAAAGAAACAAAGTTTGCAAATCGCGAGTCAATTCATTCTCTGCAAGCCTACCTCTCTTTCTAGCAAAGATCCAGGCTTCTCCAAGCCGGACTCTCCCTCCGGGTTTCCATGGACGGGGTGGGGTGGGGGTGACCACCCACCGGTCTCCCCGGTGTGGCAACCGCGCTAGAGATGCTGGCTTTGCTCTCTTGTCTTTCCGGCTACGGCCAGGGAGTGGGCTAGGTCTCCACCCCCAGCCCTCCCAAAGGGAAGGAAGGACCTCTCAGGTTCCTGGAAGAAAATGGGTGCAGGGGAGCTGGACCGGGGTCTCTGGCCTTGCTCTCTTCGGAGGGATCGTTTGCCAGGAAGTTCGTGCTCCCCTCCTCAACCCCCCGCTTTGGACGGTCTCAACAGCAGAGCTTTCTTAAGAAAATGCTTGTCATGGCAACAGCTCCAGCCAACTCGGGCCAGACTCTTGCTCACCAGCTCTCCCGGAGCAGTGCGGGAGGAGAAGGGGGAGGAGCGAGAGCTGGAACGGAGGTGGGGCTTGGCTGGAGGCCAGACCATTACTCTACTGTTAAGGTGGCCCGATTGGAGCTGCAGCTGCTTCCTGGTTTGTCTTAAGGCGGAATGGGGAAATGGAGGGGAGGAATCCTCTCTTCTCTAGGGTTTCCACCCCGCCCTTGATGTCACTTGTAGAAAGGAAAGTAGGGTGGGGATGGGGGGGGAGGGGTGGAGGTGGGGAGTTGATGTGGGTGGCGGTATTCGGTATTCAACCGTTGCTGGGTGGAGGGAAAAAAAGGAAGCTTCTGCTGGTTGTTGGCTTCCTGCGGCTCCTGCCGGGCCTCTCAACCTCTTAACTCCCTTAGACCCAGAACCCAGAAACCCAAGGTGTCTGCGGAAACTTGTGCCCCCGGCCCCCACTCTCTGAACCCTTGTAGAAAAGGGGACCCCCTGGAGGAGAAGGAATCGCCTTGGATGCACACAGGTACACAGCTTTGCTTGCACACAAATCTTAGTACACAGCTCCTCACCCAGATTTCTTTCACACACTCTATCCTGGGTCATATTTTGCTCCCTCTCGCTTCTGCATCCTCCAGAGGGTCCATCCACAGTGCATGATAATACCTGTCCTCTATTGAGCCCTTCTATGTGTGGGCTAAAGCACATGGCATCATTTGCAATCTTGGAAGGTACTTATTATTATCCTCATTTCAGAGTTGAGGAAATTGAGGCTCAGTGGCTGGACCAAGGTTGCACACCTGATTAATGACAGAGTCAGGATGCAAAGCCAAGTCAGACAGACTCCAAAGCCCACGGCCCTTCCTGCGCTTGTATCATACTCCGACACACATTTCCATTTTAATTTGCACACACTCAGACAGCCATGCACACTTATACACAGCCTGTAAACTGTTCATCACACATCCACCGCCACACCTCCACCAGCACTGTGCAAGAAAACCACCCATAGCTTTTGCCTGGATTTTGCTTGTGGCTCTCAAGTACAAACATGCACCATCAACTGGTTCACCTAACACATCTGTATTGAATGATATTCCCACACCTACCTCAGCACACCCGCCATTTATATTCACATGCTTGTGAAGGGCAGGTTCACCTACATGTCACAGGTTTGAGCTGTAGACTGCGTATCAAAGGTGACCTACCAGAGCTTCAGGGGTTTGGGAAGAGGCCGCTTAGATCCTAACCAGCCCTTCACGCAGCACCTGTCCTGCTTTCCATCCTGTCTTACCAGCCCCAGGATGAAAAACCCTTTGTGCTTGGAGAAACAGACTTGTGAATTACACTCCTAGGGGCTACTCTTCTTCTGCCTGGTGGCGTCCTCTCCAATTTCCCAACATTTGGGTCCTCCCCACCCCCTTTATTTTCCTATCGTACGGTTTCTCAGTAACTCATCTGCATCCTATTTCTGACCTCGGGAAATTTAAACAGATAAAAGAAAGGAAACATTTTTAGACTTGTTGTGCTGGGCTCAGAACTTAGAGCTCCCGAATGTGGTGCTCACCATCTATCTTGGGAACCAGGTCCAAAATAATCCCCTGCCTGTACTGTGCCTCGCCTCCCCTGCCCAGCTGGTGGAAGGTTGCAGGGGTGTGGAGGGGACTTTAGGATCACCTTTTAATGGAAACCATCCATGGACTTCTTTTCCAAGTTTCACCCTCCTTGGCACTTAGAGAACCCCGAGGGTAAGATGTGTTCTCATTCACTCCTCGCTTCCCTCCCAACTTCTCTAGGCACCCCCACTCCATTCCCCAGGGTGTTTCCATGGAAGAACTGCTGGCAGAGGTAAAGACCATACCTTGTTACAGTTTGGAAGGTCCAACCAAAATGTCGGCTCCGGGAGCCCAGATAAATATTTAGGGAAGACAAGGGAGGAAGGAAAGGAATCTGCTGAACAGAGCTTCAGATTTAATGGCTTGTCAGGCTCCCTGCTGGATTGCACTAACTTGACATTTTAAAGCCCAATGAGTGTCAGTTGCATCTTTATCATGAGAAAGCCGGTTTCCAGAATGGTGCTTTAAACGTATTAAAGTGTATTTTAAGCTTGTCTGCAGTGGCTGTGCGTGGAAGCATTGTCTAACTGTTCAGTAAACTTGTCTTGGGAGAGTAGCAGTTTAGGCCAGATGTGTGGTCCCATTAAAGGAGAGGCCTACTTTGGCTGCCTGGCAAGTGGGGGCTGGGACATGGTGCCAGTTCTTAGGTGGTTGCATTTGAAAGGCAAGATCCTTTCTTCAAACTCCCTGAGTCCAAGGGATATAAGCTCTGTTGGGGAGATGCCACCAAAGAGGATCTTAGGTGTATCCCACCTCTGGCTGTCTGGGATTCATGGGCAGACCAGGAACATAACTTCCATGGTGGCCTTCAGGTAGGTCCTCCCTTCCTTCAGAGCCTGTGCTCCCCCTGCCCAGGTGGGGGTTGTGGGATAAGAGAAGAGGGACCCTCCACCCTGTTCCAACCCCCAGCCCTTGTGTAGGCAGGAGAGAAGGATGTGAGAGGGTAGGTCAAGGGGACCCTAGGGGCAGCTGCTGCCTGGTGTCTACAGCTGAGCCAGCCACCGAAACTTGTATTTTCTGGAAACCAAGAAACCTCGGTGCCTTGTTTCTTCCAGCAGCGGGCTTGAGGTCTAAAATGGATAAAAATAAATCGACCCTGGGGCGCCTGGGTGGCTTAGTCAGTTAAGCGTCCGACTTTCGCTTGGGTCATGATCTCGCGGTTCATGGGTTCAAGCCCCGCGTCGGGCTTCCCAGCTGACCTGCCAGCCCAGAGACTGGAGCCTGTTTCAGTCTGTGACTCTCTCTGACCCTCCCCTGCTCATGCTGTCTCTCTCTCTCCTAGACATAAATAAAACATTTGAAAAATAAATAAATCGACCCATGAAAATAACCGCTAAATGTAAGACACTGGAGTTACGCCCCTTCTCCCTACCATGGCAAGAGGGAGGGCACTTCTTCCACCACCAAAAGTTCCTGATTGGGCTGTTGCGTATGGCTGCCTGCCCTAACCTCTGAGTAGCCCCTTTTTCTTCTTATTCACACTACTCCCTTGACCTTAGTTTCTCTGCTTCATTAGTTCTAGCCTGGCTTTTCTAAGCTACGCCATGGCATCCCCAGAGCAGGCCAGCTGTGGTAGGGCAGCCATCACTGTGGACCCTGTCCCCACTCCTCCTCTCACTTGAAAAAAATGCAGTCAACCTTAGGTCTCTCCCTTAGGTGTTTAACAGAATATGCTCCTCGGGCCTCTTGCAAGCGCCATCTTGAGTTCCCCAAATCACACTTGCTGTTCTCACCTGCCTTGAATGCAAACTGCATCTCTCCCTCCAGGGTATCTGCCGGCTGCCTGTCTAGAACAGCAACCATCCTCCTTGTGGACCCAGACCCACTTCTTTAAGATGGTCTTTCTCCTCGTGGTTAACATGGGAACTGTTGTTTTATTGGAGGTTCCAACACTACTTGACCCAAACTGAGCCAGTTACATCCTTTTCTGAGATTTTTGGACCTAAGATCTCAGAAAGAACAAGTCTCAATTCCCTCCAGCAGTGTGCAGCGTGAGGAGTGAGGCTCCAGAATTATCAGCAGCCATGTTTCCAGCACATGGAAGAAGCCCGCCAGTGGGAAAGAATAAAGCTTACATGGAGAGAGAGGCCAAGAGGAAAGGTGAAGAGTGAGTCCTGGAAGCATTTGAGTCAACTGTACCTCATACCCTACTGTGCCATCACTGTTCCAACAAATGAGTTAGTTATGTGACTCATTATGCATGCATAGGCTACACCATATTGGGGTTTTTTTTTGGTCCCTTGTATTAAGTAATATAGAAAATAATATAGGGGCAGTCAGGTAAGTGTCTGATTCTTGATTTTGGCTCAGGTCATGATCTCACAGTTGTGAGATCAAGCCCCGAGTCTGGCTCTATGCTGGGTAGCCTGCTTAGGATTCTTTCCCTCTCTCCCTCCTCTGTCCCTTCCCTACTTGCACACATGCTCTCTCTCTCTCCCTCTCTCTCTTTCTTTCTAAATAAATAAATAAAGGAAGGAAGGAAAGAAAGAAAGAGGAGGAAAGGAAGGGAGGAGAGGGAGGGAGGGAGGGAGGGAAGGAAGGAGGAAGGAAGGAAGGGAGGGAGGAAGGAAGGGAGGAAGGGAGGAAGGAAGGAAGGAAGGAAGGGAGGAAGGAAGGAAGGGAAGTTCTATAGGAACCCTTTGAGCTGGTACCTACCATTTAGGTACACTCATTTCAGTGAATTTTATTCATTCATTCTATTCATTAATGAATACCTACTATTCAATTCAGTATGCATTTCTTGAATCTCTACTGCTTCAACATCCATTAGGCCCAGACAAGATATAGAGAGATAATAAAGCTTATTGTTTAGTGGAGGAAAAAGATATATTCATAGCATAAGTAACCACAATAGAAGGCATTATAGTGATTCTTTGAAACATATTTATTGAGTGCTTACTATGTGTGAGGTAGTACATAATAAAAGGTGAAGTATGGTGGCATCTAGGTGGCTCAGGCAGTTAAGCATCTGCTTTGGGCCCAGAACAGGGACTCTTTGCTATCTGCACAGAGCTTGCTTTAGATCCTCTGTCCCCCTCACTTCCTGTTCCTCTCCCACTCATCCTTTCTCTCTCAAACATAAATAAATAAAAACTTTAAAAAACATTAAAAAATAAACAGTGAAGTATGAAAATATAGTAGGCCCCCCTTATGCATAAGGGATACGTTCCCAGACCCCCAGTGGATGCCTGAAACTGAGGAATGTACTGAAGCCTATATGCGTTATGTTTTTTCCTATATGTACCTACATATATACCCACAATAAAGTTTAATTTATGAATTAGGCACAGTAAGAGAGTAACAGCAAAAACTGATAACAAAACAGAACAATTACAACAATAAACTGTAATAAAAATTAGGTGAACATGGTCTCTTTGTCAAAATATCTTTAAAGAAATTTTTTTTGTTGGGATGAGCACTGGGTGTTGTATGTAAACAATGAATCATGGGAATCTACCCCTAAAACCAAGAGCACACTGTATACACTGTATGTTAGCCAACTTGACCATAAATTATATTTTAAAAATAAATAAGTAAAAAAAAATAAAAATTTTTCAATCTATTTTTGAGAGAGAGAGAGCGAGCGAGCATGAGTGGGGGAGGGGCAGAGAGAAAGGGAGACACAGGATCTAAGCATCCTCCAGGCTCTGAACTGTCAGCACAGAGCCTGATGTGGGGCTTAAACTCACAAACCCTGAGATCATGGCCTGAACTGAAGTCGGACACTTAACCGACTGAGCCACCCAGGCACCCCTCTCATTCAAAATATCTTTTTTTTTAAAATGTTTTATTTATTTCTAGGGAGAGAGAGAGACAGCGTGAACAGGGGAGGGTCAGAGAGAGAGGGAGTCACAGACTGAAACAGGCTCCAGGCTCTGAGCTGGCAGTCAGCACAGAGCCTGACGCGGGGCTCGAATCCACAAACCGCGAGATCACGGCCTAAGCGAAAGTCGGACGCTTAACCGACTGAGCCACCCAGGCACCCCTCTCATTCAAAATATCTTAATGTACTGTATTTACTCTTCTTGTGTTGATATGAGATGACAAAATGTCTATGTGATGAGATGAAGTGAGATGGGTGACATAGGCACTGTGACATGGTGTCAGGCTGCTATTGACCTTCTGATGATACATTAGAAGGAGGATAATCTGCTTCGACTGTGGTTCATCATGGGTAACTGAGATCTTGGGAAAGGTAACCGTGGATGGGGCTGGTGAGGAAGACTACCATACCTACGTGGAAACTCCAGGGAGCGATTACTTCCAACAGGAATGTTAGAAGGCTCTAGAACATAGATAGTATTTGGAGGTACCTAGAAAATATTGAAGAGTAAGCTTGAATCTGTTTTGTATGGGTGAGAGGGGTGAAGCCATGAAGGTAATAGTGTGAGCAAGGGTACGGAGGTAGGAAGAATGGAGTGAAGGATGGGGAGATGGGCTGGGGTTGGATTCCTAAGGGCCCTGAGTGGCCTCTCCAGGTCTACATTGAGCCAGCTTGCTGTGGCCGCAGTGTGGAAGGTAGACTGGAAGCCTAGGAGGCAGGCAGGGGTGATCCATGCCCAGGGCTATCCTGGGCAGTTTCATATAACATAGTATATATAACACAGTCCCTGTCTTCTAGAAGCCTCTGATCTAGTTGTAGAAACATGTAAAATAGACAACAACAAAGCACTGTGTGATCCTGTCTAAAACTTGGATCTAGGTGAAAAATCCAAAGAGAGCCTAGAGAAGGAAAAGCTGAAGATGGGCTGGAGCCTTTGGGGGATAGCTTCTTATGGTTGGTGGGGCTCCAGCTGGACTTTGAAATTCTTCCCAGTGTCCCTCTTCCCACTTCCCTGCAGCAGAGTCAGGTGATGGCTGAAGGCAGGCGGTATCTGTCCCATGTCCTTAGTCCTTGTCATACGTAACCCAGGGCAAGGGGAGGAAACTGGATCCAGAAAGACAGAGCTTGGGAAACGAATGTAGCTGCTGGTTGGGCCTAAAGGCTTGGGGACAAACGTGCCCCCTTAGGGACTGGGAGTAAGAGAGCCAGGGAGAGATATCAAGACATAAGTCCATAATATTGGTCTGGGCCAAGATGACAGGAGATCAAAGGAGGCTGCAACTAGGTAAGAAGACAGCCGAGGTTCAGTCCCCCACGTAGTATAATCAAACAGCTAACTCTCAGGTCTGCGGTGAGTGTTGCTTCAGGAACCAGATAGGGAGGACTCTGTCCCTGGAAGGCAATAGTGACTTCAGCTGGGAAGGTCCAAGGGAGACAAAGGATGGACAGTTCTGGCCGTATTTTTATGATAGGGGAGCAAACCTCAGCAGCTGTCTTAGCAGGAAGCCGGGCCATTTTTCTGCTGCAGGAACCTTGCTGGGTCCTCCCCGGGAGGCCCGGCTTCCAGCCCACCCCCTTGCTGAGTGTGGGTGGTCATCTGCTCTCGACAAGCAGCAATTTCATTTTTCCCCACTTCCTGCAATTGCCGTGGAGAAGACTGGATGGGACAGCCTTTACTGAGCTCATTAGAAAGCGTGGCGTCTGAATCTGCAAGGGTGTGATGCAGAATTAAATCACAGCACTCTTTCTTTGCTGGCTTGGAGGAGCTGGTCTCAGAGGATGGCAGATCTCTGTCACCACAGAGGTCTTTGTGGCTCGACTTTTGTTTGTTGGGGTTTTGGTGTCTGGCCATAACGAGGTTGGGGTGGGGGGTTGCCAAGAGCTCCATTTTACTCTGCGATCTCAGGCACAGCAGTGTTGATGATGGAGAAGGCACTGGAGCTGGGCAGTCGGAGTATCTTTGCAGCGAGAAAAACCTGTCTGTTGGACCATATGCTCCTGGGCCGAAGGGACCGTCTCCCTCATGCCTCATCCCCAGTGATTTAGTGCATCTGGGACATCTGGGGCATCCTGGGAAATGAAGGAGTGCAGAATCTGATGTAGGAAAGCCAGAGCCAGTGGAGGTGAGGGCCAGGAGTATCTTTTGAATCCAGGCCCTTTGAGGATATGCAGAATCAGTTTGATTTACTGGGGAGCATATTCTGCTCTTCCGATTTTATTCTGGTTCAGTTGTTTTGGAAGCTGCAATGCTTTGGTTTTGTTTGTTTAATTTATTTTTTTTTTAACGTTTATTTATTTTTGAGAGAGAGAGAGAGACAGAGCATGAGTGGGGGAGGGGCAGAGAGAGAGGGAGACACAGAATCCAAAGCAGGCTCCAGGCTCTGAGCTGTCAGCACAGAGCCTGATGCGGGGCTTGAACTCATGGACCACAAGATCATGACCTGAGCTGAAGTCGGATGCTCAACCGACTGAGCCACCCGGGCGCCCCTGCAGTGGTTTGGTTTTAATTTCACTCTTCATTTTAACTTTCATTAATTAGGTTTTTGTTGTTGTTGTTGGTTTTTATTTTTTTATTTTTTTTTAAAGTTTTTTTAATGTTTTATTTATTTCTAGGAGAGAGAGCGAGACAGCGTGAGCAGGGGAGGGCCAGAGAGAGAGGGAGTCACAGACTGAAACAGGCTCCAGGCTCTGAGCTGGCAGTCAGCGCAGGGCCCGACGCGGGGCTCGAACCCACGAACCACGAGATCATGACCTAAGCGAAAGTCGGACGCTTAGCCGACTAAGCCACCCAGGCGCCCCTGTTGTTGTTGGTTTTTAAACTCAGGTTTGGTTTGTGATTTGTCTTTCTAACAAAATAGGTGTCCCACATTTGTTTCAGTGTGTGGCAAATTAGTGTTGGTTGTTCTCGACAGAGCTGAGGGAGTGAGTGTGGAAGGAAGGGAACAAGGGATGACTTCTGAATTTAATTTTTAATCCTAATTAGAGTGTCAGCAATGCCTTAAGTGCTCATTAAATTTCAAATGAAGATCAAAGAAAAGCTGACTGTAAAGATCCATCCTGGTCCCCCGGCCAGACAGGAATTGCTTATGGTCTTACCCCATTTCCTAGGTCCTCTGCTCTAGAGTCTTTACGGACGTATTTGCGGAGCACATTACAGTTTACAATGTGCTTTGTCAACGTGGAATATTGAATTTGACCCTTGCAGTAGTCCTGTGTGGTAGGGAGACTGGGGTGTGAGGTATTATTCCCATGCTGCAGTTGGGGAAACTGAGGCTCAGAAAGGTTGACTGAATTGCTTGAGATCACACAGTTCATTTGGAAGGAAAAGAACAGAGGTCCTCTGGTGGCTGACCCAGGGCTCTTCTCCTCTACTTTGAGCTGATGGGCTTTCTCACCCTGCCCAGCTCAGGCTGCGGGATCCATAGACCAAGAGGGTGTTGGGGACACCTTTGGGGAGCAGCCTTGCTCAGAGGGGCTGCCGGGAAGAAGAGGCAGCAGTGGCATCTGCCTCCATTCCAGGAATTGAATTCTAGTCCTTCTGGTTTATTCTCAAGCTGAGACTGGATCCTGGATTCCAGAAATTCCCCTTCCTTCACCTTCTCACCCGGTGAAGGCCATGGGAGGTGGGCCCTTGCAGAAACCTAGGGTGGAATTTGCTTTGCGGCACAGATGAGGGCCCTTTGCCCTGGCATCTAGCACTTTCGGTCTCTCGCATTATGTAAGCAGCTCCTTAGCCCCTGTCTTCACAACTCCTTGAACTGAGGTTTCCCTCTGGGGCCTGGGCGAATGCTTGGGTTGGGCACTTGTCTTTCAGTCATTCATTCAGCTACTATTTATTGATCCCTATTATATGCCAAACAATGGGTAAGCCACTTTTCTTGCATCATCTCCTTTTACTCTGGCAGTCCTAAGAAGCAAGTGTCCTTACACTGATTTCATGGGAAATGACACCCAGAAAGGGCTGATGACCAGTAAGTCACAAAGCTGGGGCCGGCTCTCTTCATTCCAACTCGGCCCCACCCCTCGGTGCTACTTGAAAAGAAAGAACTGACAAAGAGAGGGGGCGGTCTCCAGGCCCAACCCAGAGGCAGGAGCAGGGAGGAGAGGTTTTAAATGTCTGGCTGGTCTGTGTGTCCTTCTCCATTTAGCACCTTCCAGAAGACAGGAACCGAGGAGGGCAGAACCCTCCCTGTCCCCTGCAAAGGCTCTTAGCAGAGGAAGAAGGAGGAGGGAAGGGGATAATTATTTTCTGTATTTAACCTGGGAAGTGGGTAGGGGTGAGGAAAGGAGAGTAGGACAATGGATGGGTGAAGACCAAATGTGAAGGGAAGGGTCCTGAGAACCCTTCCCTCTGGCAGAGTTGGCACCCTCTGCACCAGGGAAGTCACTCTGTCTGTCCATGTCCCCTCCTCAAAGCAGACCTGCATATGACTCAACACTTGGAGAACTCTCTTTAAAACCCCCTGGGGACACTGCTGCCTTCTTTGGTTACACATTCCTGCTTTTATCTGTAAAAAGCAAGCAGGTTCTTCAGAAGGTCTAACTGGAGCCATTCTTATCAAAAATGCTAACAGGCACCCACCAGAGGCAGACAGAGGACAGTAACTGAGATGTGGGACACTTGAGGACTTTCACGGAGTCTTCCCCAGCACCTGGCTCCGCACTGACACCTGTGGCTGGGGTTCTACCTTAGAGGCACCTTTGTTGACTAGAACTCTGGGTGAGGATGAGGAAGGGGACCAGCAAGAGCCCAGGGGAGGTGAAGAGGGATTGCTTCCACGGGTTGCTGCAATCTGGCTTCGTTTAACTTCTTAGTGTTCTTTCTGGAATTTGGTGTTTGGGGTGGGGAGAGAGCGTGTAGGCAAGGAAAGCTGTACCTTTTTGTGTTGCGTGGAGGGGTGTCACTTATCTGACCAATGCTGGTGGCCAGCATTCTTTTTATTTATTTATTTATTTATTTATTTATTTATTTATTTATTTATTTATTTATTAATAGTTAATTGTCAAGTTGGTTTCCATATAACACCCAGTGCTCATCCCCACAAGTGCCCTCCTACATGCCCATCACCCCCTTCCCCTCCCCCCGACCCCCATCAGCCCTCAATTTGTTCTCAGCATTCAACAGTCTCTCATGGTTTGCCTCCCTCCCTCTCCCCAACTATTTTTCCCCTTCTTCTCCCGCATGGTCCTCCGTTAAGTTCCTCCTAATCCTGGGGCGCCTGGGTGGCTTAGTCAGTTAAGCGTCCGATTTTCGCTTAGGTCGTGATCTAGCGGTTCATGGGTTTGAGCCCCGCGTCGGGCTCTGTGCTGACTGCCAGCTCAGAGCCCGGAGCCTGTTTCAGAGCCTGTCACTCCCTCTCTCTCTGACCCTCCCCTGCTCACGCTATGTCTCTCTCTCCTAGAAATAAATAAAAAACATTAAAAAAAAATCCTTCTAGGGGCGCCTGGGTGGCTTAGTCGGTTAAGCGTCCGACTTTCGCTTAGGTCATGATCTCGCGGTTCGTGGGTTCGAGCCCCGCGTCGGGCTCTGTGCTGACTGCCAGCTCAGAGCCTGGAGCCTGTTTCAGTCTGTGACTCCCTCTCTCTCTGACCCTCCCCTGCTCACGCTGTCTCTCTCTCTCCTAGAAATAAATAAAAACATTTAAAAAAAAAAATACTTCCAAAAAAAAAAAAAAATCCTTCTATACCTGCAAACATATGGTATCTGTCCTTATCTGCCTGACTTATTTCGCTCAGTATAACACCCTCAAGTTCCATCCATGTTGCTACACATGGCCAGATTTCATTCTTTCTCATTGCCATGTAGTATTCCATGGTATAGATAAATCACATCTTCTTGATCCATTCGTCAGTTGATGGACACTTAGGCTCTTTCCATGTTTTGGCTATTGTTGCGAGTGCTGCTATGAACATTGGGGTACATGTGCCCCTATGCATCAGCACTCCTGTATCCCTGGGGTAAATTCTTAGCAGCGCTACTGCTGGTTCACAGGGGAAGATGTGGAGAAATGGGGACCCTCCTATACTGTTGGTGGGAATGTAAACTGGCGCAGCCCCTCTGGAAAACAGTGTGGATATTCCTCAAAAAATTAACAATAGAACTCTCTTTTTATTTTTTTAAGTTTAATGTTTATTTTTGACAGAAGTGCGAGTCAGGAAGAGACAGAGAGAGGGAGACACAGAACCCAAAGCAGGCTCCAGGCTCTAAGCTGTCAGCACAGAGCCTGACACAGAGCTCAAACTCATGAGATCATGACCTGAGCCGAAGTCAGAAACTTAACCGACTGAGTCTCCCAGAGCCCCACCAGTTTGCTGAGTAGCCTTTTGCAAAGTGGTCAACCTCTGAAGGCTTCTGTGGGCTCCCCACATCTTCAGTCTGGGAGCACATTTCACACCTATTGTGGTGTAAACTCTGGCTGGTTAGTTTGAGGCAAAGGACAACAGCCGCACCTTGAGCCAAGATCCTTGGGGTAAATTAGAAATGGCCAGATTCTTAAATGATCCTCTCCCCTGATAAGGAGAAGGGGGGAAAAATAGTGGGGGAGAAGGAGGGAGGCAAACCACGACAGACTCTTGAATGCTGAGAACAAACTGAGGACTGATGGGGGTGGGGGGGAGATGAAGGGGGTGATGGGCATGGAGGAGGGCACTTGTGGGGATGAGCACTGGGTGTTACATGGAAACCAACTTGACAATAAACTATTAAAAAAAAAAATAAAGAAGAAGAAGAAGACGGGACCTCTAGAGTTCATCTGGTTCTTCCCTTCCATGTCCTAGGCAGGATGGTCCTGGTTACCATCCACACAGTGGCTGATTCTAGATCAGGAGAAAAAGGAGACTCCACGCTCCACCTAGCAAGCCGCCCCTCCCAATCTCCGTGAAGACCAGGCTTCCACACCCACACTTGCCACTGAAAGTGGAGTCTGCTTCAACTTCTGTAGTGTATCCCGCTTTCAGAACTGTAGGGTGTCATTCACCACAAGAGGTCATAGTGCCCAAGCTGTCATACCCTGGAATCACAGGCATTGTACTACAACTTCTGCTTGGTAATTACCCCAGTGCAGTCAATGTGATATCATCTCCATGTGATAATCAGCTCAACAATAACCAACGTTTGGCTTCTTATGTGATAAAGGCTGAGAAATAATAGCTGCAAAATAAATGTGGCTCAGATTTGTTGGCTCAGCAGTCCCTTAAGACTCAGCTCGAGTGTCACCTCCTCCAGGAAATCTTCCTTGAGTTCCCTCTCCTAAACCCAGGTTAGACGCCCCTTGGGGTTTCCCAAGTGTTCAGAGCTGACCTCTGTTGAAGTACTTACTGTGTACTACAATGAATTTCTATTGATGTGCTCCTTCCTTCTAAGACTCCAAGCCCTTTGAGGGCAAGACCATCTTGCTCAATTTTGTATTTCCAGTAGCTGGCATAGTACCTGGCAAAAGAGGTGCCCGATAATGACGAGAGCAAGAACGAATCAACAGTTGAACGAGTTCATGAGTAGATGTAAGCTGTGGTTGATGCTGGAGGTTTTGGAGTTAGTCACAAGGAAGAACATCTTACCTAATAGAGTTCCAGAGGAAGGAGGCCAAGAAATCTGTTACCTGGAGGTCTTTAAGAAGGAATGCCGTGACATCTGCCTGATCTGGACTAACCCTGCGTTTAACCAAGCCTGGGAACAGCGCTGTGGTCCATTGGGAGCCACAGATACTAAACAAGAAAGTGAAGAGTAGGGTCAATGTCTCTCCCTCTGAGAACCCACCTTCTTCTTCCCTCATCTGTTTCTGAGGCTGCCTGTGGCATAACAACTGTCAAAATCTTTTTTTTTAATATTTTTTATTTATTTCTAGGAGAGAGAGAGACAGCGTGAGCAGGGGAGGGTCAGAGAGAGAGGGAGATACAGATTCCGAAACAGGCTCCAGACTCTGAGCTAGCTGTCAGCACAGAGCCCGACGCGGGGCTCGAACCCACGAACCGTGAGATCATGACCTAAGCGAAAGTCGGACGCTTAACCGACTAAGCCACCCAGGCGCCCCAACAACTGTCAAAATCTTAAAAGAAAGCTTTGAAATAGGAAGTGTTGGGTGGAGACTATACTTTCTGATAATTTGCTTTCTAAAGTTCCAGACACTGTGATAAAGATTTTAGTTATGTTATTGTATTTGAACCATGACAATTAGAGGGGTTAGTATCATTATCCTCATTTTATAGAAGAGGAAGCAGAAGGCTTCAGTAACCTACCCAAGGTTACACAGCTAGAAAATAGCAGTACTAGGTTTCCAACCTTGTTTCCTCACTCTAGGGCCTTTATTTTCCCTTCCAAAGCCTAGAGCCCATGACTCTGGGCCCTCCACCTTTCTTCCATCCCTAATCCCTGTCTCCACTTTCCCTCTCTTAATAGAGTGGAAGGACGCCTGGGTGGCTTGGTCGGTTGCGTCCGACTTCGGCTCAGGTCATGATCTCACAGCTTGTGGGTTCGAGCCCCGCATCGGGCTCTGTGCTGACAGGCAGCTCAGAGCCTGGAGCCTGCTTCAGATTCTGTGTCTCCCTCTCTCTCTGACCCTCTCCTGCTCACGGTGTCTCTTTCTCTCTCTCTCTCTTTCTCTCTCAGAAATAAATAAAAAAACATTTAAAAAATGAAAAAAAAAAATAGAGTGGGTAGACTCAACCTGTGAGCTAACTATACAAATTCCCTGAGTTAGGGAAACTAGGATTTTCCAAGTAGTTTTTGCCTCTTTTAGACACCAAGGAAAAATGACATTTTTGTTAATCATTCTTCACTTTTTCTTAAACTCCGTTTTTCTAAATGCCTTGGAGATAGTTCAAGTCAAATACTCTGACCTCATGTCTTAAGACTGTATTTTGAGACGAAGACAAAGGTGGGTAAGACTGACTTTGCCTCTTGGGAATCCGGGGTACGGCAGAAATTCTTCATGTCACCTACCTGCTTAAATGCTTCCCCTAACCTGACACACATTTACGTGGTTAATTTGATGTCTTCATATCAGAAAATTTAACTCACTGGTTCAAGTTAGGGTCTGTAGTGGATATTTGTTGCTTTGTCTACCCTGGTAAAGGCACTTTGACTTTTATTTGAAAAATTACTGCCCCTCCGTGCTCTGATCTTGTAGTATGGGAGCCGATGATCCCACACCTGACTCTAGGGGTGGGGATGCAGCCCAAACCAGGCAATAAGACTCAATTCTGGGACTTTGGTCCAAATTCCTTCTAGTAGATGAAAGCTAGTAGGGTTAACACCTGGGGTTCCTGGGAACATCTTGCCAATGTCTGTGGGAAAGTGCAGCCAATGTAGATGAAAGCCTAGCTGTAAGCTGGAAAGAAATCAGTCTTGACCACACTGAGAGCTCTCTATTCAGCCAGCCTGATATACCCACAGATTTAGCTTAAGCCAGGGACAGTTGGGTTTCTTTTCATTGCAATGAAAAAACAATCCTGACAAATTGTGGACTTGAGACCCATACTCATTCAAATATGTATATTGTTTCTTCCCACTAGTCCCAGGGAACAACAGTGAATTTCTAACTCCTCCCCACATCTCCTGTTATACATCGACCTTTTTTTTTTTTTTACTTCCTTTCCCCTTCCAAATTGTCCCTTGAGTTTGGTTTAACCTGATTTCATCGGGATAAGTATGGTAGAAAGTGTACATGATGGAGGAAGGGCAAGCCTCCAGGCAGTATTGTCCTGATAGGACAAGAAAGGCCATGGAGGACCCAAAGGCAAAGCAGGGTGCCTTAGGAGCCCTCCTTTTGAGGTGACCCCAGCCTGCATTGAATCCCAGGAACAGCCCTACGGATGTTAAGTTACCAAGGTCGGGTGGGGGAGTGCCAGTTGGTCAGCAGACAATTGTACATCCTCCTGAGAAGTTGTCCGCCCTGTACCTTCTCTTTCCCAAGACTGAATAACTATTTTCTTTGCCTCAAAACTCTGGGATACCTGGAGGCCTTGCGCCCATCCTTTTCAACCCAAGGTCCCTACCATTCAGAGAATCAGCTGGGGGATTTTTTACTCACAAACACAAAAGGACATTTAGCAGGTGTTGGCATCCAATCTCAAGGCCACATTTTAGACAGGTTCATAGATTTCTCTACCAGTAAGGTAAGGTATTGCTCTTATGCTTTAGACTAAAAGGACCCTGCTCTTTGGTACATTGCAGCTCAGTATGCCAGTCACTCCTGTTTGTTTCCTCCCTCTGTCTTCCGTGGCTCCTATACCCACCTCGGCTTCTGGCTAGCCCCAGTGTTTGAGTTCCCATTGGGAGAAGCAGGACTTGTATTAATTACCTCCACACTATTCTTCCCCTCTGGCCTCCTCTTCTTTATGTGGAGATTCTGTACTTAGATGAGAGGAAGAACATCCCAACCAGCAAGTGCCTGAAGAATGTTCCAACCTAGGATTAATGAGGCAGACATGCCTGCCAGGCTCCTGTGTCCCCTCTGAGAGCCCCTTCCAATCAGATGGAGGATCAGTGCTTTTCAGTCTTTAGCTCGGTTCTGGCCCAGTGCCCAGTGCCTCCCCAAGGCTGCATGCTACCTTGGCTGGGGACCTTCCGCATTTGAGCTCTTCTCCCAGTGGCCCCCACCTCTCATAGGCTCTGGACAGTTGGCTGTCTGTCTGCTGTGCCCTATTAAGCTGATTAGATCCCCAGCACCAACTCCTTTCATGTCAGCACAGGGACACATGTCGCTGTGGACTGTATTCCTAGCCTGTCTGAAGTTTGCCCCGGCCTAGCCCGTACAGCAGCGCCTCTGTTGCCGTCTCAGCCTGTTTTTGTCTGGTTATTTCTTTTCCTACATGGCCCCTGTCCCTTTGGACTAGATCCCTATCACAGAAAGCAGCAAATGGAAGGAGGGAAAGGCTCTGGACCCCTCTGCAGGCACATGCCTTCATTCTGGCTGAGTGGTGGGAGGCCCGGGCCACACTCACTCCTCCATCCCTGATTGACCAGCAGCACAGAGCAGCAAGGGTGGCCTGGACTCTGAGAGCCACGGGTAGCTTGAACCCCAAACACTGATCTCAACAACCTAATGCTCTAAGCTCAGCTCATTCACTCATTCTAAAAGGCATTAGTATCAGGTTTGTGCCTGGCTTTGTCATAGCCACAGAAAGAGTCACGGAAGGCTATGGTGTCAGGGGTCGATGCCGGTCCTGCCTCTTTCAGAAGTCTGAACTAGGTCATCTGGCCTCCCAGGGAATGGCTGAAACTGAGGCAGGAAGGCCAGAGTTTTGGGGGATCAGCCCTCCCAAGAGTATGAGAGTTGAGGTCGGTCTAATTGAAGCCAGGGGCTCTTGCCAGGGGCAGTGGAAGACAAGAAAGAATGAGGTCCTTTTCTCACCAACTTTGGGTAAATCAAGAACTTGGCTATCAAAATACGTCGCATTTATTGCTAAGTCCCTGTACGCAGATGAACTCATTTAATTCCCAAACAAGGCGATGCAATCAGTGTTTAGATCATTCCCATTTTGGAAGATAAGCAAGCTGAGCCTTGGAGAGTTTAAGGCCTCAGGACCGTGTCGGGATTTGAAATACTTGCTCTCCTCACCATGTCGTGCTCCCCACCCCACCCCACACGGTCCCTGGGCCGTCTTTCCTGTGGGTCCCAGTGACTCATACTCTTGCTTGGCAGACGTTGCGGTTTTTGATAAGTCTGAAAATGAAGTCATCTTGATGCTGCTGCTGCTGCTTGTGCTGCGCCCACTGGTTCCTTGTCTCTGTGCTCTTTGGGCTCCTGGCTGCTGGGGCCGGAGCTCGGCCACCAGTGGTGCTGGGGTTTTTCTGATATTATAGTTTTCTTTGAAAGAATTTCGACTGGGTTCCCCCGGGAGCTGTGCCAAGGCCATTTAAGTGATATGCTTGGTTATTTGAGGAGTCTTTCTTATATAGCAAGCACCGGGGTTCTTATCTCAGGGTGAGTTTCCTGCCTTCCTGGGGCCTCCGAAAGGCACAGTACTTGGGGTAACCTTGCATCTTTCCTTTCCATTTGAAGCCTTAAGCCTGATATGTCAGGAGCCTGATTATCATCCCAAAGCCCTTAACCTTCTTCTCCATGTCCTCCGAGCCCTTATGAATATGATGTGTTGGTCGTCAGTGTCTGTCTCCCAGAATCCCCAGGGCGGGTGTGCAGTTAGGTGCACTGTGTCCCTTGCTGAGGGAGATGTGGAGGGAAGTCATAGCAAGGAAAGCTGAAGGAGGCTAACGTATACTGAATAACTTCTTTTTTAACTTTATTTATTTATTTTGAGAGAGAGAGAGAGGGAGCGAGTGAGTGTGAGCGGGGAAGGGGCAGAGAGAGAGAGAGAGGGGAAGGGAGAAAATCCCAAATTCAATCCCATGGACTGTGAGATCATGACCGGAGCCAAACCGGGAGGCAGACACTTAACCGATGGAGCACCCCCCGCCCCGCCCGGAGCCCCTGTACTGAATAACTTCTATGACCAAGGCACGGTGCCTCTGCGCATTGTAAGGTTTTATCACAGTAGAATAGCAGTACTCTTGGCCTCATTTTGCACTTGAGGAAAGAGAGAGAGAGGTTGGAGCAACCTGCGCATCAAGGGCAGAGCCAGGCTCCTCCTGATCCCAAAGTGGTTTTAACCCGTGTGTCATACTGTGCCCAGCTTGACCTTTATCTGTTAGATGCCGGGGAATGACCGATGGCGACAAGCAGGAAACTGAGATGCTGAAGAAGTATTTTAGAAGATTCATCTGACAACAGAGAATGGGGTAGATGGGAGAGAAGCAGGGCCAGAGCT
Source organism: Proteles cristata cristata (assembly GCA_017311185.1). Taxonomy (NCBI): domain Eukaryota; kingdom Metazoa; phylum Chordata; class Mammalia; order Carnivora; family Hyaenidae; genus Proteles; species Proteles cristata. Next base: position 138,828 of record JAESUZ010004369.1, read on the forward strand.
GTGGGGACTAGTTAGGAGGTCACAGCCACACTGTCACCTTGAACCCCCTCCAGGAGGGTGGCAGGAGGGGAAATGAGGGACAGTTGCAAGGGACGCTGAGATCTTGGCACCAGGTCATCCCGGATGTGATGAGGAAACCTTTCCTTTTTTTCTGATCATTTGGGACCCTGCGGGGTGTTGGTGGCCTGCGCTAAGGATGACACCCAGGTGTCACTTCTGCTCAGGTTAGTTCATCCGGGAGCAGAGGAATACAGAGACGATGTCTTGCACTGCCCCTCAGCAGGGCTGGGTTAGGCTGGGAGCCCTTCCTGGGCCAGGCCGACGCCTTTGAAAGGTCTGTTTATGCAGCGCAGAAGACGGTGTCATGTGTGTTCAATAAACTGTAATTGGCGGCAGTGAGCTCAGAGCGCCTCTAAAAGAGAGAGTGAGCAATCACTGTTTATGAGCAAACTCCTCTCCTCAGCCAAGGGAGACAAATGCGCCTAATGACTCTTCCCTGACTGACGGGGAGACCAAGGCTCAGAGGTGGCTTTCCCACGGTTGCAGGGAGAGCCAGAGGGCAGAGCTGACATTCAGATGCATAGTCCCCATCTTTGACCTAGAGTTCTATTGCCTTCCCCAGCTCTTCTCTCTTTGGTGTCTGAGAAACAAGGGGAATTAATGATAAGCCTTCCCTCAAGTAGGGCAGTTTACAGTTCGCAGAACGGCTTCCCACTCATTATTGCATTTGATCCTCACGGCAACTGGGTATGATCATATTCCTGTTGCAGATGATGAAACTGAGGCTCAAAGAATCTAAGGCTGTGTCCATTCCACCGTGAGCGATAGAGCTGGGGTTCAAAATGAGGCTTTCTGACTCCAAGCCCTCAGCTCTTCCCAGAAGCCATGGGAATAAGGAAGCAAATGAAAAACAGAACAGCAAAGGGGGAGGGGGGAAGAGGTCAGAGGAGGATGGCAGACACAGTTTAGCTGGTGCCGCGAGGTCTTCAGATTAAACACAGTAAAAGCTTCTCGGCGGCAAAGAGTGTTCACTACAGACACAAGCTACCTGCGGAAATCAGTTTATCCACCGGGGGAGCGAGCGTGGTTCTTCCTGGAGAGAGATAGATGGACGAGGTGACTTCTGGAAAGTCTCCTCGCTTCCCACCCACAGATCTTGTGAGGAAAGAAGCAAGAGGGACAGGAACTGAGTGTCAACAGCTGTCTTTTGGTGCAGAGTGAGAGTGTTTGCACGGATGCCCGGATGGGGGGATTGCACATCTACTGAGGGAACACCCTCCCTATCCCATGGCCCCGTTGCCAGCTCTCTCTTCCCCTGCCCTTTAACCCATCATTATCTCAGGTTATAAATGACATTCCCAGGCCAAGATGAAGCCATAGGTGTAGCTTAAGAAGCTGGGAAGTAACCTCTTTTGTCCCAGAGGGGTGAGGAATGGATGGAATGGAATGTCTCTTCCCTCCTGTCCTCAGGTTGGCTTGAAGTCTCTCAAGCCCTGCTCTGGATGAACAGTGAGGACTCCTCCTAAGCCCAGGGGAACAGCCATCCTCTCACAGGGTGGTAGATATGGCTTTTGCGGTTGGGCTTAGAAAGATAAAGAACCTAGAAGGGCCCAAGAGACCAAGAAGTCTACTGACTCAGGCTCCCTTTACTCTGCTTCTCCTTTGCCCACTGTTCAGAGAAACATTGCCATGGGAGTCCTCTGAAGCTGAGGAGAGTAAGGCCAAATGGTTGGAGATGGTCCACACTGGGCTGTGTCTTTGCTCCATGCTCAACCACCACTTCTCACCAGTTGAACCAGTAACTCTGGCCCAAAGGCCAAAGGGGAGTCTTAGCATAGAGAACTAATTGGACTGGGTATCCCCACCCTGGGTTCTGGGTCTGCCCAAGGTATGACATAGCATCTGTATAGAGCTCACTAGGTACCTGATGAAGGAGTGAGTGAAGGAATTTGCTGTGAGTGAGCAGATTATTTCCCCTTTCAGGATCTTAGTTTCCACACCTGTAAGATGGGGATTATAATTCTGACCCAGTCCATCCCTCCAAGCCATCCTCCAACCCCTTAGGAGTAAAAGAACAGATGGATATGAATGTTGTTTATACACCATAGGTTTCTGGGCCACACCAAGGACGACACAGGAGTTGGCATTTGAGTCTCCTCCACTCTGCTGCCGTATGCCAACCAGGTTACTGCTCACCTACCCCGCTATACTCCGCACCTGGGTGGACTCTTGTTATGCTTCCCCTTGAAATGTGACTGTCCCATGTCTTGTGCCTTCGGGGATCCCTGCCCTACGTTGACCTACCAGGGATACCATTTGCCCTTCTTGAATGCTTAATATGTGCCAAGCATTTAGAACATGTTCTCTTTGGATTCTCATGTGAATCGAAGGGAACTTTCCAAGGAGGTGCAGCATTGAGTGGTAGAATCAGAATTGTAGCCAGGTCTCTGCAGGAGGCCTGGGCTGGTGGAGGGGAGGGAGAGGCTCCTGACCTTCTGGTTGTGGATCCTGGTGGTTGACAGCCTGTGGGGGGTGGAGTGGGCCCTCACTGCAGCGAAGAGGACACAACAGTTAGAGGTGACAGACTTGGGTTCAAGTTCAAGCTTTAGCGTATACTAAACTGGGTGGCCTCAAGCAACCTATGTCGTATGTCAGCATATTCGCTCTCTCTCCTGATCTTGTAGTTGTGAGGATGGAAAGCAGCGGTGTGTTCAAACCACGTAGTTAGCGGGGAAAGTGTCCCTCAGATATTAATAGGATTTTTACGGATCTTCTAGATGTGTTGGTGTAACAGAAAGAAATGGCTGTAGTGGCGGGATTACAGAGTCCATAGCAGGCTGGTGTCACACTTTGGGGAAAGGTGTCTTTTAAAGTTCCTCAGGTTGGGGCGGCTGGGTGGTCTGACTTCGGCTCAGGTCATGATCTCATGGTTTGTGGGTTTGAGCCCCGCGTCAGCTCTGTGCTGACAGCTCAGAGCCTAGAGCTTGCTTCAGATTCTGTCTCCCTCTCTCTTTCTGTCCTTCCTCTGCTTGTGTGCTGTCTCTCCCTCTCAAAAATAAATAAACATTAAAAAAAAGAGAGAGAGAGAAAGTTCCTCAGGTCACATTAGGAGAACAACCCTTTGCTCCACCTATGGTTAGGAAGGGCTCTGTCCTCAGTCTCCCCAAGGTTCCTAAAGCAGAACCAGAGCCTCAGCCCAGATCCACTCTGAATGAATCTGCACTTCCTTTCTCCCTTGAAGAGCTGGCCCACCTCTGGGGAGAGCACCCCAGTACTTTGAGGTTCCCTCCCCGCCTCCACTCTGCCCTGGGGCCTGGTGTCAGAAAAAGAAACCGCTCAGTTATAAACTCACCCCAGCTGAGCCTCTTCATGGAAACACTGACAGACCCTTCAAGACTAGCCGCCAGCCTGTGTGCCTTTCCAAGCCCCTGGCTCTGAGCTAAATATAGTGGTAGGAGGGAAGGTGAAGTGGGTTTGGGGGGTGGGGAGGGGCTCAGGAGAGCGAGGGAGGGCGCATGGAGGAGAATGGGAAAGGAAGGGTGGAGGGAGAAAGAAAGGAGGCAGCTGTCACTCGTCACTCGTCACTCGGGAGAGACAAAGAAAGAAAAGAAGGTGGAAGAGAAGTTGAGGAGATCGGGATGAAGGGGCGCAGTCGGGAGCTACAGGGAGACGGAGAGCCAGCAGGAGAGCAGGTGCAACAGGCTGGTGCCTGGAAATGGCAGGAGATCTTCCCAGCTCTGCTTGGGTGAAAGGCGGGTTTGAGGGGTGGTGGTGCACAGGGTGACACACAGGTAGCTCCAGGCTAGGCCCCTGGTGTGGTCACATACACAAAGCCCCTGGCAATTGCTTCTCTGCTGCGGTGATTAGAACAGAGGCAGCTGCTTCTCTAGACCCCTCCTGCCTCTTCTCCCACATCCTTATCCGGAGACAGGCCTGCCATTAGCTGAACCCCAGGGGGGCGCTTCCGGCAGCTTAGGGTCCCTGTAGGTCTGCATGTGGCCTGGGAAGGGGGTAGGGCAGCACTTCCTGGTAATGGTGGTGGCTGGTGCCCTCTGAGCAGGGTTTCCTGGCGGAGTGAGAGTGGGATCCTGGCATGGCAGAGTGCAGGGGTGGGGGGGGTGGGGCTGGGGGGTGGAGGGGGCAGCCTTAGAGACTCTGGGGAGAGACCTGCTTCCCGGCTCCGAACACCTGCCTGGCCAAGGCCATGGGGGTGACAGGCAGGTTAAAGCGCGCAAACTTGGATCCCAGTCAGGAGGGTCTGACCCAGCTGAGCCAAACAAGACCAGGCTGGCAGTGCAAGGAGGGAGGGGGGTTGGGGGAAGACTGGTGGGGGTGCTGAAGCCCTAGAACAGGGGAGGGGAAGCAGGAACGGGATGGGGCCGGGGTGGGGGGTGCTATCAGAGAGGTTAGGGGAATTCACTGCACTTTGGTCCAAAATCCAACACCATGCTCTCATCAGATGCAACTAGATTTGGTTTCCCAACAACTTTTGAGCCTACTGCTCTGCCCCCTCCCACCCCCCCGGATGTGGGGTGAGGCGCTGATTGGGGCCCCTGGCTCCCTGGGGCAAAAGATGGATTTGGGGTGTGTGTGTGGGGGGGGAGGGTGGCCAGGATTTGCTGCTCTAAGTGAGCAGCACTTAGTAGGGGCTCAGTAAAGAATTGCGGGGGTGGGGGTGGGGGTGGTGAAGGGCCTGCCTACTGAAAGCCTCAGGGGAAGCAGGAGATACACAAACTCTCCTCTCTTCCTCATCCCATTCCCTTCTCACAGATTCTGGGAGGCAGATAGGGCAAGGGAAGAGGGGGAAAGAGGCATGTGCTCTCACTAGCAGGAGAGCACAGGAGGAGATAGATAAACGAGCCTTGTCACCCCTCTCCCAGGCTCCAGGAGAGCGGAACAGTTCCTGTCCCCCGCAGGAAGATCAGCCATTATTTATGAGCTGTCTGGAGGGGGCACTGCAGGTATATCCATCTTGGCTCCCCTCCCCCACTGGGGAAGGGGTGGGGGAGGGGCTGGTGGTGCCTGGAGTCTTGTGCTTTCTTAAAGGCACAGGAGGCCCTCGCTGTAGGGCTGGGTCCAGCCCACACCAGAGCCTGGGCCGCTCCAGTTACAGGAGAGGTGAAGCCCTTTGACAGCAAGTGAGCTGCCTGCTTGGGTGAAGGAAGGAGCTGGGGGAACCCAAAGTCCTCAGGGACAGCTTATCTGGGCTCTGCTGGTGCTGGCCCCCGACAGACGGAAGTCACGTGACCAGCTGTCATGAACCAAGAATTGAAGCCTGGGAATTTCGGGAAATGGGTAGAAGGCTGGGTACAAGAGGAAGGTGGAATAAAGATCTCCCTATCCCAAGTTGGAGGGGGGTGGTCAGGAAATGCCACCTGGATAGCCCGGCTCTTCTCTTGGTTGGAGAGGGAATACAGGGTGGAAATTTAGAAGGGGGGGGAGGCAGGGCTAGGTAAGGAAAAGTAAGAGGGGACGATGGACAGCCAGAAGGACAGGCTAATGGAAGAGGCAGAAAGTGACAGAGCTACAGGCGGCAGACCAGAGAGGAGCCAGCCTGAGGAGCAGCAGCAAGGCAGGGGCACAGAAAAAGAACAATGGGGAAGGGAGGGCAGGTGAGAAAAGAGTTATGAGGAACGGGGAGGTTGGGGGTGGGGAGAAGGGTGGGTGCCTCGGTGGCTAGCAGCGAAGGTGGAGTGGGGGTGGGAGGGCCGTCTAGCCAGCTAAGCAGAGATCACTGCTCCCCCCTCCCCCCTTTTCATTTCAATCGCTATCAATAATACATTCCTGAGGAGCTGCCTTTGACAGCAATTAAAAAAGCATTTATGCTCCCAGAGAGAAATCAAAATGATTTCCTCCCACTTCCCTACGCTCTCTGGGCAACGGTGCCTAGCGATGATCTTCCTGATCGTGTGCCGTCCAAACCGGGGAAACGCGAGGGAGGGGATGGACAGGGGCCAGGGAGTATTCTCCGCCCCCTCCCCAGAGGTAGAATATCTGAATGCTTTATACCAGGCTCTGGGTGTGTGGGTGGTTGTGGGAGATGGGGGTGCAGAGGCTGGGGATTTTAAATACAGCACAAAAAACCTTCCCTGATTACCCAGCCTCTGTGAGCTGGAAAGGAAGGCTGGCCGCCTCTTCAGCCTGCAGATGACCGTTGTCTCTCTCTGCTGAAGTACCAAGATTCGGGAAGGTTGAGCTGACTTCAATTCAGCAAACCTTTACCAAGCATCCACTGTGTGCCAAGACCTCTGGCAGACATTGAGGGTGTTTCAGAAATGATTAAGAGGGTCTCTGTTTTCTAGAAGCTTCTTACCTGGAGGGCAAGAGACACACTGAACTCCACAAAGAGCCAGGATGTTGGGCAGATGGTGTAAGGAGTCGCTGGGAGCACAACGCTTGGGAGACGAGGGGGCTGGGGAGGGCACAAGGGGCAGTCCGTGCGGGAAGGTCCTTCTCAGGACTGGGGAGCAGGGGAAACGATCATAGCTCTGTCTCCTCGGCACCTCCATAAGCCAGGCTTTGTGCTGGGCCTTCTCCTTACATCGTCTTTTACTTGAACCCTCACAGCTACCTGCAGGGAAGCCAACACTTTAATAGACTAGAAGACCAAGGATTTATGAGGTTCTGTGATCCTTGCTGGAAGTCACATGGCTGGTAAGTGACAGAGCCAGGGTGAAGGATATCAGTTTCTGTCCACCAATCCATTCTGCTTCCCACTGGAAATGTTGAATTCCAGAGCGTACCTACTCAGCGGCTTCACCTTTAGGAATTTATCCCATAGGTGTCCTTGCACATGGACACAGTGACATTACATACATGGTTTCTAGCAGCAACATTCTTTTCCACAGCAAAAGATCGGAAACAACCTAAATGCCCATCACAGGGGACTGGTTAAATGCATTGGTAGACCGTGGAATACTTTGCAGTCTTCAAGAGAAATGACGAACACTTTATGTATGGATATGGAATAATTCCCAGAACACAGTGTTTAGTAGAAAACGCAAGCATGGGGCAATGTGTATAATATCCTGTCATTTGTTTGAAAAGGATAGGGGAAAGAATATTTATACATAATGACTTCTTTTGCATAACATATATATGGAAGGCGATGCAGGAATCAGACAACAGTGGTTATTTCTGGAAAGAATAACTACATCTTATCAAGATCGAGAGTGGGAGGAAGACTTCATTGAATACACTTTTGTCATGTGTGAGCTTGGGACTTATGGAATATATGACCTATTAAAAATAAAGAAGTAAAATTAAAAATAAATGTTCTGTTCTAAATGTTGGATGGCTATGTTGTACACCTGAAACGAATATAACATTGTGTGTCAACTACACATATAAAAAAAGTCCTGATCTAGACAGGCAGTCTTTTTTTTTTTAAGTTTCCTTATTTATTTCAAAAGAGAGAGAGAGAGCACCAGCAGGAGAGGGGCAGCAAGAGAGGAAAAGAGAGATAGAATCCCAAGCGGGCTCCATACTGCCAGCACAGAGCCCGACTTGGGGTTTGAACTCAAAAAAGGTGAAATCATGACCTGAGCCCAAACCAAGACTTGGATCCTTAACTGGATGAGTCCCCCCGGGTGCCCCAGTGAGGTGCAGTCTTAATGAGTGGACAGGTGAAGGTGGCAGTTCACAGGAAGCAGGTAGCAGAGAGGCTGTGGGTATCAGCTTTAGGAGGACTTACATTTGGATCTGCAGGCTGACACTTATTAGCTATGAGTCTTCCCACAAGTTCCTTAAGTCGTTGAGTCCCAGGGGACTCAAGTGTAACTAGGGATTCTCCTTCCTCCCAGGTTCTTCTAATGGGGAAGAGACACCGTGATGCAGAGTCTCCATCTGCGCTAAATGCTCAGAATGTGCCAGCTGCCACCACCATGGTCACCAAGAGAAGGATGCTGGGTGCTTTCGTGTCAGGGTGCCTGATCAAGAGTAAGGATGCCTTGCCGAGATGGCCTCAGGTCATCCCTGAGTGCCTCTGTGCTGACTGACAATCTGCTGCTGTCCCAGTTGCTGGTGGCTGGGAGGAAGCACGGGCCACTCCTTAGGCTGGCAGTGCGGGTTCCGCGGTAGCGCCCTCTTGTCCGGGCACAGTTGGCCTCCATCAGGCACCCACAGGCCCCACCAAAAGTCTCTGGCTGGCCAGAGACCCAGAGAGCAGCCCTGGCTCTGCCCACACTTGGAGTCTGTCTCCATCTTCTTTCTTGCAAAGAGCTTTTGATGATCCTCAGAGACCTTTCTAGCCAGCCTACAGGCATCGGCGCCTTTCCTGGAGGCTGTGCTTTGTGGGATCCAGCACAGGAGGGAGAGAGAGCCAGAGAGGGGCCAGGACCACCTGGTGGACTGGAGTCAGAAGGCCTCTGTCCTAAGCCTCAGTGTCCTCATCTTTAGAATGGAGTCGCAGCTGTGTTAGTGTGGCAGCAGGAAACTGCTTCCATTGTCTCAGGATGGTTTTGACACAAACACTTGAGATTGGCAAGTGGGTAGACAGACCCTCAGATCAGGCCCATCAGACCCAAATAGGATCGGCCAGGGGTTTGGAGCTTGATGACGCTGTGTCAGGTGCTGCTGCTGCTGCCGGGAAGGGGCCTCTGGGTGGGCTGGTGAGTGGTCGGGGGGAGAGGGGGAGAGAAACTGAGTGGGTTGGCTGCAGAGACTTCTCTACTTTTCTGTACTCACTCAATCAGAAATGGGTGTCCTTTTGCATGTGTCTACTGGGAGATTCTGAGAAAAGAGGGGTGCGGGTGGCCCATGCAGAATGCTGGACAGCAGGTGTCCCTTTGGGACAGTGATGTGCATGTGATGAGCTGGAGAAAAGAGCACTGCTGGGGGGGGGGGGTAGGCTGGGGCCCTGGGGGTGCCAGGGTTCTCTTCCCAAACTCCCCCAGCCAGGCAGCTGTGTCACTGCCGGTACAGTAGGGGGTATAAACCTCTTATTATTCTCTCCTCGGCCTCAGCCAGGGACTTCGCCCCGCCTACCACCAGAGCAAACAGGGCGGGAGATGTCCCCACGACACAGGGAGTGCTCATCAGACCTGGCCTTGGGACCTGCAGGGACCTGCCGGCCCCCGGCCCAGCCTGAATGCCAGGCTCCTGGGTCATCTGCTTTGTGTCTGGGTTACAGCCTGCCCCTGTCGGGGATGGGAACTCTGCCACTGTCTTCTGGGCGTCCCTGTCCAGCAGGCCTGGTGAATTTACATAAATATTGATTGTCTGGCCACCATCTGGAAAGGGAGAGAGAGAGAGAGAGAGAAGCGGGGTGGGCAGAGGAACCCTAGCAGGCAGTCCTGGGTGAGTGGAGTCCTGACGCCAGAGACTGACCAAAGACCAGATCTCTTTGGCTCCTCGTAGAAGAGGCAGGGATCCTAGGGGGAAGAATATTCTGAAAGGTGGTAAACACCAAATCCGAGGGAGTGGCCATCTAGGGGAAGCAAAGGAAGGTGAGCAGGGCCTTCAGTGGGGTTCACAGCGGTTTATCTATGAAAGCTAAGAGCAGCTACAATGTGCGTTTCTGATCTTGTTCTTTATGTTATCTGTGTGTCTGTAGAGTTCATAATGCAGGTGGTTTAGTGACCTGGAGGGGTCACAGAATCCTTCCCCCAGCCTTGAGGCAATCCCCTGGGAACTGGTGATGTTCTAAGGTTAAAGCTCTATAGGAGTTCCCAACACCACAGCACAACGTGGTCCCCATCGTGCTAGGTGGCCTTCCCCAGCTCGGCCAAGGGAAGGTGTCCTTCTCTGAGTGAGGAGGGAGACACTCTGTGGGGCCTCTGGTAGCAGCCCCTGTGGGTTCCCCTCGGATTCCTTGCTGGTTCCTCCCCCACCCCCGCCCCAGCCCCGCTTCACTGGCCCCACTGTCTGAGCAGCCAACAAGGGAAGGGATGTCTGTGGCCTTTCAGGGAAAGTGGGCCTTTGGGAGAGAAGGCACAAACTCCAGATGACCTTCTGGCCACCGTCTTTTCCTTGTGTATTCCCATCTTCCAGAGACAAACGCCCTCCCGAAGGATGGGGGACAGAGCAGATTAAGAACTTCCATGAGAAAATGTCCCTATCTCGTGGATCCAGATCGGGTGACCAAGAAATCCCCTCTTGAAATCCCCTGTCTCTGTCAGCGACTTGGGCATGACTCTGATGAAAAGGGATGGCAATTTCCACTTGAGGAGGATCCTATCGGCCTGGAGAGTCAAGACGAAGCCATCAAACATCAGAGGAGCGCTGGTAACCACAGCGGGACTATACAGTGTGTGGGACAGAGACCTCTTCTATGATGCTGCTGGGCACACAGCAAGCACTTAATTAATGCTTGCTGACATGCTGGGGGAAAAGTCATCTAGGTGAGGGTGCTTTCACAGCTGGAGAACAACTGTGAAGCCTGATGCAAAGTGCACGAGGTTTGGAGTCAGACTTGGACTTGAATCTTAGCCCTGACGCGTCTCAGCTGTGTGGCCTGGGGGCTGTCACATCACCTCTCTAATCTGGGGTTCCCTGATCGGTAAGAAGTCACTGGCAGTAGGGCTTATTTCCTAGGGGTGTTACAAGGCTAACCGGTCCAATAGAATGCCACTGACCTGACCTATAACAGGTACTGAAGTCCTCAGCTCCTAGCTCGGACACTTGAACTTCCTGAGAACACTTCCTGAAGCTCCAGATGGAGATGTTCTTATAGTTTCATCCCGGTCTTGGTATGTGTTTCTGGGCCATCTAGTTTCTCATTTTGTCATAGCTCCTTTTTTTTTTTTTTTTTTTTTTGTGGTCATTCTTTATTTTTTCCTTTTTCTGTTTCTCTTCTCCTCTTACCTTTTCCCCAACACTTTCTTCCACTCCACGCTTTCCCATCCTCCCCTCTTTCTCCTCACGCCCCCCCATCCCCCCCATCCTTTCTCCTTTCTGACTCCTGTCCTCAGGGCCTCTGTGTATGTCCCTGCTCACTGCTCACTGTTCTGCCTACACTGCTCACCTTGCTGTCTCTGCTCCATGTTCCTCTGTTCCATGGCATAGGATGACTTTCCGCAGGAAATTCAAGGAAACGACTGAGAAGCATTTCCCACCTCAGAGCCCAGATGGGGAGCTGCTCTCCACAGAGGATTACACAGTCATTTCTGGGAAAAGCTTTTAACTCTTGGAACCCAAATGTGTCCAGCCTCACGTCACTGCTCCTGTTTCTCCAGAGCCCTGGTCTCCATCAGGGTCTTCTGCAAACCGGCGGCAGAGGTCTCGAATATCGTGCTGCCCAGGCAGCGGGCTCCCTCTCCTGAGTCTACTCCCAGGATTCCGCAGCACCTTGGAGGGTGAAACATTGTTGTGAGGACCCGGATACCCCCATCTCATGGGGAGACAGCACTCACGTGAGTCAGGCCTGACACAGCACAGACAACGAGCACTAGATGGAAAATGGTTTTCTTCTGGGGTGCTTAGGAGCCGTGACGCTTAGATAGAACAATAGAATAAATTGTTCTTATAAAACAATATAAAAACAGATAGAATCAGAGAAGATTTCTTGGAGGAAGCAGCTAAGGGGCAGAACCTGAAAGGAAAGGTGCCTGGAGGACATCCAGAGAGAGAACCGTGGCCTGGATCCTTTCAGAGAGTGGGTCTGTGTACTCGGGTTGTGTGGCATTCGGGGACTCAGGATCTAGTTTGATAGACTGGAGCCAAGAACCATCGTGAAGAAATCAGGCCCGTTGGGAAGGGACCAGGGAAGAGCGTGTCTCCCCAGAGCAGCTGGGTGAGATGCAGGGCTGTCAGGCTGTGGCAGGTGCAGTCTTGGGCTGCGGGTGCTCCTCCCTTCCTGGGAAAAATGCAAATGGTGTCACTTACTCCCCCACGGCTGGCTGCTTTCTGGGAGAAGCCCACCTTGCAGGAGGGAGGGACAACCGGAGTGGGGTAGACGGTATGTGATCTCTTGTGACTGTTTAATAGGTGGGCGGGAGAGGGAACATCAGGATCTGAAAGTGTGCATCTCTGCTTTTATGAGGGTATATGTGTGTGTCTTCATACTCAAGAAAGATGTGTTTTGGCAAATCTGCGTAAATGGGAGAGCGTGTGTATGTATGTGTGTGTGTGTGTGTGTGTGTGTGTGTGTGTGTGTGTGTACGTACATACACGTGTATGTGTATGCCCCAGGGCCATGCCCCTGCTGTTTTTATTAACAGCCCCTTTGGGTTCCGCTCAGGCTTTCTCTTTCAAGGCCTGAGGCAGCACCCAGCCCTCCGGCAGAGCAGGGGCTAGGATCTGGGACCTTGGACCCGGCAGAGCCCAAGGACATTGTTCTGCTCTGTAATGCCTCAAATTGGCCAAATTGGCTGCAGGGATCACCAGGCCTAGATCAAATCGAATGGGGAGAAGATCTGCTGCCTTCTCTGACAAGGCTGGTGGCCGACAGCCCTGTCTGCAGGAAAGGGGGGTCGGAAGGATGGGTGGTTGTTGAGGGGCTGATTCACCAAAGCTGGTCCAGCGTGTACTTTCAGAAACTTGTTTTGTGACCGGTGCAGGAATTCCTTACATCTGAGGTTTCCCTGGTTCCCTCTTGAACTTGGCCTTTCCAGAACAGCTCAGCAGCGAGGCGTGGACCCCCAGGTTTTCACCTTCTCCCTTCTTCCCCTTCTTCTCTTGGTCTCCCTCCGCCCCTCCCTTCGCCTTCTGCACCTCCTACTGCTGTAGCCCAGACTATGTGGGGCTGGAATAAATGACCCCTGTGCTCCTTTAAGCACTTTGGCCAGGGAGGGGGTGGGCTAGCCGCACAGCAAGTGGGGCCAGCAAACGCCACATCCCAGGTCTTCCACTCTGAAGTCAGTGGAGGCTTTGGTCGCTCAGGATGAGAAGAGTAGTCTAAGCAAGCTTCTGGCCCTTTGCCCTAGGATTAGCCCTTGTTTCTCCGCAGGCAGCATTCTTGAGGGCAGGGACCCGAGGTCTGAGGCTTCCCTTCTGAGTTTCCCCATCTGTTCTCTTGGGAGAGGACAGCTGTGGCCCAGGGCGTGTGACCTGTGGATTCTTACTGATAAAAACCACCAGGCTGGGGGGGCGGTGACCAAGAGCAGGCCGGGGGGTGGGGAGGGGGAGAGCATGGGGCTGTGTGTGCTCATATCTGCCCCCCATCCCCTGCCTGTGGCCCCCTCACTGTCTTATGCGTTCTCTCCACAGAAGAAGTGTAACTACATTTTACTTGCTACTTAGGAGGCTTTGTGTCATTATTATTTTGTTTTGTGAATGTGCCTTTCTCTGTGCCTGTCTGTGCTCCCAGACCAGACATTTCCTGAGGGCAGAGACCATATGTCTTCCGAATGGCGCTCCCCCAGGACTACTTACCTTTTCCCCTAACCTGCCTTCTGTACAGGGGCTTCATCTGGTTTTGACGCTTAGGAAACTCGCTTCCTGCCTGGAGTCCCGGGGCTGGCAGAAAGGTGAGGAGTGGACGTAAAGCATAGTGTTTCCTTAAAAAACAAAAAAAACAAAAACCCAACCTCCAAAGAAACCTCTAAAGCACTTTCTGAAGAAGATCTATATGTCTTCCTATGATGTTTGGGAAACCAGAGGACAAAATCACCATTTTTCTCCATCGGAGTCGGGAGGCCCTGAGAAATCAAGCCTGTTAGCCAGACACACAAATCGGGCAGCAAGAAAGTCCCGGCTCAACACACAGCGCTTTTGTCTCTAATCCTCAGCCCGGCACCCCCACTCCTCTTGGTAGGATGTTAGCCAGTTAGAAAAATTGCTCAGTGCGTCGATAGGCGATATTGAAACAGCTCCCCAAACCCTCTCCAGTGGTTTTATGCAGTCAGCTCACTGGCTTGCTCCTGCCAATGAATAATTCAGGCTGGCTATGTGGGGTTGGTCAAGGGGCCGTACGCATACAAACAGAGGCACTGGTCTGGCCGAGATCAGGTTTCCAAACAGTATCAAAGGAGACGAAGCAATAGAAGAAAAGGAGAAGGGGAGTGAGGCGGAGTGGCAAGTAGAGGATGGTGTCCAAAGGGCCATGAGGTGACCAGCGGGGGCTTCAGCAAGGAAGCCGCTGAGCCTAGGGATGGACGGGGTCACTTCCACTAGGCCACCAGGACAGCCGGTGGAGACAGAGAGTGTCAGGTGGGTTACAAACAGGAGGGCTGGCGTGGAAGGAGGGATGGGGCCTCTGCAAGGAAGAAACTAAAAGATCTGGCTGAACAGGTCAGGAAGGGCCGGTGGGGGAATGGGACACGGTGTCCTTGGTCACTCAGCCTCCAGCTTCTGAGAGTGGCACCCCTCAAGTTTTTAGGACTGGGCACTCGAAGGGTAGAAGTAAATTGGCGCTGAAGAGATGGGTAGGGGGAGGGACAAAAGCCTTTAAGGTACAGAGGGTGCACAGGAGAGGTGCTGAGCCCCTGCCTTCTGGGGCACTGAGCCAAGCCCCGAGTGCACCCCAAACTGTCATGGGGATCTGCTTTCCTCTTCTTATTATGTGTCCACCTTCACTTGTGGCCCAAACTGGGGGCCCTTGGGGTGGTTTCCAAAAATGCAAGAGGATGCATTTACTGCTTATTTCAAAATGTTAACTCTTCTCTCCCATGCTCTCAAGTAAGCACACCCCCCCCATCTCCTTGACACCCTGCTTCCCAAAACAAGCCAAGGCATCGCTTGGTCTTACTTTCCTGGGGAATGGGGACAACAGTTGCCTGCACCAGAAGGAACTTGTTAAGTGCTGGGAATCCCTCTGGGAGGCTCGTGTGTTCTGTGAGTTGGAGCTATTGTTATATCACATTAGAGCTTTAGCTTGCCATGGTTGGTATCTTTAAAATCGATGGCGATATATAAAGGCTTCGTCCAAATCAATGCATACATCTGCGGGTGCTAAGAATTCATGTGGGAGAGATCCATTAGCAGTAAATGAAGAGCAGAAAAGGGGCAGAGAGGAGGCCAGGTCTGGGATCAGATGCCAGGACCCAGGACAGGTCCAGGGAGAGATCTTCATGACGCCTGCCAAATGGGGCCTTTGGAATTGCAGCCAAAGGAAAGCAAGAATTAGGGGCCTAGCCGTGGTTATTTTGTCTGTCCCCGTCCCAGCCATGTCTGGGTAGATAAGACACTTGCACTAACACTTGTGTTTCTCAAGGACATCCTCAGGAGTAGGACAATCTGAAATGAAGCCTAAATGGGGGTGAGAGATGGCCCCTGCCTCCCTCGTGAAGGGTGAGATGTGTAGCTCTCTGAATCTGAAGCCAGAAGGCTAGAGCGATGCTCCTACAATTTGAATTTTTATGAATCTTATTACTATCGGTGATGTTATAAATGATTAATAAGGCATTTGAATTGGAGGTATTGTCCAGTGGAGACGAGGAAGGAAGGAAGGAGAGAAGGAAGATTAATATTTATTGAGTGGTGACATACATTGCATTCTCTCTGTTTGGAGCTTTCACATACATTATCCCCTTTGCACTTAACCCAGACAAATGCAGTCTGAGCTTAACTCCTTGCCTCCCAGTTTGTTTACTTTTTCTCTGTCTGGGTCTGTATCCTCTGTGACTTTCAGTCCCCTGGGGCAGCATTGAGGGAGCAGGTTGACAGGACCTATTGGTCGGCATTGACTATGACTCTAATCCAGGAAGGGAGCAGAAGAGCCAGCTAGAGGCTTGTGGAGCAGGCTGGGGGGAGGAGGAGGGGGGGAGGGGAGGAGGAAGAGGGAAAGGGGAAGGAGAGGGGCCTAGGGGACTCAGCACTTCCCATCTTCCCCAGTGAGCACAGAGACTCTTGCTCTTGACAGGCCCTCTGGGAAGGATGCTGGGCTGGAGTCACAGCCTCTGCCCAATCTTTCTTCTCCTGGGTGCTGACTGGGAGGCTGGGGGTCTGGGGTCCAGTCCCCGCTCACTCCTCACTCACTTTTCCTCTGAAGGCTTCATGTTCTCCTCAGTGGGAGGCCGGGAGCTGTCTCCTCAGGCCTGGGCCAGTCCTGACCTTCCATGATCAGCTTCATGAGAGCAGGGACTTGGCCTGTTTTGTACAAAGCTGTGCCTGGGACAGTGCCTGGCACATAATAGGCCCTCAGAAGATATTTGTTGAGTGAGTCTCCTATCCTTTCTTCTCTGGGAGAGACATCCTTTTCAAGGAAGCCCACATCTCTCTGCCCTTGGACTTGCTCCCAGCAGCAGTGTGCAGAGCAAGTGGAGAGGTGTGGGTCCTGGACATTCTCATCTAGCTTCCATGAGGTCCTGGCTTCCCAGCCGACTCAGGAACCTGCTGTGGAAATACTAGCCTGTCCCTTCCTCTGGTGAAGCAGGGCAGGGTTGGGGAGGGAGCTCTTGGCAAACTCCAAAGACGGGCGCTCCTTTGAGGTTTGGCATCACAGAGGATGCAGTCACAGGAGAACATGTGTGTGTGTGTGTGTGTGTGGGCATCGTGCTGCATAAGGTGAAGGGGTAGGGGGTTGAGAAAGAAGCCAGAAAGGGGCCAAGGAAAGCCTGCCCTCTTCAGTGGGAGATTGATGGATTGATAAAAATTTTATTTGAAGTAATCTCTACACCCAAAGCGGGGCTCGGACTCCCAACTCCAAGATCAAGAGTTGCACTCTTTACCAACTGAGCCAGGCAGGATCTCCTGGTGAGAGTGTTAAGTTATTACAAACAAGTGTTTCCCCTGAAGCCCACAAGGGCTTTAGAGATGGCTGGGCTGTAGTATAGGAATCCTCTTCTGGAGTGAGCATGGTTCCCCACCATGGTGGGGATGGTTCCCTCATCCCCTTGCCCATGTCATGCTGTGAAGTGCTTTAAAACTCTGGAAGTCCAAGTGCAGGAAGAGTCTCCCGAGGTCATCTAGGTCATCCCTCTGCTGCAGGCCCCCTGGTTGTCTCTTGATTGGCAAGCTGAGAAGGAGATCAGGGTCCACCAAGGTCATTCAATCTTCATGCTTTCCTTACAAGGAATTCCTCTCCTGGCTCCCACATCTCCCCTTTCCCACCAGGTCAGGACCTGAGTGAGGTTAAAAGTCCATTTTGCTGGGAGAAGCTAGCATGCTCCTGAACTTCTGGTGACTTTGGGTTCTTCCTTATTCAGAGAGAACGCCTGGAGTCTAGACCCTATGCTTTGGCATGGAACAGCCCGTGGGGCTGGGTGCCAGCGCCATGGTCAGAGGCCAGAGTGTAGGCAGGAGCTTTTTCCCGATGGCTCATGGCAGGCTGGACTTTCCCTGACAGATCGAGAACAAGCCTTCTTGTAGATGGAAAGAAAACATGGCTGCATTCTGCACACCTTCTGGAATTGCTGCCTGAGAAGGAATCTCAATGTTGGCTTACTTCTCCTAACATGGCACCCATTTCTTCTTCTTTTTTTTTTTTTTTAATGTTTTATTTATTTCTAGGAGAGAGAGAGAGACAGCGTGAACAGGAGAGGGTCAGAGAGAGAGGGAGTCACAGACTGAAACAGGCTCCAGGCTCTGAGCTGGCAGTCAGCACAGAGCCCGACGCGGGGCCCGATCCCACAAACCTCGAGATCATGACCTAAGCGAAAGTCGGACACTCAACCGACTAAGCCATCCAGGTGTCCCGACATGGCACCCATTTCATACCAAAATTCAGGGAACCAATTCTGGGTCCTGGAATTTCCCTGTTCATTATTAGATCCATTCCCCTATGGTCTTCCAGGTCACCCAGCTAATCCAGCTCAGAACTCCAGGTTAGGAAGCTTTCTCTAGGGGCTGGGGGCACTGGAAGTTTCCATCATATTAGCCATCTGGTCTCTGGGGTAGCCCCCTCAAGGAGGCCACAGGTTGGGAACTGTCCTCTGTCCATCTGGGATCTTGGCTTGGGTTCCAGAGGACATCATGTTATTTTTATCAGCTTTGGCTCACTGCTGCCCATTACCCTGTTCCTTCCGGGGGCTTCCTCTCCTTCCTCCTCCTTGCACCTCTCTTCTTGGTGATTAGTGGAGCCTGGAAGGGCATCCTGCCAATAGGCGGCCAAAAAGCAGAGCAGGCAGCCGTGGCAATGGCAGTGCCAGCAAAAGGACGGGCGATTAAAACAAAATGATTCATCTTGGGAATGAGTGCAAATCGCTTTCCATTTACAGGAATCGGGGCTGGGCTCCAACAGCCTCTGTGGGCTCATGGGGGAGATGGGAGTCTGGGCCATTGACCGTTAAGTAATGAGCTTTGCTGAGTGCTCCCTGCTGACTCTGTGGAGAGGGGATCTGGCTGGTAGTGTGGGCGGGTGAGCCAGGGAATGGGCAGGAGAGGCCGAGGCTGCTTAGCTCAGTGAGGACACAGGAAAAGTGGGGCAGGGCTCTTACAGGCAGTGACCCTGGAAATCCAGAGTGGTCCCAGGTACCCTTGTTTTTGGAGGCCTCTAGAAACAGGGTGGGACCACCTAAACTGTTGCTTGCCACCAGAGATTCAGGAGTCCACAAGGCTATTTAAAGAGAGTTGCTGAGTATGCCAGGCATTGGGGAATCAGAGATGAATGAGGGATGGATCTTGTCCTTAGCGGAAGCTTGTACTCCATAGGCAGGTCACTGGTAGATTGACGGAGAAGACCGAGGGCTAAAAGCATCATGGTAGAGATAAATAGAGAGCATCATAGAGGCCCAAAGTGGAGAGAAGTCAACTTGGAAGGGGTAAGGGTGTCCCAGAAAGGCACCCAGGTAACTCTTGAGAAGCATCATACCACAACTAAATATTCTCCAGGTGGATTGATGGTGGGGTTGCAGGGTGGAATGGCGAGTTAATGTCGCCAAAGAAATGAGTCTGATTAAAGGGCATATGGAATGCCTGTTTGGAAAGTACCAGGGTTGGAACAGCCAACCGTGGTGGAGTTGGGGAGGGGAATTTGAGCTGAGATGGGGGTGGGGTTCAGGTGCCTGGGAATGCCATGTGATGGAGCTCGGACTGACCATTAAGGAAGGAATGCGATGAGGTCAGGTTTGCTTTTGTCGGCAACTTCCAGGCACCCTGAAGTTTTTCAATCATATTCCGTTCAAACAAACCTACTCTGTTCTGAAAAAAAAGAATCAGAAACACCTATGTCAAATGGTTAGCATTTATTTTAAAAGGGCAGTGGGTACATGGGTGTGTGTTATTTTATTCTCTGTGCTTTTCTTTGGGTTTTTCAATTTCAAAATTAATACTGAATTTTCGTACATGACTGCATGCCACGCAGCATTGAAGAGTGAAGGGAAAATCGGTCCTCTGTCATGACTAAATGCCTCCAGTAGATTTTTAAGTTGCCAAACGGGCTGTACAGAATGATTCTATTTTTGTGACAATCCCAGCAAATAAATAACTAAAACGAATCTGGAAGGAAATCACCAACTATTAACAATGGTACAGTTACCGCCGAAGGTGGGATTTGGATGCACATAGAGAAAAGGCAGAATTTTCATTTTCTATTTGCTGCCCTTTAGAATCGTTTGATGCTTTACAATGTAACTGTGTTCTTTTAAAACAAAAACACATTTGTTTTGTTTTTGCTAACTTTTAATTTTGATGCAATTTCAAATGCATAGATGAATTGCAAGGGGGGTAAAGGGACTCTCCTATAGTTTTTACCCAGACTCAACCACTGGCTAACTTTTGCCCTGCACCCCTCCCTCCTTTAAAAGCCATCATCCAGGGGCTCCATTTTGCAAATCTCAATGGCAACCTTTCAGTCTTTACCTTCTGGGCTGTCTCCCACTTTTGACCCTGCTATCCTCTCCTTCCTTTCCGAAAAATTCTGTTCTTGGTCTGGGGCCCCAAATCTCCCCCGGTTCTTCTCCTAAGTCTCTGACTTTCCTTCTGTGTTTTCTTTCTCAGGCTCCTCCTTTTCGGCACTCCTTCAACATGGGCATTTCTCAGAGGTCCAGCCTGGGCCCGCTGCTTGATGTGTGTATTTTCTTTTTGTGAGAGCTTATCTACTCTCATTGACTAAAACTATTATCTCTATGCTGATGAAACCCAAATTATGTCTCCAACCACCATCTCTTCCTTTAGTTTCAGATGCTCACATTCAAATACCTGTGCCACACACATGCCCTTAAATGGCTCACAAATACTCTAAGTTCACTTGTCTCAAACACGCCATCATCTCCCTGCCCTCCTGCCAACTGTTCTCCTTCTGTGTCATCCACCACAGGTAATGGCACCACCATTCTTCACATTGACCTCAGTCAACTACTACTGGTCTTCCAGACTACGGTCTTCCTCCAGATAAATCCCTCTCTCGCACTACAGTCAAGTTAACTACCTCAAAGGGCATACCCTACTGTGTCATGCCCCAAGAAAACCTGCAGGTCCCTGCTCCTCAACAGGGGACACGTGGCTCCTGTCTCCCCAGCTCATTCCATGCCCGGGCCTGCCACATTGGCCCATGTCCCCGTGTGTTTGCTCAAGTTGTTTCCCTGGTGGGAACCCACGTTCTCCTTTCTTGTCCTGGCAAACCCATCCTTCACCAACCAGCTCAGTGGGCACCGCCCCCCCAGGCTAGGGGAAGCACCCCATTAATGTGTTCTTGTATTCTTTTCCATACATGCATCTATACATCTACCAAACAACTTTTAAAATCTTGGTTTTTGTGTTTGTCTCCTTAACTGTTCTGTAAACCTTGGAAGGTAAGAGGTTTACACATTAAAAACATTTTTTAATTGTTTATTTCTGAGAGAGAGAGAGAGAGAGGGAGAATGAGCAGGGGAGGGGCAGAGAGGGAGGGAGACACAAAATCCAAAGCAGGCTCCAGGTTCCAAGCTGTCAGCACAGAGCCCGAGGCGGGGCTTGAACCTACAAACTGTGAGATCATGACCTGAGCTGAAGTCCGGCACTTAACTGACTCAGCCACCCAGGCGCCCCTACATATTTTTTATACACAGTTATATACCTTTATATCTTTAGTGCCTTAGCACAGTGCCTGGCGGAGAGTAGGCACTAATCAGTGGTTGCCAACTGAGGTAGTCACTCACCCTGACTTAGCCGCGTCTCTCTGCTTCCTTCTGCGGCAAGTCCTCTTCCTTGGTCAGTATGTAGGGCCCCGCCCTTGGCTGGAGCCCCCTGCCATCCCGCTCCCCACTCTCCGTCCCTGTCTCTGGGCTTTGGTCCTTCTGTTTTCCTCCTTCATCTTCTCTCCTGCTTCCTCCCTTCAGTTCTCTCTACCTTTCCAGATGCTTCTCTCCCACTCTTCTCCCCTGTGGGGGCCATTCAGGGCAGTTCCAGCCCACTCCTGGCCCTGGCGTCTGCAACAGGACTTTATATAATTACATTCACAATGGGGCCTAATGACTATAAAGCATTTTCATCTCAACCCACATGATTCTGGATTTATAGGAACTAAGACCTGGTTACAGTTGAAGTTGTCTCCCACCAGGTTGTTCTTTGGCGTTTCTTTTGGAGGATGAACCTTCACAGCTCTTTAGGGGGGAAGGTCACTTGCTGACAGGCTTTTGTCTCTAATACGAGTAAGGGCAAGTACCTAGGATTGCTCCTGGGCTCTCCTGGGCACCCTTTCTCTGCAGTAAGGACCCCCTTTTTCCATCACACTCAGCCAGGTCTCTAAGGGGTTGTAAGCTGAACTTCTACCCTTTGAGGAGTCTCAGGGACACACGTATTCATTCAGTCATTTGCTCATAAACTCACTGAGCTCCCACAAATGCTACCCACCAGAGCAGGGACAGAGGATACAGACAAGGGGTCACGGATGAGGGTGCCCTGCTCTGAGAGCCAAAGCACTCACAGTCTGGAGGGGAAGACACACCTGCAAACGAATTCTAATACAGTAAAATAAGTACCAGGTGCTGTGGGAACACAGAGGGGCACCCGAGCTTGCCTAGGTAGGAGGAAGGTTTTACAGAAGAGACATTTGAGGAAGGAATGGGAATTGATGGGGTGGATGATGGAGGGGGTGGTGAGGTGGGCCTTTGTCATGTATGTGATTGCCCAGTATCTGAAAATCCTTTCCATTTCAGAGGGATTCCCCATCACATAAATCTCAGTGGAGATGGGACTCCATTTTCTAATTCACATGCAGATTTTTTTTATCTCCAGTGCTTCCCACAGCACAGGTATGGGCAGAGGGAGGGTGGAGGGAGGGCAAAGGGAGTGTGGGCCCAGGAACTTGAGCTCAACCAATCTGATGCCCCCCTTGGGGTCTTTGGGACTTTGAACCTCCGGAGAGTGACAGAAAGGGCAGGGACAGTTGGCAATCCCTCACAGCAATGGTGGCTTGGTCTAGAGTCCTGGCAGTAAATACCTAGTCTGGGGGCAGAGGGATACAGGCAAGCAAGGGACAGAACCAGAAGCAGTGTCTCAACCAGATGCCCCCTGTCCCTGACCTTCTCTACCATCCAGCCTCCCTTGGTTTCTGTCTGGGGGAAGCTGCTGTTCCAACCTGCCCATCAATTCTTGAGCCAGAATTTTGCTTTCCAGAATATCCCTTATCTGCTTAAGCCAGTGTGAGCTGGTTGCTCCTGTTTGCAACCAAGTTCCCTGGCTCATCTATGCTGGGAAATGTGTCAAGGAAGCTGGGAGTGGTAGAGTGCAGAGTTTGGGGCAAGGTAGGTGGGGTGATGTAGCTGGAGTACAGCAGGATGTAAAGAAAACAGGTTAACCAAACCTGATGGAGGGGCAGAGGTTCATGGTCTTGTCAACCAGCCTAAGAAATTTGCTTTTCCTCTCACAAAACAGCATTGAAAAGTTTAAGCAGGGAAGGTCATGGTGAGACTTGTACTGTAGGAAGATCCCAGGAGATCATTGTGGGGCTGGGGTAGAGCAGGGCCACTACTTGGAGAGATTTAGCAAAATGACTCCTCCTCCAGGCAGCATCTATCCTACAGGATGTACTGCTTGGGTTGCAGAGCATAACTGGATTTCAGCCCCACTTTGCTTGCTCCGTGGGGTACCCTTGTGCAGGGCACGGGTGCTGCACTGTTTTCAGTAGCCTGGATTGTGTGACACTTCAGTACCCCTGATCCCAGGGGGCTTTCAGTATTGCCTCTATTTTGCTTTCTTTTCCTGACATTGACCCTCTTCTCTCCCGGACAGAGATACCACCTTCTCAGTCCCTGATCTCAGAGAAAACAAAGCCACTCTCTTAGCTGGCTCTCAAGAGCCACAACCCTTCATTTCAACCACTACCCTTAACTGGTTGTCCTAGTCTCTGTAATTCCTCTTCCTACAACAATTGGGGTTTTCCTGAGTAGGTGTCTACTCAAGCCCTCCAGGAAAAATAATGAGCAGGCCACTTGGCTGGTCAGGAGAAGGCTGGCCGCATCAGTGAATGCCGAGTGTGGACGGAAGGGCTGGCCCCTCTGCCCTCAGCCCCTGGGCCATCACACACAGAGAGGGCCTGTTGCGTGCACAGACTCGGAGCCATGAACTTGGGAATCTTCCTGCCAATAGAGCCTCAGAGGTCATTTGGCCTAAGCTCTCACTCAAAGCAGGAGTCTTCTTTACAGTAGCCGGGTCAGTGAGCACCCGGCCTCTGCCTGAATACCGCCGGCGATGGACGACTCACCACTTAGCGTAGCAACCTGTGTGTTGCCGGGACAGCTCAAATCACCGGCAAGTTCCTTCTCTTATGGTGAGCTTCTTCTTAGTTCTGGAGTTTGAGCTGTAAAGATGGTCAGCCTCACAGCCAGTGGCCCTTTACTATGTTTTGTTGGCTGGCCTCTGCCCTCTCAGTATCCCAGTTCATGTCTGGAAAGGTGGACGCCTGTGTCCTCTTTCACAGGAGGTGACTTTGAGCAGGTAGGTGAATGACCTTCTCAAGGTCACACACCCCTCTGCCGCTGCTCTGGAGCTTCTGGGTCATTCTAGCACGTCCCTTTGTCTGCTTGGTGCCTCCTCCTTCTGCCTGCAGGTAGCCTGACACGTCAGCTCTCTCTGCACCCACCAAGGGGATAGGGTGCTGTTGGATTGGGTGGGCTGCCCCGGGGCGCAGAAGAGCATGCAGACACATGTGGCTCTCCTGGTGGGGGAGGCAGGCAAGGAGGAGTCTCTCCCCATTTGTGTTTCATCTTCTCTCCCTCGGCAGGTTCTCCGGGCGGTTGGAGCTGGGGTGTGTGTGTGGGCAGCCGGAGCCTGGGAGCGTGTGTTTGTGTGCGCACATGTGTGCGTGCACAGCTGTGTGGGAGGCCATCCGCGCAGGAGGCGGCGAGGCAGAGCGGCCTCTCCTTGCCCACCACCGCGGGTGCTGGCAGTGCCCCCACCGAAGAGGTCTTAGAAAGTTTCCTGGGCTTGACAGGAACAAAACAGAAGCCGCAGATAGGCTATGCGGTTTCCTTGGCAACCTGGAAACACGGGTGGGGGAGGGGATGGTGGGAACCAGAGAGAAGGGAGTGATTTGGCTCCACCGCCAACTTCAGCCCCCCTCTTCTCCCCTCAAAATAGCTCAGGATAAAATGTTGAGCTGGTCCCAGCGTTCTCCTGGGAAAGCGGGCGGGAGCGCAGGCAGCTGTGAGGGAATAGAGGTGCCCCTCAGATAAGGAAGCCGAAGCTGGGCTCCAGAACCTGCCTTTTGGGGGGAGCCTGGCACCCCCTGCTTCTCCCTTTCTGCAAAAGCGACTTACCTTCCACCAGCATTCACTTCCCTCACCTTCTTTTCCTGGCGGCCTCAAGGACCCCCACCCCCGCCTCCTCCGGAACTCACCAGAACCCCAGACTCCAGATTCTCCGCCTGGACTGCAGGGAAGGGAGGAGTGGGTGTCTTCCCGGCCCCCCACCCGCTGAGCCTCGGGACTGCTCTATTCCTAGAAAGCAGGAGACGGAACCAAGTCGGAGGCGGAAAGTTGAGTCTGTTCATTAAGAACAAAAGACGTTTATTAGTAATTAGTAAAACTGTCTTCCCTACTGCACAGTCCCCTCCCCAGTGCACGTGCTCGCCACGCCTGCCCTACAACCAGCTCCCCAGGGCTCTGCAGACCCATGCCTAGCAATTCCCTGACAGCCCTCTGGCCTTCCCTGAAGTGCAGGCCCCTGGATCTGATTAGCCCCTTCCCTGACTCCTGGTCCCTTGTCTTGGGGGCTAGAATTCCTTTACCTGAGGACTGTGCAGGTGCCGAAGACATTTTTGCACACACTCTCAGAACCGAACAGCCCTGATGCAGCCCTAGCCCTGCGATTGAACTTTAGTGGTGGCCGCTCAGCCTGCCCTTGGCACAAGGGAGTCCCCTGTGCTCAGGGAGCAGCCTTTCTTTGTCAAAATGTTGGATGTGCACAGGGAGCAGGTAGAGGGCAGGAGGAGAGCCGAGGGGCCATGTGCTCACAGTTTTCCTTGATGAGTCAGCCTGGAGCTGGAGCGGAGGAAGGTCCCCGGAGTGGCGAAGGCCAGGGTTCTAGTCTGGCATAGGATCCGAGCAGCTGTGGGTGGGAGGAAGCCAGCCATGTGTCTGGTAGCCACGATCCCAAACCAAGCACTGGGACACACAGTCTGACAAACACTTGGGGGTGGGCAGGGACGACAAAGCAGATTTGCAATGAAACAGATGGTTGCCATGACCATGATCCCTTTGCTGAGTCTGGTCTTTCCCTTCTCCCTCTGTGCCTGACTGGCCCATACCTCCCAACATGTGTTTATCAAGATTTGCTTGGCCTTGTGCCTCCAGGGAATCAAAGGTTCTAGGACACGGTCCGGCCGCCCTTCTGCCCCTCTGCACTGGCTGTCCCTGTGCTCTCAGCTGCCTCCACAGCAAAGCAACAAGGCCCAGCCCCCGCCCCCACCTCTGCAACCGGCCCAAGCCTGGGGGAAGAGAGGATGCCCGTGGCCTCCCTCAGGCTCCCCTGGCAGGCAGCAGGGCCCGAAGCCCACCCGGGAGAAGAGGGAAGACTGAGTCTTGCAATTGCTACTCTCCCACGGCTCTGAGAAAGGGGGCAAAGCAGCTCTGAGACTGTGATAAATGCGAGATGTTCCAGTGGGTGGCTAAGAACTGCTTAGGAGGAGGGCAAAGTGTCCTGCAAGAAAGAACAGGGGACGAGAGAGGGAGAGAGAAGGACTCAAGGGGTCCACTTATTCCGAGGTGGTCATAGTCATATGGGTTGCCGTTAGAGACATTCCAGCATCCAGCCCCTGTCTACGCACAGACCCCCCATTTAAAAGAAAGACTCTTTCCCAGGTATCTTTATGGGAGGAACTGGGGACAATGGATAAAACAGTTCCTTCTCCACATGGACGCCATGTTTCAGAGGTTCTCTGAGGTCCCTATTTTGAGTGCCGGAACCTTAGTTTCTACTGTTTTTGACCTCCCTTAACCTTCTGCCTATGGGCTTCTTGCTTCTCCCAGGCCAGAGAGGTCACTGGGTGTTTTCTGTGACTGGCATCCCGGGTTGAGAAGGAGAATGGTGGCCGATCGCCTCTCACACTGAGCCTCTGAGGGAGGGAGTCTGGGGACGACCAAACGGAGGCCAGAAGATGTGAGCAGATGTGATGGGGTAGAAGGGGGCAAGCAATCCCCAGGTCTGGCCGGAAGCTCGCGCTGAGTGGGTGCTGAGTGAGGGGGCAGCTCTGGTTGGAGTTTGTATGTGCTTGGGTTGGGTATGAGGGTACAGGGATGGCGGGGGGTACACAGCAGAAGCTCTTAGTTCTAAAGATGCTCTACTACAGAGGCCCTGCAGACACTAAAGTTAGGGCCACTAAACTAGGTGGTACTCTAGGGCAGTGTGGGGCACTTGGGACACCTCTGAAATTCCTCTGCCCAACTCCTTTTCTTTTTTTTTAATATTGTATTTATTTTTGAGAGAGAGAGAGAGAGAGAGACAGCATGAGCAGGGGAGGATCAGAGAGAGAGGGAGACACAGAATCTGAAACAGGCTCCAGGCTCTGAGCTGTCAGCACAGAGCCCAATGCAGGGCTCGAACCCATAAACTGTGAGACCATGACCTGAGCCGAAGTCGGACCCTCAACCGACTGAGCCACCCAGGCGCCCCTGCCCAAGTCCTTTGTATTAGTTTCCTGGGGCGGAAGAAACTATTTACCACAGACGTGGAGTTTGAAAACAGAAATGTATTCCCTCATAGTTCTGGAGGACCGGAGTCAGAAATCAAGGTTCCTTCCGGAGGCTTTGAGGGAGAAGGCGCCGTGCCTCTCTCCTGGCTTATGGTGTTGCCAGCATTCTTTGGCCTTCCTTAGTTTACAGATGCATCACCTCAGTCTTTGCTTCCATTGTCAGATGGCTTTCTCCTCCGTATGTCTTCTCTTTTCTCATATGGACATCAGTCACTGGGTACAGGGTCCGCCCTAAGTCCAGGATGATTTCACCTTGAGATCTTTCACTAATTACATCTGCAAAGACCTTACTTCCTGATAAAGTCACAATCCGGGGTTCTGGCTGAGCCCACAGCAGCTCTTAACTCCCCCTGTGCCCCAGAGCTGGAGAATGGGTGAGTGGGCCTCCCAGGGTCGTTCATCAGCCCACTCACTGAGTCACGAGTCAGGTGATTAGGGGACACATCAGAACCTAACCCAACCTCCCCAACAGCCCCCACCTCCTTGTCATCCTGAACCTCCTAGAAACTGGCAAAGCAAGACCTATCAACGCCCCTCCCCATCGTGGACAGGAATGTTTCTCCTTCACAGAAAAGAGGGACAGATGTCCAGATGTTTTCCTGGAAAATAATGTGCCTCTTGCACTGCTTCTTGGTAGCTGGACAACCATCATTTTTAAGCCTCTCTTAATCTACCTTGCAGCCTTTAGGCTGTATTTCCTCTTGCTCTGTCCTTGAGGGAGATGTAGAACAGCCCCGTCCTGATCTACCGCTCCGCTGATGCTCAGATCACATTTATTACCATGTCTTTCCCTGTTTCAGTGGGGGGTGTTTTCGCCTGGGGAGGATACGCCAGAGGCATTCAGACGAAACAACACACTGAAATGTACAGATTTCGAATTTTCTCTGTCAGCCATCTCCACTGGCTATTATTTTGCACCCCTCTCTGCCCTCACGCCCCAGGGCTGGTAACAAGCTGAACAGTGACTCTTTTCTCATCTCGAAGCCCTCAACCACCCCCACCTGCCACCACTCTGCACGACTGCTCTCTAGTGAAAGAGAAAGCCAGGACGATAAGCTCTAGGTGGCACGGCCATCAGTCATCATGATGCTCTAGAATCAGCAATCATTATTGTGACAAATGGCTTTGGAGTCCCCATCAAATAGGGCCGCAGAAGAAAGTCAAATTTAGACACCAGCCCCCCAGTGCGTTCGGCTCCCTTTGGCATTTTAAGGAGAAAAAGGACCAGCCCTGCAGTGTTGTGCTTTCTTCTTCAGAGAATGAGGGCGGCCATCGGTCAAGGGGAAGGGGATACTGTAATCTCAGGGTGGGCTGCTCTCAGCGTGGTCTTACTTTATACGATCATTAAGGCTATAGGGCTTGGGGTCCTATAATAAGAACAGATCATGCTCTCAAGAGAGCCGGAGAGCAGGGAAAACTGAGAGACTGGAGCAGGGTTCTGGAAAGAGGAAGTGAAGAATGAGGGGCCGGGTCTCTACCACAGATCGGTGTCTAAACTGGAATGAGGGTCCAGGCTCTGGCTGCTGTATGTCCCTGCCAGGGCCATGACTTTCACCAATCAACCAACCAACTGCTATTGTTTTGTGCTTTCTACTCAGTTAATTGAATCCTTACAACACCACTGTATAGTCAGGCATACTTTCTTCAGTGGAGAAATGAAGCACAGAGAGGTTAAGTTATTTGCCCAAGGTCATATAGTTAGTGGCAGGAGTTTGGATTTGAACTCAAGGTTGTCTCATTACAAAGTCAACAAGTGTTCACAGGCAACCCCAAGTCCAGCCTCCTTTTCTCCTTACTGAAGGGCCAAGCTGAGGAAGTTTGGGACTGTGAGGTGAGAAGAGGGAGACTTTCTGGGTGGGAAGCAGGAGCCATGGGATCAGGGCAGCGGGTAGGTTCGCTGATGAAGAAACAGAGGCTTCCAGTGACTTGTCCTGGGCACCCATGCAGCCGGATAGCAGATCTGGCTGAGTCCCCGAAATCAGAAGTTTGCAGACATCGGAATTGTGGATTTGGTAATTGATAGGTTCAAAGTCCATCTCTTAACGGAGCTCAACCTTCTCCCCAGACAGAAGGACCCGTACTTCTCTTAGATAACACAAAACAAATCATAGTCTTTAAAAAAATTTTTTAATGTTTATTTATTTTTGAGAGAGAGAGAGAGATAGAGCATGAGCAGGGAAAGGGCAGGGAGAGAGGGAGACCCAGAATCCGAAGCAAGCTCCAGGCTCTGAGCTGTCAGCACAGAGCCTGAGGCGGGGCTCCAACTCATGGTCTGAGGACCTGAACCACAGCCGTATGCTTAACTGAATGAGCCACCCAGGTGCCCCGGAGCCCATCATATTCCCTAAGTCATTGGTCTGGGTAAGGCCTGTGTTTTCTCCTATTTTGTTATTTTCCCTTACTCCTGTTAGCTCTTCACTGCAGACACTCACCCTAGTGCATTAAATTGTCTTTCCAGGGGCACCTGGGTGGCTCAGTCAGTTGAGCGTCCGACTTCGGCTCAGGTCACGATCTTGCGGTTCATGGGTTGGAGCCTTGCGTCGGGCTCTGTGCTGACAGCTCAGAGCCTGGACCCTGTTTCAGATTCTGTGTCTCCCTCTCTCTCTGACCCTCCCCTGCTCACACTGCACTGCTTCTCTCTCTCTCAGAAATAAATAAAAAACAGTAAAAATTAAAAAAAAATCTATCTTTACAGTCTGCCTTTCCAATGCTGATGGAGGTCTCCATGTATTCTTGAAAAAAGATCCGTGATAGGAGTGCCTGCGTGTTAGCTGGTTCTGTTGCTCTACAGCACACTGTTCATTCTGCGGTAGTTATTGGAGTTGTTAAGTGGGCTTTTGACAGCACAGTATCACACATATGCCCATGCCACATTTACTGTCCACTTCCAGGCTGCTTCTAGCGCCCAGGCACTACTAGAGGCAGGACCACAAAAAAGCATCTTGGAAAAGCCCTCTCATCCACCTGTGGGCTGTTCCTCCAGAACAGGGAGTCTGGGCCATAAGATGTATGGATATGACCTCTCCTGGCATTACTCCCTGTAACCCACGCTCCTCACTATGTTCTGGTCTTTCATTACTGCTTGCGGCTTCATGCATGCATGTTTTACTTCTCCTGCTAGATCATAAGCTCTTGAGGTCAGGGACCATGTTTCACTAATTTTCATGTTCTTCACAGAATATACATCTTCTACATAGTTGGTGCTTAAAAAAACATTTTTAAAAATGTTTATTTGTTTCTGAGAGAGACAGAGCATGAGTGGGGGAGGGGCAGAGAGAGAGGGAGACACAGAGTCTGAAGCAGGCTCTGGGCTCTGAGCTGTCAGCACAGAGCCCGTGCAGGGCTTGAACTCACAGACTGTGAGATCCATGACCTGAGCCAAAGTCAGACACGTAACTGACTGAGCCATCCAGGCGCCCCAAGAAAACATTTTTTAATACATTGACTTAACATGCTTTCCCACTGGGATGTTAACTTCTTGTGAGTAAGCTTGGCTGTGTTTCATTTACCTCAACCAAGTTCAGAATCTGACCCTCTGTAAACTCTTTCTCCTTAATATCACCATGGGTCTTCCTTTGATACAGTGCATGACTTTGTCAGACACGGGAAGATAGCATAGTTCTGAGTGAACCAGATTGGGAGTTAGGAGGTTTGAGTGCAAGGTGACCAGTTTTCTGACTTTGGACAGGGTGCATTTCTCCTCTGAGCCTCAGTTCTCCTAAATGTACCATGTGGGGGAGGTGTTTAGTGGCCCCTACTCCTAGTCTACACTCAAGGAAGTGATGAGCTGTTGATGATGAGTGTTATCTGTCCATCTCCTGTTTGAGAAAATGGCTGGAGGCGAAGGCGGGTCAAGAAGAAGACTGGGCTGGGCACATGGCTGGGGAGGGTGGAGGTGGGGAGCATTGTTCTTCCCCTTTTGGCTTGACATCATGCTGTTTGGCTTTACCCATTTCTAGAATATTCATCACTGAAGACATAGGGTCCCACAGAGGGATTAGGGCTCTCTTGGGAAAAGCCAAAATATGAATCAACAGAGAAAGAGAAGTGAGGGGTCAAAGGAAGGTTTAAGGCATAGTCTGGGGAACAACTGGAATTCACTGGAATTCACGCAACGCACCACTTCTGTGCAACCAGGTTAGAAGACAAGAGAAACTGGGCCAACGTGTAGCTCATTGTCACCTCAGAAATGGGCACCAGGCCTGATCTGGGGATCCTGCCAGAGCCTGTCTGGAGATACCTGTTCACGGAGGGGTTAAGGTGGTAGGGGACAAAAACAGTGTGGATTCGGGCTACCCTAAGAAAAGTCAAATGGGATATCTGTGGCAAGTGGATGGGTTCCCAGTGAGGATGCAAGAGAATCACTCCTGGGAGGAGTTCTGGAAGTGAACCCTACCCTGGCAGAAAAGGTCAGCAGCTCTGAGAAATGGGGTTGGCCAGGGAGGACACCAGCACTGGGGTCTATGGTAACCTATTTGGGCTCAACTGAGACATGCTGGGATCTCAGTGGTGGCAAGCTATGGGTGATCAGAATTGAAGATAGGCCTGCTCGGGGCTCCAGGAGACATAGGAGGAAGTCCCCAGTCTCCTTAAAGGCTGGGCCTGGAACCGATATAACGTCACTTGTGCTGTATTCCATTGGCCAATGTAGTCACACGGCAGCCCAGATGCGAGGGGAGTAGCAAGAGACCCCACTTCCTCATGGGTAGGGTGTCAAAGACTTCCTGGTCATCTTCATTCTCCCATACGTGTTACAATAAAATTCTCCACTCAGCTCTTTGCCTTCCACCCCCCATTACCTGTTCCTAACTTTCAGTCATCTGCCTGGAGCTCAAACCCCTCACTTTGATCTCTGTGTCCAAGCTCCCTGCAAGGTCATTACCACCCTCCAGTGTATACCCCCCTTCCCCTGTGCCCCACCTCAGGCCCTCTGCTGGCCCTTTCACAGGGCCGTTTGGATCCTCTTCTACTGTTAACTTCATCTTGGGTCATCCTTCCCCTCCCTTTCTTCAACTCTTCCTCTGATAGAACCAGATCTTTCTTGGCACTTTCTGTAGACAGTGGCTGCTTCTCTCATGAAGAGGGCTCAGCTTCCTCCTCACTTCCTATTACAACTTCCAGACTCTGCACAAAACAGTACATAATTGAAATTAAATTATTTCATTAAAGTCTCTCAGTGCAAGTGGAGGCTGAGGGTAGGTACAATTAATCAGTCAATAAACATTTATTGACTGGAATGTCCAGTCCAGTGGGGAGCCAACTACATAACGGATCATCAGGATACAGTGTGCAACTGGCAAGTATGAAAAAGAAGTCGCTTGTACCAAGCGGTGAGTTTCTTGAGGTCAGGGACCAAGTCTTATTCATTTGTGTCCTTGGAGCCCAGAACAATGCCCAACAAATGTTAAGTGCATGAGTGAATGAGTGAATGAATGAATGATTGCATACTTATCATGGATATAAAATTACTTCTAGAAAGCCAACTTCTCTTGGATTAACAAGAGTTTACGCAAGTCACACAGAAGTCCCTGAAGGATATTGGGGATCAAGAATTAAGATTTTTCTTTAAAAATCTTTGCCATCTGGCCATCTGCTTATCCTGGCTTTTCCCCATTCTGGCTGATGGTGCTCATAACTCCGGACTTTCTAAATGACCTCAGCATCTGACTCACACTATGAATACCCTACCCTCATTCTCAGTAATTCAATATCCATGGAGAGCTGTTTCTTTTCTAGCCCCCTGATCTAATGATTCTTAACCTTGGCCCACTTTTTTGTGTGTTCTTGCTAGCTCAGCTTTCCAGCCTTACCTCTCAAGATCACTTTTTATCACACCCTCCACTGTCAAATTAGGTGGTCCTCTTCCCCAACATAATTATTCGCATTGAATGCGCACCATCCCCATGAACCAACATCCCATCCATACTTCACGGTTCAGCTCAGTCGTGACCCTCTTCATAAGACTTGTGCTGATTCACTACGCAAGATATGATATCTTCTTTCCTAAAAATTGTAGAGAATCTCAGTTGTCCTTCTTTTATGGCATTTGTCGTAACTGTCTCTATCCATTCAGGTTGGTATAACAAAAAATTCCATCGCCTGGGTGGCTTAAACAACAAACATTTATTTCTCACAGGCCTGCAGAATGGGGAGTGCAAAGTCAAAGTGACAGCAGATTTGGTGTCTGGTAAGATCCTGAATCCTGGCTCATAGATGGTGGGTTCCAGCCATAAACTCACATGTCGGAAAGGGGCAAGGGAGTATTCTTGTGCCTCTTTTTTAAGGGAACAGTCCCATTCATGAGGGCCCCACCTCCCAAATGCCCATGTTCTAGTATCATCACATTGGGGGTAAAGATCTCAACACATGGGTTTGGGGGGACAGCAGCACTCAATCCATAACATCTGCCTCTGGTGGTGTTGAATGTGCCTTTGCCTCATCTTCTCTACTTTGCCGTAAATTCTCATGGAGAGGAGTCTGTGCCTTATCCATCTTCTCATCACACATTTTCAATAGCACTCAGACCAGAGCACTGGACATACATTCTTTTGTCTTCACAGAGTCCATCTTTTTTCTTTTATTTTTAAAATCTTTTTTTAAATTTTGTGAGAGACAGAGAGAGAGAGAGAGAGAGAGAGAGAGAGAGCAAGCAGGGGAGGGGTAGTGGGAGAGAGAGAATCTCAAGCAGGCTCCACTCCCAATGTGGATCCTGACCGAGGGCTCGATCCCACAACCCTGGAGTCATGAGCCAGGATCATGACCTGAGCCCAAATCAAGAGTTGGATGCTCAACCAACTGAGCCACCAAGGCGCCTCACAGCATCCATCTTTTAAATACTCTTCTTGCCTCTTGGATGACTCAAGTGGGGCTGTTAATCATGGTGTCTAGCATGATGCAAAGTCAGTCAGACACAGTCTGGCCAATGAAAATACTCCATCTCTAGCCTCAGGGATGGCACATGACCTGAGCAGAACGAGTCATAATTGGCCTTGAGATTTGCTACATGCGCACACAGAGAAAGCCTTCTTCTTCTGAGACTGGAAACCAAGAGTATGCTGCAAATTGGGGTTTCTGTGGTCATCTTTTTGGGTCACATGGAGGAAACTCTCTGCAACCAGAGAGAATAAGCCTGTCTCAAAAGAAGCAGAGACAGAAACCATAAAGACTGGTACATTGGGATCTGACTTTGTGCCAGACCCTATCCCAAGTGCGTTGTATAGATAAGCGCATTTACTCCTCGCAAGAACTGACGAGGCAGATGCTATTATTTTATCTGTTTTATAGGATGAGGAAACAAGGGCACTGGGAAGCTAAGCAATGTGTTTAAAGTCACCCAGCTAGTTCGGTGGCAGAGCCAGGATTTGAACTCAGGCTGTGGGAGCCCCCAGCTATCATGCTGCCTTATATATGAGCCAGGATGAACATAAATGGGAGAGAGACGGATTTATTCATTTGTAAGTATGAATAAGAGAGAGTTGACAGCATCATTTGAGCTCCTGGATCTAACTGCGCCTGGAGCCAGCTGACTCATGTGCTTTTTTAGTTAAAGAAGCTAGTGAATTCCCTTTTTTGCTTAAAATAGTTTGTGTATCAGTCACTGCAGCCTCCTGGGTTCACTGAGGAACAACGGGTCTCAGAGATGGAGCAAGACTTACTGGATTTGCATCCAGGTACCACCCCTTACTTGCCACCTAAACTTGGACAAATTACTCGACCTCTCAGGGCCCTGCAGGTAAATGACCCTGACTCTCAGGGCTGAGGGGACTGTGACTGGAGATGAGATTACATGTAAATGCACTTAACACTCTGCTAACACAGTTTAAGTACTCAATAATTGTTAGATCTCATCTCTTCCCCTTTCCCTTATGAGGACTAGCTGTTCAATAAACATTTGTTGAATTGAATTAAATCCTCAAGAGGCTGAAGGATGTTGCCGGAGCTTGAAAGCAGCTGGATTTACAGAGTCTCCAATCAGAGTAGGCTCCGCAGCCTGAGGGGTCATCTAACAGCTCCATTTGGCCGTTAAGAACAAAAACAACAACAAAAATCTGCCCTTTTCCATCTGCCTGACAGCAACATCCTCTCTGACTTCCAGATCTCTCCAACCAGCCAGGAGAGCAAGGTCTGTCTGGCCCCCATCATATCTCTTTTTCCTCCTCCTTATTTTCCCCCCTTACCTACCCACTCACCAGGTGCTACTGATTAACCTTCTAGATCTTTCTCAGACCTGCTCTCTCCTCCTCACCCCTACGGATTGGGCCCTTGCTCAGACCTTCATTGCCTTGCTGGGTGTTTGCCTCAACCTCCTCACCGGCCTCCCTCCCTGCAGCCTGCCAGCCCCAGGGCACCGCCAGGAACATTCATGTTCAAGGTGATCAAATTACTCTTCACCTTAAAACCTCCATTGGCCACAGGATAACGGGCAAACCCTTAGCAGACGCGGAGGCCCCCTTCAGCTGGAGACTTCCCTGACTGGCTACGATGTCAAGCCTCCAGGCCGTCCTGTCTGTTCCCTCCACCAGCACACCCCACACCTGTTACCACACCCTCCCTCCTCGGAGCCCCCTCCCTCAACTCTTACTCAGGCTTTCAGACTCTGATCAGTGTTTTGTTTCTTCCCTTCTGGAATCTTCCCTCAACTTCCACCTCTCCCTGGGCCGAGTGCTCCTCCTTGGTGTGCCCAACGTGCCTGTACATAATTTTGTCTCTTCTCAGGTTTCATTTCATAGTGATATGATCACTTTCTCCAACTGTTTTGAGAACGCCGAGGCCAAGGCTGAGGTCTTACTCATGTTGGCAACCCTGGCATCCAGTAGGCCCTCACCTGCAGATGCCATGAAAGCCGTTGCCAATGGACTAGGAAGGAGAAAGAGGAGCCATTACATTTCTTGCAGACAAATCCCGACTGGCATTTGTTCCCATGAGTTCCTTGATCTCTAGATCAGAGTGATCGCTTCTCTTAACAGCAACTACAACAGCTCCAGGGTTTAATTGCTTGGGGGAGAGGGGCCAGCTTATCTTCTAAAGTGAGGTGGGGTGCTCTCTCCACCAGCAGTGGCCAACAAAAAAGAACCTTCTCTGGGCTCCCATGTGGTTGTAGGATCATTTGTGAAACTACGTAATTCTCCATACAGCTTTGCATGTATGGTACACGAATAGGTAACCTTTGGCTGCCTTAAAATAGCCCCCCATTTCGGTTTTAAAAAGGAGAAAGTTATTTCATGACATCTAAATATAGGCAGAGTCTGTACTGCTGCATAACTTAAGCAAATCCATGCAAATCCCTTGCAGACTGGGGAAGGGGATGCCTGCTGATATCCTCACCCGCAGGTACATCTCAGCCCAGGGCGCCTCCTCCCTTCTGCTGCTGACCTTGAGCCATCCCCTAATCTCTCAGAGTGTTAGGAGGGCTAGTGATTCCTGTCAGCCAGCCTCGCAGGGCCGGCAGGAGGATGGAACGAAAAACAGCCAGTGACGGGGCTGTGCACATGGAGGTGCGACCCTGTGGCTGGCAGGAGGGGACCTGTGAGAGATGCTGGGCAGGCTTGTCGTGGGAGGCTGCGCTGGGCAGGCGTCCAGCTGCTCTGTTGGGATTTCTGGGGTTTCATTCCTCTGTAATTCTCATTTTTTCCCCTCTCAAATCTGTTTCCCATTAAAAAGAAATGTGTTCTCCCTCTCTCTCTCTCTCCCTGAGCTCTCAGAACCGGCCGCATCTGCTCTAGCTCAAAGCACCCATTAATTCAAACCAAAGAAGGCGGGAGGCAGACTGACCATGCAGTGTCTCCCCCCGCCCGCTCCCGCCCCCTCCTCGTTCCCGCCCTTACTCCCGCCCTTCTCCCCGATGGAAAAATCGGCCTCAGACTGCCCTTGTGACTGGAAAAAGCAGGGTCAGCTCATCAAAGCAGAACAGGGGTTGTTAGCTGGCTTTCCTCTCTCAGAGGGTCATCAGGAAGTCGTGGCTCGGGAAGGGAGGTTGAAGGGCCTCCCCGGTCCTGCCAGAAAGGTGGGGGGGTGTTTGGGCAGGCAGGAAGTCCCATCAGGGGTCAGGGGGGATTTGCTAGAGGACGCTGAAAAGCCAGGGAGGTTGGGGGCCATGGCCATGGAAGGGAAACGTGTGCCAGTGAAGTGGTTGCTGTCCCCTATGGGCCCCACCGGTAGGGAAGGGACTTGTCCTCGGTCAGGCCAGTTGTCTCTTAGAAGACACTGAGCCAAGCCCACCACCCCCTCCTCCTGGGAGGAGGGAGGCAGAGGAAGAAGTGTGTGCAGCCATGAGGAGGAGGGCCCTGGATCTGAGAGGGGCTCCCTGGGGTGCTTGGAGTCCAGTCTTCGTGTCCCAGTAACTGCAGGAGACAGGCTCTTTCCAAAGGGCAGTGGCGATATCACCACTCAGGGAAGTCTGAGTTTGGGAGTCTCCGGCGGTGTGGGAGGGCCCGGGGTGTGGCCTGGAAGGGAGCACTGGCTGCGAATAGAAATGAGGAGACCCATAGGAGTCCCCTGACCTGAGGGACCACAGAAGGTGGGGTGGGAGGGAAAGCAGGTGAATGTGAAAGCTCAGGGGGCAACGGCTGAGGAAGGAAGAGCATGGTGTGTGTGTGAGCGTGGAGGGGGGTGTTAGACCCCCACCCCCACCCCAGCACAGCACTGTCCCCCGTTCCCGGGCCCCAAGCTTCCCCACATTTCTGTGTTACTTTGAGAGATCTGAGAGAAAGTTATGGCCATGCGTGCAGGAAACAGCAGGGCATGATGACGGCCCCCAAACATACCTCTTCCTCCTTTAGTGATAAAACTCAGAATTTCAATGGGGCAGCGAGCTTCTACCTCCCAGCTTCCCTTACAGCGAGTTTCAGCGTTGCGGTGAAATTCCAGCCAGTGGGGCGGGAATGGAAGGGATGCGGGCCAATTCTGGGCAGTACCCTGATGGGGAAGGCTCCACGTCCCTTTTCTCTGCTCAGAACACAGATGTAATGGCAGGAGATGGAGCAGTCATCCCAGACCTCGAGACAGAAGCCACATGTCGAGGAGGGCTGAGTGACAAGATAGCATGAGTCTGGGTCTTCTGCACTGGAAAACTGCCAAATGGAGTCTTGAACTGCTTATCTGAGGACCCTAATGAGAGAGAAAGATACCTTCCTCTTGGTTAAGCCATGATTATTGTCACTTTTGTTACAGCAGCTGAACTTGTATCTTAACTCGCATTACAAATAATGCTACCTAGAGTTATGGAGATACTACATGTCAGTGTTCTGAGTGTTTCCTGTGTGGCATTGAATTTGACCACCACATGCCAATGATTTAGTGAGCAGCATGTTATCCTGACTTTCTAACCACCTTGATCTGTCTCCTCTCTCTTTGGCATCCTCAACCCAGCCAAGGCCAGGTTGCTGGGGACAAGTCCAGGTACCCGTCCTCCAGACCCTATTTGTCTCTGTCACATACCAGGCGTTGGATGGTGCACGCACGAAGGGCCCACACCTATAAACTGACTCAGGCTGACACAGCCCTGCCTGCCCCGATTTCACAGGGAGGCATCACAGCATGCTTCTCCATGTGGAGGAGGAGTGGCAATAGCTTCTTGATGGCAGCAGGGTGCTCGCAGTGGTCTGTGTTCTGTTTCTTACCACCACTGCCACCCCCCGCTGAGCCAATTGCCCATTGCGACGTAGGGGGTCAGAGCGACATGACAGAGGACTTAGTCTTGAATTTACTCTGATTGATTTTTCAAAAGGCAAATTGCTCCAAAAGTGTTTTGAGCGCCCCGTTAGTAACACATCTCTTTCTTCGCCCTCGCACCTGACCGCGGACCTGGTTCTCAGGACGGTGCTGTGGAGAACCATCAGGAGAGACTGCTTCGTGATTGGCCAGGTCTGCGGCTGGCTAGCCTGCCCGCCCGCGGTCTGTGGCACCAGAGGGCAAGGGCAGCAGGGTGCCAGCTCTTCAGTATGGACAGAACACACAGATGCCAACGGAACAGGCATCTGCTTGTTTTGCCTCCCTGAGCATCCCTTCAGCCCCTTTCTGCTCACAGCATCTCACTTTCCTTTCAGGGAAGTACCTACTGCTTGTTTGATGGGATTAAGTTCTGCTCTCTCTGCCCATTAGGCACCGGACCCAGACCCAACTAGAGGGTCTCTCCTGGGCACCCAATGGCGTGTCTCAGGCAACAAGATGGTTGGCGGTTAGGGCTGGCTTGTCTTGAGTCATGAGTTCTTACTAATCGGAATATTGACCAGCATTTACACAACTAATCAGAACAACTTCAAGGTTATCCTTCAATGCTGTCACTGTCTCACACATTTAATGTGCATTCTTGAGGTGAGAGAAGAATTGCATTAGAGCCAACAGGGAGGACATGGGTAGGACACTGTGCTGCTGGGCGGGGATGGCCCCAGGTCCTCTTCTTCTCAGGTGAGCTTGCCCAAATCTCCCTTTTCATTCTGGAAGCCCCCTTGCAATCAGAGCAGCGACACTGCACGACCTCAGGGGCACCATTCACATGCTCTCTCTGGAGCTGTGCAAAGAGGTGGCCTTGCCCAGTGGCCTTCCAGTACATTCTTCATTGTTGCTGAAGTTAGCCCAGGTAAACTTGTGAGGGCTAGAGCCATAGAGCCTAACCTGGAACTTTAGCCATCCTTGGGCCACTGAGTAGTACTGCTCTCAAACCTTTCAGCAGCCGGACCAGCTTCCCTTTTCCTTGAAGTGCCTCAAGAATAGGGTTGTCAATACAAATTGTTGTCAGTACAAATATAAATATAAATATAAATGCGCTATTTTTAGTATGTGTCCTATGCAACATTTGGGGACCAGGGAAGAAACTGATGTCGTACCTTTTGGGGTTGGTCAAAAGACACTCACCTCCCCCTTTATTCTGCTCCCCTGAACCCCAACATGTAAATGGCTTCTTTAGGTGGGGACATATTACCAGATGATTCCCCAGAGAGGAGCCATCTGAAACAAAATGGATCAGTCAAGGCAGCTCCCCAGGATTTTTTCAAACAGAAAGTAAGAAAGAGTTAAATGTTTTCAGGCATTGGAGTTTGGAACACACTAAGCCTAGGGACAGGACAATTTCCTGCCCGTGGCCAGGACTTGGTGTTTACTGGCAGAATGTGTTGGATGATCAGGTGGAAGCAGAAAGGAGAAAGGGAGGCAGTTCTGACCGTGTTCAAGTCCTGGGTTCCAACTGTTCTTGAGGCCTCCTAGCCTTTGCCGTGTTTTAATTTTTGACATGTTCTTTGATTCTATGAACCATTATGTTCTTTTTTGCCCCAGAGATGAAACCAAATCCATACTTGGTTGTATTGGAGTAAGCTGGGAGTGTCTCTCTTCCCAAGATGTGAGTGGGAGGCATGGCTTACTCATCTCAGCCTCCCCAGCTTCTAGCCCAGCACCCTGCATGGAGTAGGAGCTCAGTCGTGTTTGAAATAAATGAATAGATGCCATGCCTTTGGAGATCAGTAGCATAATGTACACTTGACAGGTTTCATTTTTTAAAAATTTAAAAAAATGTTTGTATTTTATTTTTGAGAGAGCGACAAAGCGTGAACTGGGGAGGGGCAGAGAGAGGGAGACACAGAATCTGAAGCAGGTTCCAGGCTCTGAGCTGTCAGCACAGAGCCCGATGCAAGACTCAAACCCATGAACCACGAACCTGAACTGAAGTCAGACACTCAACTGGCTGAGCCACCCAGGAACCCCTGATGGATTGTACTTCTTAAAGGAAAGTCACTGACCCCAGGTACATTCTAAGCCTTGAAACTTAGAGTGGCGATTCCCTCAGCTCCAAGCGGGCCTGCGTAGGGGGAAGGTTATGGTTGAAGGTCACAGCTGGGTGCGTGCTTTTGCCTAGGGAGGAGAATAATGAAGCCTTCATGATCCAGAGTGTGGCTGCTGAAACAGCCTGACTTCAAAAGCTAGCTTCCTTGACTCCACCGTTGCTTCCATTTTCTTCTAGGCGGATGAGAATGGAGTAGGAGATAGTCCTGTTGGATCTCTCTAAAGAGACCCTGACAAGTTGGCCCTGGCTCACCTGGTTCATATCCAGGACGGCTCCTGTCAGCAGGGAAGCAGAGGGAAGGGTCCCTGCAAGGCGTGCCATGGCGGTGGCACCAGCAACAAACTTAAGTTCAAGTGCTCAGGCACCACCCCTGCTGTCACTGAGCTTCTGGCTTGGGTGGGCTCTGGCCCTTAGAGGCCCATTACCCAGGCTCTCTAAAGACTGGAATTTAGTAGTGGTGGGGGGGGGGTTTCAAAGTTCTCAGGTTACACCAGAGGAGGGCACCTGGGGCATGACCTTCACCCCCACCTTCCCAAGACTAGCAGGAAAGAGGAGTCCACTTTCAGCCCCAGTGGCCAGCTCTCTGGAAGGAGGCTCCAGTGAGTGCCTCACCTTCCCTAGACAGCAGTGCACCCCGGCCCCCTGCCCGTGGCCCCATCTCCCACACTGTGCAGGAAGACGGTTCTTTCTGCCAGTGGATGAATGAACTCTGTTCCCTCCTGCACTCGAGGAATTCCACCCCCCTGAATTATTTATGTCAACCATTCGAGTAGAAGGAGAATTTCGGAGCTGGGAGA
This sequence comes from Proteles cristata cristata, assembly GCA_017311185.1. NCBI lineage: Eukaryota > Metazoa > Chordata > Mammalia > Carnivora > Hyaenidae > Proteles > Proteles cristata. The sequence goes on from JAESUZ010004369.1 coordinate 180,325, forward strand.
ATTTGTTTGTATTTTCACGATTTATAATGCTCTTTTTGTCAGCCCAATTTGCCTATAACAAAAGGATGGCCTAACATTCAATTATAGAGAGAAGAAACACAAAAAGCAAACTAAGGCTTTGCAACATCAAAGTGAATATTATCTTTGCCGAAATGTAAAGGGATGTAGGAAAAAAGGCTGATCAGAAGGTTCTGTTAATAATGGGCTTGTCAGCTGATTCCTGAGGCCCCTCTTGGAGCTAAAGTTCTAGAGACTTAGATCCTTTCCTGTATTTGTTCTGTTTTTCTCTGGTTTTGTGTTCTTATCATGGCTCCTTATCCACTGCCTTTGCTTCTTCCTTGCTCATCACATTTGCATGCTTATTTTTGTGACAATAGTGAGAAAAGCCTCTCCCCTGTGGAAATGTTAGTGCGGAGATGCTTCCTCTTGGCTGTGTCTTCCCTAGGACTGTATTCCCACTGGGAGCTTCTCAGTGGCTGGTCTTCTTGTCCTTTCTCCTCAGAAGGATAACCTGGTCACTTACTGACCTACAGACCTTCAGATTCGATAGCTATCATTCTTCATCATCAACTATGGGTCAGGTAGCATGCCAAGTGTTTGAGATACATTATCTCACTTAAAATTCCTTGCGATCCTTTGAGGGCATATTATTCTCCCATGTGACAGATGAAGAAACTGAGTCTTGACTGATGTCCCACAGCTTGTCAGTGCCCAAGCCAGGGTTGGGACTAAAACCTTCCAGACTCCAGAATCTTTTTCTCTTTTTTAATTTTGATTTTTAAGTTTTTTAGAAGGAGAACGAGAGAGAGAGAGAGAGAGACAGAGAGAGAATGTGGTTGGTGGGTAAAGTGTCTGACTCTTGATCTTGGCTCAGGTCTTGATCTCAGGGTCCTGAGTTCAAGCCCCACATTGGACTCCATGCTTGGTCTGAAGCCTACTTTAAAAAAAAAATGGCTGGAGTTTAAAAAACTGAATGCCATCTCTTGGCCATTCCTGGGAGAGTCCTTCTGAAAGGCCAATGCTTCTCTGCCCAGATTCCTCATAAAGGAGCTTTGTGGTAAGTTCACAAAGGCCCAGGAGGCAGTCTCAATGTGGCAGATTCCTAAGCAGTCATGGCAGACAGATGGGTCAGATTTTCTGCTCTGCCCACACCTGTCCTAACCATTTGTGTCTTCTTTTAACACTCCAAGCAGAGCTGGTGACGTACAAACCTCCCTGACCCCCGTCATTGAATTTTGGACAAGGCATGGGCAGAATGGCACCTGACTCATGCTATGTTAATTAAATTGTTTCCCTCAAGAGTTTGAAATAGAGGACTTCAAGATGCTAAACGTTCTGGAAGTGAGAAGTTATGTAAATTCAGGTCTGAGGTAGCTGTGTTTGGCTTAATAAGCAAGTGGAACAGAAAAGGTCTATTAGGATTGGGAGAAAGAGAGAAGTTGCCAGTTCCCATCCTCTCTGAGGCCCACTTGTGTTTCCTGTTTTGTTTCCTTGGTTTTATGAAACGCCTCCAGAGTCTTTCAATAAATTCCTCTTTTTTTGCCAAGTCTGAGCAAATTTTACTTCTTACAATCAAATGAATTTTTACCTAGTGCTTCTAAAACTTTACTGCAGATAGAAAACATGAATACCTGTATGGCATACTCTTAGACCATAGGACAAGCACACTGGCACCATTCATGGCACCACATCTGGGGATCTTTGCTTTACTAAGACATTGGATACCATAGGAATAGGGTTTGTAATCAGTGGACTGACAAAGAAAACACAGAATGGCTGGGGAATTGAGGGGGATATGGGTTCATGCTGAAGTGCAATGCGGGTGTGAACATCCCTTCCTTCCAGGACAGGTGACCAGTAGCCTTTAAGTACTGTCACTTTCCTCGTTTTGGGACCTAGATGTGGTCTGGATCCTTGAGGTCAAAGCTTTGGAGGACTCATAGCTGCACATACTGGACTAACGGATTTGCTGGGTCTTTCTTGCAGTCATGCATAGAGTATAGCAAGAGAGAGACAAACTTCTGTCTAGGTTGTCCAGGCAAAACCACATGGGACAATTATGTACTTAACCCTTTTTATGAGATGTCCTTTCTTTTGTACCTGTATCAAGAGTTCTGAGCTGCTAGGGGCCATATCAAGAAATTATTAATTTACTTTGCCAATATTGCTACAGTTGAATTCTCTGCCATACCCTTTCTGTGGATCAAGTCAGTGCCTTGATTAGAAAAAAAGAGGGATCCTGATAACTGGAAATGTGTAAATGTATATAATTGAAAAGGAGGGAAACTGGGCCCCTCCAGTGAGCTTTCCACTGCATACCCTGTAAACAAATGTTATGATGCATTCCACTGTAAAATGCATTCTTTTACTGGGACATCATAAACAAAACCTAAAGACAAGAAGCAGACTGGGAAAAAATATTTGTAGCATATAAAGCAGAGAATACATTACCATCCATTATATGTAAAAAGTTTCTATAAATTATTAAGAAAAGGAGTCTAATTATTTAAAAAGGTAATTTATAAAAGAATACAAACAACTTAGGGGCACCTGGGTGGCTCAGTCAGTTAAGCATTCAACTCTTTTTTTTTTTTTAAGTTTATTTATTTATTTTGAGAGAGAGAGCATGTGTGGGAGGGACAGAGAGAGAGAGGGAGAGAAAGAATACCAAGCAGCCTCTGCATTGTCAGCACTGAGCCAGATGTGGGGCTTCATCTCACGAACTATGAGATCATGACCTGAGCAGAAATCAAGAGTTGGATGCTTAACCAACTAAGGCACCCAGGCACCTCAAGCACCTGTCTCTTAATCGCAGCTTGAATCTTGATCTCAGGGTGGTGAGTTCAAATCCCACATTGGGGTCTGTGCTGAGTATGAACCCTACTTAATAAAAAAGAGAGAGCATACAAATAACTTCAAAACTCATCCCACCAGCAAACTAAAATAAGACTGACTTACTATTTTCTATTCATTACACTCACTAAAGTTAAAAAGAAAAATGATTTATAATTAATGGTTTTGAAAAATGAGTGATTATATATATCATTGGTGGGAATGGAAATGTAAATAAATACTGAGTTTGGGGAAGGTAATATGTAATATCTATTGCATTATAATTCAATTTCTAGGAATTTATAGAAATACTTACCCATGTACAGTCATAAGTAATAGATGGGTACAAGAATGTTTCCTTTAGCAGTTTATAAGAATAAAGAACCAAACCAAAACTAGATCATTCCCTATTTCTGTCACACAGTCTTTCTTTGAACAGGGCATAATTGATTAAGTTTACCCTCAACAAATTACAATTTTATTTTTCTGAAATTATGCCCAATTTGTGTTGATTAGAGTCTAGGGTGTTTCCAAATTCTTGAGTCATGCCTTCCAAAAAACATTTTAGTTTATTCCCACAAATCTGTGTATGAGTTTTACTATTTTAACTCTCAGAGGGCCATCTTATTTTCTAGCATCCTTGTAAGAGCAGAAATTGGATAAAAAGCCCCACGAATTCAGCATATTATTAACTTTCCTTTCCCATTTTTGAGTCAAGAGGGCTATGGCTCTAACAGACTCATCGTCACATTGCTGAGGCAGAGGAATCCTGGGTGGAAGGTATGGAAGTGAGGGAATCCAGAAGAGAGGGGAACCAAACCATAATCAGTTACTGCTAAGTGCCTGGCACCATAAAAAGCAGAGAGTCACACTCATGGGTGACTTCACTCCACAAGAGACATTTGGCCACATTGGGGACATTTTTAGTTGTCACAACCAGAAAGCTGTTACTGGCATCCAGGGATACTGCCAAACAGACTACAATGCACAGGACAGGCTACCACAACAAAAGATTATCCAGCCGAGAATGTCAGTCTCCCGGAGGTTCACTACTGATAGAAGGTGATCTAAAGCATCCTACATGGATTATGTCATTAATATTCCCAACAACCCTATGAAATAGGAACGGTAGAAAGTCTCTTAGTAGACTTGCACTAAATTAATTCGCTAACCCAATTAACTGTTGTTGTCTGTTTCCTCCATAAAACATAATGAGTGATATGCATGGAACATAAAATGCTCAAGGCTGGCCACTGTCGACAATGCTTTACGCTTCTGCTTTATCAATAGAGCTGTGCTTACCAAATTGCTTTTGTTACTGATGCTTGTAATTTTCTTATTGTAATTATGTCATTTAGTCACATATTACATAAATCAGAATTTCTCAGTCTTGGTATTGACAAAAAAGTCAGAATGTGAGTGCAAAGTAGGAAGGAATTGCTTCTATGGTAGTAGATATGGCAGAGGTCTCCTAGCCCTTACAATCCTGTCTCCTCTGATTCCTGGGTAAAAGCTGGACTACATTTCCCAGACCCCTTTGCATTGGATGGGACCATATTTCTACTTCTCACCAATGGAATGTGAGCCAGGTGATACTCATCACTTGTAGGCAGAGGTAGTTAAGGAGTAGATGCGCCTTCATCATCCTTTCCCCTGCTTCTCACTTGATTCATTCCCAAGACAAGCCAGGTGCTGAAGTTTGCAGAGCTCAAAGTGAAGGAGCTTGCATTCCTGAATCATGGTTGGAGGAGAGCCATTCACCGGTCAGGAACAACTGTTTGGTTTTTATGCAAATAAGAAATAAACTTCTATTGCTCTTGAACCATTATACATTTCTGGGTTTGACTATTAGAGCCAATAGTGTTTCCTTAACTAATGCAACTGGGTTAAAGACTTTGGAAATACTTGTTGGGGCGCCTGGGTGGCTTAGTCGGTTAAGCGTCCGACTTTCGCTTAGGTCATGATCTCGCGGTTCGTGGGTTCGAGCCCCGCGTCGGGCTCTGTGCTTGACTGCCAGCTCGGAGCCTGGAACCTGTTTCAGTCTGTGACTCCCTCTCACTCTGACCCTCCCCTGCTCACGCTATCTCTCTCTTTCCTAGAAATAAAACATTAAAAAAAAAAAAAAGACTTTGGAAATACTTGTAAAAGTGAGTCCCTCAAAACTTGCCATTAAATTAGGTGTGGAGGAGACAATGGTAAAATCATAGGAATAAAGTGATAAATATCTTAAATAATTTTATAGTCATATTTCTTTTTAGGAGTCTTTGAGTTCTCACTCCATTTTGAGGTAAACACTGATTAGGCATTACTTGCATGGTTCATGCAAGAAAATTATCTCAGAATCCAATCAGCAAAGGCCTGGTCTTACATCAAAAGATTGACCTATTTTTTTTAAAAAATGGGAAGGAGGTGTCTGGGTGGCTTGGTTGGTTGAGTGACTGACTCTTGATTTCAGCCTTGGTTATTATTTTACTGTTTATGAGATCAAGCCCCACGTTGGGCTCTACTGGTGGCATGGAGCCTGCTTGGGATTCTCTCTCTCCCCCTCTCTCTGACTGTCTCTCTCTCTCTGTCCAAATAAATAAACTTTAAAAAAAGACCTATACAGTTCCTTGAAAATAAATAGTTAAATATATACATGTACATATATATATTTATGATTTCTTGTTTATACTGACTACTTATGATAACTTAATTACTACTAGTCCCAATGCCATCGGATGAGAGAGCTTCTAGGGGTCTACCATTTTACAGATGAGGAAAGTAGAGCTCAGGGGGGTAAGGTGACTTCCCAGATCATGTGGCTAGCAAGAGGCAGAGTAAGAATCCACTTCCAGACTCCCAAACTGTCCACTGTTAGCCCATGTGGTGGCTTTCCTTCCTTTTGGGAGCACTGAGATTACTGAGCCAGACACAGGCAGTGGTGATCTCTCTGTACAATGGAGAAGCCAGCTGGCTTCAGATGCTTGTTACAGACCATGAGTAGCAAATGTTCCTGTGGAGTTTGGTCATTTGACAAAAGCTTAAGCTTATAGGGTATTTAACAGCATGAAAAATGGAGCCCAGACACACAGGTCCTGGCCCCATGTCAAAGCCCTCAGCCTCGGCTCCCCACAATGTGACTGGTACCCCCGTTCTTCCAATGCTGTTGGAAGATATTGATTCAGAAGATATTGACTCTCGAGCTCCCTCTCACTGACACAAAGCTTTCTTTACAGTTTACAGATTCCTGATATGTTATCTTGGTTAAGACTCTCAACCTGTAAGGCAGGTGGGGAGCAGATTTAACTTCATTTTATGGAAGATTGAGCCTGAGGAGGATTTAATAATTTCCCGAAATCCCATGATTACTGCATGGCAGGGATAGACCTGAGATATAAAGTCAGGCCTGAACTTCCCAGTCCCATGTTCCTTCTGCCGCCACAACCCAGTCCCATTGTCCCCAGCCCTGCACCTCTTCAGTGGGGGTAACTTGGTGCCCTGGTGACAGTATGCCTTGGGATATGGCCACACCTGGATTAAGCCAGGGTTCTCTGACTCTTATCAGCCTGAGCGGCAGTTTTTCATCTTCTGCACGGGAATGGAGAAGCTTATCAGCTCATACATGGCACGTACATTTGGTGAAGGCCACAGTGATAGTGCCTGGCTCACATTAGGTGTTCCATCACTGCTCACCCCTCACCTACGTACTCTGTACAGTTGTCCCGTGTCTGTCCATAACGGAGTATTGATGTCTGCACCCTGCACCTGTGCCCAGCATCTCACCCTCACTACCAGCTGCCTCTGAGGCCTTCTATACCTGCCTGGAAGTTTCCTAAGAGCAGGGACCATGCACCCTTGATGAAAAATTCTGGAGGTGGCTTATGTCCTTGACCAGGAGCCAGGAGATCCGGATTACAGTCTTAGGTCACTTCCTCTGAGCTTCAATTTTCCCCGTTTGTGAAATGAGGGGGTATGACTAGATGATCTCTCAGGTCCTTTTGAATGAAGGTACTCTATGGTTTCCAGATCTCTCATACAGAATGGAAGCTCCTGATGATAGAAGAATAGTGGCTCCTTCTCCCCCTGATACTCTCTACACTCAGACAACCGATAAATGTTTGGGTGAGCTGAGCATGGTGCTACAATCTCGAGGGAGACGCAAGGAAGACAAAACAGCTACTGCTCAAAAGTCCTCTCTCCCGCAGGAGTCCCATACACCACAGTCATTGAAGAGACCAAACAAGTAGACATGTTAACACTGAGGACGCTTAATTCAGGCCCTGAGCATCTCTCCCTTGAAGGAATACAAAACAAGCAATCTTCTCACAGACTTCCTTGCTTCTAGCATCTCCCCTTGCTAACTCATCCTCCTCATGGCTTCTCGGTATACAAAAGACAAATCTGATCAAATTGCTCACCTGCTTTGAATCCTTCAGTGCTTCCTCTCTTTCTAGAAAAGTCTGAATTCATTACATGGTACAAAACCCTTTGCCATCTGATCCCTGCCTACCTGGCAGGACTCCAGTCATCATTACTCCTCATTGGCACCCTTCACGCTGGTCGTTTGGAGCCACCTGCTCCCATCACCTTCCCCAGCCCCTCCCCCAGCATGCTTGGAAAACCTCTGCCGCCACCGTGACTTGCTTGACCAGCTTAGGTACAATCCGATCACATTTCTTTCACTTATCTCCACATTTCAGCCTAAGGTGCCCTTATCAACAGGAATTCCAGAATGTTCCTCTTAGGGCTTCTCACCCCCCACTACTCTGCACACAATTACCTAACAACCTGGCAGAGAGTTCAAAGAGGTTAGCAGGTGAGAAAAAGCTAAGGAAAGATCAGAGCCATGCAAGATAAACCAGGACAGGTTCCTGGAGAAAGAGAACTTTCATCAGGAGTTAGAAATGTACAAGGACTTGGGCAGGTAGATTGGGTTGGTAATGGGCATGGGAGGGCCCTTAAGTATAGCAGCAAGAGCTAAGAGGTGAAAAAAAAGCAGCATCCCTGGCTCAGAATTCAATGCCTTGAAGTTGATAAATTCCAGTCTGGTAAGAATTTCAGGAAACGGGTACACTCATTCAATGCTGATATTGTTCCAAATTGGTGCGGCCCTTAAGAGCCATAAACATGTTCGTGTTTTTGACAACTAATCCTGCTCACGAAAATTTATGCTTAAGGAAATAATTCAACAGAACACCAAAAGCTCTTTGAACAATAGTGTTGGTAGAGGCATTCTTTATGGTAGAGAACATCTGAAAGCAATCAAAAGTTTGACAATAGGAGCTGGTTAAATAAAACATGAACCGTCCATATAATGAAGTGTAAGGAAGACATTAAAAATGATATTTCAAATTTGTATTATTCAGAAACAATTCAGCGAATATTGATGGGGGGGGTGCCTATTGGCCCACTAGGGCTGCCAAAGCAAAGTACTACGGACCGGGTGGTTTAAACAATAGAAAGTTCTAGAGTCTAGAAATCTGAGATCAAGGTGTTGGCAGGCCAGGTTTCGTTGGTGACCTCTCTCCTTGGCTTACAGGTGCCCATCTTCTCCCTGTGTCCTTACATGGTCTTCAAGTATGTGTCTGTGTCCTGATTTCCTCTTCTTAGAATAACACCAGTCTCAAAAAAATGAAACAGACAAGAACACAAGTTTTATTGGATTAGGACCCTCACTAATGGCTTCATTTTAGCTTAATTACCTGTTTAAAGATCCCATCTCCAAATACAGTTGCATTCTGAAGCATGATAGATTAGGACTTCAACCTATGAGTTTGGGGAGTACCTAACTCAGCTCATAACAGGTTTATTCTGGGTCTGGAACTGTGCTGTGAGTTTGGGGGACTGGTGGGAAAAAGTCCTAGCCACTGGTTGCCAGTCACCTGTGGAAAAGACTGGCTTTAATGGAAGGCTAGAACTCCATCAAGGCAAGGGGGCAGGGTAGGCAATCTGTGCAGTGAACTATTAAGACAAAGGTCCAGAAGTAGAGCTCAGATCACATTGGCCTCTATGAAGTGGGATGCGGTACACACAGGACTCAAGGGCTATAATCACAAAGTGACTTTATTTTGTCTTCTACTCCCTTTTCAAATTCATTCAGCTGGGAAATTTGCTCTTCTGCTCCTGCACAAATTCTCACTCAGTCTTATGACTTTCTGATCACTTTGAGGTAATAAGTGCTTTGGGTCATGTTAAGTTATTGAACTCTGCCCCAGTTTAGAAATTAATATAATAATCAAGGCTTCTCCCTTAAGTTGCAGCTCCCCCCTCCCTGGCTGGGTCTGCTATAGGTGGGCTATCTGGGGACAGGGGGCTGAGCAATGTTAACCTTTTCCCTCTGCTTGTCCTCCTTCTCTGCCTCTATATCGGGCCCTTGGTAGCCTGGGGTTGAGGGAAGGGAAAAAGGATGGACCACTCCTGTGCACACATCATCTCCATGGATAGAAGAGGATTCGCAGGCTTTCACTTGGGGAGTGGTAACACTTACTGGGCTGTGGAGGAGAGAGTGTCCTACAAGAGGGCTTCACCAGGTGTGGACTAGTCTGCCTACATAGAGGGTCATCACTCAAGGCCTTTTGGCTCCTAAAGAGGTGACACAGGCTGGTCTGTGGTTTCTTTTTCTTTTCTTTTTTTTTTAAATTTTATATTTTATTTATTTCTGAGAGAGAGAGAGAGAGAGAGAGAGAGAGAGCGCATGAGCAAGCAGGGGAGGGTCAGAGAGAGAGAGAGAGGGAGACACAGAATCTGAAACAGGCTCCAGGCTCTAAGCTGGCTGTCAGCACAGAGCCCAACGCGGGGCTCGAACCCACAAACTGTGAGATCATGACCTGAGCCGAAGTCGGAGTCTTATCTGACTGAGCCACCCAGGTGCCCCTGGTCTGTGGTTTCTTAAATGGCCACCTTAACCTCAATCTGCTCCAATCAGGGCAAGAAGCAAAGTCAACTCCAACAGAAACTGCAATGGAAATTGATTGGGCTTCTGGGACTATGTTTGGTTTTCCATTCTCCGTGGAAGTGGTAAGAGAGGTCATAGGTGGTGACACTCGCGGAAGAGAAATAGGTTCAGACCTGGTCTGAGGTCTCACAGTGGATAGGAACTGGATCTATAGACCTCTGACCCCTAGAGTTGCATTAACTGTTCAGATGAGACAGCATGGCATTAAAAGAATAGGGCTAGGTACCTAAATTCTTACCCCATCTCTATGTTAATTAGCTCTGTGGCCTTGAACAAGTCACTTGGCCTCTCAGTCTTATTTTATCTAGTAGATAATAAGTTTTCACTCACAGAATTGTCATAAGGATTGCAACATATGAAATACACAAAAGCATCTACCCTGTACCTGGTATGTGAAAAACCCAGAATTAACATTATTTTCTTCTCCTTCTCTGATTAAGGCTGACATGCAACCTTCTCCCTGGTCTAGATGAAAGACCACTGAGATGTGGCTTGGTTGATTCCCCAGGATTCCAGATTATGTTTGGAGTTTCCAGGACCTCAGGTGGCCCAGGAAATACCATGAGGGTGGATGTAATTAAGAGTTGTGTAGGTAGTGGTGATGCTCAAGGAATCCCTGTTTCTCTACTTGAACTTCAGCTGCTCCTGGTGCCAAGGATCCACCAAGCTCTGCATCACAGAAGGCTCAACCTCTGGGCAATTGGAGTCCTAATAGCTGTGACCTTGGACTTGTGGTCCTAATGGACGTTGCCTGTCCTCCACTGGCCACCAGCCAAGTGCTTGTTTGTCCTGCCCAGACCTTTAAATCCTGCTCCTCCCGCCCAGCCCTGTTAGGTAGGGACACAATCTCCTTCCTGTTTCCACCCAAAAGGAATTCTGTAGAGTGACTCCTGATGCCCCATCTAGCCCTCTTTCACCCCAATTGAGGAGCAAGGTTGTGACCTACCTGAGGACGGAGCCGCATGTGAGTGCTGAGCCCCTCCTAGGCTCCGTCTTGAGACCGGTCCTCTGAGTTGCTCCCTCCTCTGGGGTGAGTTTAGCAGAGTGTGTTCTGGCTCGTGCTCCTTGGGGATGGAAACGGGTCAAAGTACGCTTCTCAGAAAAGTTAGAACCATTACTTGCATACAAATATAGGATGAATATGTGTCAAAGATCTGTTTAACTCATTAATGAGGAGACATTAAAGCTGGTTCTTAAGATGAAGAGATTTACAGAGCTTGGAAAGGAACACTGAAAATTTATTAAATTAGATGCAAAACCGGTTAGTACCCTACGGTGGATAAAACTGTGGCCTCCAGAGTTATTTTTCCTTCCAAAGGAAACCATTTGCATCTCAATCGGACAAGAATCTGCAAATTAACATGTACTGTTAGTGACTGTTAATGAATCTGGGCCCTATAACATAGTCAATAGAAGTCGAGCAAAGATTCATTTCTCCAAGAGAATTCAATAAATCTTGGTGGGGCTGTTAGACAACTGTCCACTATAACATTGAGAAGACAAAGCAGCCATATTTTGCATTGTTTTAAAGGTTTTTTTTTTTTATAAGCCAGGGTAATTTTTAACAAGGGTTAAGTGGGGCGCCTGGGTGGCTCAGTCGGTTAAGCGTCTGACTTTGGCTCAGGTCATGATCTCATGGTCCGTGAGTTTGAGCCCTGCGTTGGGCTCTGTGCTGACAGCTGAGAGCCCGGAGCCTGCTTCAGATTCTGTGCCTCCTTCTCTCTATGCCCCTCCCTCACTCATGCTCTGTCTCTCTCACTATTAAAAATGAATAAATGTTAATAAAAAAATTTAAAAAGCAAGGGATAAGTTCAGTACAGGGAAGGGGATAGTAACAAGCATATGTGAATATTTTATTAAAATATTTTTTGTTATCTCTATCTTTGCAAGGCCTGCTGTTAATTCTTATTCTTCTTTTTTTTTTTTTAAATGTTTTTATTTATTTCTGAGAAAGAGAGAGGCAGAATGAGCAGGGGAGGATCAGAGAGAGGGAGACACAGAATCTGAAGCAGTCTCCAGGTTCTGAGATAGCTGTCAGCACAGAGTCCGACGTGGGGCTTGAACCCAAGAACCGTGAGATCATGACCCGAGCTGAAGTCAGACGCTCAACCAACTGAGCCACCCGGGAGCTCCAGGGCTGTTAATTGTCGGCCTCTCTGATGGTCCAGACCTTGCTGTCCTACTCCACCCCACCCCCCACCCCGCCCCCAGGAGGCAACACCCATTCAACTTTCAGACTAGGAAAGCACAGGAGGAAACAGACTCATGCATTTTCTGCTACAAATTTGCTGAGATGCCAGTTTAATAAACAAAATAAATATCTCTTCCCAGCATTTTCTCCCTTTATGAATATGTATGAGCTCTTAGAATTTAGGGAAGAAGTGGCCTTCTGGGGACAGCTCCTGGATTTAAAGGTCCCTAGACAGAGAGTGGCAGAGGGCTTGGCTGCTTATTCTTCAACTCCCCGCTCTTCCATCCACATCCCAGGCCTCTGAAGATGTTGAGGAGGAAACAAGAGGAGGTGAATGGCCGTATTGTATAACCAGTCGCCAAACACTCAGCGAATGCCTACTGTATGACGGTCATAAAGTTAGGACCAAGATGCATAGTCAAAATGACCAAAATGTATGGTCCGGTCCCTCGCAAGTTCATGGTCTCCCAGGAGAGAAGCCCAGAGACAGGCAAATTGCAGGTGCAATTGTGATAAATACATCGACAGAAGCCTGTGTGTGGTAGAGGGTTTCGTTTATAAGGTAGCTCAGGGTAGAGAAAAAAACCTGGACTGTGTAAGCAGACACATCTACTTTTGGACACCTTATTTACAAAATGGGGTCAGTGCCTTCCTGTTTTTGTGATTATTGAGAGTAATGTAGGTAAAGCACTAAATATAGTAAGCAGCACCTTGTTGGAACTCAGTAAATTATAGCTATTAATAAGAAGCACTGATCTTTTTCCCCCTTTAGTTATAACAAACAGCTCACCAGAGAATTGCCCTTTGTGATGTATAAAGCACTTATCCGTCATCTCAACACTGGGAAGGAGGTATCTGGGGCCCCATTTCACCAGTGAAGGATCTGGGGCTCAGAGAGGTGAGGTGTCTTGGTCAAGGCCCCATAGCTAATGCAGAAGTGCTAAGAAAGAATGCTTAGTGACAACAGAAACTAATGGACCAGGTGTCATGCAGAGAGGTACGAACTGCTCAGCCTTAGCGGCCTTTCCAGGCCCTAAGAGACTTAGCCTAAGAGCACTAAGAGGAGAGACTACAGGAGACAGGGATCAGGGTGGCTTTGGCTAACGTAGGGATGGTCAGATGGTGGTGGAGGTCACGCAGCCCACTTGGGGAAATACAATCAGACGACAGCCGAAAGGTGGGGCCCCTTTCTTTTCTTACCGTCTTAGAAAAGAGCCTCGGATAGGAGAGGCCAGGCTACCTAAATGCGCACAGATTTGGGAAGCTTTGTCACTTTCCCTTGCTTGATAACTTTATCCTCATCCTATTCCCATAAGTGATGAGCAGTAAAATCCTAATAAGAGAAATCACTATCTGCATAATTTGGGGGCAGCGAGGAAACAGGAACTAAGGAGACAGCATCCTACCTCATGGGAAAAGGGGAACCCCAAGGGATGTGTGGGCGGAGGCAGCTTTTCAGCGGAAAAGGAGGCAGACTGAGTGTCAGGCACGGTCCAGAGGCTGGGAAGGGGAGGTGAGAAAACACCAGAGGTGGGGCCAGAAGGAGTCCCGGGGCTTCTCAGTGGAACAGCTGCCTGGATGTCCCCAAGGTCTTCGGATTCCAGACTTGTCATCACACCATCCACCCCCAGACAAATGCTCCATCTCCACGATCACCACAGGACGGAGGGGCTCAGAGGCAGAAGAACTCTGGGAGTTTCCAGAGAAGTTCTGGAAAGGGCAGCGTAGGGGCTGAAGAATGTTCCCTTTCTCCCTTCTAGGTTGTTGGGCTGGCCTAATAGCTAAATTGATACATGACAGATTAAAAGGAGAAAACCAAAATTGATTTCATTTGTACAAGAGCCCCAAAGATATGAGACTCGAGGAGAGTCGAGGTTTATATGCCAGCCTGAGCCAGGGAATAAGGAAAGAGAGTGGGGTTTCTAAGGGGAGGGTCATTCAAAGGACGATAGAAAGAGCAGATGCTTGGTAATTAGATATTTGCCCTTACAGACAGGTCTTTCAGATAAAGACAAAGTTATAACTGCTAATAGCTCTCTTTCTGAGCCAGGCCCCCTATCTAAATTCTTTCAGGCTGTCAGAGGGGAGGTAAAAGCTCTTCCCAAGTCTTTTGGACCTTGACTGACTTCAGGTCAAGGTAATCCACAGGCCAAAATGGCACATTTCAGGGTGGCATAGTTTGCTCCCCTTCGGTGGAAAAGAGGGATGTTGGCCATATCTTCTGCTGGCCGAGAGAGGAGGTGAGCTAGCGAAGATGGCCCAGGGGTTCGCAGCTGAGATGTGGGAGCCCAGTGGCAGGTGCCTATCAGGCAGCGAGACCTTCAGAAGAACAGCGGCACGGCGGGAGCCGCCTGGGTCCTGGTGCCTCCACCGCCACTGACTAATCTATGCTGCTCATTAACACAACTTCCCCAGCCTCAGTGTCTCCATCTGTAGAGTGGGGAAACAAATTTTTCCAGCCCAAACCATTTCATAGCATTGCTGAACAAGAACTGATGGAGATGATAGATAAAAAAGAACACTGAAAAGGGTCACACAAGTGCTGAAGTGCTACGGGAGAATTTTGTGTATCGTAGATTTTGATTAATTAATTTCTTTCCCAACTGGCAGAGTGGGGTTGTATGCCCTTTGGATCTCTCTGATCCTTGGTGCTCCGGGCGTGTGTCTCCATCCAGAATGTGTGCGGGCAGAGAAGACCAAATATCATACTTCTCCATTTTTCTCCCATCACTGTCCCACCCCTCCCTCCACCCCGGCAGCTCAGCAGGACAGCTGTGCCACAGTGTCTGCTGAGTGGCTCTCCAGTCACTGCCTCCCTGGGTGTCTGGGGGCCTTGGTGGGGGGTGGGGCGGCAGGTGAGCAGCCCGTTTCCATGCCAGCCATTGTTAAAATAGAATGGCACCTGCTTCCTCTGCACGGTTACGGCTTTAGGTTAGACTTCACATAGATTAAGGTGTGATGACGGAAAAGGGAGAGACCATGTAAGGTTTTGAGGATTCTCTTCGAAGATGTTTTGGTCTTTTTTATTTTTTTCCTTAAGTATTTTGGAGTAGATGACAGATACTATGACTTTTTTATTTCTAGATGTTTCAGTTTGCATGTGTAAAAAATTAGGGCATCTTTGATGATGATGGTGATGACGGTGGCGGTGGTGGTGTGTTTGTAAACGCAGGCAGCTCTTTTGGGGAGGATTTGGATGCTCTACTCAGAGACAGGAGAATGGACCACATATGTTCTCTTCACATCCTTCCTGGCTTTCAGAGGCTGCCATCTCACGCTCAGCCAGGGTGTCCCCACGCCCTCAAAGAGGGGGCGAGGGGAGCAGATGGGGAAGCTGACTCAAGGGAAAGGCCCCTGCGTTCTGGAGGCACAGCCTCTCCCCAAGGCCCTTGGTACCCACCGCCACCAACTCCACATCATCTCTCACTGAGAACCCTGAACAAACTCAAGTGCCAGAGCATGGGACCCAAATTGCAAATCAATGAAGTCTGAATTAAATATTGATTTCCCCCTTTTCTTTCATGGAAGCTTCTTTAGAGTAATTGTCTTGCTGGTTTTGTTTCTTACTATTTAATTTTTCATCCTGATCTTTAAACACTGTAGTGCTAAGAGACTGATAATCCTGCAAGGCAGAGCTCGGTCCTCCCTACTCCCACCCCTCCTGCCTTCTCCTCTGGTAACTTTCCTCTGTGAAGATGGAATGCCGGAAAGAGGGAGATACGTCTCATAAAGGACGACTGTGTGCCATCAGCCCACGAGGCTGTGCTGGGCAAAGGGCAGCCACCCCCACCCTCAGCGGCCCTCAGTGTGGAAGTCTCTTCCCAGCAGGGAGGGCAAGGCTTCATTCCAGGCCGGGGAAGAGATGCAGACCAAGCCTCGCAGGTGCTGGACTTCACTGGGACCCACTAGGCTGCTCGCTTCACACCCCACTTTGGGGAGACTTCCTCGATCTGCTCCTCTTAAAACCAAGGGCTCCCCTCCCCGAGTATGGGCCTAGTGGTACAGGAGGAAGATATTAGGAGGTACTGGGCTTAAAAAGATAGTGGTGATTTCTCAACTGCCCCTGCATCCCCATGTCACAGAAAATGCAATATAAGATAAATTAAGAGCAAGGAACTCCTAAAGACTTCTGATTTCCCCATAATGATGACTAGGATATCAAGCAGGAAGTCACTTGGGTATGGTTTGGGAGAGCTTGCTCTAAGCGTCGGAGTGCTGCGTATGGCAACAGGGCTGGCCCATGTCTGCGGCGAGGCTGGGATCCAGGCACCCGTTGCCTGGTGGCCTCTGGTCCTGGGGACTCCCCTCATCTCCCTGAGAACCTGTCAGTCCTGAGCTCCAGGCGACACGGAGAGCTTCCCCCAGACCCTGCCATCTTTCCAGCAGATTCTGGGCCTCCCCCACTTACGGTCAGCCATGGCTCTGTCAACCCAGCAAGAAAACAGCTAGGTCCCTATTCCCAGAAGACCCATCTGGAGGGGAGGCTGTTCCAGGATGAGCTTGTTAGCAGAGAGATTTAATTACCACCTTGCCGCCAGGAGGGGTTCTGTTTCTGTAGCACCTCCCCCCACCCTGAGCACCCCAACGTTCTTTATGAGGTGGTCTGTGGGCCTCAAGGTGAAGGAGTGGAGAATGGAAAGATCGTGACTGCCCCAGGAGATTTCAGAGGCATCCAGGAGGGAGAATCCAGCTGTGTGCGCCTCAGGCACTGCATCATTCATCTTTGCTTGGAATCCCTCAGCGTCAGGAATGGGCCAAGTCACAGTCTGAAAGGCATACAAAGCGTCCATCTATTAAACACTTGTTGAGTCCTACTGTGTGCAGCAGTGCTAACTAAGGTGAAGGAATATGGAGGCAAAACACACAGCCTGTGATCTTAGGGGTGCCGGGGTGGCTCAGTCGGTTAAGCGTCCGACTTCGGCTCAGGTCATGATCGCATGGTTCGTCGGTTCGAGCCCCGCGTCGGGCTCTGTGTTGACAGCTAGCTCAGAGCTTGGAGCCTGACTTCAGATTTTGTGTCTCCCTCTCTCTCTGACTGTCCCCTGCTCATGCTGTCTCTATCTCTCTCTCAAAAATAAATAAAACATTAAAAAAAATTAAAAAACACATAGCCTGTGATCTTAAAAACACCTGGGGAGACAGATACACAAGCAATTCCAATATTGTGAGCTAAGTGCTATGGCGGATACATCCACTAAAGTATGTAAGAGGGACACCTAAACCCAGCGTGGGGTCAGGGGAGAGGGTGCTGGGGGTCAGGACCAATTTTGAGCTGACTGTTACAAATGGGTTAGCCAAGCCAGAAAACGCTATGGGGATAAGGAAAGGTGTTCCAAGAAGAGGAAATGGCATGGAGCGAAGGAAGGGGGGCAGTGTGTTGTCTGGAATGGGGTACCTGGGGCCGTGAGAGGCGATGGAGGTGTGTCTGGGGGTCAGATTGCCTGAATATGCATCCACGTCCTGTGATCCTGAAAAGCCCATAAGCCAGGGCCAGATGAACCCAGCTTTAGGACATTTGGGGAGGTGATAAATAAATGAAATGATTTATATGAAGTGCTTAACACAGTGCCTAGTGTGTCGCTAGCCATCTGTGATGCTAGTACCGGTGAGCTGTAGGATCTTGCAAGTTATTTAACAGCTCGTCCTCAGTTTTTTCATCTGTAAAGTGGATTTTTTAAGTAGTCTATCCAGTCGCGAGCAGATGGAGGGCCTGGCTTACAGACATTGACTCTGTAACGTCGGTTCCTAGAGCAGTAGACAAGTGTTGGTCTAGTCTCCTTCCCTTGCTCTTTCATTCTTCCAGCCCCACTTCAGGCTGAAGTACTTGAAAAACAGTAGCAGCTCTTCGTTTTCCTTTCAGTTCAGGGTACATTTTGCTTTATACGCACCTTCCAGAAATAGATCTGACTCCAAGTTCAGCCCTGTTTTCACTAAACCCAAGTCGTCACAACATATTTTTAGTCTAACAATGACGTATAGATTTTTGCCTGACAAATTAGCAATGCGTTTAAAGAAAAATCCAGTGGTAGTAACAATACAGAGAAATGGGCACATTTATGCGTTGCCGGTGTCACGTGTTAGATGTAATATACAAACTGCAAACACCCCTTAGGATGGATAACTGACATGTATCAAAACCCTAGTTATGTCTAAATTATGCTTTTCCCAGTAATTCTTGATTTTGACAATCAAACCCAAGGTGATAATCCTAAATACGCATTAAAAAAAAAAGCTTGTTGCATAAATATATTTGTTGCTGCATTACTGATGATAAGAAAAAATTGGAAATAATCTATCTGATCAATCCTAAGAGAACAATTAACTAAATTATGATAGAGCCACCTACCCAAATTTATGCAATTATGAGCTACCTAGAGTCCTCAAATTGAGAGAGACTGGAAGTAGAGTGCTGGCTTCAGGGGCTGTGGGGGAGGAGGGAGTGAGGAGCTGCTGGTTAATGGGGAGAGGTTTTCAGTTTGGGAGGATGAAAAGTTCTGGAGACGATGGCGGTGATGGCTGAGCAGCACTGTGAATGTGCTTCAGGCCACTGAATTGCACACTTCAAAATGGTTATAACAGTAAATTTTATGTTACTGTATATTTTTCACAATAAAAAATGCATTGGGGGCACCTGGATGTCTCAGTCAGTTGAATGCCCAACTTTGGCTCAGGTCAGGATCTCACAGTTGGTGAGTTTGAGCCCCACATTGAGCTCTCTGCAGTCAGCATGGAACTCGCTTCGGATCCTCTGTCCCCCCCACCCCACCCCAATCCTCTTCAGCTCTCTCTCTCTCTCTTTCTCTCAAAAAGAATAATAAACATTAAAAAAAAAAAAACTAAAAAAAATGCATTGAAGAGCACTAAAAAGACATCAAAAATTCTCTTTTCTAAAACCCAAATAGAGCTTATCTGGAGTCTAGAATATGAGCTAATAAATGAGACAAAGGAGAACATTCATTCATTCATTTGTATCATAGAATACACACATATGCACCAGGCACTGTGCTGGGTATGGGGCACACAGTGAGGCAAGACGGAGCTGGACCTGACCCATGTGGTCCTCAATATTGATCTGAACTGGTGGAGTTACAGTTCTAGGGAACCTAGAACTATCTTAGTTAAGCTGAAATAGAGTATCAACTATGTCTCATGTGCTTTGATTTTGCAGGTTGGGGCTGGGTCTCTCAGCTAACAGGGCAGCTAGGTCTCAGGGAGGTATGGTGGGCCAGGTCATTTCCAGTGAACCTCTCTGTATTGCCCCACCCCCAAGAAAACTCCTCCTGGTGAAGATGGAGGCTTCTGGCTCACTTTAGGTTTAGGCTTTTGAGAGTAGGTGAGACACATGGATTGGCTAGGCATGTAAATCCTCAGAGAAACACTCTGGGGGACTTCTGGGTTAGCGTCATGGCCCCAAAGCTATGAGAAGGGCATGGCCAGCGTTCATGACCTAGCTAGAATGTGGGAGGAGGGATGGGAGGGTGCTCTCCCACAGGCCAGGACCTCACGCTCACCAAAACTTGCTAGAAAAACATTTCAGGATATCCCTAGACTCTGGGGTGGGAGGTGAGACACAATATAAGAGGGGATGGGTAGTGCTAAATGTCATGGTTGGGAGCGGCTGGGAGAGCACATGGAAATAGGGACCTTACTGCTCCAGACAGCCAGTGACGTGTGTGAGGCACAGGGGCGGCAGAAGCCACACAGAAAAGGGGTTAGGTGCACAGAGAGTAACGCTGGGTCTAGTCTGAGGCCTTGATTTGCCACTTGACATTTGGTCACCTCGGGCAAATTAGTTAACCAGCTGTGACTCAGTTTCCACATCTGCAAAATGGGGCTAAGAATAACATCTGCCTTGTGGGTTGTTAGGAGGATTAACTGAGTTTATATTTGCCAAATGCTTCAAGCAGCGCTCGGCAGGTGGTCAGCACTATGCACGTTTCTATGAAATGAGATTCAACGAGTTATTGGCTCCACAGAGCTCGCAGAGAAAGACATTCTTAAAGCCCAAACACCAAACCCCAGACTCAGACCTGGCAATTGCCTTGCTCCGTCTCCCTGCATCCTCTTTCTTTGCCTCTCCTTTCTCCCAACCTTCCCCTCTCCCACCCCCAGCCCCTCCCCACTAGCTGGGATTCCCTTGGCCATCTCCCATCCAGGCAGGAAACTTTCATCCAGATCAGTGATAGAAGTGGGTGTGTGTGGGGGGCCGGGGGGTTCTGCGGAGCCTGCCGAGGCTGGGAACGGAGTGGATCCAGGCTCCCTGTTTGGGCTGGCAGCCCCTGCCCCTCGTGGCGGGCTCTAGGGGAGGGCATGCCAAGAGCAGGAGGCTGCAGATAGAGATGGAGGCAGATTCATATAATCACTGTATTACCAGCCCCATGCACCCCCCCGCTCTTTCCCTTAATGGTGATGATTACGCTTATTAGAGGCTCAGCAGCCAATGGTTATGGATTCTCCCCACTGCAGCATTGTAATCAGAGATGTGCAGCTATTGTTGGCAACACAAGTCTCTGAGGACCCCAGGACAGGTGCGGAACTGGGCACTAGGACCTTTTCAGCCAGCCAGGTCCCTAGGGTTCCAGAGTCATACAGAGCACTTAGCTCAGAAACATCCAGCCTCACGTGCAGCAGCAACAAAGTGGGGGATGGAAAGGGCAGTGGCCCCACCCTGGGCTTCTCTGCGCAGAGGCTGATCCGCAGGGTTTTTCCAGCTGGGGCATGTCTGGCACTGGCTCTGCCAGATAGACCCCCATCCCCTCCCCTGACCGATGTGCCTTCTCTTCCCTGCATCCCTCCTCGACCACCCATCTTGTCATCCACATCCCTTCCAGCTGGTGCAGAGGGGTGAACAGAATAGAGCTTGGGTGACTACAGAGCCAGTGGTCGTGGTGAGTGGGGGTAGCCATGACACCCTGCCCGGGGGTCTGGGGTTTAGGAGTGAGGGCGAGTGAATGAACACTGGTTGAAGCCCTACTATGTGTTAGGCATGGTTTTAGGAGCTTTGGCCACGTTATTTTCTTTAATCTTCACATCAACCTTTCCAATGGCACATTACTAAACCCATTTTATAGAGGACACTGAAGCTTAGAGAATCAAAGTGACTTGCCCAAGGTCACTCAGCTAGAAGGGGCAACACTGGACATGAACTCAGGTCTTCAACTTTTTAAAAAAATGTTTTAATGTTTTATTTATTTCTGAGAGAGAAAGAGAGAGAGACAGTGTGAGCAGGGGAGGGTCAGAGAGAGAGAGGGAGATATAGAATCTGAAACAGGCTCCAGGCTCTGAGCTGGCAGTCAGCACAGAGCCCAACGCGGGGCTCAAACCCACGAACCATGAGATCATGACCTGAGCCAAAATCAGACGCTTAACCAACTGAGCCACCCAGGAGCTCCAGGTCTTCAACTTGGTAGGTGAGGAAAACCCCATGGTGCAGACAGGTGGTGGTAGGATCTTCTAGATCTTCACGATGTCAGTCCTGCACATCTCAACCTTGATCTGCTTAGGCACTGAGGATCCTTGACAAGTTTTAGACTCACCATGCCCTTGAACCCAGGGGAACAGAACCTGTCCCGTGTGAGTGAGGGCCATTGGTTTGGGCTCTGGGGTTGGGCAATAGCCCTGGGCTGCTGAGAAGAACTTGCAGACCCCCACCCCCGGCCCCGCCCTGGGCTTCTGCTCTGGCTCCTGTGTGCCCTCCAAGCCCCCCTTCTGCATTGGTGTGCTGTGGCTGAAGCCCTTGTCCCCTACTGCCTGGGGGCCTCTTGTGGCCCCAGGGTGCTGCTGCTGGGTGGCACCTGGCACTCTCCCACCGCTTAGGAAGCCACCTTGTTTTCTGGTTGGGTTTGTGCCAACCACCAACATGTGATGCTCTTGAAGCAAATGCAGAAGGGGAGAGTGGCCCATAAAAGTCAAGTAAAAATTCAATAAATCAAAAATATTAAAGAATACAAAAACGGATTTCGTACACCCACAAACAAATGAATGTATAATGTGAACATTTTTCAGTCCAGCTGAAAATATGAAGCGAATTAGGTGCTAACAGTTAAAAATGATTGCAGGCCTTTGTGGTTGGTGCTGGTGAGTTCTGGGTCCTTCTGGGGGCCTGCCCAATGGTTGGTTTGTGCCTGAGGGCCCAGCAACAAGCAATGTACCAGGCTCAGTGTTGCTGAAAGCTAGTGCTGGAGATGTCACAGAAACCATAGCGGGGATTTGTCCCGGCACACAGCTATGCTTTCGTGCTCCTTTGACACGGGGGCCTCCCTAGTTTCTGAGAAGACAGGATGGAGGAGGGAACCTAAATGTCTCCAAGGCATGCCCCTCCACCTCACCAGAGGGGTCCCTTTCTTCCTCGGGCTGTGCTGGCAGCTCCTGCTCTCCTCCTTGGGTCCCTGGCTTCCACCTACTCCCCCCCACCCCACCCTTCGTCTTCTCTGAGAGTTGCTTCAGGGCCCAATGGCCCAATGCTCTAGCAGGGCCACGCTGTCATCTCTGAGCTCCTGCTGCAGGCGACTTCTGCACTTCGGACAGGATCACCCACGTCCAAGGCTCCCGCGCCAATGCGGGGGAGGGGGACGGCAACAGCCTTGGCCAGCCTTCTCGGCCCAAGATGCCCAAGGCTGGGTCTCTTTTGGCACTGGAGCCAGCCCTGTTATTACTGTTATTATTATGTTGATTGGTTTGTGTCTCTTTCTCTGCCCACCCCCACCCCCATCTCTCAGAACACTACGCAGGCACCCTAGGTCCAGCTCCTCCGCTGAAGGGCCTGTGGTGCTAGTCTGCCCCAATACCCTCCTTTCCCCGTGGGTGCAGTTCCAGGCCTCTGCCGTGCAGGGCCCAGACACCCAGCTGGACTTGCCCGCCAAGCCTCACCCTGCTCTTGTCCAGTGACCACCGCTGTTCCCCTGCCCGGACCCCCTGTACTCTCATGGTTAGGGTGCATTCTTCCCTAGGGGGATGCAGCTGGGCCAGCAGAGGGGCAGGCCTGGAGCCCTGCAGATTAGCTGTGGGTCATGAGGCAAAGCACATCACCCTTCTGAGCCTTAGATTTTTCTCATCCGTAAAACGTAGATGGCACAGGTCAAAGGCATGGATCAAATTGCACCGTGAGTGTGCAGCGCCTAACCTGACCTGACCTCACCTCTGGCGCACAGTGGGCCTGCGTCCGTCCTACTTCTCCAGTCCCCTTTCCTCTTCCAAGTAAATTTATGCTCTTCTAGCATCTGATCGGGAGAGGGATGTGACAGGCCTGGGAATCATTCAGCAGCTGGGGGCCTGAGAGCGGCCGGAGTGCTGTCACCTTGGCCTCACCTGTGTTACATGAGCTGCCCTCAGTTCCTGCTCCTAAGGAACGGTGTTTCTGGGTCTACACCACCCCGGTTGCTCTTGATGTGCCCTGAGACTTGGCGAATGCGTCCGAGCAAGCTGATACCACAGAAGTGAAAGAAGCCAGTGCTGTGATCTGGGTGTGATAATGAGCATTTTACGAGCTTCTCCTGTGGAACTTGGAAATGCATCAGAGAGGCAGGCTGCTCTCGGTCCGTGTGCTGGGTGGATAGCTGGGATTCTGGCACAGAGGATCTTTGTTAATTTTCCCTCCTCTTCCACACACCTGCCGCTCCTAGGCTAAGCCGGTGGCCCCCGGGAGGGTGGTGGGGGGAGAGGAGGTAGGGGGTTTCCTGGGAAAGCAGCCTTTCAGGGGAGAAGGATCTGGCCCCACATTCCAAGAACTGTCCTGTGGTCTCTCAGAGGTCCCAGAGCCGTCCCTTGGTCACCACGACCACTGGCTGGGTTCCAAAAGGGGAGCTCCCAGAGGGAGAGGTTAGAGCACGTCGTATTTCTCTTACGGCACAATGAACAATGGCTTCTGTTTGTCAAACTCTATGTGCCACATACGGCAAGCACTGTGCGTCCGTACATTGTTGAGCTTAATCCTCATGAGAGCCTTGAGAAGGAGTGGTGTCCCCATTTTATAGATGAAAGAAATAAAACACAAGCAGGATAGCTTACCTTGTGGCAGAGCGATGACTTGAGCCCAGGTTCCTCTCCACGCGTTATCCAGACCGAGCCTTGTTATGGGGCAACTTTTCTCTTCCTGCTGGTGAGGAGAGCGGGGCCCAGGGTGTATGAGTTGGGGTCTGGTGGGAAAGAGATGGTGTATATAACCAGACAAGGCGAAGGGAAACTAGCAGGGATGTGTGGGTGTAAAAATCTCCCGAAGGGAGTCGGACCACCCCACCAGAGGGGTCCCTTTCTTCCTCGGGCTGTGCTGGCAGCTCCTGCTCTCCTCCTTGAGTCCCTGGCTTCCACCTACTCCCACCCCCCGTACCCCCCCTCCCAACCCTCGTCTTCTCTGAGAGTTGCTTCAGGGCCCAATGGCCCAATGCTCAGATGACAGCAGGGCCACACTGTCATCTCTGAGCTCCTGCTGCAGGCGACTTCTGCACTTCGGACAGGATCACCCACGTCCAAGGCTCCCGCGCCAATGTGGGGGAGGGGGGCGGCAACGGCCTTGGCCGTCAACGGTCCCTCAACTCCCTAGAAGAGGGTGCGTGTTTGATTCAGCAACATAACCCTCACGCCTGGGAGGAAGGGAGACACGGGGCGTGGAGCGCTCAGTCAAGAGATGCTCTGTAATCCCCACCTTCACCTTCAGAGAAGAGAGTTCTGCTACCCAACAGATAAGAGGGACCTTTTCTGTCTGCTGGGCAGGTAATCCCAATAATGCCAGCTGCCTCAGCCCCTCCCCCAGGGGCCCCATCTTATCTGTGGCTGACAAAGGTGACTCCCAGTGACTGTTTCTTTGCTCCGCCTCCCCCAGCAGCTGATGCAGAGTGTTGGCGGGGGCAGTGGTAACCTGCTGGCATCCTTGCTGGCCTGTGTGCGCATGGATGGGATACAGTGCAGCCTGGAGGCCTGAGCAAATGGCACACAAGGGCTGGGGGAAGAGTAGGAGGAGACCTTATCCAGCACCCCCATGGGCCACCCCGCCTGCCTGGCAGCTCATTTGGCAGATTCAGCTTCCAGAGAGATTGCTGCAGCTCTCTTCTACCTGGGGCCATGGAATGGAGTTTCGCTTGGATCAACTGCCAGGAGATGTGTCTCTCCCTCTGCTAGTTGCCGGCCCTGGTGTCTTTCATGCTTGAGGGAGTGAGGTTGAATGGAGACCGAATCTATGTGAGGAGACTGGGGATTGGGCCCACTTCTGGGGACAGGGCTCGGCTACTGGGTGAACCACTCCTCAAAGCACCCTGAGGCTTGCCAAAACCATATCCTGGAAAAGAGGGAAGAGATGGTCTTTTGGATCCTTGATCGCTCACCTTCCCCTCTGAGCTGTCGCCAATCTGTGTCAAACCTGGTTGGAGAGAGAGGCAGACAAGGAGACGGCTGAGAGTAGCCAGCTCCCGGCTGTCCCCATCCAACCCCCAGGGGGAACCTCTCTTGTTTCCGAGTTGCTTTGCCGTCATATTTCTCTCTCTGCTCAGGCTGCCCGGAGCCGTCCCTGCCTGCTCATCCATCATCCTGGCCACAGGGCCCCCGAGTGCATCTCGCAGGGAAACCTTCCTGCCCTAGGCCTCCAAGGAGATGGGCTCAGCTGTCAGAGAAAAGAGGGGTTTCCAAAGGGGTCAGGGCGCCGGGCCCTGCAGGATTGATCCATTATGAATTATGGATGTCACGTCCCACTCAGTCCCAGTGCTCTAGAGCCAGAGACGGTGTCCCTGTCTTCCTTCCCTGAGTCGGCCCCTTCTCTCTGGCATCCGTTTAGCGTGAACTAATTTGACAGTAGGTGCTTTGCTTATTAATATTACTTGGTTGCTATTCTTAACGAGCGGGGATTGTGTGCCCACCCCTCCCGTCAGCGAGCTCTCTGAGCAGGAGGGTCATGCGTTTTCCATCCGCTGGAGCCTGTCTAGAAGCTTGGACCGCCAAGTGGTGCTCAGTATGGAGGCGTCACCGTGACTGCTGATGGGTGGCGGAAGGAGGACCCAGGGGAGCAGCGGGGAAGGAGGACCCAGGGGAGCAGCGGGGAGGCAGCGCTCACAGAGCGTCTGGACAATGCTGAGCCCACACTGAACTTTGCGTCCCGGCTCCACAGGGGGCCTGACCCACCTCCTTCTGTCTTCCTCTCTGGCCCTTCCCTTCCCTTCTGGGTGGTTTGCCTCTGCTGCCACTGCCCCTCCTGCCTCTCTGGTGTCTCTTCTGCTTGAGTGGGCCCACTGGGCTGTCCCTGGACCTTTCCCTGGCCAGGGGTACCCCGGAGTGTCCCAGGCCACACCTGGATGCAGTTCCCCCCTCCGCTCAGAGCCCCACACCAGCGATCTATCGCAGGGCTCCGAACTCACACCCCCAAGCCCGCTCCCCGCCCTAGACTCCAGTCTCATCTCCTGCAAAACCGCCTTGCACAGGACCTCCCAAATACTGACCGGCCCTGCTCCGCCCTGCACACCCCACCCCTCCCCCTCCTGCCTCGCCCGGCACCACATGCCCAGCCCACTGCAGAGCCAGCCGTGGGCCTGCAGCACCTGTCGCCAGCCTGCCCTTCACCCCATGAGCACCCCCCCACCTCAGTCGCAGGTCTAGCCTCCAGCACCTTCGGGACCACCCTGGCTTCAGCGCACCTTCCTTGGTCTCTGTCGCAGGGGGAGACTGTGAGTGGCTCCCATCCTGGCGCTGTGCATCACCTCTGCAGCCGTTACCACTTTGTACTTTAATGATCTGTTTGGGCACCCGCGCACCCCTGGGCTGGGCCTCCCGCCTTTCCCCAGGGCCTGAGCCCCCAGAGCCTGAGCGGAATGAAGGACTGACTGGGCATGGGTGGGCCCCGCGGGGGTGAAGGGCAAAAGGATGGGGGCGGGGCAGGCAGGACGGAGAAGCAGCGCTGGAGGGAAATGAGAAAATAGGGCCAGATTCAGCCACGGAGGTAAGAATGCTCTGAATATACAATGCACCCTTTCCCTGGCTGCCCCTGTGGGCACCTTCTCAAAGCAAGGAAAATAAACCAGTTTTCCTTAGGCCAAAGCCTGATTTGATGATAAACCTCAGCTTCCCAGTGGGTGGCCCTGGCTGTGCTGGGTGGGGAGGAGGTAAGGGTAAGGGAGAGAAACAGAGAAGGGAGGAGAGAGACAGGAGCGGGGGAGGAGAGGAAGAGAAAGCTCTTGTTCTGTGCACTGATTACTAATGTGGTGGAAGTCGCAGCAGGTTCTGTGGGGAAGCATTTATTGTGCATGAGAAAGCAGCCAGTGTGTTAAAGGAGCTGTCGACCTGAGCCAGCTAGAGGGAAGGGGCCGGGAAGGAGAGGGCTGGCCAGGGTTTGGAGACTGGCCCTGCAGCGACAAGGTGGAAAGGACAGAGGGTCTGAAATCTTGGCTCTGCCCCGGTCACCCCACGCCCTCTCACAAGGGGGCAAGGCTCTTCTGCTCCCCCAGAGGGCATTTCCCCCACTCGAGTCCCAGACTCCTTCCTCGGGTGGGTGGTGTTTATATGGTCACTGGGGTCCTTTCTCTGCCTTGCAGTGGCGGGGGGGTGGGGAGGGTGGCTGCATCCCACCGAACCTTGGCATCGAAAGATGCCAAGAAGCTTCTGGGAGTTTCTGTCCCCGAGGGAGGGGCCATTCCTGGGAGGTGGCTGGGTCTGAGCTGGGCGCAGATGTTGCAAGTGAGTGGGCATGCCCTGTAACCGTGCTCTGTCTGCACCCAGGGGAGCAGAGAAGCCCCCCTGCAGTGGGAAAGCTGCTGTTCCCGGAGCGTCGTGGGGGGGTCCTGAGCACTAGGGGGCCCTGAGACTCAGTAGCAGGCCTCATCTTTAAGCCCTATTTTCTTGGGTCCCTGTCAAGAAAACAAAAAGACATATGGCATCTCAGAGTCCCAGATAATACTTTGTGGATCATCTAAGCCAATCTCATCATGGCCCAGAGGAAAGGAACAGAGAAGCGATTTGCCTGAGGCCACACAGCAGGCTAAGCTTCCTGCGGGACGCTTCTACCAGGCTCCGTAGTATACCCAGTATGTGTGGAGGGGTGGGGTGGGGGGTTGAAGGGGTGGGGTGGGGGCTCTGCTTCTCCTCAGCACACCTCAAGCTACAGACAGACCTAAAGGAACCGATATCCAACTCTAACAGGTCTGAGACACAGTGGAATTCTTTTTTTTTTTTTTAATGTTTATTTTTGAGAGAGGGAAAGAAAGAGCATGAGCAGGGGAGGGACAGAGAGAGAGGGAGACACAGAATCTGAAGCAGGCTCCAGGCTCTCAGCTGTCAGCACAGAGCCCGACATGGGGCTTGAACCCATGCACCTCGAGATAATGACCTGAGCAAAAGTCAGACGCTCAACTGACTGAACCACCCAGGCGCCCCTCACAGTGGAATTGTTGATGCCAGGTCTCCTTGAGCAACGGACCGAGGGGAGACCACACTGCATGGGTCCAGCTCAAAGCTGACCTGACCTCACCGCTGCCTCTGGGAGCCCCTCAGTCCCTGCTCCCTAAGCCCCAGCCCTGAGGGCCTTCCTGCTGTCACTCCTCTCCCAGCTCGGGGTGTCTCCTTTCTTCTTCCACTTCAGTTCCCCATTTTCACCCACTACCCTCCCCAGGTCTGGTGGCCAGGCTACTGGGTGCTTCCTCCTTTGAAGGTTATCCTGGCTCTGGTCACTGTCACCTTCTAGTTTGTGAGTCACACTTTCGTTTTTTCCCTTCCCTGTGCTTTTAGCATCTCGAACAGGGACACAAGGGGGTAGGGGTATTTCAGCTCCTTGGAGAAGGATCTACACACTTTGGATGAAATCCCACAGAACCTTCACGCTCAGGGCAGTGCTACCTCCCACCCCACCACCACCCTGCGCTGGTTGCTCCCAGCTGGCCCCCTCCGTCCTCACACCTGCCCTGCTTGCTTCTTTCCATGCAGATCCAATGGTTCCCTCACTTCTTTCATCACTGCTGCCTGCTGGTCATGAGGGCCAGGACTCAACCATCACCACCTCTGAAAGGCCCTCCTTTACTACGTTTTCTTTCTTTCTTTTCTTAATTTATTATTTGGTGGGGGGGGAGGGCAACTGGGGGAGGGGCAGAGAGAGAATGGGAGGAAAGAGAATCCCAAGCAGGCTCCCCCACTGTCAGTGCAGAGCTCTATGTGGGGCTCGAACCCATGAACTGTGAGATCGTGACCTTAGCCAAAGTCTGACGCTTAACTGACTGAGCCACCTGGGCGCCCCTTGACTACCTTTTCTAACATCACTGGCTTCTACCATCAGTCTCTGCCACATCACCTTCTTCTGTTGTCTTCTAGCATCTGCCTTTGAATTATATTATCTGTTATGTTTGTTCCATTACTGCCTGTCTCCTCCACTGAGGACAGGGACCTTGTCTGCCTTTATCGTACTGTCCCTGGTGCTTGGCATTTAATAAAGGGTTGTTGTCCAAAGAGTCAATGAGGGACACTGGAGATGGTCAACACTGAGGCAGGGCCTGGATCTGCGGAAATATCATGGGTGGGCCTTGAACACTCCGGGGCTCCTCCTCCACCCTGCTCAGAAAACTGAGGCTCAGGCTCCGTGTGAGAGCTAGGGGGTCGCCATCAGCCTGGGTGATGGAGGAGCTATGGCTGCTAGCTCTGCTCCAGGGGGGCATGTCCCCTTTCTCCAGGATTCCCTGTCTCTGCCTCATTTATTACTGCTTCTCCGCAGGCTGTCCTAGACGGTACTTAGGAAGCGCCACACACTCACCTAGCCGACCTCACCCTGGGAATGGAGTGGTGCGAATTGGCTTGACAGAAGCTCAAAACAAACAAACAGACAAACAAATATGTTCTCCTTCCTTCTTCCAGGGTTCCAGGCACAGGAAGAGTGAGCAGTCCCTGAGCTCCAGAAAGGACAGTGGCTCTAGTCTCCCAAAGTTGCAACGTGCAATAATGTGGGCAGAGGGCAGAGAGGCAGAAGGGGGCAGGCCACCTCCCCGGGGCTCCTATCTGCACTGGGAGGAGACTGAAGCCCAGAACCCCCTGGAACACACCCCCCTGGGGCTAGTTGAGATTCTGTTTACCAATAAGTGGGAAGGAGCCTATTGTACTTGGGGTGGAAGAAACGGAAAGAAATCAGTGAATAGGAGCGCTGGAGCCAAAAAGCCGGCCTCTGAGACAATAGATAGGAAGGGAGGGGGTGTGGGAAGATCTGCATTAGAAAGGCTTGGAGGAGAAATCCAGGTGTGCCTGGGCCCCTATTTGGGGGGAAGTCAGGAGAGGGAAGAGGCTGAAAGTGAGCCATTTACAGTCCGATTTCTATAGCAGGTCGGCCACCCCCGCGCCCCAGAGCTGGCCTGGCATGTGTTTATTACGTGTGTCCTATGTGTGAGGCTCCCGGAGGAAGTGTGAGGTGATGGTGATTTAGCAGCTGCGCCAGACACCCAGCGCCAATCCAAGAGGGCCGAGGGCTTTGCAGTCATTTCCATTTCGCCTTACTTGTGTGTCCTTGGATAAAGAACTTAATCCCTCCGAGCTCTTCCATAAAATGGGCAGTGCCCACCCCCATGGTTGTACTATGGGGATTGAATGTGGTAATCCATGCTGACGGTGGCCGGGTGGCTTTTTCTGGACCTCTGGCTGTTACTAAAAACCAGAGGAGATGGCCTTCTGCACCAGGTAAGGTCCTGCCTGGACACAGGGTCTTGGACCAAAGGACGCTGGGGAATCTCAGGGCCTTTGGAATAGTGGATTTTTCCCAGCTTTCCGTCTTTCTCTATCTCCCAGAATCATTGCAGGGACTATGACTTGATACACTGACTTCAGGAAAAGACCTGATTTTTCAGACCTACTTGTTCAAAGAAGTAGGTAGCATCTATGTTAGCAAGGTGATTTTAACCAAGTATATAGATGCTCTGGAAGAGGTGAATCCCTAAAGACTACATGGTTTTTTCTTCCTCTGCAGGGGGCCTTAGCTTGAAACATCTGAGTAACTGCTTAATACCTTCCTACTCTGCAGAATATTCCCAGCGTGGTGGCTGTTTGCATCTTTCTGGCCTGGTATTTTTCAGGACTACCCAGAGCCACGGGCCTCAGGCACTGCAGGGGGTCCCACATCTCCTCTGCCCACCCCAGTCCGCACTGCCCCCCACACCACCCTATAGCAAGCACTCCTCTGAAGGCCAAAGGCTCACCTGCCCATTGCTTGTTCCTAAGGTTCAAACTTATCTTCCCACCTGTCTCCCAGGACACATTCACTTGGGGACTTCTTAGATTCTCCAAAAGAGGCGCCGGGCCCCAGGAGCCTGTTCTGGGATGTAGGGGCCCTTCTGGGGGAGACAGTGCCCCTCCTGAGCTGGATGTTGGTAATCCTTTGGTGGGTGTATGTTGATTGCATATGATGTGAGGTTCAAGACCTGTTGCGTCTTGTGTCAAGATGGGACAGGACAGGTGTCCTTATCAAAGGTTCCTGGGCCTGAGCGGAGAGCTTGGATTGTTCCCTCTTCTGCAGGGACCAGAGGAGGGGCTTGCGAGGGCTTACAGCCAAGTCAGCTTTGAGGATCAGAGTGCAATTGATTAGGGATCAGAAACTTTGACTTGGGAGACAGCACGCGTCTTGTGCTGCCTGTGTTTTCTGTCGTTGCTTCCCTTTCTTCTCCTTTACTGTTGGTATCTCCTGGTCAGCGCTGGCCCATGTTGCAGCCAACAGTAGGGGAGGGTCTGGTCTTTGTTCTTGGACTCGGAAGGGGAAGGGGTTCCGGATACATACGACGCCCCTAAGGCTTGGCTATGCTTTGAGCAAGGGAGCTGTTGCCCAGGGAGCGCCAAGGGGAAGGTGGACAGAGGGAGGTGCTGGTGTGACCTGCTGCACATCACACAGCTAGTCAGGGCCTGGGGCTGTGGTCTCTCATTTTAGTGCTCGCTCCCTGGTAACACAGCCCCTTTGCAGGTGGTTACAGCGGGAAACACTGCCCTTCCTCCTGTGTATGAATCCTGAGCTGGACAAGGATTCTGGAAGGCAGGGCTGGGACCATGCAACCAGGAGAACTTTAGAAGCTGTTTGCTCTGGTAGTTGGGGCACAGAGAAGGGGACGAAGGGAAAGGAGACAGAGGGCTTGCAAGGGGGAGAGAAGGGGGACTGGGTTCTGGGTGCATGTTCAAAGGGGTGTGCTGGGGGGAGGGGATGTTCATACACAACGGGGCTGCAGTGTTGGCAACGTCTGGGAGGGATGCACAGGGTGATCTAAAGACAAGAAGGCCTGAGTTTGGGGAGTTTATTTTAGTGCAGCAGGAAGAAGGTGGTCCCTTGGCTGAGATGTCACCCCCAGAAGAGGAGGGAGGCATGGGAGGGGTGGGGGGAAAAGCCACATCCTCCCTCCATAAGGGGACCCTGGTGGAGGCTGGCAGCAACGGAGGGAGGCAGATGTGTGAGACGAGACAGACGTGGGTGCTGGAGAAGGTGCCATTGGCCCAGCCTGAGGAGACAACCTTGAGAGAGAGGAGGGGCGAAACGGAGCCAGTGTGTAGCTGGGGGGAGGGGCGGGGCGGGCGGAGGAAGGAGAGGATGAGAGCTCCAGACAGTGGAGGGGGCGGGGCACAGCCCTGTCCACCACCCGCCAGTCTGTCTGCCTCCCTCCTTCTGGCCAGAAGCAGCAAGGACACAGACACACAGACACACAGACACGGGCATGTGGGTGCTGGGCCGTCCAAGCGCCTGCGGGGTGGGGGCAGAAATGGGGGACAGTGTGTCCTTGAGCCCTAGGGCTTTCCTACACTCAGATCCTCAGAAGCCAGAGCCACCTCATTACCTCACACGCTGCATCAGGATTTGGGCCCCACTGCCTTGAGGCAGGCTCAGGACTCAGGCTCTATGAACAGCTCCCATGTTTTCCGCCTGGGCGATGCTCTCCCGGCTCCTTGCTTTTGGGGACTGCAGAGTGAGGGGACCAAGCCTTTGCCCCTGCAGGGGGGTGGGGATGATGAGATTTCACGTTTCTCCTACAGGAATTCCCAAGAAATGCTGTTTGTCCCTCCCCACCCTCAGTCTTGCTTTTCTTTTTCCTTTCCTTTTTAAGGTTTTATTTATCTAAGTAATCTCATGGGGCGCTCGAACTCACGACCCCGAGATTAAGAGTCACATGCTCTTTGGTCTGAGCCAGCCAGGCGCCCCTAGTCTTGCTTTGCTATATGTTAAGTCATCTTTCTCTGAAACAAATCACTTAGCCTCCCATATTCTATCTGGAAAGCAGGGGTAAGAATGCCTCCCTCCCAGAGTTGGTGGGGCTGTAAATTAGATCCCATATAGGAAAGAGCTCTGCAGAGTGGAAATTCACAGCGGAAGCATCAGAGATTGTCATTCTCAGAGGGGACTAAAGGAAAAAGCAGGAGGAAGAAAGTCCAGGCAAGGTCAGGGGACGAAGCCCTTCCTGGCGCCCTCTAGTCCCCACCAGTCCTCTCTGGCCCCAGCCTTGCTGTGGATCTGAGGGTGGGCAAGTGAAGGGGCCGTCACTGCAAATTCCCAAAGTCCAGAGACTTCTGGGGGGGGGGGCTTCTTCCTCTAGCGCTGGTGGGGCCCTCGCCAAGGTCAAGCACAGGTGCTGATGGCCACTAATGACCCGGAGGAGTGGGGTTTGGAAAGACCTGCTCTTGGAAGACGTGGATTTGAAGCGAACCTCAGACTGCTCCCGGACATCAGCGGTCCGGCAGTCGATGTGCCTGTGCCTCACTCTGGATAAAGAGATGCTCTCAGCTTCCCTGCCAGGAGCCTGACCCTAACTCCCTGGGGTCCCAGAGAAGTCAGAGCCCCAGCCCCTTCCTGTTAAGATGGAACAGCTGCTGGGAGGCAGCTTGGATTTCTCTCCCTCCCAATCCTCTCTCCATATTCCAGAGGGGCCTGGGGACAGATGCACCGTCTAGAATTTCTTCAGGAGGGCGGCTAATGAGGGCATTCTTTCTATTCCTTGGGCTTCCCTCGCCCAAAACGGGAGATTAGCTGGGAGACTGCTGCACAGGCAGCGGGTCCCTGGGGCGATCCTTCCTGCCCAGTGTAGTAACACGGCCTCAGGAAAGAAAAGAAACCATGGGGGTCACCTCCTCTGACCTTGAGAGAGGTGCCTAAGCTTAAGTGAGGCATAAAGAGCTGGACTTGGGACCCTATGTCAGGAGGGAGGCGGTTCTGAACCCTGATTCTGCCACGCACTGCTCTGTTCATTCAGGCCACTGCCCTTGCATAAGTCTGTTGCCTCCTCCCCAGTGTGGAGAGAAACATCCCTACTTTCTAGGGTTGTTGTTGGGGTTAAATGAGTTGATGTGCATAACAGCTTCTATTCCAGTATCTGGCCAGTTCCGGAGTCCAGAGAGCCATAGAGCGGGTTGGGGAGGTGGGGGGGTGGTGCAGATGATTTTCTGGACTCGGCACAGATTAACCTTGGAGCACATGGGGTATGATGTGGCTTCTAGCATGGAGGAGCCCTAGTTCTAGAAGATTCTCTTTGGTTCTTTTCCCACAGTTTCTTGCAGTTGGGGATCCTGAAGCTTTCAGCTGTTGGATGCCTAGGCCTTGTTGTAACCAAACCGAGCTGGACACGGAAGAGGATATGACCGGCGGATGAGAGAGAGAGCACTCCTCCTGTAACGAGCTCCTCAGAAGACGGAAGAGGAAGAGTCAGAGCTTCACTG
Source organism: Proteles cristata cristata (assembly GCA_017311185.1). Taxonomy (NCBI): domain Eukaryota; kingdom Metazoa; phylum Chordata; class Mammalia; order Carnivora; family Hyaenidae; genus Proteles; species Proteles cristata. The sequence goes on from JAESUZ010004369.1 coordinate 214,905, forward strand.
TTCTGAAATTCCACTGCTGTCTACTGTTTTGAAAGGCAGGGAGTGACTGGCTCACTGTTTTCTCAGCCCCAGTTGTGCGGGAATCCTGAGATCTCTAGGAGAGCGGGGGCAGATGGCATAGGAACCATGAGAGCACCTCTCACCTTTAAGACTTCCCACTCCAAGGGGCGCCTGGGTGGCTCAGTCGGTAACACGTCCAACTTTGGCTCAGGTCATGATCTCACGGTTCACGAGTTCAGGCCCCGTGTTAGGGTCTGGGCTGACAGCTCCGAGCCTGGAGCCTGCTTCAGATTCTGTGTCTCCCACTCTCTCTGCCCCTGCCCCTGCTCATGTTCTCTCTCCCTCTCTTTCTCTCTCTCAAAAATAAAATAAAAAATAAACATTAGAAAAAAAAAGACTTCCTACTCTATTTGCGGCCTGTGTATTGAGTCTTGGTTCAGGCCTCTGATAGCTACGTGAGCTCCAGTAAGCACTTTATCTTCTGCAGTTCTTGATTTCTCCATCTGAAGAATGTGACTAATAATCCCTGGCTTGTCTGCCTACGGACTGTCCTGAGGACCCAGAGAATTTGGACAGGTGCTAAACATGCTGGAGAGGGCAGATGAGTGTGTTCCCTCCCACACGGGCTGCAAGATACATACCTGCCCAGCCGGACTCGGGGGCCGGCCCCCCACTGCCACCTCGAGTGATTGCCATGGCAATGGAGTACCTGGCTAACTCTTACTTCTTCCTTTGGTTTCAGCTTAGCTGTTGTTTCTTAGAGGTCTGCTGGCCTCTTAGACTAGGTCTCCCTCCTGTAAGCACTCATAGCATTCTGTAGACTCCTCTTACCATGTGTATCATGAACTGTGTAGTGTGGTTGTGTGACTGCTTACCACGTGTTTTCTGAGCCATACTCTAAGCTCCAGGAGGAAAAGGAGTACGTCTGTTACACGTCATCTGATCCCCAGTATGTAATGCAGTGCCTGGCACGTGGCAGGGAGGTGCTCAATAAAACCCGTGCTGGCTGAAGAAATGAATTGCCTGCCTCGACCCTTTTTTATGTTTCTATCAACACCTGCTGCCAAGTGCCCATCTATTACTTCCTTCTTGCCCAGCATCTCCTTATAAGGAGAAGGACGACATCTCTCCTGTCTTTATAATTCAAGAAACGAGTCAGCTAGATCATAGTTGGCCTTCTTCCCATCTCCCATCACAGCAGACCTCACCCAGAATCCAAGGCCAGGTGAGTAATTGCTAGATTTAGTTATCCTTGCGCAAGGCTGCCCTCTGGTGGCTACACGTGGGAGAGAGCCTGGGAAAGATGGAAACCTGTGGGCTGGAGTCTCACTCAGAGGTTGTCCGGTGAGCCAGGACCAGGTAAGCGTGACAAGGAGGGCACCCAGGTGAAGGTTCTTGTCAGTCTCCATCCTTAGGAATGCCTCCCTCCAAATCTAACAGGAAGCCCTTGGCCTAGGAAGAGCAAGAAAATAAAGCCTCATAGAAACCCCATCCTACCCTAGTGGGTGAAATAGCTATTCTTTCTCCTCAATGGTGAGCTGGCAAATGCTTAACAACCAGCTCTCTCTAGCTCTCTCTCTCTCTCTCTCTCTCTCTGTCTCAAAATCCCAGTACGTAGCATTTACTGTTTCCATGGTAGAAATACTCTCGCCATGGCCGATTTCAAACTACGAATGTGATGTCACCGAAAGTGTTGCTGGGAAAAATGAGCACTAAGGGGTCTGTCACTATATGTATGTCATGGACCTGAGTAAGTTCAAAAACTTGTTGGTTACTAGTGAAATCATTGGGAAGTAATGAGTTTGAGCACTTATTACATTTAATTTCAACATAATATATTTAAATGCAAGCTTATAATTTAATCCTTAATAAAAGCCGTGTTTAACGACTGGCTTACAAAAGTCTGGGAAGTGTAATAATTGGTTCTGCGAGCCTAGTAGTAAGAGCTGGCCCCAGCATGCCACTGCTTCTCCCACTTCCCCCTTCTTTCTCTCCTCCTCCTCCTCTTCCTCGTACAGGACTTCCCGGCATTCTGTGTGGGTAGGACGGATGGCGAATATGGGAATGAGCTTTGCTCCAGACGCTGCTATTCTGAGTCAGGAGCCACGAGGTGTTAAGGAAAGAGAACGAGAAATGCAAATCTGGCTACTGAAGGACATTTTCGCGTGTGTGTATGTGTGCGTGTCTGTGTGCCCGTATGTGTGTATGTGTGTATATCTATGTACGTGCATCTGTGTGTATGTGTACGTCTATGTTTCTGTGTGCACATCTACACATCTGTGTATATGTATGTATATGTGTATCCGTGTGTATGTCTGTATCTGTTGTAGGTGTGTCTCTCTGTGTGTGTATGTGCGTCTGTGTATCTGTATATGTGTGTGTGTGTGTGTGTGTGTGTGTGTGTGCATGCGTGCGCATGTGCAGCCGGTGGGGAAGGGGGTGAGGGTGAGTTTTGCAACTGGATCAGGAGGTCGATTCCAGCCTGAATGAAAGACCACCGCACCCTTCCCGCGGCCTGGGGAGTGGGGCGCTAGCAGCAGCGGCCGGTGGGGAGCCGAGGCAGGCAGAAGTAGGCGCTAGGGAAGAGGCCCAGGTTGATGGGATTGCCGTCTAGCCGGATGTCTTCCAGCTGCCTCCGGCTGTGTTTGTGCTCCTCCATGTCACAGAAGGCGTCTCTCTGCATGGTTTCTATCCTGTTATTCTGGAAAGAACACACTGACAGCTGGCAAGCCTTCCCCTGGAGTCTGCCCTCAGGCAGCACCGAAGGCGAGGATGGGTCCGCTCTCCCCACCAGCTCCATTCTTGGGAGCGGAGAAACCGAGGCACATAAGGCCAAGGGCAAGCAACAGGAGGTGAGGAGAGAAGGCCCATGGAGGGTGGATATGGAGAGCGAGGAGGGAGATTAGGAGGGACATTAAGAGGGACGACAGAGGAGGGAACAAGCAGGGGAGGTGGGGTGAGGGATGAGGAGGGCCAGGAAGCATCCTCGGAAGGAAAGGAAGGCAACCACACTGAGGCTGTGGGCCATGGCCCGACCTTCGCGCCAAGTCTCCAGTAAGCTCTCAGGGAAGGAGACCCTGCCGCAGTCTAAGGATGCTCCCGCTTACCTGCCCCCCCCTCCCCCTGCCTCCTCCCAGGCTCTGTTCAATGCTCTTGGCCCTGGGGAGGCTGCCTACCTGCAGGTGCAGTGAGCGCAGGCTCGGGGGCAGGGGCCCGGGGATGGAGTCCAGCAGGTTGTCAGCCAGGTAGAGGAACTGCAACTTCTCTAGCGCCTGAGGAGGAGGCACAGGGCATGGGAGGCTGGCAGGTGCCGTGGGACCTGGCAGCGATGGGTGCCCAACGGGACCCCATTGTTCACTGAGGGTCTCCTGAGCCGCAGGCTCGTGCTAGGCTGCAGGGGCTGCCCAGTCTCTCGGGAGCTCCCAGGCACTAACTCCCACTGGGTGCAGAAAAAAAGCTGTTGCCACTGAGGTCTGACAGCTGGGGGAGTTGACAGAGCTGGTCATGAGGAGCAGCGAGGGGGGCGCGGGGGGCATGGATGGGGTGGAAGGGAGGACCGGGGGCCATTCCAGCTCAGCCTCAACTTTTCTGCCGTCAGAAGGGATTCTTCCCAAGTGGGACATCTCCAAGTCTGATCCTGGAGGGGCTGGGAAGAGTATGTTCGGGAAACATCTGGAGCGGCAGAGGGAGAGCCGCAGGCACACGTGAGGCAGACTGAGCACGTGAGTGCGGCAGAGCTGGGCGTGAGCCCCTCCTCATGTCCTCCCTTCCCCGGAGCCGCTCCTGCAGCCCTCAGAGCCCTGCTGAGGGGCAGCCGCAGGGGCCACGTCTGTGCCTCGGGTTTAGCCCTTCCCATCACAACTGGCCAGCCAGGGATCAATCGGACGGTCTCTCGTAAGCACTTGGTCACAGAAAGACAGTCAGTGGTGGGCTTCGGAAAGAAAATTTTATGTGGGGTTGGGGTTGGATCCAGCACACCTGAAAGTCATGGCACAGCCTGGGTTTTAGGGGAGCAGATGCTGACTGCACCCAGAGGTGAATGGAACAGTCGCTTAGGAAGAAGCCAAGAGGCCACGACATGCTGGCAGAGGCAGGGGGAGAGTTGCTGACCTTGGTTACTGGTACCACCCACCCCCCATTTCCAGTAATAAGCCCATGAGGCCTGAATTTCCTTTTCCTGGAAGTTCTTGGGATGGCAGTTGTAAAACACCCTTTTCTGGAGTCAGAATCAGTTTTTTGAAACCGAAAAAAGAAAGAAAAGTTTAATAAATGGGAACAGATGAAGAAAATAGGGTTTGATTCTCATACCGAGAATAGTATGGGAGCAGGGTGTGTGTGTGTGTGTGTGTGTGTGTGTGCGTGTGTGTGTGTGTGTGTGTGGCTGTGGGCATGGGTAGCAAGTGGCAAATGGCAGACTTTAGGCCCTGGCTCACCCTGAAGGCTGCAGGCTGTATGCCCGAGCTCTGGAGCCGATTCAGGCGGACGTCCAGGACCTCAATGCCAGTAGGCAGCACAGGCAGAGCCGTCAGCTGGTTCTCCGGGAGGATCAGGTCCTGAAGGGCAGGCAGTGGGCGGAGGGCATCATCATCAATGGAGGAGATGGAATTGCTAGAAAGGTCGATCTTCTTCAGTTTTGCTATGGGGTGTGGGGGAGAATACAGAGAGAGTCGTGGGACACACCGTCTTTCCTTGCCCGTGCTGGACCTGCCGGTACCCAGCCCCATCCCTTTAAAGATGGGGAGTGCCAGCCAGTCCTCCTGTATGAAGTCCAAGCCAGAAGAAATAACGTGGTAAACCAGGACCTTCTGGGAAAACCCTCCGATTCTGCCATACTTCCCACTGGGTGGAATCCCACGGGGTTGTGTCGTGTGTGGTGGCCGCCCATGGATGAGTTTAGTAGAAACCTTTCGACGCCAAGATCCAACAGGCCCACCAATCTCTGGGCCCATTCTACCCCCACCATTCACCATTAGTTAACACAAAAGGATGCCGTGGCCCAGAAGGCTATGGGATTTAGTGGCAGAATCTGGATTTGAGCCCAGGTTTCCCATCTGAGGCAGGGTATTAGGCAGAAAGAAGGAAAACACAACCAACAAAAAAAAAATAGGTTAAACGGCCTCAGTGCTACGGAGAGTCGATTTAGCCTGGGCTTGTCCAGAGGCCAAAGGGTGCAGAGTTCTAAGGGCTGGGAATCCTGAAATGGAGGCTTGATCCTGTCTTCCCCTTCCCAGCTTTCCAGAGCTTTGGAGAACAAATGAGGACAGGTCACCTTCATTATCCAAAATCTTCAAGGAAACGAATTAGAGAGACTTGGGGGCTATTTCCATTTGGTGGCCGGGGGGACTGAAAGCTAACAGGGAAAGGCCAGCACAGGTGGGACACTTTCACCAGGGCATGGCATACTCAGCCCTTTGAAGTCTCCAGCTCGGATCCGGCTGATGCGGTTGAAGCGGGCGTACAGGTAAACGGTTGCCTTGGGAAGAGGCGGGATGCTCTCTAGGTCAGTGTCATCACAGTACACAGAGGAACCGAGGCACACGCAGATCAGACAGGTAGGCAGGTCTGGCTCAGCTAGAAGACAGAACATAGGGAGACCCTTCTCAGACTCTCTTTGGCCTCTGGGACCAGTGGCCCTTGCTCCAGGGACTGTCTGAGCCACGGCTAGGAAGAACTCAATGTCACAATGCACGGAGGCAGTGCTGGGGGCTGCTCCCAACCTGGCACTCAGCCCCCAACCTAAGAGAAGCAGATCCACACCCAGTTATTAACCAGTTTCAGCCCATTGGTGCTCTATCGGGCCCCAATCCTATGTAGGTCTTCCTGGGCCTATGTGGGTGTTTCTAGGACATCCATCGGCCTTTTTTCCCCCATAGGGCTCCTCTCTGGTCCCAAAGGCACAGTGAAGATAAAATAAAGGTAGAATTAGGTGGAGTGGCCAGTGGTTGCTGGCCCTGCCAGGTAACTTGTGGGCGAGGACTTAGACATGTTCTGTATGGCTTCAAGAAGTATAACAAAGCCACAATGGAGTGGACAGTGCTCGCCTAGGATTTGTTTCCCTTTCTTATGGTGTCACATCCCAGGAAATAGCTCTCTCCTGTTCTCATGCCATGACCAGCAGACATTAGACAAAAAGCCAGCCGTTCAAACCCAAACTGGCTTTAAAAAGTTGGGAAGACTTTGCTGGCTCATACAACTGAACTGTGCAGGTGGTTTTCATCACTCACTTCACAAGGGACAGAGATTATCGGTGACCACTGCTCATTCAACTCAAGGGTGAAATCTGTTAGCAGTGACACAGCCCCATGATTAAGAGGCAGCTCTTCTTTACCGGTTGCCACGAGTAGAGGTGGAGCAGAGAGGACCTCAGGCCCTTCTTATCCCAAGGCCTTGAGTGGCAGATCAAGTTAAGCCCTATTATGGTCTTTCTAAGCCTGGGATTCTATAGCTCTGAGAGGTCATGGATTCCTATGGATGCCCTGATACTCTTGATCCACCCAAGGCAAATATCTCAAGAGAAGAGAGCCAGGGACCAGCAAGTCCAGGATTAACAGCATCTCTCCTCTGCTCCAGTTCTGGTCCCCAAAGAGTGCCAACCCCTTACTGTCATATAGGCCAGCACCCCAGTCTCCAGGAGAGCATCAGGGAGGGGGAAAAGAGCTGCTAAGGGGGAACTTAGAGCTGAAAAGCAGTATGTCTGCTGCATTTACCCCTATGCCTAGTGACAGCCACAAAGTTATTTATTCTCCTCTACCGGCTTTTAATTGTCTCTAATCTAATTACCACTCGACCTGCTCCCCTAGTGATGCTGTTAATTAAGGTGGGGTGCCTTTGCTAGTCATAGTACAGTTCTTGCTCTTTCTTTCTTTCTCTCTCTCTCTCTCTTTTTTTTTTTTTTTTTTTTTTCGGTCTCCTGTCCAATTTGTGCATTCAGCAAAAAGCATTAGGGACAGCCAGCCTCTCCCTTTGTTTTGTTTTTGTTTTCTGTTCCTTCTGTGGCTATTGCTCCTCCCTTCCCTTAAAGTAAAGGTTAGCCCCGATCCTTCACTCCCTACCCTAACCACACTTCACCGTGGTAGGCCCAGTGCTGGGTCATGGCCGCATAGCCTGTGACCTGTGCATATTGAGACCAGTGACCATGAACTCACCGTGGCTGCTTGGGGAGCCCGGGAGGCCCAGCATAGTAGGCTTGGTCACTGGGGGCTTTGAAGAGAGTGTCCTTGGATCCATCATGCTCTGAGTGGAACTGATCTGGGTTGGAGCAGCCAGGCTGGTCACTTTGACCTGGAGACATAGCACACAGCACACAGTAGGCCAGTTTTTGACTCTGGACTATGGGGACCTCAGCGACCAATTTCTAACTTGCAAAGAGTCACTGTGGAGGAAAGGGGGAGGGAGGAAGAGACTTCTTAAAGAGCATCTGGTCCAGTATCTTCCTTACATGGAGGAGGACATGGGCCCAGAGAGGGGAGCACCAGAGATCAAGGAGGTGGCTGGGGGCCAAGCTGTCCAGAGCTGGATTGCATGTCTTTGGATCGCCCAGGCTGGCATGCTTCCTCTCGCTCAGCACTGACTGAGCTCACACAGCCAACGGATGTAGGCTTCAGATCAGCCCCTGCCAAGGCCAGGAAGGGCTGAGAAAGACCTGCAGACTAGAAGACAGCTGAAGAGCAGATGGGGTTTGGAGCTTCTTTTACTAGCAAGAATATGAAGACCTTGCTGACTCCCACCCAGTGAGACACGGCTTGTGGTCTTATCTGCCAACAGGCTCCAGATGTATGACTTCTGTGGGGGATCCCATCAAGTTTATTACAAACCAACAAAGAAACGGAACTTCTGTTGTCCTCTTCCTTAGTGTTATCTAAGTAATAAGTTCCTATGGAGGGACTAGAATTTCCACTTCCTGGAGAAAGGTGGAGGCTTGAACCCCTGCATTGTGGGCAGCTGGGAGAGGCCCAGGCCCAGGGAATGCAGTTGGTCTGCTGTGTGCCCCTTACCTCGGGGAGCTGGTCCACATAGTCCATGAGCCCCTCATAGTCGCTCAGGTCAATGACCTCATCGTAGTTGTCCAGGCCAGGGACGTAGTTCCCCAGATTGAGGACCGCATAAGAATCTCCTTCCTCGTTCGTCTGGTCTCTTCTCTTCCTCCCCTTTGGGCGAGAAGCTGTCCCTGCTTCTAGGAGCACCAGTGCCAGTAGGCTCAGGAAAGCCGGGAGCTTCATGGGGGCCCCGGGAGGAGGTGGCAGCAGAAATGGGGCTAAATCACTTCAGAGCCCAGTCCTGAGGAGGGAGCAGGAGGAAGGGTAGCCGTCTAAGAGGCAGGGCTCTCTGGGGCTCACTTCCCACCCCCACACTTGCCGACTCCAGGCCGTGCGTTATACACGCAGTGCATCTATTGCAGGTGCAAGCCCCCTAAACGCTGGGGCTGCGTCTAGGGGGCTTCTCCTCCCAGCCCCTCCCACTGCCACCCAACTTCAGTGCCTGTGGGCTCACACACACACTGATATTCCCTCACACGGGAGTGTGCAGACACCTGGCAAAGGCTCGTTTACTCACTCACGCAAGCCTCCTTGTCTGCACCCCTCCCTGCTAATTAGCCATACACTCGTGCATCTATACAAATGTTCTCTCTAATACAACCACACATGCAGAATACAACCATTAGTCACTGAGCTAGATTTAGAGAAGCTTCATCATCAAGGAGTCTTGTGGCTTTTTAAAAGGTTATTCATCCGTCACTCATTTGCTCAACAAACATTTATGAGGTATCTATTATGTTCCAGGCACTGGACTTCTCTCTTGGGGGTGCAGAAATAAATAAGGCATGTCCAGTGTATTCAGAGTTCATGGTTTTAAAAACTGACATATGATTTTAAAAGACCATTAGTGATAAAATATACTTCCTAAATGCAGCTTTAAAAAAATGTTTGTTTGTTTATTTATTTAGAGAAAGAGAGAGCATAAATGGGGGCAGAGAGAAAGAGGGACAGAGTATCCAAAGCAGGCTCCACGCTGACAGCAGTAAGCTCGAACTCAAGAACTGTGTGATCAGGACCTGAGCCCAAGTTGGAAGCTCAACCAACTTGAGTGGCCACCCAGGGGCACCCCTAAATACAGCTTTTTAGAAACAAATGATCACAGAAACAAAAAGTGTTCTTTGTATGTAGTTGGGGGAGTATGTACCCATCTAGAGAGTTCCCTAGATGCCTGTATGTGTGCACCAGTTGATTATGTGCGTGCGTGATGAGCACGTAAGCAGGAATGTTTATGTAAGTTCACACGCATGTGCACAGGCAGGTCAAGGAATGTGTGTGGTATGGGTGTGAGGGACCCGGTGTGTTTCTGATAGTGCGGCTGCAGAAATGTCTAGCAGAGGCGCCCCTCTTTTTTCATTTTAGCTGGGTAAAGGCTAAGCCCTCGGCAGTAGCAAGAATGAGCTTTTCATCAGAGCTTTCTGGCCCCAGCCCCAACTCCCAGCAGCCCCCTCCCACTTCTCTTGCCCAGAGGTTTAAACTCCTTCGTTCTCCCCCAGCCCAATCCCACCAGGCCTGCAATGTCAGCCCCTCATCTGCATACGAATGGGCCTAACCTTAAACCTTGAACCTTACCCGAGGCAATCCTGTTTCGGAACTGGAGCCTCACAGCTTCCCGAGAAGTAGGGACTCCGATGGAAAGGTCGAAGTAGGGACTCCGATGGAAAGGTCGTCTGCAGTGGGCCACGGTAGACAGCGGGGCGCTGGCCGAGGCCAGCGCGGGGCCAATCAGACCTCTCTCTTTCCTGGTATCCAGCTGTTTCCCCTCCTCTTCGCTCAGCGGGTTCCGCCCCCCCCCATCCCATTCTTTTGTTTGGTGAGTGGGAATTTCTCTCCTTCTACCTCCTCCACTGCCCCACCCCCCCACCTTTTTGCCTCTTTGTCTGCTGCTTCTCTCTTTTCTGGGCCACTCTGAGGGGGCTGGCAGTCCCCACTCCCTAAGGGAGCAGACAGCCGGTGGAGGAGCACTCAAAGGCATGTGGCTTGACTTTCTTGCTTTTTTCCAGATGGAACCCAAAGATTCAAAGAGGCCGAGTTAAGGGACTCCGACCGTGCCTGGAGCCCCAGCATGGGAGCATAACTGCACAAAAATCACCAGACGGGGCTCTGAAGGCTGGGGCCATTCACAGAGAGGGTGAATGGGGGGTGAGGTAGGATTTGAAGGATGGGGACGATGATGCCAAGGAGGATACAAGAGTTCTCTCAGTCTACTGAGGGTGAACCCTAGAAAGGAATTCCTAACCATGAGGAGGCATTGTGTGGGGTCCGGGGGGGCGGGGGGGCTGAGAAGAATCCTCTCCTTCTGCCCCCTGCCAGAGATGTACATATCACGAGAGATCTTCTTTTCCTTGGTGCTTCAGGCTGCCATGAAGGGAGGAGTGGGGGGCTAAGATGCCCCCGGTATCCTGCCAGCCTGTGTGTTTGCCCCAGGGGTGGAAGGGGGTTTTTCATCAATGCCCCTTGCTCCCCACTCCCTCCCACTGACCCCTGGCTGCAAAGCTCCCTGACCATCACTCAGTCCAAACCGCTTACCTAGCAGATAAGAGACCGAGGTCCAGCTAGGTGCAGCGACTTACCCAAGGCCACACGGAGCCAGGGCCAGGGCCTAGATTTCTTGACTCTCAGGCCAGAGAGTTGTCCTTGGTTCATATGACCCTGCCCCTTTTCACTTCATTCCCCGCCCGCCCCCCACCCCCCTAGTTCTGAGATCAGGTGCCTTGATGCCCTCGGGACAGATGGCCTTGGCAGGATGCATCTCTGCCCGGGCAAACCGGGTGAAGGGGCAGATCGAATAGCCTGGCCCAATGGGCAGTGCTTGGCCTGCAATGCTCCCAGGCACCAGCTGGTGTGGAGGAGGCATCCCCCAGCCCCAGGACCTGGTCACCAAAGGAATGCATGTTCCTGTGCCCCTGGGAGCCTACCATCTGGAGAGAGCTACCAACAGGGTAACTGCTGGGTGGAGGTCTGCTGGGTGGAGGGAGAGATAGCCCTGGAGCCAGCAGGGTCCCCTGGAAGCAGATGGCCCATTTGGCGCCCTGTCTTCCCCTGCTTTCTCTCTACAGCATTTCACGAAGAGACTAACCTTCCCCCCACCCCAGACCCCAGTGAGGCTGGGCTCGCCCCCACCCCCCATCCCATGCCATTTATTCCCTGCGAGCAAGGCAAATGCGACTGTTAATTCATTCCCCTCTTCACCTGCTCCCACTCTCCCTCCTCACTTTCTCAGATTGCTCCTCCCACACGCTTTTGCAAACTCAGAGGCAAGGCCCGCAGGCTGAGCCCGTCTCCTATGGCGCATGCGCAGGCTTCCCCCTCCCCTCCCCCATCCTGGCAAAGACCTCCTTCCGACTCAGGAGGCTCCTCGTAGACTCTGTCCCAGCTTCTACTCTAGCTTTTACAAGCTCTCCCTTCATTCGCTCCGGTTTCCATGCGTGTGTATGACTCGTGTGGGAACCCACTAACCATCATGCGGTTGTGGCGTGATGCTCAGCTCCCTGGGAGCCTGCTCAGGGGGCGGGAGGTGCAGGAGCCCTTCCGATCCCCGTGTCTCATTAGGAGAGGCACGAGGCATGTTGATGGAAAGGAGGTGGCAGGCAGTGGGGACTGGAGTCTGGCCAGCTGACCCTGTTGCTGCCCCTTCCATGGGCGGGGGTGGAAATTTCAGGAACCCTCCTGCTTTTTTGGACAACAGGGATAATATTCCCTGCTGAGGCTTGTAGCCACATCATTCTGTGACCTAAACACATTCCTCTTCCTTTCTCAGGCGTGAACACACACACACACACACACACACACACACACACACACACTGTAGGTTACATATATTCCATGCCTTCCTACCTTTTGGCTTTCCTGTCCTGGTTATGTGATTTTTCCTCCTCCTTCCCCCACTAGGCAAAATCTGATTCATCCCTTAACATCCATCTCAAATGATAGGAGTCCTTCTGGTGAACCTCCACGGGGTAGGGGCCCTCCCGTGTACCATGCTTTTTGTACACGGTCTTACTACAAACACTTAGGACATGAAATTGCTCCATGGATGTTCCCCTTTACCAAGCTAAGAATCCCTCAAGGGCATGGGCAAGGATATCGCCTATCCTTGAATTCTGAGCTGGGAACCTTGCACAGAGTCGATGTCCACTGAGCTTAAGCAGGTATTAGAGGGATGAGGCAGTATCTGGCAGTTTTCGGTCTGCAGAAAAGGGTGTAGGCCGGGAGGATCACGAATCCACTTCTGAAATTAACCTTCTATCTGAAGGCAGATTTCTGGGCACCCAGTTCTTGTCCTTCTGTGTGGCCTGTAGAGTCTCTGTCCTTGGCCCTTGCTACAGCTTTGCCACTATTTCGTGTATTTTAATGGCATCTCTGCAACTAGACTGTAAGTTTTCCTTGGTCAGGAAAGGTGGCTGTTTTGTGTCTTTCGGTGTCTGGCTCAGTAATGAGCACCTGATAGATCACCCCCCCAACCATTTGATATCTGTGGGTTGAAAGAATGAATCCAAGCCTTTGGGCTTCAAATGTAGCTGTCAGACTTCCGATCTGACTTTAGGAACTGTTTTTCATGACAGTTGCGAATTTGGGAGAAACTTGCCAAGAAAAGGCTTTGAAATTGTTTTCTTAGAGTTTCTTAGGAATCAGATCCTTTCTCCACCCACCATCTCCTTGGAGCAGGTCAGAGGTGGGAGGAGAAGGGTGGCAAGAGAACTTCAAGATGCTCCTCACTTGTTCACATTGTCAAGTTCAAGGAGGATGTTTTTCATATTACTTTATTTCCTCTGCTGTGAAGCGCGTTGGAATGTAGAAGTTGTTTCACAAAGTTAACATGGTTTTGAAGAAAGAACAGATATATGTAGAGTAACCTACACACCTACTTACACACCCGGACGTGTAGATGACAATGGCACTGAAAGGATGAACTCGTATATGGAGGAGGGGCTTCCTGAAATCCTAGGGCAATCAGCACGGAGTTGGGGGTGTTGCTGTGAAGCCAGTTTAACTCGATCCCCTCTGGCTTACAGCCACAGGGAGCAGTGGGGGAAGCAGACTAGATGGGCTGATGGCGATGGTGCGATGCTGATTGTTTTGCTGCTGAAATGAAACAGTTTAGGTTTCAGGAGCAGAAATGACCCCTGCCTCAGGGGAACCACAGGAGCGTGCTCCCCCGGAGGGGCTCATCTGAGGCGCCGAGGTTTCGAGGTGTGAGTAAGGTGCAGAAGGGGGGCTTATCCAGGCCTTAGCACCAGGTTGCTTATAGCCACAGTAGTAGGTTGACTTTAAGCAGGAGCCTTGGAGAAACCAGCTGCAGCTGGGGGCTGGGGTGTGTGGGGGGAGGACACTAGGGTGAACTGGGCCCCGTTTTCTGTAAATTAGCAGAAGAGAAAGATGAGATAGAGTGTAATGGGGATTTCTTGAAGTTAAGGGCCTAGCTGAATCCAATTTCTTAAAAATCTCTGGAATTTTTCTCAACCTAGAAAGTGGGCACTGTGTCTTATTTCTAGAACATCCACCCACCCCCCAACATATACACTAGGGAGCTGTAGAGGGGCAGCATTCCCTATAGAGGGGGGAAGGGTATGGGAGCGAGTCCTGTGGGGCCCAAGGCTCTGCTCATCTGGCCCCGGCAGGGAGGGTGGGGTACTTTGAGGGAAGGGGCAGTCCAAGTAGGGAATAAATTACTGCAAGGGAAAGGAAGGGATAATATTAGATGATTAGAGCATGGTTTATAGAGTGGAGCTGCAGACTAGAACATGAATTCCAGAGAGGCCTCAGAGGGACATCTTATCCACCCCCTTGGCATACAGATTTGGGGACTGAGGGCAGAAGGGACTGGCCAGGTCAGACAGCAAACAGGAACAAACTGTATCCTCTCCTGGGATCCTGAAGGTTCCCACTTGTGCTCACTTATGATGGAAGTCAGCCCCTGGCCTCAAGGCCTCTGTACCTTTGTGCCCTTTACATCCCAGAGGAGAGAGAGACTATGCGCTTCACCCATGGCTCTTCAAGTTGGAACCTAGGGCCAGCTCCTTGACTTTGTAAAACCATCCCAGAGTGGAGCCAGCTGTGACCTGTACCAGCCACCAGGTGTCACTGATGAGTCTGCCTAAGCGGGGAAGCCAATTTGAACTTGTGGAATGGGCTTCTGGGAGATTTCCAGATGCTCCGCCTCTTCTAGAGCCCATTCTCATGAAGTGCTTCTGGGCTTTGGAGAGGATTGGGCCATCCACACTGATCTAGAACAGATGGCGGGCAGGGTTAGTGGCTCTGCACCCTGCACTATGGACACTGTGTTGCCCGAGGCCTAGTCTCTTGTCTAGACTGGCAAGGGGCTGCAGGAACCATCTGCACCCACGAAGGCCCAACCCTAGAGCTCTGACTCCCACCCCCCTCCCACTGACCTATATCTGGTTCTTAAAGCTACTCTCCTTGACTGTTCCTCCCTATTCTTACTCGGGAAAGAGTGAGGCCCAGCCAGAAGGGTGTGTGCTGAGGCGAGCCCAGCTATCCCTGTGAAGAGACTGCCAGATATGGATCCTTGCAGAAACCCTGACCCTTAGCCTTCCATCAGCCATTCCCTTGCACCTCCTCGCTGGAGAACGCAGGCTGGTAAAAAGCTAGCACGATGTCTGGTGGCAGTGAACAGGGAAGAGGAGCGGTGGGGTTAGAAGGCGGGATCCTTGGCTAAGGGTCCTTTCGGGGCCAGAGCTGCCCATCATGGCGGTGTCCCCAGCAGGACTTTCCAAACCTCACCTCTGGGCTCCTCCCGCCCACCTTCTGCTTGCTTCGCCAGGACCAAGTTCCGGATGTCAGTCCATGGCCCAGGTTTACCCAGCAGTGACAGGGAGAAGGAGGAGAGAGGAGGCTATGAAGTCTTTAGACACACACCTGTGCTTCTGGGGCCAGATGTCTGGGTGTGCCGTGGGTGACTGTGAGTGGGGTGGACCCAATCTAGCCCTTAGAAGTCTTGCTCTAGAAGCTGCGGGTGCAGCAGAGTATGTGGCTAGTCCTTGCCTCAGGAAGGTGGGCTGAGAAAGGCAAAGCTGGGAGCAAGAAACAAAGATAAAGAAACTGAATGGTGGGCACAGGCACGTGGGCCACCAGCATTCAAGTGCGGTCAGAGGAGATCCAAGGGCAGAGTGAGGCCTAGATGACCACGGATTGCAGCAGGCGGAAGCACATCATGAGGTCCAACGGGATGGGCGGCTTCAGGTGGTTTCCATCCAGCCGCAGGTAGCGCAGGTGTGGCACGTTCTCCAGATCCGAGGAGAAGTCATGGAAGGCAACTAGGTTGTTGGGGCAAATCTGGGTCCCATTGATCTCTGTGGAGAAAGAAGGGAGAAGTCAGACAGTGAGGTGGGCGGGGCGTCGGGCCACACGGGGTTGGGGAAAGGGGAGCACAACCGAGGACAAGCACTCAGGCTGGCTGCTGTCAGCGCACAGAATCTGCTTCGATCTTCTGTCCACCTCTCTCTGCCCCTCCCTCTCCTTCCCTCCCTCTGTCAAAAATAAAAAGAATAATTAAAATAAAAAGAATAAAGTAAATAAAATAAAACAAAGAAAATAAAAAGAATTTGAGTTCTCTTCCCTGGAATTGTCTGACCTTGGGAATGTGTGACCTTGGGTACCTGGGTTTATTCTACTTGTAGAATGAATTAAGTCAGAATTGATCAACCACTGTTAATGGAAATTCACTCTGCAGAGTCATGGAGGAAGGAAACTGTGAGCTGGACCTTCACGGATGGGTGGGACCGCAGCTGGTAGAGACCTGGGGGTGGTGTTCTGATAGAGTGACCTATTCTGTTTTTTTTTTTTTAATTTTTTTAATGTTTTATTTATTTCTAGGTGAGAGAGAGAGAGAGACAGCGTGAGCAGGGGAGGGTCAGAGAGAGAGGGAGTCACAGACTGAAACAGGCTCCAGGCTCCGAGCTGGCAGTCAGCACAGAGCCCGACGCGGGGCTCGAACCCACGAACCGCGAGATCATGACCCAAGCGAAAGTCGGACGCTTAACCGACTAAGCCACCCAGGCGCCCCTAGAGTGACCTATTCTGATAGAGTTGCAGAGGCCACAAAGCTCGTGGTGGCATCTGGGAGTTTTAAATAGCACAGAGATGCACTAGTGAAGTATGCTGGACTGGTAAGCAGCTACATTGTGGTAGGCTCTCAAATGGAAAATGAGCTGTCCCCTCTGCTTAGATGATATCAGATATATTACCTTCCAAATGAGTTTCTTATTTTCCCTAAACCTTGCTTCTTTCATCGTCTGTGGGATCGGCATCATTGTTACTGATGTTGTTCTGTCTGGTCTTCTTCCTCGCTCTTCATCATTGGAGTAGTAGAAAGAGCCCTGACAGAGGTGAGTTTTCTTCCTATGACTGCCGTGACTTTGGACTATCACCTTCCCACCCTGACATTTAGTTGCCAGATCTGTGAAATGGGGAGAGTGGTACCTGCCCCTCACCTCCGATGAGAGAATGTGGATGAAGGCATTTTGCAAACTGTAAAGGACAGGGCAGAAGGCAGTGTTAAGATCATTGCTGAGAATGTGATGATCACGCTGACCCAGGGCTCACTCCACCCATTCTGTCCATCAGTGACAGGGGAGACAGGCTGGGGGTAAGGGGTACATGTGGAGTGGGTGTGATTTTTCTGACTACAGCCTCAAAGGGCTGGATATCTCCTAGTAGCCTGCTTTCTATAACCCAATAGAGACTGTGAGCCATTTATTAAGGTATTCTTTCTGCCTGTTTTTTCAACGTATCTAGCTTTCTGGGGGTAATGCATTCCATCAGTTTACTACCTGCAGGATGAAATTAGACAGTTTTCCCTTTTCCTGAATTTGTTTTTTGCAAGCTTTAAAACAGCCCTTCCCTAGGGCACCTGGGTGGCTCAGTCAGTTGAGTGTCAGACTTTGGCCCATGAACCTGTGTGGGATTCTCTCTCTCCCCCTCTCTCTGCAGCTCCCCCACTTGTACTCACTCTCTTTCTCTCTCAGAATAAATAAACTTAAAAAAAAAAAGCCCTCCCTTCTTTCTGAAATTATTCCAGAGTGAATAAGATTTTCCTTTCATCCATTTGTTTCAAAATTGTAGAAATTCAACAGTCTCACTCTTTGGCTTGGAAACTACAGATTCCTAATATTACTTCAAGGGTACTTCCCTTTATCCGATAGCTGCTGCATTCCTGGTATGGATGTAGTCTGGTTTTATTCAAGGACCAGATGGTATTCTCCCTTTTTCTTAAAGCTTTCTGTTGATGCTCTGCTCAGACCTGACATTTTTGATCGATGCAAAACTGGGATTTCCAGCCTCTTCCACTGGGCTGTGATTTTTATCCAAAGCCCAGGACCCTGTAAGTGCAGCTTAGGCAAATCCTGCCTGAAATGTACTATCTTTTTTTTTTTTTTTTTGAAATGTACTATCTTATAGGACTAACTATTCCAGCCTTCCAGATAGATTCAGAAAGCGCCTGCACACTGACTTGTTTTTCTGGCTGCCACATATTTTTAACCAGCTGCCTGCCCTAAGTCTGTGGCCGCCTTCCCGCGTACATCTTCGAGAGATTCTTCCAAACCTCGTTTCAGTCTTGCTATTACAGCCACCAGCTTCTGCAGCCGACAGGCCAGGGACATTTCAAGGCAGGCACTTAAATGTCACTGTTCTGCTTTTATGAGGATGTCCAGGACCCTATTCCCTGTCCACCCTGCCTGTAGATCTGGAGGGCAGAGAGGCTGGGGCTAACGAGAAGGATCAGAGAAAGAAAAGCTGTTACCCTCCAAGCATGGTATTCTAGGCACGTGATACTAACCTTTCAAATCCTCATATCAGATTTGTGACAGAAGGTACTATTCCCATTCTCACTTTACAGATGAGAAAACTTCCCGGAGAGAAGGTCAAGATTTGGAGTCCAGTGCCAACCTGGATGCTTTTCTGCCCTCCCTCCCCGCCCAGGCTCCCGAGAAAGGGCTGAGACAATAAGAGCCTTCCCTTCCCTGGCGGTGGCCACGGCCCCGCCCCACCCCCACTCACTCTCTATGCTGTTGTTGTTGAGGTACAGGTGCTCCAGCTTGTTGCTGATGGCGGGCACGCTGCTGATCTTGTTGTGGGACAGGTGGAGCACGAGCAGATTGGAGATGTTGAAGGAGTTCTTGGGGAGCCCCCTGTCTGACAGCCTGTTGTAGTTTAGGCGAATGAAGGCAAGGTTGGGGAAGCCCTTGAAGTATCCATTAGGGATGGTCTCGATCCTGTTGCTGTCCAGGTAGAGCTGGTGGATGGCTGTGGGGACCTTGGGCGGCATCTTCCGCAGGATGTTGTGGGCCAGGTTGAGTTGCATGAGGTTCTTGAGGCCCTGGAAGGTGTCGGCCTTGAAGACGCCATCGCTCAGCTTGTTGTGTTGGAGATCCAGAAGCAGCAGGCTCTCCAGTTTGCTGAAGACGCCAGGTGGGATTCTGGAGATCTGGTTCTGGCTCAGCCTCAGCTGCTCCAGGTTCCGCGGCAGGGCCGACGGCACCTCCTCAAGCTGGTTCTTCTCCATGTAGAGGAATACCAGACTAGGTAGTTTCTCCAGTACCTTCTGGTCTATCTTGCGAATCCGGTTGTTATCCAGGTTGATCCACCGCAGACCTGTGGCGTTCTGGAAGGACTCCACCGGGAGCTCGGTTATGAAGTTGTTCTGGAGATAGAGGTAATGGATGCGGGGAGGGATGATGGGGACCTTTCGCAGGTTGCGGCTGTCACAGTAGAGGGCGGACGGGAAATCGGAGGGGCAGTAGCATTCCCGGGGGCAGTCAGGAAAGATAGATGGAGGGCCTGGTGGGAGGGGAGGGGGCAGGTCTGTAGGCTCTGATGGCTCATGGGGCTGAACAAAGCTGGGTGTGGGCCTAGGTCTGGGCCTGGGCCTGGGTCTAGGTCTTGGTCGTCTTGTTATCTGGCCTTGGGCCACTGAGGCCAAGATGAGGAGAAGTGGGAGGATCCAGCAGAGGGATGACCTCATGATCCAGGTGATGTACCTGCAGGGAGGAGACACACGAGGTCATTAGCCTCCTGGGCCTCCGTAATTAGAGGCCCTGTGTTGGAGGCTAGATTGGCCAGGATGGGTGCGGGGGGAGGGCTGTGGGAAGGACCCGTCAAAGCATCTCTTCATTTGCCGGTATCCAGCAGATGGGAAAATAACAAGGGCTTGAGGGTCCGGACCAGAGGCCTAGCTGCTCAGTGTGTTGAGCCTGCTCTGGGAAGCATGAGCCATGCTTGCAGAAAGCATGTTGGCTGCAAGTCAGGAGCTCTGGGGCTTGCTGGAAAAGCCCCTTCACCTCTCTAGCACTTGGTCTCTCTATCTGCGGCGCGGGGAAATCATCCCTGTTCCTGTAAGAGGGATGGTAGGACACATAGAGGCCTAAGTGTTACATCAGGAGATGTCCTTAAAGATCCCATAATCCAGTCGTGCTCGAACTATGTCTCTATTTCTGTGGAGCACCCCCCCCAAGGGAGGGAGACCAAGTGGGCGGATCTGAGGCACCCCAGCTCATCCCCGTGGCAATCTGAGCAGCCCTGTGTTTTTAAACCCGTTATGTATAGAGGATTGGCCAAAGCACACATTTGAAAGAAGAGTCGCATTGCTAAAAATGGTTTGAAATCCACCAATCAAGCCCAGACTCTACTGTTGACAAAAATTAAGTACTGGAGGGAAGAAGTGGCTTGCCGAGTGAGGGCAGGAGGCTCTTTAACAGCAAGCCCAGGACAAAAACCCAGGTCTCCTGCCTTCCCGGGCAGGGCTCATGGAGGTCCTGGAAAGGAAGGAAAGTGCTGTAGACATGCTTGTATCTTGTGTCTGTCCCTGCTCTCTCCTCAGCCCTGTGCTCTGCTGGTCTTTGCCAGCAGGAGGCGTACCAAGAATTTCTCCCCAGATGTGGAGGCTCCTATGAAAATAAACAGAGAAGGGATCAAAAGCTGTGAGGAAATCACTTTCATTTCTTCCTCGTGGTATTGCTCCTCCCATATCCATGGAGTTGGTGGTTTTGAGACAGGATATGAAGAACTTCCCACTAGCCTCGGTGACATGGTGGAGTAAGTCACTGAAGGGTATTTGGGGGTTGTGCTCCCAGTGGCTCTGATGACCCTTCAATAGAGTCATGTGGTTTGAGTTGAATTAAGCTGAGGAAAAAGCAATAGACCAGGGCTGCAAGCAGAAAGTGGCAGCTCCCACAGGCTTCCTCCCCTCTCCTGGCTGGGAAGGGTCCAGGGCGGGGTTTCCTGAACCCTCCCCTCCACAGGGCCATCGCCCTAGGACACTCCCCGCTGGTCTGCAGCCAGGGTCCCTCTTCCCACACTGCTTCCCCAGCCCCTCCTTGCTGCTTCCTCACAAAGTGGTGGTCTGTCCCTCCCTTCCTGGGGCCTAGGGCACGGAGTATAGGCTGGCTGGGGTTCTCTGAGCTGGGGGGGCTGCAGAGCGTCCCCAGCTGCCTCTGGACCCTGGGACCCCTGCCTCTGTTCCAGGCCTCTTGCTGTCTTTCCTTTGAGCCCACATCAGCTGAGACTCCTCCCTTGCAAGCTTTTAGCTGGCTTTGCTCAAAGGAAGATGCTAGAAGCCCCATACCAGCTGCTTAGTCCTGGGCCAGATGCTCAGGAGTGACAAGAATGTGACAAGAAACAGGAGAGAGGGAGAGGGGTAGAGCTCAACCCTGAGGGGTAGAGGGTGTCTCCCCTCACCTTTCACACGCACCGCACCCACCCTCGACACCTAGTCTGCTCGCTCTCTCATACACACACACACACACACACACACACACACACTCCCCACCCTGCATCATACACCTATGCAAAGCCAGGTTCACGTGTCCACTATGTTTGTGACCTTCCACAGTACACAGAATGGGAGAGGGACAGAGAGGGAGGGAAGGAAGGAGGGAGGGAGGGAGAGAGGACAGGAAGGGAAAGAGGGAGGAAGGGAAGACAGAGGAGCCAGAAGGAGGCAAGAGATTGCCTGGCAGCTCTGTTGCCCTCCATCTCCCTCCAAAGGGGTCTCTCCCCAGGTGGGCTCCTCCAAGGGGGTCCAGGGGCCGTTTCCCTGCCTCCTCCCACAAAGAACCTCACAGTTAGACTCTTGATTTTAACTCCGGCTGAGGATCCAACTACCAGTCCCGAAAGGACTGGAAAGAGCAGACATTCATTGTGAACTGAATTTGAGTCTTGCTCCTGGCTCCCTTAATGATCGGTGAGTTATGAATCAACATTTCACTAGCCCTGTGCTTTTCTTAAAAATAGCACAGTCATATACATTTCAAGGGGTTAAAAGGTCCGTATGCTAAAAACAAACATTTTTAAAGCCCCAAATTTTGTGACCCTTTTTGTTCTGACATGTCTTTATTTTCTGACTATCTGGAAGCTGAATTAGCAAAAGACTTCCCAGCTCCTACTCCAGACTCTTCGGGAACTTTCCTTATCTTCCCCCCCCCTCCCACTCTGCTTCCCCCTGCTTCTGACCCTCTCACATTCCAAACCTCTGAGGCTGGTCAGGCTCCTCTCAGAGCCATTAAAAGGTTTTAGAGGAAAAGTTCTCTGTGCCTGTTCCATGGAGAAGCACTGGATCTGTTCGGCTCCCCTTCTCCTAGCCCCACGGTGCAACCACTCTGTGTGTGTGTGTGTGTGTGTGTGTGTGTGTGTGTGTGCGCGCGTATGCTTCTTGAGAAAACAGAGCTCATGCCTAAGGCTTCTCTCATTGGGCAACGCCTCTTTCTGCCAGAGCCTAACTGTCCAGAGGGGAGGTCCTGACAGCACAGCCATTGCTCTGGCAAAACACAGCGATGTCCTATGTCCCCCAAAGCAGAATCTGTGTGACAGAGTAGAGGTCCCTGGACTCCAAGGGAGTCGTAACCCACCCCCCGCCCCCCAACAAAGCCCCAAGTCACACTTTTTTTTATGTTCCTGCCTTCCAGAGCCTTCTGTCCAATCATGAACTCCCTTAGGGTGGGTCATACTGTGCATGATTTTTAAATTTCATGCGCCTTTGCAAGCACGCCGCCACACCTCGCAGCATTCTGCGGGGCCGTGCTCACTGCTCAGTCAATGGGTGCCTGTTAACCAGCTACAACCACTGACCTCACACCATTCTGGGTACGGGCTCTCAGAGACGTGCTGCTTCACGGGGGCAAAGCCCAGCATTCACCCTCTCCACTTAAGCACATTTCCTGTGAGAGTTCTCATTTTGAATTTTAGTTCCAAGTATTGGAGATCTGGGCTTGAATCCTGGCTCTGACCCTCCTCCTCAGGCCCCCCGGCTCCTCATGTGTGTGCGGATGAAATGAGATCACACGCACGCAGGCATGTGGCAGAGCATAAAATCTCTACAAATGGTAGGCATTTCGCTTATTCATCTGTTTCTTTATAAAAGAGCAGGGTCCCTAGGGAAACTCTGATTTTTATTATTTTTTTTATTTTTATTTTTTTTAAAATTTTTTAATGTTTTATTTATTTCTAGGAGAGAGAGAGAGAGAGAGAGAGACAGCGTGAGCAAGGGAGGGTCAGAGAGAGAGAGTCACAGACTCTGAAACAGGCTCCAGGCTCTGAGCCGGCAGTCAGCACAGAGCCCGACGTGGGGCTCGAAACCACAAACTGTGAGATCATGACCTGAGCGAAAGTCGGACGCTTAACCGACTAAGCCACCCGGGCACCCCGAAACTCTGATTTTTAAAGTGAGCTAGCCTGCGTCCCTACCTAGCTTGTGAGTTCATTCATTGAAGGCTTGAAAGCCAGGGCTAATGCTGAGACTCAGGGCAGGGGTGGGCTGAGGTTCACATGGGTTTATCAAGTCAGTAGGAGCAAGTTTCAGGGTAATTGGCTTTGCCTGGAGAATGTGGGATTGGGGTTGGCCTGGAAGTCAGGCTGGGTGTGTCTCCCGGGTTGGAGAAGGATTACTCCACACTACAGTTGACCCTTGTGCAACACGGGCTGGGATTGCATGGGTCCACTTATGGGCAGATTGTTTTCAATAAATACGTGTGCAGTCCTGTAAATGTACTTCCCCTTCCTCATGGTGTTTTAAAATAACCTTTTGTTTCCTCTAGCTTACTTTTTTGTAAGAATGCAGTATATACTACATATAGCATACAAGGCATGCACTTATCCACTGTTGGTTGATGGTATTGGTGAAGTTTCTGGTCAGCTGTAGGCTATTAGTTAGGTTTGGGGGGGAATCAAAAGTTATATGCAGATTTTCAACTGTGGGGGGGCATTGGCACCCCTAACCCTGTGCTTTTCCAAGGGTCAACTGTACTCATTGCTAGTTTTTTTTCTTGTCAGATTTCCTGCCTAGTTGGTCACCCCTAAGTCTCCGTGGTTTAACCCAGCCAGTGTCCCTGCCATGGAGAATGGGGCTGCTCCCTGCCCCAAAGCTACCCCCACTGGGATGACCCTCTTTCTTTTTTCCCTTCTTTCTGTTCTAAACTCAGACTTTCGAAAGCTGTCCTGCTCCCTTTTTCTCTTTCTAAAGCCCAGATGGGAGGAGTCAAGAGAATCAGGTGGTCAGTTGTAAACAGAGGAGTGAGATAACCCCTTTCAAGGCCTCTAAGTAGGGCTGTGGGGGCTTGTGTGATCCTCAGATAAGGAAAGGGCTGATGTGGAGGCATGATGAATTCAACACACTATTTATGCAGCCGGGGGTGAATCAGAATACGGGTGAGCCTGTCTGGGGACAGAGCTTTAGGAGTTCTCAGCCCATCTTTCGCTACCTAGTTACGTGGCCCTGACCTCAGCCTCAGTTTCCTTACCTGTAGAATGGGGATAACAAATTTTTCCTGTCCCTCTATTCCTCACCCACCTGTTGTCAGAAACAAGTGTGATAAGCGACTTTAAGATGAACCACAGATCAACAAATACTAAAAATAAATATAACACTATTATGGAAAGACCATCTGTCTCCCCAGCATCTACCACAAGGCAAAGTGTAAACAGAATGAAGTTTTTTTGGTCTGAGGCCACTAGTCCAGAAGAACAAGTTTTCCATTCCAAGGGACCAAGGACGAAATGGGACGAGATGGCTGTCCTCTTCTGACAGCCTGTCACCTCCCCATATCCTTTGTTCTGCCTCCATCTCCCAGTGTCTCCAGCCCTTGAAGAAAGCCTAGAAGAATCTGTCTGATGCCTTCAGCACTTCTATATAGATCTGGGTCTCAACCCTGCAAGTCTTCGGTGGCTCAGCTAGATCCCTTGGGCAAATCTCCCGCCGCTACTAAACTTCGGTGTCCGCATCCATAAAGTGGGCATGTTAACAACCTTCTTAGCAGATCGCTTTGAGGGTTAAAAAAGTAAATGTGTTTAAAATGAGGGCTCAGTGAATGTTAAGCTATTGTTGATATTTTTTCAAAGTAATGGCATCTCTTTCCCTTTAACTTGGCCAAAGGCAGCCCTGCCTTCCACCCAAAGGCAAGGATTATCGCAAGTAGGTACTGGCTCATGGATTTCCCCCAGCTTTTAGACACCCAGCACCCCCTCCCTTGGGGCCTGTGAGTCCACACTTGGGTCTTAGAATCAACTGGTTGAAGAGACCCTGTGGAAGCGCCGCAGCCACCTGGGGGAAGGCTCACTTTTTCTTTCCAATTCACTCACCCCATCGGAAGTCTTTTTGCAGCAGGAGAGAGGCTGCTGGCCAGGTGAGAAGCAGTCTCCCTTCCTTCCAGGCTCTGGAGCCCCTGTGACCCATGACTTCCCCTCCCGACCTCTTGCACCTGGCTTTTTGTTTCCTCTTCCAGCCTCGACACGCTTCCCTCCCACGCCCCATAAGTGGGGCTGCCCACCGGGGAGTGCAGAGCTCCGTGTTCAGCCCATTCTCTGAGCACATGGGGAACAGACAGCTGTTGGGTGGGAGGAGAGGGGATCCAGAAGGGTCGGGGAAGGACCCAGTGCAGTGCCCGGGTAGATTAGCAGGTGAGAGGAAACATAAGCTCTTTGGGGCTGTTTTGGAGGAACTTCCTTTCTCAGAGGGTCCCTATGATGTGGCTGCCAGTGCCTGCGAGGAAGAGTCCCACAGGAGCTCTTCCCCGTGCGGTCCCTGTGCTTGTTCCCACTCCCCGGAAGAGGGCTGCCCATTCAGGACACCCCGGGACTCCTCCACAGGTGGTCCACAGAGACCTTGTGGTCCAGGACACCACACTGTCCAGAGTTCTGGGCTCTTCGGTCCCAGCATGGGTCTCTCTCAGGCCCCTGATTCAGGTCCCCAAAGCCTAGCTGACTGCCAGGATCCTCTACAGTGGTAAACAATAGATTCCTGGGCTCCATCATATATTTCTAGTAACCCCCTGCCCCTCCCCCCAGGTAATTTTGAAGATCAACCACATTTGGCGACCCTGATCTGCCCACCAGTAATTGCCCTGGGACAGCACTCTCTCTGCTGTCGTGGGGGAATAAGAGGGAGCCATGGAGGAGGGGGTCCAGCCTACTTGGAAATGATCCCCATCCAATTACCCACTTCAGCCCCCGACTGAGGAATTACTGTCTTTTTGCTCTCTCCCACAGGACGCCTCACCATCCTGGGATAATTCTGAAATTGCTTTAAAGAGAAACCTTCTCCAGCTGCCCAAAGAAAAAAAAATCAATGAACTGTCCCCAGAGCTGGGAAGCAGGACCTCCAAAGCTTAGAGTCTAGGCTGCTTTCTTCCCTTTCTTTCCAAAAGCCAGTGGTTTGGACCAGAGAGGAAAATTCAGAGGTACTGGGAAGATACGGTACAAGCTGGAAAGGCACTTTTTTCCTCCCTCCTACCCGATTCGTTGCTAAAGAGCGAAGAAACCTTTCCAGCGCCTGCCCTGGCTCACCTCCTCCCTGCTCGGCTTCACTTGGGACCCATGATTTTCTTTTGGCTCTGCCGTCTCCGTGGAAGACACACTTTCTCTTTGCTCTTACAGATGCGGAGGTATGTGAGAGGGTGAGAACAAGATGGAGAGAGAGAGAGAGAGAGAGAAAGGGAGAGTGTGTGTGTGTCTGCTGGCACCCAGTCACTAAGTGGTTTAGCTCTGCACAATGAATGCAGTCAGAGAGGAGAGCTGGATGGACAGGACAGCTTCATGTCGTGTGCGTATTCACGTGTGAGCGTGCAGGGCAAGTGCGGCCTCTCTGTGACGTGTGTGCACCTCTGATGGTGTGTGACAATGTGTGAAAGGTGCAAAGAAATGGGTTCTAGAGCCGGGTTTCCATAGAAACACCTGACGTGTAGGGATACTGTGTGCAGCATAACTCCCTGAGTGGCAGCAATCACCGGTACCCAGAAAGTGTAACTTTTGCACCAGGCAAGCACACAGGCATGGAATGACGGAGGGAAGGCGGCGGAGGAGGGCGCAGGAGAAATGTGGAAGATGAACTGGCGCTCAGTTGAAAGGCAAAAAGGTGGGAGGAAGGAAGGAAGCAAGGAGGACATAGAGACCAGGTCAGTAATGGCAGCTGGACCCCTGCTGGTCCCCTGCTGGAGGAAGGGGTCTCCCCCCATCTCCCCCCTGGGCTTACCTGCACACACCTGCCTCTCCTCTCAGCTGTGGGCTTATTCCCCAGGCAAGGCTCCCCCTCTTCCTCCCCCACCCTTCGGTGGAGCTGTGGCAGCAGAGAGCCAGCTAGAAGTTCTGATCTCCCAGTGGTGCCTGCCTGCCTGTGTTCGCCTGACTTTGCTTCTACCAGATCCTAGTGGGGTGGGGAGGTTAGGTTTGGGGGAGGGACGGGCAGATTGTAGGGAGGGAGGAAAGGAGGAGAGAGGGGAGGGAGGGAGGAGGAGGGAGGGAGGGAGGGAGGGAGCTTGGGAAAGGAGGAATGACAACAATAAAGTCTTTATTTGGCAGCCAAAACTCCCAAAGACTTCATGCACACACCATGCCCACTAACGGACTCGTTTTTAATAACATTTCCTTCTGTTGCTGCTGCTTCTGGGGGGAGATTGTTTGACCCATGTTTGGAAAACAAGCCAAATTAACAGACGAAAAGGGCATGAAAAGCAACCTCTGTACAGGCCAGAGCTGCATAGCTGGGTCCAGCCCCAGCCTGTTTCATTCCTCCTAACAATCGCCCTGCCTCTGATGCCCATCGCTTTCCTGGTGTGAAATTCCTGAGTGAGTGAGGGGTGTGGGACGTTTCCTGCCCTTTCTCACCTTGTCTGGGAGAGTTGTGAAGGGAGTGGGGTCTTGCTGTACAGTGAGCTGGCAGGGAGATGGCCTTGGTTTGGCTGCTGCAGGGATGCTCTGAGGACCAGAGAGGGCAAAGTCTGGCCTGGGGTCACCCAGCAAAGGCAGGCAGAATTAAGATTTGATGTAAGACCTAAAGTCACTGTCCCTTGCTCCTGTCGACAATATCAGTGTCTTCTTTAACCTTCCCCATATATCTCACACTCAGGGGAGATTTGGGGGCTGTGTGGTCCTCACACAAAGCATATGAGGAAATCCAGATGCCCCGTCCATGTCATCCCAGAAGACCCATTCAAAGCTAGACCGTTACCCTCTGACAATCCTTAATTAAAGAGCTGCAACACATTTAGAGTTTAATAGTGGCCCAGCAAAACCTCTTGCTGCCCCAGGGGTGACCACTTCGTAATCTCAGTGTTTACTTTTTCTATCACAGTTGAGAGAGAGCCATGATGCCTAGTGACAAGGAACTCCCTCCACCCACCTCCCATCTGGCGTAGAGGAAAGAACACTAACATTAGGATCAGCAGCCCTGAGCTCTGCCACTTATGAGCCAGGCTATCTTGGGCAAGTCCCTTGGTCATATGGAGCCTCAGTTTCCTCATCTATGCAATGGGGATAATTCTTGCCTCACAGGTTTGGGAGGTTTAAATGATAGCACAGATGTGAGGGCACTTGATAAACTGGGAAGACATTCAGGTTTAGGAGAGAGATTATGGTGCACAATGGTCAGCCTCAGCAATGGAGAAGGGAGATAAAACCTACCCCTTCTTTCCCCACCCCCTTTCTACCCTGAAACTTGTGCCTTCCACACCCTGCTGGGGAGGTCTTTCTGGAAGCCACACAACTCTAGATCCACCTTAACCCTGGACGTGCCAGGCCACTTGTACATTTTATTGTTCACCCAGACAGGGAATGTGTCCTCGTGCGGACTGAGCATAGTAGACCCTAGACTTGCTTGTTTCCCTTGCTTGTGGCAAGTGGTAAGTCAAGTTCAAGAAAGATGAGCAAGACACATGAGGCACAGGGAGGATGGGGGTGGGGTGGGAGGAGGGGTTAGATAGCATGGGGCAGGGGCGGGGGTGGAGGCAGCTTGCATCCATTTTCATGGGCGCCATCTAATCCCAGAGTCTTTGCTCAGTGATGGTGATCGACTTCAAGCCCTGACGAGCCGGTGCGTCTCCCTCCCTCCCTCCTTTGTCTGCCTTCTCCTAGGCTCTGCAGAGAGAATTGGGATGAAGCATACAGGTGGGCAGGAATATTTGGAGTCTGCTAAAGGGTGGCCTGTGGGTCTAATGTGGCTTGAGGACCCAACGTGTTTTTTGATAGCACAGTAACCAAAAACCCTGTTTATCATGTCAAATTTAAAGCCTATACACATTTACACAGAATAGTATTAGTAACCCGATATCATAATAACACCCAGCTTCAGCAATCACCAACTCATGATCCATCTCTTTCCATCCATGTTCCCCCCTCCCAAAAACCCCATTCGATTTTTTTTAATTTTTAAAAATCGTGTATTTATTTTTGAGAGAGAGAGAGACAGAGACAGAGAGAAAGACAGAGCATGAGTTGGGGAGGAGCAGAGAGAGACAGAGACATAGAACCCAAGGAAGGCTCCAGGCTCTGAGCTGTCAACACAGAGCCCGAAGTAGGACTCAAACCCAAGAGCTTAGATGAATTTGGGCACTTAACAGACTGAGCACCCAAGTGCCCCCACTCACTAGAATACTTTTAAACAGGCATATTTTTAAAAATTGGATTTGAGGTTTTTAAGGAGAGAAAGCACTTCCCCGTGCCACACAATCACCACCCTCTTAGAGTAGACAGCCTCCATGGCCCCGCTTAATTACTTACCGCCATCTCTTCAAGACCTTTGAGTCCATAAGCACTGGCCTAGGGGCAGCAACCAAGAAATGAGGTGAGTGGGGACAAATCAGGAATGCTATCAGGGACAAGGTGGCAGTCGTCTCAACCAACCTGCCTTTCTCAGCCCCTTGACAGATGACAAATCCACCTCCAGCATGGGAGACAGCGGGCTGGGTTCTTGAGACCATGCTTTGCCTCTCACCCACTGTGTGACCTTGGAGATGTCTCTCTTCCTCTCTGGCCTCAGTTCATCCTTTGAAAATGTGAGGTTGTACTAAACATTCTTCTCCAGCAAGTGTCAGGAGAGCCTGAGATCTGGGGTCAGGACCCTGGGCTAATGTCTCAATGCTGCTACTCTAGCTACTTAGAGAGAAGGTCTTAAACATATCTTTGTCTAAGGCAATACCTCACGTCTGCCCGGGCCACACCCGGGATAACTCGAGGATCACTGGAAACATCGGCTGGGAGAGCATGTTGGAGTTCTCTGGCTTTATACAGCCAGACCTTGAGACTCCTTCAAAAAGCTGTGGCTCTTCCAAAAAGAGAGAACTTCTCTCTTTTCTTCTCTTCAAAAGAGAACTCTCCTAGAGTTCAGGGGACCCCAGCTGGTGTAGCTTCCTCCCGGCATGTCAAGGACAACATGAGATCAATACTGGGGAAAGGAGTGGAAAGTGAGGAGAGGCTGGTTCCTGCTGCTTGCCTCCTCCCAAGATGGGGCTGGGGATGATACGGGGCAGAAAATTCCAGGAGAGAGGCAGGGGTGGGGTGGGGAGGCAGCTCTCTGATGTGGTGGACTACAGCTCCATTTACAGAGAACTTGGGCCCACTCGCTCTTCCCACCCAGGCTGAAACTCTGTCTCGGAGGCTCACTGCTTATTTGACAGCACAGTAACTGCTGCCTCGGTTACAAGCAGAGAATGCTTACAGCCCAAGGAGAAAGGGCATGACTGTGTCTGGTCCTTTCCATAGAAATACAGAACGAAGGCAGCTCAGGCTCCCCACCTCCCCACCGCCCTGCCCCAACCGCTGCCAGGAGGCAGCAGTGTAGCCCAGAGGAGCCCTGGCTCAGACCGCCCCTGTGGTCCTCAGGCGCACAGAGGCTGGTCCTGGGACGGACCCTCACGCCTCGTCAACCGAGGCTCACGGCATAGGGTGGCTGGGGGTCTGGGCAAGTGTGCAACAGGGAAGCTGTTTGGGTGTCCTGCGGCCGCTTATCCCCCCACTCAGCCTGGGGGGCCAGGGTTGCCTGGGGTAAGTGGGCTCCTGGTGTCTGGAGGCGGCGTCCCGCGCCCCGCGGCATAAACCCACAGCACCCACCCAGGGCTTGGCACACACTGGATGCTCAGTAAGAGCCAGTCTCATCACAGTTAAGAGGGTTGAACAAGGAGATTCTCTGTCACTCGCTTTTTTTAAAAAAATGTTATTTTTTGAACATGAATGGGTAATACATTCTCTTGATTCGAAATCCAAAAGATACAAAAGGGTGCACAAGGAACGGTCTTCTTGCCTTGTCCGTCTCCTCATCATCCAGTTTCCTCCGAAAGACAATCAGCATACCCCTTTCTTGGGTCTGGCTGGATTTATTTAATGTTAATTATTAAAAATTAACTTAATTTTATGTTGTCAAAAAGGCAGTAAGTACAAACAACTGTGCATTTTGTTTTTACTTAGTGGTGTGATCTTGACAATTATTCTACGTTGTTGTATCTGTCTCTCTCTCTCTCTCTCTCTCTCTCTCTGGCCCATATCTACTTGGCCAGTCCTTCCTGAGAGATATTTGATCTTCCTGCCCCATTTGAAAGGTAGGCAGTGCTGAACTTGGAGTCTCACAAGCTTGGGTCCCCTTCTGGCCGTGTCTCCTTGCCATGCGACCTGGGTGGCCTGGAGCTACTTGCTTGTCCTCTCTGAGCCTCAGTTTTCTCGGCTGTATGTGACAAGTATTTCTTGAAGTACATCGACTCGGTAGTTCAATTATCCTATAATTTAACTTTCTTCTACAATTTGACTTAATTTCTGAACCTGAGCGCTCACTTCAGTGGCTTGCTGGAAAACTCTCGGTCCTTCTTCATAGCCCTCCCCCTGGGATTGTACAGCAGCTGGGGTGAGTGTGTGGGGCGCCAGGGCCTGGATGGGAGGGTGTCCTGGTGGGGGCATGCCCATGGCTCCCAGCGAACATTCCAGCTGGGGTGTGCGTCCTTCATTCCCAAGGCCCCCCAAGCGGACAGCCCTCTGCCACTTTTTGAGGCTGTGTACAGAGGACGGAAGCCTGCAGGGCTGCCATTTCCTCCTGGACACGCACTGGCTGCCTGGCTCTCTGCCAGGGCCTCACGCTCCACAGAGCCCTGTATTCTCCCCCGACCTGGCCCCAACCGGGGGCCATTTCTTTTCTGGGGGAGGAAGCTTCCTTGCCCCCCTTACTTCTAGGCAAGATACTGTATCTATGCTCAGAAAACCCCAAGGGCTCAGGCTTATGGAAAACGAAGCCAATGACACTTGTAGGCTGCTTCTGTCTCCTCTGTGCCCCCAGGCGAGAGCACAGAGCTGGTCTCCTTGTTCCAACCAGAGGAAAGGAGTCGCCAAGACAGGAAAGGAAGAAATGGACCGTCCGTCGGCCACATGGCGAGCACACTGAGACGGGTGGACCCTGAAATCCCTCTTCACTCATTGTCCACTATCCTATGGTGTCAACTTGCGGGCCAGCTGAGCAGTCCCAGTACACTGTCAGCTGGTGTGACCAGGTCACGCTGACCTGGGGACCCTTGGTCAGTATTGCTTCTGGAACTCCTCAGGTGCTGGGGAAGTCAGGCTCAAATGAGTGGTGGTGGCGTCCTGTCTTCCAAGGCGACATCTCCCAGATTCCGGGACCCCTCCTTTGTCCTGCAATCACACCATCCTGGAATGCCGGTCTAACTTAATTTTAGTTGTCAAAATTGCTTTTCACAAGTCGCAGCAGCTGCATCTAACTTTCAGCTTCCAGGTATAATCTGATAAGATGCTAGTGCCACCGTATTCCATGCCATAGACTGCTAAGTAATGACACTGCCTCACGTAGGCATACCCATGCTGCAGCCATGTGACAATGACCAGCCTACAGACATGCATGGTCAGTTATGCCTTATGTCACAAGATCTAGGAGGGCAGGAGCAAGGCAGCCACCCTATATGACCTTGGGGGTCCTCACATCCACATGGGCAGCAAGCATCATCTTTAAACTGAATAATAGTGGGGCGCCTGGGTGGCTCAGTTGGTTAAACCACCGACTTCGGCTCAGGTCATGATCTCATGGTTTGTGGGTTCTAGCCCCACACTGGGCTCTCTGAAATGGCACCAAGTCTGCTTTGGATCCTCTCTCTCCCTCTCTTTCTGCCCCTCCCCTACTTGCTCACTTTCTCTCTCAAAAATAAATTAACATTAAAAAAATAAACTGAACAATAGTGACAATATCTAAACAATATCTAAAACATGTTGAGGCTTACAGATGCCAGGCTTTTGTCTATATCTCTGGTCCACATTCAGCTCCATGAGCCACATACTGCTATAATGCCCATTTTACAGGTGAGAGACTGAGGCACAGACAGCTACAGTGTCCAAGGTCACACATGTAGTAAAGACAGAGGAAGGATTTGAACCCATATTGTTCTGCCTCCGACGTTCTGGTTTGTGTACATTTGTGCCGTTGTGACGGATAAAATGCAAATCCTTTCAAGTCATCTCCAGGTATATGTAGCTTGGTGTCATTAGGGATTTTCTATTCATGGAAGTTTAGCTATCATCAGGCTTTTTTTATTTAATGTTGAAAAGAAATCCTCACACTTGAACTGCTGAGGGCCACTGATCCAGGACTCAGCTTCTCGTTTCTAAAATAGTCTCATTCCTGTCTTTCCTACCCTCCAAATGGGCTCGCCAAGATCTGTCAGGTCTATGTCTTTAATGGCTTCTGTTTTTAAAGTTTATTTATTTATTTTGAGAGAGAGGAGTGTGTGTAATCAGGAGAGAGGCAGAGAGAGAGAGAGAGGGAGAGAGAGAGAGAGAGAGAGAGAGAGAGAATCCCATGCAAGCTCCACGTCCTCAGAGCAGAGCCTGACGGGGGCCTCAATCCCACCAACCATGAGACCAGAGCTGAAATCAAGAGTCGGATGCTTAGCCTATGGAGTTGCCCCAGTGCCCCTCTTTAATGGCACCTTTCCTGCCATGTGCCTGGACCACTACTGAGATTTTCTTCCGGGTCTCCCTGCCCCGCCCCTCCCTCTGCTCTTCACCCTCTCCCTGGCTCCTTCGAAGCACAGATCTGTCCAGGTCCACCCTTCGGCGGCTCCCTGTCTCCACAGCCACAGTTCGTACCCCACAGTGCATGTCAGAGTCACCTGGGATCTCTTAAAAATGCCTAACGCCCCTAGCCTCTGATTAAGGCAGGTCCGTATTTTTAAAGGCTGTCACCATGAGTGACCTGGACCCACACCCTTGGCTGACAATCACAGGCACACAGAATGCAGCCCCAGCCCCGTTCCTCTAACTCTAAGACTGTCTCAGAGCACCCAGAGTATGCTGAGCTATTTCATACCTACACACCTTCACTCTTTCTGTCTAGAAACCACCCCTTTTGGGGCGCCTGGGTGGCTCAGTCGGTAAGCGTCCAACTTCGGCTCAGGTCATGATCTCATGGTTCATGGGTTCGAGCCCTGTGTTGGGCTCTGTGCTGACAGCCAGCTCAGAGCCTGGAGCCTGTTTCGGATTCTGTGTCTCCCTCTCTCTCTGCCCCTCCCCGCTCACGCTGTCTCTCTCTTTCTCTCTCTCTCTCTCAGAAATAAATAAAACATTTCAAAAAATTTAGAAAGCACCCTTTTCTCCAGGCGTTCCGCCTTCTAGAATGCTCTCCCGACAGCACTTTCCTTTTTCACCACCGGCAGGGATGACCACTCTGTCCATGCGCTGCAGTTGTCCCTTCATATATGTCCTTCCTGGGACCTGCACCCCTGCCGGAGCCCAGCTCCGGCCAGTCCAGGGGTCCCTGAAAGATAGGCGGTGTCGGCGAAAGAGGGATGAGAGAGCCCTGAGATTCTTTCTGGTCACCAGGCAGGCATCTCTGCACTGACTGAGACTCAGCTTTATTTCCGGTTAAGTGTATGGGGAACAGCACAGAAGTGGCTTTTGACTTAGACAATGATTTCTGATGACAAATTTCTTTGTTATGTGTAAATTTCCCAGAACATGGATTTGTAGAAGACTCATGCATAACCTTTATCATTAGTGATTGAGGTAGGTGATTTAGGTGCTTATCGTATGGGGAAGGAAGGTATCTTTAGCATTCAAATACAAACAGGACAATGTTTTTAGCATAGCAAAGGCAAAGTTAGTTCTTTGTGAGCAGGGGTCAATAGCCTGTTTGCTTAAGGGGGAAAAACGGGATTCTCAGGAAACACAATGTTTGCTCCCATAATCACAAAAGAAGAAGTTCCCACAATAAGTTCTTTCACAAGGTGCAATCAGCATATCAGGGCCGGAATAAGGGGACAAGTTACTCCTGATACGAATCACAAGGTGCTTGGGGGGAATGGTGGTTGGTGCTCAAGCAGAAACAACTGAGTGGGGGGTGGATATCGGTCATCACGTGACAGCAGGAGGCCTTGCCAACCTGCCTTAACCTCACAAGGTGTTTTCTCAACTAGTGAGTTCAGAATGGCTCCCGACACTCTGCCCTCCTCTATTCTCTCTGCCTGGTTTGCCAGCTCCCCAGGGCCTGGGCCCGACCCGATTCCTTCTCGGAGCCCCGGGACCTGGCAGTGCTCGGACACACGGCAGGCCTTCAGCGGCCTGCGCCCCGGCCCCAGTGTAAGCCGGCAGTGAGCCTGGAAGCCCCAAGAATAATTTCTCCTCCTTTGTGTTTGCCGAGTCATTGCAAACCCCTCCTAGGTGTGCGTGTTCCTGCAGCCTTCTCACTTCCTAATCTATTTTCCGGGAGCCACGAAGTGTATTATTTCCCAAAACACAAACCCGATCATGCAAGTCCCTTGCTTAGGCCTCTGCGGTGTCTGTCAGCAGTTTACAGGATAGAATTCAAACGTTTTAGCAGGACCTTGAGGCCCCCGTCGTCTGTCCCCTCTTTCTTGCCCTTTTCATTTCCTTCCATAGTTCTTCCAGCACCTGAGAACCAGATTGGCGAAATCAAGTTTTCCTGGGTTTTGTGCTCAGCCTGGGTTCAGATGTCCCTCTTCCCTCATTCTTCATTTGGCGGGGACTCCTATCCACCCTGCAAGGTCCCAATCATTTATTGCCTTCTGTGTGGCACTCTCCCTGATCCCTATAGGCAGAGTGCTCCCGCCTGTGCTCCCCTAGGTCACAACTCTGGTACTGCGCTTACTCTGTTACTGCAGTTACTGCTCACTTCCCTGTCTGCCCCCTCTGTGTGACTGAGGGTTCTCTCAGGCAGAAAACCAGATCTTGGCAAAGGACATGACAGATATATAAGGAACAGAATAGCTAACACTTACCAAGAGCTTACTACATGCCAAGCATGCTCTCGGCATTGGCTTGTGAAACCCACCTAACCACCCCAGGAGTGGGTACTATTATTATCATTACAATTTTACAGAATGTTGTCATTAAATACTGAAGCCAGGATTTGAACCCAGGCAGCCCGGCTCCGAGGTCCTTGCTGTCTACACTATCCTGACAGTGCTCACAGAATGAATGGTAATCCACAGTGTGTGTAAGGGGGTGTTGGTTAGTAAAACATGACATGACTCAGTTCCTGCCCACGCCATTCCTGGTGTCAAGCTAGGATGGAACCCTGATCTCTGGAGGCCTGGTCTGTGGTTTTCACTGAAATAACATAGCCGCCATGTCTTTTCTAACAGGTGACATGGATGCCCGCCCACCTCTTCCAGAAGCCTCAGCCTTCTTTCTTCTTATTTCTCCTTTATTCTGTTTTGCAAAGTCTGAAAAAAATGACTGGGTGGCCTGCGGCTTGAGGAGTGATCTCCGTCTCCCTCTTGGCCCCCTGGGCCCCCTCCTTCCACCTTTCATGCACAGCGCTGGCTGTATTCAGAGCCAAATCACAGGGCTCCGGGGCTGCCCAACCCCAGCTCCCTTCTGAGTCTGTGAGCCTCCTGACCCTGGCCCTGTGGAGGGAAAGGACCCAGCCAGAGGCACAGATGGAAGCCAGAATGTTCTCAGCCCCCAGTTTCCTGCTTTCTCAGCCTGCTGGATCACAAGTGCCCCCGTAGGAAGTCTCAAGCCCTGTGCACATGAAATCCCACTCCCTGCCCCGGGCTTCTGTAGCCTCCTGGGGCTGGTGACACCCAGCAGTAGGGCTGAAGCCAGGGGGAGGAGGAGGCTGCCTCTGTGTACCTGTCTTGCTTGCCTCGTGCCCTGGCTTGATTCTCCAGAGAATGAAGCCACCATCCAGCTTGTGTGCAAGCAAGCATACTTCTCGAAGGAAGTTGCCCACTGAGCAGGCCCTCCGCTCCTACACTCACCCTGCCTTCCACTCACATTCGTCTGCCTATGGTTTGTTCTTGGGTCTCCTAAATCCTCTCTTCACATGGCGTTGCTCTGCCCTTAGACTATCAGCTTGAACGTGTCCCCAGACAGAGGCTGTGTCTCCCCCATCAGACTGGCACTTCCCAAAAGCAGTGTGAGAAGGGATTTTCTCAGCTGATGGCATGGGAAAGTGCAGAGAGCAACCATCCTTGGCTTCCTCCTGGTTCTCCCTCCCCAGTCGGTGTCCTGCGAGGGTGGCAGGGGGTCTTGGGGGTCCGTTCAAAGCGCTCCATGGAGCAAACGAGGAGACTCGCTCTCGTCTCCTGAGAGCTGACTCACGGTCTAACGTGGGCAATATACACAGAGACAGGATCATCGGGACACCAAGACCTATAACGGCTGTCTGACCCTAAAGATACACAGTAATGGATCCTTTTTATGGCTGTGGCTCATGAAACAGTATGACGGAAGGATCCAGAGCATTGTTATGAAGTGTCTTTGCCAAGAGACACTGTGTTTCCTTTGTGCTGTTTACGCTGGCCTTGGCATCCATCAACAAAGGATTTAGCCAAGGGAGCTCGGGCCCGAAGGCTGGGGGCTGGGAAGTCACTTACTGGGCACAGCTGATGCCCCTTCGATCAGGTCACCCCTGCAGTGAGCTACTGTGACCACCCCCGCCAGGTCCTAGACTGCCATCCTGGATGCCCGTTTTGGGGAAGCATTCTGGGGACGGGACGAGGGACTGTGCGGCAAGATCCCTCTTCAAGTCATGGCCTCCCGATGCCCCTCCCCCCCTGCAACCCTGAAAGCTGCTAATCTGAGGGCCTCAGACCCGCTGTCCCAGCCCATAAGGCGGTTCTGAGGACAGAGCAGGGCTTTCAGGCTGGAAACTGTGATGCTAGCGACAGAGCGGCCCATCTTGGCCCACCTCAGGTGTGGAGAATTTTCAGGACCAGCGGAGCCAAGCCACAGAAGGAAGGCAAAAAGGCAAAACATGTTTTGGAAGGGGGTTGGCAGGCGCATCTGTCTGCTCTGAGGGCCAGGGCGCAATGAGAGGCTGTGAGGCGGGCAAAGGGCTGTGGGGCTTGGCCAAGGTAGCGGGACGTGTTGGCTCCGCTCTCACTAGAGACCCCCAGAAATGAAGGCTGTTCACCCCGCCGGGCTCCCTTCCCCCAACCCCCTGTGGCCTGCCACTCCAGGCTGAAATGATCTTGTCCGGAAGTTCTTCCTTTCCCCAACCTTGCCTCTCTCCTGCTGGATTTCAGGCTCCTCTCTCCTATTTAGAACCTTATTGGAAAACAGGGAAGCCCCCTCCTCCCTCAAGCGGAACTTGGATTTGCGGAGCTTTGGGCTCCTTGGAGACAGGTGCTGGGTAACCGTGTTGTCATTGGCATTACTCATCCTTAGCATTACTTCTGAGCGCAGTAGTTCTCGGCAGGCAGCCAGGCTCCCTCCTGTCTGTTCTGGAGATGGGGGGTGGGGGTGTGGGAGACCAGGAAAGGGAGCCCGTCCCCTCCAGGACCTCACACGTGGGGGGGCCTGAGGCGGGGCGGGTGTGATGTGGGCGACCTGGACCCTGAGGCTGTCACACTCTGACTCCATGGCCTGGAGACCCTTTTCCTCCCTACTTTCTCCTGCCTTCTCCACCCCCTTCACCCCTTCGCCCCCTTCACCTGTGCTTCCTGCTTCCTCTCTCCTCGTCTGCTGCTGCTGCTGCTGCTCCTGGCCTCCTCTCTCCTTCGCAGGCAGAGCTCAGCTCGGGAGGGGTATGAAATTCATTAGCAGCCACATTGCGGCAGGATTAAGTCATGGGGCGCTGCTCTCCAGCGGGGCTCGCCTCCCCTCCCGGGCGGCGGCGGGGCCCAACAGCCTCCGCACCCTGCAGGCCCGCCAGGACTGCCCGGCTTCACTCAGCTCCTGTGCCCACCGCCTTCAGGCCCTGGGACAAGCCCGAGCCAGGTCCCTTCCCCCACCCCCAGCGATGAGGGCCAGGGGGCTCCAAGGTAGCTGCTCACCTTTCAGCCTCCCTCCTAGGGTCCTCCGCGACCCTCCCGGTCCCACCTGGCTTCTAAGCCCAGCACTGGGCTCTTTCTCTGGTCACCCCCCTGCCATTGCCATGAGGCCTAAGCCCATCGTCTGGTGCCCCTGATCCCTCCTTGTCAGGGTCCTGTGCCAGCACCGTCATCTCTCCACCTGAGGCCTCTTGCCTGATACCTTCCGCGCTCAAAAAGATCTTGACACTGCCTTCAGAGGGAGTATCTAACGAAAATCAGTGGACTTCCCCTTAGACTGGCAGTGGCGTGAGGCCCAGCACCCTGCCCAGGCCTGGCATCCAACCATACAGGTTTACTGGGTGCCCACTGGGTGTCTGGCACCATGTGAGGCTCTGAAGATGCCAAAACAGACTTGGTCCCTGCCCTCCTGGAGGACTAGTCCAGTGGGAGAAACAGAAAATAAAACACCTTTAAAGAGATCCCAGCACAGGGGCACCTGGCTGGCTTAGCCTGTACAGCAGGCCACTCGTGCTCTCTGGGTCATGAGTTCAAGCCCCATGTTGGGCGTGGAGGCGCCTTAAAAAAAAAAAAAAAGAAGATCACAGTGTAAACCCTAAATCTATACAATTATTATTTGTCAGTCATATGTCAATAGAGCTAGCAAAACATAAACATAAATAATCTCAAACGACCATGTCATAGGTAGTGCTTTGAAGGAAGAGAAAAGATACATAGGAGGTAGACCTAGTACATGTAAGTAAGGCTTGGGTGATGAATTAACTACAATTTTTTAAAAATCTATCTCTTGCCCCTACTTGCTTCCAAGCCTGGAGGCTGTCTGGTCTCTACCACCTAAAAATATCCTTAATTATATCCCATCCTAAATTAGTCTCTCATTTGTTTGTCTTGTATTAGTCTTGTCTCATTAATCATAATCATAATTTTCATGTGTTAAGTGGCTACTCTGTGCCAAGCAAACATTAAGAACCTTCATAGATTGCCTCATTTAACTTTTTATCCCCATTTTAAATATAGGAAAATTGAGGCTTGGATGAAACAACTTGTCAAAAGCCACACAGCTAGCACCAGTACATCTGTGTCTTACATTTCTTCATCACCCCAATGGCAGGGGGCTCCAGGATTCCCCAAAAGTTGCCAGGGAACCGAGCTGATGGAGATGGACAGACCTGGAAGGAAAGCTCTGCCCCAGGCTCCTGCTGGCTGTACTACTTGGAGGGCGCCTGTCTCGGTGCCTTCACACACCTCTCTGCACCTGAGAAGCATGGTCAGAAACACAGGAAGGGCCACCGTGTTCTCCCGGCCTTGCCACTCATGTTCCAGATCCCTCCACCATCTTCACTTTTATGTCTCTCTACCTACCCTCCCTTCCGTGAAGGTCTGGCCATAAGAAAGGGAGGGATAAGGCTTTCTGGGTCCTTCTCTTCTTGTAAGACAAGGCTGTCTTCTCCAAGAGGCATCCCTTGGTTCATCCCGCCCATCTCTAGCCCCTCAGTTCCTCCAAACCCATTTCCACTCAGCTCTGGATTTATTCTGGTAAACAACTCAACCCCATGTGCTACCTACTGATGCATCTTAACAACCATACAAGCTCATTAACGCTGCATTTATAAATGTGGGAGTTTCACTCCCCACCTATAATCAGACTCTAGACTCACAGATGTCGAGGATGGTGAACAGTGCCAAGTGTTTACTCCCTCTTAAGGGTCCCCTACAGGGCCTCTTGCTATTCTATAATCCATTCGTCATCAAGCACAAGAGATATTTTTTCTTGCTTTCTAAATCAACTTTCTGTTTTAAGTTATGATTTGCATAGAGTAAAATGTACCCATTTTAAGTGTACAGTTTGATGACCTTTGGCAAATGTACATACTCATTGGGGTACCCTTCACCCCAACAGATGTAAAATGTTTCCATTACCCTGAAGAACTCTGTCATGTCACCACTACCTCCCAGCCATTCAGTGGGATTTCCAGTCTCCAGTGATGGCGGGTTAAGTTATTTGAACCAACTCTACTGTTGAAAAAAAGTGAAACTGAAAAACAAGATATTAAGTATTTCTCCCCTAAAATACAAGAGCAGACAAAGAAAGTAAGTAATAGAGAATGAACAACCAGGCCCAAATGAAATATGGAAAACCCAGAGACAGAAAGTGGAGGTTTGGCCGGAGGGTGTTGCTGATCCCAGTACGTTTTAACTTTAGTCTTCGTACCTGCAAGGGTCAGAAGGATACAAACCACAGCGTGGGTCTTGAAGAAGACAGGAAGGTATCCTCATCTATAAGTGAGGACCGCAAAGGACCACACCCCAAGGGTGAAGGTGAACCGAAGTTAAACTACCTTGGCAATACTTTCACAGTTTCCGTCAATGTCCGGTTCAGAGAGCCTCAAAAACTTGATTTAAGGTGGTTTCAGATCAGCGCCCACAAGTGCTTGGCCGGAGCAAAAACCAAAATGAAACAATAACACTTTTCTGGAGGAAGGCACTCTCATCTGCTCCATCTATTTCACCAAATTATTTTTCAAGTATGATGAACGGCAAACACAAATATACCAGAGAATGGGCGTCACAAGGAAGAAAGTACAAATATAACAGACAAGAGAAACCAAACAGCAAAAGTGTCAGATTTTATATATATCAGACACAGATTATAAAACAGGTATGATTACTGTGTTTAGATAAATAAAAGACACGCTTGAACATATTTGCAGTTAATAAGAAACTAGAACAATTTATTTCTGGGAAAAGAACAAATCAAACTTCTAGAAATAAAAAATTCATTATTTATTTTTTAATTTTTTAATTTTATTATTTTTTATTTATTACTATTTTATTATTATTATTTTTAATTTTTTAAAAATTATGAATTTTTTATTATTCGTTACCATGAATAAAAGCCCAGAGGATACAATTGGAGAGTACTAATAAACTAGAAGATAGAAAAATTAACCAAAATTTAGCCCAGAGGAATAAAAAGATGGAGACTATTCTAGAAAAGTTACAAGCTGTAGAGGGACGGAGGGAGAGAAACCAACATATGTGTAATCAGACTCCCAGAAACACAAGAGAGAGAAATTGTCTCAGAGAGAGTAAGGCAAACAGATAAGAGTTGATAATGCTCCAGAACTGATGAAACACAGCAACAAATCACAAATGCAAGAAGGCAAATGAATCTCCAACAAGATAAACAGACCTCCATGATGATGGAACTTAAGTAAATCAAAACACAAGGAAAAACATGAAAGACACATTATCTTAAAATTTTGTTTCAGGGGCGCCTGGGTGGCTCAGTCAGTTAAGCGTCTGACTTTGGCTCAGGTCATGAACTCACAGCTCGTG
Source organism: Proteles cristata cristata (assembly GCA_017311185.1). Classification (NCBI taxonomy): domain Eukaryota; kingdom Metazoa; phylum Chordata; class Mammalia; order Carnivora; family Hyaenidae; genus Proteles; species Proteles cristata. Next base: position 256,780 of record JAESUZ010004369.1, read on the forward strand.
GATTCGAGCCCCGCGTTGGGCTCTGTGCTGACAGCTCAGATGTTTGTTTACACCGTGGGGAACCAGCCATGTCCCTGAGAGCTGGCTGTTAAGCTTTTACCACCACACCACTGGGTTTGTCTACCAGGTATGTCCAGAATTGGATCACTCCTCACTAGCCTTTGCAGTCGCCACCCTGGCCCCAGCTACCATCATTTCCTGCCCCCAGATTATTGCAATGGCCTCAGAAAGCCTATTTTTTGCTTCATTCTTGGCTTCTCTTATTCTATTCTCAACACAGCAGCAAGAATAATCCTGTTACCCAATGGCTTCCAATCTCATTCAGAGTAAAACCCAAGGCCCCAGGTACTTTGACTTCCTCTCCTTTCTCTTATCTCCCTGACCTCTAATTCTACTATATACTGCCCTTCCGGCCACTCTTGCTCCTTCCCCTAGCCACTCCAGAACTCTCCTTGGGCCTCAGGACCTTTGTACTTGCTATTCCTTGTTTTTGGTTGTTCCTCCTGCAGGTAAGTACATGTCTCCTCCTTCTCCTCTCCTTCAGGTCTTTATCACGTTTCCTCTCCTCAGTGAGGCTGTCTCTGCCCGCCGCGCCCCCCCACCCCCATCCGTTACTGAAATTCCTGCACAAAACTGAAGTGCCGTTCCTGCTTTTTTTCCCCTTAGCAGTTATTATTAACACATTTCATGTTGTGTCTCTCCACTTAGAATAGTATAAGCTTCAGGGCATCTGGGTGGCTCAGTTGGGTAAGTGTCCAACTTTGGCTCAGGTCATGATCTCACGGTTCGTGAGTGAGTTCGAGCCCTGCATTGGGCTCTGTGCTGACAGCTCAGAGCCTGGAGCCTTCTTTGGATTCTGTGTCTCCCTCTCTCTGCTCCTCCCCAACACATGCTCTGTCTCTTTCTGTCTTTCAAAAATAAATAAACATTAAAGAAAAACTATTAGAATAGCATAAGCTTCATGAGAGTGTTTTTCTCAAGTTATATCCACACCCCCAAACGAAATCTGACGTTTGTGTGTGACCCACCCCAGAAGCAGTTGAATGTTGGAATTTAGTTGAGGCGGGTGGGAGCTGACCCCAGCTTTATTGGCATCTTGGAGGCCAATGTGTGGGCCCAAGTCGGCAAACTGGCAGCCTGGAGTCAAGTCCAGCCCAAGAATGTGTTTTGTTTAGCCCACTAGACATTCTAAGATAAATTAACTCAGTTTCCGACATGAAAAAAATAGGAAATTTCACATTTTAAAAATCCAGATTTTCAACTTCTCTGGAAAAATCCAAAGATCTCGCAATCCTGAGGCTGCATTCCCACCTGGCAATGATCAGCAGGCAGCGGGCAGTGCCCACTATCCTGTCCCCGCCCTGCTCCCTGCCCAATTTACTTGCTCATGAGTCCGGGACCTGCCTGGTCTCCTGGCTTTGCAACTGTTCAACGGTGAGGTTCGTAATAAGACCTCTGAATGGGAGGCAGCGGCTCCGAGTGTCAGCTCCTCACCTGTAAACCAAGATGGTGTCAATACCAACTCAGGAGGCGGTTATGAGACAGCATCTGTGAGTTGGGTTGCAAAGCCTAGAACATTCCGAAGGGACCTGCATTCCCCCTCCCAGCAATTTACGTAAGCACATATAAGGGGCTGCCAGCACACCTCTGTCCAGGCTGGTCCTGTCTGAGGGTCCCACCCACATACTCTATGCAGCATTGCCTGCCACTCAGATGACATCTCTCTCCCATGCAGAGCAGGTCCTCAGCCTGTCCCAGGGCTCTTACTCAGCCCCCTTCCCGGCGCATCGGGTCTGCCAGGCTGTCTCAGTGGCAGAGTCATAGGGTCTGTGGTGTCCCCACCGGACAAGGCTCCACTGTACCAGGTCCTGGGCAGCTGGGCCCATCATGCCTGGCAGGTTGATGCCAGGAGACGATCTATAGGATCCTGTGCAGCCCGGGTCCCGGGAGAGCCAGGTGAGGGCCGAGGCTCCCGCCTGCCCCACAGCGCCCACCAGCACGGCTGCTGGAGCCCAGCTTCCTGCAGGCTCCCTGCCCGAGACCAGAAAGGCAGGAATGTGGTGAGGGGGGTCACCATCCCCGGGCCTATGGTGGGTTTGGGGTGGGAAGGCCGGCCGTTAACTGGGAGGCTTCAAGAACATGTCGGGAAGCCACAGGAATGCCAGAGGAGGGGAGGAGGAAGAACGGCAGGGATGCTGGAGTTCAAGGCTTCCGTATGCCACGTCTGTGGGGCTCAGAATCCTGGCTTTGAGTAACCGTGTGCTTACTTATTAGCTGTGCTGTCTGAGGCCAGTCATTGAACTTCTTCAAGCCTGATGTCCTCCTCTGTGAAGAAGAGGTATCGTTACCTACTTTCCAGCTGTGAGAATCACATGAAACTATGTGGGAGTCACATCAGTTTCATGAACGAGAGGATCACATTATGAGCAGACCCTGTTCTAAGCACTTTGCACACCCTCACTCATCCGCTCACACGAGAGCTACAATCTCCATTTCACAGATGAGGAAACTGAGGTGCGGCAAGGGTAAGGAACTTGCCTATGGATTTACACTGAGTGAGTGGCAGAGTGGGATTGGAAACCAAGAAGTCGGGGGCGAGTGTTCAGGACCCTTTTAAGCTCTTGTTGTATCTCTTTTCTAGAAAATAGTGCTGGGACCACCCTACAATCTACCTTGAAGTGTAAGGCAAGTTGTTCCCCCTGGTCTGACAGCCGGGGCTGACTTCACTGGAAGGCGGGTATCTGGAAGTGGAACAGACGGACTGTCTGAATCTCTTGAACCCCATGGGGTGCCAGCTCCCTCAGGGAAGTCCATGTGCCGGGACGCCCGCTGGGGAGAGGTGTGCATGTGGAGGCCCACAGCCTCCTACTGGGGAGACAGAAGGATCAGCATGAGAAAGATCCCTGGTGTGGAGTTGTGTGTGAACGCGAGAGAGGAAGACCAGACGCAACTTCCGGGAAGGCTTCTGGAAGACGTGGTCCCTGAAGGGTAGGTAGGGACACTGGAAAATGGGAAGAGGGTGAGGATGGGTGCCACCCAGGTGCTGCGGTTGTGACGTGATTTGGGGTCCTGCTCACTGACTTTTCTGCATTGTTTTCCTAATCCTTCTTACCCATCTAAACAACCTCTGGCGGGGAGTGTCCCACGACCATTCTGTGGTAAGGGGCAGGATTCTGGGGTCTTAAAGACCTTGCTCAGCTTATGGGGAACTATGGATGGGCATAGTGGCCTGCCTCTTCTGCAGAGGTGAGAGGGGTGGGTTGTGATAACTTTATGATATAAACTACTCACCCAGTCACTTTCAGCCCCAAGAAAGCAGGTGCCAGCTAGAGGCTAGCCTTGGGGCTAGCGGCCTTGAGAAGAGAGTGATGGGAAACAAGAACGCCATTCTCCCTCCCACGGTGTCACTCTCTGGGTCTGTCCTGTGCCAAGTCCTCTCATCTTTGATGGGAGGGAGGCTGACACATGCTGGACCATCCTGGGGCTTCGCGGGTGGGTTTCTGGAAGCCCTGGTCTGGCTCTGCCGCCACATGAGTGGTTCTCTTTTCCAGAAAATAATGACATCTGTTCCTGGATTCTCTCCTTCTCTCCTCCCTAGACATGATCAGAACAGAGTGAGACACTTCTTGTCCCCAAAAAAGTCATGTTTATGAAATGAATCATATTCAGATTTCTCTAAACCAATCAGCTCTCTAGAAAGCATGATTCACTCACGCATTCATTCATTCATTAAATATGTCCTCATCTGTAAATGGGATTCATTAAGTATCTCATGGGGATTTATGAAGCACTGAATGGGCTGGTGCACGGAAAGCCTCTAGAATGGTGACAGTGCTCGCTCCCATTGTTGGGCACGGGCACTGCTCTGCATGCCCTGTCCCGCTTCAAGGAGTTCGTAGTCTGGTGCGTCCAAGCAACAGGAACACAAAGAAACCCTACAACTGTGGTTCTCCGTGCGATGCAGCTCAGAATCCCCCGATTCACCGGGGAGGAGGCAGAACTGGAGCAACTGTATTTTATTAAAGGTGCACAGGTGCAAGAGGCTGCTCTACAGCGTGACGGGGGTCACATGGACATAGAGAAGCCACTAAGGCAGGGCGGCTCAGCTTCCTAGAGCAGTTACTGGCCATAGGTCGCCGGCAAAGACGGTGGGCAACTTCCCCCAGGTAGGGGGACCAGATACATCACGTTGATGCCGTTTTCCGGAACTCCAAGAGCCCATGTGCCCAAGCAGCACAGCTCAGGAGGTGTGGGGGTTGGGGTCAGTGTGGGGGGTTGGGGTCAGGGAGGAGCTGCCAGGGGCTGATGCCAGAGAAACAGACAGGGGCTTAACGCTGTAGCTCAGTGGTCATTTCAATCAGAATCTGAAAAAGAAAAAGGACACACATATAACACAGAACCTTGCAAGCAATTTCTAGAGGTTCAAGGGCAGTTTCCCTGCCCCCAAGCCCATCAACGGCTGAAAAACACGGTTAAATAGGACACACCAAGGTATCAGGAGGATCAGGTTTATGAGGGAAATTAATGAGCCCACTTGTGGACAGGCTGATTTGAGGTGTTGCAGACTTGACCTCCATGTGGAAATGTCTAGCAGGCAGGGAGATGCGTGAGTGTGGGATTGAGGACGGAAGGTGTAGGCTGGAGACAGACATGTGGGTCATTGGTAGCCTGGTACTGGCTTAAGTCCTGGGAGTAGCTGGGATGACCCAGAGGTGGTGAGTGAGGGGAGGGACGCCGGGAGAGTCGGGCTCAGGTGTGACTTCCACACATGAGACTCACCTTTACTGAACACCACATTCTGTGAAGCAAACCCTAACAGTAAACTATTAACAGACTAGGAGAGTCAGGGACACTGCCCTTGGGGGTAAGGGACAAGAGCAAGGACAAAATGTGTGGGGAGTGAAAGATGTCACTGTCACCATTCCAAGTTCAGGTAGGACCAGCTTGGGAAGCCATGTTGGTAGAGTCCTTGCGGCAGATGGGATTCCCCAGCTGTCTGGATGCGGGAGGGGGCTGGCAGGCTGGGGAGCCCGGCACACTCGTGGTCCCTGGAGAGCTGCAAGGACTCAGAGACATGCCCCCTCCTTTTTCTGGAGGGGTTTCTGAGAAATACCCTATTCCATTCCGGTTAGCACAATGGGACCGGCAGGCGGCATCCACTTTGCCATAAAGCATCCCACACACGAGGGAACTGAGGCTGACCATAGAGTCCCCCCACCCTCTCCCCACTCACACCCGCCTATATAACTATAGGAAAAGTCCTGCCAAAGGACCCAACTTTATTTTTTTTTTTTAAATTTTTTTTACTGTTTACTTATATTTTTTTAATGTTTTATTTATTTCTAGGAGAGAGAGAGAGACAGCGTGAGCAGGGGAGGGTCAGAGAGAGAAGGAGTCATAGACTGAAACAGGCTCCAGGCTCTGAGCTGGCAGTCAGCACAGAGCCCGACGCGGGGCTCGAACCCACGAACCGCGAGATCATGACCTAAGTGAAAGTCAGACGCTTAACTGACTAAGCCACCCAGGCGCCCCAAGGACGCAACTTTAAGCACATTTAGCTACAGATCCAACAAAGTGTCTCCTTTTAAAGAATAAAATTAACCGAACTGGGGACAAGCATAGAAAATAGCGGACATGTGGTCACCGTATTAAAAGCCTTCAGGCCGGGCAGGAAAACTTTTGGAAATAGTAACTTATGTTCCCACAATTGTTTCCTTCTCTTTTGCCCTTCCTCTCCAAAGTCAGGCCTTTCTCTGTTCATCGCCTCAGGACGGGGTTGTATCAGCAGAACAAAAAATCACTCTCTGCCTGGCTTTGTCCCCTGGACTAGACAATAGGAATTAGATACAAGATTTGAGAGACAAATATCCTCCTCCACTTGTCCAGAGTGATACTTGCTGAAATTCAGAAGTATGGCATTCGAGGAGGGGACAGATCACAGTCATTGATGAGTTTTGGAGACTCTGGTCCTACACCCATTTCTTCACTCAGTGTCCAGGCTGAGTCCCGGAGAGCAGGAGATGCCAGGGAGAAACGAGGAATCTCCGAATGGGGGGTCTGGACCTTACATCCCGGGACAGCTCCAGGCAGCAATGGGCTCTGGGAAGAGAAGAGCTGCATGGGATATCTAGGCAGGTGAAAGTCTTGTGGAATTTTCTCTGTGTTCCACATGAGGTAGGGATCCAGGAGTCATTGCCAAGTGGCTGAGAGGTAACAGAAAGCCATTAATCCGAAGGGCTCATGGGGCAGGGACAAAAGGTCGGAATGAAATGTCGGTTGATCACACTTCTCACACACGTGACTTTGTGAACGATTTGTAAAATTTAGATCACATTTACATACAGATTTAACAATTTGACTTTTAAAAAACTGGGACTTTCTGGGGTGACTGGGTGGCTCAGTCACTTGAGCGTTTGACTTTGGCTCAGGTCACTAAACATGGTTTGTGAGTTTGAGGCCCGCGTTGGGCTCTGTGCTGATGGCTCGGAACCTGAAGCCTGCTTCAGATTTGTGTCTCCCTCTCTCTCTGTTCCTCCCCAGCTCCCACTCCATCCCTTTCTTTCTCTCTCAAAAAGAAATAAAAATTAACAATTTTTTAAAATAAAAAACTGGGACTTTCTGGGAAGATGTGAGATGTGTGACCACTGTACTATAAATGCCTTAAAATTTTTTTTATTTGACTCTAGGTGACACACAATGTTACATTAATGTCAGGTGTACAACATAATCATTCAACTTCTTTATAGGTTATGCTATGCTCACCACAAACGTAGCTATTTAAGTGCCTTTTAAAAGAAGAAGGAAAAATTATTCCAACCCCTCTCCCTTGAAAAAAAAAAAGAGAGAGAGAGAGAGAGAGAGAGAAAGAGGGTCATTGTAGTGCTGGCAGCCATTTTCCAAACATTTCACTGAAAAAAAAAATCTCTTGAATCTAGTCATTCATTCATCTTAGGCAAATATGGAAAAACTGGACGAATTAGCCATGAACAGTGAAGTTACCAGAGCAGGGGCTGGAGATGGAAAAAGTTTTGTAATTTTGTAGTTGTCGCCGCCTCGGTGGTGTAATGGGTCATGAACGCAATGTGTTTCAGTGCCTGCTGGTGAGGGGAACCCAGAAGAGAGTCCAGACACAGGCTCCTTTGACCTTTATGTCGTTAACGTCCCGGCGGCCTTGGTGTCTGGAACAGCCGCCTCACTTACTCCTGTGAAGGGCATCCTGGCGAGTCCTGCGCTCTCCACTCCGCACCCGCACCCCCCCCCCCCGCTCCAGTTTGTGAGCCATGTAACCTTCAGCGGCTTCCCACTGGGATGGGCTGCAAACACAGACTTGGAAAATATTCTTGTTGAAGAAGAGGGGGACTCCTGAGGAGGGAGAAAAGGGCTTTGTCGGGCTGCAGGGGGAGAGGTTTATGTTAGACGTCAGGAAGTGTTTCCAGAGCAGCTGGACCAAAAAGCACAGGTTCATGTCCCCAGATAAAAATTGGGGTGGTGGCAGTTGGGTCAGATTGCCTGGAGGGGCCCCTGGGTGGCTCAGTTGGTTAAGTGTCCGACTTCGGCTCAGGTCTTGAGCTCACGGTTCATGAGTTCGAGCCCCACATTGGGCTCTGCTGACAGCCCAGAGCCCGGAGGCTGCTTCAGTGGACTAGGAGACAGAAGCTGGAAGTATGTCTGTCACGAGAGCAGAGAAATGGACAGAACAGAGAGGACAACAGTCTACCCTCCCTCCCCCGACCCTGTCCCAGAGCCTCTTGTCAAACTTAAGACTATTTCTGAATTTACTAGCCCACCCCTCTGACCTTGTCCATGGTGGGAATGGAGAACAGAAACTCCCTGGGTCAAGGTCGTGCACCCCTGTCTCCCCCTTTCCCAGCATCTTGTCTTCTAGATGAAGACCCAGGGATGAAGTCAGTTGTGTAATGAGTTATTCAGCTAACCCAGTAGTGAGAGTCTAAACATTTTTTTCAGCACTTACTCAATGCCAGGCCTTTGATGTAGTCTGTCCTATTTAACCCTCTGGGAGGTAGGGACGTTTATCAGCCTCATTTTTTTTTTTTTTCAAAGAAAAATGGCTTTCAGAGAAGCCCAAGGCTCACAGAGGCTAAGCAACTCACCTAAGGCTGGATTTTAAAAAGTGGGTTGGGGTTTAAACTCAGGCCCCTGTGACTCCAGAAACCAGGATCTTAACTTCTAGGCTTTACCATTTTCTAGAAAGGATGTGGAGGGATGAATGACATATAGAAAGCTGAGAGATTACTTGACAGTGCATGAAGAGAGAGGAGGTGGAAAGCCTATCTTTAAACTATAGATGGTGTCGAGTGGAGCCTGCTTAAGATTCTCTCTCCCTCTGCCCCTCCCCATCTTGTGCATGGAAGCTAACAAAAACAAACAAACAAAAAAATGTTTGTAAGCCAAAATGGTGTAAAGAACCACTTACTACTAATTTACATAGAAAAAAAATTTTCCCCTCAAATAACCTATCTTAGCCGTTTCTGATACCTCAGGACACATCTTGCTCACGGATACACGGAATAGATGGAGACAGAGCCCATATGCTCACAGAGTTCAAAGCTCCGGGGCGGCTGGAAGCTGAGATTCTGAGTGTAGTTCCGGGGAAGGAGCTGGGGGTCCTCTTGCTTTTCAGAGCGCGGGGTGCCTCTGTGAGGGCCCCTTGCAAAACCAACACCGCACCTTATTTCGTTTGTCACCGTTTTCAAGAAAGCGAAAGTCTTTGGATTTCTTTCACTTGCGAAAACAGATACTAACGTAGGTTATTCACTAAAGTGAAGGGGCACTCGGGGAACTTTCGAAAATCCAGAAACCTGTAGAGGCAGAGCTTCCTCCTCCTCCACTCCCTGCTCGACGCCAGGCCCAGGCTCCGCACTCCCAGGCCTTCTGTGGAACCGCGCTCACCACCCTGTCCAACCCCACCAAACTCCAGGCCTAACCCGCTGGCTTCTAGCAGGGTGGGAGGGCCCCGGATGACAGCTCCAAGGCAAGCTGCCAGACAGGCCCTGCTTCCAGAAGCCAATGGAAGGCATGATACAGAAAGGAGGAGAGCCAAGCTATCACTGGGTGGGAAGCTGGAGTCTCTGTCCAAAGGTTTGTCCCTGGGACCTCCCTAAAGAGTCTGAAGGGACTGGGGCAGGGTGGGAGGGTTGGTCAGTAGCTCTCTGACGGGTAGCCATTTTTGGTGAAAGATTGAGCAAGGGTAACCAGCTGTCTGGGAGATAGGCCTGGTTTAAAACGGAGGCCGGCTGTTGGGCTTCCAAAGGGTGTTGAGAGAACAGGCCGGAAGCTGCAAACTTCCTTTTCTTAAATAAAGTTTGTTTGTTTGTTTAGAGAATATGCGGGAGCAGGGGAGGGACCGAGGGAGGGGAAGAGAGAATCCCAAGCAGGCTCTGTGCTGTTGGTGCAGAGCCGGATGCAGGGCTCCATCTCACAAACTGTGAGATCATGACCTGAGTCGAAGTCAAGAGTCGGACGCTCAACCAACTGAGCCACCCAGCTGCTCCTGCAAGCTCTCTTCTTACAAGCTTAGAAAATTCCAGAATATCACATTCTAGTAGTCAAACAAGCCACTAAGTCCAACCCAGATCTCAAAAGGGGGAGTACCATCTTTAATCTACCACACACCCTCATTTGCCAGAAGGAATAAGTGAGGCCCATAGTGATACCTGACTGCTTCTAGGTCATACAGTTCTTAGATATGTTAGTTTTATATTGCTGCTGTAACAAATTGTCATAAACTTAGTGGCTTCTAACAACACATTTATTCTCTTGTAGCTGTTAAGTCAGAGGTCAGCAATGCGTCTTACAGGTGAAAATCAAGATTTCAACAGTGTTTCTTCTGGAGGCTCTAGAGGAGAATTTGTCTTCTTGCCTTTGGCAGCTTCTAGAAGCTTCCTGCATTCCTCGGCCCCCTCCCTTCATCCTCCAACCTCTGCTCTGCCCTCACATCTCCCCCCTGACTTGGACCCCTGTGATTAGACTGCACACACCTGGATAATGCTTGGTAGTTTTTCCATCTCAAGATCCTTTTCTTTTATGGTGAAAAAATTTATATTTAGATTTAGCCAGCGGGATTCAGTTTAGATGATCCCAATTTGTCGGCAACACCCAAAGCATCATAGTCAGGAGTCAATGGAACATATGCCTTCTTCTTTCTATCAGGCCTGATCAGGGTGTTGACCTTGGCCGCATCATGTCCTAGAGCTTTTTCACAGACTGATCTGGTACTTGTTGGTCCATCTCAAGATCCTTAATCCCATCTGTAAGTTCCCTTTTGCCACATAAAGGAACATATCCACAGGATCTGGGAATTAGGATGTGGACATTTATGGACTGTCAGTCCATCTACTATAGATACCGAGTCTGACCTAGAAGAGAGACCCCCAGCTCACAGGGTGCTTTCCGTGACAGCGTGAGGAGAGGGCCCTATAAGTTACGGATTGCTTCAAAAATGCGGCGTAACTGACCAACCCCCAAACTTGAGGCCTTAAAACTATACCTGTTCATTTAGCTCACAAGCCTGCTGGGGGATAGGTGGCTCTTCTCATCTTCCCTGGTCTTGTTCACATATCTGTGGGTTGGCTCTCTTCAGCTGGTACAACTGAGGCACATCGGCTCCTTTCTGCCTGCCTCATATTCTCCAACGGGCTTGCTCACCTTATTTTCCTGTCAAAGGCAGAAGTGCAGGAACCCCAGGAGAAACGTGCAAATGCATTTAACGCCTCTGCCTGACCCACATCTGCTAACAAGGTATCAGTTAAGGCAAGTCGTATGGCTGGGGCCAGAGTCAGGGTAGGGAAGATATGCTATGATTTCATGGCAAGAGTATGGATACCGGGAGGGGTGAAGAATTAGGACTATGAACTAGATTTTCCTCTTTATCTCAGGCTCCCTATGATAGAGCCGTTTCAGTTCCAGGTGCCAGTAGATGCTAAGTTCACCAGTGAGCATTTGTGTGGGGCTCACAAGGATGCTGTGACACTCTGTCTTCTCCAAAGGTGGCCATGCCTGTATATTTATCCCATTCCCTGAGCTCTTCTTTCTTTGTTTATTTATTTATTTATTTTTGATAGAAGGGGAGAGAGATAGAGAGAGAGAGAGCACAGAAAGAGGAAGGGCAGAGAGTGGGAGACACAGAATCTGAAGCAGGCTCCAGGTTCCAAGCTGTCAGCACAGAGCCCGATGCAGGGCTTGAACTCACAAACCCTGAGATCATGACCTGAGCCGAAGTCAGATGCTTAACCCACCCAGCCACCCAGGTGTCCCTCCCTGAGCTCTCCTTATAATGTGGCTGAAGCTCCTCCCACTGAGAGGTGGGGTTTAATGGTCCCCTTGCATCAGTAGGAGCCTGGGATTGCCCTGACCAATGGAGCACAGCAGACGTGATACTATGTGACTTCCAAAGCTTAGGTTATAAAATAGGATTTAGCTTCTGCCTACCTCCTCTGTCTCAAGATGGTGTGCCTTTGGAGCCCAACAACCATGTTTTGAGGAAGCCCAGGAGGCCACATGGACAGGTTCAGTGGAATCAAGGCCTTCCACCAAAAGTCAGCACTTACTTGCCAGCCATGTGAATAGGTAACCTTTGGAAGTCAATCCTCCATTCTCAATCAGAACTTCAGCTACTGCAACCTTGACCAACTGGCCTTTTGACCACAACTGCATGAGAGATAAACCAGAACCACCCAGCCAAGCCACTCTCAGATTCCTAATCCACAGAGACACTGAGAGATAACAAATGATGATTGTCTTAAGTCATTAATATTTGAGATGATTTGTTATGCAGCATTAGCTAACTAGTACAGACCTATTCATGAGGCTTAACACAGAGTAAGCATACATATAGTCTGGGACCTTAAGGAACCTTAGTTCCTAGGTGACCCAGCAGACATTAATGGAATCAACAGCAGGATATGTCTTAGTCTGTTTGGGCTGTTATAACAAACTACCACAGACTAAGTGGCCTATAAACAATGCAGATTTACTTCTCATGGTTCTGGAGTCTGGGAAGTTCAATGTCAAGTTACCAGCAGTTTTGGTGTTAGGTAAGAGCCCACCTCCTACCTCGCAGACAGCCCTCTTCTCAGCTGTGTCCTCATTTGGCAGGAGGGACAAGGAAGCTCCCTGGGGTCTCTGTTATAAAGGCCCTGATCCATTCAGGAAGGCAGAATGGGGTGTTAGTTCACCTGCCAGAGGCCCCACATCCAAATACCATCACACTGGGGGGTAAGGATCTCCACATATGACTTTTAGGGGGACACAAACATTCAGTCTATAGCAATATCAAAAGTAGTTCATATCATCAGGGTTTTCTAGGGTTGCTAAGAGGAAGGGTGGATCAGTGATCTGGTGACCATATTTTCCCAGCTCAATATTGGGACAACTGACTAATGGTAACTCATTGTAGTTCAGGATGGGAACAAAATATTTAGATCAGGGCTGACCAGAATAACCAAGTCAGTATGGTCACTTTGTCCGGAAACAGTTCTGCCCTGCTGGGACTTGGCATAGTCTAGAAGGACTATCTGTGGGGACAGCTCTGAGGGTGGAGAAAATGATCACCGCATGAATGCTTCCAGCCTTGGCCTTCTCCTGGGCCTGGGGAAGAGGGGCTTTACCCAGGCATCTGCTTCACCACCACCACCCCGCCGCTCCCCCCTCCCCCCCCCCCGCTGGGCTGTGCCAGACTGTGTAGACAGTCTGTATATAGTCTGTGTCTGTGTAGAAAAACTGGATGCAGAATCAGGAGAGAGGAGACCAGGAGGAGAAGGGGTGTGTGGCTTTAGCTGGAAGGGGAGCTTGGGGAGCAGGAATTTGGAAGAGAAGAGGTACAGGATCTGACATGGTATGGAGAGAAATAAATGGGAGAGGAAAACCAGGATTTTGAGAAGATCGTCCTGATTTACTGCATCCTCTTTGTAGTATCCGAGTACTTGCACAAACAGCTTGAGTTATTTTGAAACATTTACTGGTTGCCAGACTGAGTTGATTTGATGGCATCTGCGAGAGTGTGCTGTGGGGGTGATGGCTTAAGGGTTGCGCTGTGATTCCGAGCAGAGAGGAATGGGGTGTGGTGAGCGGTTCTTCGTTTAGGAGACCGTTGGGTCAATGGCTCTGAGGGGAAGAGTCCGGAAGCCAAGGAAATGTTCATCTGTTCCAGCGTGACTTATGACCTGGAGAATTTGGGCTGCCCCAGGCCCAGCTGTATCCAGATGTGTAAGCAGAGCTCAAAGGCTCAGGGCATTTAGAGGCTGTTTGTGGCGTCAGTGACCGCTCTGGCTGGAGGCCCTGCAGCGGCTCTGGGAGGGAGGGGCCTGGCCGGAGCCGAGGGAGACCGGGCTGGAGGGAGCAGTGAGAGGTTTGCTGGGCCCCCGTGAGGAACTCAGAAGTAAAGACAGGGAGGACAAAACTGTCTGGAGAGTGAAGGGGTGTGTGTGTGTGTGTGTGTGTGTGTGTGTGTGTGTAAAGAGCTGCCTCAGTTTTCTGGAATTTCCCAAGAGATTGTGAGTTTCCCCATGGCAAGGGTATGTTTCTCAGAACTAACACCATGCCTGACAGGTTGTAATTGCTCAGTAAACAATCATAGAGGGGAAGGGGAGGGAGGGAGGGGGAAGGGGAGGGAGGGAGATGGGGAAGGAGGGAAGCAGGGGAGGGAGGGGGAGACGGAAGGAGCAAAGGGAATTTGGTTGGTTCTATGCTTGTCTGATTTTAGTGTTAAGTCTCTTCTTTATTTAAAAAAAATTTTTTTTAATGTTTTATTTATTTCTGAGAGAGACAGACAGCGTGAGCAGGGGAGGGTCAGAGAGAGGGAGATACAGAATCCGAAACAGGCTCCAGCACAGAGCCTGATGTGGGGCTTGAACCATGAACTGTGAAGTCATAACCTGAGCTGAAGTCGGACGCTTAACCCACTGAGCCACCCAGGCGCCCCAAGTCTCTTCTTTAAAAAAATTTGTTAATGTTTATTTATTTTTGAGAGAGAGAGACAGAGCTGGAGCAGAAGCGGGGCAGAGAGAGAGGGAGACACAGAATCTGAACCAGGCTCCAGCACAGAGCCCATTGCTGTCAGCACAGAGCCCGTGGTGGGGGCTCGAACTCAGGAGCAGTGAGATCATGACCTGAGCTGAAGTCTGATGCTCAACCGACTGAGCCCCCCAGCTTCCCCAGTCTTAAGAGGGGTTTAAGTCCTCTTGTTCTCTCTGATCCAACCATGCTTCTTTCTCTCAGGTGAACACTCAGATGTTAGGAACCCATGTGGGATCTGATAGACATGGATTCAAATCCACATTCCACCACTTCAGCTGTGGGACCATAGGGAAGTTACTTTGGAGAGTTATATACGTTTCAGGCTCCTGTAAAAGAAGTCAGGGCTTGGCAGCAATGAGGAGCAAATGAAATAAGGGTGTGCAAGCCCCCAACACAGCCCGTAGCACGTGGGTCTCAGGAGTGCTAAGCTCTCCCTTCCCTTTGGTGGATAAGCTCAGTCCCTGCCCTCCCCTGGCAGCTGATCTGACTGTTCCTTATACTCTGACTTCTCCAAACTGCCCTCCTACTCTTTCCTCCTTATCTCTGGCCTTGTTTCCTCCTGACATCTTCCAGGCTCAGTCACTGCTCTCTGGCCCCTCTTCCTGTAGCATTTTTCTCACTAGCTCTGCTTAACCTCCTTGGTAGACCTATGGCAATGACCCTGGGATACAAAGGGCCAGCACCGCAGCCAGAGATGAGCCCTAAGGCTAGAGCTGTTCACTTGGTGGCTTCTAGAGCATTAACATCCATCTTCTTCTAGCAGCTCAAGTTGGGGTGGGGGGGTAGGGGTGCTGTGCTGAGAATAAAATTAAAATCAAACAGAAAAAACCCGGATGTTCCCACATTCCAGAGCATTCCAGGGCTCTGTCTCAGGCCCTGGTCAACTGCATCCTCCTCCAGCCTTCCCTGCACCCCTCCACCCCCGGCCTCAAAGGCTTCTCAGTCATCATCCCCTCCGACTCTGCCCTTCTACTTCTGCCTAGAGAGACAGTGAGCTGTAGGCTGGTGGAAGCCTTGATTTCATTGCCATCCCCCCCCCCAAAGGTGGGAGGATTGTACAGGATACCCCAGCCCCCATGCAGGCATTCAGACTACCAGCCCGCTTCTGTCACGAAGGTTGCATTGGGAGACGCCCGCCAGCAGGGAGTGGGTCTCTGTCTGATTTGAAGGATGACACCATGGCTGGGGTGAGCCCATTCGGATGACGAGTGTGCTGAGCTGCCGGGCAAAGCCCTGAGAATCCAGGCCAGGGGTTGGCGGTCATGGTGGAGAGAGTGCAGGGGCCGTGCACCAAGCCGACTCCCCTGCAATGGCATGGGCAGCAGCGGCATGCTGGTTTCTGGAACCCTCTCCGACAGCAGGACCAAAATCCTCAGGAGAGAGTGAGATCAGGGCCTGCTTTCTGTCCACCGAGGGGCACCAGTGGACCGCGAGGAGGGCCCAGGATGAGTCGCCAGCGTGGCTCTGTCCAGGGTGAGGAGTGAGTGGCTTGGGGAAGAGCGGCTCCAAGATGCCTGGCAAGCCCTTGTCACATTCCAAAACGCAGAGGACCAAGAACCCCCGCTTGGCCTGAGCCACCCGGGGGCTGGCATCCCGCCTGGGAGCCTCCTCCCTCCCAGCTCCTCCTTCCTCTGCTTTCCCTCTGCATCCTGGGGCCCAAGGTTCACATGGAGTTTCCATCTCTCTTCCTTGCAGAGGATCTGTGCTGGAGCTGGGGAGGGGAGGCAGAGGGATGGGTGTCGTAAAACTGCTCACTTTGTTGACCACAGCTGCAAAGCCAGACATATCTCTGAACCTCCAAGGGCTCAGCCCTGTGCCGACCAGCCCCAGAATAAAGTCGTGAAGAGGTCTAGTCTCTGCCCAGAGGGGCTGTCTGTGTAGAGGGAGGACACTGTGCTTATGGGAGGGAGAGTCTTTGAAAGCCTCATTGGCTGGGCATGTCAAGGAGATCAAAACAACAGGCAGCCGTCACAGAGGCCTCCAAACCTCTGTAAGTCACAGGCTGCACGAGGGTGAGAACCATAGCTGCTTGTTGGGGCGCCTGGGTGGCTCAGTCGGTTAAGTGTCCGACTTCGGCTCAGGTCATGATCCCGTGGTTTGTGGGTTCAAGCCCCGCAGCGGGCTCTGTGCTGATAGCTAACTCAGAGTCTGAGGCCTGCTTGGGATTCTGTGTCTCCCCTCTCTCTCTGGCCCTCCCCTGCTCATGCGGTCTCTCTCAAAAATAAATAAAACATTAAAAAAAAAAAGAACCATAGCTGCTTGCTCTTGGCAAGTGCCTAGCACCGTGCGGGACCACTGGGGGAGATTCATGCACATTTCAAGGTTGAATGAATGAATGAGTGAATGAATGAATGAAGAATGAATGAAATGAGGTGGTCCAAGAAGGCTTCCTGGAGGAAAGGGAATCTAAATAGTGCCTGCGGGGGTGGACAGGATTGGACCAGGCCAAGCGGAAGGGCATTTATCCCAGGCAGCCTTGTAAAGAAAGGCAGGAAAGGGGACTGTCCACAGAAGGGTGGTTCTGGAAAAAGACGGGAGGAACATCTCCTCTCTTACTCCCAGGATAAAGCTCAGAGTCTCTCCCAAGCCCCTTTGCTGAGCTACTTCAGTACTGTCTCTGATCTCTGTCTCTGACTGGTGTCTGTCTCTCCCTTCCAGCCGACTCTCGTATTTACCTGTAATCATTTTCATGTCCCCTGGCAGGAAGGTGGTCTCTCCCTCACAGGGTCCTCTCTTCCCCAGTCGGGTCAGTCAGGCCTCCTAGTGTGGCCACATAGCCCCAGGCTTGCCCCATGCTCACACTTATCACGGTCCCCCAGCCACGATCAAGTTGCCAGAGTCCCCCAGTGACTGCCAACCAAGGTCAGTGACAAGTGACTAGGACTCCAGCAACACAGACTCCAATGCCTGAGGCTGCTGGTATCCAGGGGCCAAGGTGCAGCCGCCCTAACAGAAACTGTGTGTCCCAAACCTCCTCGGTCCAGCTCACGTGGATTTTGCCTTCTCATCTCTAAGTGGCGGAGGCTGAGCTAAAGTGACCTTGGCTTACAAAGCTTTTCCATAAAGCAGTAATGATTTCTGATCACGCTTGGCAAACACTGCCTTTGTGAATGTGGATTTCCCATTAGCCTGTAAGCTCCCCAGAGCTGGAGGTCAAGGCTCACTCTCCTGTGTGTGGCTCTTTAAGTGCCACGCCAGTCACACTGTAGAGTTAATACATAACTGGGTATTTACTTGGGCAATTAACTGATCACACCCTCTTAAAGAAGGTGTCATCGTAATATCCAGTCTTGGCCCCTGAGTCTTGAATGGGCGTGCAGGCAAGGGGACCCACACCCAGAGTGTATGCACAGAATAGAACATACTACCAGAAGTAGGAATGAGAAGGCTATTGCAGCCAATGGGAAGCAGGTTCCCAATGGAATAAGCTTAGTGTTAGAAAAGGCTTTAGAGAGCACCTAGCCCACACCCTCACCTTATAAGACTGGAAACTGAGACTAGTATATGGAAATTATTTTTCCAAGGTCACGAAACATCTCGCACCTTTTGCATGTCAGCTCCACATGTTTGACCTTGGTCCTTGAGGACCCAGTGGTCACCCCACTACCACAGGCTCTCTCCCTCCACCACCACTCAGCCTCAACCTGCTGCCTTTCCCAAGAAGTAGCCTGGTGGAAAGACCGTGGGCATTTGTGTGATTCTGCTACTTAGTTGCTGGGCCGCCTTGTTCATCTCTCTAATTCTCCTTCTACGAAAGCGAGATTTGGCGCCCACACGGAGGCCAGCGCATGAATTCTGGGTGAGAAAATGGCAGGCCCAGTGGCGACTCAGTGAATGTCAATTCTGTCTTCTTCCTCCCAATTCTTGGGAAATGTTCTTGTTTCTCTTTCCTTTCCCTGGCTCCTAGAAACTCATAAAGACTACTTAGAAGGGCTTCTGGGGGACTTTTTGGCCCACTCTCCCAAACATTCCCTCCATTGGAGCTCCTGAGGAAGGCATCCTGCCCTGGAACTCAGCAGATAAAGGCAGGGGGGAGCCGCCCTGCCCCCCCACCACCCCCCTTCCCCCCCACTGTGCTTGGGATCTAACCTGACACTTCTTGCGGCAATTTAGGAATGAAGCCATCTTCCTTATTTTGCCCTCCAGAAGGATGCAAAAAACTCCTTTTTCTGTCTTTCCTTTTTGTATTCTGTGTGTTTATTCTTTCTTCAGTGTCCTAATTTCCCCTCCCTTTCCCCTTCCCCAGGGCCCTGGAGCTACCTCTACCACCCTCTCTGGCCTCCCTACCCCTGTCCTTCGTCTTTAGATGGCTCCACATCCTGTGTCCCGTACACGGCCCCCTCCCACAGCGTCCCACGGGGACCCAAGCATCTCAGCCACACCAGGCAGAGAGCTTATCTGTGTCCCCACACGCAGCTCATGAGGCAGGCAGGCTGGGCACAGGGAAACCAAACCACTCGAGTGAGTCTGCAGACAAGGGCCCACCGCAATCTCACCCAGCTGCCGGCTTTGGGAGAGGTGGGAATTGAGGCCACCCTCTTGGCCCCTCTGACAAAACACTGAAGACCCCCCCACCCCCGCCCGCCCTGGCCTCTGTGCATTCCATAAGATAGGTGCTACTACCTCTCCTTGCCCCAGACCCTTCTCCCTGGGCCACACTGGCCCTTTGCCAGAAGATTCCAGGGCAGGCTGAGGCAGTCTGCCTGGAAAACAAACCCTGTGCCGAGCCACTGCGGGACGGGCCAAAGGGCTTTGGTTTAATCCAGAAACTCGGAGCGTGGACCAAACCTCATAAATCAGGAGGGGAATTGCGTTTGTTGTCTTAGGGCAGCCTGTCTTGTGCTGGCTGCCTCCCTGCTCCGCTTTGCCTCCCCCTCCCCTCTCCCCCTCCCAGAGGTGGGGAAGGTCAGGGGTAGAGGGTAGGCACAGGTCCGGCAGGGAAGCCATGGGTTGATGTAGCAGGAAACACATCCCTGCCTGGCTGTGTCCCTTACTTGCAGTCCGACTAGAAGGCCTCACTGACATTCCAGTCCTGGCCAGTGCGGGGAACAGCATGACCTTGGAGCACATTCCACCTTTGCCAAAGCACCTTCATTTCCGTGAATCCACGTTCCCCCCTGGGAGCCCTGGGTAGGGCTGGTAGAGGGACTGGCATCAGAGGTCACAGAGGTCAGCCATGCCCAGGCCTGATGCGCTCCCAGCAAGCTGGCTCAGCAGGCCTCTGGCTTCTGGCCTTTGCATCTGGGGCCACCTCCTTGGAGCACGTGTCTTCTGTGCATAGACAGGGGACTTCCAGAAGCTTCTACACTCTGGCCTCACATTGAGGTGCTTGAGAGCACGGGCTCTGATTCGAAAGCTCTCTCTGCCCCTAATGACCGTGGAGGCTTTGCCAAGTTATTTGGCCTCTCTGGGTCTCAGCTTCCCCCAGGGGTAGTGCAGGCACCTGCCTCCTGGTGCTGTTAGCGGGACGAATCACTACTGTGCAGAAAGTGCTAGAAGTGGTACATGGCGCCCAGGAAGTACTCATCAGCAATGGCTGAACACGTGGGTGGCGATTCTGAACTGCAGGATCACACAGATGACAATCCTCTCCCCAGTACGGAGCTCTCCAGGTCTGAGGCTCTTCCCCAGGCCCTTCATTTGCTCAACAAATATTTATCGAACACTTACCCCGTGCCTCTGTGTTTGGCCTTGTGCTTGAAAACAAAATGGTCTTGTGCCACGGATAAATAAATAATCTCAAACTGTGCTGTGGACCGTGAAGGAAGCAGGGACGAGGGTGCTGGGCCAGAGAACAGCAAGGCAAAGCCACGCGGGGGGCTGGCGCACACGAGCCGCTGTGCGGGGCCAGCCTGGAGCCCAGACCTGCAAGATGAGAAGCAGCAGCTGTTGGAGTTGGGAGGCGTGGAAGAGCATTTTGGGCAAAGGGAACAGCACATGTGAGGGCCGGGAGTCCTGCGAGAGGCGGGCTGGAGAATGAGTAGGATCAGAGTTAGGGCTGGGGCCGCATTCACATACAGCGTGAAGTGTGGAGGGACTCTGCGTGGCAAGGGGCCATGGGCTTGTTTCGGTTGTCAGAGCCCATTGTGGCTGCCGTGTGGGCGCGGCTTGGTGGCGCCGGAGTGAGGACAGGAGTAGTTAGCGGAGCCTTCAGCCATGGAAGTGAGAGATGCTGGTGTCTGGCTGAGAAGCGGCCGGGCCGGGAGAAGGCACCCAGGTGGGGTGTTTTGGAGGTGGAAGGCAGGGCTGAGAAGTGGCACAGCACTCAGGGCTTTAGGGGATGGGGATTTTACGGTGACTCTTGACTCGGGGCTGGATGTGGGGAAACAGCTTGGAGGGTGGCCTTGAGAATGACTCCCCACGGTGCAGCTGGAGCATTGGGAGGATGGAGGGGGTGTAACCCCCAAACATCCCTTTCTGCAACATTTCTCAATGCCCTTTTCTGAATGTGCTCCATTTGGCTTCTAAGGAAGATGTGGAGTACTGGTCTTAGAACAAAACAGAAGACTCTGGAAAATAGGTTCTTTTTAGCACAGAGCAGAAAATGACTATCGCCTCCCCGTCCTAAATTCCATACTTCCATCCCGGAGCATTCACGTTCTGGATCCAGAAGAATCCTGGATTCCTTACGAGATTTTGACTTACCAGCTATGAGTTCTTGGGTAAATTACTTAAATCTCTCTGTGCCTCTACTCCGTCTTCTGCAAAACAGGGATAATACCCACAGGGTATTTTGAGGATGGCAGGAGATTGTGCGGAGCATACTGTAAACATCCCCATCCTACATCTGAGGGGCGAGTGTTTGTGTTTTTTTTACCAGCAACTTGAGTCACAACAAACCCATCATCTCATAAAATATAAAAGCTTTCCTACACATGCCATTCCTAAGAGCTGCCTTCATCATTCTACCCTCATGCACTTGGATTTTTCAACTCAAGTTCAGGGTCTGACATTTATCCCTGTTAAATCTCATTTCATTAGATGCAGCCTGTGGGGCCAGCTTGTCAGTTTCCTTTTTATTTTGATGAAGGGGAGGTCCCACGGTGCATGCAAAATTCACGTTTGTGGCTACAGAGGCATCAATGGATGGTGCACTTGCCGTCTCTTGCCTCCTGGGGAGTGGGCCCTGGCCTTGGTGAAGGGTTGGGGGGGCAAGTTGAGGCTGAGATGGAGCTGGGGATAGAGCCAAACACTGCCTTGGCTTGAGGGTGATCTGGCACAACTGTCCTGGTTCCTTCTCCCAAGTCAAATGCTGACTTTGAGCTTTGAGGTGTAGAGCCAGAGGGACTTGCTCAAAGTTCTTTAGTGGGTTGGGCAGTGACACAGGCCTAGGGCTTGGGCCATAGCTCACCTCTTTCTCCAGAGGCGCCCACTACCTTATGGTCTTACCTCTTTCCAAACCACTCTGTCACATTCTCTGACCTTAGATCAGAGAAGAATGTGGGCCAGAAGTAAAGAGATGTCAACCCCTATACAGCCCTCTTTTCTCTCTTATTTACACAGTGTGGGGGGGTGTGCTCAGGTGCCTTTGAGTTTAGCCATACATCTGCCCCCCAAACACCCCTCCTGTTTCTGTGCTGGTCAGAACAACCTCTTTCATATTGGGTTGGGGAATTGTGCTCAGCCCAACTCACATCTCTCCTCGGAACCTTTCCAAAGCCCCTGTCCCCACCTTGGAGTGATCAGGTCTCCTCATAGTAGATGGGTAGCTTGGACATTATTCATACTCCGCTGCATGTGTTACTCTTCTGGAGAAGTCCCTCTTCCCTAGCTTCCCAAGGTCAGGAGGGTCTCCCATTGGGCTGAGAGCCCCCAACGCAGACCTGCGTATCTCAGGAGTTCTTTTTCTGCTCCCCAAACACCTACTGGGCTCTGTTCATGGAAGGAGCTGAACATGAAGGTGCCTTTGGCACTTAGCAAAGGCCTGCAAAGAGAGCCAACCCTAGAAGCCCAAGGAGGCAATGGCCCTTTGATTCCATGGTCCTCTGAGACTCCAGGACAGTGGGGAGTGAGGGTACACATTCGGACGCCAAGCATGTGTGGCTGCCTTCCGGGCCAGATACAACATGCCTTTGGTACAACTGGAAGACTTACCCAGATTCCAGAACCGATGGGCGCCTTGGTCTGGGGCCCACCACTGCTCTCCTTCCCCCATTAATGTGCTCCTTGTCTACCGCGTGTGCTGTGAGATATTTTTCCAGGTGGTGGATTCTAGGGAGAATTGAATTTCTCTGACCAGCAGGCTTGCAAATAACGAGGAGGGCAGGGAGAGGGGGGGAGGCAGCTCCTATTAGATTCTAACACTGGCGACCACACATTAACCCTCGCTGGAGTAGCCTGCCCACACCAGATATTAGGAAAGAAATTCTAGAAGGCATCCTCTTTTTCAGGTTTCTCACTCCTCAAATGAATCTTGGTTAATTTTCTCTGCCGGTCTGCTGGTCTGGCTTAGAGAGGACCTGGGAGAAAGGGGCTGAGGTGGAGGAAAGAGAAGAAAAATATAACCCCCTTATATTGTACAACATGTTATACATTTTCAAAGTGCTTTTGCCTCCATAAGCCCAATGTTCACTATGTGCTCTTATTATACACCATCCACCCGTCTGACTTCTGGTGTGAGCCTGTGTGCACGAGGGATGTGGTGGTGAATTAGAAGTAGAAGAGATAAAAACCTGGGTTGGGCAATCAGGATAAACACAACGAGGATTTAGGGTAGAAAAAAGGGTAATGGGGGCTGAAGACATAAATACTCACCCTTCGGTAGAGATATCAGGGCTTCACAAAGGAAGTGATGGCTGATCTGGGCTGCTCCTGAGAGCGGAGTCAAGGAGGAAAGGAGGAGAAGGAAGGAAGCAAGCTATTCATTTTGTCTAACCAAGTCTGCTTACAACTGATACTCGGAAGAAGAGAGCTGCCAGCACAGGGAAAGGCCTAGAAAGCACAGCATATCAGGAAAAGGTGAAGGAGCTTTGGAGTCTGACCTGGAGAAGAGCCTTGGAGATAAGGAAGTACCTCATCGTCATTTACACTGATGGATGCTATAAAGACAAAGTGGATGCTCCGTGTGACCCCAGCAGGGAAGACCAGGCTAGGGGGTGGAAAGGAAATATGTGAACTCGGTGGAGAAAGACAACACATGATGTAGTACAGACAGATCAGTCAGGGGTGATGCCCCTCCACCACCAAAAGAACATTCGGGAATGTTTGGAGATGATTTGGGTTGTCACGACTGCAGGAGATATTACTGGCATCCAGTGGGCAGAGACCAGGCATGCTGCTATCTATCCTACAACGCTCAAGGCGAGTCCCTCGACAAAGGATTCTCCAGCCCCAAATCAGATCAATATAGTGGAAAGAACACAGGCTTGGGTTCGAAGCTCAAATACTGATCTTGAGACCTTAGGCAGTTACTCAAGCTATGTTGTTGGCAGTGCCCTCATCTACGAGCTGGGGGCACTGGAATGGAATTCACTGGTCAGAGCACCATTCAGTGGGGCTTCTGTACAGTGCCTGCTATCATAACATGAGGGAGATGTGTATTTCCTTTAACCAGGAGGACTGTCTGGAACTGGATCAGAGCACCAGGGAGGCCTGCGTTGTAAGGAATCTTCTGTCCCTGGAAATGCCCAGCTTCTAGCAGGGCTGTTACAGAGGCTTTTCTCAAATAGGTGGGAAATTAGGTTACATGATGTGGTGGTCACTTGGTCCTTCCATCCCGGCATTCATTTCCCTGGAGCGGGACCCTGGCATCTACACTGTAGCCCAACACCTCCATGGATCCGAGCAGTGTGCTGTTCTGGAAACCAAAGAACTGAGGAGCACGTCTGATAAAAATAGTACCAGAGCCTCACTCCCCACCCTTACAATAATGCCCCCCCCATCTCACTCTCTGTGTTCTGGCCTTTAAATGTTGTTTATTTTTGAGAGAGAGGGAGTGTGTGTGTGTGTGTGTGTGTGTGTGTGTGTGTGTACATGCAAGAGCAAGAGTGGGGGAAGGGCAGCGAGAAACAGAGGACAGAGGATCCTAAGGCAGGCTCCTCAAGGTCAGCACAGAGCCCAGTGCAGGGCTCAAGCCCACGACCCATGAGATTATGACTTGAGACAAGGTCTAACGTTTAACTCTCAAACACACAGGTGCCCCTGGCCTTTAAAAGAAGGTTGGAGGGGCGCCTGGGTGGCTTAGTCAGTTAAGCATCCGACTTTCGCTTAGGTCATGATCTCGCGGTTCGTGGGTTCGAGCCCCGCGTCGGGCTCTGTGCTGACTGCCTGCTCAGAGCCTGGAGCCTGTTTCAGTCTGTGACTCCCTCTCTCTCTGACCCTCCCCTGCTCACGCTGTCTCTCTCTCTCTCCTAGAAATAAAAAAAAAAAAAATTAAAAAAAAAAAAAGAAGGTTGGAAACTGAAGAGCGTTCCCAAGAAGTAACACAAAGGACACAAAGGTCAGAAGATCCAGGAGCGGGGGTGGGGGGAGGTTCTCTGCTTAGGAAGGGGAGGCTGAGGGGAGCCTGGGGAGCCCTGTGACATGAGGCATTGAGTGGGACATTAGCCACTGTTCTCTGCCTCCTTGGAGGCCAGAAGGAGGAAAGAGCCTCATCTGTGACAAGAGGAAGGTGAGAATGAAATGCGTCCCTGTCAAAAAAAGCCAGGACTCCATGACCCAGGTTCGGGGAAGGATGGTTGCTGTGTAGAGATGCCGTCTTGGGACTGGGGACACCCCAGTGAATGGCTGCGCCACCTGGTAGGGCTGGAATCAGCATCCCCCATGCAGATCTCCCCCATGCATCCTGGAAGAGAGATCAGGAAGAGAGAGCGGGGTGAGGAGGAGTGGCAATAATAAACCGACCATTTAAGTCTGCGGTTTATGCAGGGAGCAGTATGCCAGGGGTTCCTGAAGGGTCTGCTTTGGCTTCAGGGCATCCCTCCGCCCCTGGCTGTCGCTGCCAGGCTGTCAAGAGATGTGTCATCAGTTTGCCTTCCTCTGAACTTCAATCACCGCCTCCTGTTGCAGCTGAACTTGATTTTCTCCAGATGTTGCCCACTCTCTGCGACTCCAGATGGGGCACTGCCTGCCCCACTGCACCGCAGAATGTGCGTCTGGGTGGGAGGGGATCCCACAAACCCGGGGCAATGCCCGCCGCCCCCATCTGTTCTCAGCCTGAGCTCCAGCTGACCGGAACTGTTCGCGATTCCCTAATGCTTTTGGTGCCCTCCCAGCTTGCGCCCGGAAGTCCTTCACGCCTCACCCATGTAGGTTCTACTCCGACTTCCGCCTCTACCCATTCTCCCCTTCTGCCTCATTTACGATCCGCTGGTTTGGCTACGGGGAGGGAGAGCAAGGTGCTCTCCTAAAAATATTGACTGTCAAGGCTCCCTTGTTTCTAGGAGTGATGATGTGACATGGTTCTGGCCAACAAGATAAAAATGACATAAATTCTTTTTAACGAGAAAAAGGAAGGTAGAGCCAGCACGTGCCTGGCTTGTAGACTCCCTGGAAAGTCCATGATATATAACTTGCAACCCCCAAAGGCCACGTGTTAAGGATGCTGGCTTGGGAGACCGAGGGGCATGGGTCCTGAAAAACGTCCCTGAGAACTATACGGGGCTCCTTCCACACTTTCTGTTATGAGAGAAAAATAAATCCTTATTTATTAAACCTCAGCAGTGAGGTTTCTGTTACATGCAGCTGAAGGCAGTCCTAACTGTTGCAAATCTCATCTTGAAGGCAGTTCCCTGCATTTTTAACCCCCCTGACTGGGGAGGCTCTTTCCTACCTCTGGGTTCACTTGGCTCTTTTTGTACCTTTCCCAGGGTAGCCAGCTTACTCTGCTGAACTTACTCGTGCAATTGTCTTAGCAACTTCAGTGTTTGAGGGGCAAGGAGTGAGTCTTCCTCTCCCCAGGAACCCCCAACAGCAGCCCCAGCCTTCAGAGATGCCTGGTAAAGAAGGTTCAACAGAATCCGTTGGTGTGGGACTCTTCCAGATCTCCCAGGCCCATAGCACCGCTGGGGGTTATTTTATGGTGATCCTGCCATGGGCCTCTCCACTAACTGCCCACACCCACTGAATGTGTCCCTCACCTTATTCCCAGGCCAGGACTCCTCCAGGACAGTGAGGCATGGGGGGAGGGGTTCCCCCCCATTCTAAGAGGCAGAATTAAGAGAGCAGGTGGCCTCCTGAGGGTCTTGACCCTGTGCGGCCCCCCCAAGACTGCTGTGTGAGGGGAGGACAGGTCCAGAGGCTTCCTTAGAACTCCTGTCCTCACTGCAGACTCAGGGAGCACAAGAGACCATCTGGTCCAGTCTCTGGCCTTCAGGTAACAAAATTACACAGCTTTCAGAGCAGAAAAACTTAAGGTATCTCTTCAAGCAAGACAGGAAGGCACAGGCCTAGAAGAGGGGCTTGCGATTAAGACTGGTTAAGGTGGCTCTGAGGCTTGGTGGGCATGCTGCCCAATGTCATCTGGGGTTAAGTCAGATTCTGGCCTGGGGTCTAGAGGACATCTCCCTGGAGGTACTTCCTCTCCCGCAGGGCCAGTTCTACATGTCTGTCTCCCTGCTAATCTTCAAGCTCCTTCAAGACAGGGCATGTCTTAGTCGTATTTGTTTCTACCACCTAACAGGGTATTTGGCCCCCAAAAGGATGCTTTGTAAGTACTGGTGGAAGGAAGGAAGGGAAAGAGGAAGGTGGGGAGGAAGGGAGGGAGGAAGGGAGAGAGGGAAGCCTTAGGTGAAGTTGTCAGGCAAATGCAAGCTCTGTCCTTCCCCATCTCAGCTCAACCTTCCTTGGTGGCACTTGAGATGTTGCCCGATTCTTCCTTCATCCTTCAGGCCCCACCTCACGGGTACCTCCTGGCCCTGAGCCGTCCCTCAGGCAAGCATCCAAGCTGACCATCCAGGGCTCCAGTGGCAGGTTGGACACTCCCTTACAGCATTTAAGCAACTGGATTGGGAGTCTCCCTGCCTTTCTCTCTCCAGCAGTGGATGAAGCTACCTGCGGGGGAGGCTCAGGGGCTGTTCCTCAGGCTGGCTGAGAGGGTCTCCAAGTCCCTCGGGCCAGAAGGTGGCACACCAGGGTAGCTGAGTCCAAGGTGTGGGTGCTCCCTCCCGGGATGAGGAGGGAGTTGTGTGATGGTGGTGGCAGAAGACTGCCTTTGAGGCGGGCTGGCAGGGTGAAGGAAGGTCTGTGTCACTTGGATAGGCTCGTGTTAAGTAAAGGAAATGAAGTAGTTCCTGGCATTGGAAATTAGAACCCAGCCTGGGAGCAGGATGGAAAACACAGCTCCGCTGGCTGCTAAGGGGCATCATGGAAGATGGGATTGGACCTCAGTGATCTCCTAGCCAGTGGCTCTTACAGGGAATCCCTGGGTTGCTATGTGTCCTCAAAGATAATGTCAATCTCTTCATTTCTCCAAAGCTCCCCAAGTTGGCCACCCCACAGAAGCCTTGTGAAGGTTTCTGCCATGTCCTCCACCTGTAGGGAGGTGGTGAGGAGCAGGGATAGTCATGATGGATGGTCAGAGGACCCTGGACTGAATGATTCACCAAAAAACGGAGCACCTTCTGGAAGGTTGTAGAAAACCTGAGACAGTCACTAGGCTTTGCAAAATCCAAGGGATTATGATGGTTCAGGTGACATTTGCCTTGATCTTCAGGGTCCGTGTGACCCTCTGGTTTCAGTGAACAAGTCCACATGTGTTTTGGTTGCAATAGGCGTGTGAGAAGTGTGAGCTTTCATTGTAGTGTTGATGGCTCTGTTTGCAATGATACTGAAGGTGTGCAGGTTTATGTTCTTCTCTTGGATTTATGTATGGATGTGATTGCATGTTGTATCTTTGTTGAAGATGCCACTAAATCTCATGTGATCCTAGTTTTTTTTTAATTTGAGTATAGTTGACATTCAATGTTACATTAATGTCAGGTGTGCAACATAGTGATTTGACAAGTTTGTATGTGGTGCTCTGCTCACTGCAAGTGTAACTACCATGTCATGAGATCATACTTTTCTTCCTCATTGAATCTTCACTTAGGGGAACAACGTAGGCCCCGCCCACCCCATGAGGAGCAGCCACCTTCCCAGGATCAATCCAGCTGTCTCTCTCTGAGAGCCAAGCAATGTGCGTTCCCTGCCCCCATCTTCCCTTCTCCGGCCCCTGCTTCATTTCCCTGACTTCCTTCTCCAGCCCGAAGTACAGCTGAGGTCCTTAACCAAGAATAGGAAAACAAAAATCAGGTCACCAGATGTGTTCCATTCCATCCTCTCCCTCCCCATCTCTTCTCACTCTAGGGCATAAATTCTGACTATATATACAGCAAGCACCTGGCATCTCCCAAACCAATTGTGCCCTGCCTGGTGACAGACCCAACTGAGGCAGGGCCCGGGGGTGATGCCACAAGCCTACCACATGGCCCACCCATGTCTCTAGCACCATGGTGCAGCTCCTCTGCTTTGTCTAGACAGGCCAGGACGACCCCAGAATGACTTTTTCTGTCTGACAGAAGGGCGATACGTTCATGCCATCTGTGGCGCCAGATCACCTTCTCCCTATGTAGACACGGCCCATCTGGGTGCAGACCGAGACTGAGGTCTCCCGGGCAAGATCCCTGTCTGGTTACTGGAGAAACGGGCTGCACCGGAGAGCTTGTGCACACGGCTCGCTGTAGCTGCTCCCCACCTGGAGGCCTGGGTCTCTGGAATGAAGCAGGCATCTGGGATTCTCATCGGAGACTGTTTACTTGTCTATCTGCATGGCAGTTAGCAGCCCACAGCAGCGCACTTCCTGCCAGGGACTTTCAGGAACAATGTCTCCAAGCCAGCGTGGCCCAGCCTGAGCATGAGCCCTCCTCACTCCTCCCTCCCTCCCTCCCTCCTTGCATCAGCCACGTGGACATGACTCACGCAGGCTCTCTGAGCCTCTGCCAAGAGCAGCCGGAGGACTGCCCTGGATAAAGCTGGACGGGTGGCTGCAAGAGCAGGAACAGTGCCTTCGGACTCCCGTGGGCCTCCATATCCTCCTCCCAGCACGGTTCCTCAAGTAGCCCACCACCCAAACCTGGGGCGGGGAGTGCTCTGCGGACATATCCCCCTCCCCACCTGGTTCCCTCTTCCTCCGACAGCATCCAAGCCAGTCAGGGACCACCGTGGGAGGGCTCCTGGCTTTCCAGTGGCTTCTTACGTAAATAACACACACCTAAAGGAATCCACTCGTGTACAGTTCTCTCTCCCATCTCAAAGAAGAAGCAGTTGAGGCTAAGGAGATGAAGTGAAGGCAGAGCACAGAGGATGTTTAGGGCAGTGAAATGATTCCGTATGATACTATAATGGTGGATACAGGTTATCAAATATTTGACAAAACCCGTGGAATATACAACGCCAGGGATGAGTCTGAGGTAAACTATGGACCTTGGGTGGCAGTGACCTGTCAGCATAGATTCACAGTGGAGAGCAAACGTACCACACCGGTGCAGGGTAGTGTGGGGAGGCTGTGCATATAGAGGGGCAGGAGCGACGGGGGAGCTCTGTACTTTCTGTTCACTTTGGCCGTGAACCTAAAACTATTCTTTGAACAGCTTATTTTGGGGTGCCTGGGTGGCTCAGCTGGGAAAGCGCCTGACTTTGGCTTTCAGCTCAGGTCCTGATCTCAGCATCATGGGATTTTTCTCTCTCTCCCTCGCTCTCTGCCCCACCCCCACGAGCACACAAGCCCTCTCTTGCTTAAAATAAATAAATAAACATTTTAAAAGTCTATTTTATAAATAACTGATAATAATAATAATAATAATAAAAAGATCAAGCAACTTGTTACGAACACACAGAAAGGGGTAGACCTGGGATCCAAACAGGGGCGGGCTGCTCACACGTTCCATGTCCTCTCCCACCAGGATGCTTCCCTCGGATCGGACAGGAGGGGGTAATGAGTCAGGCTGCCCTGGAGGTTGTCTAAGGCTTGTCTCCTGGGTCCCAAGTTTCCTGTGTTGTAGACACAGTGCCTGAGCCTCCGAAGGTATTTGGAGACTTACCAGTTAACTCTCTTTGCCAACTGTCACTCCTCACTCTGGCCTGTCACCTGTGCACCACACCCGCCATGAGCCCTAGACTATAAGAGCCTGGAGCCATGGGGCACCTGGGTGGCTCAGTCAGTGAAGCATCAGACTTCGGCTCAGGTCATGATCTTGGGAGTCGAGTCGGAGCCGCGCGTCGGGCTCTGTGCTGACAGCTCAGAGCCTGGAGCCTGCTTCAGATTCTGTGTCTCTTTCTCTCTCTTCCCCTTCCCTGCGCATGCTCTGTCTCTCAAAAATAAATAAACATTTAAAAAAACTAAAAAAAAAAAAGAGCCTTGAGCTTGACTTTGTCTCTGTGCTCTCAGCTTGGAGCACAGGGTATGACACATGGTAGTTGCTAAAGCAGTGCCTGCTGAGAAAATGCATTAATGACTGAATGCATGAATGAAGCGGAAGAAGAGGGAGGGAAGATAAAAGGCAGGAAAGAGACGGAAGGAGTGGGGTGCAGGCTGGTGGCGGGAGGAGAAAAGGCTTGGCTTCCCTGGTGTGATCTCATCCCCTCTCTCTTCCTGGGGGCTAGAGAGCGCTCTGCGGAGTTTCCTCCCCACAGGAGAAGGGCTGTGGTCCGAGCCCTGATCATCCCCCCCCCCCCCCCAGGTATTCCTCATAAAGTCTTTAACCTTTAGAAGAAGGGCTGCCCCCCTCCCCTCTCCACAGAATGAACAAGTTATTTGGGTAAAAGGGGAACAGAGGAAAACTGAAGTGGAAAAACCTTTGATTTGGAAATTCAGCTGACTGCCCTCATTTGGAATAAAAGCTCCTTCAGGCTCTGGCTGGGTGACAGGCAGGCAGCGCCAGCGGTAACACTGGATGCAGGGGTGCTGGGAGGAGGCCCGGGGAATTTTCACAGGGGCCTCTAGGGTGGTATGAACTCGGAGTCCAGGAAAACAGAGAGGGGGCTCACGTCTGGAGGCCGTGTCTCGACCCGCTGCCTCATCGAGGCCGTGATCGGTCACCCCGACGGGTCCGGCGGGATCGGAGCAGAGGCAGATCCTGAGGGAGGCCAGGGACTGGGTCTGCCTTGTGTCCTCAGCGCCTACCTCATACCTCAGCTCCTGACGTACGGAAGTTGCCCAAAACACATCAGCTGGGGGGGGAACGAGTCACCAGGAGACCCAGCCCACACCCTCAGGCTGCTCCCAGCCTAATGGTGGAGAAAGACCAGATATAAAGAAAACAGACATGTGATCCAAAAGTTGAAAACCAAGTGAAATTCAAATACAAACCAAGGGCGTATTTTCAGAGTATTTTCAGAGCAGCAGCGTGGACTGGCTGGCTGGGAGCCAGCAGGGTTAACTGAGAGAGCGTCCTCAGGGTCAATCTTAAGTGGCCTTCGAAGGAGCAGATGGAAATTTTTTGGCTCAAAGGGGTAGGAGAGTATCAAAGTGGGAGGGGCTACGGAGAGGAAAACTGAGAGCAGGGGCAGCAGGGAGATCAGGAGGCCGAGGGGGAGGGGAGGTGGGGAGGCATCCCG
Source organism: Proteles cristata cristata (assembly GCA_017311185.1). Taxonomy (NCBI): domain Eukaryota; kingdom Metazoa; phylum Chordata; class Mammalia; order Carnivora; family Hyaenidae; genus Proteles; species Proteles cristata. The sequence continues at coordinate 288,346 of JAESUZ010004369.1, forward strand.
ACAGGTGTCTGCAGGGCTGCCTGTGAGCGGGGATGGAGTTGACACTGGCTCACTGGTAACCTGGGTGGCAGGGGACACGGAGAAGGTAATTTACAAACCTTAACATAATCTTCCCAATTCTTTGTTTCCAGCCTTGGTTGGTGCTTAGAGGAGAGATGGATTCGGAAGCCTGGATGTGTGAAAGCTCAGGGACCAAACCGATTTCTACACGAAGGGCACAGAGAAGGATGAGGGAAAACTGGGAAACACGCAAGAGGAGGTTGGAGGGGTGAGGCCAGGCTGCGCTTGGTCTTTTTGGGTCTCTGTTTTGTTTTGCAAGAGAGAGGGAGTTTGCGGCAGCCATGGAAAGGAGGCAGAGGAAAGTTTAAAGAGACTCGTAAAACAGGTTGGCTGGGTGACGCGTGTTGCGAGCCACTACACATGTGCGCATGCGCTTCAGTAAAGCCCCAAACTGACGTTCAGGCTTCTGGAGTTGGGCCCGTGGCTCCTTCACGTGGGAGCCTGCTGAACTAGGCTTTGGAGGAGAAAAGGAAGAAAAAAGGCTCAATTCTATTCTGGTTACACCCTTCTGGTAGGCAATGGTTCTACTCAATATCCATTCTCTTCTTCCTTATTAATGAAACCACAATTTGTCGTCCTGACACAGGAGGACATTTCCAGCCTCTCTTGCAGCTAGGAGCAGCCCTGTGACACAGCTCCCGACCCGCGAGGCGGCCGTAGAAGCTGCTGGAGGGTTGGCGGGAAAGCTTGGATTTCCTCATACAGATCTACCCACCTTGTGAAGGTCATTTTCTTTTTTCTTCTTCCTGCCTGGAGCATGTGATTTGAAGGCAATTGTGGGGCTGGAAATCACGTGTGAAGGATGACGGGGAAGAAGGGCAGTTGGGGTGAGGGAGCCTGAGGTTTGTGAAATCAAAAAGCAGGCACAGTAACGTGGGTCCGTTAGCAGCCACGGAGCACAATCCTACCTGATGCCGCTTCTCCACGGCGACGCCTGCTTAGCAAGTGTGGAGTAGTCCCCAGGACACAGCAGCAAAACAATCGAGTCAGAGGGTTGGGGCGTTCGTTATTCCAGCTCTGGCCCCTTCGCTGGGGCAGAACCTCCACCCAACAGACTCCGCCCAGAGGCGGCCCCGCCCCTAAGCAGAGTGGTGGCTGGACAGGGACTCAGAGGGGGTCCTGAGTCTGAACCCAATGCAGAAGGAAGGGTGCAAAGCCTGATGCTACTCCTCTAGTCCCTTCACACGTGGGGACTCCTGTGCCCATGCCCACACCCCTAGGCTGTAACCTACTCATTTTCATCTTCTCCAGGGTTGAAGGGCAGAGAAAGGAGAGGAGCAGAGGCCAGACTCCCTGGTTGCTCGCTGGTGGCTCCCAACCGGCTTCTCGTGCCCTGCGGAAGTGAAGGCTGTGCCCCCACGAGACCCGGACACTTACTTCTCCATGGGTTCTTGCCATACCCCCAGCCATGATACCACACGCGCTGTTCCGGTGCAACCTCAGAGATGCATCAGCCTTGGCTAGATCTACTCCCGTCCTGCTCGGTCACTGGCCACAGATCTTAGCTGGACAAGTCATGCTCGCTCCAGACTTCAGTGTTCCCTCATCTGGAAGTAAAAGGGTCCCCAGGGCCCAAATGAGTAGCCTTCGCTCGTCCATGGCAGTATAGTAACAATGGCTGTCATTTACTGGCTGTTTCCTGTGCGCTAAGTGCTTTTCACATACAAACCCAGTTAACCACCATGACTACTTGGGAAAAGTATGTACCACTATCGTTACCTTCACTTAATAAATAATAGGGCCGAGGCTCATTGAAGTTAAGTGAGTTATCTGATGTTCTTCTGATCATAAGTGGTAGAACCTGGGTTTGAACTCAGGTATTGTGGTCCAGGGTCCACGTACCAAATCACGACACTACAGTTGCCCGTGTGAGAGGGAAAAGCTAAGGAGAAGGAGGATAAATACGTGTGCATTTTGATACACATGCATGCAAACACATGTTTTAATATATTTATGTGATGTTGGTGTAACTCTGACGCTGACTTTCTGGGAAAGGACCAGGGTGTATTCTTTATGTTAGGGGTGAGAGAGTACATCTTTCATATTTCGTATGTTCAAGTGTCCTTTCCCGAAATGACAAAAGACGAGTATTTTGTTTGCTCAACTGGCAAAAGGAAAAGTGACGACCTGCTATTTTTTATGTTGTTTTCCTGCCAGTCGTGACAGACCATGAAATTAAAAGTCTGGGAGTTCCCAGGCTATAGGAACTCAAAGCCCTTTTTGGGTTAAACAGTCTAAGGTCTTCAATCTCCAGATGTGGTGACATAGGCCATATGTTCCCCCTGGGTATTGGGCCATGCCACCCTGACGCCCTGGTCAGCCCAGCCAGGAGGCCAGTCACCCAGAGGGGCTGCTTGAAGCTCTGCAAAATACTTTGATCCCTAAAGAAAGTTTCCTTTCCTGTCCCAGCTTCAACTTTAGCGCCAGCTCCTCTGTGTTTGTCCACCTCTTGGGACAGACTCCGCAGAAAGCATCTTAAATTCCTCTTTAAGTGGGGGGAAATATTTTATTTGAGGTCAGGCCCCAAACATAACTTCCCTCCAACTGGATCCTGAACACCATGTACCACAGAAGACCTTGCTCCAACCGGAGTACTAACGGAGAAGAAAAAAGGCAAAATTATAGATTATCTTGAGATGGTCTGTTCAAACTAATTGTTCTCCGCTTACGTGGATCCAGTCAAAGCCTGGCTCCGATCGGGAACAGAACAGTTTGGGGAGCGGGGGGGAACAGTCTACTGGTGCTTTCTTTCTTTTTTTTGTTTTATTATTTTTTAAATGTTTATTTTTATTCTTATTTTCATTTTTTTGAGAGGCAGAGAGACACATAGTACAAGCCAGGGAGAGGCACAAAAGCTGAAGCAGACTCGAGGTCTGAGCTGTCAGCACAGAGCCCAATGTGGGGCTTGAACCCAAGAACGGTGAGATCATGATCTGATCCAAAGTCAGACGCTTAACCATCTGAGCCACCCAGGCGCCCCTATTGGTGCTTTCTTGAAAACAAAGCTGGCAAACTCTTATTTTGAAGCTACAATAGAGCAGGCAATTCAGGAAAAAGGGAATTTGTGCAACCCTATGTTGTCCTTTTTTTCGGAATTTTTTCTATGTTTATTTATTTGGGGAGAGGGGCAGAGAGAGAGGGAGACACAAAATCTGAAGCAGGCTTTAGCTCTGAGCTGTCAGCACAGAGCCCGATGCGGGCTCAAACTCATGAACTGTGAGATCATGACCTGAGCCGAAGTTGGATGCTTAACCAACTGAGCCACTCGGTGCCCCATGTCATTTTTTTTCTTACCAAAAGTCTCATGGCCCCTTACGAAGAAGGGAAGACATTTGCTAAGGTCCACACACCAGCCAGGAACGTGCTTTGGAAGAACAACGGAAGCCACAGGGCTGCATCTGCTGTGGGGTCTACATGCCTATAGCCCAGCAAAGAATGAGACATAGTGGGTGGGCTCTGCCACAAACAAACTAAAACAAAACAGATTTAGGGTATTTGTGGAAAGTGGTGGGGGCGGGGGGACCTTTATCTTTCTTTCTGTCATACACACACACACACACACACACACACACACACACATACACACAGAGAGAGAGAAACAAAAGACTGATGAAGGCTACCAGTATGGCAGAAATCTAGGAAATAGAGGAATAGGACATCAGGATTCCAGTTTTCACACCAGATGTGATCTGGCATTGGGGGTGATGAGTTTGAGAAACAGTTGTTGACTGTGTCATGTGGTGACTCCAACGACAGTGTTCTTTCATCATCAGAAAGGGCTTTGACAACTTCACCACTCACAGTGAGATTAAAAACAGAGAAAGAGGGACTTGATCACGAGATGCATCTGACTCGTGTGCTTTGAAAGACCCAGGCATAGGGCCCGAACTGGTAATGGAATCTAGCTGTTAAAGCTGGTTCTCTCTGGCCATGGGATTTGAAGAAATGTTGAAGTTGGCAAAATGATTTCTCCATTTAGAAAAATGTTTGCAGCTATGGTGGTCCATTAGAATACCAAGAAAAGAACAAAAGGAAAAAAATTACTGGCAAGAGCTCTCATTGAAGCCACAGTCCCACAGAGCCAAAGTAGAAGCAATCGACTTGCAAATTAAAATTGGCAATTTATATTTTCTGAGCTTTTTGTGGGATGGAGGGCTGAGGAGGGGCTGTCTGCTTTTTATGGGTGGGTCCAAAGAAATGATTTCTGGACTGGCTGAAGGCCCACAGTTTAAACAATCAATTCCTCCCCCACTATGCTTAGCCTCTGCCGCTATGGGCTTTTCTCCTTCAGCCTACAAACAGGCGACAGAAAGTGCTGCTGTCTACTCTACTGGCTAGGATGGTCCCATCCTAGACACAACATTCCATTGACCTTGGTCCCCTTCCAGCTCTGACTCTAGCACTTATCTTTTCTTCCCAGCCATGTTGCTTGAGAGACAAGTCCACACGCCGTTCTACTAGGAGTGCCACCAGGTGCCTGGGTGGCTCAGTTGGTTAAAGCCCCCAACTCCGGCTCAGGTCATGGTCTCATGATTTGCGAGTTCAAGCCCCGTGTAGGGCTCTGTGCTGATGGCTTGGAGTCTGGAATCTACTTTGGATTCTGTGTCTCATTCTCTCTGTCCTTCCCCTGCTTGTGCTCTGTCTGTATCTCAACGATAAATAAACACTTAAAACATTTTTTTAAAAAAAGGAGTGCCACGTAAAATACAGGACATCAAATTAAATTTGAATTGCAAGCAAAACAATGAATAAATGGGATCCCCATACTTAAAAATTACTTATCTGAAAGGGGCGCCTGGGTGGCTTAGTCAGTTAAGCGTCCGATTTTTGCTTAGGTCATGATCTCACAGTTCGTGGGTTCGAGCCCCGTGTTGGGCTCTGTGCTGACTGCCAGCTCAGAGCCTGGAGCCTATTTCAGAGTCTGTGTCTCCCTCTCTCTCTGACCCTACCCTGCTCACGCTGTCTCTCTCTCTTCTAGAAATAAATAAAAATAAAAAATTAAATTATTTATCTGAAATTCAAATTTCTAATGAATTCAGATTTAACAAGGCCTCCTGTATTTTTATTTGCTAGATTTGGCAATCCCACTGACTTCATATCCCCATGCTCACTTCCCATTTGCAACCCAGTTCATGGAAACCTGGTTTCTGCTTCCTCCTCTCCACTGACACTGCTGCTCTCTCCCCAGCTTCCCCAGGGATCCCCTCATGACCAAATCCAAAGGAGATGTTTCCAGGCCTTGCAACGGGGACCTGCCAGGAGCAGTCAGCCCTCACTGCTGGTGCGTCCTTTCTTACGGCAAAGCTATCCTCTCTCTTGGCTTCTTGACTTCTACATCTTTTGCTTTCAGCCTTTCTCTGCTTTCTTCATGCGCTCCTTGTTAAGTCATCTCTTACGTGTTTGGTGCTCCCCAGGGATCTGTCCTTGGCCTTTAGCACCTTCTATGCACAGAGCCATGTTTGCCATCATATTTCTCTCTCTGCTCAGGCTGCCCCAAGCCGTCCTTGCCTGCTCATCCATCATCCCTGCCACAGGGCCTCCGAGTGCATCTCGCAGGGAAATCTTCCTGCCCTAGGGCTCCAAAGAGATGGATTCAGCTGTCAGTGAAGAGAAGGGTTCCTGAAGGGGTCAGGACACTGGGCCCTGCAGGATTGATCCATTGAATTATGCAGGATTGATCCATTGAATTATGGATGTCACATCCCGCTCAGTCCCCGTGCTCTAGAGCCAGAGACGGTCTCCCTGCCTTCCTTCTCCGAGTCGGCCCCTTCTTTCTGGCATCCCTTTAGCGTGCACTAATTTGACAGTAGGTGCTTTCCTGCTTTGCTTTTTAAGTTTTTTTTATTTTTAAAAAATATTTATTTATTTTTGAGAGAGAGAGATAGAGACAGAGCACAAGCAGGGGAGGGCAGAGAGAAAGACGAAGACAGAATCTGAAGCAGGCTCCAGGCTCTGAGCTGTCAACAAGAGCCTGACGTGGGGCTTGAATTCACTAGCCATGAGATCATGGCCTGAGCCTAAGTCATCTGCTCAACTGACTGAGCCACCCAGGAGCTCCCATTTTGTTGTTTTTAAATAATTATTTCTATACCCCCTCCCCACCATCTGACTGGGAACTCCCTGAGTTGAGCCCTCCTCCATCAGACCATGCCTTGCTGGAGAGCAGAGACTGACAATTCTCCATGGGGAATGGTTAGCACATGGGTATGACTGTGTGATTATCAGGAATAAAAGCTGGGAAGGGTGGGGGCGACTGGGTGGTTCAGTCGGTTAAGCATCAGATTTCAACTCAGGTCACACATGATCTTACGGTATGTGAGTTTGAGCCCTGCATCGGACTCTGTGCTGACAGCTCAGAGCCTGGAGCCTGCTTCAGATTCTGTGTTTCCCTCATTCTCTGCCCCTCCCCACTCATGCTCTGTCTGTCTATCTGTCTCTCTCAAAAATAAATAAACATTAAATGTGGGAGGGAGAATGGGCTAAATGAGTAAGGGGCATTACTCCTGAAATCATCATTGCATTACATGCTAACTAACTTGGATATAGATTAAGAAGATAAATTATAAAAATATACATAAGAAAAGATGGGGGGGATATACCAAATATTAATAGCAGCTATCTAAACGGTAGATATTGGGTAAGTTTTTTCTTGATGCATTTCTATAGAGTTCAAATTTTCTACAATGAGCATGCTTTACTTTGATTATGATAATAAAGTTTATTATATAAAAATAAAACAATAAACATTAAAAAGAAGCTTTTAAAAAGCAGGGAAGGGTGACAGTTTTTTGAGGGAAGAACCCACTGCAATCGGCATCTCTGCCCAAAGCCTCATTGCTGGTCCTCTCAGTGACCCAGTCCAATAGACAGTTTTCAGTACTTACAAGTTTGGGTATCTCTCATGCATTGGATCCTGTTGGTCACTTTCTTCCACTACTGTTTTTCTTTTTCCTTAAAAAATTTTTATTATATAACCGATGTAAGTCATGTTGTCTGGTGCATTCTGGTGGGGGTGGGGAGAGAGTGGGATGTGTGGATGAAATAATGAATCAGTAACATGATAAGTGGTTATAAATGTTTCAAGATGAATAGAACAAGAAAGGTGACAGAATCTCTTCTATAAGGTGACATTTATAAGGTGACTAAATGAAGAAAGGGAGGAAATCACGCGGCTAGCTGGGGGAAGAGTGCTCCAGAAAGAAGAAACAGCAGGTGCAAATGAAGGAGGAGGGAGTGTGCAAGGGGGCCAATCAGAAAGGGGGAGGGGGAGGTGAAACCAAAGAACCAGCAGGAGTGACTCATCATGAATGGCCCCGTGAGCCATGACAAAGACTTTTGAATCCATCCGTGTAGGCTAAGAAGCTGCTGGGGAATTCAGCGGTGGCTCAGACAGGAGTATACTGCTAGAGATGGTGATAAATGTTTGGACCTGAAGGTACAGTTGATAAGATTTGCTGATAGCCTGCATGTGAAATGCAACAGAAGGAAAGACTAATTCCAGAATTCTTGACCTGAACGATTGGCAGGAAGGCAGGAGATGCCATTTATGGAGAAGGAGAAGACTGCAGTCTACCCAGATTCAGGAGGAAGCATCAAGTTTAGTTTGAGACTTAAGTTTATAATACCCACTGAATGTCCCTCAGTGGAGATGTATAAGTAGGCAGTTGAAGAGAGAAGTTGAATGCAGGACAGGAGTTGGAGCTGGATATGTAGATCTGTCATCAACATATAAATGGCATTTAGAGCCGTGGACTTGGTATATCATCTAAGGGAGTAAGTGTAGATAGAAGAGAGCTCCGGAGGCGGAGGAGAAACTAGGAAAAGAGATGGAGAAGGAACTTCCAGAGAGTTAGGAGGAGAGGGATGAGAGTGATTTCCCAGGGGCCAAGGGAAAAGAAGGTTTCCAGAAGGAGGGCATGATCAGTTATGTCCGTATGAGGAGCTGTATGAGATGAGGAATGGCCGTTGGGTCTGACAGCATGGAGGACACTGGGGCCACTGACAAGAGCCACTTCAGTGGGATGGTGAGGTCAAAGCCCAACCAGACGGGAGTCACAAGGGAGAAGATGAGCGAGCAAGCAGAAAGAAGGCAGGAATTTCTCGTTCACCATAGCCTATCCCTTGTACTGCATACTTTATCTGGTCCTCCCCACAGGCGGGGCCATCCCCAGGAACGTAATCAATTGAGTGGGTCATAGAAGTAGTAATATTGGTTTCTGTATTAATGTATTAGTATTTTGTCACACCTATTTCTGCAAATATGCATTTGCGCTATCGTTTTTTATGTTTGTTTTTGAGCGAGAGAGAGAAAGTACTCATGTGTGCGCATGTGTGCGTGAAAGTGGGGGAGGGGCAGAGAGGGAGAGAGAATACCAAGCAAGCTCTGTGCTGTCAGTGCAGAGCCCATGGAGGCACTCAGACCCACGCACTCTGAGATCACGACCAGAGCTGAAATCAGGAGCCAGGTGCCTTACCAACTGAACCACCCAGGCTCCCCCCGTATTGTGTTATCTTAAAAGTATTTTTACTTTGGAGTCGTACTTGGAGTTGTAGACAAGCAGGTGAGAAAAGATAGTAAAGACTTCCATTTCTGCTTATAATGGAGTAAGAGAGACTAGATTTATCCTCCTGCCTTAAACAACTTAAAAAAAAAAAAAGCCAGACGGGGGCGCCTGGGTGGCTTAGTCGGTTAAGCATCAGACTTTCGCTTAGGTCATGACCCCGCGGTTCGTGGTTTCGAGCCCCACGTCGGGCTCTGTGCTGACTGCCAGCTCAGAGCCTGGAGCCTATTTCAGAGTCTGTATCTCCCTCTCTCTCTGACCCTCCCCTACTCGTGCTGTCTCTCTCTCTCTCTCTCTCTCTCTCCTAGAAATAAATAAAAATATTAAAAAAAAAAAGCCAGACAGAATATATTAAATAATATTTTCAGACTCTGGACAGCAGCAGCATAGGATAGCGACTTGTACGAGAAGGAAACAAAGTGATCTCTGAACTAAGGACCAGAATTCAGAGTTTTGGAAGTTCAAGTTGGCAAGCTTAGCTTTGCAGGGCAGAGTGCTGGGGAGGAGAGAGCTACAGCCACAGGCATCTTCAGAGACTTTACCTTGGGAATTCACCTAAGACTGATCAGTGTATGCACGTGAGGAAACGGAGAGCAGGCAGGACAGTGCCAGGTCCACGTTGCTCACACAGCTCCAGGAAGTACTTCCTGCTCCCGCCAGCCCGAGGCAAAAGATCTCCTAATCATGGGGCACAGAGCTGTTGTCAGGGTGGTACCACCCCAGTAGCGGGGCCAAATGGATGACGAAAGGATGCTCTAGATTGGCTTATAGCTTGAAAGCAAGTCAAAGAATCAAACTATTCTTTTGTAACTTAACAGTACCATAGAACAAAGCTCAAAATTCTTTAAATACAATCTTTTTGTTTAATCCGGCCACCAAAAGTATAAAATTCACAATGTCTGGCATCCAAACAAACCTTGCCAGGCAGGAGGGCCCCGCCGTCATCACTTAATCACATTTCAAAGGCCCCACCTCCTAACCCCATCACTTTGGGCATTAGGATTTCAACATGGAATTTTGGGGAGACGCGAACATTCAGAACATAGCAGGGGTACGTGAGGGCATGGACAACAGGAGATAGGGCGGTAGAGTGCCATCTTAGAGTTTGTCTGGTACAGGAAAATTACTTGTTGTGCTGAAGATTTTGTGGGTATATACCTAAGTTGAAACTCACCAAACTGCACATGTTAAAAGTGTGCAGTTCCTGTACATCAACTCTACCTTGATAAAGTTGCAAAAAGCTAACAAACAAGAAACTTGACAAGCCAATTATAAAACTACTATGGAAAGGCAAAGGGCCAAGTTCAGCCACAACAGATGGAGGAGGGTCTTGTGCTAATGGATATGAGGATTTGTTAAAAGAAAAAGCTACTGTAATTAAGACAGTGTGGAATTCATACCAGGGGAGATGAACAGTCCAGTGGAACAGATCAGAGAACCCAGAAGCAGGCCTACACCCATGGAAGCTTGAACAACAGAGACAGCATTTTAAATAGGGAGGGACAATGTGGGCTTCTAAATAAATAATGCAGACAACTGGGTATCCATATGGGAAAAAATAAAATTAGATATTTACTTCAAAAATGTTCACACAAATAAATTTCAGGTGGAGTAGATACCTAGATGTTTCAAGAGCAAAAATTTAAAACTTTGAAAAGAAAATATAGATATATCTTTATGCCTTTTGTGTAGGGAAGACATTTGTAAACAATGGAAAATGTAATCCATAAAGGAATAATCAATTTGATTGCCTGAAAATTACAATCTTCTGTATGACAAAAATACCATCTATTAAGTGAAAAACAAGCCACATGATAGGAGAAATTATTTATAACATATAACTGAACAAAGGATTTGGACCCACAGTATAGTTTTTAAAAAGGCCTTAGAACCAGTGAGAAAATTATGAAATCAATAGAAAGATGATATGAACAGATAATTCACCAGAAAGAAAACCCCAAATTCTGTATATTTGTGAAAATATTTTCAACCTTGCCAGCAATCAGGAAATATAAATTAGAAGATTAACGGGAATATTTACACCCATCAGACTGGAAAAATTTTAAAGTCTGATAACACCGGACACTGGCAAGGAGGCAAAAAAATATGAGCTTGTATTCTCCTAGATGGAATGTAAACAGGTAAAACCATTTTGGAAAAACACTTTGGCAGAGTTGAAGGTGCACATAGCTTATTCCACAGCTATGTACATATTCTAAAGAAACATATGCAATTGCATACAAAGATGAAAAATGTTTATTTTAGCAAGCTTTTCCTCCCTGTGAAGCTTAGCTGTATGTGATGAGTTTTGTTTGCAGCACTCATGTGGTATAACAGCACAGACTCTAGAAATAGGTTTGCCTGAGTCTTGGTTCCATCACTAATGAGCTGTGCGACCTTGGACAAATTAATAAACCTTTCTGTGCCTCAATTTCTCCTGCTGTGAACTAGAGATTTTAATTATACAGCCTCCTAGAGAAACTGTGAGGATTACCTGGGTTCCATGTACAGTGTTTAGAACAATGTCCAGCACTTAGTAAGCACCATGCACATTAGCTATTACTATATCTTTTTTTTTTTAATGTTTTATTTATTTCTCAGAGAGAGAGAGATTCAGTGTGAGCAGGGGAGGGTCAGAGAGAGAGGGAGATACAGAATCTGAAACAGGCTCCAGGCTCTGAGCTACCTGTCAGCACAGAGCCCGACGCGGGGCTCAAACCCACAAACCGTGAGATCATGACCTGAGCTGAAGTCGGGTGCTTAACCGACTGAGCCACCCAGATGCCCAGCTATTACTATATCTTATATCTTTATCTTATATGTAACTTTGTAAAGAGTTTTAAAAGCAGCCTTACTCCTTCCCCTTCCTGCACAATGCAGTCCTGAAGACATTAGGTAAAGGAGAGCATGGTAGATCCATGGAGAAGGGCGGACCTAGCATGGGGCGTTGGAGCCGAACAGAGTGAGGGAGGGACCCATCTGTGCTCGGTGAAGGCCCAGCACTGGGTGTCTGGGCTCAGACAGGGTAAAGAGGGCATCCACCTGGTGGAGGGGCCTGGCATGAGGTGTTGGAGCCCGAGCAGAGCAGGAAGGTGCCCCCATGGGTAGAAGGGACACTGATACAGGGAGTGCAGGGTATGCCTGGGGGAATGGCCCAAAAAGGTGTTGGAGTCTAAGGGGAGGGGCATGAAGAAGGCATTCGTGAGTAGCAGGGTGGTGTCTATCATGGGCCATCTGACCAAATAGGGCAAGTAGACATTCCATGTAAAATGGCAGCTTGCCATGCAAAGTTTGAGCCCATGCACGGTGACCAGATGTCCACAGACCAGGGTGGCCTAGAGAAGGACAACAGAGCCTGAGCGAGATGAAGAGGAAGTCAGTAAGGGGCAGGGGTGGACAGACAGGGATGGGAAATCGGTTACAGGGGTAATCGACCAAATGGGATAGTTTTTAATTAGAGTGAGAGACTGACTTCCCTCTGTGATGGAAAAGGAGTTACAAATGTGGGAAGGGAGAAAAGTGGAAAGGGAGAAAAGAGAGTTTCTCTTTCTCTCTCCCTTCATACACACACACACACACACACACACACACACACAAATTGTACTCAATAATTATATTTTTAATTTCATCAGAGAAAATCTATTACAAAAGTACTTACACAATATCCTCAGTTCTGCCTTTTATTCCTGCAAAACCTAAAATATTTACTATCCGGCCCTTTACAAAAGAGTCAATAAACTCCTGGTCGAAACTAATATAAAGACACAAATAAATGGAATGTCTGATGAGGAATGGTGTATCTAAATAGTTTCAAAGTACTTTTAGTTACATAAATATTTTTAGTACATAAATACTTTCTAGTTACAAAGCGGAAAGAAAAACCCCATAGTGGAGAAGACTAGCAGAGCTCATCTTAAGAAATTGGAGAAGCCACTTCGGCAACGGGACACGTGGACACTGAGCATCACCTAACGGGGTGCAATGAGACACAGACACTCCTGTAATAGTTCTGTCAAAGACTCATAACCTGAATTGGATCAGGAAGAATCAGATAAACCCACAAGGAGAGACATCTATGAAATAACTGGTCCTTAATCTTTAGAAAATGTCAAGGTCATGAAAGTCAAGGAAAAAACTGAGGAACCGGTCCGGAAGAGATTTAAGAGATGCAGCAGCTAGGGACGCCTGGGTGGCTCAGTAGGTTAAGCGTTTGACTTTGGCTCAGGTCATGATCTCATAGTTTGAGTTCGAGCCCTGTGTTGGGCTCTGTGCTGACAGCTCAGAGCCTGGAGCCTGCTTCGGATTCTATGTCTCCCTCTCTTTCTGCCCCTCCCTGTTCTCACTGTCTCTCTCTTTCTCTCTCTCTCAAAAAAAAAAAATAATAATAAATAAAAAAGAAACAGAGATGCAGGAGCTAAATGCAACATGTGGTTCCAAACTGGATGCTTTTGCTGTGAAGAAGATCCTTGGGACAAATGGTAAAACAAAACAGGGGGGAAAAAAAGAACCCAACTCTTACAAATAATTATTTTTTTTATGTTTTATTTATTTATTTATTTATAAACTTTTTAAAAAATGTTTTATTTATTTTTAGGAGAGAGAGAGAGAGAGACAGCGTGAGCAGGGGAGGGTCAGAGAGAGAGGGAGACACAGAATCCGAAACAGGCTCCAGGCTGTGAGCTGGCTGTCAGCACAGAGCCCGACGCGGGGCTCGAACCCACGAATCATGAGATCATGACCTGAGCCAAAGCCGGACGCTTAACCGACTGAGCCACCCAGGCGCCCCACAAATAATTATTTTTAAAACTAGGTATTTAAGAATCTTTTACCATAAACATAGTTAAATATTTTACAAGGAAACAAAGTAAAATTATGTATAAAGAGTGATCAATTTGAATAACTAATGGAAAATAAAAGTGAATACCTTCAAGGGAACAAATACAGCAGAGGGGAAAGGTATACAAAAATAAAGAGTCTTAGTGAACAAACAAGAACAAACAAGCTAGACATGAGCAAGCAGTTTACATACATCAGAATAGTTTCCCACCAAGAAGGAGAATTTAAAAAAACAAAAATCGGGGTGCCTGGGTGGCTCACTTAGTTAAGCATCAGAGCCTTGATTTTACCTCGGGTCATGACCTCACAGTTCCAAGACTGAGCCTCTTGTCGGGCTCCGCATTCTGTGCTGAGTTATCTTATAGAGGTCTCTCATTATGGGTTTATTTGATTCTTTCTCTCTCTCTTTCTCTGTCAAAAAGTTTTTTTAAAAATGACAAAAATAGCTAACGAACATGGAGTAGAGTCAGGGGCCCAAAGAAAAAGAAGAAAATATAAAAAGTAGAAAAGGAACCAAGGAATGAGTGGCATTTTCTAGCCTGCAAGGAGAAACTAAAGAAAGAGCTTAATATCTCCTTTAACTCAGAAAGTGAAAATGCATCTGAAGCCTCCTGGGAGGAGAGCCTGGGGAGACCATGTTCTGGCGTCACCACCCCCTGGAAGGTTCTTACTCTGCTCCTGGGTGTCATTTGAGAATTGGTTTCCTATCAAGTAATCAGGAAATATTAGGCAAAGAGGTGCCAGCTGTCCTTGCTGGAGCCCTGAAATGCTGCTGTGTGGTTGGCTTCCAGATTTAGCCCCTATGTCTGATGCCACCCCAATTGTCCCCAGCTGGGCTTTGGAGGACAGGCTTGAATGAAATGAGATGAGACGGTGTAGGGGAAGCAGTCCCAGAGAGAAGTATTTGATGAGAAGCAAATCCAGCCTGGAGGGTTCTCTGACTGGGCTTTTGGCATCAGGGAAAAGAGGCTCATTCAAATGACCTCAGTGGAGTCACATGTACATGAGAACTCAGGAGAAGACGAATGGCCAGGTCTTGAGGGAAACGAAATTTGGAGGGTGTTCATGGCCCTTTGCCATGGTGCTCTGCCATGAAAATGACTACTATAGCCTGAATATTTGTGTGCTCCCCCATTCAGATGTTGAAATCCTAACCTCCGATGAGTTGGTATTAGGAGGCGGAGTCTCCAGGAAGTGATTAGGTCATGAGAGCTGCGCCCTCACGAATGGGATTAGCACCCTTATAAAAGAGACTTCAGAGAGCTCCCCCCAACTTCTGTCATGTGAGGACAGAGTGAGAAGATGGCCATCTATGAACCAGGAAGTGCACTTTCATCAGACACCACATCTGCCAGGACCATGAACTTGGACTTCCCATCCTCCAAAACCATGAGAAATAACATCTTGTTCCCAAGGTCCCCCCCCCCCCAGTTTAAGGGATTCTGTTTCAACTGCCCAAACAGACTTGGACAGTGACTTTACAGTTACACCACTGACCTTGTGTTGTCTTTTCTTTCTCAACAGCTTTCATAACGCTATACCACGTAGATTTTTTTTTAATGTTTTATTTATTTCTGAGAGAGAGAGAGAGAGAGAGAGACAGCGTGAGCAGGGGAGGGTCAGAGAGAGAGGGAGGCACAGAATCCAAAACAGGCTCCAGGCTCTGAGCTGGCTGTCAACACAGAGCCCGATGCAGGGCTTGAACCCACAAGCCGTGAGATCATGACCTGAGCCGAAGTTGGATGCTTAACCGACTGAGCCACTCAGGTGCCTGCACACCATGTAGATTTATAGATGGATATGGATAAGGGTAAAAAGATGCTGAAATACAAGTCTTTCTCCCTCAGTTTTGAATAGGAGCCCAAAACAATAGATGGGAAGTGAGCCCACATTCCAGAGTGAGGTGCTAAGCCACCATGCAGGACTTGCAAAGGAGATATATAAAAACCCATTTTGCAATCCTAAGCACATTAGTCACTTGAGGGTATTGAAGGATTGAGACTGAAGCTGGGGGAGGGAGAGTCAGAGACAGAGAGAGAGAGAGAGAGAGAGAGAGAAAGAGGATCTGAATTTTTGGAGAAAGTTGTAGGAGTGTTGTGGAGGAGGGGAAGAGAAGCTTGCCCCTCAAACCAAGGGATGAGGGCATTAAGGGACCATATGAAGAACATAACAGAATAATAAATTGGTGCAGGATCCAAGCCTAAAGGCAAGAGACTGTGGCCGGCTAGTGCCTTGGCATAGTGGAGCGAAGAGAGCTGTGTTGGGAAGTCACTCTTCTCTCATGATGGTAGGACCAATATCCTGATAGGAGGCTGGAATAGAGATGGTGGCCTCGGGGCCTCTACAAAGGGACCCTGCCCAAGAAGACTGCTTGAAGGACCTCTGGGGCCCCAACAAGAATCAGTGCAGTGTGGACCCCAGGATACCCATGAGCTAAGGAAGGAACGGTGAATGGGCAGCTGGAGCAAAGGCATGGTCTGTATCAAGGAAACTGACATCAGAGGAGCCCAACAGGACCATCAGCAAGAAATATACACAAAATCCAAGAACAAAATGTCAGCTTTAAATATCCACCAAGGCCAGAAAACACCAGCACTCTACTACAGCAGTCAAGTGAGACCCTTCCCATCTCTACATCTTTCCCCTCTGAGCAACAGCCCTTGGGGATAAGCGGCAAGGGGCAGCCTAGTGAAGGAAGGGAAGAGGGGGAGATGAACAGAGCTGATCATCATCCCTTCTGCCCCTGCAGCTTCTGGCCTGAAACAGACAAGAACCAAGAGAGAGAAGTTTTAATATTATGTGAAATTTAGTTTCGATTCGCTAGACAGGAAAGAATTGATGTGTGAGGAGAAAGAGAGGATCGCTACACTAGCAAAGGTCTGGAGAATGGATCAACCCAATGTCTCAGAGGAGGGACCTCCCTCCCCAGCAGAACAGAAGCTGTTCATCCTGTAGCTGAGGGTTTGGGGACGAGCTGACTAGGGAAGTGTGGTTGTATTTCCCGGCAATACTGAGTCTCATTAGAGATTAGTTGTCTGCATTTAAGAGAGGACCAGGTCATGCAGTGCTGGCTTTCTACTGGACCATGTCAGCTTGCTTAAAAATGGTACAGAACAGGGTGCCTAGTCTACGTAAGGTTTGGGTTTTGCTGGGTAAATATGCTAGAGGAAGACAAGAACATGTGTGAGGGGTGAATACACCGACAGGCCATAATACCTACCCTGGGGGCAGGAAGGAAGTGAAAACAAGAGCGAGGTGAGGGCCACTAAATCACGGACAGGACTAACATTGCAAAGTCCTGGTGAGTATGAAGAATCATGAGGCTGATTGTGTCTATAGGCGGCCATCACCGACAGTCCTAAGGTGGAAGACACAAATCTGTTAACACCCTCACTCCCTCCCTCTACCCTTTAACCTCTTCAGAGGCTTCCTATTATCTGTTGTCTGACCCTCCTATCCTTGGCATGCTCTGTGTGTCCTTCAGCAAAATGCAAGAGCTGTGAATCTAGCTCAGTACGTGGCCCTTCAATGTCACTAAAAGGACTGTCCAATTTCAGTCCCTATACCCTGTTTTACTGCACACTGCCACTTCTGGGTTTCTGTGCCTTGGGCAAAGCTCAGTCATTTTTCAGAGCATCAGAGCTGGGGCAGATGCATAGACCCACCCCCCACCCCCCTTGAACCCAGCTGGGTAAAATATCCTCCCTCTCATCTACAAATATTTCCCACAGAGGAGCTTTGGTAGACATGTAGTATCCCAACTCCTTTAGGTGGCATCCAGGAAATAATAGGGAGAGACAATAGGCATAGACCCTCTAGGACCCTCCAGCTAAAATGGCAAAGGCTTGAGACACAGATAATGCCAGAGAACTCCAGTAGAACTATCCTTAGAGTACAAGAGTCTCAAGGGAATAAAACTAGAAGTTGTCACATAATCTTGACTATGTAAACTGAGGTACAGACAGTTAGGAGCTGGCTGGGAAAGGTAAAGCCTTGTGACCTGTGCATTGAGCTGTTCTGGTCAAGTACACAAGGTAGATAGAACCAAAAAGAAAAAGGGGGGGTGGTTTGAACCTCTTTTATCTCCCAAGTTGATGACTGTTCTACCCAGAGAACTCCAGTCAGAGAACTATCCTTAGAGTACAAGAGTCTCAAGGGAATAAAACTAGAAGTTGTCACATAATCTTGACTATGTAAACTGAGGTACAGACAGTTAGGAGCTGGCTGGGAAAGGTAAAGCCTTGTGACCTGTGCATTGAGCTGTTCTGGTCAAGTACACAAGGTAGATAGAACCAAAAAGAAAAAGGGGGGGTGGTTTGAACCTCTTTTATCTCCCAAGTTGATGACTGTTCTACCTTCTGGAGACAGAATCTCCTGAAGGAAATGGAGCCCACTCTAAACCTCCCTTGACGATGTGACCGTGGCTTCTTTTTTTTTTTTTTTTTAATTTTTTTTTAAATGTTTTTTTATTTATTTCAGAGAGAGAGAGAGAGAGAGAGACAGCATGAGCAGGGGAGGGTCAGAGAGAGAGGGAGTCACAGACTCTGAAACAGGCTCCAGGCTCTGAGCTGGCAGTCAGCGCAGAGCCCGACGCGGGGCTCGAACCCACGAACTGCGAGATCATGACCTAAGCGAAAGTCGGTCTGACGCTTAACCGACTAAGCCACCCAGGTGCCCCGTGACCGTGGCTTCTAATGGGAGCAGTTCTAACACCAATGCATTTATCCTCAAACTTGAAATAAAAGAGGAACTTCCAGCAGCAACGTTCTGGAGCCAGCCCACACTGGTTCGCAAGAACGAAGTGTCCAATTTTCCAGAACCTTGTGAGCTGGTTGTTAAAGGCATACATCATTTGGAATTAAGTTATATAAACTGACCATGTCACATTAAAAAAGAAAGGTAATAAATACTGAAAGCTCATCATGTGCTATTTATTTTACTGTATTTTATTATTATCTGTGCTCACGAGGTTACGTAAGTCTATTGTATCTATACTGCAGAAATGTTGTAAGATGGGGCTCTTCTGAGCATCTCGTCCTAACTCTGTGTTCGCGGACTTTAGTTCTGGTGGTTCCAAACAGGCCGTGGAGATCAGCACTCATACCCCTACTCCCCAGAGAGCCTGAGCACAGCACTGGGTCCCAGGGACCCGTGGAAGAGCAGTCAGGACCACAGCATCGCCTGGCCATTTTCTCTGCCCCATCCCCACACCCTCCTCTCTGCAGGAAGGGGACAACGCCACATTTACTTGAAGGGCGTCTTGGCCAGATGGTCTCCCTCAGACAGCGGTGCTGAGGAGTTGGCTGGGGAAATATTTTCCCAGCTCTGCCTGGTTTCCTTCTGACCGGGAACAAAACCAGTTCTAAGGAATGCAGCCGGTAGGTGAGTAAATAGGGCGGCTGTGATGTGAGTTCCAGCTGAAATAAAGCAAACTTAGGAGTCTGGTTTGTATAATAAGTAAGTTTATAGATTCAGATTTTCCTCCTTTCCTGCCCTCCTGCCTCTCTTCTATAACAGGACTTGGTCTGTGCCCGCACTGCCCTCCCCCTTCCCCAGGGACGCAATGGGAACCTGGCCATTCCTTGGCTCCAGGACAGGATAAACTTGCTGTTTTCTGGACACTTGTTTCCAGTGGCAGAGCTATTTCTTTCTCCTTTCATAGTGGACATTGCTTAGACTCCATAGGACTCTTTCAAGGGTCCACGTTCAAGGATCCGTTGTTCTGAATTAGAATAATCTTCCAGCCCCAATTCCATTCAAAGCTCAGTCACTTCACATGAGAGCCCAGAACAGGACAGGGAGGAGATGGGAAACCCAGCACATTTAGGAATTCAGCCAGATTTCAGCTAGATTTCTGATCCTCTCTAAACACATACAATTTTCTTTTCTACCCTGAAACCTGATGGTGAATTAACCACACTAAAGATGTACTGTGTACATGTACTCCCTGCTAATATATACCATTGCTACTGCAGAAAGGGTTGTATTCTAAGGGCTCTTAGCTTCTCCTTGTTCATAAGCATGTGTTAGGATGTAGTGGAATCCTCTATCATGAACCCGAATGTCTACAGGTGGACATGCATATGTGTGTAGACAAGCATATGTGAGCGCCATATTGTAGATGTCTGGTGTTTGAACGTGTGCTGAATGACATGTGCAGCTGTGTGTGTTTACCCGTGCATTTGTGTATGCGGATTTGATAGTGTATGTGCAGGAAGAAGCCCAGTGACTTCTACAAACCTGATTCAAACGCTTGGAGAATGTCATCACCTTCCAAAAATAGATTTACTAACATTTTGAAGAAAGGATTTCTTTAAAACACACACACACACACACACACACTCAAACATATTTCTTTTAGAGACTCCCCATATATAATGGGGAAAAGACCAAATATTTGCATTTTTCTGTCATAAGGATTGTTGATTTTTATCCAGGGACAGGATTTCATCATTCAATTTAAGATAAAAATTCTTTAGAGGGAAGGTCCTAAGGGGAAGGAAGAGAAGCCATGAACCCTGAAGGGACAGGTTTGGATGTATCCAGTTTCCCTTGCCTCTTTCCAGCTCCTACCATCTGCCTCTTAAGCAGCTTGGCCCTCCTTCCACTGTTCAAATAGAAGGAGCTTGTCTCTAGCTGTGGATCCATTTGGCACATGGGCAAGGAACCAGTGGGCCAAGCCCTTCTTCTTTTTGAGGAGACAAGGAAACACAAAGATGACACAGAATTGTATTGTGATAGAATGAGGTTAGAACTCTGGGGAAATGTCTACTTCTTGATGGGCCATGAGATATTACAAGGACTTTCTACAGTGTTTATGGAGACTCCTCCAGAAGATTCTAAGAGGGGACTCCTCACTCTCCAGGGTGAATTAAAACTCGGATCACAGAATGACCTCTGGAAGTTCTAACAGTACAATAACTCATGTCTATTGGGCTTTTGTTATGGTGGCATGGACTGAAGGCTTTGTCTATATCAACTCATTTACTTGCCATAATTGTGCCTGGATAATCATTACCCCTATTTCATATCTGAGGTAAATGGAGACACAAAGTGGTAAAGACACTTGGCCAAGGTCATGGAGCTAACAATGGATTACATGATGGATCCAAGCTTCACACCCTGGTGGTCTGGCTCCAGAGTCCATTTCATTAGCCCTTAGGCCACCCTCATCCTGCCAACTCAGCTCGAGAGCTCTGTGGCACCTCAGAGAAGCCAATGCCGCTTCTTAGTACTTGCATACTAAGGCTAAGGTTAGTTTAAGGCTAAAACAGGTAGCCTTCAAAGGTTCCCAACTACCAGGAGTACTTGGGATGTGTGCGTTCATGCCATGAAAACCCTAAGCTGGAAGGGGACCTCAGGAGGTCTCCTATCCTCCTAGGTTGAGGTTGGGAAGTTTCTGCGGGAAGGAAACTAACATGTATTGAGCCTGGTATCTGACAGTTCCTGAGCTCCTTGCCTGCTTCAATCACCAGCATTTCTCAATCACCAGGTCTTGATACAAACCCTGTGTCATAAACCCTTTGCTCTGTCATTTCTCGGCAGTTGTAAAGTCTATCTTAAGTAAAAGGCTGCCATGCACGCAGACTTCTTCTAAGGAAAACTGTCCTGCCTACAGGCCCCATAACCTTAGGACTCTGTCTCCTTGCATACACTTGCCTGGGGCGGGGGGGTGGGGGTGGTGGGTAAAAGTGACCCAGTGGAAGCCAATTCACAAGCTGGCCAACCCAGGCCAACAAGATGACACAAGTAACACTCATGTATTGTTGCTTCAGGAACCCAAGCTGGGAACTATTGGGAAAATAAGTTCCTACCTAAAATAAGGTAACATGGATGTTAAGGTGGAAAGATTAGGAGGTATGGAGATGAGTGGATACAGAAAAGGGAAAGGCATTGATGGTCATGTGTATCATGAGCTTTGAAAGGAGCAGAAACTAGGAGTGAACAGAGGCTACAAGGAGAGAGAGAGAGATAAAGAGACAGAGACAGAGAGAGGGACAGACACAGACGGAGAGAACATAGCTGAATCCCAATGGCCTTCTCGTTTCCAAACAACCACTAGCCCCTCTATGCCCGAAAGCAGCTTGAATGAGCTCCTTGCAATCAAAAGACTGATTTAGAATCCCAAAGTTTTCAAATCATTTATATTTTTTTATATTGTTAGGATTCAGAGTCACTGTTATCCCATAATAAGTCTTCTGTTGATTTGTGTTTTAAAATGCCATTTGGAGTGGAGGGGAAATATTAGTAAAGGTAGGAAAATTTCACATAACATGAGGTTTATTTTATCTGTGTCTGCAGCAACCACATCTCACAGACATCAGCAGTTGTAACAAATTCAGATTATCGCAGTGCTCTACTTATCTGCCAAATTGATTTAGGTCTTATAAAAGTGTCATTTATGTGAATGCCATCCATTGCAAAGTGAAGCATATGGCAGTGGGAAAACAGATGAGAACCACAGGCTATGCCATTTCACAGAGTCCAGCAGGGACTCAAAATGTTAAATACCCCCCTGCCCCGCCAGCCAAAAATCTACAGCTAGAACCTGCCAGAGACAGGATAAAAATTTAGGTCTTGACTTTATATTCCAGGAGTTTGATGGGGCTAGAAGTTCTGAAGGCTTTTGCTACAAAACAACTAATCCTGCATGAAACTTAACCACTATTTCAATGTCAGGCTCATAGTAAATATTCTATAAGAACCGAAAAAGGCCTTAAAAACCATGAACTAAAACTGATACTAGGAATGGTGAGTGCTCAGTAAAAGGTGAAAGTTGCCCAGAGGACATAGGCTCATATCAGGGCGGCCCTTAGGAGACTAAGCCTTGGGCCATCAGCAAAGTAGGGGAGCTGAGCCCAAGACTGTGAGGTTAAGCCAGAGATCCATGGGGATAAAGCAGTCCCTGGTCAGGAGCGCCCTTTGTCTCCAGCGGAAACAAATGCAAATTCTCATGAAGGAAAGCACCTTCATGTTAGTTTTCCAGGTTTTTCAGAAATGAGGTCAACCAAATAGAAGATCACAATCAAAGATCACCAAACACATAAGAAATAAACCACCACAACCAATGTAGCCACCCGCCCCCCCATCGGGGCTACAGGTATTGAAATGATCAGATATAGAATATATCATATAAAGTCATGATATAAACAATGTTTTGAGAAATTTAGAAAAGGAATAGCAAATATGAGCAGGGAACCACATATTTGAGAAAAGAACAAAAAAGACATCTCACAGGCAGAACATGATCGGGAGTTTAACTGAGACATAGCTGAGGAGAGACTAACCAAAGTGTAAATACAGAACAGAGAGAGAACATATGAAAAGCATTAAGTTATAATAGGGGATAGAATGAAAAAAAACAACAACAACAACCCTGAATAAACATCTAATGAGAATCCCAGGAGAGAAGAGAGTGAATGGAGGAGAGATAACGTTCGTAGAGAATTTTCCAGAACAAGAGGAAGACAACATACACCACGCAGAAAAAATGCATGGAAATCCATGCCCAGACAATGTTTTGAGGGATGTGAAGAATAATAAAGTCAAGAAGAGGATCTTACCTTCAGTAAGAGAGAAAAAGGAAGTCACCAGCAAAGGAATGACATGTAGACATACCACAGACTTCCCAACAGCAATAATGGAAGCCAGAGGTGGTGGAATCATGTTGAGGGGGAAAAAAAAACTCCTCTCAACCTGCAATTGCACAAACAGAAATGTTATTTTCCCAATAGAGGGTGAAATAAAGGCATTTTCATAACTTGGCTCTGGAGTCATGCTTCTCCCTCTGTGTTATGTAGTGGCTGATCGTTCTCGGCTATTTCTAGATCTGACCTTGTATTACAAGAATTCCCTTCAAGGAAATTGTTCTCTCTTCTATTTCTTCCTGCTCAGCTATTTCTCCTAAGGTCAGAGCATGTTTGTGAAGAAAACATGCCATTTTCTTGGTTTTGAGGGAGCTCCAGGCCTCAACCCTGGGAAGTTCTCTCTCAGAAAAGGCCCCGAGGAAGCCAAAGGGTCGCAGCTGTACCCCAGTGGCGGTGCGTGGCTGAGAGGGGGCTCAAGTTAGGCCAAGGTGGGGGGGTAGGCAGTCATGGAGCCTACCATAAAGGCCCCCGAGTCCCTTCTAGAAACCTTCCAGGCTCCCTAGGAGTCCACCACCTTGGTAAACCCTTTAAATACCATCTTACTGGAGTGAACAGAACCTGCAAGGACTTCAATAATCACCTCAGTGTTTCCCTCTAGGCCTGGGGCCTGGCGGGCCTCTGCCTTCTCTTTTCCCAAGGTCAGGAGTTACTTTGTAGTCCTCTTGGCTCAATTTCCTTTCAGGTCAGTACTAGGCTTTGAACTAAAAGCTTTTCCCCCTTGAAATGTTCCAAACTCTCAGCTAAAACTCCTGGCTTTAGATCACGACTCCCCCTCCTCCGCCCCTCCACCTTTTCCTCCCCTGAGGAGCAAACCCAAGGGTGATGGATTTGCTTAACATTTGTTGGTGCAAATATTTGAATCAGCTAACATTTGAATCCATTTCTGTTACTGCTTTCTAGGGGCTGGCGTTTCTTGAAGGTCTTCTCTGATCCTCTACAGGAGACGCAAAGCCTCTTCTCAGCAGAAAATGGGAGGAAACACAGGAGACAGAAAGGGAGCACAAATGGAGAGGTCGCAGAGGAAACGGGAGACCCGAGATGTCAGTGGAAGGGCTGTTCTGTCCCTCCCCGGACCTCTATCTCAGCATCTCTCTCTCTTCTCCCTCCCCTCCCCTGCCCTGTTCTGGGCCTGCCTGCACCTCTGCTCTGCTCCGGCCCTAACACTCCCGCTCTTCTTCCTCCACGACCCCTGGGCAGCAAAGGACTTTCCCCCTGTAACCTAGACCTTGCTGCATCCTCCCTTTCACCCCTAGGCCTCTCAGGCTTGGGGTCCTGAAAGTCCTACCCTCACTCCCTGTATTGGGTCAGATAATACCAACTGCTATAACAGATAAACCTAAAAATAGATATGGCTCAAATATGGTGGAAATTGAGTTCTTGCTCACATAAAGTCCAAAATGGGTCTTCTGGACTGGCAGGCAGCCCTCCTTTGACCGGCGGTTCCTTCCATCCTTCGGCCCCATCACCTGCCCTCCCCCACAAGCCACGGGAGGCTCACAGGGGGCCTCAGTGCCTGAGAACCCTGTGCGCTAGGCCGGGAAGTAGAGCTTAGCTTCCCCTCGTTCCATTGGCTGAAACCCAGTCACGTGGCCACGGGGCCTCACTGGGGAGGCTGGCATAGGTAGGATAACTGTCTACTCACCTCTGCATCTCTTACTTGACTATTTCGCCAGCAACATCTTCACCGGTCGCCGGTTAAGGCAGGGTCTACTGTTCAGAGAAGCTGTGCTGCTTTGCTCATTTTTCTGGCCAGGGATGGTCACTAAATGTCATCTCCACGTCAATTCCAAGTACATCGGAGTGCCCCCCGTTTCCCCCCACCCGGCATTCTCTTGAGAAGCATTCTGAAGCCTCACGGGCTCTGGCCGGGATTGATGGAGCAAGTGGGTGACACTGAATCCGGTTATTGACTGTCCCTGCCCTACAGCATTATTTTGTGACTATTTCCCTAGTGGCTGTGTGTCTCAGTGACCGGTGCCAACCCCTCTAGGATGCTGGTCCCCCTTCCCGGTCTACTCTACCCCTCTGGGCTCAGCCTCCACCTCCCTAGTTAATATCAGTTGACTTACAGAGCAGAACCATCCTGTGTAAGATCAAGGAGAAGTGGAAGACCATGAAAGGCTCTCAAAGGCAGCCCTGTGACCTAGGCAGCATGGAGCACTGGAGGGGACAAGGGAGCCAGCTGTGTTTCAGGAAGCAGCCTGAGGTGGGGGGACTGTCATGGCAGCTGAGGGCAAGGAGAGCCGCTAGAAGGCCTGAGCCAGAAAGTGGCGGTGCATGTCTTATCAAACTGAAAGCGAAATCTCATCAGGGGCCGCTGATGCCTCAGCGCCTCCTAAAACCCAGCCACCGCCACCCCCCACCTCCACCATGGCTGGAGCACGGAAAGCTGAGGTTACAGCAGACCCCCTCCTCCATCACACCAAATTGGCTACCTCCCTTATCGATGCAAATACGTGCAAGTCCGCTCCATAGGTGTGCTTCTCTAAGGGAACAGAGTCCCAGTTAACCCAGCCCTGAGTGGCAGGAGTGACAGACCAAAAACATCAGGTTCCTGAGTCCTAAAGGAGACACACTCAGCCTCTGTAAGGTTCCCAGTCTTTGATGTCCATCAGAAACCCCTGCAGAAGCTGTTACAATTACCAATTCCTGGACTCCAAGCCAGAACCCTAGAATTCGACTCTCCTGACCTATCACCCCCTTGGCTGCCCCAACAGCTCTTACAGCAAATCCAGACATGCCCAGAAGTCCGAGAACTACGGGCTGAGCATGGTCAGATGCCGAGGCCAGCGTCTCTGGGGAGAAGCCCCCGAGAGCCTCTCAGATAGCATGCTTATAATTCTATAACGAGAGGAGTCGCGGCCAGCATAGCAACGACAGCTGGCACCTGCTAGCCGTTTCCCGTGGGCCGGTTGTTATTTCTAAGTGCTTTCCATTCTATTTCCTTCTCACAGGAACCCTGTGAAGTAGGCATTCGTGTTTTCTCCCTTTCACAGAATGGAAACTGAAGCACAAAGAGGCGTTTCCTTAGATCACATAGGTAGTAAGCGAGCAGCAAAGCCCACATTTGATCTCAGAAAGTCTTGCTTCAGAGTCTCTGTGCTCAGCCCTTATGCCGAACAATCACCCGGTCCTAACTGGCCTTTTCCCCCTTTCCAGGAAGTGTGGGGGCTGGAAGGGGAGGATTTGAGAGCCGAGCCGAGAGGATGAAGGTAGAAGGACCGCTGAGATCCATCTTTCCCTCCTGCTACCTGTCCCTGCCACTGTGGCAAGAGATGGACAATGAAGGCACCAGAGAGGGGGTGACAAGAAAGAGAGGCCTCCACTTTATTTTAGTCTGGTCACTCAGGTAATAACTTCCGGCTCCCAAGGAATGGCAAAGGCTGCTTTCTCTGCCTGCTCTGTCCTTTTCTGCATCGACACCTGACAGGGTCCTCCTGATCCTGCAAAGCATCCTGGGAAGCCGTAGGTAACTCTCCATCCCAACAATGACTCGCTGACTCTCTTTTGAAATTAAAACAAATTTTTTTAATGTTTATTTATTTTTGAGAGAGAGAGACAGAGTGCTAGCAGAGGAGGGGCAAAGAGAGAGGGAGGTGCAGAATCTGAAATAGGCTCCAGGCTCTAAGCTGTCAGCACAGAGCCTGACACAGGGCTTGAACTGGGGAATGGCGAGATCATGAACTGTGCTGAAATGAGACGCTTAACTGACTGAGCCACCCAGGTGTCCCTCTCTGTTGCAATTTTCTGTGTTCATATCTTTCTCTAGCTGTGTGCTTCTTGAAAGCAAGGATTCCGCAGTCCTATGTGTCATTGAGGTCCCCATGCTGGGCACATCAGGACACTCAACAAATGCTCTTGAGAAAAAGTGAAGGAGGGAGTGAAACACATATTCTGAGCACCTACTACGAGGCAGACACCACCAGGCCTCGTGGATCTGTCAGGATGTGCAGACTTTGCCCCTGATCACAAGAAATGTCCAATCCGGTTAGGAGGAGCAGGTATGCCCCAAGAAAAGTTGGAATTGGAGGCATCACGGGCCTGCTGTGACTTGAGTCAACCACTGCCCTGCTTCTCTTTTCTTCCTGGTAGAAGGGCTTTTTTAAAAAATCTGGGGATATTCCCTGTGATTCCAGAGCCACCTGTCCATTTCCATAGAGACGTTTTTACTTCATTTAATTTTATTTTACTTTCATTTATTTTTTCTACTCATGTCCTTTATTCCCTTGAGGTGGATGACGGACAATCTCAATTGTACAATTTTGTAGCAAATAAGGCCTTTGTTTCCAATTTGGCGGATTGCCACCTGTTTTTTTATTTTTTTATTTTAATGCCAATACAGTGAACAGAAAGTGTTTTATTTCAGGTTACAATGTAGTGATCCAACGATTCTATACGTTGCTCAGTGCCCATCAAGATAAATGCACTCTTATCCCCTTCACCTATTTCACCCTCCCCCTCCTCCCCCCCACCTCCCCTCCGGTAACCATCAGCTTGTTCCACAGTGGCATCTCGAAATAAAAGGATCCACGCCCTCAAAGTTTGGAAGCTGGGGGACTAGGGAGGGGGACCTGGAACGGCTGCGTCCTAGCTGCACTGAAGAGGAGAGAAAATCTGACAGGGGCCCTGGGCCCCTGGTGAAGAAATGAGGGGCCCCTCAGCGAACCAGCCTGGGAAGAGGCAGTGCACCTAGTGGGTGATTTTTCTGCCTGGGTACCTGTCCAAGGCCGCTCTCCATAGCTTTGCTGTTTGAGGAGGGTAGGGGGTGAATGGAAAGGGCAGCCTTGCTATTTCTGCCTTTCTCCAGGGGACCCTGCTCAGACCCCAGGAACCCTGAGACCAGATGTGTCCCCCAGGCCGCCACATGTCATTCAGTCGGGCCTTCCACACCGACTGGCTCCACTCTGCGGCTCCAGGACTTAATTGTGAGCCCATCACGACCCCTTCTGTCCTCAGATAGGAATATGCACAGGCTCATAGCAGCGAATGCTGTTGCACGGGAATGAGACACTGGAGAGTGAGATGGGTGACATGTCTTGGGGTTAAGCCTTGCCTGAACGGATGCCGTCCTCTGATGGATGAAATGAGGCAACAAGGTCAGAAGGCCCAGCCAGGGCCACAGGGGTCAGGAAGGAGGCAGAGGCATGTCATGAATTTCCCCTATGGAAAAACTGGTGTCAGGACACCGGGTGGAAGAGTTAATGCATCTCCCAGATCCTGGCTCTTTTATTTTTTCTTCTGATCTCAGACACTTCCCAAATGACTTATCCAGGCCTGGCCAGTCCCTCAGCAGAGCCTAGGGTGGACGACGTCAGGGCTGAGAGGTCAGCACCACCGACGGGACTTAGGAGCCCTGAGGAGCCCATTCATCTTCTTTCTGGAATGTGTCGGTGCAGGCTGGCCCAACAGGTGGCCTGGCCTGCTCCCCATTCCAGCAGAAGCCACAGCACAGTCTCGTGTCCTGGGCCTGGACCGGGATGGGAGCCATTGTTAGAGCTCTGGAGCCCCGTGTCCTGGGCGCCTGCATCAAGCCCCTGGCTGTTCGCTCACCTCTGATTCCAGGCTGTAGTGGTGACAGCCAGCTTTCTGCCTTGCTCTGGAGACCCTGTTTCTTATACCCGGAGGACGCAGGTCTCTCCTAGGTCTCTCCTCTCCACCAGTCTTCTGGTGAATCTCTGCCTCTGGGAGTTCTCTGCTCTTGCCCTAGGCTCCCATGGTAGCCAGTATCAATCACACTGCTCTTTCCTACCTTTTCTGCTGAAGCCAGACTTAAAACACCCTTTGACCCAGAGCTCCAGACGATCACTACCAACCCATTAGACCTAGAATGGGATTGGACCCTGATTTATCCTCTCTGGGTGAATGTGTTTTTCTGTTTCTCCCTCAGACCCAGAGTCCTGACAGCAGCTAAGGCCCCTCAATGGACTGGGCTGCCATGATGCCCACATCCATCTGTATGCCCCATGTCTCTTGTGCTGTGTCCCCACCTGCAGGGGCAACCTGGCCATTTTGCCTTGGGACCTCCAGCTCTAAGAGTCCCTGGACCACCACTGGCTGTATCCCCCCTCCCACACTACGTTCTGCCTTCCAGTCTAGACCCCCACCAGCCTCTGCAGCTGGCTCCCATAGCAAGTGCCTGACCCAGCCCAGGGGCAGATCCCAGCTCATTTCTGTCTCCCCTGTCCTGTGGCAGCTCACCAGGCCAGCCCCCAAATAGGATAAGAAGCTCAAAGCTGCTAATTGGGAGTCTGGCTCCTTTTCCCTCCTAATCTCAGAGGGAATTGACGTTATCCATTTTGGGAAGAGGGGAATTTGGGGGGAGAAAGAAGATACAAGCATCTCATCTGGTTCTGAACTCAAAGGGGTAAAACGCCCCTTAATCAGGCTGAGCAAAGTCCTGGAATATGGCCACGACCACCAGCTTTATCTGATGATGTCATCCCTGTTAAAAAAGGAAGGTATTTGATTGCCATTTACTTGGGGGCCCTAGGCGTTATTCAGCAATAAATTCTCATTTCACAACTTTTTCCAGCTCTAGTTGTGAGGAACAGAGATGTCTCTGTGACACTGTCCTTGATCTAAGTGGGGTCAAAGCCCGTCTCCTCAGTATCCCTTGAATATGTCTTTGGAGGTCCTAGGGCCCTGGCTTAACAATGCAGATCTAAGGCATTGGTTTCCTTTTTCTAAATTACATTTTTTTTTACATTTATTTACTTAGAGAGAGAGCGCACGCGTGTGCGCACAAGCGGGGGAGGGGTAGAGAGGAAAGACAGAATCCCAAGCAGGCTCCACACCATCAGCACAGAGCCCGACGTGGAGTTCTAACTCATGAACTGTGAGATCATCACCTGAGCCGAGATCAAGAGTCAGACACTCAACCAACTGCACCACCTAGGCGCCCCTAAGGCATCGGTTTCCTAAACCTCGTGCTTCAGCATCGCCTGCAAGCTTGTTAAACATACAGACTCCAGGGCCCCACTCTATTCTGACCAAGAATCCCCTGGATGGGGGCTTGGGACTCTGGCCCTAGACCAGTGTCCTTAACGTGTGGTCTATAGACCATATCATCAACACCTGGAAACTTACTAATGCAAATTCTCCCTCTACCCCAGACTCACTGAATTAGTGGCACTGTAGAGGGGCCATGCAGTCTTGTTTTAACAATCCCCCTGGTGATACGGATGCACACAGCAGTCGGAGCACCCCTGCCCTAGGTGATTCTGAGGCACATTTAAGTTTGGGAGCCATTGATCCAAGAGGCCCTCTGGAATTTTGACTCTAGCTGTGGTTCCCTTGGGCACACCCAGTGCAGCCCACGTAGTGGGGAGCAGAGGCCAAGACATCTGTAGTCTTCTCTCGGACAACGATCTGTTGCAGGGGAGATGTTGCAGTGGACAACTTCTCCGAGGCTGTTGATATACCTGGCAACAGTTCCTGTTGGCCGCTAGCCAGCCAGCCAGCCGAAGGCTCTTCTGAAAGGTTCTATTCAGAGTTGTTGGAAGAGTAAACACCAACACTTTTTTCCCTTCCCCTGCACCTGGGGCTGTGACCAGAACTGTTGGCAGCTGCAGCTGTGACCCCAGGAAAGGGTCAGGGCAAGAGAAGATCAGTTCTCACCTGCTGAGGAGCTGGACCCCAGGGAGAGAGCTGGCCAGCGGGTTTGGAAGAGGAAATGTCTCCCGGAAATGGGGCCAGTTCCTTGGAGGGGGAAAACCAATCTCTCATGCATGTCCCTAACACAGTGCTTACATTTAGAAGGTGCCTGAATAGTGGGCTGTGCTGAACGCTCACCAGATAGCCTCTTGGGGTCTCTCAGTCTGATGGGGACACAGAGTCAGGTTGACCACCCACAGTTAATCCAACAGCAACATTAAAACCAAGATGGGAACCTGCGTCATAGCCCTCAAGGCTCAGAGCACGTTGGGTTGGAGCTGGGGGCCTCTCTAGTTGCAGACAGAGCAGAGATTTGAATCTGTCCTCTTCTTGGTGGTCCACATCACATGACCAAAACAGGGCTCTGTGCTGACCTGGCCACTGCACAGAGGGAATTAGATAGCTGGGAGTCCTGTCTCAAGGGTCTGGCACACTTAGTCATTTCCACAAGGCTGTATGAGTCCTGGTTTCTGGTTTCATCAGCAGTTGATTTTCTAAATCTTCTAACCTTTAATTCACTAGGGGGCAGGAATCAACTCTCTGGGATTTTATGAAGCCATAATGATTTATTTATAATTGATTTATGTATCATAAATACAATCTTGACTGTGTTGAACTTGAACCCAGAAGGGGTCAATATTCATTCCATCACCTCGTATATTCCTGGAAACCATTCTTATTATGGTGGAATTGGGTAACCTTCATGTCTTTTCCCAGCCTCGATCTCCTTATCTCCAAGGTAGGGATGACACCATCAACCTCACCATGCCCTTTTATCACATTACAGGCATTCAACAAATTCTAGTTTCCTACTTACTTTCTCCTTTAGATTGGAGAAGCCAACACTCAAGGCCACAAAATGGCAGAAGTGGGGCCTGAGTCTGGATATTCTGACTCCGCCCAGATACCACTGTAGTGATTTGAATTGCATTCCCCTAAAACATTGGTTGAACTCCGAATCCCTAATACCCATGAACATGACCTTACTTGGAAATAGGGTCTTTGCACATATAACCAAGTTAAAATGAAGCCTTAGGACTAGACTGGGTCCTAAAGCCAATGACTTGTGTCTTTACAAAGAAAGGAGGAGATTTGGATACAGAGATACACAAAGGAGGCCATAGAAAGATGGAGGCAGAGATGGGAGTGATGAGTGCCAAGGATAGCTGGCAGTCACCAGAATGTAGGGAGAGGCAAGGAAGGATCCTTCCCTGGAACCTTTAGAGGAAGTGTCATATATCTCTGCTGATACCTTGATTTCGGATTTCTGGCCTCTAGAACTGTTGAAGAATAAATCTCTGTTGTTTCTTGAAGCCATCCAGTTTTTGGTAGTTTGTTCCAACAGCCTTAGGAAACTACAACCCCATCCTTGCCCCAAACCCAGAGTGTGGCCACTGAACTTTCCTTGGCCCCATTCATATTAGCAGCCTCTGCTTTCCTGGGGATACCCACCTTTATCTGGCTCTCTCTAAAACAAAGAAATATTTTATATGGAAATTATGCTTTACAGTTTAGAGTGCTGTGATGATGGAGTTTTGGGGTGTTGGTGGAGAGGTCCGGAGCTGATGGCCAAGAAAGAATTCTCGAAGACATCTTTGGTGCAAAAAGGTGATTTTATTAAAGCACGGTGACAGGACCCGTGGGCAGGAAGGGCTGCACTGGGGTCGTGACAGGTAACTCATTATACACCCTCAGGTTGGAAGGAGGTCAGGGAGAGAGAAAGTCTCTAAGATATTTGGGAGCAAGATTTCCAAGACCTTGAGGGGCTAGCTGTTCCCAGAAAACCATTTATTACTCTTTATTTTTTATTTTTTTAATGTTTAATTATTTCTGAGAGAGAGAGAGAGTGACAACATGAACAGGAGAGGGTCAGAGAGAGAGGGAGATACAGAATCTGAAGCAGGCTCCAGGCTCTGAGCTAGCTGTCAGCACAGAGCCCGACGCGGGGCTCGAACCCATGGACCGTGAGATCATGACCTGAACGGAAGTCAGACGCTTAACCGACTGAACCACCCAGGAGCCCCCATTTATTACTGTTTAATAGAACCTCCGCCATGCGGGACCCTTCAGATGTATATGGGTGGGGGCGGGGCATACGCTTGGAGCGGGATTGACAGCATATATCTTGGGGGAGTTGAGATAAAGGAAGTAGATTTACAGGATCCTGGAGGTTGGGACAATGTTAAACCCAAGTTCTCTTTTGCTCCAAGCAAAGTGTCATCAGTGAAGTAACTTCTAGAGGGAAGTCACTCTGCTGGTCTCAAGGACTGTCCATGGGCTGGAGGCAGTAAGGGAATTTAACTTTTCATCTGCCTTAGTTTCCTGCATCACCATGGCAGGCCCTGAAACCCCTTTCCTTTGTCCTGGGAAGCCAGGGTGTCTGGGGAATGTTACCCGTATTCCTCTGGATGGGGGTAGGGGGGTACCAGCCTATCTATTGCCCTCAGCTTGCCCTACACTCCCTCATCAACCTACAATATCCAAGTTTTCCCTCTTTCCTCACGCCTCCCTTGAGAGTTTTGTTCTGTTGACCTCATTTTGTAGATGTGGAGACCGAGGATCAGGAGATTAAACAGATCACCCAAATGATGTCATGACAAACAAGGGGAGGGGTCAAAATGGCACCCAAATATTCTGACTCTTAGTCTGGGATTCTTTATCTTTACTTTTTTCTTGCAAAGTATTACAATACACATATTAAAATGCACAAAACACAAATGTAAAGCTCGAGGAAGACAACACCCACGTGACCAGCATCTAGGTCAAAGACTAGAACATTGTCCACCTGCCAGACTCCCCCCACCCCTCCCCCACCCCCACCCCCACCTTCCAATCTCACTTCCTTCCCTCCTCCCCAAGCTAACCGCTGTCCTTTGCCAGGCCGGAGCTCTGTTCTCCAGATCACACATTCCATTCTGACATTTGTGTCATGAAGAATCAATGGAGGCTGTAATAAAAGGTCAGAAGCCTGTGTCCTAGGAAAGTCCTGCCGACGTCTTCCCTGAGGCTCAGGATTTCCCTGAAGCTATGCCTCTCTGGGGTTCTCCATCCTTCTCTTCAGAAGGAAAACAAAACAAAACAAAACAAAAAAACAACAACTCCTCACTGGTCTTGACATTTCAGAACCAGAAAACCTGGGAGTGGCAGCCATTTTTTTGAAGGAGTCAAACCGCAGACTTTTAATAAGGGGGGGGTGGGGGTGGGGTGGAAGGATAGGCCCCAGGGCTGGGATCGAGGATGGGTTAAAGAAACAAAACAATTACCAAGTCCCCCAGGACAGGCTGTCAGCCACTTCTCCCTCCCTCCTCCTGTCAGAGATGGCTCCGCTATAATGGCCTGATTATTATCAGGATTCCAGCCTAATCTTGCCCAGAGGCAGAGCTAAACCACAGGTCTCCTTGGATCCTTCCAGCCTGAGTTTGTGACCTTTCTCTCTTCCCCCAGAGCCTATGCTCCAGCTCTTGGTATCCCTGAGCTGGGCAGGGACAGGGAAGCATTGGGGAGCGTGGGCAGTTGGAAAGCTTCAGCCAGGAAATTGAGCTGTTATTCCCTTGTCTGACTTCTGGAAAGTCACTTAAGTCCTCTGGGCTGCAGGTCCAGTCCTTTGAAGCAAGGGCACCGGTTAAGTCCCTCCGGGATGGTAGCAAGTTAACACCAGTGCAGACGGGAGATGCTCAGTTGAGCTCCCAGATGAGAAGAGACAAGCAGACGGATCTTTTCGTAGTGGACAAGCCTCGGGGTCACACATTCCCCTGGGGCTGCCTGGGGGGGTGGGGGAGGGAGGCTCAGTGCAGCTACTTTTGTAGATGGGGCTCAAGGCAGGAAAATGAAGAGCTCGCAGAGACGACAGGAGCTCAAGGCAAGTGACTGCTCGCCTGGCTGTCGGGGACAATCAGTGCCACTCTCCATCCGCTGTCAGGCCTGGCACCGCAGGGCCCGGGCCCTGGGAGAAGGCAGGACAGTGCGGTAGGGTTGGGAGAGTGGACTGGAGGGGCTCTCCCTGCTTGGGCCAGGGGTGAGGGTGGGGGGCGGTGGTCCCTGGGCCCATGGGGAAATTTATACTACTGAAGTTGTTTTCAGGGCAAAACTGTGGCCTGAGTCCTGAAAGCTGCTCAGAGAACATCAGACTGATAGACTAGAAACCGGAAGCCCTCGGTTTCATTCTGATTCTACTACTTAACAGTGTGCTTGAGCAAGTCATTTCCACTCACTGAGTCTCAGTTTCTACATCTGATTATCACCATCGCATATTTAAATTTATTGAGCACATATTATGTGCAGGACAATGAGCTAATGCTTAATATGTATTGTCTCTAATATCTACCCTATCTAGCACACAGGGATTCTGTGAGGAGCAAATAAAAATGTATTTCCTGGTGTGCCTGGGTGGCTCAGTCAGTTGAGCATCTGACTCTTGATTTAGGTTCAGGTCATGATCTCACAGTTCATGGGTTCAAGACCCATGTCGGGCTCTGTGCTGACAACCAGGAACCTGCTTGGGACTTTCTCTCTCTCTCTCTCTCTCTCACTCTCTCTCTCCTCACTCTCCTCATTCTTTCTCTCTCAAAAATAAATAACTAAGCGTTTAAAAAATGTATTTCCTTAAAAAGTGAAACATAGAATTACCATCTGACCCAGCAATTCCACTCCTGGGGATGTACTCCAAAGAACTGAAACCAAATACTTGTTCACAAATGTTCACAGCACTTCATACTATTCACATAAGCCAAAGGGTGGAAACAACCCAAATGTCCCCCAATGGATGGATGGGTAAACAGAATGTGGCACGTCCATACAATGCGATATTATTCAGCCATAAAGAAAAATGGAGTCCAGACCTGTGCTAGAATGTGGACGTACCTTGAGGACGTCATGCTTAGCCAAAGAGGCCAGGCGCAGAATCACATACTGTAGTATTTCTTCCATATGAAATATTCAGAATAGGCAAATCCTTAGAGATAGAAAGCAGATTCACAGTCGCTGGGCAATGGGAGATGGGGAGAATGGGGAGTGATTGCTTCAAGGGTCAAAGGTGTTCTTCTGTCGTGACAAAAATCTTTTGAGCCCAGAGACGGCTGGTGGCTGCACAACTTGGAATGTTCTGAATGACACTGACTTGTACACTTAAAAATGGCTAATTGTGGGGGCGGTGCCTGAGTGGCTTAGTCGGCAAGTGTCCAACTTCAACTCAGGTCATGATCTCCCGGTTGGTGAGTTCGAGCCCTGTGTTGGGCTCTGTGCTGACAGCTGGGATCCTGGAACCTGCTTCGGATTCTATTTCTCTCTCTCTCTGCCCCTCCCCACCCAAAGATAAACAAACATTAAAAAAGTTGAAATGTCTAATTGTGTATGTGACTTTCATCTAATAAAACATATCCATGCATAAATATGGAAGTCATTGCCGTGTGTGAAGTCAGTGTACGTGACCTCTGGCTACCTTTACTCCTCTAAAATCTCTAAAATGAGAAGGAACAAAGGCAGCTTGCTTTGGCTCTCCTCTAAAGCACACTGCAGCCACGCTTCTCTGAATGTGGTTGAATTCAACCTCCCGGGTCAGTGTTTTCGCCAAACTGCACACACATGTGTGATCCATGCACGCCCTGATCTGCTGCGGGCTGCGGCGTTCCAGGAGGAGCCCAGCTCTCACGTGGAGAAGGCATTCCTCTGTCGGAGGAGTATGCCCCCAGCTCCCCACGCACCCATCTCAGGGGGTGGAGGGTTATCAGCCAATGCAATGGGTTCCTCTTTGCACTGAACCCCCTCATACACGGCATGTCCATCAAGGCTCACAAAAAGGTGAGACAGAGATGATAGCGAGGGCCAGGCCAGCAGCACGAGGGTGGCTGTTGGGGTAGCAGCCATAATGCAATGTGCAAGCAGGATTTGCTTTCAGTTAATGAACACGCACCACACCCACCTAGTGCCTCTTTTCCGGCTGATCTCCAAGCACTGAAAGGGCCCTGTTCTCCTTGGGGAGTGTCCCCAGAGGGGGTGGTGGGGCCGGAAGTGCACCATAGGGAAGGAGGGGCCGCCCTCCACATTGGCACCCAGGCCTCCTCTGTCGATTGTCCTACATTTATTAGTTTGCAGGAAGATCCCAGAAGGGCTGGGTGGACAGAGCAATGTGTGTGGTGGGGAGAGAATGGTTTCAGGTGCTGTGAGCTCACCAGGAAAAGGATCCTTTCCTCCTCCTCCTCCTCCTCCTCCTCCTCTTCTTCTTCTTCTTTAATGTTTATTTATTTTTGAGAGAGAGAGCGACAGACAGAGCGCAAGCAGGGAGGGAGCAGAGAGAGAGGGAGACACAGAATTGGAAGCAGGCTCCAGGCTCTGAGCTGTCAGCACAGAGCCCTATACAGGGCTTGAACTCATGAACCACGAGATCCTGACCTGAGCCGAAATCGGACGCTCAACTGACCGAGCCATCCAGGCGCCCTGAAAAGTTTCCTTTGCTAGACTGTCAAGCAGGAGGGACACCCAGCTCTCCTCCATCCATCCCCCCTGCTCTGACCCACCCCCAGAGGCTGCAGAGGTCCAGCAGGCCAGGGCCCTGGTCACCAACCTCCAGCTGAGTTGCCTGCTGTCCCTAATGATCCTAGAGGACTGGAGCCAGGTGGCCTCGCTGAATCTCAAAATGTAGATTGGAAGTGAGTTCATGCCGCTGGGCTCCCTGCCCCCCCGGATGGCGCTGCAGTTAGCATGGGAGTTTCCAGGGGCCCAGCCAGCAGTGCTCAAGGGTCCCTGTTCCTGGTAGCCAAGCCCGCTCAAGTCCCGGATGCTGGAGGCCTTTGGTAATGGCTCCTTAGTGTGTCCTTGCATTTTCCCCCGGGCCTGGGAGGTACTGGCACTTCAGGGGATGCCACTGGCAGCCCCGAAGACTGTGCCTAACCAGAGGGTTTCCGTGTGTTTGGCTCCCCATTGGGGTGCAGGCAGCAGTCTGAATAAGGCTTTGTGGGAAGAGAGAGGGGGGCGGCACACACCAATCAGACTGTTTGCACCCACCACCCTCCCCAGCGCATGCATGCACACTCACACCCATGACAGGCAGAAACCGACACTCGACAAAGGAGGAAGAACAATGCAGAAGGGGGCGAGCGCTTTGCAGAAGAGGGACTCTGCAGCTGGCCAAACAACAGTCTGAATTTCCTTTACCTACAACCAGCCGCCACTCTCCCCCCAGCCCCCCTGCTGCAGAAAGTTAGAAAAGAGAGCCCCCTCCCCCCCGCCAGCAGAGGAGAGGACGCTAATTAAAGCAACAACTTTGTGTCTGAACCTTGGTCACCTTTCCCGCTCCCCTAAAATGCTGCCTGATGAGACCCCCACGCTGCTCTGAGTCTCCAATGGGGCTCCCAGGCCTGGGTTGCTGACACAGGTCCCCAAGAACAGCGGCATGACCAGGTAAGAACATCTCCCAGCTCCTGACCTGTCAAGTCTTCATGACCTGCCAGCGAACAGCAGTTGTCCATGTCAAATCCCCGTAATTGGTGATGCCAGCGCCTCTCCGGCCACCAACCCACAGCAGCCACCTGAAGGCCACCAACCCACAGCAGCCACCTGAAGACGGAGCCTTCCACCGCAGCGGCCTCCTCCTGCTTCCCTCCTCCCCGCACTGTTCCCTCCCCTTCTCCCTCCTGCGGAGGCCAGCTGCTTCATCTGGCAGCTGTTAACTCAGTGCAGTCTAGCAAACCTCACGGAAAGTCCACAAAGTCTCAAGTATGGGTGCAGGATGGGGTGGTGGTGAGCTGTTCCTTCAGCAATGTCAGTGCAAACCGGGGCCAAAGTCAAAGAAACCTAGACAAGGGGAAGAGAGGATCAAAGAAGGCCCATTCACCTCCATACCCTTCAGGGTCGGTTTTCCTGGAAGCCTGGTTCTGGAGAAGGGCAGACAGGGTAAGTGAGGTGGGCCTGCTGCAGAAGGTCAGGTGATGTCCGGCCCCTGACTCCAGGGCAGAGACCCGAGAAGCAGATCTTCCAGAGTTGGGGGCTCCTGAGAGCTTTTTGTCCCCCTAATCCTCCCAGGTGGGCTCAGAAGACCACTTTAGACAAGCGTGGGTTGTAATGCCAGTTTGGGGACAAATGCCAATCTCCTCCACCATTGCCCTTGTCCGCCATCAATAGAGACCATCCGCAGCAAGAGAGACGAGGATGGTGAGGAGTTGACATTGCCTGTGAGAAGCCCAGAGATTCTCCGTCAGTATATTTCTCTGAGGGCAGGGGGGTCTCTGACAACAGCAATTCCTGGTGGCCCTTGGGCAGATGGTAAAAGAAGCCAGACGTTTCCCAGTTGCCTCTATCTCCTTATTCATCCGCTCACCTAGTCAACCTTTCATTCGCACGGTACACCATACGCTGGGATTATGTTAAAATCTCAGCTCACCTCTTTGAGCCTCAGTTTGCCTTATGTGTTAAATGGAAGTAATTGTTAAGTGTGTTTCAGGGGTTTA
The DNA here is from genome assembly GCA_017311185.1 of Proteles cristata cristata. Taxonomy (NCBI): domain Eukaryota; kingdom Metazoa; phylum Chordata; class Mammalia; order Carnivora; family Hyaenidae; genus Proteles; species Proteles cristata. Next base: position 327,544 of record JAESUZ010004369.1, read on the forward strand.
CAAAGCTTAAATGATGAATGTAGAGGAGCTAGCCTAGAGCCTTAAAAAATATGAGTTCCCTTCTTCCTTTTTCTGGTTCTCCAGAAAGCAGCCACTCTCTTCTAATCCTGTACCCCATACCCCAGTTATCCCCCCAAGGCCAAACACATTTGCTCCTGGAAGATGCTCCTTTCTTGAAACGGAGAGGTGGAGGAAGAGAGGACAACAGGTCAGGGGAGGGGGGCAGGTCCAAAGGAAAACCTGTGGGCCTGGCAGAAATGCCTTGGGGGTGAAGTCAGAACCCCGCTGCCTTGTGAGGATGGCCGTTGGCAGGGAGGTGGGGGAGAAGCAAATTCTTCCACAAGGGTGTGTTACTTAAAGTGGTTGGAGATCGAAGAAGTGGGAGGTAGGGGGAGGGATTAAATCTTTCTGTATTTTGATTGAAGATCAAAACAATTTATATTCTTGCAAACTCCCTTAGAAATATAGCCTCCTGGCACATGTACCCCAATGTTCATAGCAGCACTCTCCACAATAGCTAAAACATGGAAAGAGCCTAAGTGTCCATCAACAGATGAATGGATCAAGAAGATGTGGTTTATCTATACCATGGAATACTACATGGCAATGAGAAACAATGAAATCTGGCCATGTGTAGCAACATGGATGGACCTTGAGGGTGTTATGCTGAGCGAAATAAGTCAGGCAGAGAAAGACAAATATCATATGTGTGCACGTATAGGAGGATTAGGAGGAGCTTAACAGAGGACCAAGGGGGAGAAGAAGGGCGGAAATGGTGGGGGAAAGGGGGAGAGGCAAACCATGAGAGACTCTTGAATGCTGACAAAAACTGAGGACTGGTGGATGTGGGGGGAGGAGGGGTGGGCATGGAGGAGGACACTTGTGGGGATGAGCACTGGGTGTTATGTGGAAACTAATTTGACAATAAACTATTTGTAAAAAAAAAAAAAAAAAAGAAATATAGCCTCCTGGGGACAGGAAAGGGAATTGATTTCATCGCAAGGCTTGCCCAGAGGCCTGGCTGGGACCCATGTGGCAGATCCTCCAACAGGGAAAGTAGTGAAGAAGCAACAGTGTCCCCCTCCTCATGATCCAGCCACAGACACAGGAGGCGGGTCTGTCTCTTCCTGCCCTTGGTGAAGCCCACAGCCTGAGTGTCTCTGAGATGCATGGGGGCAGCCCCACAAGCTGTCCCTCCCGTGACCAGGGAGCTTGCCAGCCAAGGTGAATGACCGTTCAATTTGCCATTGCTGGGGTCCACAGAGTGCCTGGAGAGCTCTGCTGTATCTACAGCACCATTTTTACTCAAGGAGTTTTCATGGGGAGGAGGGAAGCTGCTATTGAAATTAACATGAATGTTTTGTGGAGCAAAATGCAAACTTTGCGTGACTTTTTAACATCAAACCTGAGCTTTTAGCTTGAGGGGCTACTTTGGATGATGCCCTTGGATGATGGTCACCGGAGGGCAAGCTTTCATTCTCTCTGTGTCTGGACACTTCATAAAGAAAAGTTTGGAAAGCCCCTCTTTTCAGAGACAGATGTTTCAGCGGTGACCTCCATTTCAGAGGTCATCACGTCGATCTCTCTGCTTCCAAACAGTACTCTCAAAGCTGGCTACACAATAAAGTCATCAATCAGTCAATCAATGGAAAGATGCTGGGCCCCGACTGCACACATCCTATTTCACTCATCTGGAGTGGGGCCTGGGCCTGGGCCTGGGTGGTCTCCAAAGAGGCCCCACTGCCCCCCCCCCACACTCTGTGCAGCCAGGGGTAAGAACCAGTCCCCTCAAATGGAGGGCTGTGCTGCCAGAATTCTAGACGCTTTGGGCCTGCTAACTTCCAGGCCTGTTTTCCCCTTACAAGTGTCAGATATTTCATCTGTTTTCTTTCCAAGCTGCCATCACCCAAATTCCTACTAAAATCGTCTTTTCTCTGACCTTTCCATACATTAGGACATAAGGTCTTCCTTCCCAACCCATCCCCAACCAGCTCCTGGACAAATAACCAAGGTGAGGAAAGGAAGTGCCATTTTTCTAAGTGTCTCCCATGTGACAGGTGTCCTGGACCCTTGCAATTGCTTTGAAACCACCCACTGATCTAGGTGTTAATCATTCCCATTCTATAGATAAGGAACCTGAAGAGCAAGGAAGTTGGTCTTTCCTAAGCCCCTTTTTGTTTTTAAGGGGTTTTCCTTATTATTTTTTTCTTTTTTTAACTGTTACACTATTACTTTACCACAGGGACCTTACAGAGGTAAGCAGACAGTAGAATGGACCAGAGTTCAAGACATTGCAGACATTACTAGGGATCATTATTCTCCATTATTCTCTCAACTCCAATAGAAATAGATCTGAGTCCTTAAACTTTTGCATGGGCCCGTGTCACTGGTTCTTGCCTTGAGGAGTTAGCCCTGTCCATCCTCAAGTAGGGGCCGATCTCTTCCCTCAGCCCAGAGGGGCTCAGAATGGTGCTACTCTTTAAGTAGTATTCTTGTTCTACCCCCTGTCTACACTGAATTGGACTCTTAAACTCTGTATGAGAAGGAGCCAGGCATTTCTTCTTCTGGGCTACTCTGTACTTAGCTCTTAGATCTTGACCTTCTGCCACCCCCAAACTCCCCGTCCCTCCCCCTGTCCCCGCCAACGATATTTCTCCATGTCTGTAGACGGTTCTAAACTGACCTTGAAGTCACCCCTCTTGTCTTTCCTTAGCAGGTTGGGGGAGGAGGGGTGAAAATTCTAGCCACCAAAAGTCCCACCTCTATCTTTGGCTAGCTTCTCTCTGATTGGTTTAAGTTGTGAAAGTAGATTTATTACCCTTTGGTAAAATCCAGCTTTTACACCGTTCATTTATTCAACAAATGTTTAGAAAGGGCCTAATAGATGCCAGGTACTTGGCCAAACATTATGCCACTAATGATATTGCCTCCCTCTCCAGGGAATTTGCAATCTACTAAAATAACCAAAGGTGGCTGCTATTTATTTTTTTTTAATGTTTATTTCTTTATTTTGAGAGAGAGAGAGCATGCACACACGCAGGGGAGGGGCAGAGAGAGAGAGGGAGAGAGTCCTGAGCAGAATTCACTGTTGTCAGTGCAGAACCCAATGTGGGGCTTGATCTCATGAACCGTGAGATCATGACCTGAGCTGAAATCAAGAGTCAGATGCTTAACCGACTAAGCCACCCAGGTTCCCCGGTGGCTGCCATTTATTGAAGGACCACCACACAACAGGCTCCCTACCAAAAGCCTCTATTTTTTTTAAATCTCATTTAGTCCCCCCACGATCTTATGAAGTTAGGGTTATTGCCCCCATTTCACACATGAAGGCTCTGAGTCTCACCGATGCTTAAGTAATTATCCCAGAGTCATGAGGACAATAAGTGGTAGCTGGAAACTGAATCCGTATCTGTGTTCCAAACCCATGCTTCTTCTTTACACTGGAGATTCTACATACATAGTGGTAAGGAACTCAGACTCTAGTAGGTAAGTTTAAAATCCCATCTCTACCACTTAATTGCCATGCAATCTCGAACAAATTAATTAACCTTTCTGAACTTCCATTTCCTTATCTGTAACGATAAAGCATGATAATATCTATTGGATAGGGTTGTGGTGAGAGTCTCAGAAATGGTAGCTGGTATTTTAGGGCTAATATCTAGTCCTGGTCTTACCTACAGCCAGGTAATCGCAGCAAGTGCCGGCACCCTTGGAACAGGTCTGTCTTATACTGGTTCTCTCCCCCACTACAGTCTGAGTAACATCATTAATTCTTAGCTCATTTGCAAAACAAAGAAGTATGTCATATACTGAGTCACCTCCAGACTTCAGACTTTAAGTTATCTTTTCTGCCTCCTTTCTCATTTAGGTTTCTCTCTCTGAACCAACCTTGATTTCCCAATTCAAATGCGTTCATACTTTCTAGAAGGAGATCTTCTGAAATCTATCATGTCATCATGATACCAAGCATGCAGTAGATACACAGTAAAAATAAGAGATGCTGTCCATTAAAAGAGAAAAGTTGTTCTCTGTCTTATTTTAAGGAGCTTATTAGAAGAAAATTCTGAGGACCTCAATACATTTTCTAGAACTTGGAACTTCAGGTCTTCCTCCTATTGCATTTGAAAGAAAACGAGTCTTTCCAGCTCCAATATCTTTGTCTCATCCTTTTGGAAAGGGGAGACTATCCATGGTGAGGACTTCTAATGAGCCCTCAATACCAAGGGAAGAAAGAGAAACATCTCCATTGGAAACTTTGGGACACTACTATTGGGTGCCAGTGTAGCCTAGACTTTCCATCAAAAAATCAGACTAGTAAACAATCCCTCTCTGGCATCAAGAGCTTTCAGGATGAGGCAGTAGTGGAGGCCTGGATTGTATTACCATGATCATCTTTCTACTGACCTCTTTATACTCAACTCATTAATTCTGTTTGGGTGGTTTTCCAGTCTTAACCCTTCATCCCCTGATTATTGGAGATCAGAGGCTATGTTACAAAAACTGGAGGTACTGGGTCTTATGGAGACAGAGGAAGGGGTTGGTGGCCACTGAAACATCACTGTGTCTTTGCAGGTAGGAATTTGAATCAGAACACATTTTATCCCTTCCAGATAGGGTGGGTCCAACATCAGAGACAATCAGCTTTGCCTAGTGGTTGTGGCTTAACCTGTACTCTTCTGGGTGGAGAGGAAATAGCAGTGGCTTGAACCCCTGGAAAGTCAAATAGGTCCGAAGGCCAAATGCTTTTCCTGGCCTTGGTGGTGGTGTTTATTCCACCTAGCACTGGGTACTGAAGACAGGCAGACTGTAGACAGCCAAAAGTACAATTCATTCCATAACCCTTTGCTGGTTACCTACTAAGCACCAGACATTGTGTGCCCAGCTGGGGATAGGGGTTACATAACTGAATAATATAGCCTCTCGTTTTAGTTTGCTTGCAGTCTGGTGACTGGGTAGTGCTGGCTCGACACCTCCCAGAAAGCACCAGTGTCCCAAATGAACCCTTTTCACATGTGGACTCCCTCAGCAATCTGGAGGACATCAGCATCCCCAACTTGGTTTTCCATATTGAAGCCAAGCTCTGAGGGCCCAGATCCAGGACCCAGGCAAACAGAGCAGAAGTAGTCAAAATGGAGATTGGAGCCCATTGACAAAGGAACTTTTGAACAACTGATGGTTCCTTGGAACCTGCCTCCTGACCTGGTCCCAGTCATCTTCTCTTCTTTCTCCCTCCCAAGCCCACCTTGGAACAGGACAGATAACTAAAGACCTAGTGCAAATCTCACTGCTTTAGAAATGGTCAACAAAACACATGAAGATACTGCCTTTGTGGGTGGAGCTTTGTTGGGAAGGATCCCAGTCAGTGATTGGTCTCCAGGCTCCCCTGACTTTCACTGTTAGTAAATGCAGTATTGTTCAGCATGAAGCAAATTAAAACAATAAACATCTGTACCCAGTGGGTGGATGTGCCCAGCTGTCTAGGCCCATCTAAGAAGTGTCTCTTAGGCCCTGTTGTCAAAACCAGGGTCTGCTTTCTGGACACAAACATGATGAGAAGTGTATCTGTGCATTATTGATAACCATCTTCATATTAAAGCCACTCTGCCTCACTCATGAGATCAGAGTTTGCTGCACAGGCTCCAGCTTGTGAATAGGCATTATACTGGAAACTTCTTTGCCTGCTCAACACTTAAGACCATGCCAGCCACAGAGTAGATGCTCATATTTATTAAATTGAAATGAAATATGTGTGGGTTCCAGAAGAGATGCTCTGTATCCCAGCCCCACCATGCCAGCCACAGAGTAGATGCTCATATTTATTAAATTGAAATGAAATATGTGTGGGTTCCAGAAGAGATGCTCTGTATCCCAGCCCCCTCTCATTGTTACCCTCCCCTGTCCCCAGATTCCAGCAGATTGGGCCACTATCATTTTCTGGTCTCCATATTCACTGAGTCCAACCGAGACAGCATGGTGGTGATCGCACCCTCCACTCCATCAGTCCTCTGGCCTTTTGATGTGGGAAAGTCTGTGGGCTTTGGAGTCATGCAGATCAAGGTTCAAATCTTTGTTTTACTGCTGTCTAGTTAGTCACACCACATCCCTGCACCTCCATTTCCAATATAAAACACCAACTGTAATCATTAAATGCAATAACATAAATAAACCACTTAGCTTAAAGCAGGTGGTCAGCAGATACCCATTCATTACGTCTAATTTAAAAAAACAAAACAAAACAAAACTCTTCGTAAGTCTTGAGGAGAGTGGGTTCCTGCCAAGGACCTTTCTGATGGCCTCCACAGTTCAGGCCTATTGGAGCAACCAGAATTTGTGTCTGCCTTGACATGTCTAAAATCTTCAAATTCAAATCTGAGGCTTTCTCAACTGTTTTTTTTTTTTTTTTTTTAATAAGGAGTGTTTCAAACTTGAGCCCTTGTGCACTGTTGGTGCGCAACATTGGTGCACATTTCCCATCTACTGTGGGAAATGGTATGGTGGCTTAAAAAATGAAAAACAGAATTGCCATATGACCCAGCAATACCATTCTTGAGCATATATCCAAAATAATTAATATCAGACTCTCAAAAAGATATTTGTACGCTCGTATTCATTTCAGTGTTATTTCCAATAGTTGAGAGGCGAGAGCAACCCAAATGTCTATCAATGGATCAACAAAATGTGATGCATACACACAATAGAATGTTGTAGGAAGGAAATTCTGACACATATCACAACGGAGGAATTTTAAGAACACAATGCTAAGTGAAACAAGCCAGCCACAAAAAGACAAACACTGTACGGTTGCACTTATGTGAGGTTTCTAGAGCAGTCGAATTCACAGAGGGAGCAAGTAGAACGGAGGCCAGGCAATTAAAGGAAAGTGTGTGATGCTAATGCACAATAAGTGATCAACAAACGTGAGATCCCCTTCCTTCCCATTAATTACAATAGAGGAGTGAAACCCAGCCACCTAGACGAGTCTACACTGGTAAGGGATGGCACTAGAGCTAGAGCCAGCTGTCCTGTGGCATGCTCTGTTACACCCTCGTCTGACCACCTGCATGGAGAGACAGCCAAGAAGGCTAAGTGGTCCTGGCTCTCTGGGGGGACACATGGGTTGCTGACAGCCTTAAAATTCCCTCTTCCCAAATCCCTGTCCTCCCCAGCCCTGCATCTGCCCTGTGGGTTTAATGAGAAATCCAGGCACTTGGTAAGCAACTGTACAAATTCCTTCTAGGGCGCCACTAACTCATTCAGCAGAAAAAGACTCAGAGCTGCCAATGCTTTAGGGAAGATAAGTGAGTGGAAAGGAGGTGGTTTTTAATACATCAGGCGGACAGAAGAATTTTGCCTGGTTGAGTGTGAGCTCCGCCCCTGCAGCAGAGCCGAAAAAGCCAGGATCCAGCCTCCTCAGTCCCTCTCTTCACAATATTTGATTAGGAATTTGGAGGCGGGACCCTGGCCTGGCACAGACCCGCACACTCTCAGTAGACACTCTGTCTTCTCCCTCTCTCTCTCTCTCACACGTTCTCCGACCCAAGGAGGCCAGACAGAGGGACGTGGTCACTCTCTGAAAGGTTCAACCGGAGGTAAGTTTAGTGATTTTACTTCATTTTTTGTCCCTTGTAGCTCCATTACAGAATGAAGGAAAGGGGCTGACATGTGGGGAGAGGGGCAGGGAGGAACCATACCTCATTCTCCCATCCGGGCCATGACCCCAGGATGCCAGAGAGGGGCAGATGGGGAGTAGAGGGAACATGTTACCTCTGTCCTATGGTTTCTTTCTGGAGTTCTGGGGGGAACTCCACTTCCCAGGCCAGAAAAAGTAGAGAACCAGGTATCTAGGGAAGCTAGTACTTATAACCCAGCCCTCCAGTCTATCCTGTAGATAAGTTGTGGTACCTAAGTGCTGTTATAGGGGAAGGATGGTGTGTGTGTGTGTGTGTGTGTGTGTGTGTGTGTGTGTGTGTGTTGCTGGGGTGACAGTGAGGGAATAAAGAACACCGTTGAGAATTGACCATGTTCAGGGAACTGGGAGGAAGGGTCCAATCCAGCTGAGGGGATGACTTCTGGTCTGACTTCCTGGACCCTGGTAGGAGGTAGAGGTTGTAGAGCTATAAAAGAACAGCACTAATTCCTGAGTCAGCTCCCCACAACTCGTGGGGCACCAATCCCTGACACTTTCCACCTCACAAATCTCTGAGCACAGGACGGTCTCTAGCATCAGGGTGGGCAGGGGGATTGAAAAGCATATGACCTCTGGAGCAATATTGCTAAGAGATGGAGGTGAGGAGAGGCATAAGCCCTCTTAGCAGTCATGGCTCCTAAGGAGAGGCCAAGGTGGGCAGTGTGCACATCCCCTGGAAAGCTGGGTCTTGAAGACGAAGGTGGCTCTTGTCTGCCAAGATGCCCGATCTGGAAGGAGAAATGGAGACAGAGGCTCACTGTGCCACCTTGGTCCTGCAGCAGCCCAGGGCTGCACATGGAAAAATGTGCTGTTGGCAGTGGGCCGCTCCATCCGTCTTCCCTCCTGGCCAGAGCCAGGGCCCAGCCAGCATGCCCAGTCAGTGGGCAGTTGGGTTGGCTTCTCAGAAACACTGTGGGCTCTTTGTCTGAGGCCCAAGGCCACTTGAGGATGAGCCAGGTGCCTCTCCTCTGCAGCCCAGAGGTTAATGGAATGAAGAGGACCTAAGGGAATCACTTTCAGGAAACAGAGAAATCTGGGACCTGGGAGGAATGGTGGCAGAAGGTGACTAGATTGAGGGTCACAGTCAGGGTCTTTCCCATCAGTTTGTTGGATTTGATGCTGACTTTTAGATTCCTCTCTTTCTCCTGTCCACAGTTGCCAGTCCTGGGAGGCCCAACAGCAATGTGAGGGACCTCTGTGACCCTTCCGGGACCAAGAAATGTTCTAAGGTTCCTCTGCCCAAGGGTGACACTCACATCTCTGGAAGGTTCCCACTACTCACAAGTGCTATCTGGTGCATTGGCTGTAGGTATTTAGAGCAGGGTGCCCAGGCCTGATATGCCTGCCCCTGGTCCCTCACCTTCCATACCTTCAGCTTCCCTCCCAGCATGCACCATATTTCTCTCCAAGCCTGCCCTGTTTTCATCTCACTAGTGTACAGGCTCAAGGCAACAGGCTACTTGGCACGGTGGGGGGCCTAGTAGGAGGCTGGGAATCCAGATGTCATGACAGGTCACTTAGGATGGGAGATAGGGATGCCAGAATCCCATTCCGAAGCCACGTTCTCTCGGGTACACTCAACTGTCTCCAATGCCTCTGCCATTTTTCAGTTTTCCTCGTTCATTTCTCTACGCCCCAAGTGGCTCTAGCATAACGTCCATGGTGGAGCATGAGGGGGGGCTCACACTTTACCAGATGGCACAGAAGACAGCCAGGGAGACAGAGCCAGACCCCACACACCAGAAGACAAGTGCCATACCTGGTGCCAGTGTCCCCAGTCTGGAGGGGACTGCGGCTGTTACATGAAGACCCTGTGCCAGCCAGGCTGCGTGTGTAGCCACAAACTGCCCACTGGAGAGTTTTCCCACCCAGCAGTCTGGTCCAGACACTGGAGCTTTGGAGGGTGGCCCAAGCCTTGCGGTGACTCCAGAGGGGCCACACCCCTCCCCCAAGACTGGAAACCAGAAACACCCAGGCTGCCCAAGAGACCCAAAGATCTTCCAGAAGTAGTTCAGACCTTCCCCCTTTGAGGTCTCAAGCTGCTTCTGGAGGTTTCCCAGAGACATGGAAGGAACCAGAGGGGTTTTTTCCTTAGACTCTTGGAAAATATTATATTCCCGAGGAGTCCAGACTGAACGTGAATTCGGGCCTGAAGAGGATCCCCCACCCCCACCTCCACAGGGATGATTGCTGTGGCCTCTCCAGCTCCCCCAACAGAACCTGAGGGTTGCTAGAGGCTCCTAAGGATCTGCTCCTCGAAAAAAGTGCAGTGCCCTGCCACCCCCCTACCCCCGTTCAAGTTCCTTCTAATCCCAAATGTTCCGCCAGGTGGCCATGGTCCGGCTGGACCACGTGTGCCGAGTCGGCACTGGGAGGAGGCATGCAGGAAGTGAGAACAGGGCTCCCGGTGACATCTGCATAGCTCCCCACCCCCTGCCCCCATCTGTCCCCCGCCTCCCTACTATCCCACTCAAGCCTGCTCACTGTGTTCTCTCTCCCCTCTTGCAGAGACGCAAAATGCAGTGGGCCCCCCTCCTGCTGCTGGCAGGGCTCTGCTCCCTCTCCCGGGCCCAGTATGACGAAGATCCCCACTGGTGGTTCCACTACCTCCGCAGCCAGCAGTCCACCTACTACGATCCCTATGACCCGTACCCTTACGAGCCCTATGAGCCCTACCCCTACGGGGTGGAGGAAGGCCCAGCCTATGCCTACGGCTCTCCATCCCCTCCAGAGCCCCGCGACTGCCCCCAGGAGTGCGACTGCCCCCCCAACTTCCCCACAGCCATGTACTGTGACAACCGCAACCTCAAGTACCTGCCGTTCGTCCCGTCCCGCATGAAGTACGTCTACTTCCAGAACAACCAGATCTCGTCCATCCAGGAAGGTGTCTTCGACAACGCCACTGGGCTGCTCTGGGTTGCTCTCCATGGCAACCAGATCACCAGCGATAAGGTGGGCAGGAAGGTCTTCTCCAAGCTGCGGCACCTGGAGAGGCTGTACCTGGACCACAACAACCTGACGCGGATGCCCGGCCCGCTGCCACGATCCCTGAGGGAGCTCCATCTCGACCACAACCAGATCTCGAGGGTCCCCAACAACGCTCTGGAGGGGCTGGAGAACCTCACGGCCTTGTACCTCCAGCACAACGAGATCCAGGAGGTGGGCAGTGCGATGAGGGGCCTCCGGTCACTGATCCTGTTGGACCTGAGCTACAACCACCTGCGGAAGGTGCCTGACGGGCTGCCCTCGGCCCTCGAGCAGCTCTACCTGGAGCACAACAACGTCTACTCCGTCCCCGACAGCTATTTCCGGGGGTCACCCAAGCTGCTGTATGTGCGGCTGTCCCACAACAGCCTCACCAACAATGGCCTGGCCTCTAACACCTTCAACTCCAGCAGCCTCCTCGAGCTTGACCTCTCCTACAACCAGCTGCAGAAGATCCCACCGGTCAACACCAATCTGGAGAATCTCTACCTCCAAGGCAATAGGATCAATGGTGAGATGCCGACAAAGGGGAGCGGGAGAGGCTGTCTGTTCCATTGGAAAACCCCTGTTCTGAGGGCTGGTAGCTACACAAAAGACATAGAAGTAGGGGAAAGAGAGGTCACGAATGAGGCAGCCTGTGATCCAAGCTACACCCCTGTACAAGGGGTACAAATTGGCCCTAGACCACACAGCAGTGCTGGAAAATTCCTTGGGGGAGTGGGTTGGCTTGGAAGAAGACTGCCCAGTAGAGGTAAGCTTGGATCTAAGTCTTAAGAGATAGGTTGAGCGTGGGCTGGAAGAACGGGACAGCGGCATCCCGGGAAGTGAAGTGCTGCAAAGGGACTGGCCGTTTATCAGGTCGCCTGCAGGGGACAGCCAGGAAATCTGTGCGACGGAGGGGAAGGGCTTGTGTGTTGCGGAGCAGTGAGGGATGAGCTTGCAGCGGTCCGGATGCGAGCAGTTCACAGGCAGGCGGATGTAAGTGGAGTTTCTAGGGTCTATCTTGGCAGGAAGTGGGGCTCTTAAGACTCCATGGAGTTTGCACTGATTTCCTGACCCCAAAGACGATGAACTCTCTGTTTCCACATGCTCCACTCCCGCCTCTATAGCCGCTCTTGTGTTTGGCTGCTTATTTATTTTTTAAACGTAACAGCTGTTGGACAAGAGTGTGCAGCCTCTCAGAGCTGAATGCGTTACTTGTTGTCGTCTCCTCCCTGGAGTACAAGGAGCCCCCGGAGGTAGGGCAGAGGTCCCCCGGGGTAATAGAAGCCCTGTCACCACAAGGTGGTGGGAAAGGACGCAGCCTCTTGTGCTCCAAGCACTTCCCGGCAGATGCCGCAAGTAACCTAAAAGGCTGCCTCTGTGTCTCTTAGAACTAAAATCTTCATTTCGGACAGAATTACTCGCTGCTTTTCAGCTCCTTCTCGGGATCTTGTGTTCAGAATGTGCTTACGTTACCCCCGGGGCCTCTGATGTTTTAATCCCAGCTGGAAGGTACTGAGCCAGTATTTAACCTCCCTTCCTCAGTCACCAAAGTCCTCCTGTCTCAGGGAAAGGACTCATTAATGACGCTGGCGAAGGGCTTTAAAGTGGAGCCTGCTGTGAGCCCATGGCACTATCGAGGCCCTGATGAGGACCGAGCCTTCATCTTCTCCCTCCCATCCTTCCTCTCCCTGTGTTCAGGGAACAGATCAGTCATTTGGCAGGATGTTAATGCGCTGCACAGCCCTCCGAGTGAGAGAGGCACCGGGCCCCCCAGAGGTCGACAGTGGGGTGGGCAAGGTCAGAAGGTGTCTGGTTTGAAGTGCAAGACACCATCATGGGCTCCCAAAGTGTTTTATATGTAAAGTCTCTCTTTTGGGGGACGTCTTCTTATTCCCAAGTGGGACAGCCCTCGGAGAAGTCTCTGAGATGTCGCATGTTGCCAAGGAGTTGCCATTTACCCACAGCCGTCCGTCATCCCACCCAGAAGTCACCTGCCACCCTACTCCAAATCCAGGAGGATCGTCACATCAGTAATGTCATATTATGTGCTGTGTTTGACCTTGAATCTGTGACAGCAAAGAGCAGCTGTCACAGGAGGGAACCCATTAGCTATTGCCTGACTATATACAGTCAGAGAAAGTTGGGGAGGGAAGGGCTCCATCACAACATCTTGTCACCCTCTGCCCCTGGGCGGAGCACATCTGTCACTCAAATACAGGGTGGCCCGCCCCTTCCAGAAGCTCTCTGGAAGATAACACCATTTCAGTTAAGTATCCCCAGGCTTTGTAGGAAAATTCTCCGTTAAGCCAAACAATGGCTAAAAATGTCAGCGTCTCCCCCAAATCCCTTCTTATGTAATTTTTAATGTTTATTTATTTTTGAGAGAGACAGAGACAGAGGGAAAGCTGGGGAGGGGCAGAGAGAGACAGAGACACAGAATTCAAAGCAGGCTCCAAGCTCTAAGGTGCCAGCACAGATCCTGATGTGGGGTTTGACCTCATGAACCATGAGATCATGACCTGACCCAATGTCGGATGCTTAACCAATGGAGCCACCCAGGGGCCCCCCTTCTCATGTAATTTAAGCCAAAGCCCATTATCTACTTATCACTTGGTCTCTCTTCCAGTCTCCTTTTAAGGCAAAATAACACCAATTCCTATATTTAATTTTTCTTAAATTAGCAAATTAATACATCAGAGGTGATTGGTCCAGGGGCAGGCACATAACTGAGAAGCATTACACCATAAATATTCCTACCTTTTCCTCTCAGTGCCATTTTGAAGTTGACAGGCATATATTTTGTTTTGTTTTACTTTTTTTTTATGAAGTTTATTTATGTTGAGAGAGAAAGAGATCTCACAGAAGCCACATACCAACAGAAACACAGGGAGAGAGTTGAGAATCCCAAGCAGGCTCTACGCTGTCAGCATGGAGAGGCTGAGGTGGGATTCAAACCCACAAACTGTGAGATGATGACCTGAGCCAAAATCAAGAGTCAGATGCTTACCCAACTGAGGCCCCCAGGCTACTCTGTTTGCTTTACTTTTTGCATCGCAAAGATGGGGACACTGAAGTCTTTTCAGAGAAGGAGCAGCCATCTCTCGGGGTCACCCAGATGACGCAGTGGTCACCCTGAGCATCGACCTTCAGCATCCAAGGATCTAGAGTCAGATGTCTCTGGCTGAGAATGTAAGGAGTACCTCTGATTCAGACCACCAGCGGGGAGGCCCAGTCCCCAAGCTTGGGCCCTCTCTCCCAGGGCCAATGCGCCAACTGGTGGGGGGTGTTGATGGTGGGGTGGAAGCCACCCTCTGGGGGAGGAGCTCAAAGAAGGGCAGAAACTAAGGGGTGTGCAGGGGAATCAGGCCAGTCCGGTCCCTCCCCCTTCCCTCTTCCATTAGCATCTCCCTCAGTTTTTCCAGCCTGGCAACAGCAAGGGAACACAGCTCGGAATGTTTTTCGGTAGCTGTGGGATCTGTGGAGCAGGGCGGGTACCCCAGGAGGAATTTGGAAAGACTTATGTCAGTATTTAATCTGGCCTGGAAAATGTCCTCCAGAGTCTCCAAGCAGAAGCCCTGTCCTATTCATGAGCTTGGGGGAGACAAATGGGGGGCTCAGTGAACCCGCTGCATGGATAGAATTGATGTTCGTGGTGTCCAGCAGCCCCTAAGTATCCCCCCTATTTATATACATACTTAGGGAGCCAGGGTTTTAGCAGATGGTCAGAGGGCCCGAGGCTGGGGTAGAGTACCCATCCACCTAGTGCAGGGGAGTTGGAAGTGATCTATAAGCCGACCCACCTGACCTCTCTGCAGCCCACCCCACTCTACCCTTCTCTGTGGCCACCACACATGCAGCCCCTGCCAGAGGCTCTGCCCCCAACCTTCCCCCTCCTAGGCCATGTAATCTACTTCCTGGGACCAGAAAGGAGACATCCAAAAGTATCCAAAAGATCTCCACCATCCCCACGCCCCCCCTACCCCACCACGGAATGCTGTCCACAGAAGGGCACTTCCTATCCTATCCCCTCCTTCTAGTCCAGGGTGTCATTATTCTTTGGGGCTGGATCTCCCGTCTTACATTTGCCGAACAAATCAACGGGCTGCAGCCTCTCCCCATCTCCTCTTGGTCAGGTCTTAAGGGAGGCTGAAAACAACTGTTCGTGTTCACTGAAAATCACTTTGCTCACCAGCCTATTTAAGCTCCCTACGCTGTCTTCCCTGCAACCTTCCCTTTCATACCCATAGCCGCACCCTCCAGGAGGCCCTCCGTGGTTGCCCCCAGGAATAGAGTCAGAAAAGCCTCCTCCCAGCTCCTCCAGCCACCCTGGTGAGCTGAGGAATGCCGCTGGGGAGAAGCAAAAGCAAGCCCTGGGTCTGCCCGATGCCACCACCCTCGCCCTCAAGATAGATCCTACCGAGATCTGACAGGTGATTTCACCAAGACCCCTGGGACAGGAACCGCCTTCAGAGGCCCTCAGGCAGCCCCTCATGGTGACTCTGCTACCCCTGTGGGAGAGTCAGTCAAGTGCTTGGCTTTTTCCCTTCAAGATCCTAACTCAGCAGACTTGAGAGAGGTGGTTGATTGTCCAAAAGAACAACCAGAGGTAAAACAGAAAGGTTTAGGTTAAAACCAAACAGAACTACTGTATGTGTTAAGATTATGAGGGGGAAATCTTCAAAACAGGGGGACTTCTTTTGAGATTAAAAAAAGGGGAAGTGAGCCATATATTAAATGCAGGAGGCAAGGGAATTATTTATTTGACTTCTGAGGTCCATGGCAGTCCTATTCGTCTATGGATTTCCGTCTTCCTGAACCTCAGGGCCTTGCTCATTCCTTTAGCAGTATTGGGAAGGGAGACGTGCACCCCCTCTTCGCTCCGGCACGCGAAGACACTTGTCTCCCTGCCCAGGCTTTCCCTCTTTAATTTCCTGCCCCTCTCTTCTATCTGCAAAGTGTCAGGAGATGTTCCAGATTTAGGTCCCTCCGTTTCCCCAGTGCTCCTTCTCATAGCAATTCAGAGAGGCCCTCCCTCTCCAAAGACAATCAAGTCCTTCGAAACTGCTAAGGCTGATCTTTGACTACCGTCTAGTTCCCCCTGCCGCTTACGGACGGGAAAAGATCGCATCCTGGCTGGAAGGACACTCAAGGACATTCAGGGTCTGCAAAGTGATGTGAGGATTAGGGGTGGTTGGGAAGCGGAGCGACGCAGGCAGAGTCTCCACTCTGGCCCTCGTGCTGCCCCCTAGCGGTGCCAGTCGGTATGACTTCGCTCCGGGAAGACGCTGCCCGACCCAGTCAAGTCCCGCTCCTCCCCTCAGAAGTGTTAAAGCCGCTCATTTGGAGAGCTGACCGGCGTCCCTGGGGATCCGGGTCCCTGATCCCGGCTTCTCCCGCCCACCCCACTCCTCTTGTCCCCACAGAGTTCTCCATCAGCAGCTTCTGCACCGTGGTGGACGTCATGAACTTCTCCAAGCTGCAGGTGCTTCGCCTGGACGGGAACGAGATCAAGCGCAGCGCAATGCCCGTGGACGCGCCCCTCTGCCTGCGCCTTGCCAGCCTCATTGAGATCTGAGTGGCCCCTTGCACAGGGCACGGGGCGAGGGTCCCCGTGCCCCACTGCATTTGGCTTGATGGTTTGGTTTGGCTTTTGCTGGAAGGTCTGGGACAGACCATGTGACAGAACTCCATGGGCTCCCTCTGTAGTCTTCTTCCCTGTAGGCAGGGTCAGGTGGGATCAGGGGACAGGCAGCCTTTTACTGAGGGATACGGCCGCAGCTCTCTTTCCAGGACAGATGTGGTGGCAGAGGAACTAATCCGTGGAAGTCCCAACCCCAGAAACCTCACTATTCTAAGTTCTCCCCAACGATCTGGTGTCATGAACTCTAAAAGTCCCTCGGGCAACAGCACATCGCGTGCTTTCCCCACAATCCCTGGCTCTCTCCGTGAGCAGCGCTTGACCGCTCTCCTGCACGCCAGGCCGGTGGTGCGGTTACTCTGGGCTCCCACTCAGTGCTCCTCGGAATATACCTCTTTGCCCAACTGCCTCCTCCTTTGTCTTCATCCACTCAGCCTTGCTCCACAGACACCTGTTCTGGGCCTCAGGTGGAGGCACGAAAGCCCAAGGCGTGTGGGCATCTGCCCTGTGGCCTCTGCAGAGAACTCACACTAGTGTCTGGGGTGGGGTGGGGGGGGAGGAAACCAAGAGTCACCTCTACACCCTCCCTAACTTGACTCCTTGAAAGCCATCAGATTGGAGGTCACCAGCATGATGGCAATATTCAGGGACTGGTGTGGGAGGAGACAACCAACTTAGGCTTTGATAAATGGAGGGGGCTATACTTTAGCAGCTGGGCAGTTCTTTGAAGGTGGATCAGACTTCAGAACAGGAAAGGCCAGCCTTTGCTCACATCAGCATCCATAATGCGGGCAAACGTCCCGAATGGGCTGAACTGAGGAAGCAGCCCCCAGGGTCTCACCATTGCCCAGCACCCTCTGCATTCCCAGCAGCTCCTTCTAGAAGAGTCTACATCCTGATGGGAGAAACAGAGTCCAAGCAGCCCCGGACTTGCCTGACTTGCCCAAAGGAGGGGGCGGTGGGTCAGTTGTATCCATTGATTTGTCCTGAGACCCCAGTTCGTAGTGAAAGCTCTGGCTGGAGACGCTCCTTGGGTCTGTGAAGCCCGGGCCAGGCAGCCAAATCTGGCTCGTGCTGAGGATGAAACCCTCTGCTCTCACATCTCTGAGCTACACCCTCACTCCTGAGGATGCCTTTTGCTTTATAGCTTGGCTGGAGAGCAATGAATTCTTCCCATGTCTGAACAGTGATGTTGCCTGGGGCCCGACCGTCCAATTCCTTTGGGCGCCATTGCGATGGGGCCATCTGGGCAGCCAGGGGCAAGGACTGGCCTGAGAAGAGCTAGTCCCAGCCTGACCCCCACCCAAATGCTGTTACATCCCTGACACTGTGTATGCTTTGAAGCAGCTTCTCCGAGAAGCGAAGGGGAGGGTCCCTGGACTGTGTTCTTGGCTCCAGACTCAAAAATCCACAAAAGCCAAACCAGCTCATTTCAACAAAGGAGCTCTGATGTGACAGGGCAAGGCTGCCCCTGCCCCAGGCTCTTCAGAAAGCGTCTGCATGTGAACACCATCATGCCTCTATAAAGGATCCTTATTACAGGAAACGCATGAGTGGTGGCTAACCTGACCAATAAAGTTATTTTATGATTGCATCTGCCAGAATGGAGTCATTTAAAGCACACACAGAAAGGTCACTTTAAGGGAACCTGTGGGTCTCATTGCCTTGGACTGGAAGAGCCCACTTTCTCCTCTCTTCTGCTTGGGCAGATGTAGCTAAGGGGTTAAAAAGAAAAGTCCCCTGTATAAAATTTCTAGTTAGCAAACTTGGTGTTCTGGAAGTTCTTTGAGTCGAACTTCAAGCCCACTAGCTACACATGTCCTTTCATTTGGTCCCCAAGAGAGAAAGAACACTTGGGGTTTTTTTTTTTCAGTCGTCCTTGTTAACATTTTTTTTCTCCATTTCACCGTCTTCCCCCCCCCCCCACGCGGAATTCTGGGTCTGGCCGATCCTGAGTGTAGTTGTCTTAGCTGCTGTCGCCCTCTAGTGGCAGCTGCGCAGAACTGAGGGTAGTCAAACCCGCACAGCCCGGTAGGTGCTAGAAGAAGAAAATAAACCTTCAGTCACCAGATGCTTAGCAGATGTTATACAAGTCAGGAGGGCCATCTAGCCTGGCGCTTTGGGGACAATCTACTGTTTTCTAATAGGGAAATAACCACAACTGATATCTGTTGAGCTGAATATATTACTCACTGAATATACTCATTAATGTATTCTGGGAAATTCTGTGCCAAGACTGTTTTAAATGTCACAACTCCATCTTAAGCCAGAGTAAACGAACTTGATTATTCTTCCCTGAAGCAAGAGCTAGGCAGGAATGGGAGGGTGGGAAAGATCGGAAGGAAATCCTAACTTTAACCACAGGCTTCTCTCCAGGGACAGCGAGTTTGGCACCTCTCCCTTAGTGCGGGACTGAAATGCCACGTGAAGCAGACGTATGGCCAGGGATCCAGCCAAGCTGCAAGGAAGAAACTCCTGCCTCTCTGTTTTGCTTCCTAGGGAGGCCGCATGAACGTCCCAACCAAGACAGAGCAGGGGGAAGAATCAGGAGCCAGCCCCCACCCTGCTGCAAGTCTCCCCTGGTTTCTAAATCCAGCGCTTCTCAAGAGGGTAGCAAGCATGGGCTATCCATCAGGCTCAGCTGGCTTTCCTCTGAGTTACTACCATTTGGTGGGTACTTATTATGTGCTCAGTTCTTACGTTACCTCATTAGCATTCCTAACCATTCTATGCCATAGGTGCTATGATTTTTGCTATTTTATGGTTGGGGAAACTGAGGCACAGAGAAGCTGAGCTCACCCCCAGAAGGAAGGATGGAGGCCATGCTGAACTTTATCCTGTTGCTTTTGCTATACTGTGTTTATAGCAGCACAGTTTTTATACTGTGCTGGGCCTGATGTCTCTGTGTCACTGGTGTAAGCAGGTCTGCTAGGAACGGAGAGGGCCCTTGGTGGTCGACAAAGTGCCTTAGATGGAGGAAGGTCATTTAACTTGTTTTTATTTGCCTCAATCCATTCTGCTAGCGTTCCTGGTCCCTTTATGAATTTTCCAATTAAAATGCACTATCCTCAATAAATGAGTATCCTTGGGCAGGCATCGAGGGTACAAAACAGGCAACCCCTGCCTCGGGGTCTTTCTTTGCTCTCTAGTTCAATGACAAACATGGCACAAAAAAATTGCAGGGGGACCATGTAGTTACAAATTGAGAAAGCGCTTTGAAGGACGCGAGCACAGGTCTGCATGGCGATTATCAAGGAGGCTGACCTAGACTGGCAGTTCAGGGCCAGATCGTAGATATGGAGGGAGAGTATGGTTATCGAGATGACGGGGGTGGGGGGTGGGGGGGGTGGGGGGCGCAGGGGGGTGGTGTACAGCAGAGGTAACGGCCAGTCCAAACTTCCTAAGTGGGAGGAAGCTTCTGAGTCACTGAAAGACCGCGTAGGTGGCTGGAGCAGAGAACGTGGGTAGGAAGTGATAGGGCTATAAGAGCAAGAGTAAAATCGCCCGCTGCCTCTATTCTCTTATTTCACACCCAGGTACTGTACCAGGAAACTTACCAACGCCCCCAAACCCATAAGGTCCTACCTTGTATTCAGTCTTGCAGTTCCAACTTCCAGCCACTAGTGGGCAGCATCTCACTTTGCACCGACGAGGCCTTTCTAAAACCTTTAAAGGTTTAGTTCACTCCACTTTCTCCCAACCTGCTCTGATCCGCCAGCTCTCAGCCCCACTGGACACTGACGAAAAAGCAAGGCACTGGGTAACAGTGTTACCTTTGTGTGCTGTGGACCCCTTTGGCAGGCTGGTGAAACTATGGACCTCTTCTCAAAATGTTCTTAAAGACATAAAATACATAGGATTCCAAAGGAAACCGATTGCATTAAATAGTTATTGAAGTATAAAATACGTAAATTTTTACATAGTATATATGTTTTTTTTTAATGTGATAAGTAGCAAGATCTAGCAACAAGTCTAATTACAGTCATGTGGAAGTACTGATGAGCCTAAAAGGCATTTCAAAGCATTTTCAATAATTAGAATATGATATAAAAATTTCTGTGATTTCAGTTGGCGACGAAACCTCAGGTACCATAAACATTGCAGTGGTTCTTTGCCTTTGTAATTGGAGAGAATGCTAAATTTCAGATAGCTGTGTGAAAAATCAAGATACAGTATTTTCTCATCAAGTTCCTAGACTCGCTCTAAGTTAAGCCATGGAAAGAGGCAAAAAGATGGATGATAGAAGACAAGCAAAAAAAGAAGGCAAATCATGGTCTTTTCTCTCCAGGAGCATAGTTCTATCACTAAACAAATGTTTATTGTATGCAAAACACTGAGCCAGCAAAAGTGAATAGTGTATTTCGTATAGAAAACAATAAGTATAAATAAGTATAAAGCTCTCCTGATACTTGCTGTGGAGTTTGGTGAAGACAGTAATTACTAACATGTATTGTGCTTTAGCCATTTTTTAAAATTTTGCTTAATATTTTTATTTATTTTTGAGAGAGGGAGAGAGAACACAAGTTGGGGAGGTGCAGAGAGAGAGGGAGACACAGAATCCAAAGCAGGTTCCAGGCTCTGAGCTGTCAGCACAGAGCCTGATGCAGGGCTCGAAGATGTGGGGCTTGAACTCATGCACTGCGAGATTACGACGTGAGCCAAAGTTGGACATTTAACCAACTGAGCCACCCAGCGCCCCTGCCTTTGCCCTTTAGAAGACAGGTAATTCCATAACGCCTGAAGTAGTTTGACGTAAGTGCCAAATGAGGTATAAGGACAAAATGTCTCTTCATTTGTTTTTTAAAGAAGAGGAAATGATGAGGGCTGAGTGGCCAGGAAAGCTGGGGGAACAGCCCCAAGCACCCTCCCCCCCCCCAGGGGGAGGGATCTGGAAACTCTCTTTTCTTCACCAGCTCCACCCTCCGTCCCCCAAGCAGTCCGCAGGAGGGTCCACAGCTAAAAATGTGTCACCAGGAGATTCAGCATCTTGGATAGATCTCAGACTTTCCCAGAAAGTCCTCTGCCTCAAACAGACAAATGGAAGCTGGCGGACACTACTCCCACCACTAGCTGAGTCTCAAGGTGCCCCAGGCCCCCATGCTGTGCCCAAAGAACGCAAACACATTGATCAGTCCTGTGGTGGCCTCAGTTTCCAGGGAAGCAATCCTTCCTGGAGACCAGACATCCCTGGGAGGCAGCCCACCGGTGGTCTGAGAAGGACTGACACAGGAGACTGAAGCCAGTCCTTCCTTGGTTGCTTGGGGCCCCACGTGGCCCAGAAAGGCCGAAATGGACAAAGGGACCAAGTCGACTCTGCCCAGTCATGCTGGGGCCCGGCAGGAGCTGCAAACGCTGAAGTTAAATGAGTGGTTCCACCTGTGTGTTCGGTAGTCGGCTACACTCACAGGAGAAAGAACAGAATTACACTTGACCCAGTTTTGGAAATGATAACAGGAAACTGGTTGGGCTCCCAGGCGGAGGTAAGAGGACCTACCTACACAAGCAGAAGCATCCGAAAGCAGATGGGGTTAGTGTTGGTCCCTCGTATAAAGCCTACCAGCAGGAAACATTCCACTCCGATAGTTCCCATAGTTCCCATGCCTCCACCGAGCCTTCGGGCGGGACAGTAACAGCTGCGCGCCAGGCTTTGTCGGGCAGATCTGGAGCAGATCCGAGTCAGATACGAGGGGCCGACAACTGGCAGTTTGTAGAGGCAGGTGTGGGGAAAGCTATCCCAAGGAAGGAGCCACAAAACCCGAGTCCCCAAATAGAAGGAGATTTATGTGGTCAGGGTGGCAAGGACACATGTGGCACCAAGTCCAGGGGTAAAGGTAACTCAGGAAGACAGGGAGGTGACATAATGGCGAATGGGAGAGGGCTCAGCACAGCCCTGGTGGCTTTAGCCGGTGCAGGTGTTGTGTTTCCTGGCCCAGCCTCACATGCGGAGGCTCTCAGCCCACAGGCACCTGGGGCTTAGGGAAAGCAATTCTCATTGGCTTCGAGGATCACATTTTCTGAACCCAAAATAAACACATTTCGCTAAATAGGTATGTCTTTGTGGGACCATAAAGCAGAATGTTTAAAAATATTTGGGTCCTAGGAAGTTTAAGGCCTGCAGTCAAGAACCATGTAAGGGTCAGATCATAAGATAGACGGAGGGGGTGTGTCAGTCCCAATTCTTAGCTTGCACCCAACAGGAATTGAATTTAGCTGATTTAAGCAGAAAAGGAATTCATCTATTCATGTGTTCATTTGCTTGCTTATCTGTTTAAAGGGGTGGCATATCAGATAGCTGACAGATCTCTGAGAGGGTTCTAGAACCAGGCTTGAAGGGCATGCAGCCAGAAACAAGGTCCAAGGTCATGCCCATGAAGGCACCACAGCCACCCCCCCGACGGTACAGACACTGGAGCTCACTCTGGCAGTGCCATCCATAGTGGGCAACGGATGCTTGCGGGGACCCACTGTCGCTCCTGCCTGTGGAAAACGGATGGACCTGCCACCACGTCCCACTCTCCACGAGGCCCCTGCCTTTGCATGCCACTAACTCTCAACCCAAGGCCACACTGGCAGAACCAAGTTATGTGCTGGCACCCTACCCAAACGTCAGACCAGGCACATGAGCGTCTGGGAACCTCGTCTTCAATAGCGGGAGGCTGGCTGTCTCACGTGGTGGAGAAAGACCCAGAAAAAATGGAGGGATCACGTGCCAAGGGGCCAAATGGCAGAGTCATCTTTTGGGAAATCTGTAGAAGGAGCTTTGCGAGGTGCCCCCGGTCCCTGTCCCTGCCGCCACGGCAACTCCGTGGAACTGGGGGGCAGACACCAGCATGGGAAGAGGGTGTTCTCAGGCACCTCAGGGCAGGCCAACGCCTCCTTCCTCGTAATCCCGAAATGTTCCTGTCTGGCCAGCACTGCTTCGAGTCTGTTTTCGAAATCTGCAGAACCCATCACGATAGTCTCCCACCGCCGCAGCAAGTTCTACAAACTGGGTGGTATAAAAGCATGTTTTAATAATTTATTCATTCTGCTTTTCTGGAGGCCAGAAGTCCAAAATCAAGGTGCCAGGAAGGCCACGCTTTCTCTGAATGCTTTAGGGAACATCCTTCCTGGCCTCTTCCAGCTTCTGGTGGCTCCCTTGTTCCTTGGCTTGTGGCCACATCACTCCAGTGTGGCCACTCCCTCCATCCTTACGTGTCCCTCTCTGTGTCTCTGTCTTCTCCTCTCATTTTATAAGGATATAGTCACTGGATTTCATTCATAATGATCTCATCCCGATCCTTTTTTAATGCTTATTTATTTTTGAGAGAGGCAGAGACAGGGACAGAGCATGAGTGGGGGAGGGTCAGAGAAAGAGAGGGAGACACAGAATCCGAAGCAGGCTCCAGGCTCCAAACTGTCAGCACACAGAGCCTGATGCGGGGAGCGAACCCAGGAACCGTGAGACCATGACCTGAGCAGAAGTCAGAAGCTTAACTGACTGAGCCACCCAGGCGCCCCAATCTCATCCTGATCCTTAACTAATTACATGTTTCCAAATAAGGTCATTTTCTAAGGTTCTGGACAGACATGAGTTTGGAGGTACACTGTTCAATCCATAATTTCATCTACAGGGGATTTCCCTAAGGCGAATGAAAAGAGCTTCACATAGGATGTCAGATGTTTCCAGTGGCTTGGGGATGGAATACAAGACAGACGCTAAGACCCAAGCACCACAGACCCAAGGCCTGCCCACAGACCACGTCCTGCGGATGACATCTTGAGGACAGCAGAAAAATAGTCCAAGGTAAGCACCACATATGCACCAGGTCAAACAACAGAGGAAAAGAAGGGGGGACATATTTCTGGGTTGGTATAAATAGAAAACAAAACAGTCTAAAATGTCTCCAGATATTCCCTGGGGGGCAAAGCACCCCCAGTGAAGAACCACGGGTATATACGCCCAGGAGAGAACTACTGAGCTGTGACAAATGAGCAGTTTACTCTACTATCCGTTGTCATCTGCTCCCCGAAGTGATACCGATGGCACCTGATGACCCCCAGATCCCCACATCCCACACTGCCAAATATTGCTTCAGACTTAAATAATATGAGTCTAATGGGTGAACTGGGTATTGATTTTTATTTAATTAGCATATCCTTTTTTTTTAATTTTTAAAGATGATGGCAAACACACTGACCTATTCCTTCTCAGAAGTGATGCTGAGTCTTTTTTTTTTTTTTTTTGGCCATCTGAAAAAAGAAAAGGAGCTAAATCTGCTGGCTCAGCACTGGATCTAGAATCTGCAAGCTAAACATGAGCAATGAAACTAGTCCTTCACCCCGTTGCAAACTAGTTCCGCCAACCAAGGCTTGGGGGTGGTCCCCGAAGGGGACACAGCGCTCTGTACTGGGGGGTGGGCAAGGGGAGCACCCTGCATCTTTTCGAGTCTACCCGAGGCAAATGCAGAAATTAGAAGGGGCACACTAGCACCCCTCTTCCTCCTGTGGAAGGGGGAAGGGAGGTGGCCTCTCTTGGCCAGCACAGACAGCATGAGGATGACAGCACTGCAGTGACCCACCCAGGGCCACCCTAGAGCAGCTGCTGCAGTCACTGTCGTTGTGATGGCATTTCTAACCAGCGGGGAAAGGGTACAGGGGAGGAAGTGTCAGTGACCATAGGTGAAAGGCACCCTGGAAAGGGACGAGGAGAGGAGGCCCCAGGAGAATGCACTGGTGTCTCCTCAGGCCCAAGTCACAAGGCGTCAGGCCATGACTCATGAGCCCTGGTGGAGACAGCAGTGAGGATGGTTTGTAAGACCCCCACGCCCCACCAAGGACAGAAAGACAAGGGTAAGAGGCCAGCAATTGCGCTGGTCCAAGTGGGGCACACCCGTCTGTTGGCTCCATTGTCACATCACCAGATAACCCTTCCCTTGTAGCCTTGAATAGGATGTTGGTGAAGCATCATAACAAACCCACAGTCAGCGCACCACACATCAGTGTTTCATGTGTTAACTGAACAACGTGGTTAGACTGTAAATGCTTTAAAGGTAGAGATCGTGTCATATGATTCCTCCACGCACCCCATAAGAGTTAGCCCAGAGTTGGTTTCAAAATTTTTAAATAATACCTGTTGGATTATATTCTTTTGGGCCCCGTGAAAACAGTGGCATGGAATGGATTTCATTGCCCACTACCCACCCACCCACCTACACACACACCCTTTTTTCTTTTCTAAAAATATGAAGTGCTTTCAACTGTAGCATTACCTTTCTTTTCCTAAAAGATCTCCCCAGTAAGGAGACACATATGATTCACTCCGTTTTACAGATAGGGTCATTGAGATCTACCACTTTTGACTGCTTTGCCACTGATGGCATAGACTCAACACTGAAACCCAGGTCTACTACCTTCCATTGAACTGTCTGTCAGGTGCTGTGTGCCCCTTGCCCTCCTCCCTCCCCATCACCCTGCACCACTGAGGTGCCTCCACAGACCACTGCTTTCGTTAACAATACAAAGCGTCAACAAAGGCCCACTTCAGATATCAACAGGGCCCAGCAGGTGTCAGAACTGGATGGCAGCCAGGGGTTTGTTAGCACTGAATCCTAGCTTCTGTGTACACTGAAGAAAATCCATGTACCAGTGTGTAATATTTGGGGAGGCGGGGGCAAATCACTCTGAAGAAGAGATGGATCTCTGAGTGGCTTCTGGAGAGAGGTGTGAGAAAAACAATCACATCTGGGTGCTAATGTAGGTATATGCAGAGATGAGGTAGGGTACTCCATGAGTCCATGCAAAAAAAAAAAAAAGACAATGTCAAATCCTATTAAAATGACATTGTAAATCCTAAGAGGGTGCTTTTGTAAAAATTTTTGAGAGAGGGGACTTTGAAGAAAAATCCTTGAGGAAAAGAGAAATCCTGTTCTCCCCAAACATCTCTCCCTTGGTAAAAATCCATGAGCTAAAAGCAGGACCATGCTGGGCTGGGGGCTTTGAGACTATACGAGATTTTAGTCTGTGTCTTATAGTGTATAGGAATGTATATATGGATATATATATATGGATAGGAATCTTAAATTTCCCTAGAATCTGGAGTTCTCCATAGCAGCCAAATCAATAATGGAGGGCTGAGATTAAATGTGGGAAAGGAAAACTCATTCCTTTGCTATCAATACCTGATATAGCATCATTTATTAAGCATTTATGTGCCAGGTATTTTGTCACAATAATGCTAGGAAGCAGGTGCTCTTATTAGTAGTACTTTCTGTAGAAGGAAACTGAGGTTCAGAGAGGTTGGGTAACTGCTCGAGATCACACACCCAGCCAATAAGTGGAAGTGGCTGAAGTCACCAGTCTCTATCCTTAATCTCTATGCTACCTACCATGCTAGGTCCCTTGAGTCTATATATGTGTGTGTGTTGGCCTGTTTTGGGGGTGTGGGAACAAAGTTATTCGAGATACTTTTTTCTTACAAAACTTAACAATGTGTGCTCGGAAAATATATATTGTATCAGAGAATAGGAGGCTGGTGCCAACAGGTACAGTATAATAAAGCGATGGCCAACTTGGTTTTAGAGAGTAGGTGGTTGTTAATGCAGAAGGCGTGAGTGTGCACAGATATACAGTAAGAAAAGGAAGAGGGCCCGAGTAACAAACTGGGGAATTAAATGCCCAAATCTACAGGGTCTTTGGAAAGAGGACCGGGAAGGACTAGAAGTTCCGAAACTCAGAATCTCTAGACTTGCTCAAGAATGGCTGGGCCGGCCCTGCAGACAGGCTACGAGGGTGTCGGAGAAATGGGGACATCACCCAACCTTTAGGGACCCGAGGCACTCGGGCAGCAGGTGGCGGGTGGGAGAGGCTCCCGGCACAGCAGCAGCCACTCCGGGGCCCTGCCCTCTGCCTCATCCCCACCCCCATCCCCTTCCTGAAAGGCCTCATTCTCCGCAGCCAACCTGCAGAGCAACTGCGCTCCGCAGCCACCTAGTGCCCCCGCCCCTACCCTCACTTTAAAAAAAATTTCTCGGCTGGGCCTCTAAAGTCAGGGAGGACTTTGATTGGTCCGCTCTGCTCCAAGGCCAGCCAATCAGCAGCTTGTTGCCAAGGTGGGGCTTCCCCGAGAGCTGCGGCGCCCTAGTAGAGAGGAGAGGGCAGTAGTGAGCGCGTTTGGTCGAGTTTCAAGGTCCCAGCCAGCTGCTCTGTGGGGACTGAGGGACGCGGGTGGGTGGCCCAGGGCTCCTCCCTCGACCCGTACCCAGGAGGGAGGGAGCCAGACACCTGCTTGCCCTCACGCCCGCAGCATGCCCTCTCTCCCTCCTCCTGGCGGCTCCGCCTGCCCTGGGCAGGTCTGATACCCGGCCACCCAGAATGGAGTCCTGCCCCGCTGTCCCGGGCTTGAAAGGCGTCTCCACTGTCCCGCAGAGGAGTTGAGGACGAGGGAACTGTCTCCTCTGGAAGATGCGGAAAACAAACCCCATGTGACACGGTTAGGGCCAGACTAAGACCTAAAGACAGGCTAACAACGATGTCATCTCGTGATCTGTGCCCCGCAGTGACCAAGTGACCACCTCATGCCGGGTGACCCTGCGACCTGGGAGGGTCTAAGGAGGCGGAGGCAGAGGGGGGGGGGCGGAGGGGGACAGGGGCGGGGACACCAGAAACAGAGGCGCCCTAACCTATCGTATTGGTTATGCCACCAGTAAAATGGGGCTAACAATGCCCAGACTAGTACACAGCAAGGGGCTGGACCAGAGGGTCTCAGAGCCTGAGGACCTGGAGCTGTTGGCTCGGCCTGGTGAAGGTGGAAGAGGAGTGCAGGTGGGAAAGGGGGTGCAGCTCTATGATCTTAGGGACAGGAAAGACCACATTTCCAACCATGGCTCATTACAAACGGGAGAAAAGGTGGAAGCAAGTTGATGCCCACACCAAATTCTCCTTTGGCCTCATACCCAATGCCCAAACTCCCCGTTTATCTCAGTTTCCAATGTGTAGCCTATATACGTGCCTCCTGGGCTGGTAAGGGTGGTAATAATATCTAATAACACTGTGTACTTACTAAGAGCCAGACACTCATCTAAGCTCTTTACAACTATGAATCCCCTCAACAGCATTCAGTGAGAACTCATTTTATGTTCACCTCAAAGATGAGAAGACTGAGGCACTGAGAAGTTCAGTACCTTGCAGGTGGTCACAGAGCTAATATAGAGCTGGATTTGAACCTGGCTAGTATGTTTCCACCCCCGGGCCCCCATCTGACCTTGCTCTTCCCCATGCAGCCCTCGCTGCAATGTGGTCAGAGAAAAAGGCCGGGATAGGTTGCTTTCTGAAGAAGCCTGTGCCCCCCAAAGCAAGAACTCCAATTATCTGCCTTCTCGATACTTCCACAGGCTCACTGTATGGTCTCACCAAATAAAATGAAACCAGATAAGATGGTGCATTTCATGTTATATGGATTTTACCACAAAACAAAGAAAGAGGGAGGGGAAAATCCACCCATCTTCCCAATCCGGATCACCACCGTTGACTCAATCTGAAGCATCCCTAAGTTCCAGAAGAGAAGTGAAGGGGTGACCCCACACTCCACAGTTTTGCTGTATGTTTCCAGAATGGACCCCGCTTAGGGCAGACACAAACTCTGAGGCTGGGGAGTGGCGGGCAGGAGTTCAGGGAGCAGAGGCTGAGCCCCTGCTCCCCGCGGGTGTAGGGAAAGGCTACTTGCTGGGCACTACTCGTGTCTGGAGAGCAATCTCTGATCCCCTTCTGCCCCTCCTTCTCCTGCTCCCTGAGCCCTGACCTCTTGCTCGGCAGTCTGTACCTCCCCCACCTCCATCTTCACCCACCCTGCACCCGCTTCCCAGCTCCATGGGCACACCATCTGCCTAACCTCCCCCTTCCCCAGGGACTTAACTCCTTTTATTAAGACCTTTAAATAATTAAATGCCCCGACACCTCCCCCCACTCTGATCCCAGCCCCTGGCCTGGGGTGTTATTCAAAGACAGGAGCTGGACTGGAGGGCTGCCAACCCCACCGCCTCTATTCAGCTCCTTTCTTGTCCTGCTCTCAGCTGCGGGACAGCTAATGGGGCCTTTTCTCCTGCTTTGGCCCCTCCGCCTGCCAGGCCACAGGAACCAAACAAAAAGCGAGAGGAGCTCTAAGGGGTTGTTGGGGGTGGGTAGGGAGGAAGACACCAGACCCAGGTGTCTGGGAAAGGGTTGCAGACAGAGAGGGTGGAGAGAGAGGACCCCAATGGCTTTTCAAGCTCCCCAGCCCCTTGGAGGAGCTGGGGCCACTCCCTCCAACCCTGGGGAGCTGTAGGCAGAAAGTGGAGGTGGAGGGGCGTGAGGGGGGGTGGGCGCTGGCTGGAGGCTGTGGATCACTTGAGTGGTTTGGGGCTTGGACAGCGTCCTCATGCAAATTATCTTAGTGAGTCACTGAAAGTTTGGTCCAGACACAAAGAAGCTGCTTCTCTCCCCCGCTGCCTCCCTTCACTGCCCAGCCGAAGCCCCCCAGCTCCAGCCAACCAAACAAAAGGCCTGAGCCCAGCGGTGCGTGAAGGAGTGAATGGGCCAGAACCTCCCCAGTGACGTCCCTGTCCCCACGAGACAGATGGCAACAGTTGCCAGCCTTCTTTCATCAGCTCCCAGTCATAAAGGACAGCCCTCATCCCTCCAGAGCACATCAGCTCCTGCCCAAATACACAAGTTGGAGGGGATGGGGGTGGGGGCTGCCAGGGAGCGGGAGGTGGCGGGGGCGGGGGGGGGGACCGAGGCTGGATGTTTGGCTGGAAAACAAAAAAGGTTGTTCAAAGCACTGGCGCTGGGGCCAGCCTGCCCATCTGTCCTCCTCTGGGGAGTCTCTGCCCCCCATGCTCCTCCTCGGCTTCTGGCCCACTCTGTGCAGAGCCAGGGGCCCTGGGAAGGGAGACACCAGACTGGGGCAGCAGTGCTACGCCGCCGTAGTTTGGGGTTCTGTGCTTTGAGGCTTTCATTAGGCCCAATCCCCTAGCTGGGCATCGTTTCGACTCTCCAGAAACAGGGTTAAATGGAAAATCCCAGGCTTTGGGGACAGGTGGAGCAGTGGGATCTGGGTCCTCTGCCATGGATGATCAAGTTTTGAATTGTTCTAGCATGGAATCCCTTCAAAATAATCCACATGTGCCTTCAAATATCAGAGGCTAGCAGAGAGGAGTGGACCAGGAATCAAAGGACCCTGCTCTGGTCTCAGCTCACCATCTGGTGTTGTATAATTCTGTGCTGACGGAGTCCCAGTTTCCTCTCTGTCAATAGGGGGTAAAGTCACCGGGCCAGCTGTCCCTGCCTCCAACACTGTGTACAAGCAGATATGCAGGCCCGTGTTCTATAAACAGGAGAGGCTGGGCAAATATGAGGCTCTACTCTGCATTTCCCCACACCCATACCTCCCAGGAGGTAGAGTGGGCATGGCACTTTGAACTTTTCAGAGTGCTCCATATCTGGGGTGCCTGGGTGGCTCAGTTGGATAAGCATCCGACTTCGGCTTGGGTCATGATCTCACGGTTTGTGGGTTCAAGCCCTGCATCGGGCTTTGTGCTGACAGCTCAGAATCTGGATCCTGCTTTGGAGTCTGTGTCTCTCTTTCTCTGCTCCTTTCCTGCTTTTACTCTGTCTCTCTCTCTCTCTCTCTCTCTCAAAAATAAATAAACATTAAAAAAATTTTTTTAAAGTACTCCATAACTATTCTTTTCTGAGTCAACTGAAAGCTGAAAGGTCTAGGGCAAGGCAAAGAACTTTTTTTATACAATAAAAATGGAGGTTTCCCTGGTTCCCCCCTCATCCCCCACCAGTCTCCTGAATCTCTGATTTTTGTCTCCCTTCTCTTCTCTGCCTTCCGATTTCAGCCCAGCCTGCTTAGGGAGGGTTCGTGGGAATTGCAGGTGAAGGGGCTAAGAGATCTCAATAAATTCAGAAGAAAAGGGAACCATCCCCTGTGTCTTAAAACAATAAAAAGGTCTAGCAGATACACAGTTATGATTCTAAGGCCACAGGCTTG
Organism: Proteles cristata cristata; assembly: GCA_017311185.1. Taxonomy (NCBI): domain Eukaryota; kingdom Metazoa; phylum Chordata; class Mammalia; order Carnivora; family Hyaenidae; genus Proteles; species Proteles cristata. The sequence goes on from JAESUZ010004369.1 coordinate 358,852, forward strand.
CCTCTGGGCGAAACTGCACCCCGCCCCCCAAGTTGAATTTTCTGCAGAAAGGCTGAGCTGGTGGTGCTGGGGTGGGGGGGCTGGGGTGGGGGATGGGAGGTAGAGAGCAGAGCTTCGGTTCCCCTCCTACCTGGCTTCATGCCCTGCTCTTCCATCCATCTGCCTGACCTCCTGTTGTTTGTGTTGGCTGAGGTGACTGTGCTCGGCTGCTTTGGGTTTCTCCTCTCTGGCATGAGATAGTAAAGGCATTTCTCAAAACATCTCTCTTTCCCAATCCTTTCTCAAGCTAACCTCACCCATCTCTGATCACTTCCATTAGTCTAACAACCATCTGGGCACTAACTTATGTGTAATGTATCCTTCCGTGTAATTTCCATTAGTTTGCATTTAATCCACGCCGTCAGTATTTTCTGTTCTCTCTTAGGCAATTATCCCTTCGACTCCTTTGGACCAGCGACGCCCTGGAGACAAAAAAGCGAGGCCTGGTTCCTCATCTTGGCCTCTCCCCAGCCCTGTGCTTCTCACAAGGACCCATCTCTGGGCATAGAAGAAAACTGGACCAGAAGAACGTTTTTCAAGGTGTCATGTGCAGCTGGCCCTGTGCGAGACTTCAGACCCTGAACTCCAAGGCTAGCGTCGATCCACTTCAACCCCCACATTCAGATAACACTACAATTTTAACAAGTGCTCGTACATCCTGTTCCACCCTTTGAATCTCACCCCACAATGCAGGCAGTGTTCCATTTTTTTCCCCCCACCTGGGAGGTGACATGGGAAAAGTCTGTTGGTTAAGCAGTGATGATGACAGGGAGATTATTTTCCTTTTGTGCAAACTAGAAAAGCCACTGGGGCCTGGGCCTCCACCCTGACAGGGCTGGCTAAGAAAGGAAGTGGGTCACAATGAACACAAGGAGTTCCTGTGTTTTGGACCATGGCTGCTGGGAAATCAGTGGCTGAGGGTGGAGCAATCCACCTGGCTGGTCCGTCTCTACTGGATTGAGATTTTTCCAACTGGAAAGGCACAAAAGGCAGTGAAAGAGTTGGTCGCTGGAACGTTTAGACTTGACTACCTGATCCCCCAGCTCTCTTTCTGTCAAATTCATACCCAGCTACTTCCAGACATTCTGATGGGTGGTGAGGAATATCGTGGGTGATCTCCAAGGCCTTATATTGCATTTGAAATGTGATACATAAACATGGGGCACCTGGGCGGCTGAGTCGGTTAAGCATCCTACTGTGGCTCAGGTCATGATCTCACGTTTCTTGAGTACAAGCCCCACATCGGGCTCTGTGCTGACAGCTCAGGGCCTGCAGTCGGCTTCAGATTCTCTCTCTGACCCTCCCCTGCTCATGCCCTTTCTCTCTCTCTCTCTCAAAAGTAAACATTTAAAAAATTGTTAAGATGAAATGTGCTACATAAACAGAAAAGAAATCCATGGAAGACATATGTACACAAAACACCATACACACGAGGGAGGAAGGGAACAGCACATCTTCCTCTGAGACTTCAGAATGTTTTAATAAAATTACTTAAGGACAAATGTCAAGGATTTCACAGAGGAGAGGCAACATGACTGTGAACTACAAAGATGTGTAAGATTGAGATTCCAGACTTCTCATATTTTTTGAGTATCTGCACTGTGAACTGGGGCTTGGTGGAGAAGAAGTTCCTGGAATCCAGAAGACCAGGGCAGTGAGGGTTATGAGGGGAATTAGAAGAAGACATGGGGCCAGTTTTGCCTTAATTTTTCTTGTTCTTTTTCTGTCCATTCAGCCAGTCCTGGGTTTGAACTCAACTCTGCCACTTACCAGCCGTGCCCCTGTAGACGGTAGATAATTTGCTTCAGCTTGCCAGGGCCTCGGTTTCCTCATCTGTAGTCCACGGGTAATCGATCATATCAATGTGTAAAGGTCTGAGGATTAAATGAGGTCATGTGCACGGTGAACGCTCACTAGTGCTAGTGAGTACAGTGTTATTCTGTTGGCCACTGCAAACGTAAAGACAGAAGAAGATTAAAGGGGTATCAGTCCTTCATTCCTTTACAGTATTGTTGAGAACCTACTATGTGCTGGGCCCTGTGCAAGCGCTGGAGATAAAATGAAACATCACAACAGACAGCCTGGCTGCCCGGGGGCCAAGAGCTACCAGGGAGACATAAATGAAACGATCACCCAGATGAGCGGGTCCCTTCAACTGAAATTGAGAAAAAGCTGAGCCACAATGACTGCCTACCTTCCTGGGGAGAAGGACAGGCAAGAAACTCAAGACAGCACTTGGCCTTGCTCCAACTGGCTGGGGCTGGGCAGGGGTGGGGGGTGGGGGAGGAGGCTGCTGAAGACGGGGTGTGCTGTTATTTCAGGTTCAAGGGAAGGAACTAGAGGCTTTACCTGGCGGCTCTTAGCTTGTGCCTGGAGAACTGATGCCATCCATCTCATGGCAGGTGGACAGTAGAGGGTGACCCAGCACCCCCTGGGCTTGTCCTATAGGAATTAGAGTCCAGGGGAATGGGACCTTAGCCCAGAGTTTCCTGGGATAATCCACACTTTGGGCTTTGACCTGTCCTCTGGGGAAAGGGGATTTGGGGTGGAGAGCTTCTGGACATTTTACTTGTGAAATGACCCCCTTTGTTCTGACCCAACAGAAGCCCCTGCCCTGCTCTGCCGAGGAAGCCTTCCGGGGCCCATCGCTGTTTACAGGCTCTCAGAAAGGCAGGTGTTTGGGAGACAGCTGCTGCTTGCGGTCGGTTCTGCCCAGATACAGGGAGCGCCGGGCGCCCCCACGCTGGCTGCCATTGGCTAACAGGAGGCCCAAACAGGCTCCTGTCCCCGCCCGCAGCCACCCAGCCAGCAAACAAAGAGAAGCACAGGAAACACCTGGAGGAGAGGCAGCTGGCAAGGGGACCTCCTCCGGAAAGAAGAAAGGGTTTGCAGGAGGAATTGGGCTGGTGAGGAGCTGCGGGTGGGCGCTCGGGTGCTTAATTGCACTTCTCTTGGCCCCCGCCAGCTGCTGAGAGCCAGCCGCTGAGTTGCTCAAGTGTACCATCCCTGGCACCCTCCACCCCCCTCCCCTTCCCCCAGTAAAGGGATCATCCTTCCCTTCCTGTGCCAGCTTTCCGAGCACAAGGGCACGAACACCCGTAAAGAAAAGACGGCTCAGAGAACTTTCCCTCGGCCCCTCTTCCCCTCCTGTGGCCTCCTCACTCTCAGCCAGAGAGCCTGATACTCTGGACCGTGTCCATTTACTAATTTATTTACTTTTTAAAGTTTGTTTTGAGAGAGAGCAAGAGAGAGGGCTTGCACCTGTGAGCGGGGTGGGGGCAAAGAGAGAGGGGGAGAGAGAACATCCCAAGCAGGCTTTGAGCTGTCAGATCTCACAGAGATCTCACAAACCAGGAGATCATGACGGGAACCCAAATCCAGAGCCAGATGCTTAACCGACTGAGCCACCCAGGCGCCCCTGGACTATGTAAATTTAAACCTCATGTGCAGGCGTGAAGATAGAACCCTTAACCAAGGTAGCAGCCCATGTTATGTCAAAGTCTAACCTCCATTTATTTCCAGGAACAGACTTAACCGAGGAGAGTCAATAATGCCCTGCCGTCAGCACCCGCCCAAGAACATGTCTGCTGGGGTGTAGACCAATGCTGGGAACCGTGTGTATGCAGTGGTGGCTCACAGCCCTCACCCCCTCTTAGGAAACCCCCAGATAGGGTACTTTCCTTTCGGGATCTGGAGTGGGACGATTGGAAGGGGGCCAGAAGAGGGCACTTACCCCACAGCCACCACCGTTTGCTCAACCAGAGCTTTTCATTCAACAGCCAGGGTACTTGCACTCAGGCCGTTGCACACCAAGTTGTGGGCAGCGCACGAGGGTATAAAAACTAGCAGGCAATGGTTCCTTCTATGGAGGTGTGTGTGGTAATAGTAGGAGAGGGGACGCAAGCTTGAGAAGCCTCCAGACATTAACCAAAAGTGATACATGAAGATGTGCTGACTGTGTTTGTTATAAAAATGTAAACAGTAATAAATGATGCGCATACATCATTAAGAGATGCTGGAATAAGGAATATATTATGAAGGTGTAAGCAGTTTTTAAACTATATGTATAAACGTTGAAAAGCCTTGAGGTAAGAATGTTTTTAAAGAACACATGTGGTGGGGCACCTGGGTGGCTCAGTCGGTTGAGCGTCTGACTTTGGCTCGGGTTATGATATCGTAGCTTCTGAGTTCGAGCCCCACATGAGGCGCTGTGTTCTCAGCTCAGAGCCTGGAGCCTGCTTCGGATTCCGTGTCTCCCTCTCTCTCTCTGCCTCTCCCCTGCTTGTGCTTGGTCTCTCTCTCAAAAATAAATAAACATTAAAAAAAAAAAAAAAAGAACGTAAGTGGAATTATTCAGGGAAGGCATCCTGAGGAGGAAACCGGTAAAGGAAAAAGCATGGAATCTGGAGACAGACACGTCCAGATTTCAAATCTGTTTCCACCACCTCCCGCTCTGGTTACCGGTGCATGGCTTCCTTCATCTGTGAGTATGAGGTGACGATATCTCACAGTGTGCTCATGGAGGTTATGCGAGAGCAGCTGTGTGTAAGGCTGCAGGCAGAGTACATGGCAACAGTGGGTGTTCAGCACCCAATAGGTGCTTGTGTCCTAAAAGAAACAAAGTGCTTTGACAAAGGTCAAAGTGCTTTGACAAGCTTTTTTGAGCCATGCTAATTGGCAGAGTAGAGAGACTTACAGATGTGGTCATGGCTGCAAGGAAAGGTGAACAGGAGAAAACCGAGAAGGTGAGATGTCCTGGCGCGGCTGGGCCATTGCACAGGGCATCTAGAGTTGGAAAGATCGAGAGAGCCTTGTATTCCCATCTCAGACATTCAGAATGGCCGAGAAAGGCAGCAGGAAAGGAACAGCATGATGCAAATGAAGTTTGCAGTTGCTGGGGCTGCTGGCCAGACTGGGGAGGGAGGGAGATAGAAGGCTGTTGTGTGTTATTTCCACACGGTTGAGCCAGACCAGGGCTATATGCTGGCCTAAATGGAAAAGAATCAGAGATTTCCCCTGCTCTGTATGGAAATAGAAATAGAATGGTGAGAGGTGATTTAGCACAAGCAACTCATTTTACAGATGAGAAAACGGAGGCTCAGGAGGCAGAAGGGACTAGTCTAAGATGTCAAAGATGAATCTAGTACTAGTTATTGTCAGACTCTAAGCTAGGGCTCCTATTTCCCAACTCCTAAGCCCATGATGTTCCTACCACCAGGCAGCTGACCTCCAGAGTAGGCACTGGAAAGGATTTCTGTGGACAGGATCAGTGTTCAGTAGCTGTGGAGGGCATTCTCTCTCTTCAGCTACCTTGGTCAGAATTCCTTCTGCACACGTAGCCTTCTCTCCAGGTGTGATTACCGTCTGGGTAATCCCACTTAGGGAGTTAATTGATAACTAAGGTTCCCCCACATTATGATTTAAGATGTGTCCACCCCTCTCTAAGTAACATTTACATTTCAATAGCAGGTGCTTAAAGACCTAAGAGCCTGTAAGATTCAAAGGGTTGTTTTCTTAAGAAGGTGCAATCACAGGGGCACCTGGGTGGCTCAGTCAGTTAAATGTCAGACCCTTGATTTGGCTGAGGTCATGATCTCATGGGTCATGATCTCACAGGTTGTGGGTTCGAAGCCCAGGTCGGGCTCCACTAGGCCCCGTGCTGACAGCTCCCCCTATCTCTGCTCTTTCCCTGCGCTCTCTCTCTCTCTTTCTCATAATAAATAAATAGTTTAAAAAAGACAAAAAAAGAAGGTGCAATCACAGGTTAGCTCTTCTGAGCTGGGACCTCTCACTGGCAAACCCTGAATGAACTTGACTTTTTTTCTTCCACTCATTATCTAAATTCCTTTCATCTATTAGCTTTACTCTTGGCAACTTTGAGATTCATCTGTTCAACTAATATTCACTAATACCTATTAAACACCAAACACTGCTCTGGTAAGTCCCTGGACTACATTCTATTGTAAGTTCAGGGTTATAAGGGGGCACCTGGGTGGCTCGGTCGGTTGAGCATCTGACTCTTGATTTCGGTTCCCATCATGAACTCGTGGTTTGTGGGTTTGAGCCCTGCATTGGGCTCTGTGCTGACAGTGCAGAGCCTGCTTGGGATTCTCTCTCTCTCTCTGCTCCTACTCTCAAAATAGGTGAATAAACTTAAAAACAAAATCCTTGTTTAAAAAAAAAATCAGGGTTATAAGGACTAGGACAGAAGAAAAGACTGAGTAACATGGGAAGGAACAGTGTCACTGAAAAGCTGGAAGAGAAGGTCTGAATCTTGAGGGACCAGAGTTAACCAGACAAAAGTGGGTAGGTAGGAGGGGGCAGAGCATTGAGCAAAGGCCCAGAAGCCACAGTCCCAGGCATGAGTTAATGGGCACCAGTTGAGGATGGGCAAAGCTGCTTCTAGTATAATCTTTGGAGGGGAAGCACGAGCCCCAAGTGTGCTCTCTGTTCTGTCAGGAACATGCTGGGATGTGCCTTCAAGAGATCACAGCCACGGTAACAGTGTGCCATTGACATCCTCAGTGCAGAGCCTCACTCCGAGTATGGGGGATGGGGTCGGAAAGCCCTACATCGCCATTCCCACATGGTCCCAAGGCGCATCATAAGTCACCAACTGAGAGCCTATGCAAATAAGTACTTAAAAGCAGTTAAACACTTAAAAAAAAAAATCAGTGGCCATCATTAGAATTTCGGGAGATGCGAAATAAAAGTCTGTATTTCAGGTTTCTCTTGAAATATCACAATATCTGGTATCACTGGTCTCCCAGGAGGACAGTGGACTAGTGCTAAGGAGCAGGGTCCTTTTCAGACAAAGCCTGAACTCCCTCTCCAAGTTCACCACAGCCTCTGTGTGGCTGTCCTCCTTCACTGACAGCTGGCCTTACTTGACTCCTCTGGTGCTCACTGAACTTTAAATGGCCCCTCCCTGCTGGTGCTGGTAAATAAAGTGGCCCCAACCTGCCCAGCTATAACCTCTTCTTATCTGATGTGCCCTGGGAAGCCTGTCAGGTCTGCTCTACAAGGGGTGAGTAAGGCCTGCCCTTGTTTATGGGAACAGGGGTGGGGAGTAGGAGAGCCACTTCAGCTGGGAGCAAAATGACGTGGAGCTGGTGGGTTCCCAGAGAACAAGGCCCCTCTCAAAGCAGGGGAAAGGACGGGTAGCACATCTGGGCAATGCTTGTTTGTATAAGATCATTATCCAAGGCCCTGGTGGCCTCTTAGACTGAGTTCAAACGGTTTTCATACCAGCTCTGCAAAGAAGTGGTGCAGAGAGAAAGCCAGAACTCACCAGTCTTGCCCTTCCTTCTCAGTTTCCCCATTTCTCTCTCTTCCTAGAAGGGAGAACGTGATGCCACAGGTGAGCAGGAAGGAGGTAAGCAAAGGTGACATTGGAAAATCCGTTTCCCCACCCACTCTGTGTGTGAATGAGCACGTAGCCCAGTTTGGTATTAATTTACAAGCAGACCATGGAGCCAAGAGGTCAAAGCTCCCCTCCAGTCAATGAGATCCGATGTCTGGTGAGCACATGGTACATTTCAGCCAGAATGGCCAAGATCAGACTTGAGTGTGTTCATTCATTCTGCAGGTTCCTACAGCGTACCTGCGACAGGCTAGCTGATGCCAGGAAGGGCTCTTTGGACTGTGAAGAATTTTTGTTTTGTTTTGATTTGATTTTAAGTAGGTTCCCTGCCCAATGTGGGGCTTGAACTCATGACCCTGAGATCAAGAGTTGTATGCTCTACTGACTGAGCCAGTCAGCTACCCCTTGGACTGTAGAGACTTTTAAGCAAAGGGTTGAAAATCGTCTTTCAATGGGGAGGTCGCAGGCTGCTTGGATGTTGTCGGCTACAGCCATTCTTGGAGGCGCTGGTGGAACTAGAACTTAAATGATGGTTTCCTCCGAGTTACCTGAATGCCAGTGTCCTTATTCATCTCAGGACCAATTCAGGTTAACTTCTGCTCAAAATTATGATTTTCATTTGTCACATACTCAAATATGCAAAGCACTATGCTAAGTGGTTTGTATTTCATTTCATCCTCCCTAACATTTTGAGATGGGTTCTATTCTGAGAAAGAGAGAATGAGAGAGAGAGAGAGAGAGAGAGAGAGAATCTCAAGCAGGCTCCCTGCTGTCAGCTGCAGAGCTCAGTTCGGGGCATGATCTCACGAACCATGAGATCATGACCTGAGCTGAAATCAAGAGTCAGAGCTTAACTGACTGAGCCACCCAGGTGCCCCAAGATGGGTTCTATTCTTAGTCCCATTTTACAAGTGGGGAAATGGAGGCCTGGTTGAAGTAACTTGCTCCAGGTTGCATATAGGAAGTAGGTGGTAGAGTGGAGACCGGCCCTACCCCACTGGGCTTGGAAATGGAAACCTTATCTGGCAGGAGTCAGACTCAAGCAAGGGAAGACTATTACTTCCCTTCCCAACTCAAATGACCTTCCAGTTCAACTAATTGAAAATAGTGACAATAATTGTCCTAATTTGCCCTCCGGTGACTGCCAGGATAACGGAGATGATTTAGAATCAAAAGCTGAAGAAAGGAATGGAGGTCATTTCATCCAACTCCCTAATTTCTGAGACAGGAAAATTGAGGGGCTTGGCCAAACTCCCACATCTAGTTAGGAAGAACCTGGACCCAACCCATATATTCTTCCTCCCAGCCCAGAATTCCTTCTACTGCATCCTGCTTTGCTGGGCCTCGGTGCCAGGACTGGCCTGGAAGCCAGGAGTCCTTGCTCTCTTTGCTCACGGAAGGCCGCTATGGGGCCGATGTCGGACTCACAGAGGAGGGTTTCCTGCCTCCTTGCTGGTTGAAACATCCAGGTCTCCCCCACCCAAACCTCCTTATCAGGAACTGGGATGGGCTCTTAATCTGCAGCTCCAGGCCACGTCTACACTCTCTGGACAGCGTGTTATCATCCAGAAATAGCTGACGGAGCCCAGGTCTCCCAGGCTGGCACAGGATACCGAGCGGGGAAGTTGGGAGCAGAATGGACCAACCAGTGCCCAGTCCTTGAACACATGAAACCCACCAGCTGCTACTTCTCAAACTGTTTCTGCCCACAGCCTCCGTACCCCCAGCTGGCCAAGTGGTGCTCTCTACCACTACTGAAACTGGCCAGATCTAAAGTAAGCAACACACTGCCGGATCACAGGACCCCCCATGTAAATTGAGGGGCTGTTAGCCTACCAGGAGCCGAGAACCATCCCCAAGTCAACCTGCTATTCTGCAGTCGGCCTGGCTCAGAGACCGAGGTGGGTGATGATGTCCCCTCGGCCTCCATTAATCCTCTCTTTCAGGCTTTTTACTAAATAATATGAAAACAATGAAATATCCTTCATGAGTGGAGCCTCTTAGGAAAGAAGAAGGAGGTGCTGGTAAGAATAGTACACCAGGATGGGCAAAAATTCAGCCCGAACTCCATCCTTACACCCCAAAAAGGCCTTACAAATGAGTGCCTATGACATTTGTGGTAGAAGCTACAGGCGAAAATGGGACCATTCCTTCAAATAAGCTCTGGGGATAAGTCGTTCCCTGTCACTAATTCTGTTGGTGATACAGATAGGCTGGCCTCCCAAAGCCCCATTTCCTGCTCATCTACTCTCCAGTGCACCGCACTCAGCCTCTCTGGCCTACCTACCAGCCAGGACACCCAGGTCAATCTGCATGTTTGTTCATGAGGGTCACGGAGGCATGAAATGAAGTGTGTATATTGGCAAGGGGTGATTCTGTTCTTGAATCGAGGTATTTACAATTTAGTTTAAATACAGCCCACCTCTGGCCAAGAAAAAACTAGTCCAGGTCGGCGATGTGCTTGTGACCTCAGCAGAAATTGCCAAGCCAGCAAGTGGGGCAGGGGCGTGCGGAAGACTGTGTTCAAACCTCATGGACAGAGCCCAAGAGTCAGGGATGATACACGCTGTTCTTATTTCCTCACATACATCCTATCCAGATAAAGGGAGTAATACATTGGAAACAAACCTTTGGCTCTCTAACCTTTGCTGTCAAAAGTAGCTGCTATGGAGCTAACTGGTAGCCTTGGCTTTCAGTTATACATCTGGCTCCAGTGCCCAACTGCTCTTGTCTAATAATGGTGGGTCCTGGGGCACCTGAGGGACTTAATTGGTTAAGTGTCCGATTTCTTGATTTGAGCTCAGATCATGATCTCATGGTTCATGGAACGGAGCCCTGTGTGGGGCTCCATGCTGAGCATGGAGGCTGCTTGGGATTCTCTCTCTCCGTCTCTCACCTCCCCTGCTCACACGCTTTCTCAAAATAAATAAACATTTTTAAAAAAAGAGGGGTTCCTGGGTGGGTCAGTCGGTTAAGCAACCGACTTTGGCTCAGGTCATGATCTTGCAGTTGGTGAGTTTGAGCCCTTGCATCGGGCTCTGTGCTGACAATTCAGAAGCTAGAGCCCACTTTGGATTCTGTGTCTTCCTCTTTCTCTGGCCCTCCCCCACTCATGTTCTGTCTGTCTCTCAAAAATAAACATTAAAAAAAAAAAAAAAAAGAACGGTGGGTACCAAAGGGCAGTCCCAGAGATGACAAGTGAGCCTGTGCCAGGAACTTTCCAACAATCCTGCCTCAGCCTGGGAAGGGATTCAGTGCCCTTCTCAGTCTGAGACTCAGGCTGTGAGGCTTCATCATTTGTACTCTTTTCAGTGCCTCGCACTTTCGGACAGTACGCGCTTGCTGCACGAACAAACAAGGGGGCAAGGCTGAGGCCTAGCAAGGGCAGGAGGCATGAGACCCGGCTAAAGAGCGCTCAGTCTAGAACCCCGTCCCGTCCAGTGTTTTCAGGGGGAAGTGAGAACATGCATTAAAGGATGAGGTAAAGAGTACCTCCTGGGGCTCTGTCACATAACTTGATCTTTCTTTTATACCAGCCAACATGCTATCGGCCTTGTGAGTATAACTGTAAGTATAACCGAAGAGAAACACCAGGAGACACCAAGGACTTGCATTTGAGGGAAATGTCTGAGGGAAACGCTTAGTGAGGTGGGAATGTTGCCTTCTCTGCACCACACGGCTGCATCTGCTACAATTTTATTAAAGTAATCCAAAACAGCGTACATTTGTCCATAAAGCTGTACATTCTTCCATATAAAAACACTATTATACAATTAGTAACCTTTGTCTTTCCTGTCAGAATAGCTTACAAACGTACTACTATTATTTATTTTTACTTAATAGGAGAGACAGGCCTGCTCAACAGTCCAGCTCTGGATGTTTTTAAAGTGAACATCAAAGGAAAAAAAAAACAAAAACAAAAAACGAAAGAGAGAGAAGAGAGAAAAAATCAAGTATGAGACCATGAGGCTGCTTCATTTTTTAAAAAAAGGCAGGGACCTGTTTGCAGACGAGATGCAACAACGCCATGTGCAGTGATTCACAGCTTTGTCTTAACCCACAGGCCAGAAAATCAGCTCTTGGGTCTGTGGGCCTGAAATTAGCGTTAAAGCAGTAAAGGCTGGAAGCAGGGTCTGGGAAGGCCGCTCGGAGTCTAGAGTTGAAAAGGAGCCAGGGCCGGGTGGAATGGGTAGGGGGAGTGTTTGGTAAATAGCACCTTTGAATCAGAACTGAGTAGTTAAGGAATCCAGGGAGGGGACTGGCAGTGGAGTTGGGGGGATGCTCGGGTGGGGAAGAAAGCTTCCTCACTAAGGGACGACAGCCAGGTGGGCTGGACAGGAGGGTAGCCAGCTAGACCAGATGCTCTAGCAACGTCCTTCTAAAGTGATTTCGAGTTTGGGAAACTCAAGGCCTTCTGAGGACCCGTCACTAATGTCACTGAAAAACCGAAGGGAGATTTTGTCCCAGTGTTAGATTTCCATGGGCTCCAACCCCAAACAGTAAATATTGCACAAGTCTACAGACAAATTTGGATTGTACTGAGAGACAGCAACCTCCCCACAGGTGCTCTGAGCACCAGGGAGGAAATAATGCCCAGGATTTAGGCTTTTAGTGTCAGCCCTACAAGAACACCAAGCAGTACTGCAGAAATCGGGGCATTCTCCCATTGGCCGAGCAATACCTGCCAGGCCGACCGACCAGCCAGCCAGAGTCCCGAGGATGGGGGGTGGGGGTGGGGGAGGGGATTCCCGAAGCCCTCCGGGGCCCCAGGGGGTTCTGAGAGCCAGTTCTCCTTCAGACTCTCCTGGGACCCAGGAGGCCATATTGCACAATGAGTTGAGAGCTCTAGTTCTGGAAAACTGGGTAGCTCCATGATGCAACCAGAAGGGGAGAAGAACAGGAGAGTTAGGGAGAAGTGTTGTGCTTTTAAAAAGAAGGCAGTAATAGAGAACCTAGAGTTCCCTGTAGCTTTTGAGCCAACTCTTGAAGGGATAATGGCAGCAGCAGCATCAGGACTTTCCTGTGGTTCCAGAAAGAAGGGTTTTGGCCAAAACAAAACGAAAAAACAGAAAACAAAACCAAAAACCAAAAAACACATCCCCAGTGGCTACTCTTTGGGTCCCAAAATTCCATTGCAATCACCCCCAACTTAATTACCACACATACTCACACACAGAGCAGCACACAGCAAAAGCAAAGGTTTTGTGCAGAGTACCCTTCCGTCCCAACCCCAATAACCTCTAACTCCTGCCTTAGTCCCCCAGCCCCCCACCAAACAAAAAGCTTTTGTTTCCTGGCCGGGAAGCAACATCTACTGGGCCCCTGAGCATAGAATCAGAAAACAAGTCGTGATTTCAAGAAAAGCTGCTCAGGGCAGAAGCAATCGGGAGAGGCCTTTTCACTCTCTGCCCTGGATCTCATCAGAAAAATGAAAGAAGATCAGGCAACATAGTATAATTTAAGTCCAGGCTTGAATGCCCCTGAGTAAGAGAGGGGCCAGGGACACAGGTGTCCTGCTCGGGCGAGTGAGAGGTTTGAACTGAGCCCCTCGTCTCTCCTCAACGCAGACCCTGACCTCTCTTTCACAGTTGCTAACCTTGCTTGCTCCCTCCCCCATCTTCCTAGGGTGCCAGCCGAGCTTCTCCCAACTCCCCTCAAGCCGGGCCCACCCCTTCCCTCCTCCCCCCTCCTGTAGGCAGACACTGGTTCCCAGACTCAAGCGCACAACAGTTCTCTCCAAAGGCACCTGGGGAAGCCACTTCCGAGCAGCTCCCTTGAAGGATTTTTCTTTAAAAAAAAAAAAATCTTTTGGTTTTTTTTCCTCCCCTTTTCTTAAAAAAAAATAATATATATATAAATAGCTCTTCATTTAAAATACAGTTCCCCAGGTTGAGGTATTCGGTGGCCTGTTGTCACGGCAGAATGAGTACAGCAGAGCGCCTGGTGGGGGTGGCGGGGGACCTAACTGGAGACCGCCATCACGTAGTTCTTCGACGGGCTGCTCCGGCCCAGCATCATTTGGTTCTTGCAGGTGAGGAGCCCATAGGACGCAGCCACTGGGGCTTCCTCGTACAGGACGCAGATGGAGCCATCCTCCCCAATGCGGTAGGACACCTCGTAGGGGTCCACCCACAGGGTCAGCTCACTGGGCAGCAGCCGGTGCAGCTGGGGCTGGCTGAGTCCGATCTGGCTGGCCACCTTGCTGATGATGGGGTCCATCTTGTGGTTGATACGGATGCAGCGGTAACCGGAGCCCTTGGACGGCTTTTCAGGAAACCAGTGGTGTTTGTAGTGCTCTGCGGAGGCGGGACAAGAGGGAGATGACCCTGGTTAGAGCGGTTGGGCTGTGGATGCCACCACAAGGGAGGAAGGGGATGAAGGGACAGGAGTAGAGGAAGGAACCCAGAGATTTTAAGTAAGCCATGGAGTTTCTCAGGAGTTCCAGGACCTTCCTGAAACCCTCCTGTCGCTGTAGCAGAGAAAGACCGCCCCCTTCCTTATAAGAGGAGGGTGTGTGTGTTGGGAGGGAGCCCCAGAGCTCTGAGGCAGTCCCAAGTAGCCAGTGTATTGCTTTTGGCACACCCCACTTTAAGGAGGAGGAGGGAGACTGGGGAGGGCATGTCCAGACAGGGCCTCTGGAGACCTATGAGCTGAAGTTGGAGGCCAAGAAGGCAGCCATCATCGTCAGATCCACGGCGACTCATTGCGTCCCCCACTCTGGGCCCCAGAGGCTCCCTCTGCCTCCTTCAAAAGCCAGGGACCCCGAGCAGTGGCTGAGGGAGTTGAAATTGGGTTGTTTTTGATGAGACATGTGTTGCTCCTCAGAAGGCAGGATCTGCGTGGGCACGTTGGGAGATGGCTATCGCTGCCCGAGACCGTCGGCCAACAGGCTAGAAAACAGCTGGGAGATGGGTCTGGCAGCTGCCGCTTATCTCTTGTCCACCTCCCGTTTCACGCCGCCCCCGCCTCCAACACACAAGCCAGCACCAGAGCGCAGTTACGACCTACAAGGCTTTCTTCTCAGGACCATAATGGGTGGCAGATGGCTAAGGGGGGCGGGGGGGGGGCCCAGGCATACAAAGGGGGCCGGGATTCCAACTTCGAAACGAATCAACAACCGGCCGGGGCACAGCGTAGCCGCGCACGGCCGGAAGAAGCACAGCTGAGACTCCAAGTAGTTAAGAAGGTTCAATTGCGCCTTCTTCTCCCATAAGGACCCCTTGGCTGGCCGGGCTTGGTCGCCCGTGGCGCCCCGGGGAGTCTCAGTAAGGGAAACGAACTCGCGCTCAGGCCCACAGGTGCCTCCTCTCCCGGGGCAAAAACCGCGACTCGGCTGGCACTCCGGGGCCAAGGTCTGCGCCTTCGAACGCGCCCGACCGGAGCGGACACGGAACGAGACCCCAGCGCAGACCCAGGGGAATGGGGGGGGGGAGGGGACTGCGGGTTGCCCGGGGGGCTGGAGGGAAACCGAGTCCGGGAGCAGCTCGTGAACGGAGCCCTGCTCTGGGAGCAGAGGAAAGACGATCAAAGCAGGAAGGGGGGCCGAGCCCCAGCAGCAGGGCTCGACGGACGCCAGGATCCTCGGCGTGTGCTCACCTGTGAGTGCCTCCTGGAGAGCCCCGCTGAAAACCTTTAGTCTCTGTTCGCTCACGCAGCCCCGGGTTCTCAGGAGGCTGGAGAGGAAGCCCACGGCGGCGGCGATCTCCGGCAGCATGTCTGATCTCTTCCCGGTCCAGCGGGCCTGGCTCATGTCTTGCTCGGCTCAGGAGGCGGTGGCAGCGGCGGGAAGCAGCAAGAGGTCTCCGGTGGGACGTGCCGCTTCTCAAGCTTCCTGGGTTCGCGGGGCCACTGCTCAGGCTCTGCCGGGACTTTACCCGGGACGCTCCTTTCATAGGATCCCGAGAGGCGGGGGAGCCCGCGCCGGCGCCCATTGGCTAGTGCCAGCGGATGGGGGCGGGGCCGGACGCCCACATGGCCCCGCCCCGCGCGCTCCGGGGGCCGAGCCGGCCGCTAGCCCCCGCCCCCGCCCCCGCCCCCTCCCCCGCGCTGAGGTCATCGCCAGCTGACGTCAGTGCTGGGAACCTGAGCCCGACATGCGGGCCGAGGGTGGCGCGGGGAGAAAAAGGGGAGCCTGGGAGGGGCCGAAGCCTCTCGGCGGAGGAGTGCTGCGCCCAGTTCGCGGCCAGAATGCCTGGACCTCCTCTCCTCTCGGCCGGTCCTTCGAGATCTAGGTCAGCGGCCACCTCCTCCAAGAAGCCTCTACTGATACCACATCGCCCACGCGGTCCCTTTTCTGGTTCCCACGTCTTACAGCGCCCACTGTCAGACCCATTTACTCGGACGCCTTGTCACCCTTTTATCGCTTTGCCGCGTTTGTTCAATAGGTTTCTCTCGGCAATACAGATTAAGTCTTCTATTTACTTCGGCAGTAACCCCGTCTCCCCCAGACGTTCTGCCCTTCCTCTACACCGATGCCTTTTCTGCTGCCTGCTAGCATCCAAGTCTTACCTGTTGGAGGGGTGAGGGTGGGTGCGGTGTTGGCAAGACTTTTCTCTTCCCTCGAGTTATTTTTCTAGTCTCACCTTCCTCTGAATGCGAAAATTTTTGAATAAGTGCCCTGCTCTCAACTGCACATGTTTTCCTATCCACTCCCTCTTCCTCCTCCTCCCCTCTCTCCCCAGCCCTCCCTCACGTCCTTCCTCCTTGTGGATTGAAGCTTTTGTAAACACCGGCTCCTGCGGGAAAGAATCCAGCCTCAGTGCCCGAGGTCCACATGCAGGACTGTGCTCAGGACCTGGCCACCGGCACAGGTGCTGAGCGGATGTCCGCTGAATGGGGAGAGAACTTCGAGCCCACATCCTGGGGTCTGGCATATGTTGATGTCCCGTGTATATTTGCTAAGTGAGTCAAACCCAGTGGCCTCTGTAAATTCTTACTTTCCGTGGCCTCTGGGCCCTGCAGACCACCTCCAGAGGCACTTCCTCCAACTTTTCACAGGCACCTAGCACCAGGCTTCTCAGCCTCCTTCCCCTGCTGTGTCTGCCCTGGATCCCATCCTGGCCCTGTTCCCTCTCTGTGTCGCCTCAAACCTCTCCCTGTTCTCTCTCTCCACTTGCCTTCCCCAGAGAAACCCTATTTGTGTTGTCCACTCTGCTTACTTTTTCACAACTGACTTTCGAATCTGAATAGTGTGTTCCGGTGTCCTTTCATCTGCTGCTCCCCCACCTGCTCTGTCCTGCCCGGTGGGTGTCCAGCCACCACCTCAGTGTCAGTCTAAGCCCACTGTCTTCTCCAGCGCCCTTCCTGATGTCCATTTCTGTCAGAGATGCCTTCCCTTCCCGAGGCACTCCACCCTGAAAACTCACACTCACTTTTGACTTCTTCTTGTACTTGGCTCCTCAGACCTGGCCCCAAGATCTGTTGGTTCTTCATATCCAGTTGGTTGCAGTAGACTGGTCAAATTCCATCCCCCAAACTACCCTTCCTGCTGTTAGCAGGGCTGAATTCCTACAGGTCTGCATTCGCTTGCTCTTTTGCTCAGATCATTCTGAGACACCCTCCACCCCCATCTTTCTGGACTCCTTTGCCTAATATTAAGACCTCTCATAATGTGGCCTTGTCTACCTTTTAAGGTTTTTGCCACTTTGTGCTCCAGGGTTATCCTCCTCACTGTTCTCTAAGCATCAGGCCGTGCAGCCCAGAGCCCCCAACATTTTGCCCATGATCCCCAGCCCCTGAAACATGGTCCCCTTTCCAGGTATGCCTGAATGTGCCAGGCTGTGCTGCACTGTGGCTCATGCCATTATGCCCTGGGCACCTCACTGCCTCCTTCTCACCTCTCCCAAATTCCCGCACTCCTGAAGGCACAGCTGAAGCTTGGTCTTCCGCTCCAAAAACCCACACTGACCATTCTCCCACTACAGAATTAATGTGGTTCATACCATTAATGTGGCATTTATAATCTACGGTTTGGTGTTATTAGTGATATTTTTAGAGGTTGACATCTTATCTCAACAACAGCCTGCAGGCTGCTAGAAAACAAGTTACTATACTCATTTGTCCAGGACAGTTTAGATTGCAAATATTCTACTCCAATGCTCCATGTGGCTCGTGAAGGTGTCCTGAAACACATCTCTTAGATGGCCCCTTCACCAGCTCCTCCCCAAAGCTGGATTGGGCCAGATGAGACCCTCACCTCTGCTCGCCGAGAGGAAAACGCTCTGTTACAGAAAACGGGGTTGGCAGTGGAAACAGGATGACCTCTACTGCAGCCATCTAGAGAGACCAGGTGTCGGCCAGACCAGAACCGTCCAAGGTCCACCACCAGGGAAGTCGGGGAAGCAGGTCAAAGTATAGACAGGTGTACAGGGGGGTTCAGCACCTAAATCTGAAAATACTTAACATCTTCCTGGGTGTGTCTTTGACAGTGGTTGGGTGTTCTTGGTCTTGATTTTATCTAGAACTGGTGGGAAAAAAGTATTGTGACAGACCATCTGTTTTTTGTATTTTCTTTGGTGTGTGTGTATGTTTGTGGGTTTTTTGTTTGGGGTTTTGTTTTGCTTTTTTTTTTTTTTTGGTTTGTTTTTGTTTTGTTTTTGCCTTAGGAAGTAGAACTCTGTGCTTATGTAGATTTTTGTATCACTCACCAGGTCACACAGCTAGTTCTTAATAGAGCCAGGACCAGATCTGTTGACTTCAAATATGGTGCCCTTTTCATTGGCCGGTGGCGTCCCTGTGCGGTTGTTACAGAGGAATGGCCGGCAGTTTCACCTGGTTCCACAGAGCTGTTACTCCAGAGGACGGTGCAACAGGGTGGCGCAAACTGTCTGCATTGCCCGGGTGTGTCTTAGCCTCCTCATTGGTGATTACTTCCTGTGCTTTCTGTAGAGCATCAGTAAGAACCAGAAGGCACGCACCCTACTTTCCTCTTCTCTTTTCTTTCTACTCACAAGCCTAAGGAGAGGGGGCTTATTTAACCCACATTCAAAGTTTTCAAGTCACTGTACAGTGTAGTTGTGACCAACTCAGGATTTGGATTCTCAGTCAGTTTCCCTGTTTTTTTTTTAAGTTTATTTATTTATTTTGAGAGAGAGAAAGAAAGAGAGAGAGTGAGAGGGGGAGAAGGAGAGAGAGAGAATCCTAAGAAGGCTTCACGCTCAGTGAGGAACCCGATGAGGGGCTTGATCCCACAAACCACAAGATCATGACCTGAGCCAAAACCAAGAGTTGGATGCTTAACCACCTGAGCCACTCAGGCACCAAGACACCCAAGCACCCTCTCAGTTTCTTATAAGGGCAAATACATTATAGTAGCCCAATTTTTTTTTTTTTAATTTCCTGAAGTTGCCCTTCAGTTGCTGGGACCAGGATCCTTAGGAGCTCAAAACTCCAGACTTCACTTCTTCCCTTTGCATGTTGCCTGCCGCCTCTCTTTCCTGGGCATGATCAAGGTATAATTTGAGTATCAGGATAAAGACAATGGGTCTCTCCCTCTCCCCTCTCTTCTTCCTCCTACTTCTCTCCCTCTTCATTCATTTCATTCCTCCCCACCCAAGGGCCTTGGGTTGGATTTTGAACATGAAATGTCCTGAGACACTGCGCTAACCTGTGACTCCACCCATTGTCAAGCGGGCAGGTAGTGGTGGGGGTGGACATCAGTTTATGCCTCATCTGGACCAGGAACTCCAGTGCCATGTGATCCCAACCCACCGACCCCCCTGGTCCTGGATGCCCACTGGTATGGGGCACCTATGTGGCCTACTGTAAAGTGACACACAGCATCCAACACTGCCTTCTTCAGATCACATCCTCCCCCCACCCCGACCCCCCCTGACGGGGGTCCCTTCTCCTTAGGCCTCAGCATGGCCTTGTCTGTGGGGTCAGGACACAGGCCTGGCGCTCCACTCCCCAGTCAGGAGCAGCCAGTTCATTGTGCAGGACTCTTGTCTTTCCCGGTGTCCTGTTAGGCCTTCAAGGCCTTGGCTTGGGTGCCAAAGTTACCTCTCAGTTTCCTGACCACACGTGGAACCCTGAGGTTGAGCAAAGCTGATCTGCTGGCAGAGGCTGGGCTGAGGTATTCTAGACAGAGGACATCAGCTCACTCCCACCCCGTGCAGTGTGTAGTTCTTATAGGAGTGTGTGTGTGTATGTGTGTGTGCGTGTCTCAGTGTGGATAGGGAGGGTGGCATATATACCTGAACGAGTATACACTTCAGTGTGTTGTGTGCTCTGATGTTTGAGGGTAGGAGGGAATCTAGATATGTGTTCATAGATGCTAAAATGCACTTATAATAGTATACATATTGAGGAGTGTCGCTTCATGAAGGGTGGATGTTTTGGTGGAGTGTGTGTTTGGGTGGGTAGAGTATATTTGGCAGGGCAGGTCTGGGTGTGGCTGGTATAGATGCTAATTTGATCTTTCCTCTTTTCAGACTTCATGAGTGACAACTTTGCTCTGCTGCCCAGAGCTGATAAGAAACATCACCCAGGGAGGACCAGACACCTCCTCATCACTTCCTAATTAGGGTGTGAAGGCCGCCAAATATACCCATAACTGCTTGCAAGCATCACTGGGTAATGTCCAGGCATCTTTTTTTTTTTTTTTCTGAGAGAGAGAGAGAGCATGCACAGGGGAGGGTCAGAGAGAAAGGGGGACACAGAATCTGAAGACAGGCTCCAGGCTCTGAGCTGCCAGCACAGAGCCTGATGAGGGGCTGGAAACCATGAACCATGAGATAATGACCTGAGCCAAAGTCGGATACTTAACCGACTGAGCCACCCAGGTGGCCCTGTCCAGACATCATTTAGGTGCCACCTTCTCACAAAGTTTTATCTCTCAAGAGCAGCTCTAGGCCAGCCAGTCCAGGAGTTATTCTTTCCAATGAGAAACAGGCAATGAAGACAGCAGAAAATGACATTGCCCTTCAATCCTGTTAACAAAGACTGTCTGCGAGTGAGGATGTTAGGTCTTTTCAAATGTTCTGCCTTGAAACCCCTTCACCCACTCCCAAAGCGAACCGAGAATAGGAACAGAAATAGATAATGCAAAGGTGATCAGGGTTGAGGCCTGAGTGGAAAACTACCCACCCGGACTGAAGGAAGTCTTGGTAAAATATAAATAGGCAAAGGGCCTCCTCATCTCCATGCCACAACAATTCCCAAGTCCCTTAGGACAGTTTCTGAGAACCCACAGAGGGACAGAGAAGAGTCTGAAAGCTAAAGAAGCAACCCTTCCTCCACTTGCTCTGAAGATAGAAGCAAAAAGAAGATTTAATTGTACAAAGAGCACCTGAATTAGGGAACAGAGTAGCTTCCTGATAGGAAGGTAAGCATCTAGGATGTGCTAATAAATGTCTGCTCTGGCCAGAAGCCAGAACTCGGACACTGAGGTGCAGGACATCTTTACAGGGAGGGAGGAGCTGGGCACAGGAGGTGGCGAGGTGAAGGCTGCAGGCTCCTCCTCCAAGTGGCATCTAGGGTGGAAACTATCGGAACCTCAGCGGCTACTACGTGACTTCCAGGTGAGGAACAGAAATAGCCATGGCAGATGCAGGTGGCATTTGCTGCCGCTAACCTGGGAGCCCACCAGACATGAAGTGGCTAAAAAAACCCAGGGCCCATCTCTAAGCCCTGGCCACACTCACAGGTGAACTGGGGAGCCAGGGAGGCTCATGTTCCCCACAGCACACTCCTGATTTCCTCCCAATTTGCTCAACTCTCTCTCCCAAATGGCACCTGGATAGTTTAAAAGCCACAACCTGGAAGCCCATGAGGTAGAGCTGACCACAGATATGTATTGTCTGGCCTGTATAGTGTTTACATATTTTAAAAATTAGTCGTTGGGGTGCCTGAGTGGGCTCAGTTGGTTAAGTATCCGACTTTGGCTCAGGTCACGATCTTGTGGTTTGTGAGTTCAAGCCCTGCGTTGGGGTCCGTGCTGACAGCTCAGAGCCTGGAGCCTGCTTTGGATTCTGTGTCTCCCTCTCTCTCTCTCTGCCCACCCCCCAACTCATGCTCTGTCTCTCAAAAATAAATAAAAATGTTTTTCAAAAAAGCTAAAAAAAATTAGTTGTCAACATTTAACTAGTAGGAAGCATCCTATTTTTCAAAACCCAAGAATTATGATTTCTCCTCAAAAACCTGAATGTGTTAACACTGGTCCCACATTCCTGCTCAGCGATAACTTGGCCTAAGATAGGGAATGCATCCTCCAGGTCACCACGGTCCTTCCCACTCTCTGCCGCGTCCCTGCAGAGACCACACGGTGGTTGCCATTTATCAAGGAGATATCATTTTAAAACTTAGATTGCCTCCTGATACAGAAGAAATCCCAAACCATCATCTCTAACCCCAACTTTACAACAGAACTCCCCACAACTATTTTGTCTGGCTGAGAATATTTTTTCAAAGTATATTTCTGGTATTTAAATCTCAACATGTAACAGATCAAGATCCTTTTCTCTTTTCTTCCCCACTTCTCCCTTCTTTCTCTCAATGGCATTATAATTCTCTTCCTAGTCATCTGGCAGACATCTTTACCTCTACCCCTGATAATCAGCGGCCAAGGCTTAGAAAGTCTCCATCAGCAATGACTTTCCTGTTTTCACCTCTTGCCATGAGCATTGCCCTCCCTCCCTCTACCAGTCTTTCTGTCCCCTCTAGACCACTGTCATAGCCTAGTTCTGACATTCTGTCTGCCTTCTGGTCTCCCCTGACTTCAGTCCATGCTTAAGACTGCTTGCCAAACTAATTTTCCTTGACTAATATCATGTCATGTGGAGGCTTTAAAAACCTTCAATGGCTTCCCATCACCTACAGAATGAATTAAAAGTCTCTTGGGGTGCCTGGGTGGCTCAGTTGTCTGGCCATCCAACTCCAGCTCAGGTCATGATCTCACAGTTTATGAATTTGAGCCCTGCATCGGACTCTGTGCTGACAGCTCAGAGCCTGGAGCCTGTTTCAAATTCTGTATCTCCCACTCTCTGCCCCTCCTCCCTCCCCCCCACCACCCCACCATCTCTCTCAAAAATAAACATTAAAAAAAAAAATCTCATCTGGTGGCATTCAAGTCCCTAGACCATGAGATTTTCTAGGACAGTCATTCAAATCACCCGGGGAACTTGGTAAAAATTCGGATGAAGCAGCTTCTCCCTAAGATTCCGATTCAGTGGTTGGATGTGGGGTCCCAGCATCTGTATTGGTAAGGAGAACTCACTGGCAATGATGCAGCGGCCTGGGGACCCCACACAGCACACCCTGTCTCAGAGCAGCAAGCCCACACTTCTCTGATGTATCTGCCCAGACACCAAGAGCTGTTCCATCCCCACGTATCCCTCCCCAAGCAGCCTCCCCTCCTCCAGTACTTGCCTCACAACTGTTGGCTGAGCTGAATGGGTGGGGAGCAGGCCCCTGAAAAGGGTGAAAGCCAGGCCTTCTTCCCAGCCAGATCTCTGAAGGCAGGCCCCTGCCATGACGGAGAGACTTCAATAACCAGAGGCCTAGCTCAGAGGAGCAAACAGTAGTCCTGAACATGAGACCTCTTCGATCTCAAGACATGAAATTCATTTGGACATACTTGGAGTGTATGTGTGCGTGTGTGTGTTTTAAGTAAGCTCTATGATCAACATGGGGCTTGAACTCACAACCCTGAGATCTAGAGTGGCATGCTCCCCGGACTGAGTCAGCCAGGCGCCCTGAGGCATACTTGATTTTGTTGACCAACCTGCACTCCAATCCTGCATCTCCCACCCACTACCTTGTGACAAGGTAAATATTTAATCTCTCTTATCCCCAACTTTCTCATCTTTACAATGGGGACAACAGTCCTTCACGGAATTATTGGGTGCTTAGCCCCATGCCTACGTATCACAGATGCTCAGCAAACCGTAGCTCTTATGATTGTGGACTGTCAGAAGCAGGGTTTTCAAAACTCATCTACACAAAACATTTAATTTCTCAGATGAAGAAAAGGAGGCCACAAGATGGGGAAAGATGCCCAAAGTCTCGAAGCGACTTTGTGGACTAGAACCGGAATGCCCCACGCGGTTCTGTGCTCTTTCCATTTTCCAGATTCCTGTCTTGTGACACACGCTTCCGTCATTCAGGCATTCATTTATTCACTCGCTCAGGGAGTATTTGTCAGGTACCCCTGGGTGCCAGGCTCTGGAGATTCAAGGGAGTGTTGGAGGCTGACAGCAGGACACGGTCACTAGGCAACATGGAGTCGAAGAGTGGAGCCCAGGCACACAGTGAGTTCAGCTGCTCCCACAGATGCTGAAGCTTCCTGGGGGAAGGGTGGGCGAAGCAGGAGTTTGGGGTAAAGAGACAAGCTGGGAGGCTTGCAGGGACAAGATCTGGGGTCAATGAGGAGTGGGCAGGAGGGCAAAGTTGTTGTTCCAGAGGGACAGAACAGACCCCAGAGAAGGCAATGGGGACCAGTGGCCAGGAGTGTGGAGGACTCTGTCCCATTGCATGAGCCTGAGGGGTGTGGACACAGAGACAAACTCCCCTGAGGGGGCTTTCAAGGTAGAGCTGGCTTCCGTTAAGGTCAAGAGGTAGAGACAGTGCTCAGAGGGGTTGAGAATATGGGGGAACGTGCTGAACCGAAGAGGGTCAGGGGAAGCGGTCTGGAGGGGAGGCCGCGGGAGTCACATTATCGGAGAGCACGTACATAACGGGTTGTGGATGACAGTGCTCGCCTTCCGGACCGTGACTGGCACAAGGAGAAAGAGTGAGGATATAGTCCTGACAGGGCCTTGGGAGAAAAGGGAACCGAGGGCCCCAGGACAGCCAGGCTCAGCCAGGACACCTGAGACCCAGAGAGTGCGGGGCAGGGCAGAGAACTGCCACTTCTGCTCTCCGTGCTGGGGGTGGGGATGGGGGTCAACTGAGAGACCGCAGGGTGACCTCCAAAGCTTGGATGGGTGAAGCCTCCAGGTTCTTGGATCTGGGCCCTTAGGACCTGCTTTGTGCTCCCCAAACTCACCTCTTCACACACACCCCGCCCCCCTACATCATCCTACATCACGCTGCCTCCTGCAGACTCCCTTTCCTCCCTCGGGGAGAGAGCTGGGAAGGATTATTAATTCATCAAGCTTGTAACTGATGCTGAGCGTATGCCAGGCCCTGTGGAGAGAGGGAATCTGCTCCCCAAATACAGCTATTCCCCTGAGGGATGCTTCTCAGCTGCTGCGCCCTACTGACCCACTAGCCTCCACGGGCAAAGGGACGCTCTGGTTTCCTTCCCTCCTTTGCCAGCCTGGCCCATGTAGGGGAAAGGCAAGGGAAGGAAGGATGGCTGAGGGTGTATGACAGTGAATAAGAGACAAGGGAGGGGCTGGCGGAGGGTGGAGGGGAAACGTGGACAGATGGCCAGACCAGTATTTGCCTGCAAAGGTCCCCGGTGATGTGTTTTTGCTTCGATGACTCCCTAGGTGTATCAGCAGAGCAAAAGGATGGAAACTATCTGTTAAAAGTCTATTATCCTGGAGGCCTCCCCCGCAAGAATGTGACCTCCCACACCTTTAGCCTCTGGGTCTTCTCCAATGGTACGAGAAGGTGTGACTGAAAGTGCCGGAAACTCATCAGGGGAACACATGGACTTGGAGGCAGCAGCAGATCTGAAGCTGAATTTATTGCCTCTTTCCCAAACTTAGAGGGCAGACACGTTGTAAACCCTCCTCATCCTCACTCCTGGAGGCCCGGGATAAACCCCCTTCATCTCCAGACAGCAAACAAGAAGAGAGGCCCTGAGACTGCTGGAACTTTCCCCAGATGTTGTTTTGGCCGAACCATAATGGGGCCCGGCCTCCCGGGGCCGCCCGAGTGTCTGGGGCAAGCAGGAAGCTGGCAGCGCAGCTGGGACAGCCAGAGACAACCCCCCTCCCTGGGGTGGGGCCTAAAGTGTGGAGAAAGAGAGAGGGACACACGGAAGAATCTGGAGAAGAGGAATGGCAGCTTCCCTCCTCCAGCCTCCCTGGCTCCAGGCCCGAGGTGTTTGTGAACCCAGGCTGTGGCTCAGACCCAGGGGAGGCTGGGCGTTCCATCCATATGGTTCAGGGGAAGAGGCCTGATGGTCAGACTGGGAGTCCCAGCACTGAGCCTTAGTTTGCATATCTGTAACGAGAGTGTGGGCAGGAGATCCACCCTCCTTCTTTCCTGATCTGTGATCTATGATCTATGCTCTGCATTGATGACTCCAGGGGGCGGGGGTGGGAGGTGGGGGAATGGGGGGGCCCAGGAGATGATGTGATCGCCAACCACATTACAGATCTTCTGATCTGATGACAGATATCCAGGAGGCCTACTTCCTGACCTGATGCCCCACATCCAGTTAGGGCCCAGCCCTGCCAATCATCCTTTTGAACTGTCTTCTACTCAGCAACTCTCAAGCTCCCTGCCCTCAGATCTCGCCTAGACAATCACAACAGGTTCCTACGCGGCCTCTCTTGCCTGGAGTAGGCCCCTTCATGCCCTTTCCTCAGTCTGCCCTCTGCTGTAAGAGCTCCTTCCAACCACGGGCCACCTTGTCTCTCTCCTGCTTAGAAACCTTTGAAAGCCCTTTACAGGAAGTTCAAACTCATCATTGGGCCTTTAAGGCCTTTATAATCTGGGCCAACCTCTAAGCTCTTTTAACCTGATTCTCCGTGTTTCTTTTTTTTTTTTAATTTTTTAAAATATACACCTGAACTTGGAAACCATGTGACTTTGCTCTTGTTATGTGCTCAGCCTAGAATTCTCTTTGTCCACTTCTTTGCCCATTGAAAAGGCCACTCACTCCTTCAAGGCCTGGTTTCTATGTTACCTCCTTTGTGAAGCCTTCCTGGATTCACCACAACCCATTTCTCCATTGCAATTAGTCACTTCCTCCTCTGTTTATGATTCCATAGCTCATACGCTGGTGTTGCAGTTGATCGTGTAGGCTGTACCACTGGGGTTCCTTGAAGGTAGGGTCTGGCTTCTACCTTTGTACTTCAGAGCCTGGCACACACCTTGGCCCTCAGCACACAGTAGGGACTCAGTGAATCTGGTTGAATTCATATCTCCCTGCAAATGATGTAGAAAGAGAAAAAATGTTATCCTTCCCATATTAGTGAAGGAAAACATAAGCACAGATAGAGTGATGGATATGTCAGAAAAGGCACTGAAAGGTGGAGGTAGGCCTGCAGAAGGATGGAGAGGATTCTAAATCTTACTGTCCCTGCCTCCAGCACTAAGAATAAGGTTGGTGGGGAGGAGGAGTTGTCTCTGTGCAGATTAAGAATGGTATAGTTAGTGTATCAGCTGCTTAGTATATCAGCCTTGTTCCAATGACTGACCCTGATGTTCATAATTAACCTTCTGGACTAGCTTGTAATTTATTTATTCGAGTGTGGTGGTTAGAGCACATGCCTCGGAGCCACACTGCCCGGACTCAGATTCTTAGCTGTGCAATCTTAAGCAAGTTATTAAACCTCTCTGTGCTTAGTTTCTTCTTCTCCTTCTCCTCCCCCTCCTCCTTTAATATCTTTATAATATGAGGCTAACAGTAGCTCTTACTTCATAGCGTTGTTGCATTAAATGAATTTACAGGTACTTAGATTAGTGCCTGGCACATACTTGTCAGCACATGTTAACTATTATTACTTATAATTTATATTTTGCTTCCTTCCAGGAAGAATTTGAGACAGCTTCAAATATTGAACCACATATAAAAGAGGATAATTATGTATATTTTTATTATGTTAAGGATCAGAAACTAATTGGTAGCATGAGGGAGAGAGATAATGTTAAGTATTTGCTAATGTTTTTGAATTAGTTCCTTTATTGACCCCTTAATTGTCTTTGAGATTCCAGGAAGCCAAGGCAAAAAAAGGAATACATGCATTATATAGTTTTCATTGTGAAATGTAAGAAAGTATTCAAGTTAGCCTGTTAAAATAACACCCCCCCAACACACACACACACACACACACACACACACACACACACGCAGGCACACACTCATGCATACACGCAAGCACACTGAACTCAAGAAGAAATTTATGGTGTGAATCCCTATGCTGGAATATTGGAGCCAAGGGATCTGAAGTTATTCTCAGCTGGCATTTAGTACCATCCTCAACTTGGCTTTAATGAGAGCCCATAATGACAGTGGGAGTAATCAGTCAGGGATAAATGGCTGGGAAAATAGCATCAACATCCTCTACATGTTTCCTTCTATGCTCAGCTCACGGTCTCCTTCTCTCCCTCCCTCTTGGCTCAAGAAACTCCCTTGGGGTCAGGGGTTGAGTCCTCTGAGTCACACAAACGGCTTCAGGTGTTTTTCACTGCCTCCCTCCAGCACTGGAGTTGTGTGGAAGGGAGAAGGGTCCCCTGATACAAGAGAGCTCCTGAGATGAGTGGAGAGAGGAATGCTATGAAATAGGGCTAAGAGGGTTTTGAGAAGCCCCCAAATTTGAGCAGGATGATCTCAGTGGGAATGGGTAAGCTCCTAACAAGATAACAACTCCCTGCCCCACATGTTCTAAATTCAGAGAAGAATCTATGGTAAGTAAGCACCCTTATATAAAAATACATAGAAGTCCAGGATGGCCACCAGCCCTCTCCAGGCTGGCCTAGCTAAGGAAGAAGGACTCTGCTTAAGAACCAAAACACACAAAGGCTTTGAACCTATTTCAGTGAATTCATAAGGAGGCTCAGAAGTGTGGGGGGAGGGGGTAGAAAAGGCTGAATTACTCTGCAAAAGAAACAAGAGGAATCTCATGAAAAAGGGCTGAAATCTGTGGCTCAAAATAGCGAGAACACCCGGGGATCAGCAAGAAGATTCCTAATCCGAACCAGCTGGAGAAAACAAGGAGCTCAAAGCCAGAGGCCATGATGAGAAGGAAAGTCTTCCCTGCTCTCCATCCCCACTCCTGGAGGAATCTGGAAAATTTGGAGAAAGAGCACTGGATCTACCATACATCTTGGAATGCATCTTTTTTTTTTTAATGTTTTGTTTATTTCTGAGAGAGAGAGAGACAGCGCGAGCAGGGGAGGGTCAGAGAGAGAAGGGGACACAGAATCCAAAGCAGGCTCCAGGCTCTGAGCTAGCTGTCAGCATAGAGCCCGACGCGGGGCTCGAACCCACGAACCGTGAGATCATGACCTGAGCTGAAGTCAGACACTCAACCGACTGAGCCACCCAGGTGCCCCTTGGAATGCGTCTTTGAACAACTCTCAGCCAGGACCTGAAGAACCGTTGACCTCGGCTGGCACAGTTCACCCACTGGGACCACGGCTGTGGGTGTTGCCCCTCCAGTGCCTTGACTTTAATGAGGACAGCCACCTCCAAAAGAGGGCTCCTCCATATGCACCGTGCAATCTACTTCTCAGCAGCCTAACCGGGTCCTCCTTGGCAGCGAGGGTATTCCATGGGGATCGCTGAAGTGAGGGGCTGGGGAGGAAGAGTGGCAGAGTAAGCACTATAGAGGTTCATTCTCCCTGTCTGGTTCTCACCATGACTCACTGCCATTTACATATGGGTCATAAATCAACCACTTGAGCCAGGATCGGAATACCTTTTGTCCTTTTTGTCTTAGAGCCAGTGATCAAAGGAAGGAGACTTGGTGCCCACTCTCAGGGTGGGAGAGTGGGAGCTCTTCTGTCTGGCTTGAGGAGAAATGGTCCCTGCCCTCAGGGAACTTCAGACTGCCAAGGAGGAGGAAGTGTACACACGGAGGGCACTGCATGCCAAGCAGCCAGTGGGCAGGGAAATGTGGGCAGACGAGCATTGCGCAAACACAGTCTGAAATTAACGGAAGGGGCTGGAGTGGAATCGCTAGCAGTTGACTGGTGTCCAGCAGGAAACAGCTTGTTGGGGCTGGGAATTCTGCGCCTGAGCTGGATTTGGAGGTCAGACAGGCCAGTCCTATACACGGTCCAGTACAGCTCCAGGCATTCATTCACACAACGACAGCTGGCCTCTGGCTTTTGGCAATTCTGGTTTCTCTCCCCGGTTTAACTGCAAGGGTCATCTCCAGCGTGCTCACCACTCGCTTACTAGCCAGAGACCCAAAACAGCCATTCACAGCGTTGGGAGGCAGGAGGCAAACACCAGATGACTATTTACAAAGCTGAAGCTTTTCAGCAGGGTCAAAGGGCATTCCCAGAGTGGCTGGGTGAGGCCCCAGAGAAGCGGCTGCTGGAGGCTGAATCAGCAGTGGGCCTCCCTCTGCTCCTGCCTTCTTCAGAAGGGGCACCTGACCAGGTTCTCCAGGACACAAGATGACCTCCCGTCATTTTGCACAAGGCTTCACAGTTTCCGAAGCTGTTCTGCACCACCAAGTGGAAGACTCATCTGATACGTAAGGAAAGTATCCTTTATATTTTATGAACAAGGAAACTGAGGCCTGAAGGCATTAGAAGGCCAGCCAGCAGAGGCTAGGAGGTCCTTCTCACTACCGCACATTGGCCTCCACATCTCAGCCTTGGACTTCAGGGACCCGGGGAATTAAGGGACTGAGAGTGAATCCATTAAAGGCCAATCCCTCATCTGCATTTCAGTCTCCGCTGTGCACCTTTCCTCTGGAGAAGCCCAAAGAGGGAGGGTGCAGGGAGATAACGTCCGGGGTGCAAGGCTGCCACCCTGGGCGCTCGGCCTCCGGCTCTGGCTCTAGTGCTCCAAGGAAATGGAGAAGCCACGTCCTCTCTCCAAACTGGCTCACCTTTGCCCCAGCCTGGGAGCTGCTTGGAGGCCTGGCGCCCGACTGGGGACCCGGACAGCTGGCGCCCCGCCCCTCCGGAGTCTGCACCCATATAAGGGCAGAGCTTCCGGTCGGCCGGGGCCGTGACGCGCCGGCGGCCACGTCAGCTGGCGGCTGGGAGGAGCGGGCGGCTCTGCACGAAAACAAGTGACGCTGCGCGGGACACGCGCGGGGCGGGGAGGGGACGGGGAAGGGGGAGAGTTGGGGGGGGCGGGGCAGGTTAACCCCTGCGGGGCGGCCAACCCCGAGGGTCGTTCTTGGGTCATCCATGTAAATGTGGGTGCGACCCTGCCGTCGCGGGACTGGGTACTTTCTGTCCGCGGGTGGCGCAGGTCCTGGGCCCCGGTTTGGGTCTGCCAAGTGCTTTCGCTGTCCTTTTAGTCTCCAGGTGCCAGGGATGTGTATTTCACTTGCGAAGATGGGGCGTATTCTTACTCTGGAGACAGACCAGGAGCTTTGCCGTGGAAAGTCGAGAGACCGTCACATCTCTTCTTTCTCATCAACAAACAATGACTCACGCCCCCGTGCCCCCGGGGACCCCCAGAATGCCTCGCTAGGGGCGCCGCTGTAAGGGACTGGTTTCCCTTTTACCAAGCCGCCTCCCATCCACCCCTGCCCGAGCCAAGTCAAATAAAAAGAGGTCTGGCCTGCGGGGCCATCAGAGCAGAAGCCTTAAAAAGGAAGTTTTCCGGATACCTAGTGCCAGGCAGAGGCCTGGAGGCCACAAGGAGAGAAACCCAGGGCTCACATTTCCACCGGGTCTCTTGGGAAGGGGAGGGGGCGGAGGGGCTCCTGTCTGAGTCCAGCTGTGCTCAGGTAAAGCCTGCTGAAGTGTGGCTCTTACAGACCTGCCCCTGTCACCTGAAGTTGTGAGGGAGAATGGGGGGCAGTGAGGAGTAAGGGTTCCAAGTAGGAAGGACGGGCCGGGAGGCAGACAGGGTGTAAGAGAAGTAGGACTCGGGAGAGCCAGAAACTCAAGCGGAGGCTGCGCTGCGGTTGGGTAACCTGGCTGGCCCTTCTGGGAGGAGGAGCTCGGGCCCAGGGGAAAGTCCCCAGGGCCTTCCAACTGTCCCTTCCCACCCACAGTGCTCACCCACCCTCCGTCCCACCCCTGTCTAAGGCCCACTTCCTCTCTTTACTTCCCCTGTGGAGGATGGCGGCGGAGGCTCCCGGCAGCCCACGCTCCAGGCACAGGGAGACCAGGGGTCAGGGGCAGTCAGTGGCCCTCCTTTGCGGCGAATCTGCCCAGGATTCGGCCTTGGCTATGGACGCCATCCTTGACGCCCAGGCTCAGGGTGATTAGTCAAAAACGGCGTTAAGGCTGGGAATTGCAGAGACTGCAGATCACAGAAGAGACCTTGCAGCCTTCAAGGGCCTCCAGCCTCCTGGGGCCGGATGGGACCAAAGCGTCCTGCCCATGGGTGATGAGGGTGGACTTTCACATCTTAGCTCTGCCACTAGCTGTGAGGTCTTAGGCGAGTTTCTAACCTCTCTGAACCTCAATCTCCTTGTCTGAATAATAAGAGTAGGTGTACCTACCTTACCGGTTCTTTTGAGGATGCAGAGTGATCATGTCTATAAAGCAGGCCATACGTATTTGTCTCTTGCACAATATGTGTGCCTCTGACACGTAGAAGCAGTAAGTAGTTGCTGTTATTACCATGAGTTGCAGTAGCGATAACTGAACAAGGCCTCTCTTGGATGCCACTGGGAAAGTTGGCCAGAATTGCCAGGGGCTCAGGGATCCCCTGTCCCTCAGCTCTTTTGTTCCTCTAGTACCTCATCACCTTGGCCACCGCTGCCTCCACTGGGGCCCAGCCTGGCCTTGAAGAGAGAGCAGTGAGCATGGAAACACCATAGTTGTTCATGTGCCGGCTGTGCCTCAGTTTCCTTATCCCTGAAATAAGGAGTATGCTTTCTGGCTGGCTTCTCTTCTTGGGACAGTCAGGGGAATAAAAGTGTGTGAAACTGGGGTGCCTGGGTGGCTCAGTTGGTTAAGCATCCAACTTTGGCTCAGGTCACGATCTCACGGTTCATGGGTTCGAGCCCCTCATCGGGCTCTGTGCTGACAGCTCAGAATCTGGAGCCTGTCTTCAGATTCTGTGTCTCCCTCTTTCTCTGACCGTCCCCCACCCCCACTCTGTCTCTCCCTCTCTCTCAAAAATAAATAAAACATTTAAAAAAAAATTTTTTTAAGTGGTGAAAGGGTGCCCGGGTGGCTCAGTCGGCTAAGCATCCGACTTTGGCCCAAGGTGTGACTTCACAGTGTGAGTTCAAGCCCCACATTGGGCTCTGCATTGACAGTGCAGAGCCTCCTTGGGATTCTCTCTCTGTCTCTCTCTCTCTCTGTCTCTCTCTCTCTCCCTCTGCCTCTCCCCCATTCATGTGCTACACTCACTCTCTCTGAAAATAAATAAATAAACTCAAAGCCCCCAGCTACCAATTCTCTGGTTGGTGACTTCTCCCTCCTGTTCCTCTTCCCACCACCTCCCGCCGACCTTAGTCTCTCTCTTTTCACAGCTGTGGACACTTTGTGTACAGCTTGATCAATGGCTTTCCCTTCATTCCTCAGGATTCACGGCTGTTTAATTCAGGCTTCTGTGATAGACAACTGTGTAGGGCAGGAAATCTGTCTGCTTCCTTTCTCGACACAGTGTCCGGGGCAGGGTGCCTAGTAGGGGCTCAGTAAAAGCTAGTTTCCTTTTGTCTGTCAGCAAATCCTAGGGATGGAGCCCAAGGCAGGTGGTCCCAATGGAATTTGGGGAGGTGGACTTCTGTCCCTTGGCAGGGAGGGAGTGGGGAAGAGAGGAGGGCAAAGGAGGAAAGGCACCATTTGGCCTCAAGGACAAAGCGCAGCATCACCACCAGCGGTGGTTCTGAGTGGTTTCACTCTAGGTCCCCAAGGCTGAGAGAAACCTCTGAAAGCCTCGAGCCCCTGCGCTCCCCTCCTCTTGGAGGTGGGGGCGGGGAGAGCAAATGTCAGGCTAAAAGGGAAGTGCTCGGGCCACAAGTTCTGCTTCCTCACAGCTGCAGCGCTAACCCAAGCCCCTCGGCCCTCCCAGACCCACACCAGGCCCAGGTTCAAGAGGAACGAGAGGTGCTGGCTCGGGGAAACTGAGAACAGCTGTCTTCCTGCTGATTGGCTTCAGATGAGGTTGGCTTGATCGCACCCTCCCCTCTGGTGACCAAAGCCCTGCACACAGCCAGGCTTCTGTCTGGCCAGCCCCTGCCCCTGGGCCAGCTGGAGCCCCACCCATGTCCCTGGGGTGCTCTGCCGCCACTGAGGCAGACCCGCCCTCATCGTCACTGGGCGACCGGCTCCCAGCTCAGCCCCTGGGTGCTCGGGGCTGCTCCTCTGCTGTCTGGACACCAGCCACCCCCAGTGCAGCTCTCTGCACGCTCACTTCCTACCACCCGGGCTTCTGCAGCGGGCCTTGCCCACGGTGGGAGGAAGCAGCTTCTATAAGAAGCTGGGCGGTCATGCTCCGGGAGGGCTGGCTTTCCACGTAGGGGAAAGGATGTGAGTCAGAAGCCCTGCGTTCACTGCCACTCAGCAACCTCTCTGAGCCTCAGTTTCCTCCTCTGAGGGCAGTGAAGCCCGCTTACAGAGTGGCCGTGGGGATCGAGAAGAGATGTGGCTGTGAAGGCTCATGATAAACAGTGCCAGCACAAGCGTTATTTCCGCCTGTCACCGCCACCGAGCCCAGGGCACCACGACCTGCCGACTCTGCGAGGGGCCGTCCTTTCCCCAAACCCAAATAGTCTCCCCTCCTTGGGCAGCTGAGTGCCTCTCACGGTGTCTCCTCAGGTGCCCATGTACTCACGCTGTGGCGCAGACCGGTACACCTGTTGCTTGTGGGGCACGGCAAATATCCTCGAGTTTTTTCCATGGTCTGTGTGCCTGTCTTATCTGGTCCTGCCCGTTCCTGGCATCATGAGACTAAAAGCTTGCTCCTTGTTGATCCACGGCTGGCAGGTACCTTTCTGTTCCCCCACAGCACAGGGCGAAGTAAGTGTAGGGAATCAAAGTGTGTAGTTTGGAGAGGGCACACAGCCAGACGGCTCCTTGGGGCAAAGCTTTATTTCTACCACTTGGGACTTGATAGACAAATCAGTCTCTGGCTATAGAAGGGTTTTGTGTATTTTCCTCATGAATTGAGCTAATTTGGGATTCACTGGGCATTCAGGAAGGCAGCTGCCTGCCCAGGGAGCCCAGGCAGAACTGGGCCCTCAGGAGAGAGACTGGGGAAATCTCTCCTTTTAGAGAAGGACAAAAGTCTCAGGTTTTCAGCTCTCCGTGGCTGTTCTCCCCAGCTGGTCTAGCCTCAGAGGTGTGGCAGAGGGCACGCGCCTCGGCCCCCAGCGGCTCCCTGTCTGAAAGCTGTCATGCCTGTGTTGCTGAGGCAGATGAGCCTTTGAGGTGGGAAGCCCCGTTCCAATAAATACCCTACTGCCCCAGGGAGCAGAAGGTTCTAGAAAACACGGCATATCTCTATGCCCAGCTTATCAAGCCAACCTAGAACTGGGTGGGACAGAGAGGTGTTTTGAATCTCCCTCCAAAGGTCCAGAGAAATTTCCCTGGGGCTGATCATTGTAACAAGAGCCTTCCGCCCTCCCGCCCCACCATGCAGCAGTCTGTGCAGAGTGGTCAGATGGAGTCAGAATTATGTAATGAGGAGTCAAGGGTTTGGGCTGCTGTGTCAGACTGCCTGAGTTCAAATCTTAGCTTGAACAAGTTCCTTACTAGCTCCCGTGCCTCAGTTTCCTCATCTGTAAGGTGGGAGTTACAAGAGCATCACATATGATTGTTTGCAACTATTGAGGCAACGGGGCACACTTAACACTTAGGGCTCAATAAATGCTGTCATTATAGGACCTTCCTCGAGAGGCCTTCTAATCCATTTCTCTGCTATTATAAAATGAAGCTCTCTCCGATTCTGATGCCACTGAGTCAGGCCAGCATATGTACAGATATTTCTCCTGGCCTCTGAACTCCATGTTTAGCAAGAAGAGAAGGCTCAGCCCCCGTGGACTGTGAAAACCTCAGGAGGGTCCACCACCAATGGGGTGATATCAGCTACTCTGGGGGCCTGGAAGGTGGAAGGTCTGAGAGTTTTTTCAGTGCAAGAAACCTTCCTGGACAAGTGTCTCCGACCTGATTCATTCAGTCCCTTACCAGCCAACTGTGTTTTATACTGATAGTGTTTATCTCCCAGAACCTTCACGTTTATTGTGCTATTTAATCCTCACGATGATCCCACAGGGTAGGTTGAACTTCTCAGAGGGGCCGGCTGGGACCGGTTCTCCACTCCCAACCCCTGCTCTAGCAGGCCACTGGGGGCTGAGGAGGGGCCCACCGGGCATGACCCCTGGGCCGCCCCACAGCTGCGAGGTGGCTCCAAGGGGGTAGAGTTCAGGGCCCCACAGTGACAGGGCGACTTAATAACAGATTGGTTCAGTGGGTGATTTGGGGCAATGTGTAGAGAAAGGGCTCATCCTCTACCCTCTTCAAAGACTCCCTCCCGGGGCGCCTGGGTGGCTCAGTCAGTTAATTGGCTGACTTTAGCTCAGGGCATGATCTCGCAGTTTGTGAGTTCAAGCCCTGCATTGGGCTCTATGCCAACAGCTCAGAGCCTGGAGACTCCTTCGGATTCTGTGTGTGTGTGTCTCTCTCTCTGCTGCATCCCGACTTGCATGCTCCCTCTCTCTCTCAAAAATAAATAAACATTAAAAGAAAAAAATTAACAAAGACTCCCTCCTAATGCCTGACCTCCCAGAGTATAGAAGTACTGGGTGCAATTGTTAGAACCAAGATTGAAGAAGAGGTGAGTATTTTTTATCCTTCAAACAAGAAACTCTGGGTGCCCTGGGGGGGTGGGGGGGCATGGGGGGCACAGTGCTGGCCTGGACATCCAGAGAGCTCCCTGACCCCAGGTTCATCCTGAGCTGACTTTGACTGTGGGACTCTGGGAGGTCAGTCCTAGGCACCTGGGCAAGGAACAGAGTCCTGCCTTCTTCACAGGCCAGGGGGGCCGAGCTCCTGGTCCCAGCCCCAGCTCTCCAGCAAGGAGTGAGGAGCCAGGAGCCCATGACATGTTGGGCTCTGTCACCAACTCGCTGGGCCTCTGTCCCTCCATTATAAAGTGAGGGTGTCAGACCAGCTGTGTGCTTAGGCAGCCTGTGATGGCCTTCTCTGTGCAATAGGGCCCCAGTTCCTTCCATCTTCTGTCACTTTGTCAACAAACCTTCAGTTTGTTGGCCTCCTTTGAGTCCTTTTAAAGGCTTTTTTTTCCAATTTCATTCAATTTAACATTCTCTGAGCAACAAGTTATAGGCCAGACATTGAGCTGACGACTGGGAAATCAACAGTGGTCAAGCTGGCCATTGTCAAGGTTCTTGCTGTTCAGGGGGAGACAGCCAAGCACACCTGTAATGAGACCAGAGCCTCTGGAAGCTCCCACCCACTCAGAGAGTGTCTCCCTGAAGACACTTCCGCCTGGGGAGAAAGTCACCCCCTTCCAGGAGGAAGAAGAGAGGGGGTTAATCATCTCTGTCAGCCAAACACTGTGCTATGTCTGTGCGACTGCTTTCCATCCTTATAAACACTTCTAGATAAGGATTAAGCCCATTTCACAGATGAACAAACTAAGACTCAGGGTGCTGAAAACCATGCTATGGGGTCGAGCTAAGACTCAAACAAGGATGCCTGATGCCGGAGCCAAAGCTCTTTCCACCCAGCTAACAGAACTGGAAGGGCAGGAACAGCGAGTCTTGGACAATGGCTGAGGATCTGGGGCCCTGTTGGCCTCTCTGGATCCTCCTGGTCCCTCCCTCTCTGGCCAACTGGAGACCTGCCACTTTAAGAGACACAGCCCCTTTGAAAGGGGCTGGTTTCCATCCATTTTTAATGGCCCAGCTGCTGTGGCCTCTCTGCCTCCCTGTGGGCTGACCCGAGAGAGTTTCTCTGCAACCGAGCACCACGCTCTGGCCTGTCAATGTTTAATTGCTGCAGGACGCTTATCTCGGTTACCCAAGTCGTTTAGATTACCCCGGCAGAGACCTGGGCATCGGGGGAGGCGGCAGATGGCAGACTGTACCCTGCAGAGGGAGGAGGAGGGGTTCTGGAGCGAGAAGGGCAAGGAGGCAGGAGATGGGGAGGATGGTTGGGGAGATACTGTAATGGGG
The DNA here is from genome assembly GCA_017311185.1 of Proteles cristata cristata. Lineage (NCBI taxonomy): Eukaryota > Metazoa > Chordata > Mammalia > Carnivora > Hyaenidae > Proteles > Proteles cristata. The sequence goes on from JAESUZ010004369.1 coordinate 396,163, forward strand.
ACAGAAACCCAGCTGCACTTGTATGTGGCTCTGGCCGTGTCCTCCTCCACCCGCCTCTTCTCAGCCACCCCCAGCAGCGAGCATTCAGGGTCTGCCCGCTGAACACTGTCAGAGCCTTCCTGGGAGACCCAGAGCACAGAGGGCAGGAATGGGTGCATATCTGTAGAGCTTACACAGGGACTTCCGTTGAGCCCATTCTAATGGTCTCTGAGCACCCGAATCTGCTTATTTTCAGGGGGAAGACACACCAGTATTTGTCACTCTTAGGAACTGTTCAAAACAGGACTTTGAGTGCTCCAGGGACATGGAATCTTGCAGAGGTCACTCTTGCCATACCTTCGGCAGAACCCCGCCATAAACCCATGAGTGGAGGGTCCCCATGCTCTGGGGCCAGGCTCTAGGGTACCCTGAGGGGGGAGGAACAGGTCCCAGTGCCTCCCCCCAGGGTCCACGGAATGCCTGGAGCACATAGTCAAGGTCTATTTGGGGAGTAGAACGTCATGGTTCAGACATCGGACCACAGGCCACTCAGATGTTATTTACAGACCCTGTCTAATGACCCAGCCTCCAAGCTGGGAGGGAGGGCATGGCCTTGCTGCTGTCTCCAATTTCTCTTGCGCTCTGATTTTCTCACACCCTGTCACAGTCCCTCACCTTCCTCCCTTCTTTTCTAGCCAGGAGCACCCGGTGCCCCTGTATCTGATGTGTCGCTCTCAGCCGGGAGCCAGGAGAGAGTGCTCTCAGGACAGAAGCAGAGGACTGGGAGCAGGACAGAGGCCCAACCCCCAAGAGAGGAGAGGTCTCCCAGAGTGAAATTGACCTGGCCCTGCCCTCCAGGGGAGACCTCTGTGGGAGGCTGTGGGGAACAGGGACAGGGAAGGGAGATTCCATAATTATTTTGCTTCTAATTCAAGCAAGAAGTTAAGTGGCTGAATGGATCGAGATTGGCCCAGCGTATCATGTGAATATCCAGAAGCCGAGATCCTTGCTTCCCGGGTTAAGTTTCTGAAGGTTGAGCTTGTAGAGACTGGGAAATCTCAAAGGACACTCCAAAGACCCTCTGTTATCAGGATCGAAGGCATGACAGAGATGGAGCTAGGTCTCTCTGTGCTCTGAAAAACTCATGGGACTTCATGTGCTCTGGGGGTTTCCATGCTGGCAGAATGCCCTCCGCGCCACCTCTTCCTTTGCCCCCTCACCATACATGCTGGGCCTGCCACCAACCCCACTTACCACTTCACACCCTTTACCCCACCATGGCCCAAGCCATGTGATGTATATAATAATAATCCCTGCCTCAAAATGGTGTGAGAATTAAATGAGATAATCCTTATGGAATGCTTAGAGCAGCGCTGAGCACATAGTCAACACTCAATACATGTTAGCTGTAATTACGAGAGGTCGTGGTCAGAGGAAATAGGTGGATGCCTTCGCTCCAAGGTCAAGGCTGTGTACTCCCTTGCTCCACAGTGAATCCCCATATGATAGAGCTTCTGTCAATGGAGGGAACCTCTCTGTTGAGCGCTTGTTGGGCCCTAGCAGACACTAAGCCCCAAACATAACTGTGTTCCATGTGCTTTTCTTCCCCAAAGCCACAGACTCATGAATTACTGAGAACCTTCTGTGTTCTAGGTTCTGGCCGACGAAGGTGAGTAAGACAGGGTCTTTGCCGTCAGCAAACTCGAAGTCTATTCAGGGAGGCAAGAATGATCCTGGAGGGGGCCCAGTGAAGACGCTTCAGCCCCTGTGGCCATCGAGTTCTCACATCACTGGCCTGGCCGCTGGTGCTCCTTAGAGCCAAAGGAAGGGGGAGAGGGGGGCCAGGAGTGGCCCAGGGAGCTCTGCTGGCTAGAAAAGGGCCTACAGGAGGGGCGGAAGTGGCAGAGGCAAAAGGGAGGGAGTGTTGGGAGGGGAAAGTGTGCAGCATGTCCTGGGCCCCATGATCCCTGCTCTGTGCAAAGTGGCTCAATATTCAGGTAGCAGGTGGAAAACGACTCAACCCTCAACCCGAGCTCACGAGCTCACGTGGGATTGTGGGATTGTCAGGGCTTGCTCTGCCTGGGGCCTCTGAGAGTCCCCGGAGGGCAGGGGACAATCTTCCTGATCTCCAGAGGATTGCTGTTCTCCCTCCCTGCACTTCCCTCCCTGACCACGAGATCTTATCAAGGAGGGCTTTGGCCACTCAACAACTATTTGCTGAAGCACTTACTATGCATTAGGCATTGTTGTAGGTGCTGGTGATACAACAGTGACTAAAACAGACAACATATCCATTCCTAGTGGAAGGGGTGGGGGTGGGGTGGGGGAAGGTCAGATACTAAACAGGATAAGTGAGTGGCATATACACATAATGTATCAGATTGCATTGTGAGAAGGGCTGAGGAGGAAAGTGAAGAAGGGGAGGAGGTGAGATTCGAGATAGGGTGGCTGGAATGTGAGAAGGTCATGGTCTCTGCCCCAGGGGGTCACCTTAGTGGCTTGTTTGAACCTCCAGGGGGAGCTATAGAAGGCAGATGTGGGGTGGGGGTGGGGGGTGGGGGGGCTCACCTCCAGGACTCTGATTTAGCAGGCCTGGGGTTGGGCCCAGACATGGGAAGCCATGAAAGCGTTGCTTTCTTAGGAAACCAAGTCTAACTAAGAAGGATGACATTGGCTTTTCCCCCTAGGAAAGCCCTGCGGGAATCCCAGGAAAACTGGACAGGGGTGGCTACCGCAGTGCCGCCCAGGTTTTAAGCTGTGGGGGGATCCTCACACGCCACTCCTTCTTCCTGGGGCCGAGGCCAATGCCCAGCCTCTCCAGAGAAAAGGACGAGTTTGGAGTTCCCGGCCAAACCCTCGAGATGCAGCTGGGTTGGGCTGGAAGAAGGGGAAAATCCAGTTTGAGGACAGAAGCCTGTTTTGGGGTTTTGTCTCCTGAGTCAGTTCTGCCGCCCAGGGGCAATGAGGAGCGGCCCGGCCCGGCCCGAATGCCGCTGCCCCAGTATTTTACAGCAATACCAGCCCACTCCTGGGCAGTCTGAGGGGCCCCAACTTCTAACAGAGGGGAGACCTTCCCCTCTAGCAAAACTTTCCAGGATGATTATTCCACAAGGTACTTTGTGAATACTGACTTTGTGCCAGATCCCATTCTGGGGGCTGAGGATACAGCAGAGAGAAAAATAGGCAGACCCTCTGCTCTCTTAGAGCTTATAGTCCAGTGGGGGAGACAGACACTGAACATGATGATAAATAAAATCTAGATTTCTAGCCATGATAAAGGCTAATAAAGAGAGAAAGGAGTTAGAAAGTGTTGGTAGCAAGTATATTATTGAAAGTTTTGAGGGAATGGGGTGACAATGCCCCCCAGAAAGGGCTGCATAGAAAAGGTGATTTGAGTGAAGACTTCAAGTAAGCAAAGGAGTCATAAGTTTCTGCAAGAGTAGAATTCCAGGCTGAAGAAATGGCAAGTTCAAAGGCACTGGAGCAGAGACGTGCGTGGCAGGGTTGAGGTCCAGCACGTTAGTCTTATGACTGGAGCGAGGAGGAAAAGGAGGAAAGCAAAGAGATGGAATCAGACGTGGCGTCGACTAAACACAGAGGGCCCTACAGGCCCTAACAAGGACTTGGGCTTTTACTCCCAGTGAGGTAGGAAAACCAAAGGAGAATTTTGGCAGAGGAGTGACTGGATTTGACTCACATTTTTAATGGATCACCTCTGGCGGTTGTGTTGAAAGCAGATGATGTGGAACAAGAGCGGCAGCAAGACCAAGTAGGAGGCCATCGAAACATGTCCGTGAGGAATGACGGTAGAGTCTGGAATGGACCGTTAGCAATTGGAAGAGAAGTAGTTGGATATTTTAAAGGAAGACCCTACTGGATTTGCTGATGGACAAAACAAATGTTGTAAGAAAAATTCTCTGTGTGTATATGCCAGGTGCAACATGAAATCCTTTATGTGCAAATCATTCCAATTTTGCAATAATCATTTTAGTGAGGGTCCATTGTTACATGCATTTTACAGGTCAGGAAACTGACAGAGAGGCTCAGTAACTTGAAAACCCTCTCAGCTAGCAAGTGCCAGAGCAGGTATGTAAACCCAGTCTTCCACAGAAAGCAAACCCTGAGCGCTCAGCAGCTCACTGTGACAGTCCCATCCATCTGTCCACGTGCAACTCTCTGCTGCACCTCTACCCTGCATCAGGCAGTGGACTTGATGTTGGGGATGCGAAGATGAGTAAGAGACAGTGCTTGACCTTGGAGAATGCATGGTTTGAAGAAGGAGATGGATAGGAGTGGAAATAAGGACAGTTATAAGGATACGTGTGCAGAGTTCTGAGCCCTCAGAGGACTGGGTAACTGTGCAGGGAATAAGTCACTTCAGACGAGAAGGTGTGGGGCTGGCGCTGGAGTAGGGGAAGAAAAGGGGTTGGAAAAGCATTTCTGGCTCAGGGCTCTGTGCGTGCCAGGGCACAGAGGTGGAAAGGAGTCTGGTGCACCCAGAGAACTGCACGGGCAGTGGGGAGGCTGGGCACGTAATAGGGCCTCAGGCCTGCCCAGGAAAGAGCTCCTTTGAAAGCCAGCAGAAATCATGGCAGGGTCCCCAGGGGCAGAGATTCAATCAGATCTGCTTTCCAAAGATGGTGCTTTGTGCGGCAGGCGGGTGCCTGGGAGACGAGGACGTAGTTCTCCCTGCCTCAGGATGACGCTGCTCGCCATATCTGGTAAGGCCATGAGAGCCGGTGTGCGTTTCCAGGAAACCTTTCCATGCGTGCGTGTGTGTGTGTGTGTGTGTGTGTGTGTGTGTGGTTTCTATAAATACACTCTTACACGGCACTTGGCTAGAGTGTCACACAGAGCCGTGGCAGCATCTTGCCACACTCCCCGAGCTGCCTCTACCCACCCCCCTGGCGAGGCTCAGCCCCATTAAGCACCACCTTTCATCACCCAGAGGGCAGGGTTAGGATCTGACCCGTCTCCCCATGTTTCCCCTAGACGGCCAAGGCCAATGTCTGAACTGCAGAATGAAGGATGTGAGTTTGGCCAAAGAGGGAAACGTGGAGGCTGTTTGACTCCCCAGTGACAAGGGTGGAAAGGGGAAGTGGGTTTGAAAACCTAACCCCCCTCTAGTGGTTCAGGGACCATCCTGGTCGGAGGTAGTGAGTGGATGAGATGACCCTCGTCCCATCCATGGGAAGCTCCATGACCTTTAAGTTAGATTAATGAGACACAAAACAGAGAAAGACAATCTCTATGTATATGTACGTGCGTGTGTATATCTAGAGATACAAACGTGTACATGTAGATACAGTATACACAAGTATATGTGTATAAATACACATGTATACCCACATATGTGTACATATGGAGAGAACGGCAAAGAAGGCACAGGAAACAGGGACAGAGACAGACAGACAGAGACAAAGAGATGGGGCAACCAAATGTGGGTTTTAAGCATGGTGATCTTCAAAGTCCTGGCTAGGGTGGACCTGCTAAAATAGGGTAGAATGGACACTGACGTGCCCGGAGTCCAACCTGGTTCCCCTTCCACATCCCCAGCTCAGAAAAGTGTATCAGCTTTTCCCTCTCTTGTCAGCTCTGGAAAAAAAGCCAAATGGAGGGGGACAGCCAGACAGAGAAAACCCAGACTCAGGGATTCGCAGAGTGAAGCTCCCTCCCCAAGGGCTTACTCACCCCTTCTGTGCCAGGCTGGGGCGGAGGGGGGGCAGGAGTCTCACGTTCCTGATAGCTCCTTTTGAGGCTGAGCCCCGTCCCAGCGGTCAGGGCCTGGATCTGGGAGGGCACCGGGCACCCGCCTCTCCTCCACAGCACCAGGACCTAGCATGTCTCACCAGGCAGCCAGGGGGAGCCCGGTGTCAGCCAGGAGCCACAGGGACCTTGGGAGACTCCCATACCTTGGGAGACTGCGGAGTCCTGTTTGCGTGACTTCAGAGTGAGGGATATGGTCCTCTCCCTCTTGGGTCCCAGTCTCCTCATCTGGAAAATGGGAATAAAACATCTGCTACCGTGTGATCTCCCTTATACATGGAACAAGAGCAACCAAACACCAAGTTCCTAAATACAGAAAACAGACTGGTGGTCCCTAGAGGGGCAGGGGGCTGGGCAGCGGGCAAGGCAGGTGAAGGGAGTTGAAAGGTACTTCCAGTTACGAAAGAGAGAAGTTATGAGGATGTGATGTACGGCAGGGGGCTGCAGCTAATGCTACTGCATCATATATTTGAAAGCTGCTAAGGAGAGCGGATCTTAAGAGCCCTCATTCTGAGAAAAATAGGTTTTTTGCAACTGCGTATGGTGATGATGTTAACTGTCCCTATTTGGGATATAGACAAATATCAATATCGTTATGTTGTACACCTGAAACTCATACTTTATATGTCAATTACACCTCAATAAAATTAATTTTTATCTATTTTTGAGAGAGAGGTCGAGCAGGAGAGGGGCAGAGAGGGAGACAGAGGATCAGAAGTGAGCTTCGTACTGACAGTGGTAAGCCAGATGAGGAGCTCGGACTCACAAACCATGGGATCATGACCTGAGCCGAAGTTGGATGCTCAACCGACTGAGCCACCATGGCGTCCCGATAAAACATTTTTAATTAAAAAAAATCTGCTCTCCCATTTTACAGATGATGGAGCTGAGACACAAAGAGGTTGGGTAATGGGCCCATGGCACTGTCTTCCCCGGGATTTGGGCCAGGCAGTCTGGCTCTGGATCCTGTGCCTTTCATCACAATTTCTCTTGCCTGTCTGGGTCGCCAGCCTCACAGAAGGCCCCCTACAGTGCAGTGAAAGATTTTTGTTCAAGAGTGTAAGGCTACAATATCTGCATAAGATCATCCACTTGAACTCTAAGCTTGAATCCAAATTCCTTCATCTTCACTGACTTTGGGTTGAAAGACAGTGGCCTCTGTGTCGAGGCTGAGGTGGGGCAAATCTTGAGGTTGCCCAAAACTTCACGTGCAGGGTCTATACCACAGTATGAATTCCCCTTCCCTGCACATGAGAAAACAAAGGCAGTAAAAACTCACAGCCTTAGCAAATTGAGATGGTTGAAGACAATCTAGAACTTGGCAGAATTTTAATTAAATGCTCAAGATCTAAATCATTACGCATTGAGCACTTTTTAAAAAGCCCGTCTGATTCTTGCGGTTTAGGGACTCTTTTTTTTTTTTTTTTAAATATTTTTATTTATTTCTAGGAGAGAGAGAGAGACAGCGTGAGCAGGGGAGGGTCAGAGAGAGAGGGAGTCACAGACCTGAAACAGGCTCCAGGCTCTGAGCTGGCAGTCAGCACAGAGCCCGACGCGGGGCTCGAACCCACGAACCGCGAGATCATGACCCAAGCGAAAGTCGGACGCTTAACCGACTAAGCCACCCAGGCGCCCCGGTTTAGGGACTCTTAATAAAAGTTTCTGAAATGCACAAACAAGACAAAACAAGGCAAAACCCCCAAACCGAACATCTGCTCCGCTTACCTCTCAGACCTGCTATGAGAGGGGATTAAGGTGACAGCACCGAGGGGATTCTGTAAACTGCGCGTGACTGGCCCGTGTGCCCCAAACTGGCGCTTGCTCTCATGGCCCCCCTGGGATCCTAACCGCGGCAGGACGGAGAGCGGGCCTGAGTGTGCTTTCTTAGAGGTGTGCCTGAGTCATGTGTCCCCAGTGCCCAACTGGGGACTGCCTGTCTCCCTCATGGGTTTGTGTACAGAATGTGGAGTTGGGATAACCATTGGGAGGGGCCATCAGAGGACAAGAAGGGGTCTTCAGGAAGCCCTGCATCTCCCGGCCCAACCCAACTACCCACATCCCCAGACTCCTCCGGGGCCCTCGGGTCTCCAGGCAGAAGCACTCCGGGGAGCGTTGGGGAGCAGGCCACTCGGTGTTCCCCAGCTCCCATACCCGGAGTGCCCAGAGTGGAACCTTGGCAGAGGGGACCGGCAGGATGTGAGGGGGGCCCCAGAGGGCAGACCTGGTCCCGACGCCTGCAGGAAGCCTCCCGCATGGGCCTGTTTGTGAAGTTGGCCTTCCCCGCCATGGGCTATAAAACCCACAACACCATGATAACGAAACAGTTACTGCGCACTGAATGCCATCTACATGCCAGGCACGGTGTCAGACACCGAACACAGCTCAAGTCTAAGCCTCCCAACAGTCCTGTGAGTGGCTGTGCCCCAGCTTAGAGGTCAGAAAGCTAGGGTCCCACAAGGGGAAGTCCCATGACCAAGGTCACACACGGTAGTGTCATCCAGGTGCCAGCCTTGGAAGTCTGTGTCCTTGGATAATGACCTCTCCAGGGAGGATCTATGGTCAATGGAAGTGAAGTACAGCGTCTTCAGATCTCCCCGAAAACGGGGATTGCCTCCATCACGTTGAGTGGAGAGCACCCTCAGGTGCAGAGCATCACCAAGTTGTGGCCAAGTTGTGGCCCAGGGAATTATCCAGGCCCCTGACTGTCTGGAGAGACACCATGGAAGAGAAGGGGGGGTTGCAAGAATTTGGGGGCGGGGGTCCAGTAGCGGTGACAGTCATACATACATGTTCCGTAGGGCCAGGGAAGTCGCCCAGGCACCTGGAACAGAAGAGTTCTGATAAATGCAGTTTATCATGCATTGTTGTACACGCATCACCTCTTTCGCTCCTCCTAACGATTCCAGATTGTTCTGTGATTATCTCCACCTAGCAGATGAAGCTGGGGCTTAAGTGACCCGCCAGGGACACATGGCGAGGCACTGATAGAGCTAAGATTCCAACCCAGGGCAGCTCCAGAGCCACCTTTCCCGGACCTTTGTTGGCATCTCCCACCACCCACCTCTCCGCCCAGTCTGACAGACAGAGAAGTCCTTCAAGCTGGGCTCTAGCTCTCTTTGTTCTGGTGCTGCATTCGTGGGCACCACTAGGAGGGGAGGGGTGACTCCAGCAAGTTCCCAATACCAGCCTTAATGATAGCCTCGTGCTGAACATATTGGCGTTCTTTCGGCTCCTCCACTGCCAGTGTGTCTGGGGGTGTGAGTCGGGACCCCGGAAGTTAACCGACTCTGGTACCTGAAAAATCAAACAAAAAACAAGTTCGAGACCTGTCAAGCTAAGTCAGGCCCTGTTGTTTTCACCAAGGTTCTGCCTCGGGCAGTGGGGTAGTGGCAGGGGCAGAAGCATCTAAAGAACCTGTTAAGGCTTGGGACGTACAATCAGAGCTCTTTGCTGTGTGTCCTGAGGTAAGTTGCTTAACTTATCTGAGCTTCATTTTCTGATCTACCTCACAGAATAAAGGTAGGTTTGCCCTAGTCATCACTGCCACTAGATGTGCCCGCCTGGCCCACTGGTCCCAATTCCCTCCAGGACAGGAATCGCAGTGGGGCCTTGTTCCTGTCACTTGCCTAGACTCTTTCTCTGCCTCCTTCAGGTGTCCATGTAGCTGGCCCTCCCTGCTCCCTTTCCCATCAAGAGACTGCTGCAGGGCTTGTCACTCTGTGGTGATTGTCCAGTGCCAGCCCTGTTCTGTAAGCTCTTTGTGTCCCCAACCTGGGAAGGACTGTCACATAGCTTAACAGTAAGCGTTTAATAGGGGACATTCTGAGGAGTCAGGAAGCAAGAAGAGAGCCAGCCGCTGACTGGGCGGTGGAAAGGCCCTTACACTTTGTCTACTTGGCAGAGTGAATTCCCCTTCTCTGTCCCCATGGGGGCCTAAGACCTTTCTCAAAACAGTCTGGCTTGTCTTTGGTAGAATTTCATCCTGCAAGCTGTTCTCTCCTGCATTTCCTCAGGGGCGGACCGCACTGCGCCCCGGGGCAGAGGCCATGCTTCGAACTTGTCCCGTCAGACCGGCCCACCCTGGCAGGGTCCACTCCCCGGGCTCAGCGCTGACGGAGCCCAGGCCCAGGCGGGCTGATCTGACTTGAGCAATTTCTTGCCTCCGGGCAAGACCGGGATCTCGCTGAGCTTTTTGTTCTGTGTTTTGCGTTGTTTTGGTTTCCCTTCTTGTCCAAGAACCTAGGAGCTGTTTTACTACCGTTAACCCCTTTCCTCTGGCCGGAGAAGCAAGGGACACTTCTTCCATCCTGGGCCCAGTTAACTGACTGGAGAGCAGGAGCAAGGGTGGGGGGAGCGGGGATGCACAGGGGTCACTGGCTGGCCTGCCCCTAGGGGCTTTCTCCGGGAACCACCTGAGTGGGTCCTTCCCATCCTGGGACCTAGAGAGTGACTCCTTTCCAAGCTGAACCCAGAGGCAAGTGGTTCCAGATCCTTGCCCAGCACTGGGGAACCCCCTCTCCAAGCGCAGGAAGCATGCTGCCTGGCCACTGCCTGGAACCCAGGACCTGGACTGACAGGAGAAGCCCCACCCCTCCACTCGGGACAAACCCAGGGGCACACAGAGCCGTCGCCCCCACATCCAGCCTGTGGCAGGCTCTGTGCGCTCAAGTCCTTCCATCCACACACACACCCAGGGGGAGTCAGCCGGTGAGAAATGGTGACTGGCTTTAAATAAACACAATCAGCTATTTTAGGCCTCTGGAACCCGGTGCCTTTTCCTGGGCTGCCAGACACACCTTGCTGGGAGCGACACCTGTTGCGACTTGCCAGGCTCCCAGTCTCGCCGCTCAAACCAAAACAGAGGCCGGGCTCCCCCTGCTGGTGGATCTGCGCACCCGCACCAGGTCGCGGGAATGCAAATACGCCAGGGAAAACACCTCTGTACTGGGCTCTGCGGAGATACAGAGACAAAAAAGAACAGTTCCCGTCTCCTCTCTCCTGGTCTTCCAGGGAACCAGACTGACTTGCTTCCATTCATTCTCCCAAAGGCAGGATTCACCTCCCTGCGGTGTGGAAGGAAAGATGAGGCTCAGAGAGTTTCAACGACTCTCCCAGGATCACACAGCAAGTTGGGGCGTCATGTGTCAGAACCAGCCAGGAGGCAGATGTGCCCACGGAGTCCTCACAGCGTCTTCTAATCTCCGTTGGCCAAGGCCTCCTCCTTACTATGGTCTCCCTGGCGGTACAGTGGCCAGCGCCACACCACTGACACCATCAGGGCTCCATGTGACATGTCTGAAGAGCAGCCCCTCACACTCAGTGGCATGAGCAACCCTGAGGTGGCTGTGCAACACGGAAAGCCTCTTTGAAGGAGCGTGAGGAGCCATTTCTACATCCGAGGTCCAGTCGGTGAGCATCTAGGCCAAAGTTAGGGGGTCCTGTGGGAGGAACCAGGGGTCCAGGAGAAGGCGCCTGCCATGGCCCTCCTGAGAGGGAGCTCTCAATCATGGGAAAGACGGGCCAGCCGGACCTATGAAGAAATCACATCTTCAGGCAGGGAGCCACACTGAATTTACACATGAAGGTGAAGTGGCCCCAAGGCTAAAGGTTGGGGGACTCCTGAGGCCAAGGCCAAGATGGCGTCTTTGGCAGAGAGCCAGGCCTGGATCATTCCCTCCATGTCCAGAGTCTCCTATATCATCTTTCCCTCCACACCCAGCCTCTCCGGGATTACAGGGGGCACTTGCTTGTCGCTTTAGCAAGGGCCCCCTCTTCTAGAGAACAGGCATGTTGAGACGGTGTCCATGTCCTGCTTTTCTTGGGCCTGGGCCACCCTGGTCTCACTTCTCCTGGACATCCCTGGGTTCCAGGCGGAAATAAGTCCTAATGGCTGACGGCAGCTCACAAAGGAGCTTTCTCTTTTCAGAGCTGCTGCCTAGGGATCCAGGGGTCTCCCTTCCTACCTGGTCCTGGCTCTCTGCCCCTGAGGCCAGGGCGATATGAGGCATGTGCGGGTGAGCCCCAACCTGACCCCGTGTTATTAGTCATCACACCCCTCCAGCCTCTGGACCTCTTGCTACGTTGATTTGGTGGTGACCACTGGGGTCACTGACACCACAGTCCCCCAAGCTCAGTCTCCTCCCCTGGGAGAGGACTTCCTTCATGGCACACCCTCCTCACCCATTCTGCTGTGTGGACAAGATCCCTGAGCAACAAGTTCCATTATGGACCGTGGGTAAATCCTGTTTACTGCAGCATGATAATTACAGGACAAGGATTCAGAACCAGATAGGCTGGGATCTGAATCCCAGTCTAACCTGTTACTCTGTGTTACCTTGGGCAATCTGCATCACCTCTCAGAACCTCAGTTTACAAATCTGTCAGCAAGGGTAATACGGTTGACCCTTGAACAGCTTCGGTGGGGGGGGGGGGCGGGGTTAGGGGCCAACCCCCCACACAGTCAAAATTTTGAGTATAATGTTTGGCTCCCTAAAACTTAACTATTAAGAGCCTACTGTTGGCCAGAAGTCTTACAGATAACACAAACAGTCGATTAACCATTATTCTGTATGTTCTATGTGTTCTAACAATAAAGCAAGCTAGAGAAAAGAGAGTGTTATTACACAAGTCACAAGGAAGAGAAACTACATTTACAGTACTGGAGTGTATTTATGAAAAGAAATCTGTATATAGGCAGACTGGTGCGATTCAAAACCAATGTTGTTCAAAGACCAACATCCCAAGTTGTACAGCACAGGGCAGTGCAGCAACGGAAGGGGGTAATGAAGTGACTCCAAGGAGTATGTCTCCTGGGCCACGGACAGATGAATCTGAAGGACAAACATGGTATATCTTGCTGGAGAGTTAATTTAACTAGAAAATCCTAGGGAAGCATATTGTGAAGGAAACCAGCAAAGTGTAAACTTTGAGTGCATTTCAAAGAAGAAAGAGGAGACTGGAAGAAATGCTTTTACTTTATGGTTACTTGCTTTGGGTTATACTCTAAACTTGGGGGTCGGGGGTCATCTGGTTATGGGTTGCTCTCTCAGCCTTTGGGAGTCTTTTGATAGAAGAGTCTGATGCATATGAGGAACTGGTCGCTGCTTGTACCCAACGAGACCTCATCCATGGAGCCACCCCACGCTTTGCACAGGCTTTTGCACATCTGAGATCTTTCCTTGAATAATCCCATCTCTCCCATGCTTCAGCCACCAGCACCAGGACACAAATCTGAGGCTTCTGGGAAGGGGCAATAGCAGGTGTTCTCTTGTGCAAAATTACTCGCTGATTAAGACAGGTGGGTGGTGAGAATCTCTTTTCACCGGCTCCAGGGTGGTGGGCATGAGGATAAGGCAAGTCACTGTGGCCCAACACAGAAGCCCTGGGAAATTTTCAGGCTGACGCTGGGAATTAGATTGGGGATAGCACTCAGAAACTGGCCACAGGATCTCTGGCCACATTTGAGAGGATGGGAGCTATCATCGCACATTCCAGAATGCTGGAATCAGAGAGGAGGAAAAAGGGAGGTTGTGCATAGTCGGCTCCAGGCTCTGGGCTGGATGATTTGCACGTGAGGTTTTGGTTAATAACAATTTGTAGATGGTAAGATAGCATTATCTCCACACCCAGAGAGGTCATGAGACTTATCCAAGGTCACACACCTTTTAGTAGTTCCCCAATAATTGTTTACTACTTTAGCTCAGTTATAGAAACAGAGCTGCCTAGAAAGAAGACTACATTTCCCAGCCTCCTGTGTGGCTAGGTGTGGTCATGTGACTGAGTTCTGACCAATGAGAAGTAAATGGAGTGTCTGGTGGCAGTTTCTAGGAACCTTCTTTAAGGCACAGCTTGTGTTTATGCTCTCTGCCCCTTCCTTTGTTCCTACTTCTATTTTGCTGTTTGGTAGGTAGGTGCCACCTTGAACCATGAGGACAAGGGCCACCCACTAGGAACAGCAGAGCAGTGAGCTGGAAAAAGATTACCTACAAGTTGGTGCGGGCTTTCTGTTACCTTCATTTGTACCCCATCCTAACTGAGATACCTAGTAAGAGATGGAGTGGGAGTTTGAACCCGAGTCAATGAGATCTTAAACCCACATTCTCCTATGACAATGTGATGTTTCTGGAGCCCCCATAGGTGTTCCATAGGTTGTCATAAGGTCTTGGGTGTGAAGCATGACTTGGAACTATGATGGTGTGGGCGTAGGAGGAGGGGGAAGCTTATCTAATGAACTTCACACTCATTTATTCAAGGACAGCTCAGGGACCTTTGATGGATCCAGAGGCACCTTGGGGCCAAAGCCCAGGCCCCTGAGAAGGTGGTGGAGGTAACATTTCCCCTAAGATCCAGGAAACTCCATCTTTCTGTCATTGGGCTTGCTACATGACCACCTCTTGTGGTAGATGCATTCAGGAAGCTGCCCATCCCCACCCCCGTCTCCTCTGACAGACTCTGGTCACTTGGGACACCTCTAAGGAAATTGTTCTCAGGAAGCCTGCTAAAACAGGTGAGCAATGTCCCAGGAAAATCCTCTTTCCACTGGGGAATTTCCTAGGAGCTTTGTCAGCCCAGAACAATCTCACGTAGGCAAGGCCTGGCCCCCTTTCGGTAAGGAAATACATATTCTCTTAGCCAGTCTCAAAAAGGGTGGTTGGCAGCTTCAAGGTATTAGGACTTAGTCTGAGTTAAAAGGGCTTTAAGTGGGGCGCCTGGGTGGCTTAGTCGGTTAAGCGTCCGACTTTCGCTTAGGTCATGTTCTCGTGGTTCGTGGGTTCGAGCCCCGCGTCGGGATCTGTGCTGACTGCCAGCTCAGAGCCTGGAGCCTGTTTCACAGTCTGTATCTCCCTCTCTCCCTGACCCTCCCCTGCTCACGCTGTCTCTCTCTCTCTCTCTCCTAGAAATAAATAAAAATATTAAAAAATAATAATAATAAAATAAAATAAAAGGGGTTTAAGATCCTACTATAAACCACTGGAACCTCTCCACATCGCCGAGGAGAGTCTGAAGTAGGAGCCACACTAGCTGGCTATATATTTGAGAAGATGCTATTCACAAACAGAGAAGACATTTGTCTGGCTGGGTGATCTGGAGGAACTCTCCTACCTTGTCACTTTCCTGGTTCCTATAATGGGTATTGTAATCACTGCTTCTCAAGGTTACTGCAACATTGAATGGTATACTGATGAAAACGCTCCAAACTCTGCAAAGCATTTACAAATGTGAACGATTATGATTCCACATTTGAACAGTGGAAATAAAAAACTGTTTTGATGCTTTGTGCCCAACCAGATTCTCTTTCCTGGGCTGATAGGCTCACCCTCCAGCTGTGTGGGGACTGGTGCTAAAAGTTCACAGCTCTTCCTTCCTAGAGAGTTCCCTTGGCTGAATGGAAGCTGCCTTACTTGGGAGCCTGCAGCCACTGACCGGCTGATGCAGGGGTAGGAAAGGCCAGCCCCCTTACCTTAAGATAGGATTATCTCTGGTACAATCCATGCTCTGGAGCTTCCCTGTGGGATCAGGCTGATGCTGGTCCACGGCGAGACCACAGCCTCACTTAGCTCCATCGCCCGCCCTATCCTGCTTCCTTTTCTTTCTCCTGAAAGTTCTTCCTCTGTAGATCACGTGTGCTGAAATCTGCTTTAGGGAACCTGACCCATGTGTCTACCTCATAAAATTGCTGTGAAGATAAAATGATATCTAATATAGATAAAGAAGTTAGTCCTATGCCTGATATACAGCAAGTGTTCAAAAAATGGTAGACATTGTTATCCAGGAGACCTGAGCATCAGAAACCTCCTGGTGTGATAGTATGGAATGGAAATCTGGTGGGCTGGTCAGTGGATTCAATTTCACCTGCTAAGGCAATGGGATGAGCAGAGAGGGGCAGCTGAGTTTTTCCTGGCTATTGCTGGTTCTCTTTGCTGTGGGGCAATCAGAAAAAATTCTGCAGCTGATGAAAACAATTTCAGTCACTATATACATTAACCAACAGAGGGCGCCATTTCCACACAAATAAGTGCGTTTCCTGGGCTAATCCGAACCAGGTTTCCTCAAGGCATTTGAGGTTGGTAGGGATGATCAGTGACATGGCAGAGCAGATTTAGGAAAATGTCTGAAGACTGGCATAGATAATTGGAGAGGACAGAACAGGGAGAAACACTGGGTGAAGCTGGTACGGAAGCTTCCCAGGAAGTGAAGCTTAAACTAGCCCCTCAGGAACGAATGGGGGTGATGGGAGATAACATCCCCAGAGGAAGCCATCAGCCTAGGCGAGGTGATCAGGGCCTGCGCAGGGCAAGGCAGGAAGGGTGGCTACAGGTGGGTGTGAAGGACCTCAAAGAGGGAAACAGGACTATGATTCCAACCAATGGGTTATAGAACAATAGGCCCACTGACCCAGGAGCAGAAGTCAAGAAGGACAGTTTTTATGGAACCCTGACAGCACCTTTCTCCAGCTGGTTTGACTGCCTTGTTTTGGTGTCCACAGTGACCTCACCCTACATAGCATCTTTCCAGCAAGCCATAATTCTGCAAGATTCCTGCTTTGTGAAGATTCTAGAAACCAGTGCCGTATTCAGAGATGTTAATAGCATTAAGACTCCATTGGTTCTTTCTATTCAGAGTAGAGAAGGCAAAAAAATGACCCACAGTTTTCCCTAGCCTCTGCTCTCGGAGAGAGGAATCACACAGTAATTTGAATAGGGGAGGTTTGCTAGAAGAAATATCAACTATTTTCAGGGAATTAACTACACAGTGGGAATAGAAGGCAGATTAAAGAATCTCTTAGGTTTGATGGAGACTATACAAATAAGAAACACATTTGGAAGGGGAGAGAGCACCCAAGGCTGGGGTTCAGCCCTTGTTGGAAAAAGCATGGCTGCAGCTCCCTGGGTTGTTTCTGGACAAAGCTGGACCATTCTCAGAGAGCCAGGGCTGACGGGCAGAGGATGCCAGGCTGAGGCTGCTGGCTGGAGGCCTCCTGGTGGGTGCCCACAAAATTCCCCAGGAAGCTGCTCTTGGGGGATGAACTCATGGCAAAGCCACCTAGCGCTCACTCAGAGGCCTTTGGGAAGCTGCTCCTGGAAGAGCACTGCATGCTGCACTTTACCGGGAACTGGCCGAGTCACCTGTGCTCTTCTTTGGGAATCACCCATGAAGGTGCAGCAGAATCTGGGAAAATAGTTGGGACACCCCCAGAACTAGCCACGAAGATGCCAGCAGGAGTGATGCCGAAACTTGCCGGGTGTGGACTCCCCCCACGGTCCCCCAGGGAACCCCAAACAGAAGTTTCCTCTCCCCAACACCCTGTTCCTCTAGCGCCCTCTACCGACAAAGTTTAACATGTACCAGCTGGCAAGGGAGAGCTGTGCCAGGCATCCATGAAGGGTGGATTTAGAGTTGAATTGATCATTGCTACAGACGTTAGTGGTTTCCATTGGAGGCGAGGGCGTAGTGGGAGGGCTCTTCCGTGAAACATTTTTGAAAAATATTACTTTAGGAAATATCCCTGCCAGCTAAGAAACGAATCAAAACGAAGAACTCAAAAAATGAAGTTCTAAAAGAAAAGGCAAAGAACGATTAAATCAGTAGAACCAAATACAACTACACAAACTAAATAGTTGTGATTCACATGATGCAAAGTTCTAGAAGAAATGAGATAAAGATAATTCTTATAATTATATACTGTGTAATAAAGACTTCATCATTATGAACTAGGGTTTTATGTAACAATTTACTTTGACAAAAACTGGGAAGTAGCAAAGTTAAATTTTTCATCTGGCAAAGGAGACATCAATAGGTATGGGAGCATGTGAATTTAAAGGCAGGTCAAAAGAAATCATCTAGTGGAACAGAACAGAATTCTGAAATAGACTCACACACATATGGTCAAATGATGTCCTACAGGGGATTTAAAAAGAAAACCCACTAACCATAAAAGAAATACTTCTTTTATGAAGTCTTAGAATATGATTTACTCAAAATTAGAGACCACTGTTCATCAAAACACTCAACTAAGAAAAGAAATAGACAAAACCACAGAATGGAAGAAAACGGTCACAATACATGTATCTGAACATGGACTTCTATCCAGAATATATTTTTAAAAACTACCATAACTCAGTAACAAAACCAAACAACTCGAGAAAAATAAGGATGACAGACCCAGACGGATACTTTACATAAGAATACATACAAATGGACAGTAAACACAGGAAAGAGTGCTCAACATAATTAGTCAGCAGGAAAAAGTAAAAACCACAGTGAGCTATCACTACACGCCCACCAGAATATTTAAGATTTTTAAAACTGCCAACAACACATGTTGGCAAGTACTTGGCATAACTGGAACTCTGACACATTGCTCTTGGATGTATAAAATGTACAACTACTTTGAAAAGCTGCTTGAAGGTTCTTATAAAGTTAAACACACATCTACTCAATGATCCTGTAATTCCACACCTATGTATTTATCCAGATGTTGTGGACTGAATGTGTGTGTTCCCTCTCCCCCAATTCATGAAAACCTAAACTCCAATATGATGGAGTCTCTGGGGAGTAATTAATGAAGCCTTTGGAAAGGAGGGTGGAACTCTCATGAATAGGATTAGTACCTTTATAAAAGGAGAGAAGAAAGAGATCACTCTCTCTGCCATGTTCAGGTACCATGAGAAGATGGTCAGATGTAAACCAGAAAGAGGGCCTTCACCAAAAATCCAGCCATGCTGGCATCCTGAGCATGGACTTCCAGACTCCAGAACTATGAGAAGTAAATGCTAATTGTCTTAGCCAGCCAGTCTATAGTATTCTGTTATAGCAGCCCAAACTGATGAAGGCACCAAGGAAAATAAAAACATATTTCCACAAAGAGACTTTTACATGAATATTCATAGAAGATTTACATTCATAACAGCCCCCAAATAGAAGCAATCCAATGTCAATTAACAGGAGAATGTATAAACAAACTGTAGTATAATTATACAATGAAATACTCCTCAGCAATTGAAAGAAACAAATGTTGATAAACACAATACTATGGATGAGTCTCAATACATTATGCTGACTGAAACATGCCAGATGCTAAAGGGCATATACTTTGTGATTGTATTTATATGACATTCTAACATAGACAAAAATAAATCTATGACTGTAGAATAAAGTCAGGGGTTTTGTTGTGAGGGATTACAGATTGACTGGGAAAGGCAGAAGAGAACTTTCTGGAGTGGTAAAGTTTTTCTCTACCATAATAGAAATATAGGTTATACAGGTGTGCACATTATTATAATTCATTTAACTGCACATGTAAGATGTATACATTGTAGTGTATGTAAGTTATACTTCAACACAAAGGAAAAGTAAATAAGATAAATAAACATAAAATTTAACTGGGCTAAGGAGAAGGCAAAACTACATGAATGAGAACCAGCACAAACAACTAAGAAATAGTTAAGACAACTGTCTCTCTTAGTTAACAGCTAAGACACATACCCAAAGGGTGTGTTGGAGTTCTTAGACACATACTTTAAAATAACTGTGCTTACCATCTTCAAGAAGATAGAAAATAGGTGATTTTTTGCAAAGAACTGGAAACTAAATAATGTGACATAACTGACTTGAAAAAGATTCAAACATAGACTATAAAACTGAAAAAAAATAAAAACTGAGCATAAGAACTCAAAAAAAAAAAAGAATTTTACAGTAGAATAGATGCAGTTAAAGAGAGAATTAGTAAACTGTACAACAGAACCAAAAGAAATATCCAGAATAAAGCATCACACAAATCTTGGTGTTTTATTTTCATTTTCATCTGGCTCAAAATATTTTTTTTATTTCTCCTGAGACTTCTTTGACACAGGTGTTATTTAGAAGTGTGTTGTTTAACCTTCAAATATTTTATGATTTTCCATATTCTGCTACTGATTTCTGGTTTAGAGATATTGTTACCTAAGAGCATACTTTGCATGACTATTATTCTTTTCAACAGGTTAAGGTATGTTTTATGGCCCAGAATGTGTTCTATCTTGGTGACTGTTCCATGTAAGCTTGTGGAGAATGTGGATTATGCTGTCATTGGGTGAAGTATTCTATAAATGTCCATTAGATCTAGTGATTAATAGTGTTGCTCAGTTCAATTATATTCTAACTGATCTTATACCTACTGGGTCCATTAGTTACTGATGGTGTGTTGAAGTCTCCAAGTATAATAGTAGATCTGTCTGTTTCTCCTTGAAGTTCTCAGTTTTTTCCTCAATATTTTGATGCCCTGTTGTTAAGTATACACACATTAAGGACTACCATGTATTCTTTTTTATATTTTTAATTTTTACTACATTTATTGGCTGTTCATCTTCTATAAAGGGCTTTCCATAATAAAGTTGGTAAGGTAGCTGTATACGCGGAACTATTGTAATATTGTATGTCAATTGTACTCAAATAAAAATAAATAAAAAATTTAAAAAGTGGGCATAGGCAACAGCTTCTCTCCAAAAGTCAGAAAATTCTTAATTATTATCCTTTAATTATCAACTTTTAAGGTAAAAAGTCAGTGTGTTAGTTACCTCTGACAGTGACAAGTGGATTCAAAATTCAAACTTTGTGAGAAGAAAGATCTACTTAATAAATTCTTGATTCTGGGGCACCTGGATGGCTCAGTTGGTTAAGCCTCCGACTTTGGCTCAGGTCATGATCTCATGGTTCATGGGTTCGATCCCTGCGTTGGGATCTGTGCTGACAGCCAACTCAGAGCCTGGAGCCTGCTTCAGATTCAGTATCCTCCTCTCCCTCTGACCCTCCCCTGCTCATACTGTCTCTCTCAGAAATAAAAAACAAACAAACAAACAAACAAATAAATAAATTCTTGATTCCTTCCGTCTACCCCCTACTTTATTCTTCTCATTCTTCTGCTGGAGATTACCATTAGTTTTTTTTTTTAATTGCTCTTCTATCTATTAAAAACTCCTTTTAAATATCAGATTTTATCTTGTTTCTCCCTCACTCAGCAATACCAGGGACATATTAATCTAGGTCAAATGGTTTAGTTCTTTTTTATTTATTTATTTATCCATTTTTTTTTTTACAAATAGTTTATTGTCAAATTGGTTTCCATATAACACCCAGTGCTCATCCCCACAAGTGCCCTCCTCCATGTCCATCCCTCCCATCCATCAGTCCTCAGTTTTTGTCAGCATTCAAGAGTCTCTCATGGTTTGCCTCTCTCCCTTTCCCCCACCATTTCCCCCCTTCTTCTCCTTCTCGTTTCTCAGTTAAGTTCCTCCTAATCCTTGTATACTTGCAAACATGATATTTGTCCTTCTCTGCCTGACTTATTTTGCTCGGCATAACACCCTCAAGGTCCATCCATGTTGCTACACATGGCCAGATTTCATTGTTTCTCATTGCCATGTAGTATTCCATGGTATAGATAAACAACATCTTCTTGATCCATTCATCTGTTGATGGACACTTAGGCTCTTTCCATGTTTTAGCTATTGTGGAGAGTGCTGCTATGAACATTGGGGTACATGTGCTCCTATGCATCAGCATTTCTGTATCCCTTGGGTAAATTCCTAGCAGTGCTATTGCTGGGTCCTAGGGGAGTTCTATTGTTAGTTTCCTGAGGAACCTCCACACTGTTTTCCAGAGAGGCTGTACCAGTTTACATTCCCACCAACAGTGTAGGAGGGTGCCTGTTTCTCCACATCCTCTTTGATTTTCCTGACAAAGTCCTGGAAAAAGATTTTGACACCTGTTAGCCATCTCTTCACCACCCAAACTACCAACTACACAGAGGAGAGAGAAGGGTCTCAAAATCTTTCATCATGAAGGATCTTCTCTTCAAGAAAAAGGATACTCCAAGTGGAAACTAACAAGATCAGAGAAGGGAATCAAGCATTCAGAATGGAAGCCCTGAGAGAGAAAGAATCTGAAGCAGTCTTCATGCTCAGTGTGGAGTTAACAAGGGGCTCGATCACATTACCCTGGATCATGACCTTAGCTGAAATCAAGAGTAGGATGCTCAATCCGACTTCAGCTCAAGTCATGATCTCATGGTTCATGGGTTCGAGCCCCGCATAGGGCTCTGTGCTGACTGCCAGCTCAGAGCCTGGAGCCTGTTTCAGATTCTGTGTCTCCCTCTCTCTCTGACCCTTCCCTACTCACACTGTCTCTCTCTCTCTCTCTCTCTGAAATAAAAAATAAAAAAATAAGAAAATAAAAGAGTTGGATGCTCAAACAACTGAGCCACCCAGGTGCCCCTCCATCCTTTTACTTTTAATCTATCTGTCTGTGTCTTTATATTTATTTTTATTTTGTTTTTAAAGCTTATTTATTTTGAGAGAAAGAGAATGAGGAAGGGCAGAGAGAGAGGGAGAGAGAGAATCCCAGGCAGGATTTGCACTGTCAGTAGGGCTCAAACTCATAAACCATGAGATCATGATCTGAGCCAAAGTCAGACACTTAACTGATTGAGCCACCCAGAGCGCCCCTGTGTCCTTATATTTAAAGTGGATTTCTTATAAGCAACATAGTTGGGCCTTGTTCTTGAATCCATTCTGATAGTCTATAACTTTTGAAATGTATTAATTAGACCATTCACATTTAAAGTGACTATTGATATAATTGGATTACTATCTACCATGTTGGTAACTGTTTTCTATTAGTCACACTTTTTTTTTTTAAATCTTTCCCCCTTTTTTCTCCTTCTAGTTTTATGTTATTTTATTTTTAAAGTTTATCTATTGTTGAGAGTGTGTGTGTGTGTGTGTGTGTGTGTGAGTGGGGGAGGGACAGAGAGGGACAGAGGATCCAAAGCAGGCCGTGCGCTGACAACAGCCTCAAACTCACAAACCGTGAGATCACAACTTGAGCGGAACTCAGGCGCTCAGCCACCTGTTGCCTTCTCCAGTATTAATCAAACATTTCATAAGATTGCACTTTCTCTTTTCTTTCAGCACATCAGCACATCATGCACTTCTTTTAAACTTTTTTTAGTGGTTATCCTAGTATTTGCAATATACATTTATAACTACCATTTCTCCAGTTTCAACTAACTCTATACCACATTGTGAGTATGCAGCTACCTTACAACAGAATATTCCCAGTTTCTCCCTCGTAACATTGCTGTCATTCATTTCACTTATCCATATGCTATAAACCCTTAGTACATTGTTGCTGTTATTACTTTGAAGAGTTACCTATTAGACCCATGAAGAATAAAAAACATGAAAGATTTTATTGTACCTTTATTTGTTCCTTCTCTGATGCTCTTCTTTTTATTATATAGATCTGAGTTTATGACCTGTGTCATGTTCCTTCCCTCTGAAGAATTTCTTTAACACTTTTTTTAAAGTTTCTTAATTTATTTTGAGAGAGAGAGAGAGCACAAGTACCGGGAGGGTCAGAGAGAGGGAATCCCAAACAGGCTCCCCACTGTCAGTGCAGAGCCCGATGCAGGGCTTGATCTCAGAAACCACAAGGTCATGACCTGAGCTGAAATCAAGAGTCAGACACTTAAACAACTGAGCCACCCCGGTACCCAGAATTTCTTCAACACTTCTTACAAGCACCAAATTTCCTCAATATTTGTCTGACTACTTTGTTGCTCCTTAACTTTTGAGGGAAAATTGAACTAGATGCAGAATTCTAAGTTAATGGGTTTTTCTCTTTACACTTTTTATATTACACTCCATTTTCTTATTGCTTCATGGCTTCTGATAAGAAGTCTGATATCATTCTTTTTAAAAAATTTTTTAACATTTATTCACTTTTGAGAGACAGAGAGAGACAGAGTGTGGTTGGGGAAGGGGCAGAGAGAGAGAGGGAGACACAGAATCCGAAGCAGACTCCAGGCTCTGAGCTGTCAGCACAGAGCCTGAAGGGAGGCTGAAACACGGGGCTCAAACTCACGGACCATGAGATCATGACCTGAGCAGAAGTCAGATGCTTAACCTACTGGGCCACCCAGGTGCCCCTGATATATTCTTATCCTTTTTCCTCTAAAAGTAAGGCGTATTTTCCTTCTGAATCCTTTCAAGATTTTCTCTTCGTCTTTGGTGCTTTGCAGTTTGAATATAATATGCCTAGGTGTATTTTCCCCCCCACATTTATGCTGCTTGGAGTACACTGAGCTTGGTGGATCTGTGGTTTGGAGTATGTCATTAATTTTGGAGTTTATCAGCCACTCTTACTTGGAAATTTATCACCCACTCTTACTTATATTTCTTCTGTTCCGTTCTTTCTTCTCTTTCTGACATTTCCCATTCCATGTATGTTATACCTTTTGTAATTGTTCCATATTTTTGGGCATTCTATTCCAATTTTTAGAATTCTTCTTTTCTTTAACTATGTCAGTTTGGGTAGTTTCTATTGACATGTCTTCAAGCTCACTGAAACTTTCCTTGGCTGTGTCCAGTCTACTGATGTGCCTGTCAAAGGCGTTCTTCATTTCTGTTACAGGGTTCTTCATTTCTAACTTTTCCTTTTGCTTCTTTCTTAGAGTTTCCACCTCTTGTTTGCATACACACCTGTTCTTGCATGTTGTCTACTTTTTCATTAGAGGGTTTAACCTATTAATCATAACTTCCATTTCATTTCAAAATCTGTGTCCTGAGGTTGGTTCTTTTCAAACTCTGGTTTTTTTCTTGCCTTCAGGATGTCTTGTCATTTTTTCACTGCAAGTTAGAGATGATACATCAGGTAATAGAAACTGAAATAATAAGACTTTTAACATAATGTCCAGCAAGGAGCTGGCCTCCGTTTTGTATTTGGTGTGGGTCTAAGTACCAGAGGCTTCAGTTTCCTTTAGTTTCCTTGTTGTTGTTTTTCTGCCTCCCCTATTGTCTCTGGGCTTCCCTTAGAACTCCTACTTTTTTTTAATGTTCATTTTTATTTATTTTGAGAGAGAGAGGCAGAGACAGAGAATCCCAAGCAAGCTACACACTGTCAGCTGCAGAACCCAATGTGGGGCTCCAACTCACAAACCGTGAGATCATGACCTGAGCTGAAATCAAGAGTCAAGTCAGATGCTTAACAGACCAAGCCACCCAGGCACCCCTTCTTTAGAACTGCTTCTTAAATAAAGTCTGTGGCACGCAGCTCTCTCAGTTGTAATCCATTGTTATCATACTGGAGCTTTGTTGATGTGGGGGTAAATTGTTGGAGATGTGACACATTCTATAATCTTATGATGAAATCTCAGTTTTTTTAGTGGACCTGAGTGTCTGGGCTGTGCTCTTCAGAATAATTTCTTAGCTTTTGTGTTTTCTCCCCTTACAAGACAAAGCTTGAGGGGCTGGAGTGGACTAACTGACTCTCTCCAGCTCAGATAGGGCTCTGGCAAAAAAAGCTTCTCTTAGAGGACAAGCTTTTGGTATGGACAGTGCTCAAGGGTACTACTTTCTGTTGCTTTCCCCCTCCCCTTGCAGGGAATGTGAAGAGATTCTTTCTCTCTCCCTCTCTCCCTTCCTTCCTCCCTCCGCTTCTTTTCTCCTCTCTTCTCTTCTCTTCTTTCTTTCTTTCTTTCTTTCTTTCTTTCTTTCTTTCTTTCTTTCTTTCTCTCTCTCTCTCTCTCTCTCTCTCTTTCTTTCTTTCTTTCTTTCTTATTTATTTTGAGAGAGAGCACACACAAACATGAGTGCATGCAAGTGAGGGAGGGGCAGAGAGAGAGGAAAAGAGAGAGAGAGAGAGAGAACTTGATCCCACGAACTGTGAGATCATGACCTAAGCCAAAGTCAAGATTTGGATGCTTAAATGACTGAACCACCCAGGCACACCAAAGAGATTTGTTTCTAAACTTTTTCCTGAGGAACAAGTAGGGCTTCTAAAGGGAAGGAGGGAAGGTCTATAAATGTGACACCACTACTTACACTGGACCCCCAGCTGCTATTAATTCTCAAGCTAGCCCAACCTCATACTTCAGCAATTCATCACAGTCACCATTTAAGTGTTCCTACCAGCTTATGAAATTTGTAGAGTCAATTAATAAACATATGAGAGTGTTTCCTTTAAAAGATGAATGAAATACACAAAACTTGGGCATGCTAGTTTTTGGGGTTTTTTCTAAAGGAAAAGCTCCAAGGCCCAGAATTGAGAGTGAGACTTATAAACACGTTTACAAAGGGCATGATATATGACGTGTCCCTGCCGGGTCCTGCCCAACACAGCCCAGGGCATGTGATAAAGCATCCCATGATGACCTTGGGAAGCCCACAGGACAGGAAGCATGTACTTGGAGTCAGTCAGTCAGCAGGCAGGGGTGGGTGGAAGCTCCTGAAATAGAAGCCTGTGGGCAACCTCTGAGTGGGAGCTGAGGAAACCCTTCTAGGGCTGAGATGTTTCCACAAGGAGCGGGTTTTTTTTTTTTTTCTCTTTTGACTGATCCTGCCTGTCAGGCTCCCCAGAGGCTGAGTGGAACCCATCTCAGGGGGGATCAGCAAGTTCTGGTCCAAGGTCCCGAGTGCAAGGCCACCACCGCTGCACACACATGCTTAAAACCTTGAGTGATAAGAAGTCTCAACTTCAAGTTTGGGGGAAGCAAACAGGCACATGCACACATTTTTTTTAATAATGAAAGTAATGTTTGTTTCTTGTTAATAGTCAGAACATAATTGTCTCAGGTTAAAAATCAGAAGCCCCTGCCTGCCACCTACTCTGATTTCTTTTTTTCTGTTTGTTTTGGTCCATCCTTCACATGGGGATGCTTTCATCCAGTGTCTGGTGATCCTGGTTTTTACTCCATTTGCAAGAGTGAGTCATCATGATCAGAAGCTCTGAGAGCTTGGGTGATTTCTTATCTGAGGCTCGATCTCGGGGTGAGGGGACCAGGACATGGGGATTCCTCTGGGGGCCCCCAAATGGCATTTGAGTTTTGGTGGTCTGAGCTTCCATAACTTTTCTTTATCAGTTTTCCCTGGGAGGAACTTTTCAATGCCAGGCTTGGGGCTCTAGTGAAGGGAAGGGCTGGGGTCTGAGCATCCCGCACGCATACTTCAATGGAATTCTCCAGTCATCAGTCTGTGTCTTCAGTCTGGCATCCACATTCTCACTCCCCTCTGTGCTGAGCAAGGTGCTCCCAAGTCTCCAGTCATTCTGGTCCTTGCCTGCATTTTATGGCTGGCTCCACAGAGGCTGGGCAGAGCCCATTTGGACAGGCGAGGTCACTAGAAGATCTGGGGGTCTAACAGTTCACCATACTTGTTACTGCCAGCCTCGCCCTACTCCATGACATTCTGCTAACTCCCGCGGCTTTCCGGGAGCCTTGGCAGGCGTCCCTTGCCTCCTGTGGGCTCATCACCCGCAGTCTGAGTTCTCGGCTTCTCCCGGTCTGCTGAGTTGGTTCCGTTTGTTCATTCTGTGTTCATCATCCAAGGTGAACATTTGAACACATGTTCAAACATTTGTTGACATCTCATCTAGTTTGGTCCTTTCTCCCATTTGCTTTGTCTTATATCATTTTATTCCTGTAATTGCTACTTTGGGTGGGGGGGGGCAGGGGGCGGCTTCAAGAGAGTGGAGATAAATACCTTAGTTCAATTTGTCATGTGCTGTGGGTACACCTTTCCTTTCCCCTTTAACAACATATCGAGGAAGCTCTTCCTTTCTTTCTTCTTCCTTCCTTCCTTCCTTCTCTTCTCTTCTCTTCTCTTCTCTTCTCTTCTCTTCTCTTCTCTTCTCTTCTTTCTAAAGTTTATTTTGAGAGAGGCAGAGAGCAGGGGAGGAGCAGAGCGAGGGAGAGAGAGAGAAAATCCCAAGTGGGCTCTGCAATGTCAGCTTGGAGTCTGATTTGGGGCTTGAATGCACAAACATGAAATCATGCCATGAGCCAAAATCAAAAGTCAAACGCTTAACCAACTGAGCCACCCAGGGCCCCTTTTTCTTTCTTTCTTTCTTTCTTTCTTTCTTTCTTTCTTTCTTTCTTTCTTTCTTTCTTTTTCTTTTCTTTCTTCTTTCTTTCTTTCTTTCTTTCTTTCTTTCTTTCTTTCTTTCTTTCTTTCTTACTTTCTTTCTTTCTTTCTTTCTTTCTTTCTTTCTTTCTTTCTTTCTTTCTTTCTTTCTTTTGAAGATTTTACTTTTAAGTAATCTCTACACCCAACATAGGGCTCAAGAGTCAGGAGTCATATACACCACCAGCTGAGCAAGCCAAACATTCCCTCTATTCTTTTTTTTAATGTTTATTCATTTATTTTAAGAGAGAAAGATAGAGATCGCAACGAGTGGGATAGGAGCAGAGAGAGGGAGAGAGACCACTGTACTGTCAGCACAGAGCCCAACGGGGGGCCTGAACTCACAGACTGTGAGATCATGACCTGAGCTGAAATCAAGAGTTGGATGCCCAATCGACTGAGCCACCTAGGTGCCTCCCACCATTCCTTTTTAATAGGATATAGAATTCCAGGCTCAAGAGGCAACACCTAAGCCTGTTTTAGGTTTATGTTATGTTATCGAGTGTTGCAAGGAATGTAATGGACATTATTGTACATCAATAATTATGTGTAGAAATACACAAAGGAGGGAAGAAAAGAGGGAGAGAGAAGAAGTAGAGAAAAGGAAAGAGGAGGAAAGGAGTCTGTGCAGAATGTCGGGTATCTCAATCAGACAGGTGGGGGGGAAACTTGGGGGGGTTAATAGACTGTATTTCCCATCCTGACCCACTCTACCTGGACTTGATCCTTCGCTCTCGGTTCTGGCACCCGCTGCTGCCAGCCGCCTCAGGCTCAAACTTGTTGTTGGTAAGAGAAGCAGGAAATAGGGCACATATGTGCATTGCCGGGGTACTTGTCTGAAGGCAAATCTTTCCCCCACAGGGGTGCCCATGAGAGTTGATGTTGAGGAGGTGTTGATCTTAGTGTCTAGAAGACAAGGGTCAGGGCTCCTGAGCCTCACCAGATTTTTAGCAGAGCAACTTAAAGGATCTTATTTCATGTGTTAGGTTTCTACTTATTTTCCTTTGGAGAAATGGTCTGGGACAAAAATTAAAAGAAAAAACTATAATAATAATCAAAAGGAGAAGGGGAAAGAGAAGAAGGAGGAGGAGAAGGAGGAGGGAAGAGGAGGTAGAGAAGAGAAGAGAGGGGAGGAGGGGAAAGAGGAGGAAGGGGGAAGAGATCAGCTGTATTAGTCAAGGTAGTGATGTTAATGGTGGGCTACTTGGGTACACTAGAGACTCCAGATGAATCAGGGCAGGTCAGTATTTGGAGCAACTCAGAACCCTGGGCCCCTGCAGTGCAGGGTCCTCTTGGGGACAGGAAGCTGAGTCAGAAAAGCTCAAGCTGACATGTGTATGTATATGGGGGTGGCAGGCAAGTGAAGGAGGCCACCGGCCTCTCTGGTGAAGCAACCTTTACTGGCCACACTCACCCTCCCCTTCTCGCTCACAGCCCAGGAGCTGAGTCACCTCTGTAGATCTCAGGTGACACTGAGCAGACTCCTTTGCAGGACCCCCATATAAAAGGGAACAGAAATGACCAAAACAAGAGGCTGCCACAGGAAAGAGAGGACACAGGGCCTGTGGGCACTGGATACGAGGGTCCCACCCTCTTTAGGACCTCACAGAGGTTACCAGGGCCCCAGTCTCTGACACATACACACAGACTGGGCCAAACCAGGAATAACAAATACCAGAGTGTCGTGCCTTTACAACAGTTCTCTGGGCATTTCATTTTACAGATGAAGAAATTGGAGCTCAGAGAAGTTAAGGAACCTGCTCAAAGTTGCACAGATACTAAATGGCAGACCTGGGGTTCATATCCAGGCAACCTGACCCCAGAGCCTGCTGCCCCCAAACATTCCCACTCAGCCATCCAGGCCACTCGTGCTAAGGTCAAGGACCAAAGATCGGATCATCCAAAAGCTGCCAAGTTTTGTCTGGGACCCTGGAGTCCATGCACGTACCACACTTTGTCTGGAGACAGAACAAGCAACATGAACACGATTAGGTCCTAGAGTGGGTTGTATGGTCCTCTTCCCCACTACACCCCCCCCCCCCAAAGATACCTCCATTTAGAACCTCAGAATGTGACCTTATTTGTCATAAGGGTCTTTGCAGATGTAACTCAGGTAAGAATCTCAAGATGAGGTCACCCTGGATTAAGGTGGGCCCTAAATCCAATAACGATTATCTTACTAAGAGGCAACAGAAGAGACACAGGGGAAAGACCATGAGACAGAGATTGACATAATGTCACCACAAGCCAAAGAATACCAGGAGCCATCAGAGGCTGAAAGGCACAAGAAAAGATTCTTCCTTAGAAACTTCAGAGGAGAGATGGCCTTGCCAACGCCTTGATTTCAGACTTCTGGGCTCCGGAACTGAGAGAGAATGAATTTCTGTTGTTTTAAGCTCCCCAATTTGTGAGAATATGTTACAGAGGCCATAGGAAACTAATACAGTTCTCTATGATTCATAAGATACCGGGCACTTAAGGGCGCCTGTCCGGCTTGGTTGGTGGAACATATGACTCTTGATCCCGGGGTCGTGTGTTAAAGCCCCGTGTTGGGCGTGGAATTTACTTAAAAAAGAAAAAAAAAAGCAAACAATTGGAAGGCATTTAAAACTATTACTAAGTTCGTAGTTGCTGTTTGTAATCATGTACTTTTCTTAATCAATGGATAAACTATGTCACTATCATGTGGATAGTAATGAAATATAACTCCTGTGAAATATTTATTAGATTTGCAACCCCACCATCTCACAGGGAGGGCACATAAATTCCAGAGCGGGCAGTGAAGAAACAGGCAAGCTGGCTGGTCTGGAGCCCAGCGCCCCTGACTGAATGTGAGTCATTCCCCTTCCTCCAAAGCCCGGTAAGTGATAGATCACTCACGGTCTTCACCAACTCACACCAAAGAAATCAGAACCATCCTAATCCTGCAGGAGGCTTAGAAGCACTTCCTGCTTCCCTCTCTTTGCCTCCCGGTTTGGTAATGCTAAGGGCCTCAGTTTACACTCCATGATTATTCCAGAAAGCCAAGAATTGCTAAATGCCATTGTGTCAGGTTTGCCCAACCCATGCCATGTGACATCCCGGCCCTCCATGCCACACCCTAACCTCTCTCTCCCGCCCCCGCCACCCTGATTTCAACACTCCAGGCTATGGTGGAGCAGGGCAGCCTGATAAAAGGAGAGCAGGGCCTAGAGAGCCAGTTGCACAGGCCGGAGTCTGGTGCTGAGCCAGCACCATGGCCTGGTCCGTGGCCTGGGCAGGTGAGTAGGCACTGGCAGGGACAGTGAGGGCTGTAAGGCAGGGAGGGAGGAGGTGTATGTGAGGTGGCTTCTTGGTGCTGTTTGCAAAAATACAGGATTCAGGAGAGCTTCGGAGAGTTATTCCATTCCTTCCTCTGCTTCTATCCAGTGGGCCCCCTTTGGGGCTTTTGTGTTGGAAGGAAAGGCTTTTCTCAATGAGATGAAATGAACTCTTCTTTACACCCCCCACCCCCCCACCCCCATGGGTCCTGGAAGCCCAGGGTCCATGAACACTGCCACAGTGGGTGGTTTTGTCTTTCCCATGTTCTTAGACTTCTGCTTTTGGCCCTTATCCAAGAGATGCCCACTGCCAGCAAATTCTTCCCCAACGCCATGCTGGTTGTCCTGCAAGAAAGTGGGCAGCCTGGGGGCCAGGACCTTGGGTGTCCTTATGAGGTTTCACCCAGGTTTTATTAGGTGAATGGGAAAATCTAAGGTCACCAGAAAGGTGAAATAAATCTTTTTAAAGGAGTCCTGCTGAGCTCTAGGTCTCCAAGGATGTTGGGAACTCAGCTAACCTCCTGTGAGGTGCGGCGGGAAAGCAGCAGGCAGTGGTAAATAGTGGCTGGGAGCAGGGGCACAGAGGCGTCCCTGAGAGATGCGAGGCCTGGCCCAGCCCTTCCAAATGGACTCTTCCCAGCGCCGGGACAGGGTTTCTGCCTGTTCCAAAAGGGAACCTTGCTCTCTGAAAGTCTCACAAGTCAGTGGTTTTCTTAGAATCTTTCTAAATATGCACTGCCCTCCACAGATGCTCAAGGGAGGGGCAACCTCAGCTCACAGAAACTTTACTCAGCTCTAGGACCAGTCTAGGCCAGGGAGGCTCCCCTGGCATCTGGTCTGGGTGAAGGGATGGACAGAGTGGCCTCCTGGGTCCCTTTTGGACGCAGAGGAAGGTTGATTGGCAGGAAATCATCCTGGGCCTACCACTCTCTGACCACCTCCACCCCCTGTGTTTCAACAGGCACACAGGGCCTGGGAAAGTGCAAATAACCTCTTAACCTCCACCTTCTCTCTTGTGCTGTTACAGGTTTGATAGTTCTGCTGATGATCCAGTGGGGTAAGTGGAGCCTTTCTTCCATTGTTTAAATGTTTATTTTGGTTTTGAAAGAGAGAGAGAGAGAGGCAGAGAGAGAGGGAGACAGAGAATCCCAAGCAGGTTCTTTGCTGTCAGCACAGAGCCCGATGCAGGGCTTGAACCCACAAACTGTGAGATCATGACCTGAGCCAAAATCAAGAGCTGGACCCCGATAAGGGGTACCTTTCTTGAGGCTAGCCCTGGGTTCCCCCAGCCCCTTCCCTGGGCTCTACTCTTCCCACTCACTCCCCCAGCCCTGCACCCAACCCCACACCAAGACTTCTTGCTGTATTTCAGTGAGTCCTTTCCCCCAAAGCTCAGCCCTCTGGCGAGTGTCCTCATGCCCCACACCTTCTTCCTGGGAAGTTCTTGCCTCCTTGCCCACTAGCTGAACTGCATGTCCACAAGGCCAGGTTAAATGTCTACCTCACGCAGGTCTTTCCTGAGGTCAGTTGCTCCAACCTCTGTGCTCTCATATCTCTGAACACATCTTCCAGTATGTCTGTCACTGTTGCTAATTATTGGCATAGACGCCTCCCCGACCAGGCAGTGAGCTGCTGGAGGCGAGGAGCCCAAGTCTTACCCAGCTCTGTGCCCCAGTCTCGTAACTCAGCATGGACGACACACCCCCATTTTTGTTGGACTGATTGTATGTAGGGCTTGCAGATCCAGGAGGGTTTCTTCCTGTATCAGATGGGAGAGAGATCTCTGGGGAATGTTCAGCAACTGGATTCCAGCGTTCTCTTCCCACCCCACCCCACTCCCTGTGTGTCAGTGGTCCCAGGAATGCTGGCTTCTCAGACCCTCATCCTGAGGCTGGGCTGTGACATTAGACAAATATTTCTCCTCCTGGTCTCACAGGAGACAACAGCAAGGGGCCACGGAAGTAGCAAATATAGGGAAGAAAGGTTGAAGATTTCCCAAAAAATTTAAGTCCAAGCTACTTCTGGGCATGTGGTATAGTATGTTCAACAGAGTTTTATGTGAATGAAGGCTTAACATATGTAAAGCACTTAGAACAGAATTTACTATCTGCTAGCACTGTTCTGGGTATTTAATACAGTAACTCGCTATCCATACAACAGTCCTCGGAAGTAGGAACAAGGATTGTTCTCATGGTGTGGAGGAGGAAGCTAAGTTACCTGGTTAGAGAGCTGCAGAGTTGAGATTTCAAGCCAGGCATTACAATTCCAGAGACCCTGTTCTTCACCACCATACTTTATTGCCTCTATAGTATGAAAATCCATGCATAATGTTTTTTTAATGTTTTGTGTTTTAAATTTATTTGAGAGAGAGAAAGAGCACACTGGCAGGAGAGGGGCAGAGAAAGAAGGAGAGAAAGAATCCCAAGTAAGCTCTGTGCTGGCAGCACAGAGTCCAATGTGGGGCTTGACCTCACGAACCATGAGATCATAACCTGAGCCAAAATCAAGTCAGTCACCCAACCAACTGAGCCACCCAGGCACCACGTGATATTTAATATGATATGACAGGGTATGATGTAAGAAGAGTCTCCGGGCTTCTTCCTAGATGGTCTAAGATGTGGTCCCTGGATTAACCCTCTGCTTTGGGGAGTTTACCAACTCTCCTCCTGTATTACTACAGGCTATACTCTCAGCCCCCACTGGCAAGTCCTGGCAAGATCTACTCCTACGCGGCCTCTGGCTAGAGCCAGTGATGACCCAAGGACTCCACCTTCTCCTTTGGGAGCCACCAGTCTGCACAGGGGAGTCCCAGACAGTCCTTCATGCACTGGGTTCCCCTGTGGCCCCTTTGCATACTCTCCCCCTTCTCCCGATCTCTCAATGGCCAAATGGAGGCCGAAGGGGACTGCAGAGAGACTCTGTTGGGACAAAAAGAAGTCTTAGGGTCTAGACACTGGCCATAGGTGTGCTCCAGTACAAACTCACCATTCTGCCAAGTCCTTGGCATAAAATGTTGCCTTGTGCAAATCATACCCTCATAGACAACAAGTCCTAGAAGAGCCCTCAGAGACCACAGTTATTTTCAGGTGGGGACCCTGGGCCAGGGCGGAAGGGGCAATTGGCCCAAAGTACACTTCTGGCAAATGCAGAAATAAAAACCAGCGTTCTTGCTTTCTGGTTATCTGGTCAACTTAGCATAGCACCGACCTCAGTGGGGGCCCTCGCTGCTAGATCAACTCCCTGGAAACAGACCCCCACCCACCCACCCAATAAAAGTCCCCAAACTTTCTGAGGACTCCAAAAACAAGCTGCCTTTTCCTAGATAAAACAAGCTCTTTATTAGTACCTTATCTGCAATATTCATGAACAGATTCTCTGCAAGAGATAAGAAGTAAATGTAAAATATTTAAAGCAAGACTAAACCACAGACTCCGGCCTGTAACTGGGGCCTCTTCTCTGCTACTTTATGTCTTTGCATTTTAATTAACATTCTGAAGTCTTCCAAGCTAGATCTTGAAAGTCCTGCCTCCCTGGTCAGCAGATCAACCATCATGTTTAACACCCTCCGGCGCTAGGTAGAGGGTGCCAGTCCTCAGCAGACCCTTCTGACCACCGTTTCCTGTCTTTGCCCCAAATGACCAGGCTCGGCTGCGAAGCTGGTCTGCTACTTCACCAACTGGGCCCAGTACAGACAGGGAGCTGCTCGCTTCTTGCCCAAGGATGTGAACCCCAATCTGTGCACCCACCTCATCTATGCCTTTGCGGGCATGACCAACCACCAGCTCAGCTCTATAGAGTGGAATGATGAGGTGTTCTACCAGGAGTTCAATGGCCTGAAGAAGATGTGAGCTGCCCTGGAGGGGGATGGGGGATGGTGGAGGCAGATGCCCCTTCCCAGAGCCGAAAAGCTTCCCCAGCACTGCAATCCCGCGACCGGCCTGCTGTGTGGTTTTGGGCAAGTCACATCACCTCTCTGGGCTTTCCTGTGCTTATATGGGAGGAGTAGGGGTAGACAGAGACTCCTTAAGGGCCCTTCCAATTTATGTCTAAGTGGGATCTGAGTTGGGGAACTGTTTGCTCTGCTGGGAATGTATGCCCTTCTTCCTTCTAAAATCTATGCGTTTTTCAGCTCACATGTTATCACCAGCTTGACAAAGCCACTCTGCAGATATGCCCTGATCTCTCTCTTTCTGAGTTCTTCATGTGTATGTCTCCCCACCCAGATAGGAGGGCCTTGAAGACAAGAGCATGCCGTTTCTTTCCTGGTCTAGAGCTCCCCTCATTCAGGATCTATGCATAGGGACTTACACATTCCCTCACCCCATCAGCTCCCATCAGGGCACCCACACCCCTTGCTTTCCCAGTCAGTGAGGTGAGCCCGGGGAGCTGGCTGGGCATTAAAACCTGCAAATTCTGGCATTTGTCTTATCTTTCCCAGGAATCCCAAGATGAAGACACTGCTTTCCATCGGGGGCTGGAACTTTGGCACTCAGAAGTGAGTTGGCCACGGGCCCCTGTACAGCAGAGCTCCTGGGTGGTGACCTCACTCACTGGCAAGAGAGAGCCCTGGTCAGGGAATCGGGCCAGGTGGAAGTATAGTCAGGGGAAGGGGATCCGGAGGGGGGCCTGGACTCTGGGGGCTGACCTTCCTCCTGGGCTTATGGTGCCTCATTGGGAGGGCTCTGGAGGGGACTTCGCTCTGACTGTTACACATCCAGTCTTGCCAGGAGCACAGGATAAATTCTGGCCTCTTTCCAGGCCTCAGTCTCTTCCTCCATGAAATGGGTAGAAGGAGAGTCCCAACTAATCTCAGACAACATACAGTGTCACTATTTCCTGGGCTCTGAAACAGGTTATCTTGTTTGAAAATTTTTGTTCTACTTCTGGACGTCAAAGACTGTCTGTGAGAGTGAGTCCGGATGCCAAAATATTGCCATTTCTAGGACATTTTTGAGGAATTGTGGAGACAATGGAATGGGATATTTGAAACTAGACTTTTCCGAGAAAGTCCAGAATATATGGTTCCCAAAGTTCTAAACTACTCTTTCTAAAACTCTTTGGATCATGAGCCCTTTTGAAAACCTGATAACATTTATGACAAACCTTCCCCCAAATACTATTTATATGCAGATCTTTCATTGAAATGAGGGGGTTTTTAGCCTGGGGTTCCCAGCCACAGGGACCTCAGTTAAGAAGTACTGCTATTAATTAAATTAGTAAATGAATTAGAAAACCAATTAAAGTAACATCAGTCTACAAAAACCTTGAGACACTTATAGGGACCCTGGGAATCAGGAGGATGTGGGGTGGGGGTTCTTGGGACAGCCTGGGATTTTAAGGAGCTCCAGACTAGTAATAGTAACAGCACAAAGTAACAAAGCACTTTACAAGTCTGAGTTGAAAGAAAATGACCATGTTAACCCACCACAGAACGAAAGCAGCAGACTCCCACGTTACTTGGCTCCTCATACTTCTTTTTGTTCATATTAGAAACTGATTCCAGGGCCCCTGGGTGGCTCAGTTGGTTAAGCTTCTGACTTCAACTCAGGTCATGATCTCACAGTTCGTGGGTTTGAGCCCCGCATTGGGCTCTGTGCTGACTGCTAGTTCAGAGAGTGGAGCCTGTTTCAGATTCTGTATCTCCCTCTCTGACCCTCCCCTGCTCACACACTCTCTCTCTCAGAAATAAAATAAAACCTTTAAAAAAAAAAAAAGAAACTGATTCCACTTTTCTAAATCTCCACGCTGGGTGATAGCCACCTCTGATTCAGGGGAGGACAATTCCCTGAGCAGGGCTTGCAGAGTGAATTTGGGGAGGCAGAGCTCCAGGCAAGTCAGTGCGCCCTGGGGGCCAGACACTCTTCTAGACTGTCCCTTTTCTTAGGCCTGGTTGGTAAGTCAATAGCAAATTTCCCAGCAGCATCTGAAGCAGCCCTCCCAGCATCCTCCTGGCCTAACCATCCAGCCACACAAATACCCTGCATAGTTTCTTGCTTGCCTGTGAGGGAGAGAGTGGAATCCTGTTGGCAAGGCAGGCCCATACCGCCCTTCATCACCTCATAGATTCACAGATATGGTGGCTACAGCCAACAACCGTCAGACCTTCGTTAACTCGGCCATTAAGTTTCTGCGCAAATATGATTTCGATGGCCTTGACCTTGACTGGGAGTACCCGGGGAGCCGGGGGAGCCCTCCTTCAGACAAGCAGCGCTTCACAGCCCTGGTGCAGGTATGGCTGGGAGCCACCCACTTAGCCTGGGGTAGGGGCACGCGGATGCTGCTCTGTCCCCAGGGTCCATTGCTTCGGG
This sequence comes from Proteles cristata cristata, assembly GCA_017311185.1. Taxonomy (NCBI): domain Eukaryota; kingdom Metazoa; phylum Chordata; class Mammalia; order Carnivora; family Hyaenidae; genus Proteles; species Proteles cristata. The sequence continues at coordinate 433,450 of JAESUZ010004369.1, forward strand.
TACTTGCATAACACAGACCAGCCCTGTGGTCAGTTTTGAGACTCCTGAGAGTGAACATCTGCTTGGGGCCCCCAGGGGCCTCCATGTTCACTGTGAACTATCTCTGCAGGACCTGGCCAGTGCCTTCCAGCGGGAAGCCCAGACTTCAGGGAAGGAACGCCTCCTTCTGAGCGCAGCCGTCCCGACAGGGAGAAAGAACATAGAGGCTGGATACGAGGTGGACAAAATTGCCCAGTGAGTCTCAGGCAGATGGCGTGGGACGTGTGTTCTCTGAGGTGGGAGAGACCAAGGTTAGGCTGAGCTGCGTCAGGAGTAGAGCAGATGTTCACCTGCAAGATATCGTTTGGGGAAAGCCCTACCCCTCCGCCAGCAGATCCAGGAAGGATTTGCTCACTGGGTCCGCCTACTCCAGTGTTCCGGATTCTCTCGTTTGGAACCCTTTCTCTTTTCCTTGGGAACTCCGTCTTAACATCAAGCGCCCTGGGAGCCCAAGAGTGAAGCCAAGAGAACCAGTTGTCTGGCTCTCTGCTCCCCAAGGTGTTGAGCGTTAGAAATGCGGAATCTCAGGCCCCACCCCAGGCCTCCCAAATTGGATACCGTGCTTTAATGAGATTCCCAGGTGATTCACGTGCACACAGAACTTTTAGCAACACTGAGCTAGATTTCCCTCCGAAACAGTAAGAGTACGAGGTGTCCTGGGGCACCTGGGTGGCTCAGTGGTTAAGTGTCTGACTTCGGCTCTGGTCATGATCTCACTGCTTGTGGGTTTGAGCCCCTGTGCTGGCAGCTCAGTGCCTGGAGCCTGGTTTGGATTCTGTGTCTCCCTCTCTCTCTGCCCCCCACCCCCCAACTCACACTCTATCTCTCTCTCAAAAAGGAATAAACGTTAAAAAAAAATTTTTTTTTTTAAAAACAAAACACAAGAGAGTACGAGGTATCCTGAGGGTGCTGTGGAGAGGATGCAAAAGACAGGAGCTGCCAACTTCACAGTCTGAAGGACAATGGCTTCCATCTTGAGGAGTTGGGTGGACCTAAGGAGCGCTGTCTAATCCCCTCTCCCAGAGCCAGGCAGGAGCCTGTAGGCTGCCTCTTACCATCAGGGTCCCACCCAGGCCATACACTGAGGGCAGGAAGGAGCAGGGCAGGGAGGAGCTGGGAGGGACTGGTCACTACCCCCCCCCACCCTCCACCCCCATCTCTCCATGCCTCCTGCAGGAGCCTGGATTTCATCAGCCTTATGGCCTACGACTTCCACGGCTCTTATGAGAAGACCACAGGACATAACAGCCCCCTCTACAAGAGGCAGGGAGAGAGCGGGGCAGCAGCTGAACTCAACGTGGTGAGTGGCTGCAGAAGTGAGGCAGGACCCCCCATCCACAGGCCCTGTCAGGTGGCCTCTTTTGAGCCTCGAGGCCCTAATGGAAAAGAAAGGCAGGATAACCAAGCAGGGCACAGAGCCAAGACTTTTCGTTTCTTTGCTTATTTTCCCATCCTGCGCCAGTGCTGAGGGGAAGCCTTACTTCCCTGTAGCATCCTGGCTGATGTTTGACACAGCAAACCACTTTAACGACATCAAATAATGCAATGACTGTTCAGGAAGCTGTCTTTGAGCTTGAATGCCCAGCGAAAATGACTTCTCGCTTCCTTCACCTCCTCTACCCCATATTCTTCAAGACAACAGGTAACTGTTCACTCCTGGTCACCGACTGACCTTCTGGAAGGTGCTTCCAGAGGTGGGAGCTTTCCCAAGTTGGTAACAGGTCCGTGCATGCAGCTCAAGGCAGAGCCGTCTCCACCCCCTCCACTGCCTGGAAAAGGCAGGTTAGGTTTCAGACTAGGATGAGTGGCGGTTTCCTGCCACGCAGCCTAGAGGGTTTTTATAAGCCCTCTCTACATTTTCAAAGTTAAGAACACCATATTATTTCTTCTTTTAAAACAGAGGAAAAAAGCTCTAAGTTAAAATGCTTCTTAATTTTGGGGAGCCCACATCCTGGCATACGAGCTGGGGTAGAACAATCTAGACTTCTGTGGGTCTTTCACAAATAAGGGAGCCATCTTTGGGTGCTTGAGTCAGGCATCCATAATTCACACTGAGCCCAGCCCCCTCCACCCCCATCGGGAAAACTGTATGGGTCCTGGGGGAAGCCATCCCAGCTTAACCGGGAGATACCCAAAGGCATTCAGCTGACAGGTGACAGTTGAAGTCCCACCAGCACTCTGGATCTATGCTGGGGAGGGGGGGTGGGGGTAGGGAGGCCTTTGTCTTCTTACAAGGGGAACTTCTTCTCTCTACACCCGGTGCCTGGAAGTGCCTCTGGCCAGAGGGGGACTTTTCCAAACTTACACAAGGTGCCATAATGCTGGTCAGGGAGGCTTGACCTGTGTCTTTGGAAAAGATCCCGTCTGATCAAAGATAAATCATGTAGACCAGCAAAAAGAAATGAATATGTGAAAAATGTTCCTTACTTAAGTGCTAAGAGGGTGCAGAGGAACAGGGAGACTTAAACTTGAACCGAATGGCTTCCCAGGGGAAGTGAGCCTGTAATCCTGGCTGGAGGGAAGAATCGTCATTATTCATTTATTTCACTTACTTATATTGGGTACCTCCTCATGTCACAGGCTGGGGGTGTTACGTGAAGTACTGCATGATGGGGACAGTCCTGTTCAGAATAAAATGAGGAAGCCATGTATTTATTTCTTCTTCTTATTTGAGCCTCTAAGTGTCAAGCATTGTTCGAGGCACAAGGGATACAGAGATAAATAAAATGGACTCCGTCCCCTGCTCTTGTACTCTGGGTGAGACTTAGAACAACAATAATGAGTATGATGAGCGTGACCCCAGCTTTACTGTGCTATTCCTGGACCTTATACATGCATGACGTCTTTTAATTCTTGCAATTTTTATTGTTCCCATTTTACAGACAGGAAGCCCAAGGCTCAGCAAGGTTAAGTAAGTTGTTGAGTAAGGAAGGAATCTTGGCCGCTTTGTTCACTGAGGTATCCCAAGCATCTAGCCTGGCAACAATGGGCCATAAATAAATATTTGCTCATTGAGTAGTTGTCTGACCCCAGTGTTTGTCTGGGGTCAAGCGTCTAAGACAGGACCCAAAAAAGACAGGACAGTGTTGGGACACTAATAAGGGTTCCCATGAAGCCCCCGTCTGAAGCCCCCAGCCTCAGATGACCAGAACCAGGCTGAAGGCAAAGTTCATGAACCCTGCCCCTTCTTCTCCATCACCAGGACTCTGCCGTACAACTGTGGCTGCAGAAGGGGACCCCTGCCAACAAACTGATCCTTGGCATGGCTGCCTATGGACGGTCCTTCACCCTGGCGTCCCCATCAAACACTGGAGTGGGGGCCCCAGCCATGGGACCTGGATCCCCTGGCTCCTTCACCAAAGAGGGAGGGCTGCTGGCTTACTATGAGGTTGGAAAACCCCACAGGGCCCCGAGTATGGGCTGGGGTGGGGAGTACTTCTCCCATAGTTTCTGAGTGAATTCTGGCCAGGTGAAGTCCATCCCATTTACGCCATCTTGGATTATCCCTAAACCCTGGTGCCTCATTGAAGCCAGGGTTCTAGGTCACCCAATCTAGAACCTCCTAGGTTCTCCAGACTTCCTCAGATAGGAATTTTCCAATCTCTAGTCTCCTCTGGGCTCCTGTGGTGCCCCTGCCTTCTCCCCAGCTCTGCCCTCTGCTCCTAACAGGTCTGCTCCTGGAAAGGGGCCACTAAGAGCAGAATCGTGGACCAGAAGGTGCCCTATGCCTTCGAGGGCAACCAGTGGGTGGGTTTTGATGATGTGGAGAGCTTCAAAACCAAGGTGAGGCCCAGCCCTGCTGGGAGGGGAGTGGTCTTGGATGGGCCCAGGCCTGTCAATGACAGTGAATGATAGCATCCAGAGCCTCTCCAAAGAGGAATCTCCTTTAAAACATTTCACAACTCTTCGTGTCATAGCATTTTGTGTTTTTGTCAACTATTGATGAAGAAAAGGTATGATCACAAAAAATTGCTCTACGTTAAGTACCACTTTTGAAAGAATTTGTATTCTATTACATATATATTTGCACTTAATAAATTTGTATTTTATTACATATATATTTGCATTTAATAAAATGTAAATTCAAGACATGAAGAGAGAAATACATACAGTGAAGTGTATATATCATTTTATTCAGCTCAGTGCAATATTTGGTGCATGCTCAGATTACAGGCCTTTTGATTTATTTATATGACTCCACACTCCTGCCCAATATTGGTGGCTCAAAACTCGTGCATTTGTGTGTTTCCATGCTCTCTCCCCCTGAGATCATGAACTCCTGCAGAGACATGGGTTTCTGTGCAGAAACATCTGTGCAAAGACATCCTGCATGGGTTTGTCTGTGCAGACATCTCACGTCAGCTCTGATGCAGGGCAGACAGTAGTGGGTCCTCTGGATGAATTGAGAAAGGAGCGTGATCCTGGCGGTGGGGAAATGGGAGAAGGGATCATGGCCCGGCTGGACTCCGAAAGCACCCTGTCGGCCCTCACCGCTGGAAGGGAAGTCGCCAGATTGGGACACTGGTGCCAGCAAGGACTCCAGACCAGATCTACCCTCCAGGACCCCCTGCCATGTTAGGCTTAGGAGATAGGGAAGCCCACTTATGGGGGGGGGGTGAGGGGGGGGGAATACAGCCATTCACTGGGAAAGCCTCAGGGATCCGGTAGAGGAGAGAAGGCCCTCAGGGAAGGCAGAGACTTCAAGACAGGAAATTGTTCAGATCTCTGGGGAAGCTTTGCCATCCTTATGGTAACCGGACTCCTCACCACCAGCAGGCAGGGCCCCCAAACACAGCAGCTCAGCCCAGAAAAGACAGAAATGTCAAAGCTTCCAACCTAAGGAAGTGCACACACCCACCTGCTCCTCACACCTCCACCCTCACCCCCACCCCAGGTCATGCCTCTGTTGAGAGAGGGGGATTCCAGAGTGACTCATGCCCAGCAGGGATCAGGACTCAGTCATCCAGGCTTCCTACCCAGGGCTGGGTCCAGAAGCCTCACCGCTCATGGCCTGGGGGTGCTGGAAGAAGAGCCCTCTCTAGACAAGGAAGTGGGCTCTGGGGTGGGCCTTGCTGGGCTCCCCCTGGGCTCCTCCACCTGCATCTCATTCCTTACGCAGGCCAGCTACCTGAAGCAGAAGGGACTGGGCGGTGCCATGGTCTGGGCACTGGACATGGACGACTTCGCTGGCTTCTTCTGTAACCAGGGTCCATACCCCCTCATCCGGGCACTGCAGCTGGAGCTGAGTGAGTCAGGGGCCAGGGACCAGAGGTGGAATTCGAGGGTAGGGTATGAACACTCCCCTCCCTGAACTGTAGGTCCTGGCTCCTTCTGGGGAAATAACCTTGTTCCTGTATTGTGATTTCCCAAATTTCATGTGCCCCCCCCAAAACGTACCCCAGGAGTGAAGGAAACTGTTGAAACCATTCTCTTTTCAGGCTCTTCCTCCCCTTTTGACTGTAGCAATGCTGGTCCACGGTGTTGGTAACCAGGGCTTCCATCTGGGGGCCTCAGCCAGGGAGCCACCACTTGCCCCTCTCTCTTCAAATAGAAAGCCTGCACTTCCCCTTAATGCAAGACCCCAGTGACCCTCGCCAGTATATGGCTGGTCTTTGCAGATGGTTGATGGCCACTGTTGAGCTGTGGTGTAGATGTGGCTGTTGTCTGGCTGTTCTCTGCCCTTGGTGGGTGGGGTGGGAGTGGGGTGAGGTATTGAGTCACTGTCTGCCTTCTTGCCTATGTGTTTGGCCTGAGGGTTTGGGATCTCTTGGGGGGAGATTCGGCTGAATGTTCGCTGTTTCCCCAGGTCTTGCTTTAGGCCTGCCAGAACCTGAAGTCCCCACACAAGGCCAGCCTTCTGAACCTGAGCATGGCCCCAGCCTTGAACAAGACACCTTCTGCCAGGGCAAAGCTGACGGGCTCTACCCCAACCCTGGGGACCAGTCCAGCTACTATAGCTGTGCAGGGGGGCGGCTGTTCCAGCAAAGCTGCCCAGGGAGCCTGGTGTTCAGCTCCTCCTGCAGCTGCACCTGGAGTTGAGCGCCCAAGGCCCCTGAGGCCCCAGCCACCAAGCCAGGCACTGGGGTCCCTCCAAAGTCTGCCATGGCAGCTCTCCCTGGGGGCTACAGTCCTACAGACCTCTTGGTGGTCTTTCTGTATCCTAGCTTTCTGCTCTCAGCCTTGAGTTCCTTTTCTTTTGGTCCTCCTGGGCTGCCCCTTTTATTTGCAAAATAAATCTACAGTTTGCATCCCCCAGCCCCGGGGTGTGGTGACTTAAAGAGCCTCTCAAAGCACACTGTTGGTTCAAAACTGGGATGGCGGGGAAGCCAAGAGGAGAGGGTGGCACAAGGCATGCATAGGTCTGAGCCAGGTGAGAAGGCAGGCCATTCAGGGTGTGATAAGCCTTAGGTGGGGTCTCCCCACATTCCACTGGGTAGCCTTCAAGGCCCCGATGACCTCACTGGAGAGCTTTTCCTGCTGGGCCCCCACTCAGGTGTTATTCCTAAGATTCACACTTGATGGCAGCAGAGAAGAGCTTTTCCTTGCCTTAGGGCTCTGCAGTGGCCACCCCGCATTAAAATAAGAATCCAGACCCCAGGTAGGTATTAAGGGCTCGCTTGGGGATAAATTCTGCTTTAGGTCTTTCTATCACCTACTGCTTCTATTTGCCAGAGAAGGTAGGGACAATATCGTCCTTGTTTTACAGGTATTTAAACCGAAGACTGACTAACCAGTTCCGAGCCCACAACTGAGGCCTACATGGGCCAAGTTGAGCTGGAAAGAGGAGGCACACGCGGTATCCTGGATAACGGAGCAATCCAAATGGTCCTTGCAGCTTTGGGTTGAAGCTTGGTCATTCCATTGGAAGAAAATCTGCAAAAAGATGGACCTAATGGTCCATCTTGCCGTGCACTCACCCAAGCGGGGTTTTGGGGTAGGACTCAGGCAGGCAGCTGGAGATGGGGACAGGTGGGAGGGAGGAGGTGACCCGGCCCTTCACACTAGTACAGCCATAAAAATGACTTCCCCACTTCTACACCTTGCCTGTCCTTGGGCCTTTACAGATCTGTTCTTCTTCAGCCCCGAGCACAGGTCTGCTCTTGGACACATTCCCTTTCTTTGAGGTGTCAACTCCAAGGGGACATGCCACATCCAGTCCTGACAAGAGCCACTTAACTGCTCAGAATGGGGTCTGGGGTGGCGGTTTCCTTCTGGGGGTGCAGAGTTGGCTTCTAGCTCCACCATCTGCTAAATAGAACCTCATCAACTCATCTGTTGGGTGGGGTTAACCCTCTTCTTCATGACCAGCACTCACTCTTTCCCTCCCTCTTCCCATCTCTGTCCTTTCTGTACCTTCCATGAGCCAAATAAGTCAAGAATTTAGCAGTGTCTCCTTTTGGCAGAATGTATGTGTCCCCAAACAGCCCAAGTCCCCCTACATCCTCACTGTGGCATTGGTGCTAGCTTCATCCTGGGGACAGTTTTAAGCAGGACTCTCTCTGATCTTTTCCAAACCCATGGTCCCTGGGCAGCCCAGGCCAGTGCCACTTGTCACTGTGCTGCCCATCCCTCCCTTGTCCAGGCCAACCTCCATATAGCCACCAGCTCAATCTTTCTAAATTCTGGATCAAATCCTAACACTTCCCTTGCTTAATAGCTACCAACAGCTTCTCCTGAACAGAGAATTGAGTCTCCATCATCGGCATAAGGCAAACCCTTTATTAGGCCCTGCCTCATCTCCTGGTCTCATTTCCTTTCATTCCACCCCAGTTTGGTGGTCAGGTCCCCAGACCACCATGGTCAGCCATGCCAGCTGCTCGTGAGAAACCCCCTGTTGTCTATCATCACCCTTGTGAGGTTTGAGCTCCACCCGCAAAGCAAATACTACTTTTCAACTAAACTTTTCCCCTTGACCTATCATACTGCCCCATCAGCCCCAAACACTCCACTTGTAGATGAGGGGATGCACCCCTGTAACAGAGCAGGCCTTTTGAGTCAGGTGCAAATGCTGCTTGGGTTATTGGTGGATTCAGCTTTGAGCAATAGCGTTTGAAAAGAATTTTTGTATCACTCATGTCTTGGTGGCTTAACCCATGAATGTCTGGCCACTGTCCCTAACAGCAATGACTGCTCTCAGCCCCATGAAGGACGGGTCCCTCAGGCCTTCTCTCTGAGGATGTTCCTAGCATTCACCACCATGTCTAATACACCTGCTGGAACCCAGGCAAATAGTTAACCCCCAGCCCTTCTCCCAATCGGGACTCAGGTCTCCTGGAGGGGCCCACAGGCCCCCACCCCCACATGTACCCACTTCCAAATGTGACACACCCAATGTGCACAGTGACACTCTAATGTTTCTACTGTGGTTTAATTTTGAAATCTATCCTATAGACTGAAGAGTGTTTAAAATATACATGTTCAGTATCTCCTGTGAATCTGTCACCCAGGTAAGGAAACAAAATATTACCAGTACCTTTAAAACTACTGATAGACTTCTCCTTAATTCTATACCCTTCTATCTAGATTTTGGGTATTCATTCCCTCATTTTCTTATAGTTTTACCAACTGTGTATATATTCCTAAACAAGAAATTGTTAGGATCTTAAACCTTATGTAAATGGAAATGTACTGTGTGTTGATTTCTGTGACTCACTTCTTACCTTCACTGAGCTGGAGCCCACCCTTTTCACCACTGTGTAGTATTCCACTACACCTGTGCCACTACTTCTACCTTCTGCTGTAACACACGTGGGTGTTGTTTCCAGTTTAGGGCTAATGTGGACAACATTGCTACAAGCACTTTTGAGCCTGTCTATTGGCATAGTGTGTAGAATTTGGGGCACATGCAAGTCCAGTGTTCCTAGGTGTGGGCAGACTTTCTCCCAGAGTGGAGGTACAGCTACTCCCTACCATTGCCGTGTTCCTAGTGAACCCTGTCCTCACCGTTCCTACCCCTTACTTTATGCTGATCCAAGAGGTGTAAAATGGCATCTCACTTGAGTTTAAACTGGCATTGCCTCAATTACTTGTATTTCAGCATCTTCCTATATGTGCAAGCTGTGTTTGTTCTTCTGTGAATAATCTGTTGCGTTGCCTGCCCATGTTTCTATTGTGTTGTCTCTTACTTGTTGAAACGTAGCAGTTCTTTACATATTCTGAACACAGATCTTTGATGCAGGTTTGACTATATCTTTTCCCAGTGCGAGGTTTGGCTTTTTGTTTTTTGAGTGTTTAATGTAATTACCTTTGCCGATCCTATCCTTTATGGTTTGTGCTTCCTGCATCTTGTTTAAGAAATCTTTTTCTAGGGGCATCTGGCTGGCTCAGTCATAAACTGTATGACTCTTGATCACAGGGTTGTGAGTTTGAGTCCCACATTGGTTGCAGAGATTACTTAAATTAAAAAAAAAAAAAAGACAACCAGGGCACCTGGGAGGTTTAGTTGGTTAACTGTTCAACTCTTGATTTCAGCTCAGGTCATGATCCTCTGATTCATGAGATCAAGCCCTACATCAGGCTCTGCACTGACAACACAAAGCCTCCTTGGGATTCTCTCTCCATCTGTCTCTACCCCTCGACCCCTCCCCCAAAAATAAATAAATAGAAAGAAAGAAAGAAAGAAAGAAAGAAGGAAGGAAGGAAGGAAGGAAGGAAGGAAGGAAGGAAGGAAGGAAGGAAACAAGGAAAGAAAGAAAGAAAGAAATCTCACAGTTCGTGGGCTCCGACCCCATCTCAAGCTCTGTGCTGACAGTGTAGAGCCTGCTTGAGATTCTCTCTCTCTCTCTCTCTCTGCCCCTCCCCCACTTGCACTGTCTGTTTCTCTCACAAAATAAATAAGCCTTAAAAAATAAAAAATAGGGGCGCCTGGGTGGCTTAGTCGGTTAAGCGTCCGACTTTTGCTTAGGTCATGATCTCGCGGTTCGTGGGTTCGAGCCCCGCGTTGGGCTCTGTGCTGATTGCCAGCTCAGAGCCTGGAGCCTGTTTCAGTCTGTGACTCCCTCTCTCTCTGACCCTGCCCTGCTCATGCTGTCTCTCTCTCTCTCCTAGAAATAAATAAAACATAAAAAAAAATTTTTAAATAAAATAAAATAAAAAATAAATAAAATTACATTTTGTAGCTAATTGTGACTAACCAGTAATAACATCACTGACATTTGGAAACTGATGCTGTGTCCAGGGAACTTTCCAAACCCTCTTATTAACTTTAACGATCATTCTGCAGAGTATTCTATACAGATAATCACACCATCCACACAAATAACTTTTGTGTCTTCCATTCCAAACCTTATGCCTTTGTTTATTTTTCTAGAGGACTGTGCTAGCTGAAACCTCCAATGCAGTGGTGAATAAAAGCAGCAGATAATAAAAACAAGATAACTTATCTTGTTCCTGGCCTGACAGGGGATGTTTGCAACATCTCAATGTTAAGTATGCCATTTATTGTAGGTTTTTCACGAATGTCTTTTATAGGACTAAGGACTTTTGCTTCTATTCTTGGTTTCCTGAGAGTTTCCATAAGAAGGACTGTGAACTGTGTCAGGCAGCTTTTATTTGCCATAGAGTTTTGCTTTTATTCTGTTCATAAAGTAAAATATACTCATCAGTTTCCTCCTGTTAAATCCATCTTGCATTTCTAGGAGTAATCCCACTCAGTCATGATAGGTTATCTTTCCTGTATGTCACTGGATCTGGCTAACATTGTGTTTCACATTTTTGTGTTTCTATATTAATAGTAAGACGGGCCTGCATGTTTTCTTTCTTACACTCTAGCCTGCCCTTACCATCACTGCTGCTGGCCAGGCTAATAATAAACTGATTTAGGGTTATCAATGTTTTGCTAGCCTCATTAAACCAGTTGGGGAGGTTCCCTCTTTCTACTCTCTGAAAGAGTTGTGCCACAGGACTTATCTGTTCCTTGAATGTTGGGTAGCTGTCACCAGGAAAGCCAACTCAGCTCCGTGCTTTCTTGAGGCTGATTTGTAAGTGCTGATTTAATGTCCTATAGTGGTTGCAGAGCTGCTGCATTTCTGAACAGGCTGAGAGTTGAACTCAATAAGGGTCTAGGGGCCTAAGAGTGAGAGTTGGTGGCATTAAACTTGCTTTCATTTTAATCAGAAGTCAACATCCCTGTGTTCTCCTGGATAAAAGCCCTAATTTGAGATAAAGTCAGTGAGGTCGCTGGTTGTCTCCCCCTTCCATCTGTCCCTCCCAAGAGGCCCTTGAGGGGGCTGGGTCAGGCTGTAGACCTGCAACTTTCCCAGAGGTCTCGGGGTGGGGGGAGGGGGAACCTATGTTGTTGAAGGTCAGTGGAGACAGTTATGAGCCTCCTGGAAATGTTCATCAAGAGACACTATCTTCGCCTTCTCCCAAGGAAGGAGTCCCCAGATTCCCCCCACAGGAACCAGCTTCCTCCTTCCTCTCAGCTTCCATCCTCCATGTTGACCACCACACACCTCACCCCCACCCCCAAGATGAAAGCCTAGGAAGGTCGCTCTTCCTACATTGTAAGACTCGCACCTAGGAGGGACCTACATCTCCCTTCACTTCAGGGCTAGCTGTCGCTAAGTTTGGGGGACACTGCAGGGACCCTGGCTAAGGAAGCAGCACCCTCAGAAACAGAGAATGGAAAAGGATGGTGAAGCGTTTTAGAAGGAGCTGCCTAGGGGTCCCTGGGTGTCTCAATCAGTTGGGCATCTGACTTCAGCTCAGGTATGACCTCATAGTTCATGAGCTCAAGCCCCTCTTAGGGCTCTGTGCTGACTGCTTGGAGCCTGCTTAGATTGTCTCCCTCTCTCACTGCCCCTCCCCTGCTTGTACTCTGTCTGTCTGTCTCTCTCAAAAATATACATTAAAATTAAAAAAAAAAAAAAAAAAGAAAGGAGCTGCCTCTGAGAGGGTGTCAGAGGGTATTTTATCAGAAGGCGGGAGCAGCTAGAGGCCCTCCAAGGGACCCCCTTGCCAGGGCACACACCTGATCCGAGGCCAGGCCCTGGTCCAGTGCAGACTTACCACTGTGGAGCACTCCTTATGCTCACTTCACTGTCTGTTGTCATGTTCAGAGCTTAATGCAAAGAGAAAATAGTCAGATTCTTCTTCATTAATTCAGCGATTTGGGCAAAAAAAAAATGTGCTTTTTAAACTTGTTTCAAGGAGAGAAAGATGGCTTCCAAAGGCCCACTGTTAAATTCCTTTTGGGTGTTGCCATTCCATTTGGCACGGGAGTGGGGAGGAGGGAACAGACATTCCTGCCAGTCCACTGCCCCTGGGCCCCCACCATATGGCATGTAAGATCTTAGGAGCTTAGGATGGCCCCAGCACCGCCCGCTCCCTCTTCAGTGCGCCCTTGCCATTCCCAGCTGTCGCCCCGGCCAGTAATATACTGATGAGGCCAGGCAGCCAGGAGCCCAGGCTTAGCTGAGGACACCCTCCGGGTGCACCCACCCCCTTGACTCCTTCATTCCAAGAGGGAACACTGAAGGGGTCACCTGAGAATGGGAGGCATCAAAGGAAAATGGCAGGAGGGCCCAGTGCTTCTGTCATCACTACAACTTGCCCTTGATCTTCTGAAGAAGACTAGCTAAGGCACTAAAGAGCCAGACCCCTCCAAATCAGATCAACCCCACCGGGCTGGTGGTCTTGTTTTCCCTAAGCTGCTTCCTGGCATCTAATTTGAGATCCTTGATCGCTTCTCTGCCTTTTGGCCAAGATCAAGTGTCATTTGAGATCCTTGAGGTGTAGCAATAGTTCATGTGACCTTCTTTTGGCCTCTGTGGGGATAAAAATCTCTACCTTATTCATTTTTAAGGTTAGCCCTCAGTTTGCCACATGTGACTTATCTGTGTCCACGGATAAGTCTTGGACGGCCCTCCAGTGCACAACCCAGGGCTCCCCTAAGCCCTGCCCCACTGAAAGGCAGATTTTGAGTATAAGAGGCTCAGATTCTAGAAAATGAGCCAGGGAAGGACTTGAAGCTAGACATCTGGGATCCCTAAAGTCAGAGTACAGAAAGATTGTCACTGTACCACATTCCTACCACCATCACCCCGACTCAAAGATAACTTGGTGTGGAGGACAGAACAGTAGGCTTTTACCTCTGCCTCTCTGTGTAAGAGAGGACTTGAGCAAGTTCTGCCTCTCTGTGTAAGAGAGGACTTGAGCAAGTTATTTCTCATCTTGGGTCCTCAGTGTCCCACAGAAGAGGGGGCAGTTGGTCTCGATGACCTACCAGCCACAGCCAGCCACCACCAGCTACTGGATTTTCCCTTCCCACAAAGTAGGAAAGCAAAGGAGAGCTAGAACCTCCATGTGGCTTAAATATTGGACCCTCCCCCTGCTTTCCCAACCACAAGTCTCTTATCAACATAATTTTGAACAGAATGTGGGGGTCTTGCTCTGTGGCTCTCCCTCTTCCACCACACACACACACACACACACACACATGCACGCACGCACGCGCGCGCACGCGCGCACTCACACCCACGAAACCTGTCCTTTCTTGACCTTTGTTTACAGGCAGCTGCAAGAATGGGAAAAGGGCATCTCACATTACCCTTTATCCAGAGCCTGTCTTTACACATCTCCGCCTGCTGACCCCAGCCAGGCTGCCCTTGCCCTCCTGTCTGCCCTGTTCCACATCTGCAGGGGAAGCCACAGATCTGAAGCCAGCCAGCGGCTGAACATGACGTCCAGGCTACATTCCAGAGCATCCCTGGAGTGACTCAAGGGTTACTGACCTGTGGAGGGCATCTAGGTCTCCACTTTCCAGCCAATGGAGAGACCTTCTCCTGGCACACCAGTCCCCGAATGCCTTGAGACAATCTCTTTCTAATCCTTTAATCCAGAGGTAGGAGCCATCTTCTATTAAGAGACAGTGATCTCAGTGGAAAAAAAAAATCATCCGAGAGCCATAGGATCATATAAAATTACTTAATTTAGGTGTGGATGCTGCTGCTATTTTTTCATTAACAGAGATGTAAATGCATTCAACCCGCCTGATTTTTAAAGGAAGACAAAGTCATACTCAACAATCAATATTTAAAATTATGTCTTGATTCTAAAGTTGGGGCAGTCGAGCTGATGCGATCTGAAAGAAAGTGAAGAAGAGCTGAGAGTAAGAAATTGTGGTGACAATAAAAAGAAATGTAAATAGGTAAGGAAAAGATGGAAGGAGAGAGGCTGAGGGGTGGAGAGGAAGAGAAGGAAGACAGAGCCAGGAAACCTCCTCAGGACAAGGGCTAACTTGTCCCTGCTCAGCCCTGGGCTCCCAGTCATCCCCAATCCTGTAATGCTGGTGTTATGTTACTACTTGGATTTCAGGTTACCATTCATAGTCGACAGGGTTGGGTGCTTATTTCCATTATACCATCTGCTTCACAAAAACCCCACAAATTAGATATTTTATAAAGGAAGTAGTTAAGACTCAGAAAAGTTGCCCAAGTTGACACATCAGTAATAATTAGAGTGAGGACTAAGTCTATACGTTGGCCAGAGCTCATGCTGTATGCACTCTGCCACCACATATGACTATGACACCACCGTCTCCCTACTGAACTGTAGATCATCTGTGTCCATCACCTTCTGTTCCCCAGGATCCAATCACTCTTGCCTTCTTTCTGTTCCTTATACCCATTAAACTCATCCCATCCCAGTCTTCACCTTCCCTGACCTCATAGCTTTGTCCTATCTGTTTCCCTTCTGGGACAACTCATGCCCACACCTCCCCCAGCCACCTCAACCCCACTTCAGGTCTCTCCTTAGCGTCTCTCCTTCAGAGAGCCCTTCCAGCCGTTTCACAGTCACACAAGCACATCACTCTGACTTATTTCTATCGTGACGATTACCATTACGTGATGTTTTCTTTATTTATTGTCTATGTCCCTGGGCTAGGACAGAATCTCCACGTGAGCAAGACCTGATCCGGCCTTAGGACTAGATCTCCAGGATCTAACATTATTTCTGGCATAGATGCTTAATAGGTATTTGTTGGATGGATGGATGGATGAATGGATGGGTGGATGGATGGATGGATGAGTGGATGAGTAGATGGATGGGTGGATGGATGGACAAACTACTCTCTATCCCTTCATAGACTCTCTTAGCAGAGGTGTATTTTCCCAGGGAACCAATTACATCAAGCCCTAGACTGTATTTCCCACATCAGCACACTTCCCCTCTGAGACTTTAACCAAACCTCATCCACTCCACAGGCATGTCCAAGCTCTTTGCTGAGGCTGTGGATGGAGATAAATTAGATTTGACTCCAGACACAAGACTTGATCTTCTGTAGTTTACCGAGTCCATGAGGGGAGATAAAGCATGCCCACAAAGCATTATAATTCAAGATTAAATGAGCCATAAGCAATGAAATAGGAACACACTAAACATGTTCAAAGGAAGGAGAAATCCTCTCTGAATCAGTGAGCAGTGAGAGCTTTAACAAATAGAGGCACCAACACTGAGGCTGAGCCTGAAGGCAGGTTCAGAGCTTCCTTGACCTCCAAGGCAGAGCATTAACCTGGACCAGTGCTGGGAGCCAGGATTCCCAGGGCTTGTCCAGACTGGACCAGGCACGGGGTGCAGGAAGGAGGCAGCACGAGGTAAGGATGGAGGGAGAGGTTGGAGCCAGACTGTGCAGGTTTGTGGACTCAACATAGCCACAGGAGAGTGAGCCCCATGGGCCCCATGACCCAGGCAGCAAACTGACAGAGACGAGGCCAGTCTGTTGCACTTAGCAGCTGCCAGGAGCAGGGGTTTGTTGGTGGAGGGCTCTGGCCTGCAGTCAAGGAGGGGGTAGGGGAGGATTACTGACCTTGTTTTTCTCTGAAAAGCTCAGTGAGACAGATTTCTCTTCTCCTCAAGCAGTGTGAAATACAAGCTGGGCAACATGCATGATTTCTCAACAGCAGGAAATGAAGCAACAGTTTTTGAGACAATATCTTGCCTTAAATGGGGGGGGGGGGGCAAGGCTCCAGCTATGGCCATTCTGTTGTCTCATCAATCCTGTTTGAGAACACAGTTCTCTTCCTAAGGGAGCGAGCCTGTCAGGAAAGAGGAGAAGACCTAGGGGCCTGGAGGTGGGTGGAGAAACGAGCAGGGCTCCCTAGTGTTGCTCATGGCCTGCAGGGCTCTAGGAGAAGGAGGCTGGTGGGCAGGTAAAGCTGGGTCCCAGGAGATTGAGGGAGTCTCAAGGAAGGATGCTGGATCCCAAAGAATTCCCAGCCCCTGCATCCTTTCTCTCCATCTACCTGAGGTCCATGGCCTCTTCCATAGACCCGGCCATACCTGTTTCTGGCACCAGAGACTACAAACGGATCTTCCAGTGCCTTCTTCTGGGCCCATCTCTATAAATACTACACCCCATTGTTATTGTAAGTATTGGCTCTTTTGGCTGCTCCTGCATAGACCGTGAGCCCCTTGAGAGCAAGGGCCTTGTCCTAATGCCCTGGCATCCCCAACCTCTGCTGCACATGCACCAGCCCACCTCTTATAGGCTTGCTAACTGGATGAATGAGAATGGTTGCCTCCTGCATCTTCTGGATCCCACCTCTGGGAGATGGCTACCCATCTGAATGCCTCAGGGCTTGCCCACGGCTGTCTGCCCTACTCTCCTTATATCATCTCCTCCATTTCCAAGGCTTTAAATAGCATGGTTATGCTAATGACTCCCACACTTATATATCTCCAGCCCAGACCTCCCCTCTGAGCTCCAGATGCATATATCCACTGGCCTACTTGCTCTCTCCACTCAGATGAGGTGTAAACAGCTCATCTTTGTCCAAAATAGAACCCCTTATTATTAAACCTGTCTGTACCTCAAGTGTGCCTCACTTTAGAAAATTACCGAAAGCCTCTCCACGTTGCTGAGGTGGAACCCCAAGGTGATTCCTGCTTCTTCCTTTTCCCTCTGCTCTGACATTCAACTTATCAGTAAGTTTGATTGTCCCTCCAGTAGTTGTCTGGAGTCGGCCCACTTCTCCCTATCTCTTCCATCACCAGCCTAGTCCGGGTGGCAACATGTCTTGCCTGGACCTCTTAGATGGCTGTTCATGCTTTCACTTCTTCCATTCCTGCCCCCCTCCAAATCTAGTCTCTGCAGACAACAAGTGTGGCTCTTCAAAACACAAATCCTATGGCATACCCCCTGCTTAAACGTTCAGTGGCATCTGACGACACTGAGGGCCAAACCTCTTTATGGTTTACAAGGGCCCCTGACCAGACCCTTCTCTCTCATCACCATGCCTTTGGCCTCTCTCCCTCTAGCCAGGCTGGACTTCTCTCTCTCTCTCTCTCTCTTTAATATCCAAGGTTGTTTCTCACCCTTGGAACCTTGCGTATGGTGCGCTCTCTCTAGATCATTCTCCCTTCTTCTTGACATGACTAACTCCCCTCTCATCCCTCAGATTCCAACTAAAGGCCACCTCATCCAAGAGGACTCTCCAACCATCCAAACTAAACCCCACTCCACACTCCGCTCAGCTTAGCTCTGGACCTGGCACCGCATAGGGGCTCACTAACTATTCCTGAAAGAAAAGGTAGGTATAGCCTCCATCCCAGGCCATCTCCTGTGAGCTCCTGTCTCCCTCCTCCTCTGCTACCCAGGATTCACCCACCCCTCACCGCTCCCTTTATTTTTACACCTTCTCAAAACTGCCCACACAAACACCATATTGTAGGGTTTCTTTCTCCTCCAAAATTAGCTGCAGAACCGGACAAAGACTCCTTGGCTGCTAGCTTCCTCACTGTCTCTTTTGGTCTCATAGTTTAAAAGCTGGTCCTGCAGGGAAACATTGGGAGAATGGAAAATCACCAACAGGGAGAACGGTGGAGTCAGGAGCCCAGCTGAGTTCTGACAGTCATGGCCATGCTCTATAGTTAGCTCCTGACTTCCTTTCTTGGCAAGATCTTACCAGTTATCTAGGACAGTCCCCGCTTCAACTGTTCTGTTCCATTGTCTGACTATGTATCATGAGTTTTCTTACAATATGGTCCCTCTACCTCTCTCCACCTGCTCTCCTCCCCACCAGGATGGCCTTTCTTAAACCACCCCATACTCAAGAGTTGAAAGGTTCAAGGTTCAAGCCCTTGGTCCACCACATTAAAGTCTGTGTGACTTTGAAGAAATTACCCTCTCCAAGACTCAGTTTGCTCATCTAGAAAGTAGGGAGAAGAACAGTCCCTTCCTTCAGGATTTGGCAGGGGATGACAGACATAGTATGTGTTGAGCATTTGGCACTCATAGAAAGTCCCCCTCTCCCTCTCAGGATGGATAAATGGCATTAAATGTTCAACCAAAAGACTCTTGGGTCCTGGTGAACATTTTAGCAAAAAGTGTAGGTGGATAACTAATATGTTGTTGAGTGACGGGTGCTTTCTCTCAGTTCTCCTGGGGCCTCACTGGGAAGTCAGGTCACATCTGTAGGTGGGGAGCTCAGGCTTCCTGATGAGGAAAAGTACCCAGTTCCAGCCACCAGGAAAGAGCAAATATTTATTGGAAACCTGAGCTCAGAAAACTGGCTTTAGGCAGATGGGAAAGGGCGTCCCATCTCAGGCCTGGTTCTCATAAGCCCCAGCTTGCGCACTACAGTGTGTCCCCAAACGGGATGAAAGATGGCCTCTCCATATGGAACGAGGAGAGAAGATGGAAATCTGTTATCTGACACCGATCACTCAGTGTGCACTTCCCCCTTGGTACCCCAGAGCCTCCCTGAAGGCTATGTGAGTGCCCTGGCTCAGACTCAGCTCTGTAGATAGACAGCGTGCCACCTCCTAGGCCAGAGTGTGAAGGGATGACCGGTGTTGCCAAGGCCCCTTTCAAGGGGATGGTGCGTCCAGGTGATTCCTGGGGACAGAGAAGGGATCATGTGGCCCTGCTGCCCCTGCCCACGTGGCAATTCTGTTTCTGGGGCCAACCCACAAGGTCCTGCCTAGAGTTTGTTTTTGTTAAGGGAGCTGGCATTTCCTTCCAACATGTCAGGGGCATGAGCTGCAAACCATACATGCTTCACCTCCCAGAGGGTCCCACATAGCAGAAAAAAGGGCATTTTCTGCTTTGGGCCATGTCTGCTGAAACAAAACCACAGGTCAGGCCCTGAGGCAGGTAGTTGGGAGACCTGAAAACAAAAGTCACCTACTCTTGGCTTCCTTGTTCAACAAGGAAGACCATCTCTATACTCTTCCTGTGGCTGGTCCAGCAAATACCACAAATCTTTGTGGCGGAACGCAGCACATATTTGTTATCTGACAGTAAAAATCCAAAAGAAGCTTATGAGGCTAAAGTCAAGGTGTCAACCAGGCTCATTCCCTCTGGCACCAGGGCAGAATCCATTTTCCTTCCTTTTTCACCTTCTAGAAGCCTTCTGCATTCCTTGTCTTCCATCACCACATCCCTCTTCGGTGTCTGAAAGACTCTTGTGATTACCCTGGGCCCACCCAGGTAATCCAAAATAATCTTCCCTTTCTCAGCTCTCCTTAACTTAGACACATCCTCAAAGCCCCATTTGTCATGTACAGTGATGCATTCCCAGGTGCTGGGGAATGGGACAGGAGTGTCTCTGGGGGAACCATTATTCTGTTGACCATAATCTTCTTACCATATAAAGCTGTTCTGTTCAAACCTCATTCATTTCCCAGGCTCCAGAGGGACCTTCTTATGTCATCCCAAGCCAAAGGACCCAAGCTTAAAATTCCTAAGACAGAGGGTCTATAGAAACCTCTAGTTGCCTCTTTTAGTGTTGAAGGCCCTTAAAGAAGTTCTCACTGTTCTCTGAATCGTCCCCCGGATATGGTGAAAGAGGTCCATGTAGCTCAGCCCAAGTGCTCCTCAACTTCAAGTGCAGAAGATGGAAATCCCATGGAAGAGCCAGAAGTTAAGGTGGGGAGTGGAGGAGGAAGGGAGGAAGGAACATTGCTGCATGCCTGCTGGTGTGCCAGAGCCTTACACACCATGTCTCCTTTAACCCTGACAACAATCCTGGGAAGAAACCGAGGCTCAGAGGGGTGGAATAATGTTCCCAAGGTCAGCAGGTGGCAGAGTTGAATGGGGATGAGAGGTTTCTTTCTGGATCTGCCACAGATCCAGATCCACCATCTTTATTCAAGACCTTCCTCAAAACAGTGGCTTGAAATCACCATCATCATCATCTAAAAACATTTACCAGAGACTTTGGTCCTTGGGCTGAAGAGACCTGTGGAGAGTCAGACCCCTGCATGAACATGGTGGTAGAGAAGTTCAGTAGGAAGAGGCACAAACTCTGCTCTGAGGAGGCACCAGATCTCAAAACGAAAGGAGGAAGAGCTCCTAGCTTCAGGGAGATCCATGGGCGGCAGATGGAAAGAGACTTCTCAGTTTAGAAGGAAAGCTAGAACCCACAGGGACCGAACACACCACCCCACGGGTGTTCCCAAATCCCCACAATTCAGTGCTTGTAAAGCCAGAGCCAGAGGTAAAAGCCATTAGAAGCAAGCTTGGTGAAAGAGGAAGGTTCCAGGAGGAGGTGAGTGTGGAAGCAGAAGGAGGGAAAATTGAAGTGGAGAGTTGGCAGCAGAACTGGGGCGGGAGAAGAACTCACTCATCTGAGGGGTCCGTGGAGGTAAGAGAGGCGGGCGGGAGCAAGCCTGGCCGTTGGCAGGGAGCTGCCTGGATGAGCCAGAGTGATCATCCCTTGTTTAACAAGATGGGCAAGGGCAGGGTCCTATAGAAAACCAAATACACACGTCGCTGATCTAGCGGCCCCAGGATGGGTGAGGAATCCTGGCCCCAAGTTCTTGAGTGGTGTCTCACCCAGCTCTCTCCTCCTAGTCCACTGCCCAGAGAATGCAGACAGGCAAGGGTTCTTGGCTCCCTTACAGAGGAGCCCCGCCCCCCCCATGGCCATCCCACCCATCCAAGCAGAAATGGTCCTACCCTGTCTGCTTACCAAGAAACTCATGACAGGTAAAGGAGACTGATACAGTCACTTGTCCAATATCTTCGTGTGCCTTCTTTAGAGAGACCAGTTTTCATGATCCTATGAGGAACCATTGACTTTAATGTACCAAATGTATATGAACACGGCAGAAGCAAAAGGTGAGGGTGTGCCTTATTTACTTATTTTTTTTAAGATTTATTTTTTTAAGTGATGTCTACTCCCAACATGGGGCTCAAACCCACTACCCCAAGAGCTGCACCACCGACAGAGCCAGCCAAGTCCCCCCTGTGCCCTGTTTCCAATGACTAAGCATTTCATATGCCACAGATGGGGGGTGGGGAGGAAAAACACCCGATAGGGCTGTCGTAACTGGCTCCATTTCCCCAAATAATAAGCCTGACTATTTCCCAGAAATGTGGACTGTCTCACAAAAACAACATTTGATACCTGAGTTTTGCTGTGCTGAAATCTGAGGGCGTGTTCTGAATATGACAGTCGTGTGAGAAAGCTGCTATTTTCCCACCATGAACAGACCCCTGTAAACATGGTCGTCTTGGGTCATTTTTCATTTTTCCCTTTAAATACTTGTGCTTTATATTTGGTCAGCCAGACGTCAGAAAACGAGCCCACTCACACTTTTCACGAGTGACCATTTTCTTCCCTTTCCTCAAAGCACTGGTCTCCTGTTCTCCCTGGATAGCTTATTCCTAGAATTCCCACCGATAGTGTCAAGGTCACGCACAACCTTGTCCAGACTGGGAGCCGTGGACACCCTCCCTCCCCTGGGCTCCTCTGGGGACTCTCCTGTGAGCTGATGGAGCTGCATCTGATTCTTGGCCAAGTTTGCTTCTGGTTCCAATGGAGCTATAGCCGGGTGTGCCCACACTGTAGGAGTGGAGACCACCGCACAATGAGCCTGGCCACCAAGCAGTTTCTGTCACAGGGCAGCACACAGGGGTTTCTGGAATCAGATTCCCCCAGTACTCTTTTTCTTTGGTGGGGGGAACGTGTCTGAGGATTCTAGGAGGAATATGTTTGAGTATTCTGATGTTTTCTGGCATTTGAGAATACAGAGTTGAAAAGGGTTTTTGTGTGTGTTTCTGTAACCATTGATAGAGTTCTGTGTTCACATGTTTTCTGTTAATGCCGGTAAAGGTTCTGTTCTAATTTCAGAAACTCTTCTTTCCAAAGTTCTGGCTTTTTAAAAAAATATTTATTTTGGGAGCGCCTGGGTGGCTCAATTGGTTGAGTGTCTGACTTTGGTTCACGTCATGATCTCACAGTTCGTGGGTTCAAGCCCTGCGTTGGGCTCTGTGCTGACAGCTAGCTCAGAGCCTGGAGCCTGCTTCTGATTCTGTATCTTCCTCTCTCTCTAACCCTCCCCTGCTCACACTGTCTTTATCTCTCTCTCAAAAATAAATAAAACATTCTTTAAAAATTTTTAAATATTTATTTTTGAGAGACAGCATGTGAATAGGGGAGAGGCAGAGACAGAAAGAGAAACAGAGGATTGGAAGCAGGCTCTGTGCTGACAGCAGCAAGCCTGATCCAGGGCTCAAACTCACGAACCGTGAGATCATGACCTGAGCTGAAGTCGGACACTCAACCAACTGAGCCACCCAATTGCCTTCCAAAGTTCTGGTTTTGGGGCTCCTGGGTGGCTCAGTCGGTTAAGCGTCTGACTTCAGCTCAGGTCATGATCTCACGGTTCATTGGTTCGAGTCCCACGTCAGGCTCTGTGCTGACAGCCAGTTCAGAGCCTGGAGCCTGTTTCGGATTCTGTGTCTCCCTCTTTCTCTGATCCTCCCCTGCTCACACTGTCTGTCTGTCTGTCTCTCTCTCTCTCAGAAATAAATAAAGTAAAATAAAATAAAAATAAAACAAACTTCTGGTTTTTATAGTGTACTCACTATGGTCCCAATAGCTGTTGATAGCGACAAAGGTGAAAACCCTATACCAAAGATGAAAGGAAACAAAAAGCTTTTTAATGTCCCTAAATAATTAATGATTCAATATTAACATCTCTTCAGAAACTTATATATGAGGTTAAAAGGTGATTATTAGGGGCACTTGGGTGGCTCAGTCGGTTAAGTGTCCGACTTCAGCTCAGGTCATGATCTCACAGTTTGTGGATTCCAGCCCCATGTCGGGCTCTGTGCTGACAGCTCAGAGACTGGAGCCTGCTTCCGATTCTATGTCTCCCTCTCTCTCTGCCTCTCCCCTGCTCATACTGTTTCTTTCTCTCTCAAAAATAAATAAAACATTAAAATTTTTTTAAAAATAAATAAAAGGCAATTATTATTGTAAGGGATATGGACATTATAAGAGAGAGAACTTAACGCTGCTAAATTCAAGGGGAAATCCTCAAATTACTCGGACTTTCAAAAATGTGTCTGCCCAAATGACCTGATGGTGCTTAATTATAGGACTTAATTGATCAACTTTCTTAAAAGATACTGGTAGTGGCTGTTTCTATCTTAGATTCCCTTAGTTCCTCCAACTTGTACAAGAGTTGATAAAATGGTCTATTTTACATATATGAAAAAATTTTGAGCAAGCCAATTGGTACGGTTTATTCACTTCTAGAAGAAGTTAATAGATCCGATTACGGTGTAAGATCTTTTAAAATCTAATGGAGTAAGCACCTATTCCAAATGTCTTATTTCTACAAGAAATATTACCATATCAAGCACTCACATAAATGTGAAGAATCCATAGATTTCTAAAATATTTTTCTACTTTCATGCTTTAAAGCTGTTGACTTTTTGAGAATTTTTTTTCTTTGCTAAAACTATAATTTAGGGATAAAGAGGGGGAAAAAAAACCCCATGGTTTAGTTAACAACCTTTTTTACTAGGTTATAAAATAAGCAAAAGCATTACTGTTAAAACATCTTAAAAGTTATAATATATTCTATAATTGTGTTAGCAGAAAATTTGTATAATATTCTAATCAAGATGATTCTTTGGAAAAATTAAACCAATTTAATCATTTTGGTTCATAAACAGCTCTATGCTTTCTCCCTGATTCTACCACCATCATAAAACCAATGTGAGGGGCGCCTGGGTGGCTCAGTCGGCTGAGCGTCCAACTTCAGCTCAGGTCATGATCTCATGGTTGGTGGGTTCGAGCCCCGTGTCGGGGTCTATGCTGACAGCCAGCTCAGAGCATGGAGACTGTTTCAGATTCTGTATCTCCCTCTCTCTCTGATCCTCCCCTGCTCACGCTGCCTCTCTCTCAGAAATAAGTAAAACATTAAAACAAATTTAAAAAATAAAAAATAAAAAAAAATGAAACCAATGTAAATGCAATATTCTAGTCTGTACAACGTGGTTTTATTTACTTGTGTAAAGTGCAACTATTTTTAATTGACTAACTTTTCTCTACCATTTTTCCTGGTCATAAACTAAATCAATTTATTTAAGATTATAAAATTGCATAGTAAAGAGTTCAGCTATATTAGTAATAAAGAGTAGTATCTTTATAGAAAGAGATTATATTGTATAACGCTAAAAGAACACAGTGTTAATGTGTCAAATTGTAACTTCTAGAGCCTTAGTTAACTTTAACTAATAACTTTAACTTTAACTTTAAACTAATATTTTTAAAAAAATTTTTTAATGTTTATTTATTTTTGAGAGAGACAGAGCATAAGGGGGAGGAGGGGCAGAGAAAGAGGGAGACACAGAATCCAGAACAGGCTCCAGGCTCTGAGCTGTTGGCACAGAGCCTGACATGGGGCTCGAACCCACCAACCATAAGATCATGACCTGAGCCAAAGCCGGGTGCTTAAATGACTGAGCCACCCAGGCACCCCATGACCTTAAACTAATATTAATTTGAGTTAATAATAAATAATATTTGGATACTCAAACAGCATAATTTTAAAATACCCCTGCTGTTATTTAATGCGGCATTGCATAGCCAGCAGTAACAGGTTGAAAGCTTGTGTAAATGCCTTTGGGTTATGTTAATGTACATACAGATTTTTTTTAAAGGTTTAAAAACTATTTTTTATAATAAGATGTGTATGCAAGATAACAGATATGTTTTTATCAAGAGAGAAAAAAAGAAAAACTTTATTATAAACTAAAAATGTCCTTGTGCCAAAACATGAAAGAAGATAGTAAGAGACAAATTTGAAGTTGTACAAGCTTAGATGGTCCAAGGGGGAAGTAAAATCCATTTTCTTGTGTATAAAATAGCTATAAATAATGAGTTGAAAAGGAGAAATGATGTGTTGTTTTAATGGGTTGGCTTGATGTTAATTAAATTACTCACCAGTATTGTATTCTTTACTGTAAATTGTTACACTCATGATTTATGCAAAGGACACACCTAGAATTGAAATTAGCTGCCGTTTTTCTAACTAATATAAGCTACTTCCCAACAATGCAAGTCCCTTTTTGTAAACACATTCTGTTAATTCTCTGTTCTTTTGGTATATTTTTTTTACATTTTAACATAAAGTCCTTCTTTTTTAAAACATTAATGTTCCTAAATTATTACTACCTATTTCTGTGATTTTTTTTTTTTTTTTAATATTGTTGGGGCACCTGGGTGGCTCAGTCGGTTAAGCGTTCAACTCTTGGTTTCTGCTCAGGTCATGATCTCACGGTTTGTGAGTTTGAGCCCCACATCATGCTCTGTGCTGACGGCACAGAGCCTGCTTGGGATTGTCTCTCTTTCTCTCTCTCCGCCCCTCCCCCGCTCACTCTCTCTGTCTCTCCCTCAGAATAAAGAAACTTACAAAAAAATTAAAAATATATTGTTAAAACATTTTTTATAATTAGCTTTTGCCTTCAAATACTTAAGTTCATATCTCGTACTTAAGTTCATAACTCTTTCAAATTTGACCTTGCCCAAATTCAGGCCCCTCTTGCCCAGGCAGAATAGTGAAACTGTGAAGACATCTTTCACACCAAACTATTGATAGATTTTTTTAGACGGCCACATGGACTTATTTTTTTCACTTTATGAAATGGGATATATGAAACACAATGAGTTCTGTTTGCCATACTCCAGATGGTTGATTAGCTGGACACCATTGTCAGAGCCATCCTATTTATTCCTGCTTATCAAAAAGAAACATTCAACTTTACTAAGTGTTTATAAGTAAAACACATTGATTTAAACATTTTCATAGTTCTATTGAAAACAATCATGCTCTCATTTCATTTTGAAAAGAAACATTCTGATATTCATGTACAGAAACTGACACAATAATTGTCAACACATTCATTCACTTTAAATTTCATCCCTTGGTTTAATTATCCCTGTCAATTGCTAACATTCTTACTTTATGGAATAAAATAAAGGCTCTAGAGATTTTCTAATGCCCTCAGTCTCACAAATTGATTGCATATTATATCTTAATAAAAGACTCCAAGTCCTCCATTCTTGTTGATTAACTAGAACCATTTAATCCCATTATTACAGATGATAATTAATTAATCTTATAATTACAGATATTTCCTTTTTCCCTGCATCTAATAAAGGCCCCTGCTACAAACTCAAGATCAGGACTTGAATCTTTTTGAAGAAATAATAGAAAAATGTCAATAAAGAACTGAATGCTTGACTTTTAATATCACAGGACATATACCCATAGGTACAGGTTTCCCTGTGTAAGCTGACATCTTTCCCATGGGCCTGTTAGACTAAACTAACTGATCAAGTCAGAATCTGTAGAATGGTTTTGGCCTAAATTCAAACATGGGTCAGCAATCTATGGCCCTCAGGACAAACCCAGCTAGTTGTCTCTTTTTGTAAATAAAGTTTTATTGGAACACAGTCATGCTCATTGGGTTCTTATCATCTCTGGCTGCTTTCTCACTACAACAGTGGAGCTGAATGGTTACATATGTAATCAATTTAAAAGCATAAAACTTTGTAGATGTAGACTACCTAACCCAAGAGCAGCAAAACAAATATTAGTTGCCTAGGACGAAATGAACTGACTTCATTATGATTAATATTTACATGAACTGACATAAGGGAATTCTAGAGGAAATCGATACTTATGATCATGTAGGTTATTTCCATAGGTTCCATAGGAATCTGTGCTTTTTCTAACCAGAATATAATTGGGATATTGACTAGGCCAAAAATTCCACTTGATTAGGTGTGACAAACCCATAATTAAAGAACAAACACTACGATTTGCATGTGGGAATGACATCTATGAAGTCCTTCTAGGGAAACTGCTCTTGGACAATCCTTATGACTCAAGAAATTCCAGCCTACGGGTAGTAATAATGTTCACTTCCTGGCAGTCCAGAAATATTAACAAATATGGGAATTTTAGAGAAAATCATGGTAAAAATCCTTCTGACATGTGAAAGTAATTTATAGCCCTAGGAGCTTTACAAAGCCTCCAGACAGAAGTTCACCATAAAGCATCCATATTACACGGCTCGAGTTTTGTTAGCCATTCAAAAAGAAAGTTTATTCATTAATCAATGCCTCTTGGTATGCCTATGAGAATAAATTTTCTTCAGGTAAAATAAAATATTATTTTAATGACGTTGAGTTAATCAACTTAAAATTTACTCAACGGCAAAGACTTGCCCACAAGGAAACAAAAACCGTAGAAGCGAAAACTGACCCTGCTCCATTTATGACTGAAGACCGCTGGGGGAGGGGTTTGGGGTGGTGGTGAGGACAATACACATCTGGAGATAAACCAAAAACCAAAAACCCTGACTGGCTCAGGGCTCCAAAATATTAAGCCTTGACTTGTTTTCATAAGTATGGATGCTCTGACAAAAACAATTTTATCCCTGATTTTGATGAGGCTAAGTGAAGATATGCTGCAAATATGATGAACTTATAAGAAAGCAGCTCATTTCCACCATGAATATGGTGGCCTTGGTCATCTTTTTTTCCCTTTAAATACTTGTGTTTTGTACTTGACAGACCAATCCTTCTTTCTGAAGTCTGACTCCTTTTTCCATTTTCCCAAGTAATTGTTTTCCTGTCTAAATGTTTCTGAATCTTTGGGAGCATATGCTACGTGCCAGCAGCACCACAGAGCTGGAGCTGAGGTTTTGGAAACGAATTTGAACTCCTACCTGGCAGAAGTTCCTATCTGGAGGGAAAAGAGAACTCTGCCAAAAGAGAACTTTCCCTTCAAATATTTGGTGGGAAGTTCACACCACATCTGTTTGCTCTGAAACCGTATGCAAAAGGAAAGGATGCTCAAAACAGCTATGCCCAAGAGGCCACCCAAGGGGTCCAGGAACTTGTCCTCAGAGAGGTAGTTCTGTCCACACTCGGGGTCCTGACCCAGCCTCATCTGTGCCTCCCTCATTCCCTTCTCTGCTTCAATTACTCGTGTTCTTCTAGTTCATGGAACATGGCCACCTCTTCCTACATTGGCTTTTTCTGCTTCTTCTGCCTCACAGCACCTACCTTTTTCTCCTACCCCAGTTTACATATCACTTCCTACAGGAGCCTTCCCTGACCACCCATATCACCACCTCAACCCCATTATTAAGCCTCCCAACCCTCCAGATCGTTTTGGTAAACTTCTCGCAAATGTAATAAATTTCTTATGTGAGTCTTTGTTTAATGTCCGTCTTCTCTGCCAGACCGTAAACTTCAAGAGGATGGGGACTGACTGTGGTTTTACTCATCTTGCTGTCTTTGCCACCTCCCGCAGTGCAGCCAAAGTGCTCAATAAGCATTGGTTGAATGAATAAATGGTAACCAGTGTAGCATGAGGGCCTATTCAGAGTGACAAGAACTATTGCGTGAGATGCAATTTCACCGTCAGTTCCCAACTCAAAATGGAAGAGTTTGGACTTATTTACCATCTTGAGATCACTCATTCATTGATTTATCCAGTCATTTGGTGAGTACTTTACTAAGCATCTACTATGTATGAAGCACTGGAGACAGATACAATGGTGAATAAAATTGACCCAATCCTGGCTAATACTCAAAATATATAAAAAAATGTAGACAATTCAACATAAAAAAAAACCAACCCCAAATAACACAAATAAAAATGGGCAGACGACATCAACAGACATTACTCCAAAGAAGACATACAGATGGCCAACAGACACATGAAAAAATGCTCAACATCACTCCTCATCACGGAAACGCAAATCAGAACTACAGTGAGATGTCACTGCATCCCTGTCAGAATAGTTTAAAGTCAAAAATCCAAGAAATAACAAAGGTTGGTGAGGATGTTGAGAAAAAGGACAGCACTGTTGGCGGGAAGGCAAACTGGGTGCAGCCACTGTGGAAAACAGTATGAAGGTTCCTCAAAAAATCCAAAATAGGGGCGCCTGGGTGGCTTAGTCGGTTAAGCACCCAACTTTTGCTTAGGTCATGATCTCGCGGTTCGTGGGTTCGAGCCCCGCGTCGGGCTCTGTGCTGACTGCCAGCTCAGAGCCAGGAGCCTGTTTCAGTCTGTGACTCCCTCTCTCTCTGACCCTCCCCTGCTCAAGCTGTCTCTCTCTCTCTCCTAGAAATAAATAAAAATATAAAAAAAAATCCAAAATAGAATTACCCTATGACCTAGTAATTCCTAGTAATGTGTATTTACTGAAAGAAAACAAAATCGCTAATTTGAAAAGATACATGTACCCCTATGTTTATTGCAGCATTATTTACAATAGTCAAGATATGGAAGCAACCCAAGTGTCCATCCATAGATGAATGGATAAAATGGATACATATATAATACATACATACACAACGGAATATTACTCAGCCATAAAGAAGGAAGAAATCTTGCCATTTGCAACAACCTGGATGGATCTAGAGGGTATAATGCTAAGTGAAATAAGTCAGAGAAAGACAAATACCACATGACTTCACATATATGTGGTATATAAGAAGCAAAACAAAGGAAAAAAGAGAATCAAAAAACAGACTCTTAAATACAGAGAACAAACTGATGGTTACCAGAAAGAAGTGGGCCGGGGGATGTGTGAAACAGATGAGGGGTATAAAGAGTACATTGACCGTGATGAGCACTAAGTAATGTAGAGAGTTGTTAATATAACACTGTATGTTAATTGTACTTCAACTAAAAAATAATAATAAAAATAAAATGTAAAAATAATTGGTCTGGTCCTTGCCTTTACTGAATTTGTTGCCTAGTGAGGGAGGCAGACATTAATAAGGCATCACATCCACACACAAGACGTAAACTTACAACTAAGTCAGGTACTAGGAAAAGGGGTACAAAGTACTCTGATAGCCCCCATAGGTCGGTCTCCCTCCCCAGGGCATCTCCCTTCTCTGAATGTGCTTGCGGAGACTCAATCTGAAGGCTGAGTAGGAGTAATCTGGTCACAGAAGGGCTGTGTTGGGAGACAACTCGACCCAGGATTCTTGCACTTTTGCACATCCTGTAAACAGAGAACAGGCCTTCTTTGTTCCAGGCTACCTTTTGGATCCTGTTTATATAGCAAACAGCCTCCAAAGATAGAAGCAGTGTTTTCCCCTGGAGCAAAAGGCAGCTTTGCTTACTGGCCAGTGTAATAAAGATAATGCCTCCCCCTCAGAGCCAAGGAGAGTCAGGCTTACTGCTCACTGTAAAATATTCGGGTCTTCCAAACTCAGTTCCTCTGCTGTGACACAAGATGTTGCACACACAGGATCCACCTGAGCTGTTGTGACGTCACCGCTGGAACTTGGGGTCAAGGGAAGGGTATTGGGGGCCCCAGAGCTGGTGCGTTATATTAAAAATATGCAGATTGGGGCACCTGTGTGGCTCAGTCAGTTAAGCATCCAACTCTCGATTTCAGCTCAGGGCATGATCTCATGGTTTGAGATCAAGCCCCATATTGGGCTCTGTGCTGGGCATGGAATATGCTTGAGATTCTCTCTCTCTCTCTCTCTCTCTCAAAAATGAATAAATAAACATTTTTTATAAAAAAACAGTATGCAGATTATATGTAAGTAATGAATCACTGAATCCTACTCTTGAAACCAGCACTGCACTGTATGTTAACTAAATAAAATTCAAATTAACAAAAAGGAATATGTGGGGGCGGCCTGGAAGGCTCAGTCCACTAAGCATCCAACTTGCGATTTCGGCTCAAGTCATGATCTTGCAGTTCATAGGATTGAGCCCTGTGCTAACAGCTCAGAGCCTACTTAGGATTCTCTCCCTCTCTCTCTGCCCCTCCCCAGCTTACACGTGTGCATGTGCGGGCTCTCTCTCTCTCTCTCTCTCTCTCTCACACACACACACACACACACACACACACAAAATAAATAAATAAATTTAGAAAAAATTAAAAAATTAAAAATTAAAAATAAAGAGAATTAAAAAGAATATGTAGATTATGACCTGCTGAATGAAGAGGCACAGGCCATCCGCACGGGGTCAGCAGGTAGTGCCCTTGGTATCAGAGCTCCCCCTTGGGGAAGTGAGTACCCGGGGCCCCCCTTTTTTTTTTTTTGAAACTCAGTAAATATTTATTTTTTATTTTTTTAATATTATTGTCAAATTGGCTAACATACAGTGTGGTTTTGGGGGGTAGATTCCCATGGTTCATCATTTACACACAACACCCAGTGCTCATCCCAACAAGTGCCCTCCTCAGTGCCCATCATCCATTTCCCCTCTCCCCCAATCCCTATCAACCCTCAGTTTGTTCTCTGTATTTAAGAGTCTTTATGGTTCGCCTCCCTCCTTCTCTGTAATTATTTTTCCCCTCCCCCTCCCCCATGGTCTTCTGTGAAGTTTCTCAATACCCATATATGAGTGAAAACGTATGATATCTGTCTTTCTTTGACTGACTTATTTCACTCAGCATAATACCCTCCAGCTCCATTCACATCATTGCAAATGGCAGGATTTCATTCTTTCTCATTGCCAAGTAGTAGTCCATTGTATAGATAAACCACATCTTCTTTATCCATTCTTCAGTTGATGGACAGTTAGGCTCTTTCCATAATTTGGCTATTGTTGAAAGCACCGCTCTGAACACTGGGGTACATGTGCCCCTAGGCATCGGTACTCCTGTATCCTTTGGATAAATTCCTAGCAGTGCAATTACTGGGTTGTAGGGTAGGTCTATTTTTATTTTTTTGAGGAACCTCCACACAGTTTCAATATGGTCACACAAGAGAAGTAAAGCCACAAGATTTCTCACTTATAATTCTCAGAAATGAGGATAAATGCCAATCAGCAAGGAGAAGGATGGTCCTCTGTCTCAGGTCACGAGCAGGCAAGAGATAAAGAGCAAGCACCTATTGACTGTAAGGTGCTTGGGGGCAGAGGTCAGTAACTTTTCACTGGTTCAACTCTAAGCAGTTATTTTAAAAGGTGTATCAAGAAAAACGAAGCAGGGACTCATAACAGGAATTCTAAGCTTGGGCCTCTATCTAAATGTTCAGACTCTCCGGGTGAGCAGAGTTATATTATAAAATGCAGAGGCACCAATTCAAAATAGCTGTTTTCTCATCACAGGAAATGACACACAAGCATGAACTCCATGCTTCTTGCCCTGCCATGAATAATAAGTCTTTTGCCTCTGACCTAGGATTCTCATGTTTTCTGCAGGGATCCTCGAAACTGTGGCTGTCTGGGGCGTCCAGGTGGCTTAGTTGGTTAAGCATCCGACTTTCGCTCAGGTCATGATCTCGCGGTTCGTGGGTTCGAGCCCCGCGTCGAGCTCTGTGCTGACTGCCAGCGCAGAGCCTGGAGCCTGTTTCAGTCTGTGACTCCCTCTCTCTCTGACCCTCCCCTGCTCACGCTGTCTCTCTCTCTCTCTCCTAGAAATAAATAAAACATTTTTAAAAAAAAGAAAAGAAAAGAAACTGTGGCTGTCTATCTCATTAGCTGGCAAGCAGCATGAAACCTCAGACCCTTCAGCTACCGACAGGCTAGTAGATGGCATGTGCAAAAGCCCTGTGGTGGGAGAGAGTAGAGCAAATATACGGATACAAAAAGAGGGTGGAGCGTAGGGATGCAGGGGGCAGGGGATGGGATGAGGCTGGGATGCGCTGAGCCAGGGAACACTTAGCAACTGCTGTTGAGGCAGGCCGGCACTGGCCATCTGTTGTGACCCTGCCACACTCATGCAGAACATGTAGAATTAATAAACTGGTTTGGAGAAGGGCACAGGACCACAGGGCTTAGGCAAATCTGAGCCTATGAGATAAGTCTTAGCAAAGGAAGAGTGAAAATTGGAAGTGTTTTCTTAACGTACTGCACCGGGTAATGAAACTTTCTCTTGCGTGCTGCTTTGTAGTAGTTCTGCTAAAGATTGGAAGTTCACTTCTCAAGGCCCTAATGAATGAGGAAAAGTTATCACTGACTGGCGTTACCGTTTTCATCCAGGGTCTGAAAGGAGGCAGTAGCCTTAAAAGGGAGAAGCAGTGACCCTTTTAGTATGCACAGAGGGACTCTGGACAAATTCTTTTTTGTCCACTCCTCATACAATAGAGGGGACTTGTTCCAGTTTTACAAAGGAGAGGAAGGGTGGGGAGGGGGGGAAAGGGAGAGAGGGAGAGACCTCACTCACCAAGAGAGGGCTGTAAAACATAGTGGCTAACAGTGGACTATTACCTAATTTTGTGGTAAAAATAAAAGGACTTTGTTAAGAAGCCCTCTGACCTGCTCTGGTTCTTGGAATTTGGAACTTTTCACTCACTGCCTGTTAATTAATTTACAGTCTGCAAAGAATGGACTTGCCCTGGATCTTTGGCCAAAAGAAAAAAAGTATCCCCACAAAGAGGGCAAACCATGCAGAGTCTCCTTAAGAAGTTTTGTTCTGGGGCGCCTGGGAGGCTCAGTCAGTTAAGAATTGAACTTCAGCTCAGGTCGTGATCTCACAGTTCGTGAGTTCAGGGCCCGCATTAGGCTCTGAGCCTGGAGTCTGCTTCCAATTCTGTCTCCTTCTCCCTCTCTGCCCTGCTTGTGCTCTGTCTCTTTCTCAAAAGTAAATAAACTTAAAAATAATTTTTTTAAAGCTTGTTCTTACCCTGAGAATAATAAGGAATCATTGGAGGACTTGGGGGTGACATGGTGAGGTGTGGGTTTCAGAAGCATCACTGAGAGAGATTATGGAGGTTATCAGTCTTCTGGAATGATCTGCTCCTGGGGGAAATCTGGAGCTGAGGGACTTAACTCCTTGGCACTTCCCTGCAGCCCCAGGCTTGCAACAAATCCTATTGACTGGAATTTCAAAAAGAAGGAAACCATCAGCAGACCTGAGAGCAGTCTGGGGAATTGCCCACTCCTCTCCAGCTTTCCCTTAGAAAGTAATCAACACATTGTCAGGCTCCATGCTGCGAATCCCCTCTGCGTCTCTCCCTTGCTCGCCAACTTTCTCTTTCTCTTCTAAAATTAAAATGAAAATAGCACATCAATCACTAAAAGGCTGTCTGACCCTCCTGTGGGAACCAGGCTTGGGAAGAGAAAGCCTGAGTGGGGAGCAGGTCAGGCAGGATGCGGCTCGCCTGAGGAGACAAGTAACAGCCTTGTTCGGGGAGCTGCAGATCCCAGAACCCACTGTACCCAGTTTCCACCTGGCCAGGGGCCTGGACGGGGCGATGCAAAGGGAGAGGCTGCCAGAAGAGCAGGGAAGCTGCAGGCAGGAAGGTGGGGGCGGGGGTGGGCTGGGCAGCAGGCCAGGGAGGAAGGTCTCTGGGAATCAGGCTGGGTCACTCCCCCAGGAGCCACCAGATCACCACCCCGGTGGGTGGCCCGGGCCTCCTGAAGACCTGGCTCAAGTTTTCAAAACTCTCCAAGGTTTCTCAATCTTCCTCTGGAGGCCCGCAGTGCTCCTCCCCTGCGTGTCCCAGCCCGGGAGTTCCTTCCTCTCCGCAGCTCGGTTCCCATAAATGCGATGTTTTTGGAGCTCGTGGGAGTGGAGTGGGACAGGTATAAAAAGGAAGAGTGAGGCGTGGGGACGAAGCCCTATCTAGGCAGCTGTCCACCAGGAGCTGAGGGCACCGCAACTGGCCACACCGTGCCCCCCTCTGCCGCAGCCAGGATGGTCCTGAGGGCGGCTCAGACAGGTCTCTGGGCTGGTCAGGGCTGCTCCGGGAGTGGGTTTTCAGGCTGAGAGGTCCAGACAGCACACAGAGACGCTGCACAGGAGGCTGGCCTCCTACCTGCTGGGGGTGGGGGGCGAGGAAGGGAAGGAGGAAGAGGTGTGGGAGGGGGAGGTGGAAGGGGAGGAGCAGGTGGAGGAGGAGGAGGTGGAAGGGGAGGAGGAGGAAGGGGAGGGAGGAGGAGGTGGAGGAGGAGGAGGAGCAGGTGGAAGGGGAGGAGGAGGAGGTGGAAGGGAGGAGGAGGGGGAGGGGGAGGTAGAAGGGGAGGAGGAGCAGGTAGAAGGGGAGGGGAGGAGGGGCAGGAGGAAGAGGGGCAGGAGGAGGAGGGGCAGGAGGAGGAGGAGGGGGAGGGGAAAAGGAGGTGGAGGGGGAGTAGGAGCAGGTGGAAGGGAGGGGGAGGGGAGGGAGGGCAGGAGGAGGAGGGGCAGGAGAGGGGCAGGAGGAGGAGGAGGGGAGGGGAAAAGGAGGTGGAGGGGAGTAGGAGCAGGTGGAAGGGGAGGGGGAGGAGGAGGTGAGGGGAAAAGGAGGGGGAGGGGGAGGAGGGGCAGGTGGAAGGGGAGGAGGAGGGGAAGGAGGAGGTAGTAGGGGAGGAGGAGCAGGTGGAAGGGAGGGAGGTAGAAGGGAGGGGGAGGAGGGGCAGGAGGAGGAGGGGGAGGGGAGGGGTAAAGGAGGTGGAGGGGAGGAGGAGCAGGTGGAAGGGGAGGAGGGGCAGGAGGAGGGGAGGAGGAGGCAGGGTAAATGGTGTTAACCCCTAGATGGCCTGGGAGGGGGCTGAGCAGAAAGCAAGGGCAGGATGTGCTCACAGGGGTCTGACTCTGGATCTCCCTTCAGGCCTTGTGGTCCTGGTGCTGCTCCAGAGCTGTAAGTACCCCTCTTTCAAGTCACGGGAGACAGGGGTGTGATGAGGGTGATGCAGACGAAGTCTTGGCAGAGGGGAATCCTTTCTAGTTTCTTCCATGATTCAGATGGCTCAGAAATAGGATTTGTTAACCCAAGGTGATAAGCATAGGGATGTTTATTTTACTTTTCTCTATTTTCCTGTATATTTGAAAATTTTCAAAATAAAAACCCTTCAAAGGCTCAGATCTGGTGAAGGCCTGGACTCACAGTCCAAGTGCTGCCTGCAGTTCTTCCTCCATAACCAGGAGGGCGGAAAAGGTTACTCTGCAGCAGGACTTAGAATGAGGAGAACTTCAGAACTTCCTGGCCCATTGTGATTGGGTCCCAGCTTGGGGGATGGGCTGAGGGGAGTCTGGGGACCACCATGGTGGGGGGTGGTTACAAGTTAAGGACACTCCCAAAGGAGGGCAGAGAAGAAACGTGGAGCCGCCCAGATCAAAGCCCCTGCAGCATCTGCAAGGTTCCACCCTGAGGGCCGGAGTCTTGAGCTGGGTCCCTCCTCTTCTTCAAAGCCACTGCCTCCAGGAAGCCTTCTTTATTTGCACCAGGTCCCATTTTACCTTTATTCACCATCCCCTACCCTCAGGGCACACAGCGCCAGGCCCTAAGTCTACAAGATATTCATCCACTGCATTTAATCTGTTCCAAGCATTGTCAGGATCGCCCTGATTTTCATCAGAGGCAGAGGGAACTGAGGCAGCCCCTCGCATTTAGAATTCTAAGTTTGCTCACATCTCAGCCCGGGCTCCCAGTACCCCATCGGGACTCAGCACGGGGCTCAATCAGAGCCCCCCACCCCCAGCTCAGTCCTGGCGCCTCACCCCGGACTTCATCTTCAGGTTCTACATACAAACTGGTCTGCTACTATACCAGCTGGTCCCAGTACCGGGAGGGTGAGGGGAGCTGCCTCCCAGACGCCATCGACCCCTTCCTCTGCACCCACATCATCTACAGCTTTGCCAACATAAGCAACGATGAGATTGACACCTGGGAGTGGAACGATGTCACACTCTACGACACGCTCAACACGCTCAAGAACAGGTTGGGCCACAGGCTGCCGGGACAGAAGGGAGATGGAGGGCTAGGCTGGCTGGTGCACCAGAGCAGGGTGCCTCCGCTCTGGAGGCTGGGTGAGGGCCCCCAGAACCCAGTGGTGGGAGGGCCTCGGCTTCGGCGGGAGGAAGCAATGAGGGCACGTGTTGGGCCATATCTGGTGACGACAGAGGCAGCCTCTAGAAGGCCAGCTGAGCTCTCCCTGGGGCAGAGGAGCCCACCCCCTCCCCCCACCCGCTGGGCGTGCTTCTCCAGGAAGCATGGAAAATACTCATGACTCTGTTTTGCCAGATCCTGGCTTCGCCACTCAGGGGAGCAAAAACGGGCAGAGTTACTCAGAGTAACTGCCGCGAAGTCTATGTGTCTTAGAATCCTGACTCTCAGGATTGGAAGGACGTCCCACCTAAGCTAGAAGCCTGGGACAGCCTCCCAAACAGGGGCCAGCCTGTGTCACGGCAGCCTCACTCCAACCCGGCCCTCCTGCCTCCCTGCTCCCCACAGGAACCCCAACCTGAAGACCCTTCTGTCCGTGGGAGGATGGAGCTTTGGGTCTCAAAGGTAAGACCCATTCCCCAAAGGATGATGGAATGGGGATGAGGAGGCATAGGTCTCCCCCTGCCCCTACTCTATGGGGTCAACTGGGACCCCAGACTGGTTAGGCCTAAATGGTTGTCAGGTGCCCACCCCGCATACAGCCAAGAAACCAGAGCCCAGAGAGGGAGAGGGCCTTGCAGAGAGAGTCACACAGCACGTTGCCAGTGGATCTTAGGACTCCCTGGCTGCGCTCCACTTACTGGCCCTCAGACCTGAAAGCACAGAGCTTCTGGGATATACCGCCCTAAGGGCTGGAAGGAGAGGGATAGAAAGAATTGAAGATATCAGACTGTTAAGAGCCTGGGAGGACTTCCTGGAGTGGGTAAGATTGGATCAGAGCTTAAAAAGGGGGCGAGACGTGGCCCTAATAGCTCGCACTTAGCGAGTGGTCACTACGTGTCAGGCACCCCATCCAGCCACAATCACAGGTGATCCCCACAGCAACACTGTGAAACACGGTCATTATCCCCACCTCACAGACGAAACGGAGATGCAGGTTATGACCTTTCCAAAGTGGCTTGGTTCATTTTGACAGTTTTTTCGAGAATGAAACCACAAAAGCTCTCTCTGAGATGCCTGGACCTGGGTCCTGTCCCAGCCCTGCCCTTCTAGAGCTGTGGGGCTCAGGCCCCCAGCGGCACGTGCCTCAGAAATCCCACCAGACGGCCAAGTCTCCCAGCATGTCAGCACTGAGCCCTCTGCCGGGGTGATTTGGGTCCTAGATTTTCCAAAATAGCCTCCAAGACCCAGAGTCGTAGGACTTTCATCAAGTCGGTGCCGCCATTTCTGCGAACCCATGGCTTTGACGGGCTGGACCTGGCCTGGATCCACCCTGGGAGGAGAGACAAGCGCTACTTCACCACCCTGGTCAAGGTGCTTGTGGGGTCTGGGAGAGCGGTGGAGACGGTGGGGACGTGATCCGGCACCAGGGAGCCGGGTGGGCAGGAGCGGTCTTCAGCTGCTGGCGTCCCAGGGTTGGGCAGAGAGGGCCTGAGACCTCCTGGCTGCGGGGTCCTGGGCCCCAGGCGGAGGAGAGACGAGCCGGCCTGTGCCCTAAGGTCTCACACAACAAAGAAGACATATTACCACGGTGGGAGGTGGGGTGGGGGGTCTCCGAGGCAGAAGGTCACTAACTGGGGCTCCTACTCATCCCTGTCCATTTAATGGGGCGGCATCATCATCCACTGTTTGGTCCCAAACTGATGCTGCCCGCTCCCCACCAGTGCTGGGGACACTCGGCCACATCTGACAGCAGCCCAAGCATCTCCATGACCCCAGGGACAGAGAGATTCCCTAAATAAGTTGCCCACAGTACTGATACAACGTTAATTTTAAAGAGTGATAAATGTAAATCTAAAGACCACTTTAATTTCGTTGTCTCACGTACTGGCTTGAACAAAGCAGACCGCAAAGTAGATTTCTTCCAACACGATGTGAGCCAACTAGGATCACCGCCTGTCCTCCTATCCCTCTGGGACAGGGAGCAACTGTCGATGGGTGTGTGTGGGGGTGGGGACGTGATTGGTCCAAACAGGCTTTTTAGGAGAAGGATGGGGGAGCCCACCAGTCAGTTGCTTTATCATTCCCACCAAAGCCCTGTCAGGTTGGGGATCCCAGCAGATGGGGAAGGTCAATGACACGCCCAGGGACCTCAGCCTCTCTCACAAGTCTCTCTGTCACACAGCCAGGGCCCCATTCACTCCCCTGCATCTCTCCCAACCAGGAAATGAAGGCTGAGTTTGCAAGGGAAGCCCAGACGGGAACAGAGCAGCTCCTGCTAAGCGCGGCCGTGTCTGCAGGGAAGGTAGCCATCGACAATGGCTATGATATCGCCCAGATATCCCAGTGAGTCTCCCGCCCCACCCTGCCCCAGTGCTCCATGTAAAGTTGCAAGACTGGATTTCTAGTCCCTGTTCTTCCAAAAACTTGACAGTGTGTTCTTGAGCAAGTCACTTCCACACGCTGTGCCTCAGTCTTCCCGTCTATCGAATGGGACATAGCAATCCCTGCCCTTCCTTTTTCACATGGGGGGATTGTGCTAACCAGTCGAGAGAGTTTCTATGAATGTATTTGTGGAAAAGGAAGTAGGAAATGATATACAAACCGGCCAGCCACTGAGGGGCACTTTGTCCACACCAGGCTTTTCTCCGCACACAGACTGCTAGTGACTAGAGAGAGGCAGGCCAGTGGCAATGAAACTGTGCATTTCTACGCCGCCTCCAGGCGCTTGCACACACACAGGCGGCTCCCTCTCTGTGCATCCCTCATCCTCCCCCTGCCCCCTGATGCATGTGAGAATGAGCAGTTCATTCCCCAGAGGGGCTGATGCCTCCGTGAAATAAAGACGCAGGTCTTAGGAAACCTAGGAATAAAGAACAAAGGTTCTTTACTCTGACTTTTTTTTTTTATTATTATTTCTAGGAGAGAGAGAGACAGCGTGAGCAGGGGAGGGTCAGAGAGAGAGGGAGTCACAGACTGAAACACGCTCCAGGCTCTGAGCTGGCAGTCAGCACAGAGCCCGAAGCGGGGCCCAAACCCACGAACTGTGAGATCATGACCTAAGCGAAAGTCGGACGCTTAACCGACTAAGCCACCCAGGCGCCCCTACTCTGACTTTTTAGAA
The DNA here is from genome assembly GCA_017311185.1 of Proteles cristata cristata. Classification (NCBI taxonomy): domain Eukaryota; kingdom Metazoa; phylum Chordata; class Mammalia; order Carnivora; family Hyaenidae; genus Proteles; species Proteles cristata. The sequence continues at coordinate 473,599 of JAESUZ010004369.1, forward strand.
TCTCTACAATTTGGGGAGGTGTAGATTCAGTGTTTAAGTTGATGGTTTAGGAGATAGGAACTAGGTGGCTCTCAACCATTTGCCCCCGACATCTGAAGCTCACAGTCACGCAGCCTATCTGTGGTCCCTCTCCCCCACGTGTGTGTAAACCTCCCTCCCCAGCCCAGTGGGTCCTAGGTTCAGGCCTTCCTTCGGTCCAGCTCCGTCCCCACCAGGCTGTCTGTTGATGCCACTTTTAATCTGCTGTCACTAAGATGAACATGGCAGATGTGGAGGGCGGAAGGCAAGGTAGAGCCAGTTCCCAAACGTGTGCCAGAGTCATCACAGAAGAGTTCCATTCTTGGGGCGCCTGGGTGGCTTAGTCGGTTAAGCGTCCGACTTTCGCTTAGGTCATGATCTCGCAGTTTGTGGGTTCGAGCCCCGCATCGGGCTCTGTGCTGTCAGCTCAGAGCCTGGAGCCTGTTTCAGTCTGTGACTCCCTCTCTCTCTGACCCTCCCCTCCTCACGCTGTCTCTCTCTCTCTCCTAGAAATAAATAAAACATTAAAAAAAAAAAAAAGAAGAGTTCCATTCTTGCCTTAAATGCACCAGTGGGGTTCTGAGCCCACTCCTGGGTGCGGCACAGGGGAAGTGGTGGGGCGGCCCGGACAGCGGATCACAGGTTCTGGACGAGCCTTTGGGTTAATGGCCTGTCTCCTGACTATGCTGTTCACCACGTGCTGGGCTGATGGTTGTGAGACCTTTCTAATCTCCTGCCTCGCCCTCTGACTTCCCTTCCCCAGACACCTGGACTTCATCAACGTTATGAGCTATGACTTTCACGGAGCCTGGCGTCAGACCACAGGGCATCACAGCCCCCTGTTCCGAGGCCAGGAGGACGCAAGTGCGGACAGATTCAACAATGCCGTGAGTGCCTGGAAGGAGGGTGGCCAGCCAGGAATGGGCCACAGGGACCTGTCACCTGCCGGTGCTCACACACCAACCCCATGCACCCCAGGAATTCCTGCAAGGGAGGGGTTATGGCCCCCATCCTGCAGATGAGGACGCTAAGGTGCAGTCTGTGAGTTCCCCATGGCTCCAGAACAGAGGAGGCAGGAATCTAGTCTAGACCAGCCTTTCACTCGCTCTGTGATTGGCTGCCAATAGTATTGACTGCCAAATAGTAATAATCTCTTCCTATACCCAAGATAATATTTTTGAGAATGAAACCACAGAATGCATTTTTTAATGTTTATTTATATATATAGTGTGTGTGTGTGAGAGAGAGAGAGAATGAGCAGGGGAGAGGCAGAGAGAGTGAGAGAGAGTCCCAAGGAGGCTCCATGATGTCAGTGCAGAGCTGACACAGGACTTCCTCCCAGGAGCCATGAGATCATGACCTAAGCCAAAACCAAGAGTCGGGTGTTCAGCCGACTAAGCTACCCAGGGCTCCCTACAAAATGCATTTGAGACCGATATTATCAGTTCCCGGAAGGAAGGGGCTCCCAGATGCACGGCAGACCTAGAGCTCAGCCCATCGAGGCAGCACTGGCAATTGTACAGTCTTGCTCAGTCCCGCTGGCTGCTCATGCCCTCCCCTCCTTCCCTCTACCAGGACTACGCCGTGGGCTACATGCTGAGACTGAGGGTCCCAGCCAATAAGCTGGTGATGGGCATCCCCACCTTTGGGAGGACTTTCACTCTGGCCTCCTCCAAGACGGGTGTGGGTGCCCCCATCTCCGGGCCCGGGTTACCAGGCCGGTTCACCAAGGAGGAGGGGATCCTGGCCTACTATGAGGTATGAACGAGGGAGGGGGTAAGATCCTCACACTCCCAGAGGCCCCAGGGAAGGTGAGCTGCCCACCTCACCCCCATTAGCTCCCTTGGGAATAAAAAAATGTTCTAGTGAACACAGCACCCTGAGGAAGAAGGGGGAGGTCAGGCCTCTTGCTACAAAGTCAACGAAGCCTCCTGCAGGCCCCCCAGGTCTGCTCTGCTAAGCTCCCAAATACTCCTCTGGCCACCGAGTTGAAGTTTCCCTTCCAGCCCAAAAAAGAGCAATGACTAAAAGGCAGGCTCTTTGTTCTGCCCTCGCCTCTGCTGCTCTGTACAGCCGCAGGCCAGTCCTTAGTGTCAAGCCATCATCTCCCACATCCCTGTTCAAAATACCGGAAGCAAGTTCCACATAGGAGTGAAAACATACGATATCTGTCTTTCTCTGCCTGACTTACTTCACTCAGCTTAATACCCTCCAGTTCCATCCACGTTGCTGCAAATGGCAGGATTTCATTCTTTCTCATTGTCAAGAAGTATTCCATTGTATATATAAACCACATCTTCTTTATCCACTTGTCAGTTGATGGACATTTGGCCTCTTTCCATAATTTGGTTATTGTTGAAAGCGCCGCTATAAACATTGGGGTACATGTGCCCCTATGCATCAGCACTCCTGTATTTATCCTGAATTTATTCTTTGGATAAAATAGTAGCAGTGCTATTGCTGGGTCGTAGGGTAGTTCTATTTTTAATTTTTTGAGGAACCTCCACACTGTTTTCCAGAGCGGCTGGCTGCGCCAGTTTGAATTCCTTGGGAGAAGGAAAAGGGGGAAAAATAGTTACAAACAGAGAGGGAGGGAAAATAGTTACAAACCATAAGAGACTCTTAAATACAAAGAACAAGCTAAGGGTTGATGGGGGTGTGGGGGAGAGGGGGAAATGGGTGATGGGCATGGAGGAGGGCCCTTATTGGGATGAGCACTGGGTATATGTAGGTAAGCGATGAATCCTGGGAATCTACCCCCAAAACCAAGAGCACACTGTACATGCTGTATGTTAGCCAATTTGACAATAAATTATATTTTTAAAAAATACCAGAAGCAAACCAGAGTCCCTCTAATGCCCTCAGGCCACAGCACCCAGAGAACCCGGGGGTATTTGCATCTGCTTTACACAAATTTGCATGAAGACTGCAGGCTGGGGACAAATGTAGTCAGCAGGATGAAGCAAGGGGCTGAAAGAGATTGGGAGAGTGGCATCTCCTCTGTGACCAGTGAAGTCTCACACAGCTCCCCATGCCACCCATGCCCTGTTCTCTGTTAGATCTGTGACTTCCTCAACGGAGCCACGGTCCAGAGACTCTCTGGCCAGAAGGTCCCCTATGCCACCAAGGGCAACCAGTGGGTGGGGTACGATGACCAGGAGAGCGTCAAAAACAAGGTAGGTCCTCAAGGCCGTGCCCCGGGATGAAGAGGGAGAGGGAGCCCCTTCTTAAAGCAGTCAGATTCTGGTCACCTGCACGGAGGGCAGAGCGCAGTTACTGAGGTGGGGGGCAGTCAGATCTGAGGCGTCTGTTTCCTTCCCCAGGGAGGGGTCTAGGTGGCACATCTCTCCCCACCCCCCCACACATGCTGGCCCAGGGAACCCAGCTCTGCCCGCCCTGGCTCTTCCCTTCCAGGTGCAGTACCTGAGGAGCAGGCAGCTGGCTGGTGCCATGGTGTGGGCTGTGGATCTGGATGACTTCCGGGGAAGCTTCTGTGGCAAGGGTCTGCACTTCCCTCTCACCACTGCCATCAAGGATGCACTTGCTGCGGCTTAGCCCTTGCCCTGCACATGCTGGGCAGGGGGGCCCCTCCCCCTTACTCCAGCTGGCCAGGAGCCTGCTCGCCCACCCTGCTGAGTCCCCAACTAAGCCTCAGTCTCCCTCCCTTGAACCCCATGCAGAGAGCCATCTGGGCTCAGCTTTAGTGGACAAGCAGGTAGAGGCAGGGCCGTGGGCAGGTAAGGCCTGGGGGCCACACGTGGGGCAGCATACACCTGCTGACTTATGAAAATGCTCAACGACCCCAGCCCCATACAAGGGGATTTCTTCAACTCCCTTACCCCCAGGCCTCCTCACCAAAGGACCCCATTTTGGCCCACTCTCCAACGGAGGAGCCAAACATCACTCTCAGAGCAGCGGCCACACTGATTACACCCTCTGTGAAACCCAACTTGAACCCTGCACCCAGGAATGTTACCACGTCTCCCCTCCTACTTCCCTTTCCCAATTGCCCAGCAGCTGTTCAATAAAGCACCAGAGGTTAGCAGTATGTTGAGACTCCGTCAGTCTCTCCTTGTGGCCCCACGGGACCCCCTGGGCTCCCCTCCCCCACCTCTTCTGGATTCCTTTCTTTCAGGCTTGGGGCTCTGAGCTTATAGAAGGTGAGGCTACGGTGACCTCCACTGGACCCCAGAGGGTCCCAAAAGGAGGCCAGTCTCCTCAGATCTATCTGCTGGGGACTTAACCCAAGAGAGCTAATGGCCATCCAGATATCATCTTCCCTTCTTGGGACACACTCGGCCCCCAACCCAAGGCTCCTCTGCTCAGGCTGGCCAGGGACAGGACATGGCAGGCAGATGAGATGTGATGGGCTCCGAAGACAAGCCCGTCTTCCAGCCTTTATGAGGTAGAAATGCTCGCATCAGCATTCCCAGGGCCCCAGGCACAACTTCTACCCAAGAGTCCAGATGCACCATCCGAAGTCAAAGAGAATTGTGTGTGGATTCCCCCGGGTTCGGATTGTTTGTGACTTGACCTAGTGGTTTGTGACACTGGTTAGAGGTGTAGGAAGGAAGTACCTATTGGCTACCCTGAAATCTGAACCAGCTGGAGCTGGGCAGATGCAACTGATCCCAAGGTCACAGGCCTGCTAAAGGCAAAGAAAACGAGAACTTGGCCGGAGCTGGGAGGTGGGGGAGTTACCTGGCATTTCATCGCAGGAGAGTGGGGCCAGGCACCCTCAATCCCTGCTCCTCGCCACCCCCTCCCATACACACAAGGGTCTTTGAAACCCCTCCAGGGCAGCCAGCCCCCCTCCTTCTCCCGGGAGCCACCCTTCCCCCAGCCTCGGACAAGCTCGGCAGGGCTGACTCAGGGGCTTGCAGAGTTAGTCACATTCACTTATAGCTGCGGAGTCAGAGGCCAGGGATGGGGATCGGGTCTCCAGGGCCCGCCCCCTGCCTGGCAGGACACTGAGTCACCTGGCAGAGGACACAGGCACCCAGGCAGGGCCGGACCCCAAGGCTCCTCAGGCCCTCCACGGCCACTTCCCAGAGAGGACAGCCAGCCGCAAAAGGCGGCCCCACTCCTGTGTGGCCAGCCCTGGGGAAAGGGGAGAGCGTGCGTGTGGCTGAGGGCCCTAAATAAATGACATGCGTTTTTATTTTTAAATTACAGTATATATTGTACATGCTAAAAAGTGCATAAAGGGGCGCCTGGGTGGCTCAGTCAGTTAAGTCCGACTCATCTCAGATCATGATCTCATAGTCTGTGAGTTTGAGCCCTACGTCAGGCTCTGTGCCGACACCTCAGAGCCTGGAGCCTGCTTTAGATTCTGTGTCTCCCTCTCTCTGCCCCTCCCCTGCTCACGTTCTGCCTCGCTTTCTCTCTCTCTCTCTCTCTCTCAAAAATAAACATTAAAAAAGATGTTTTTAAAGAGTGCATAAAATGTATTTGTTTAATTTAAAGAATCACTAACTAGTGAAAACCTGTGTAAACACCACCCAGGACAGGAAGTGAGGCCTCAGTAGTGCTTCTGAAACTCCGCCATCACCTGCATCCGTGGCCCTCTGTCTCCAGGCAGCCCCTGTCCTGACCGCCCCTGTTTTCCTTTGCGGTCTCACCATGTACAGAAGCCCCTGGAAGAAGAGAGCAGGGGGTTGCCTGCGTTTGAACTGAACGTGGATGGGATCTCCCTGTTCTATCAATCTGCCTTCTTTCGTTCACCATTATGTCTGTGAGATCGTCCATGCAGCTGAGCTTTGTTCATTTCACTCCGTGTTTCGGATTCGAGGTTTATACCTGCGCCACAGTGAGCCCTGCATTCCGCCATCGAGGGACAGCTGTTTTCGTCCGGCTCTTAAAAATAAGATTGCTGTGAATGTTTTTGCGTGTGTCTCTAGGGTACATGCGTGAGGGTTTCTAGGGGTGTCACTACTGGGCCCCAGATATGCCCACTTTCTACTTTTACTAGATACTGTCTCACTTTTTCCAAAGGGATTTCTTTGATATCTGCTCCCACGACCAGTGACAGCTCCTGTTGCTTCCCCTCCTCCCTGACATGTGGTTTTTGCAGGCTTTATCAATGATTAACGATCTTAGTGTTTTATTGGATGAATGAATCAACGACTAGACGTTTGATTGCACCTGCCTCATTGCCCCCACTGTAGATGCCTCTGCCCATGCCCTGCTGCAAAGAGTCTAGAAGTTTCCGAGTGCTGTCCTCCTCCAGAGTCTCTTACAGCTCTGCTTCATGACTTTATCTCATTTCCAAGGGCTAGGGGACTGTCACAGGGCTCTCTGTAATACATGGAGAAAGTGAGGCCCGAGCAGGGAATGGGGAGACTGGCTCCTCTCCATCCTCCCCAGCAGAAGCAGTAACCAGGGGCCTTCAACCCCCTTCCCAGGGTCCCATTTCTGGAAGACTTTCCTCCACCCAGCCACACCTTGGGCATCTCAGTTCTTTCCCTTTCTAGAACCTCAACCTCACACAGCACAACTGAGAATGCCCAGGGAATGTGAATCCGCGAGGAGTGTGGAATCCCAGAGCAAAGCTGGCAGTGCTCCCCAGGGAACGCCGTTCCGGGCTGTCTGGGTCCCAGCACCCAACCTGACAAGCCCTGGGTACAAGTGGCTCCACAGAGGCCAAACACAGAGGCTGATCCGGGTGCCTTCTCCAGATGGAAGCTCTTGTTCCCACTGCCCTGATCCCTGGCACAGGCTCCCGGCAGTGTCCCATCTCACCCATCTGTGCCTTTCTGCCATCCAGGCACCAGCAACCTGGCCCGCTGAGGTCCAATCCGAGTGATGGACGACGTGGTGCGCTCCTCAGGGGACCCTGCCGTTCCTCCCCCAGAGCTATTCCTGGCCTAAGCATCTCCCCACCCCCCAGCCCTCCCGCCTGACCTGACCCCACAGCTGGGAATCATCATTTGGCTGGGGGTGGGGCAGCCCCTGACTATATAAGCCTGGGCCTAGGTGTCCCAGGCACCCTGGAGGCCCAGACCTACCCCTGCTGACCCCTGCACACTCCAGCCTGAACACCCCCACCCCCGCCCCCAGCCAGCCCAGCAATGACCGACAAAGCCACCTCGGAGGCCCCCACCTGTGGTCCGGAGGAGATCGCCTCTGAGTCTGCCAAGGCACCCAGCACAGAACCCTCTGGAGAAGTGGCAGCAGCGGAGAGTCCTGGGGAAGCGCAGGCTCCCACACCACAGAAGCCTGCCCCTCAGGCACCTGTCCCCGCAGCCCCTGCAGCCTCTAAACCTGCACCTCCAAGTGAAGGTGAAAAAAGATGGGGCAGGTGGAAGAGGGAAGCAGGGATGGCAGGGAATGGGGGAAGGGGTGGGGAGAGCTCTCCACCATGGACCTCTGCATCTCCCCCTACTTCTCTCCCAGATGTCCCCAGTGCCCCGCTGCTGCTGACCGTGGAGGATGTGAGTGACAGCTCGGTGACCGTGAGCTGGGAGCCCCCAGAGAGGCTAGGGCGGCTGGGGCTCCAGGGCTACGTGCTGGAGCTCTGCCGAGAGGGAGGTGAGCTCTGGGCTAAGCCCTGTGTACACCCAGGGGGGGTGGGCTGGGGGGAGGGTAGCACGGACAAGCGCCCAGGCCCTGCAGTGCCCCAGGCCTGTCTCGGGAGTAGATACAGAAGGATGAAGTGCGAGTGGTCCCCTCCACCCACTCACCTACCACTTCTTGCTACTCCGTGTACCTCTGAGGCAGGGGGATGTCCAAATGACCTCCCTGCCCTCCAGGTCCAAGAGCTTCTGAGTGAGTAACAGAGATAGAAGGGTCGGGGCCACTGGGGTGCAGCTCTGCTGAGAAATGAAGGAGACGCTGAGTCCTGCTGGGGGAGGGCAAGCAGGAGGTGGAGACCGGAGGAGCTGGGAGGTGACAGTAGGAGGCAGTGAGGAGAAACAGGGGACCAGGGCCCAATTCCTGCTGCCACTGCGCCGTCCACTCCACGGTGGCCAAGCCCAGCCTGGCTTCTGCCTTTGCCCCTCCATTGCTGTGTGACTTGGCAAATGTGTCCAACCCTCTCTGGGCTTTAGTGACACCTTTTCTGGCCACCATTCCAGGGCTTTAATACCAGGTGTCTTTGATGCCATTTGACAAGAAGTCAAGGAAGGAGAGCAAGGAAAAAATAAGGCTCAGAGAGGGAGGTCCGCCTCCCCAGATCACCAGGGTGAAGGAAGGCCCCTCTGAGAAGGATGCCTGTGGCCATGAAGCTGGGGCCTTGCATGCTCTCCATTTTCCACAGCCTCAGAGTGGGTACCCGTGAACGCCCGGCCCATGATGGTGACGCAGCAGACCGTGCGGAACCTGGCTCTGGGAGACAAATTCTTCCTGCGTGTGGCTGCGGTGAGCTCTGCGGGGGCCAGCCCGCCAGCTGTGCTAGAGCAGCCCATCCACATCCAGGAGGTCATCGGTAAGGTCTGCCCTCTCATCTCCTGCTCCCCAGTCCTTCCCAGGCACCTTCTCCGATGGGTAGGGAAACTGAGGCCATTGGGCCGGGCAAACGGGACCGTCATTTCCCCACATCCCACCCTCTCGTGCACAAGCCACATGCTATCACCAGCTTGCCTTAAGAAAGTTCCAGGTTCCTCAGCAGCAAGTCTCTGGAGGTCAAGAAGGTTCCCCAGCATTGGGGAAGGGGCTCCCTGACCCTCAGAAATGAAAGCTCAGGTTCTCCAAGTCACCTGCCTCAGGGTCCCAAAGCTAAGAGCCATTCTGTTCTTCCTCCTGTCTAATCTGAACCCCTCCAGTGGCCATGCAAGCTCATTTTCTGCCCATTTTCTGTTCTTGTCACACGGCCTGGGTTCCAGATCTTCCCAAAGGTTTTGTAACGGAGAGAAGTCTTTGCTTGCCTCTTATCCCACCACAGCCCTAGTGGGAGGAAGACGAGAGCCTGCAGAAGACCTGAGAAGTTTTCTCCATCCCCAGAGGGCAGCGGTGTCCTGGGGACCCAGGAGGCCAGCTGCTGTCCCCTTGCTAACGACGATTTCTATTTGCAGGGCTCATTAGCCTCAAGCCTGCCCTTGCTCCCCTCCCAGAGCTGATCAAGTTTCAGTCTGTTAATGGCAGTGAGTCATTTGGTATGATCTGAGGTCTCTGGGGACAGCCCAGGGCCCAGGGTGAAGAGAGACACAGGCCAGCAGGTGGCCTGAAGCCTTCTCTACCTTCCTTCTTGTTCTGACACAGCCACAGGGACCTTCAGTTCTGGACAAGGCCTCCAAAAAAGAGTAGGCTTCATGGCCACAGGAGGGGTCAAGTTTGGATTCAAGGAGATACTTCTCAACTTCAAGGCCCAAGAGATGTTGGGACCATGGGGCTAGGGAGATTTGAATCATAGACTGTCACGGCTGGTCCATCCAAGCCAAGCAGGTCCCAAGGAGCCCAGCGACTCCCTTGAGGTCACCCAGCCTAATAGCGGCAATCCCAGAACCTGACTCCCACACAAGACCATTCACCTGCCACCAAGCGTCAGGGAGCCTTCTCTGGGACCTTCCCACCCTCTGAGTGTGGGTAAGACATGGCCCCACCTGGCAGTCATGGTATGGTTGTGTTGACTCTAACCAGAGGCGCCAGGAAGCCCTCCTGGCTGGGCGGGTCCTGGACCTGCCCCAGGGAGCTCAGACTCAGAGAGGGTGCAAGGGCCGGGGCCCTCTACTCCAAGGCACAACTGAAGGAGCCAGCCACACTCAGCACCCACGACTCCATTAAAATTCCTCTGGCAGGAGAGGAGGGGATTTCCTGGAGAGAAGGGGGGGAGGGGGAGCAAATGGAATGGCCAGGCCCTACTCCTGGGCAGGACAGGGTGGGGACCTTGTCCAGAATCCTCGGCTGCTCAGCTGTCCCTTCTTAGCCACCTGGGGCTGCCGAGCATTCTTGGCCCCCTGCAGCTGCCTCTAGAGCATTCCGCTCCTTATGCTCCCAGAGCCAAGTGCCTGCACAGCTAATCCTCGGAGACACAGTGTTCCTTCTCACCGTCTCCTCCCCCTCCAGCCTGTGTGCCGCCCACCAACTGCTGCCACCTGCTTGCTGCCGAGGAGCCCCAGCCACCACTGCTGCTGTCCTGCCTGGGACAGGGGGTGGGGTGGGGACCGACAATGGCGGGGGCCCGCTGCAGGCGCCCTTGGAATGCCCAGTAGCTTTAGCGGTTGCACCTGATGAGGTGATGGCCAGGAAGGCGGCTCCCTGCCCTGGCATGGGACTGAAGTAAGCTTTCATGAAGGATTTCCCAACTGTAAGACTGAAAGGCAGTGGGAGGGGTGACGGAGAAAGAAGGGGGTATGTCTGCTCTGGCTCGTTTAAGAAGGGAAAGCTCCTAATCCTCCCATGTGGCCTCGAGACAGAGAAATGGGCAACGTGATTTCAGAGGGGCTCCCATGGAGGCTGGTGGCTGGTGTGGAATGGAGGGTGCTAGATTAGGAGGAAGACGGCATCGCCACCTTTCCTGGGGGTGAAGGCCAACAGGTGCCACACCTGATCGCCACTAGGGGGAACCAAGGAGCCCACTAGGACCCATCTGGAGCCCAGGAATGCCTGGGCTGCAGGGCAAATCCCAGCCTGGCAAGGTCAGGGCGCGAAGGGAGTGCCCGAGATGCCTACCGCTTCACACCATGGAGGCCCTCCCCTCCTGGAACCTCCCGGCTCTCCACTCCCCAAGCGCCTTAGGGGATATGGGCCCCTGGATCTCCAGGGTGAGCTTAGTCTTTCCCACAAGGAGGCAGCCCCAGAACACATCTGGGAGCCCTCCTGCCCAGCCAGCGACACTCACCAGTTATTTCCTGCCCCAGCCACAGTAGCCTCCAACCAGCAACCCCATCACTGTGCTAAGCCTAAACTCTCGCTTTGATGCAGAGGCCCCCAAGATCCGTGTCCCCCGCCATCTTCGTCAGACCTACATCCGCCAGGTGGGAGAGACAGTCAATCTGCAAATCCCCTTCCAGGTGGGTACGGCTCCTGCCCAGGATGACCACCTGGATGGAAGTCACGGCCCCCATCTGAGGTGTGTTGGAGGAGCCCAGGGGATGTCAGGGTCCCCAGGGGGTCGGCCTAAGACCCACCACAATAGCTTCACCCTCCCTTCACAGTGACTCAGTTGTGATTCTCCAGCCTGGTGACAGGGCGGGTGGTGCCAGGGCTGGCTGCATGCCTGGAGGACGGAGCTGTGAGCAGCACATGTGTCTCCAGCTTCTCTGTTCGTCCCGGGAAGGGCTGATGAGGCTGGCTCCCCTGGGCACGGCTCCAGAAACCCCCTAGAGTTAAGTGGGTATGGGGGTGCTGGAGCTTCCTGCACTCACCATGAAAGCTCCTCCCTCCCAGGGGAGTCCCAAGCCTCAGGCCTCTTGGACCCACAACGGCCACGCCCTGGACAGCCAGCGAGTGAACGTGCGCACTGGGGACCAGGACTCCATCCTCTTCATCCGCTCGGCCCAGCGCTCCGACTCGGGCTGCTATGAGCTCACTGTGCGCCTGGAAGGCTTGGAGGCCAAGGCAGCCATCGACATCCTGGTGATTGGTACGGGGCCAGGGGAGGCACGGTTGACTTGCCAGGGGCCCAGAGACCCCCCACCTCCTACCCCAGAGCTGACAGCTGAAGAGGTCAGGCCAGAGACTGTGACAGGAGCCAGATCCTGGGTATGGGGATTATGTGGCAAGCTCAGGCCTCCCCCTCACTGTCCCCTCACACTCTGTCCTGCAGAGAAACCTGGGCCCCCCAGCAGCATCCGGCTACTGGACGTCTGGGGCTGTAATGCTGCCCTTGAGTGGAAGCCACCCCAGGACACAGGCAACACAGAGCTCCTGGGCTACACAGTGCAGAAGGCAGACAAAAAAACAGGGGTAAGGCCTGCTGGAGCAGAGCGGGGCCAGAGGAAGTGGCCAAGGTGGCCAGGAAGGCCCTGCCCTCCAAGAGTCCAGGGACCAAGTTCTAGTCTAACTGCTGCTAACCCGACTCCTCATGTAGCTTTCAGCAAGATCCCTGTCCTCTCTGGGCCTGTTCCCTCCTGAAGCCTGGGGGGGGGGGAGGGGGCGGGGGTCTCTGAGGCCCTTCAAGGTCTAGAGCAGTGCTTCTGGAAATGTACTTATGCCTACGAATCACCTGGGAATCTTGCTAAAATGCAGATTTTAATTCAGTGGCTCTGGGGTGGGGACTGAGATCCCGCACTTCCAAGAAGTTCCCAGGTGATTCTGAGTTTGCAGGTCCTCAGGCCACCCTTTGAGTAGTAAAAATCTAGAATTCTCTGAGGAGCCCAGAGAGGTCATCTGAGCGACCCAGGGACCCCCTTCTCCCAAAGCTGGATGGTTCAGCCAGCCCCCCAGGGATAGGGCCTGGGATGAGCCCCTCCGAAGAAGGGGTCGCAAGGCGAACCGGGTGGGCAAGGGCAGGGGTCAGAGGTGAGGACGACAGGGCTGGGGTTCCCGCAGCAATGGTTCACGGTGCTGGAGCGCTACCACCCGACCACCTGCACCATCTCTGACCTCATCGTGGGAAACGCCTACTCCTTTCGCGTCTTCTCCGAGAACCTGTGCGGACTTAGCACCTCCGCCGCTGTCACCAAGGAGCTAGCCCGCATCCAGAAAGCAGGTGCGTCCGGGCCTGGGGACCAGACACCAAGCCAGGCCTGGCTCCGAGGCTCGGCCTTCCCTGGGTGCATCAGCGGCCCTCCCCGCTGGCTTCTCGTGGATGCTGCCAGCAGAGGCGTTTGCTGCCCCCTTCACACCCCCACCACAGCTCCGCACGCGCTCGCGCATTCTCTCCAGCGGCTGTGAAGAAATGGATGCAGTTGACTGATTTTAACAAACACATCAGAGCAAACGCATGTAGAGGAGAGGCGCCGCCCTTGGGAGGCCGTGCACTTATTTTATGTTGCTGGTGGCTGCCAGCATCGTAGCAGTCACTGGGGCTAATGTGCAGTGTCCCCAGAGAACTGCTCTGAAGGGCAGTGTGCGTGGGCAGGTATTGGCCGGTGAGTTTGCTGACACACGAGCCTCCCAACCCTAATACCACACAGCGTAGATGGACAGGAGAGATAGGGGTATTTACTGACTCCACACAGGCACATGACCTGCTTGCGTCAAATGTGAAATGCCAAGCCCTTTCTCCCTGTCGCCCTGTGATCTCCAGCTCCCCCCACCCCGCCCCACCCACGCCGGAGTCTGTGTGGGCTTGGGAAGGGCACATTCTTTTTAACACCAGCCCGAGCTACACAGAATTAGGAAGACATTTTTGTTTAAAAAAGGAAAGCCAGTCAGGTCTCCAAAGACAAACAGAAATGAAATATGGTGTCTCTTGGTTGCAAGCTCTCAGCCTCAGCCAAGAGCATCTCCTTTTTCCAGTTTTCTTGCTCATTCCCTCTCTCGGTCCCCTCCCTGGCCCACCCGGTCATGGTCACAGCTTTCCTCTGCCTCCTTGAGACTTTCTGTCTCTAAGTTCCCACACATCGGCCACTCCTGGCTTCGAGGACCACAGGAGCCTGGAATCCTGCCCCAGGGCCCCTTCGGCCTGCGGCAGCCATAAAATGGCTTGTCTCCTGCGCGAGTGATGCTAAGATCCTTCTCCAAATCAGTAGCTCTCTGCCCAGAGAGCCACGGTCCTCGTGTAATTTTCTACCTTTTAAGCCCCAAACTCCCTAAGTGATATTGGGCAAGTCACTCATCCACGAAGGGCTTTCGTTTCCCATCTGTCAAATGGGATAACACACTCACGCTTGCAGAGGAACATGACGTAGATTAAATGAGTCACCGAAGTGTAAACTATAGTGATTATTCTAGGAAAATGGATGAGGTCAGTTCTGAGAGGTCTACTCCTATAACCTCAAATGTGCCCCCCTCTCTCCCAAACCCAGGTATTGTTGCCAAACCCAAAGGGTTTGTCGAGCGAGACTTCTCAGAAGCCCCCTCGTTTACCCAGCCCCTGGCTGACCACACCTCCACCCCGGGCTACAGCACTCAGCTCTTCTGCAGTGTCCGTGCATCGCCCAAGGTAAAGGAGTGAAGCCCTGCTGTGTGCGGGTGTCAGTGGGGCGCGTGGGCCAGGGGTTTGGAGAATTTTCACAGGCAGCTCCTTCAAAGCCCAGCCCCACCCACAACCTCCTCAGCTCTCCTCTGCTCTTGATGCTCCTCTAGCCCAAGATAATCTGGATGAAAAACAAGATGGACATCCAGGGTGACCCCAAATACCGCGCCCTCTCTGAGCAAGGCGTCTGCACCCTGGAGATCCGGAAGCCCAGCCCCTTCGATTCTGGGGTCTACACCTGCAAGGCCATCAATGTGCTAGGAGAGGCATCTGTGGACTGCCGGCTGGAGGTCAAAGGTAAGGTTATGAGGAGGGTCTTCCCGAGGACAGGAGAACAGGAGAAGCCACCGCTTCTCCTGCTGGACCAGATGAGGCAGCGTGCTGGGAATCAAGGCAAGGCAGAGGGGGCAGTGGAGATGGAGAGGTCTGTCAGAGGATTTTCCATGTGGAGGTTGGCCCAGGGTAGGGAGAGGAGGTAGTCAAGTCTGCCACTCAGACTGATTGATTGACTGGGGTGGGGGTGGGGGGTAGCCCTCAGCCCCGCTGGTGCTGCTACCCCCAACTCGGGGTCCCTACAGACGCCCCCCTCCCCACTCTAACTGTGGCATCTCTTCCAGCCTCAGCCACGCACTGAAGAGCGACCCGAGGCTGTGATGAGAACGGTAAATGGCTGGGCCCGTTGTGTCTGGGGCCAGAGGCCAGAGCAAGGGGTGGGGGTGAGAGGGAAGGTGGGGGTCAGCTCTGGGTACAAACCTGCCGTCTCAGACAACGTGCACACGAGACAGGGGGCTTGGCTCAGCTCTGCATGCCCTTAGCCCGGGGCATTCCCTCGTCAGCAAAGTGGGGGAAACAACCTGTGTCCCACCTTCCCTCTCCAGGTGGTTCTGAGGCTCTGGACAAGCAGGGAAGTATCCCCGAGCCACAGCGGCCAAGCCCAGAGCTGGACATGGGGCCCCTGGACCAGGAGGCCTGGGAAGGAAAGAGGCGGCTGTGTCCCTCTGTCCTGTGTCGCCTCCTCAGCAGGACTCGTGAAGCATGTTCTCTGCCAGGTGCTGTAGACCTGGGGGCTTGGGGCCGCCAGACTCAGAATCAAGCTCCACGGATGCCCTAGACCCCCATTTCCATGATGGCAGCTGATGGCTTTGCTCCCTGGTACCTGCCTGGCCTCCTCCCCCAGAGGCTGGAGCCCAGTAGCCAGGAGTAGGCCTGGCAGGCCCCAGGCCAGGCTTCCTGGGCACCAGGGGGCCTGGAAAGTGCAGAGATTGGAGTGTCCCTACAGAGAGCTGCACTCTGGGTGAGAAGCCCACAAATAAAGGTGTGTGGTGTTCCTGTGCAGGGGCCTCTGTGACAGCATCGTTGTGATGGGGGAGGCGCTGTGTCACAGCGAGGGAGGTTGAATGTGTCACCATGAGGGGGTCTCCACATATGACATCATGAGGAAGGTTCCAGTGGGAGAGGATTCAGGATGTCATGGGAGGGTGGGGAATTCCAGACATGAGGTATATTTAGGATTTCACTTTCACATTCAGGGTTTGCTATGCCTAGAGCCATGACTACAGGAACAGACACACTCTGGAAACCTCCTTGCTCTGAACACCTCCGCCTCCGTATCTCCCCTCTCCCTTCTTCCTCCCCATCTCCGCGCCCCCACCCTCCATCGCTCATCTCTGCTGAGGTTGTCGGTTTCCCTTAGATGGTGGGGGTGGGGGGTATTTAGGTAGCCAGGGGTGTGCTCTCCATCAAGATTCACAGTCTTTTATTAGTCAGATGGCCCTCCTTGGGAGCCAGGAAACACCCTACCTCTGAGGAAGGGAAGGGCCTGGAATCAAGGCTGCAGTTGCTATTCATGCTCAGAACCCTGCTCCCATCCCTCTGTACACGGGGGCCCCACGTTTAGCAGAGGGTAGACCCTTCCCCAGATGTTCTAGAGCCTAGACTGTTCAACAGAGCCCCAGGCCCCCGAAAACTGTGCTAGATGCCAAGGAGATGAGGGTATCTAAATGCCAGCAAGGCTTCCCCGCCCTTACTGTCAGGACTGTGGTCTCCTTTGGCCTGTTCCAGCCTGCTCCATGGCATCCCAGGAGTGCCCAACCCCAGCACTTTCCCTTGGCCACCCCCTCCACAGGCAGGCAGAACGCGCCCTCATGGTGGCACGTCTGGGGCTCTCCTCTCCATCTGGCCCAGAAACAGCAGGGATGGATGTCGCTAAGGAGAGTCCAGGCCATCATCAGGGGGTAGGGGAGCTGGTTGGCCCAGATGACAGGTAGTTACACTCCAGGCTCCAACTTAGGATACTCAGGGCAAGAACAACGGCTCAGTGCTGCCACCTGGTGGTTGTGGAAGGCCTGCACATCAATTCCACACCAGCTCCAGGGGGCTTGGAGCGCCACCCCCCATCCCTCACCCTCCCTCTGCCCCGGGTCCAAGGGCTGGTGGAGAATAAAGCAAAGGTTGGGGATGATTTCTGGACCCACTCTTTCTGCTTCTCCCAAGTATAAACCTGGGCTCCCCAGGGCAAGGAGGGCAGGCACCCTGGCGCCCAGCATAGCTGGGAGCTCAGGGTCATGGGAGGCTGGGACTGAGGCTCCTTGATTCCTGCCCCTCAGTGGTTCTGCCACCTTCTCCTACAGAACAGGAGAGAAAGCAAGGCCATGAAGTCCCGCTTCTTTCCCTCCAGCCATGTTGGAAGGGATCCTCTCCTTTCCTTAGGCTTGGTCCCAGGGCTGCATGACCACCACCAGAGATATGCATGCTCCCCTGACTCCCATGGGAGCCCAAGCTTGCTCTCCCAGCCCACAGGGCCCCTTTGCAGCCTCGTTCTCCCCAGGTCGGTCCAGCCTGAAGCACCGGGCTGCCTGTGGGATGGTTACACATGTGGGGAGGCTCAAGCCACTTTCCTCCTCCCCTTGGGTTACCTGGCTCCTCCCTTCACAGAGCGCACCCCCAACCTCCTCCAGGACCCAAGGTGTAGGGCACCCACACCCCACAGCTCAGCCAGGAAGGCTCAGGGAGTGGGACCGGTGGGGGGGTGGGACTGGGCTGAGATGCCCCCGATGTGGGCACGCAGGCCCAGTAGGTGGAATCTAGTCATGGGGCCCCTCTTCTGGGGGGTCCTCGTCAACGGGGGGTGTGGGCTGGCAGCGGAAATAGTCATTCCAAATCTTAAGGAAGGTGACCCGGAACTTCTGGATGCGGAAGGCATAGACGATGGGGTTCATGGCCGAGTTGCCATGCGTGAGGAAGATGGCGATGTAGATGAGGATGTTGGGCTTCTGGCAGGAAGGGCAGAAGAGGGTGATGCAGTTAAGGATGTGCAGAGGCAGCCAGCTGAGGGCAAAGAGGAAGAGGATGAGGGCCAGTGACTTGGCGATCTTCAGCTCCTTCCCATAGTACTTCTGGGGGTCGCCAGAGGAGGCCGACACCTTCTTGTTGAGCTGCTTGCGGATCAGGTAGAAGACCTCCAAGTAGATGAGGACCATGAGCAGCAGCGGGGG
Source organism: Proteles cristata cristata (assembly GCA_017311185.1). Lineage (NCBI taxonomy): Eukaryota > Metazoa > Chordata > Mammalia > Carnivora > Hyaenidae > Proteles > Proteles cristata. Next base: position 491,131 of record JAESUZ010004369.1, read on the forward strand.
CAGCACCCAGACAAAGAAGTTGAAGTAGACCATGTACTCCATGCTGATGACCTTCTCAAACTCGCACTTGATCACGGGCTCACCCTCGCTGCCGTTGGCTACCCAGGCCTGCTGCACCTCCCCCAGCCTGTTCCAGCCGAACAGGGGTGTCAGGCCCACGATGAAGGAGAGAATCCAGCAGCCAGCGATGGCCACCGCTGCCCTCCGGGGAGTCACCACTGTCTTGTACCTGGGAGAGGGGAGGGCAGAGTGTGAGTCCCCCCCCCACCTAGGCTCAACCAGCCCCTATGGGGCCCCTTTTAAAAGGAGGCTCCCTCCCCAGCCAGGACCCAGTGGGTGGGGAGGTGCCGGTCTTTGGCTAGAGGTCCCAGTCGTCAGGATCCAAGATTTGGGCCAATGTTTACAATATGCTGGTTCATCTCACCTGCAGAGGGTGGGAAACCTGGTTAACATAAGACTCATAACAAACTAAAAATCAAGATAAAAATCATAACAGAACATGACAAAGGACCTCCCAGAGGAGTCTTAATAAAATCACCAAAGCGAAAATTCAATCACGTGTGCTCGGCACATCCCCATTGGACATCGCTCATCATTGCTTCATGGCGGTCCTTGTGGCATGGGAAAGCACTAGAAGAATGAATGCCCATTTGACAGATGAGGAAACTGAGGTTCTGAGCAATCATGTGATCTGCCCAAGGCCACATGGAAGCGCTTTTCTGTGCTTCCTAACACATGGCTACACCGACCCCAAACAGCCAGATGATTAAAGAGCCACTCTTCCCCTTGGGCCAGCTGACTCAACTGTCAATAAAAGCCTTCCACGCCTCCCTCCTGTACCTCCCTACTGGTGCCCCCATCTCCCCCTGCATACTTACCTTTCCCTTCCCCTTCCAATCCAGTGTTTATATCCTGAGGGCTTGAGCTCAAGCACCACCTCTTCACCCCAAGCTAATGGAGAATTATTCTCGGGAAAGATAACTGATGTTCACTGAGCATTTGCTGCAAACGACGCACTTGAATGTATGCATGCATGCATGGGTGCATTTGCTCAGCAAACATTTGGGATCCTTTCTGTGCCAAGCATTGTTCTCTGTGCTTGGAATTAGATAAAGGACCTCTGCAGCTCACATTTTGGGCAAAGAGACAGACAACGTGGAAATAAATACACAAGACAATTACAGGTTATTATATGTCCTTTGGAGGAAATGAACAGATCATGTCGAGGGATAGAATTTTCCAGGCTTTTCTGTGTCACGACACACAGAAAATTAAGACACCTGACATGGAAAAGAGACAAGGCGGCCCACCGGCGGTGACTGCACCCCTACAGAGGGCAGAGAGTTTCAATGTCCCGGAAGCTCCCCACTTCCCTTTAAACCAACCCAGCCAGCAGCCAGCTCATCCTCTGCCCACACACTGCCCTGGAGCGAGTGCCAGGGGCTGAAGCCCGCCCAGCTTTGGGCTGAGGAGCTAGCTCAGAGCAACAACTTGCTCAGTTGTTATTTTCCAATGCAGCTTCTGAGATGGAGGGAGTGTCCTCCTGAGCATGTAAATGGCTACTGAACCCATGGGGGTGAACGGGGAGGCCGCCCCAGGACTCCATTTGCTTCGGTCCTGTGCCTGGGGAACCCGTGGCTGTCTTCTTCATGGTGCTGATACGTAAGGTTCTTCTCACCCTGGACACCTCTCCATGCACCAAAGCCCACTGCTCTGTGAAGGCTTTACAGGGATGGGAAGGGGAATGATTTGGGGGGAGGGAGAAACCAGACCCTCCCACCCCATCTAGAGAGCAGGTACTAGAAGGGACCTTGCGAGCCTCATTTCTGATCTCCTTATCATTCCAATGGGGGAAATGAGGACCCGGGATGACTCTGACCCCTTCAGTGTGGCACCCCCTCCCCTACTCTGATCATAGGGTCCTTGTGTCCCCAAAGCACCAAGATGCCTTGACGGCACCCAGTTCATTTGTGCCTCCTCAAGTTTGCTTACACAGAGTCCTTGTCATCTTGCTGTCACTGAAACCCGTTCCCACCTCTTGGACGGCCATCAGCACGTCCAGCCTCATGCACACACCGCAAGTCAGAGACTGGAATTTGCAGCCTACTAGATCAGCCCTTTCTCTGTAAAACGAGACAGCGGACCTCACTTCAGAGGGTAAGGACAGGCAAACAACATGAGTGAAGTAGTCTGAGCACCCCATCGACGTTCCCGTGCCTGAGCTCCTACCCCTCCAAGGCCCTAGAAACACACACACTTGGAAAGCCTCCAGTGTCTCTAGATGCTCAGCAAAACACAGCCTAATGGCTCTGCAGAGATCTGGCTCAGGGCTTGTTACCGGCGACTGAAAGTGCTCCCCACGCATCCCATGGTGAAAAAGAGCTGTGGAGGAGTCCATGGGGCAAGACCAGAGGAGCACAGAGCATTCTGTCGGGAGAGAAAGCTGACATGGCCACCACTGTCCCATTGGCTGGGGAGGCAGGTTTCCATGGTGAGCCTCAACAGGACCAAATGCGGCTGCAGCTGTGGAAGAAAGGAGGCTAGGCACCCGCCCCCCCCAACCCCACACCGTCGCGGCCCATCGCAGATCAGATTTATATCCCATTTATCATTTACAAAGCCCTTTACATTCATGTCTCAGATAATCCCCATAACCATCCTGAGAACACAGCACATAATGGGATCACTATTTCACAGATGAGGGACTCCAGGCCCAGAAACGGCCAATAACTTATCGGGTCTCCTGACTCTGATACCAGCTCTCCTTCGGGACACCAGGCTCCCTACAGGTCACTTAGATACAGGATGATTGGCAGATTGGCAATGTCCCTTTCCTGTGAGCTTTAAAATGGAAACATCTGGACCCTGTTCAAAGAGGGTATGCCCAGTGATAGGGGGATGGACAAGGTGGCCCCATGTGTGCTATCGTCTAGCCTGAGGACCGGGGGGGGGTGGGGGGGGGGAGGGGAAGGTGCCCAGGCCCCACACCTGAGCAATGATGACCCACTGAGGGAGGAGGCAGGAACTGACAGTAACCCAGGTGTGAGAGAAGGAGGAGGCAACTTCTCACTAGAGAGGCGCCCGCCCCCTCCTCCCCTCGCCCTCCCTGACTGCCTGGAGCCCCCAGGGTTAAAGCTTTCCTGGGGCTCCTCCAGGGCCAGGTCCCAGCAGACCTGCAGCTTCGGGTATCAGTTCTCATCTGTTTTTCTTGCTATTTTCTCCATGGTGGGAAAGGGCTGGACCCAGGACCTTTGCTGAGGTGGGGCAGGCTCTCACAGGAAGGGCTGTGTCCCAGGGCCAGGGAGAAACTCACCTCTCCCCACACGTGGGAAAGAGAAGCAGAGGCTGCAAATCCTGGGGCGCACGTGGGCAAGTTGAATGTTCTCCAATGCTTGGGGCTATCGCTCCCAAGTTGGGGTCCAAGGCCTCACCACCCCGGGGGGTTGTGTTGGAAACTAGCCGGAGAGATGGCTGCCCTCAGAGTCAGATAGACACGGCCCAGGGAGCAAGATAATGGAGACACGGTGACACCAGTGGGGCCTTGTCCGCAGCAAGGAGGGCAGACAGACCTTCAGGCCATCGTTGAAGGAACCAGCCCCACCATCTCCCGCACGGTGCTTAACATCCCACCATCAGTGAGATATGTCCCTTTGGATTAAGAATTGGCCCCTATGGGTATTATTTTTAAAAGCCAAGACAGCAGTGACTCCAGAGTATGAATTAGTTCATGAGCCAGCACCCTCCTGACGACAGTGAAAACATGGAAAGATTGTGTACCTGGAGCAGTGGGGTGGCAGGCTCCGAGAGGGAGAGGGAGAGAAAGAGCTTCAGGAAGGAGGGGCAGGGGAGGCCCTGTCCCCGAGTGCTGGCCAGGCTGAATGGGGACATATCTCCTATCACAGATGCTGCTGGAGCAAGCTTGGTGCAGAGGCAGACGTGCAGGAAGGTCTACAAATCTCCCTCCCAAGAGGGCAGGGCAGAAGACGCCTTTGCCACACCCCTACCCACACCCCTGCCCACTCTAGCAGGGTCCCACATGGGAAGAAGGAGGTTCCGGAGGCTGAGGGAGGGGGGCGTTGAAAAACTAACAGCTGGGGTGCCTGGGTGGCTCAGTCAGTCTGACTTCGGCTCAGGTCACGATCTCACAGTTTGTGGGTTCGAGCCCTGTGTCTGGCTCTGTGCTGGCAGCTCAGAGCCTGGAGCCTGATTCAGATTCTGTGTCTCCCTCTCTCTCTGCCCCTCCCCACCTCAAGCTCTGTCTCTTTCTGTCTCAAAAATAAATAAACATTTAAAAAAAAGGAAAAAGAAATACTAACAGCTAAGAGATCAGTGAAGATGACAACAATAATGTTAATAAGAGCTAACATTTATTGCTATTTTTCGTGGGCCTGGCACTGACTAAAGACAGTCCTATGAGTTCGGTATTATTATGATTATTATTTCCCTTTTTTTCAACTACAGTAACCGAGGCCCCGATTATGAGACCCATCCAAGATCCCTTAGCCAGACAGAGGCAGAGACAGAATTTCTAAGAGTCAGATCTTTCCAAGTCCAAAGCTCGGCAGAACCCAGCTCTGGCACTCCCGTAAGATGGGATTGAGGTGGCTTGGGGGGTGGAGCCCCAGAGTGGAAGGGAGCCATGGCGAGTCTTGCCTGCTCCTTGGAGTCGTGGCAAGCTCCTTGGATTGAGCATTCTAAAGATGCCATTAGACCTGCCTGGGAGCCTCCCTCCTCCCTCCTCTCTCCTCCCTCGTCCCTGGGGGTCTGACCTTTTCATAGCCCCCAGACTGGTCTGGTCGTGAGCTGCCTAGATGTTTAGTGGCAGGTGCTGGCACAACCAGGCAGGCAGCGCACCTCCCTTTGATTCATTAAACAGATACTCACTGAGCACCTTTAGGGTTCAGAAATACTGAAGAGAACAGGCTCTCATCAAAGTAACTTTCTAGAAGCAAGAGGACAGGAAATGGATGAAAAACAAATAAACAGAGCATTTCAGACAGTGAAATCAACAGGACCCCCCGAGAGAGTGAGTAGATGGTGGGCAGAGGGGACTCTCCGAGGAGGACACGCTGAACTGAGCGCTAAATGATCACCAAGAACCAAGCAGGCAAAGATTGGGGTGCTGGTGGCAGGGGGTGAGCAGGGCCTTCCAGCAGAAGGAATGGCAGGTCCTCTTGAAAAGTACAAAAATCTGAAAACATACTAGTAATGGGCCTCAAGTGTGGAGGGTGCCATAATAAATCGTTTTTGAAAATTCATTAAAAGCAAACAAGGAAAGGCAGGTGAAGGTGCTGAGGCTGGAGGTCAAGGCACAGAGAGCAGCCAAGTGAGGCCAGTGAACACAAGGACCAAGGCGGGTCAGTCATAGCTGTGGCCAAGGACAGCTACCTAGGACCGGTGTGTGTGTGGTGGGGGGTGGGGGGGAATAGTGCACAGTAAAGGTTCTGGGGTGTATTCTAAGTGCAGGGAAGCTATTGCATGTAAAGGAGTAACATCATCCAATATCTGTTTTTAAAAGCTCCCTTGGAGAGCACCTGGGTGGCTCAATCAGTTGAGCATCTGACTTCGACTCAGGTCATGATCTCACCACTTGTGGGTTCGAGCCCTGCATCGGGCTCTGTGCTGACAGCTCAGAACCTGGAGCCTGCTTCGGATTCTGTGTCTCTCCCTGTCTCTGTCCTTCCCATGCTCATGCTCTCTCTCTCTCTTTCTGTTTCTCAATAATAAATAAATGTTTCTAAAAAAATTTTTTAAGATAAATAAATAAAAGCTCCCTTGGACAGCCACGTGGAGAAAGCGCTGTGGCAGGGAAAGCAGGCTATTTTAGCCATCCAGGCAGGAGATGAGGCGGTGTGCCCTCGTAGGCGCAGGGGCAGGGGACAATGGACGGCCTTAAGATGCACTTGGGAATGGAACCAGAGGGACCCGCTGCTGAGTCTGGCTGTCCAGGTGAGAGGAAGATTCATCAAGATGATGCTCATGTGTCACTGAGCGGAGGGAGATGCCATTTCCTAAGTCTCCCTGACCCCTGGCTTTTCCGGAGGCCCTTCCCCTTACTCCGAACCCCACTCCCCTTGCCCATGAGGTCCACACCACATTGCTGGGCCCTCGCTTGTGTCCAGCTGAAGACCTTTGCACTTTCAGTTCATCTCCCCTCATTCAGATCTCAGCCTGGATGTCACCTCCTCAGAGAAGCTTCCCTGAGCGTCCTCTGTAACAGCCCCTACCACCGTGTGCCTCTTGGCATGTTTGATTCTTTCTTTTCTTTTTTCATTTTTTAAAAATATTTTAGGCGTGCCTGGGTGGCTTAGTCGGTTAAGCGTCCGACTTTCGCTTAGGTCATGATCTCGCGGTTCGTGGGTTCGAGCCCCGTGTCGGGCTCTGTGCTGATTGCCAGCTCAGAGCCTGGAGCCTGTTTCAGTCTGTGACTCCCTTTCTCTCTGACCCTCCCCTGCTCACGCTGTCTCTCTCTCCTAGAAATAAATAAAACATTTAAAAAAATATTTTAATGTTTATTTCTTTTTGAGAGAGAGAGACAGAACGTGAGAGCAGGGGAGGGGCAGAAAGAGAGGGAGACACAGAATCTGAAGTGGACTCCAGGCTCTGAGCCCTGAGGGTCTTGAATCCATGAACCATGAGATCAGGACCTGAGCAGAAGTTGGATGCTGAACCGACTGAGCCACCCAGGTGCCCCTTTCCTTCTTTCTTTCTTCTTTCTTTCTTTCTTTCTTTCTTTCTTTCTTTCTTTCTTTCTTTCTTTCTTTCAAGAAAGTGAGAGAGAGTGCAAGATTAGGGGAAAGGGGCAGAGAGAGAGAGAGAGAATCCCAAGCAGGCTCTCTGCTCAAGGCAGGGTTTGAACCCATCACCTTGGGATGATGAGCTGAGCCAAAATCAGTCAGACACTCAGCCAATGGAGCCACCCGGGCACCCCTGATTTTCTTGATAGAGCTTATCTCTTCCTCTCTCTCTCTCATTCTCTCTTCATAATATATACATATATACACATAAATGCATTTATCATCTGTTTCTCTCCAGCCGAATGTGAGCTCCATTCAGGACAGGGCTCTTACTTTGCCGAGCTCACCACTGTAACCCCAGTAACTCGAAGAGTGTTCAACCATTATTTGCTGAATAAATGACTAAATCCATGTAGAAATGGGTAAGTGAATCCATATGGCCATTTGTTCAATCACTTATGATTTATTCGATGATAAATAAAATTTATTCAGTGAGAAATAAAAATGAGTCATTCAATCATTTATGATTGGTTGAAGACCTATCACATGAGTACATCTCAGCAAACCAGAAATAAAGATTAAATGAATCTCATTTAGAGAAGAGAAAGACATAGCCATAGCCCTGGAAGTAATTGCAGTGCCCTGGATGAAAAAACTCATTCCTTGGGTCACTCCCCGCTGCCCTGGGAGGTGTGGGAGCCCACTGATGAACTGGGTACCTACTGGTCCCCTGCTTAGGTCCTGGACATAAGGCTGCTCTGACCTCTGACGAGGGCCTCTCATGAGAGGTGTGAGAATGTGCCACCAGGTCACTAGCCAGACCCCAACCCCAGCGCTGCCCCTGCGTTCGGTGGCCACAACTAACTTCCCCAGAGTCTCCCAGCCTGAAGCCATGTCTCCATCTCAGATCCTAGCAGGAGCCATGCCCCTCCTCATTGGTCCTGTGCCTCATGAATAGTCCCCTTTCACAGATAAGATTACTTCCATCCAAGGCCCTGGCTGTGCACAGAGAGGCGGCCTCTCCCTGCCCAAAGCCTCAGAGGGAGGATCTTCCTGGACACGACCAGGCGCCAACTTCTCGGCTGACTCTGAGAACATGAGCAAAAAGCCTCCTTAGAGGAGGCAAAAAGCTCAGACTTTCATCTGTTGATGAGCAGACCGAGTACAGAGAAGGGGAGAGGCCTGAAAGAACTCTCTTTGGTGGATGGAGAACTGCCAAACACAGGAAGTGTTCGGGGCAGCCGCTTGGTCACTGCACAAACAAGACCTGGTCCTGAAGCTGGCTGTCCTCAGCCTCCCTCCTCGTTCTGGCCTGCTCGGTATCACCAGGCGCTGAGCCCTGCAGGCTGCGTTTCCCAAGCTCCCGAGTCGGAGAGGCCCATGGAGGGCCCTGGGACACAGAGGGAGGAGAGGAAAGCCAGGATATTTCTACCCCTCTCTCTGTGCCTTAGGCAGCCGTTACATCTCCTTCTTGGCTTTACCTCCCAGAGACAGGCCCACAGCGGTCCCAGCTCCCGCCAGCCCCTGGGCTCCAGGACCCACCCCCTCCCTCTGTCCTACAGCCCAAGGCTAACTTCCTGTGGCTGCTAATCTCTGGGTTACCTCACTATCCCATTTGGCTTCTCAGATGCTTCAGCACCTGCGTAACCAATTCCTGGCATTAAAGGCCCTCAGCCGTAGACACTTCAATGATCTCTGAGTTCCCGCTTAGACCCCAACGGCTCAGAAGTGAAGCCAGAACAGGAAGAACTGAATACAGTCATCACAGAGAACTCCCTGCCAGGGGCATGAGAGAACTGACCAGACTCTTCACAAATATGTGTTGACTCAGAAGAGAGAGAGAGAAAGAGAGAGAGAGAGAGAAGTCACATGGCCATTTTGGAAAAGGCCGAATGTGGCCTTGTTGGAAGACAGGGGTGATGAAGTGTCCTGTCAACTGTTGAGGCCAGGGAAGGTCCTCAGGTCTGGCTGTCCCCGTTTCCCAGTCACGTCGTCGCCAGAGCACAGGGCCAGAGGGTTGGGGGGGGGCGGGGGGAGGGAAGGAGCTGTCAGCGTGTTCCTGCAGCCCTGCAGTTTGGAGAGTCGGGAACTGAGTCCTCTGTCCCTCCTTCCGTCTTCCTCTGTGATGGAGAAGGAGCAATGCTCCATACTCTGCGCTCCCCTCCTTCCTGCCTCCCTTCTTATCAAGGATCTTGGCCACTGACTATTAGAAACTTGGATCTCAAGACCAGGGAAATAAGGCTTTCAGACTATTAAACTACTTCCTTCAGAGAAATTCTTCCTCCCAAAGGAGAACAGGAAACCAGATATAATCAAAGGTGCTGGGCACACTCCAGGGACCAAATATTTAATAGTAACATTGCCCAGGGGAGTCTGGATCAGGGGCCATGGGGAGGGGCCGGGATGTCTGGGTCTTAATAATCCTGCCTTGAATTTTGCTCACTTCAGGACCTGTGACATCAGCTACGGTGTCTGATGTGAGTGTCACCAGTCCCCAGGAGGGAAATCAGTCTGATACCTCCAGGGCCAGCCCAAAGGCTATGGAGAGAAGGGGCGGATGCTCTGAGCAACTTGAAAGAAAAGAGCTGGATAAACTGATTAGGTCATTAGTGTAAATGGGCCTTGGAAACAGCTCCTGGTCACTTGCTGAGGACAGACCACTCCACAGCCTGGTGGGAAGATCATCAAGTGCGCTTATGTGATTCTGAAACCAACTGCCTCCCCTCCCCTCCGGCTTGAGATTCAGAGCCTCTCCCTTGGATCTGGGAGTGAGCAGGAAAAAAACATAGCTCCTGCCCTAAAGGATCTCTAACAGGTAGTCACAGCCCCTGCCCAAAGGAAGTGGCCAGTGTGACGAGAGAGTGGCCTTGCTGAAACACAAGGCCAACGTTTCTGGCATGAAGCCGGGCTCACGGGCTCGCGGAGCCGGCATCACTACTTCTGCCAAAGGCCTGCATCCTGCCTCCCCACGAAGCACCTCTTCTCTGTGGGTGTGTTCTCCAGCCCTTACAGGGAGGGATTTGGATCTGTCAGAGCTGCAAAGGCAGCTGCAGGGGCTGGGGCATAGGGAGTAGGTTCTTGGATTCAAAGAACCTACTTTGAATTGTACTTTGTACAATTTCTAAGTACATTTGCCTGACTTCTTCAATCCTTTCCCCACAGTCCAGTGTGAGTCAGAATGTCCCTGAACAGACAATGCCCTGGGTGCCACCTCCTTCCCACCCACCACTGGAAGCAGCTCTCTGACTCCCAAGGCCAGGTGTGGCCCCACATCCCAGTGACCTGGTGGTCCCGGAGGAGAAGGGGGTCTGACCTGATCAGTCAGCTGGGGAAACGGGACCTAGTCCTTGGCATTCCTGGCCATTTCCTGCTCTGAGACTTAATTCTCTCCTGCTCTCAGGTAAGGCCAGGATGGCAAAAAGAACAAGGCCAAGTGGCTGCACCTGCTGTGGGTGACTTTCTGACTCATCCAGTGGGTGGGACGGAAAAACCTATCCTGTCTGCATACAGATTTAATGGCCTGTGAGTGGCTGGTGCAGCGAGGCCTTTACTGTGACGACTGTGGTGGTAAAGGGGCCAGATTCCTTTTCCAGTGAAGTGGAAAGACCTGCCTCTGGGGAAAAGGAGCCGATGGGATCATTTCCACAGGCCTCTCTGGCCTCTGCAGACAGTGGCCACTTACAAGAGGTAGCCGAGAATCTTCCAGTGTGACAGGCACCTCAGCGGGCCACGGCAGGAGGGGCCTGGCAAAGTGCATACCTCCCTGGGCTCGAGGGCACAGAGGGGCCCAGGCTGCCAATTCAGGGGCACCTGCCCGCATGGCAGCAATATCAGGACCCCCAAAGAGACAGAGTCCTCCCTTGGGGCCCTTTCCTGCGGTGTGGGTCAGGAGACCCAGGTTCTGGTCCAGGCACTGCTGGGAGTGAGCTGGTCTGGGTGAGACCCCCCCTCCCTTTGGGGCATCTGTGTGGGACTAAACCAGATGTCTCCCAAGCCCCCCTCTTCTGGAATGCGTCCGATCATCCTATATGGCAACCCTATAGGCCTATGGCCTATAGCGCTTATATTGGCACTAACGGAAAGGAGCAGGGAGCCCTGAGAACCAAACTCCTCTCCCAGTTTGGGGAGAGGGGCCCACAGGCTGTGGTCATGAGCCACACACAGTCCCCCAGAAGGGAGTTCTTCCCCTCGGCTTTCATGTTCTCACTGTGTGCCCACAGACAGGAAGACGGGTAGTGACAAAGGACAGAAAGAGAAAGAAGTGTGTGTGTGCGTGCATGCAGTGAGTGAATGAGTAAGTGAATGAATGAAGTGTGCTGCGGAGTTCAGGCTGCGGCTCCACCAGTTAACAGCCCATGGCCTTGAGCAAGTAACGATTCCTTGAGCCTCAGCTCTGTCTGCGGCACAATGGCCTTGAAAGACGTCCTTTGCTGCCTCACCATGACTGTGGGGCTGGTGCACTAACTCGTCCAGGCCCTGGCTAAATAGTAGCAACTGGTGCCCAGCGTTATCACCTCACCACCCGGGGGACATCCCTGACTCCACTGGGAAATACGCTCAGCTCCTAAAGAGATACAAAACAGGTGCAGGGACACAGATTAAAAAGTCACTGATCTTAGGACCTGGAAGAAGGTGTGTGTTCCCCCAGGTCTCGGCCTTTCTCCCCACAGATATTTAGGCCAGTGGGGTTTGGAACCAAAAAAAAAAAACCACAGTGGCGAGGACTCCAGCCCTTTCCCACGGTTGCTCGCTGGCATCTCCTGATACTTTGTTTGCCGTGTGTCTCACTGCATGTGTGCATTTTCACCAAGCCCCACACGGCCAAGTCCTGGGCCGGCCCAGCCCAGACCCCAGTCCTTCCCATTCAGCAGCACATGGGAGAACAGAGCAGCAGCTGCTGGCCCTGAGCCCCGCCAGCTCCCCCATGCATTGGCTCAAGTGGCCCCCTCTATTCTGCCCCAGCCACGGAAATGAGCTAGAGAGCAGTGGGGTCCTGATGCTGTGGAAGGCGGGGGGCGCCTGCACCCACGGTTCCCCGGGTGGATTCAGGGAGGGCATAGATTTCCTTTTCCAGGACAGCACGTGGCAGGAGGAAGGATGTTGGATCTCCTGAGTCACAGTTGGAGGCTGGCGCCCTCCTCCTCCCCACGTGGGACAAGAAGTTGAATTCTTTGTTTTCCTCACGAGTATAAAACTGTAAATGCCCCAAGTGCAGCAACCAGGTCTCCTTCAGTGTCGTATCCTAGCCGCTGCCACAGTGCCTGGCACAGAGTAGGTGCCCAATAATATTTGGGGAAGGAAAATGGCTTCATATAAAATGCTCAATTTAAACCAGAGAAGGCTGAAGGAGAGGGGGCAGGTGGAAGAAATAAGGAACAAAGCCAATGACATAGAAAGCAATTACAGACACAGTAGATATTAATCCAGCCGTGTCAATAATCACTTTTAATGTGGATAAAGTCAGGGGCACGTGGGTGGCTCAGTTGGTTAAGTATCTGACTCTTGATTTCGACTCAGGTCATGATCTCACAGCTCATGAGTTCTAGCCTCGCTTTGGTCTCTGCGCCAGTAGTGCGGGGCCCGCTTGGGATTCTCTGTCTCCCCTTCTCTCTGCCTCTCTCTCAAAATAAATAAACATTAAAAAAAAAGAAAAGAAAAGAAATGTGGATAAAGTCGGAGGGAGGGTCAGAGGAGCCCTGCTCCTCCCCACACCATGCCTCCAAGCAAGTAGAAGACCCTGCACCCAGCACGCACAGATCAGGCGCCTGCTACGGGATCCTCAGGATTTCATGCTCGGGTCCCGCCTCCACCTCCAGCCAGGTACATATAAGTCACTTATTTCGGTAGTTGTAGCGAGAGTCTAACCACACTCCCTTCTGCTGCAAGGCCAGCCCTGCTGCTCACTGTCAGCCCTGGGTGGAGGTGGGGCCCAGCCTGTTCTCTGCCCTGCAGGGAACTGGCCTACACCTCTGTCCTTCCTACAGAGCAGGCAGAGCACTGGCTTTGTCCCAGCGCAGGGGCCTGGCCAGGCAGCTTCTCTGCGGGCTGATCAATAAACTCATTTTCAGTCACTCCCGCTTCTGCAAAGCCCTATAAATCATTCACATCTGCCGCGACCCTGGACGGCAGAATCTCACATTATGATGTGTGTGGGGGAGGAGGAAGCTTATTAAATCAAAGCCCTTTTTTTTTTCCGTCTACCATTCAAGAAAACTTCAAAGTGTCGTGCTCAGAGCTGGAAAAAAAAGGAACACAGAAAGCTGGCAGTAATGGGCCTTAGGGACTCAAGCAGGCGGGAATCAAGCAGGACATGGACTACAGCCACAAGGATGAGGGAGGCGGGGCTGGGGGTACCGAAGTGGCTTTCCTGATACCAATGCCGACAGTTTGGGCTACTTGGAAGGTCCACCTTCGGGGACCCCCAACATTTAAATCTTGCAGAGACCTGACCATGCACCGCTCTCCCTCCTCCGACCTCCGCAGCTGGTATTCACATCCCTGATGACCACACTGGTTGGCCAGGCAGCAAGAAGCTCCAGGTTAACCCAGCACCAGCAGGCTCTTAAACAGCCATTAGAGGGCCTGGCTTTGAATCAGATTCAAACTTGCTGCATCAGCAAGTTGTATCACCTCACAGAATCCTGTTGTCTGCATCTGTAAAATGGAGCTGAGATCTGCCCGGCCCAGCTCCCCGTGCGTCCCTGGTCACCACCTGGCATTGAGTTTTGCACACGGTCTCTCCTTCCCTCTTTTCTCAGTCATCCCAGGAGTGATTTGCCCAAGGTCATGTAGCTGCTGGCCGGAACTACAGTCGCAGCTCAGGCTGCCTCCTAACGTGGTGCTGACGTGGTGCTTCATGTATCACACATCCGTGTACCCGTGAGGCTGTGCGGGAAGGGAGGACAGGGACCATAGCCTTTTGTCCGTCAGTGTCCCTTGTTGTCGGAGCCTCTCAGACTACAATACGTGTGGGTGGCAGGACCTAGTGGCACTCAGCACAATATCTGGCATGAGTGTAGCCCCCCACACCCTTGTTTGGGGAGAGGCCGACTGAGGAGACCAGAAAAAGGAAAGGCATTGTCTTGGATTCTACAGGAAACAGGAACACAAGTCTCTGCCAGGTTCATCGCAAATCCACCCATGTGACCTGTTCCTCTTAATGGACAGCTCCCCCCACCAGGCAGACAGAATAGAGTCAGCACGGAAGAAGGGAGAGGGGAAAGGGGCTCCCCACCTTGGCACCAGGAGAATGACACAGCCCAGCATCGCTCACAAAATGCTTTCCAGCCAGAGAACCTATTCGCTGTAAACATCAGCTTGCCAGGTTAAGAAAAAACATATTATTGCTATTTTACAGATTGGAAAGCTGAGGCCCAGGAAGGTTCAGTGAGTGCCCAAGGCCACAGTTGAGCTGAAACTGAACCTAGGCTCCTCGGACTCAGGCCCAGTGCTCTTTGCAGGATGCACTCTACCTGGGGGTGGCACAGAGGGTCCCCCTGAGCCCCTCACGGCACTCAGCCCAGGACCTGGCCCAGGGCCTACTGGCCCACCTCTCTAGCCCGTCTCCACCCCTCTCACCTCCGCAGACCTCGTGGGATCGTTTCTGCTGCTGTGATGCTAACAACACCTACAGATTTAGCTTCCCTGCACTTGTGATTGAAGCAGCCGCACACATAAGCCACATGCAGGCCCCGGGGCCTCAGAGTAGGCAGACAGGGCCTCAAGGAAACCAGGCGGCAGGCCAGGCCTGTGCCCGCTGGCAATTTCTGCCCCAGAAGTCTCAGGCATCTTAGCCCAGCCTGTGCTGATGTATCTCGCTATCTGCAAACTCTTGCGTTCTGTGCCCATCTCCACCCAGAAGCTCGGTGAGGAGAGGGGCTGTGGCTCCTGGTCTGGGAATCCCTGAGCACAGTGGCAGTGGGGAGTGGGCATTTCACAAATGGCATCCACTTAGGTACCTGGCAGGCACCAAGCTCCAATCCAGGTTTTGTTCCCTGGGCGCTGGGTAACAATGTTCAAGTGACTCTACCTCCCTGGCTCCTTATTTCTTTATGGGGGAAAGGAGGCTGATCTCAGCCTTGCGCCACTACGTAAAATCAAATACACTGTCAAAGGTGGCACTCAGCACTGCTCCGGACACTGAGGAGACACTCCACGTGCAAGCACTCGCTTGCCACCAGCCCGCACCTCTCCTTCCTGGGGACCCCCTCGTCCCTGGACTCAAGGAAGAGCCTGGAGCAGGAAGGGAGGTGCCCAAACACGATCCAGAGCAGTGACGGAATGCGCCGCCTGTGCGCAGGGCTTCCTGAGTCTCCCAGGCCTGCCACGCAGCCACTTCCCCAAGGCTGAGCTCACCGGCCCGCATGAAAGGACCCCCTCGAGCACCCTGGTGGGCAGGCGCGTCCGCTGTCCACGCCACCCGCACCAGAGAAGGAAGACACACACACACCATTACCCATCCCTTCCCCTCCTCCCACCAAACAGCAAGGAAAGGGAAGAACAAGACCCCTCCCTTGATCCTGGAAGGAACTGTTGCCTTTACACGTTCATTTTCATGTATAACCCTTGCACGAGGCACGTGAGGTAAATATTATTACTTCCATGTTCATATGTAGCGCCTGAGGCTCAGAGAGGTGGGCCGAGGTCAGGACAGAGCCCGGGCTGGGAGAGCAGCCTGGCCAGCCGGGCTCCAGACGCGCTCGGGACTCTGTGGCCCCTCAGCTCCCCCTCCTTCGTCAGACTCAGCACAGACACAGACACGGCTCAGCGGATCCTTACAGCACCCCTGAGTGAAGGCGTGGGGCGAGGTGAGGTGGCCTGTCCAAGCGGCAGACCCGGCCTCCTGGTTCCCAGCCCCCGGTCTCCCTCTGGAGCAGCCAGACTGGGAAATCACTTCTCCCCTCCCCCACCCAACCCCCCTCTGCGGTTCAGGAGAAGGCTTCCTTTTCCTGGTTCCCCTCACAGGAGTTTTGCTTGAGCATTTTTTTTCTTCAAGTCTTGCCCGCAGACAGAGCTCAGACCCGGGCCACGTTCTGACAGGCCTTTTCTAGGCCCTTCCTTGCCTAAGTGGCTCCAACAGTGGGAGGAGACACCGGCTCCTGTGCGGACCCCTTGAGGGCCTGGGGCTGCCCCATCCCTGAGGAGGTGAAGCCCCGGGCCAGGCTGCACATTCAGTCACTGCTAGTTCCCTCCTCGCCAACCTCAAGGCACGCCTCCCGCTTCATGTGGCCGGGGGTCTCGTCGACGCGCCACTGCCCACGGAGACGGCCCAGCTCGCAGCGGCCAGCCGGGAGCTGTCTTCAGCTCCAGCAGGTGGTAGACACCCCAGAGGGGAGCCGCTTTCTCTTGAAACACCAGCTCCAAAGACAAACTTGGATCCTCTGCCAAGCGCAGGCTGGCACCCACTTCCTGACCCTCCTCATCCCCTAGCAGCTCCATCTGGCCCCCGGGTCTCTGCTTCCCTCATGCACCTACAGCCCTGCAGGAAACATCAGCTCCTTCTGCTACCTCAGTGCCGGGCAGTCAGGCCAGCCCTTGGCCAGAGAGCAGATTTGGGGTGCAGGTGAGCGTGCGGGTGCAGGTAACCCTCCCTCCCCAACAGACATCCCCATGCCAACATACCCCTGAAAAATGAAGCCATTCTCCCCTCCCATTGCAAGAACACTATCTCATAGATGACTCTTTGTGGCAGGGATTGGGCTTCAGCCCATTTTATAGATATGAAAACTGAGACCCAAAGAAGGAAGTGATTTATCCCAAATCACCTAGAATAAGTGTTGGAGTCAAGGCTCAAATATAGATCTTCTCATCCATCTTTTCATTCATCCAGTCAACGGTTCATTCAACAATTCTGCTCACACTCAGCTATGTGGCTGATAGTGTGTTGTTCAGGCTCTCTGAGCCTCAGTTTCTCAGAAAAGGTGGACATTAGGGACATGGTGCACCACAAATGTCAAATACAGTTAGTGCCTCTTCATAACGTTTTGCAAGATTTAAACAAGGGAGTCCAAATAAAGTGCTCAGCAGAGGGCCTACCTAGCACATGTTAGGCGCTCAAGAATCACTTGCTATTGTTAACCATTCATTCGTTGATTCATTAGGCCAGTCATGGGAATAAAAAATGGGCAGAAAGCATGTTGGGCACTGTGGAGACAGGGATGCACAGACTTGGACCCCCACCTGGCAAACAGCTCCCAGGCAAGTGACAGAGATGACCTCCTCCGTGCAATTTGGCAAGGGCTGTGTTTAAAGTCCTTGAAGAAGAACTGTGGGAACATGAAGGCAGAGCAAGGAAGGCTTCCTGGAGGAGGCCTCATCTGAGCTGAGTGTTAAAGAATGAGGAGGAATGAGACAAGAGAAGAAAAGAAAATCGCTTTCTGGGGTGTATGGGTGTGTGTTTAAGATATGGACTTAGATGTTAAATCCCCTTATTTTATCCTTCTTCTCAACTCCAACGACGCACAGGTTAGGAAATAACTGGTCCAGAAGGGAAAAGTGGGGCAGGGAAAGTGAGTTTGAAGCACAGGTACATGGAGGTGTGGGGCTGCGGATCCCAGGCTAGCGGAGTGACCTTGGCTCTGTGTGCCTGGGTGCAGGCCAGGCCTACTCCGGCTGCTTGCTGAGTGGCAGCTGGCAAACCGCGTCTCACCCATCAGACTATAGGTCTGTGTCCTTGAGGACAGGACCTGTGTTGTCAGAGAACACTTGTTGACTTGAATGCGCAAACTGTTCCTGTGTCAGGGAGGATTAATGGTGGTGGGCGGAGTGTGAGGACCTTGGGGAGCACAAACAGGAAGGAGGCTTGGCCAGGACTCTTGTCTGGGCCTCGGGGAGTGAGAGCTGGGGGGCGAGGGCAGAGGGGAGCACACAGGGCTGAATGAAAGGTTTGGAAGGCCAGGGTATTATTTTTTTATTTGTAAAGATAAAAATAAAAAGCTACAACCCCCTACACACACGTGCGCGCATGCGCACACACCCACACAGGTGTGCATATAGGAATACACACATCCCACTAAGAGCCTGAAACCACAGTGGCCTCCTGTTGGGATTACAGGTGGTGGCAGCAGAGGCGTCATGCTTTCACACCCCTAGCTGGCTTGCTGGCTCGCTCCCAGACCGTCAGTCCCTGGGGCCTGACACAGCCACTCTGAATGGTGTCTGGGTTGGGGAACGTTGTGTTTACTCTGCAGAGGACAAGCCACCTTGGCAGGTGTGTCTGCTAAGCACCGCGAGTCCCCAAACACACTGACTGTTTTCCTCCCCAGAGAGCATTTACAGAGCCACCGGTCCCCAGGGCAGCCGTTGCTGCAGCTCCCTCAGATGTCAGCCCCTCCGGAGGACCAGGAGGGCTTGGGAGGGGGTGCTCACACCCTCCCCTCATAGAAACAGGAGCGTCTAGACCAAAGGGAGCCAGACTGGGGGCCAGAGGCCAGGATTCTCTCCCCAACTTGCTTGGTAAGACCTTTCACCTCTCTGCACCCCAGCCCCCCAGCCTCTGATCTCTCGGGAATGTCTTAATGAAATAACCCTTCATGCTCCAGTACCTCTGTGAGTGAATACAAAAGATCCAATCAACTTCTTCCCAAAGCAGCCACTCCATCTGCCCCACAAAGCCTTCCTTCCTCCAGGCAAGCATTCTCTCACTCCTTCCCCCGACAGACACTGACTTGGCCACCTACTAGGCGCCAGCCAGACATGTGTTAGGTACCGGGATACAACAAGCAAGACAGACAGAGAGAACCTCACCCTGTCCTCACGGCGCACACAACCCATCTGACACAGACCTGAGCCCAGTGGGGACCCCAGTGGTCACATAACATCAAGTAGTAAACGAAAAATGAGTTAGGATTATTTGATCACAGTAACAGCCTCTACTTCCTGGGTGCCTACTGTGTGCCAGTCCCTTAACATATCTCATCTCTAAGCCTCCTGACAACCTTGGAAGGAAGTATTAAGCAGCCTCTTTTGCAGAACAGGAAATGGAAGGTCAGAAAGGCTAAGTAACCACTCCAAAATGGCACAGCTCTAAGTGCCTGAACCGTCTGCCTGGGGAGACCGCTCTTACCCTTCATTACACTGATGTAGCTCCGTAAGGCAGGGGAAGAGAGAAGCCTCCCTGAAAAGGGGATCATTACAAATATCTAGAGTAGAGGAACTTTTTTCAAATGGGCTTTCCCCTCCTGTGCCCTGACGAGACTCATTGCCTGGTGAGATCCTTTCCAGCTGGGTGGGTGAGCATCAGAGATCCTGGTCCGTTGAGACAGAAAGAAAACCTGAGAATCAGCACTTGCTGTGCCGTAGTCTGGGCCCCCAGTCAGGGTGGAGATAGGAGAAGCGGAAACCAGTGGCCTCCGATATCAGGGTGCATCACGGCTGCTTTCTTGGGGGAAAGACAGACAGAGCTTCTCTGAGCAGGCCAGGGTAACAGAGACCCAGATGCGGCTCCCCAACTCCACCCACTCTGCCCATTGTGTGTGTGTTGGGGGAGGGGGGAGTCAGAGCTGATACTTGATAACTGCTTAGTGACTGACCGTCCTCTCTGTGGCCGTAGCTGAAACTGCACTGCTCAGGGCCCTACAGTGGCCGTCAGAGGACCGGGAGGTGTTGGGGTCGGGGGGGGGGGGTATAACCACCCTACGGGGGATCAGCACAGCCCACGGTGCCAGGTCTGCTGGATTCCAGCAATACGGGGGGAACACAAGGCTCTGGGGCACACAGACCCCAGGAATTGTGCCACCTGAGGGAGACTGAGCATAGACAGACACTTGGTGGCCTTAGCAATCCCAGAAGCCACTGTGTCTCATTCTGAATGGAGCCTGGCAGGAAGGGGGAACCCCCAAGTCTGCTGTCTCCTTCTGGAAGTCTCAGGGGGCCCAAAGGCATACATCCTTATTGCCGTAGTTCCAGCCTAAGAAAGCCAATAGCCTCCTAAGAGGTGAGGTGAGATGATGGAGCATCTGGAGGCACCCAGGGAGCCTGCTGGATATTTGAGGGGCCCCTCCTTCAAGGCTCTGTGCCGGGCCACGTGAAAGGATGGAAGCTGGGGAATGAGTGAGAGAGAAGACCACCAGAGGACCTGCTTGAGTGTCACCTCCACTTGAGTATCTACTAGGGTCTCAATCTCCCCGCAGCTTCTTCCTTCCCCACCCTCTCTCTGGACACAGCACCGCCTTCTACCCAATGGCTTCAACCATAAACCTGAGAGTCATACTTGACCCCTTCTCCATTTTGCACGCCTGATCCATTACCAGTTGGTTCTAACTCTGACATACCCTAAATCTTTCCATTCTCTCCGTCTCCACTGCCTCCTGGACTCTTTCCCTGCTCCCACCCTTCCCCATAGCCATGACCTCCTACGGTCTTCTCTTGCCCCCTCCAGCCCACCCTCCACACCCCAGGGGGACCTTTTTCTGTTAATGTGATGAATACACTGAGTTTTTTCAATGTTAAACCACCCTTGCACGCATGGAATAAATCCTATTTGGTTTTGATATATTATCCTTTTTACCTATCACTGGATTTGATTTGCTAATATTTCATTGACTAATTCTGACCCATTAAAAATGTAATTTAGATTATGTCATTCCCTGCTTAAAGCACTCAGAGGCTTCACAGTGCACTTAGAATAAAATCCAAACTCTTGACCATGAACCACAGGCTTACAAGGCCCCACCTAAATCCTCGAACACCTGTGGGTCCCTTTGGACAAACTCAAGGTTTGGAGAAGCCAGAGGCAAACACAAAGAAGAGAAAGACGGCTTCCTTCCTTGAATTCTCCCAAAGCTATAAATGTAATTACTCCCTAGCTTATCTGTGGACTAGCTCTCACCCTACACCAGCTCCTAAGCTCTAGGGACCAGAGCCAACTTCTCGACCATGATTAGGCACCTAATGCCTGGCCCACAGTCTGGCACTTCTGGATGAATGAAGGCAGGGACTCTCCATCCACTCTGTGCCTTCACATGGCTGGTGATAAGCACACGGCCACACTGCCAGGGTCTCACTTCAAATTCATCACCATGAACTTCGGGTGGGCCCTTAATGTTGTCCGCAATTATACTAGACTTCTCGAGTCTAGTCCCTCCCCCACTTCCAAAGAATTATTTCACGCTTGCTACTCTCTCCACTACCTCGTCCTGCGTCCTCCCTTTCAGCTGATGACCTTGCTTCCCACTTCACCGAGAAAGCTGAAACACTAGAAGAGTACTTCACCTAGCAGCATCTGCACCCTCACATCCTGACTTCCTGCTGCCTGATAGACCATCTCCAAGTGCCTCTAAGCCAGTCCATCGGTGTTCGTTCCCACTCTGAAGCCTGCACTCCAGAAAGTCTCTCCTTGGCTCCAACAATAGTTTTGCACTCTCTCCTGGATCATGAGATATGGGTACACAGTGTGCCAATGTCCCTCCAATCTTAGAAAACAACACAGAGCGAAATACCTTGTTCCCACTTCTCCTGACAGCTTCTGCCCCGTTACTTTGTTCCCTTTGTGACAAAAGAGTGTACATTCTACATTCTTCAAAAGATTACTCTTTTGAGTAATCTACACCAACTGCCTTCAATTCATTCTTCATGTCTCTTGAGCTTTCTCCAATCAATTTTGCTCCCACCCCTCCGCTGACTTTGTTCTTGCTAAATCCAATGGTAATTCTCAGTCCTCACCTCATTTGATCCACCAGCAGCATCTGAAACAGCCAATCCCTCACTTCTCCTTGACACACTTTCTAAGCTTTGCTTCCAAGACACCACACCCGGGGCTCTAGGGGCTCTGAGTTTTCCTCCTACATCTGAGCCTTCTCTTCTCCCCAACCTCTCAGTGCTCGGTTCTTAGCTCCCACCTCTTCTTTATTGGCACTTCCACTCTTGGAGATCTCATGGAGGCTCCTGGGAGATTTATACACCATCCACATGGCAATGGCTCTCACATTTATATCCCCAATCCAGACCTCTCTCCTGAACCCCATCCTTGCATATCCATCCAACCACCCACTCAATAGTCCATACTCACAAAACTTGGACCCTCTGCAGCCTTTCCCACCTCAGATAATGCCAACTCCATCTTTCCAGTAGCTTAGGACTAAAAGTTTAGTCATGCTGGACACTTCTTTCTCTCATAGCCTACAACCAATCCATAAACAAATTCACTGGCTCTTTCTTCAAAATACATCCAGAATTTTAAAAAGTCATCACACATTCATGCAATGGAATTCTTGCAATGAGAAAACAATGGAAACAAAAACCAACCAACCCACAAAAAAATTCTGTTTCCCTCAATAACAAGGATGAATCTCAGACATAATTTTAAGCTTCAGAAGCCAGACACAAATCACTACGTGGTTCCCTTTATAAAAGTTCAAGAGCAGGGAAAATCGGTCTATGAGGATAAAGGTCAGAATAGTGGTGACCTTTCAGAGGGCTTGGGAGGGACACAAGGGAACCTTCTGGGGTGCCGAAAATGTTCCAAATACTGATCTGAGTGGTGGTTCCACAGGTATATCAACATGCAAAAATGTATTGAGCTATGGGGCACCTGGGTGGCTCAGTCAGTTAAGCGTCCAACTTTGGCCCAGGTCATGATCTTGTGGTTTGTGGGTTCAAGTCCCGCATCAGGTTCTGTGCTGACAACTCAGAGCCTGGAGCCTATTTCAGATTCTGTATCTTCCTCTCTCTCTGCCCCTCCCTTGCTCATGCTGTCTCTCTCTGTCTCAAAAATAAACATTAGAAACTTTAAATATATTGAGCTATACGCTTAAGACATATGCACTTCACTATATAAACATTTTGCCTTAATAAAAAAATAAACTTTCAACATGCACATCCAGAACCAACCACTTCTCCCTGCCCCTTCTGTGTCATTCTGATTCAGGCCATCTCCCTCTGCTCTCCTGTGATTGACTCCTTACCAGTCCCCTGCTTGCCCCTACAGTACGGTCTCCGTACAGCAGTAGAGTGAACCTTTAAAATCTAAGTCAAATCATGCTGCTCCTTTGTTCTAAGCCCTGCAGTGGCTCCCCATTTCCAAAAGCCAGCGTCGTTCCAGCAGCCTCCAAGTTTCCAGCAGCCTCCAAGCCGGTAGCTTGTCATCTTTCCAGCCCTCTCTCTG
The DNA here is from genome assembly GCA_017311185.1 of Proteles cristata cristata. Taxonomy (NCBI): domain Eukaryota; kingdom Metazoa; phylum Chordata; class Mammalia; order Carnivora; family Hyaenidae; genus Proteles; species Proteles cristata. The sequence goes on from JAESUZ010004369.1 coordinate 513,970, forward strand.
ACCACTCTCCAGCTTTATCACCCCACCCCTGCTGCACAGACCTCCTTGCCAGGCCCCAAACATGTCAGGTACATTCCTTCCCTAAGACCCTCACTCCAAGTATTTCCTCCATGTGAAATGTTCTCCCAGTATCTGCCCGGCATCGTCCCTTACCTCTAAGGGTTTGCTCAAACGGCACTTTCTCAAGGGAGCTTCAGTGATCCCTGCCCATTTAAAACTGCAAACCTTTCTCTCCACCCCCACCCTGGCATCCCCAATCCCATTTAGACTGCCCTTTCCTTTTACCCATTGGCACATTCTGCCTCCTAACACTTCGCATATTAGGCATTGTGTTTATTACTTAGCATCTGTCCTCCGATCCATTAGAATGCAGACTCCAGGGAGATACTTGTTTTGTTAATGAATGTATCCCATATCTAGAATATCTAGAACAATGCCTGACACATAGGAGGCACTTGGTATTTGTTGAATGAATGAATGAATGAATGAACGAATGAACGAATCAGGGCCCTGCGTGAGAACAAGAAAGCGGAATGTTGCCCTACTCTCTCAAAAGACAGAGAAGTTCTGGAGGCAGGTGGCAGGACAGTACCCCTCAAGGGCCTCTCCCACATGACCTGGGCTGCAGACAGTGGATGTAGAGAAGGGTCCAGCGGCCGCACCCAAGCACTCTAAGGTGTCATGTGCCAGCCTCCTGACTCCCCCACTTCCACCAGAGGCAGGTTGGGAGTTTGCCCTCAGCCACCTTGGTTTGTAGGAATCCACAAGTTCAACAGTGGCTAAGAGCCCCCAGATGGAGTTAGAGACCAGCCCGGCCCACTCATCTTTGCATCTACAGGTACAAGCCCTGCAAAGTGCCTGGGGCATAGCAGGTGCTCCGAGTTAGTTTATGAAAGAGATCTATGGACATCACCATCTCCCTAGCATTATATCTCTCATCCCACTGGGAACAAAACTCCCAAGGGGAAGAACAGTGCAGGAAGAGGTGCCTCATCTCCTCTTCTTAGCAGTCAGGGAAGGCCCTTTCTCCACTTCCTTGCCCACCCCCAAGCCAGTATTTGGGCATAAGAACACTGAGGCCCCCTCACCCACCTGCGTCCTCTTCCTGACCCATCCCATGGCTACCCACCAGCCTTTCCTTCATTCCGCAGCAGCCTCCTCCGGGCTTGAGTTAAGGAGGCTGAGGCTGACAGGGTCACTTGCGCAGCCCAAGGAGCCATCTGTCCTCCTTCCTCTCTGCTGTGTGCCCACGGTGCCAAGTGGGGCCAACTAGAAAGTGCCACACTCCAAGCCTCTCCCTCCACTCCTCCTCCCCCCGCCCCCGGGAAAGCTTTCCTCATCAAGAGTCAAAGAAACAGGATGTCCAGGCTGGGAACAGAGACAAGGCAATGAGGACTAGGCCCGGGGCCCAGCCAGTCCTGCCCCGCCGAGCCCAGAAGGGCAACGGGCAGAGGAGAACCAGATGCACTTCTGGGATGGGCAGTTTCCACGAAACTGGGCGGGAGGAGTGGGGGGAAGTGGAGTAAAGGGAGATGGGCAATATTGAACCTCATTAAAAAGTCCTGAAAGCTGGCAACTGTGCTCACCCGGGGTTCTAGACTTGGCCTTGACCCTACCAACAACATGAACTGTGGGTATCACTGTAGTGTTGTTCGTACTAATAAAAAATCAGTAACAATCCAAATAGCCCAAAATATAAGAATGAATAAATAAAACCCATTTATTCAAAAAGTGCTTCCAGCATGACTACTTTGTGCCAGGCACCAGGGATACATGGATATATACACTGGCCCTTTCGGTGTTTACCAAGCCCAGAAAAACCACGAGTGATAGGCAAGATGTGGATACAAGCTGAGTACCCAACAGAGCAAATTAGCCTGGTCCACGCGGAGAGGCAGTCAGCAAAGTCCTCTCAGAGGAGGGGCTGTTTTAGCTGAGACCTAAAAGATGGACGGAAAGACAATCCCATTTTTACCCTCCTAAAATTCTTACAAAACCATTTTTATTGACATGGGGAAATGTTCATAATACACGAAGTAAATGAAATGGGATGGGATATAAGACCATCCATGCACTCAACTGTGTAAAAAATTATATTTATATCTATCTATATTTAGAGGTTATAGATAAATATAGATCTACACGGAAAAATTTTCTGGAACACCAAAATGTTAACACAAGTTATGCGTAGGTGGTAAAATTACTGGTGACTTTATCATCTTTACTCTTCTCTATAGTTTGCAACATTTTAACAGGAAACATGGATGGCTTTCACGCTCGGAAATCAATATCAGATGTCGGGGCATGGCGTCTAAGTTTCTACCCCATGGCCCTTGGTACAGTGCTTTTCGGGAGGGCATCATGGCCATTCCCCTGCTGCCGAGAAGCACAAACACCTGAGCAGCTTACTCCTAGAGCACTCAGAGGCCTCCCGGAAGCCGTTCCGATGCCGGCTGGGAGAAGCTTTCCTATCATCCTTGAAATGAATCCAGATTTCACTCAACCTAAAGCCTAGGCCCCCCTCACTCCACATGCTCTTTAGCATAAGCCACCTGAAGGCTAGCTCTCACTCAAACAAAGAAATGTCCTCTTTAATCTCAAACGACATCTCTCTTCACTTTCCCTTCTCTAAACCCACCACTGATCTGGGGACTGACCCTCGGGAGGTTGCATTCTCTGTTCTGTCCCTGCGGGAGCAGTGATTGCCAAGGGCTCCTCCTGCCCCAGCCTTTTACATCAGAGGCTGGGGATGAGAGTCAGGATTGGGGGAAGGAAAGAGCTGGTGGCTGACTGACCTTGAACACACGGGAGCCCTGGGCCTCTCTTTCCCCTTCTCCAAGTGTGAGGAAGTCAAGCTTCAGGGCTTGCTAGCTCTCCACGCCCCAGCCACTCTCAGCCTATGACCACTCAACCCCGCAGGGGAGCTGGAGATGTCCTACCACCACCAAAGCAGTGTCACTGGAGAGAACAATTGTTGGGGGCCTCTGGGGACACAGACGGACGCCTGCTGGGGTACCAGCATAGGAGGCATGTCAGTTGCCAGGAAAGACCCAGGCCAGCTAACTTGATGCCTAACAGCAAGCATGTCCTAACCTAGCAGATTCCTCCCCGGCCCCGACATGCTGCCTCCCACACTCCCTGCTGTGCCTCCCTGGGTCAGCAGCCCAGCTGGGCAGGCCTCCAGCTGTGCTCAGAGGCAGGGCTGCTGGGAGCTCAGCAGAGGCACTGGAGTGAAGGTGAGGAGGTCTGAAAGGGAGGCGCCCAGCACGGGCTGAGCAGAGTGCACAGGCCATTGGCAAAGATCAGGGGAGAAAAATCACCCCACTGACAGCCTTGAGGAAACGCCTTCATAAATCCCATAGTTTCTTGGGGCTGAGTCAAGATGCACACGGGCTCACTGGTTAAAGATGTCTGTGAGACAGGCCCAGATTCAGATCCTGTCTCTGCTCGCGACCAAGATTTTGGTTGGGGCAAATTACTGAACCTCTCTGACCCTCAGACCTGTTTATAGAAGTGTCTACGGAATGGGGACAGCAATACCCTCTCTTCTGAGAGGCTAGGAGCAGTAAAGGAGACAAAGCACGTAAAAAAACATAGCACTGTGCCTAGCTCATAACCATTAGGAACTAAAAAACACAACCTGGGGCGTCTGGGTGACTCAGTCGGTTAAGCACCAGACTTCAGCTCAGATCATGATCTCACGGTTTGTGAGTTCAAGCCCCACATTGGGCTCTGTGCTGACAGCTCAGAACCTGGAGCCTGCTTCAGATTCTGGGTTTCCCTCTTCTGTGCCCTTCCCTCACTCTCTCTCTCTCTCTCAAAAATAAACATTAAAAAATTAAAAACACACACACACAACTTTCCCAGGAGTCATGGTGAGGAGAGCCATAGAGTTAGAAGTAAAAGGAAGCTCAGAGACCTCAAATCTAGTCCCTTCATTTCACAGATGAGGTGGAGAGTGGGGATCAGAGAGTTTGAACAATTTATCCAAAGATGCATGGCTAGGAAGTCACAGAACAAGGTTCAGACTCAAGTTTTTCTGACTCCCAAACACCCACCAGCCCTTCACCCCATCCCGGCCTATCTGGCCACAGATAGCCCTTGCTCAGGTCTCCTTCCCACAGAGAGGGCTTTGGTCAGGCAGCCCCTGTTGGCACTCCTCCCCATAACCAGCCCCCTGCAGTAGGTCACAGAGGGCCACCAAGGAAACTCAGGGTGAGGGGGTAATGGATAAAGGCTGGAGATTCCCTAGAAGTCCGAGCTCAGGAGAATAGGGTATGGATTACCAGGCCAGTGGAGGTACTATGCAAATAGTATGCAAAACACATGTAAATGACCATAGGTTATTGACGAATCAACAAGTAGAGATCTTTCTTTCTTTTTTTCTTTTTCTTTTTCTTTTTTGTTGTAACTGGACCATACTATGTGATATGAACCTTTTTTCTTTCTTGGCTTTCTGCCAAATGGAATGAACTAAAATTTGTGGATGACTGACCAAACCGTGCTTTGCTTGGTGAGGGTCCCAAGCTCACTGTCACCTGGCTGCCCCATAGATGCCCCACCAATGCTTGCTCAGTATCAATCCCCGGTGTCCAAGGCATCTACCTCCGACTGGCTTGTCAGGGCAGCAAGTCAAGTGCATGGGGACTTCCAGCTGAGAGATATTCCCTCAGACCCAGCAGCCCACTGACTCTAACTGCCCAGGGAGCATCATCCTCTTCCTCCTGCAGGGAGACCGGCAGTGACCGGCAAGGGCCTGGAGTGGCCCATCACGTTGGCCCAGCGTCCAGGATCCTGCCTTTAGGAGCTAGACCCCAGCAGCCTTCCTCTAACCAAGGAGACTCCTGTCCCTGTGTCAGGGTCCTCCCAAGCCACTGCTGGGGTACGACTCTGAAGGAAATGCCTGAGTTATTGGGGCAGCCATGCTCAGACCCCTGAGGCAGAATGCAGGGGTGATCTAGCCTCTCGCAAGAAGGTTAGAGGTTAGACATCTGGAATGCCTGCCTGAGGCTCAACCCTGGGAGCTTTGAAAACTCGTCCAATCCAATCGGCATTTACTGGGTATCTGCCATGTGCCAGACACTGGGTGAGACATTCTGGAGAATTTGCAGAAATGGACAAGATGCAATTGCTGTTGCTCAGGCCACTGCCCTGGACACAGTGACAATCCACTAAGGAAGAAAAAAAAACATGTACAGATATAACTTAACAGTATTTTGAAACCTGCCTGGAAATGTGGTGTTTGTGCATGTGTGTGTGTGCACGTGTGTGGGGATATCTGTATTGCTGTCCAAAAGCACGAGTGTGTATAGGGTAGGGCACCAGGGCTTGCTTATTCAGACCCACTTTGAGCCATATGTTAATAATGATAAAGCAACAAACATAAACGTCCCACTTAATGGCTTGCAGGTAATCCTGAGTGTCTTACATAGTACTAGGTGTTTTATATATAGGAGTTTATTATATTCTTCCAATCATTTTAGGAAGAAAGCACTATTATTAATGTCCTCTTTTATAGATGAGAAAATTGAAGTCTCACGAGGTTAACAAGTGACTTTCCCAAGGTCACACTGCTAGGAACTCATAGCAAGCATTCAAACCCAGCCTGTATTCTTAGCCTCAGTGCACACGCCTGCCTCAGCCCTCAGAACACAGCCCCTCAAGACCCCGGGGTCCCTGGATGCTGGAGCAGGGAACAACCCCAGCTGCCTCCGCCTCCAGGAAGAACAAGCCTGTGATTCCCGCTGGCACAGCCATCCCCTTCCCCACAGGGCAAGTAAGGCACCTCCCGCAGACCTGTGACCTCTGTCACAGCAGGATCAGGCCTTTGGTTCACCTTGGCATCCACTCCACAGACAGAATTTCTTGGGCAGCCTTCCTACATCTGCGTATCTGTATGAGTTTCGTTGTTATAATGGTCCTGCTCAGAGGCCCAGCCCATTCTAATGGGCTGCGACCAGCTTCCTCTGCACAGCCCAGCCACAACCTGGGACTAATGGCCGCATGAAGGCCCCTCTTCCGCTGTGCCTGCCGGGGCTCCAGGGCCACCTCCTGTGCCTCCCCTTGTCCCCTGAGCAGCTGCTTTCACCCAGCTCCCCTGGAAAATTGTGAGGGAGGTAAGCAAGGTGCACAGGCTGGAATGGCATGCTGAGATGGCTGGGGGGTGGGGGGAAGATCGGGAAGAAGGTGGGCAGTGGGATCTAGGCTGTGCTCCCAACCAGCTTTGGAAGACCCTCTGGACCTTTCTGAAGTTTCTCCTTTACCAGCTCCTACTCTACCTCCCTTAGAGGATCGTGGAGAAAATGGGAAAAGATGGTGCATGAAGAAAAGCTCTGAAAAGGGAAACATGCACACATGCAACACAAACGGGAGAAACGTGGGCGTCTAGGCCTTCCCCGGGCAAGCTGCCAAGTGAGGCCAGAGGCCCCATGTCCCAGACATGGAAGCGACTCTGGGGATGGCAGTTGCCAGAGATGGCCAGAGCTCCCTGGTAGAAAGGGGATCTACTGGTGACAGGACTTAGAGAGGGGCAAGCCCGCCTCACAAGAGCGTCCCAGCAGGACCGGCCCTGGCAGTTCGCCCAGGCATTCGCTGGCACTCGGTGGCCCAGGCACTGCCTGGTGACGAGATTCTGGCCTGGCAGGCCCCGTCATGGACTGGACACCCGCATGAGGGCTGCCACTGTCAGGCCACCCACCCTGGTGCTGCCTGGATGCAGCATAAGCGCCTCTGCTGTGACTGGCAAAGGCACATGTGGTTTAGCGACAGAACAGGGACAGTAAGAGCAAGTGCCTGCGTTTCTCCCTCCTCCTCCCCTGCAACAGAGATCCCATAAGCGGGAGTTGGGCAGAAGTAATCAGGCTGCTTGGGTTCAAAGGGACAGCCCTGGAGGGCGGAGCTGGTCACAGACACCAGAGAACAGGAGAGCCGAAGAGTGCGTTCAGGAAGCCCACCTGGGGTCTGGCTAGAGATGTGTCACACCTGCCCCTGGTACGCCTCCCTCGGTACATCCTCACCCCCATGCTAGCAGTCTGCTCTGGCCCTTCCACCTCCCTGGGATGGGTGGAGCTCGGTTTATTCCCAGCCAGAGCTCACTGCGGCTGTCTGGGTGGCCCCTGCAGAGTCCCCACCCCAGGCTGGACAGGCAGCCTTGGGTGTCCTGGCCATGTCAGGAGAACAGCAGCAGCTTCAGCTCTGGGAGTCCTGGGCACTGCCAGGTTCACATTCCTCCAGCAACCCAGCCCCCACGGCTTCCACTGCAGCTCTGCCTCCCTCAGTAGAGCAGAGGACGGGAAGGCAGACGGACGGACGGCTGGGACACAATGGCCCAGGGAATACCTGGCTTTCGTGGGATCTTATGTTCTACCTTTCATCCTCTCTAGATGGCCCTGGAGCCACCCAGCATGGGGTGCAGAGGGAACCTTCAGCTGCTTGGGACTCACCGGAGCGGGATCTTGACGCGGAGGTAGCGATCCACGGCAATTGCCAGCAGGGCAAGGATGGAGCTCTGGGTGAGGATGAGGACGGGGCAGGCGACCATGAGGCAGGTGTGGAAGTAGGTCTGTGGCCCAATGTTGATGAGGATGGCTAGTGGGATGACCAGCGCGCCCACCGCGACGTCAGCCACTGCCAGCGAGACGATGAAGCAGAAGGTGGCATCCCGCAGCGCCTGGTTCACCTTCACCGCCCAGATCACCAGCACGTTCCCGGGCACGGAGACCAGGGCGATGAGCACCTCGATGCCAATGTAGGCGGCCTGGAAGGCCGAGATGGAGGGCGGCATGACAGGCTCAGGCGAGGCACATCAGCAGACAGGCACCAAGGGGCACGAGGCAGGCACCTGTGGTCACGGAAGCCTAGGGTGGGGAGGCCTGCCCGGAGATGCAGGGGGAGCCCAGGCAGCTCTGAAACTCCCGCTGCCCTTCGGAGCTGTGCCCCACTTGGCACAGCTGGTGCCTGCCCAGGCTGGCGGGATGCCCCCCGGCCCTTTCTCTGCCTGAATTTTGTGCCCTCCCCTTATCTTCCCCAGAGGCTCCATTCAACAACTTAAAATAGCAGCGCTCATTCCTCCACCGGCTCCTTTATCAGGTGTGAGGCAGCTCCCAGCGCACACGCGCACCCCACAGGGGTCCCTACGCCTGGCTCTGCCCACCCATGCCCACGGAACAGGCTGTCGGGAGCTCACCATCCTGCCCGCTGGCCACCAGGGGGTCCCGGAGGCGGTGCCCAAAGTTCCGGGCACCTGGGGCGGCGCGGAGCTGCGGGGCCGCGCCGGGCAGGGCTGGGCTGCTGGAACCGCGCGGCGCCTCATCGTCCTCGGGCTCCCGCCGCAGCTCTCCCAGCCCGGCCTTTCAAGCAATCACATGGTGCGGCAGAGGCTCGGCCCCAGGCACTTTTAAAGAGGTAGCGCCCCGGTGTCGCACCTGGGACTGGGCTGGCAGGCGTGGGTCTCGGGGGCTGAGCCCAGCCGCGGACCCGGGCGCGGGGCCCCCCTTCGCCCAGCTGGCGCGCACACGTGCCCGGGCGCCACCCATCCAAGCCACCGCTGGCGTCCGCCTCCCATCAGTGTCCCGGCCCCGCTCCAGGGACCCTCCCAGGCCACGGACCCTCGCCCACCCCTGCTCCCAAGGGACATCTAGTCACCCCTGCAAACCCTCTCCCGCATCCCCATTGGGAAGCCACAGGGGCGAGCGGAGGCACAGACTTACCCAAGGTCACCAAAGCTGGCAGAGCTCCTAAGCTACCTGAACGGTCGTGTCTAAAGCGCCCTCCCAGCTCGACGCCTTCGGCAGCCGCCGGCTGCGGGGATGCCTGGACGATCCAGGGCCAGCCTGGGAGGTCCGGGGGGGACGGTAGCTGGCTGGGACTCGACTCGGGCGCCGCTGCCTCCGTCGCCCCCGGCGCGGGAGCTGAGTGACAACCGGGCTCCGCACACCGGGAGGGGGCGGGGGCGGCGGCGGCACCCGCGGGCCCCTCCCTCCTCGCCCTCCGTCTCCTCCCCCACCCCCTCCTCTAAACAAAGGAAGTGATTCTGGGTGAGAAAAGCTGGGAAAATGTGAGATTTTCGCAGGGTCTGGTGTGTGAATCCAGTCTCGGGAGTGGACAGAGGGGCAGCCTTCCTGTGTTCACTGGTTCCCTTCTCAATGTGGGATGCCGGGAGCCCTGGTCTGGCCTCCTGCGGCACCCCTGCACCCGACAACGCACAACACGTCACTTGCGGGGCTCCAGGACGACCCCCCACCCCCACCCCCACCTCCCCCAACAGTCAGCTGAAGCTCTACACACTCCCCCACCCCTCCATCCTGAAACCCTTCTCTTCCACGCCACCAGCCCCTGCACAGTCTCAGGAACGAACATCCTTCCAGAGCACATTACTTTGCAGGCTCTACCCTGAGTCATTATATTTCTTTCGCCTCTTTCTTTCCGAACTGCCTGTTAGTCTATTAGCAATGTCCATTTTACAAATGAGGGCACTGGGGCTCAGATAAGTGACCTACTTCCCTACGATTATTTTGGCCTGTGGCACCCCCTCTTGGGTCCCGTTTCTTTCCTCCTTCTCCCGCTTCATAGCACCTAAGTACCTAAACCATAAGGTATCCAGTCCAATCCCCTTATAGAGAAATTAAATCCCCTTATAGAAAAGCAGATCCCCTGATAGAGAAAGAAGGAGGGCACTCCCTCAAGATCACACAGCAAAATCCTAAGAGGACCAGAGTAAGAAACCAGGCTCCTGGCTCCTGACTCCTAACACAGTGCTCTCCACACATTGCCCCGTCCTACCACCTCCTGCTGCAGTTACAGGTTAGGCGGCTCACTCAGACCCACCAAGGACCACCTGGGAGGCAGACCCTCACCCAGAACATGTGCCTTGCAGAGATCCTGACCTGAGGAATCCTCACTCACCGATCCTAGAAATGGGCCTGGGAGGGCACAGAGAGGCCAACAAGCAAAGAGAATCAGAGAGGCTGGTCCCTGAGGGCACTGCCCCCGTTGGATCCCAGGATATCAAGAGAAAGGTTCGGCCCTGAGGAGGGTGTGAGCACACAGCTTTGTGGGGTGTCTGCGCTGAGGCACAGTGGGGGTGGGCTGGGACCTGAAGCTGAGTCTCAGGGAGGAAGGAGGGGGGTAGGGGGAAGGGAGCTGTACCTTCCTTGGGGGAGCAGGAAGAAACCCACTTGGGGAAAGATCACTTCCATCTCTGCCTTCAGGGGGAGCAAGGGATCTGTGCCTCAGACAGCAAAATTGTAGTCCTTCCCTGGAGCCCAGCTACAGCAACTAGGAGGTGCCTGCTCTCCTTCCCCCTCTTTTGCCCCGTGCTCCCCGCCCCAGACTTCCTCCACACTCCCAACAGGCATCCTGACATTCCGAGCTCTGCCCGCACCACATGAGCACCCCAGCCTGCACACGTCCATCCTGCTGCCTTGAACCCTTGCCTTGGCCCTGGTTTTTTGGGGGATCAAGGCTTTCTTGTGATTTTCCCTCAACCCCGCTGATTTTCAGAAAAATCCAGGAAGACCCAGGCAGGGGGTGGGGTAGGTGATTGGGTCACCTTATCTAACTTTCCAGCATTTTCAGCTCTGGAGGGCACCTGAGCCCACCCCAACTCTTACTGTGGGTGGTTGACATGTAGTAGATATGTTTGCATCATACCTGCAGATCATCTGTTTTTCCTCAGTTCTGGGTAAAATAAACCAAAACTCTCTTCCCTTCTTTTCCCCCTCCCTCCCTCCCTCCCTCCATCCCTCCCTCCCTTCCTCCCTCAACCTTTGCCAGTTCCCAGGGCCAGGCCTCCTGGGGGATTAGACCGGCCTGTTTGAGAATAGAGCCGCCCAGTCAAGGTCCATCCCAGAGAGCTGCTCTGAAAAAAGCACACCATCTCCTCAGTCTCCCAGGCAGGAAGGAGTGGTAGTCTCTGGGTGTCCATGGTGAACACAGTGTTCCTGGGCAGCAAAGCCATTTGGTGCAGTGAAGGGAGCACTGGATTAAGAGTCAGAAGAGCTACAAGCTGGCTTCTAGGCCTTACATTGCCACTCACTGAGTGGGTGGTCCAGGCGAGTCACTTTTCCTTTCTTGGTGTCAGTTTACTCATCAGTCAACTTAGACAACTGACATCTTTCATCCTGTCCTGCTCCAACAGCTGGTAAGTTCATTCCAAGGTGGGAAAGATGTCCATGGGTGCCGGGCCCTTCCACCTAGAAACTTCTGAGTCCTGCCTACCCCGTCTAGGGCAGATTCCAAGGCTGAGAGGAGGAGAGGTTTGTAGTGGGGGCAGGGGGGCCATCAGACGTCTACAGTAGAAGGAAGATAATGTGGGAAGGTGTAGACAGGACAGGTGGAACAAGATACCCTGAATTTACACTAACCTCTCTGGCTTTTGAGGGATGTCTAGGACCCCCTGACTAGATGACCACGTACCAGGGTCCACTCTTGCCCTGCAGACACATAACCCTCCCTGCTTTCCCCTGCCTTGAACGGCTGAGTCTTGGTTTCCTCATCCATAAAATGGGTGTGGAAACACCACAGCGCAGCAGAGTCATGAGGGCTGAATGAGCTGACTTCTGGAGAGCAGAGCCGCTGGTACAGACAGTTTCTCAACAAGGCAAGTAGTGTCGGCAGGGGAAAGGAGAGGGGAGTGCAAGTTCTGGAGTCCGCCCTGTGCAGCCAGCCATGCTACGTCCCACGGGTGTCTGATTTGAGGGCCCTTCCAGGTACACGACCAAACGCTTTTATCTGGCATGTGGCTCTGAGGGCAAGACCATGTCACAGTGAGTCTGAGTAAGCCCAGGGCCCAGCCCTCAGCCCTTCCCCCCTTGCCTGCTAGTCTTACTTCTCTCCTTGCAAGCCCCCTTCCTGGGTCTCTCCAGGCTTGAAGCCTCTGTGCTGCCGGCAGGGGTGGAGGGGGAAGAGGGAGGGCTGAAGTGGGAACAGCCCTGAGGGGCAACCTTGCTGCCCTCCTTCCTGGAGTTCTCCACACAGGGCAGGGGCACGGGAAGGGGGGGGGCTGGCCCAGAAGGGAGGCCATCCCTGAGCACCCCTCCCTCAGGGTGCCAGCAGGGGGTGGGGGTTGCAAGGCCAGCTAGGCCCCCAGAGAGGCCTGGGGGAGTGGACGAGGTTTTAAGATTTGCCTCTTTCGCTTTCCAGCAGGCAGGAGGTTATTTTGGGCCCCATGTTGTTTCTCAGCATTGTTCTGGGCAGTGTGTGTCTATGGAGAGGGCAGAGGAAGGCTGTGCGAGGGCAGACAGGTTGGAAGGGAAGGACTTCTGGGTGGGCGGGAAGCCCCTGGCCTTCCCCCCATCCCACCCCACCCCCGCCACCTGGGGAGCCCACTCCAAGCCCCTGCAGTGATTTCCTAACAGTTCCCTCCCTCTTTGGATTTGGAATCCAGGTCTCTCTGCCTCCTTCTCCCCTCTCCCAGGTCAGAGGCTCCCGGGGGAAGGGGAGGGGAGCCAGGGAGAGACGCTAGGGAAGGAGCTTCAGCACGGGCTGAGTATTCCCCTGTGTGTGTGTGTGTGCTTGTGAGGCCTGGGATGGGTCAGGGCTAGCTAGTCCAAGCCCCTCCAGATAGCACAGAAGTGTTCCTGAAGGAGGATGGCGCTTCCTTCTGCTTCTCAGCCTCATTAATCCTTCCTTCCTTCCTTCTTTCCATCCATCCGTCCATCCTTCCATCCATCCATCCATCCATCCATCCTTCCTTCCTTCCTTCATTCTTTTATCCCTGGGGTGTCTGGGTGGCTCAGTGGGTTAAGCATCAGACTCTTGATCTCAGCTCAGGTCTTGATCTCAGGGTCTTGAGATCAAGCCCCACCTTGGCTCTATGCTGGGCGTGGAGCCTACTTAAAAGAAAAGAAAAGAGAAGAAAAGAGAAAAAGAGCAAATGCCAGTCCTGGAAGGGTGGCTGGCAGCCTTCTCACTGGTGGGGGTAGGGGGTACCATGAGCTGAGGACCCTACTGGACCCCTCAGAGGGGCCTCGGGACATCCAAGGCGGGGAAGGAGGGTCAGGTCTTAGAGGCCCACAGAGCCACCCCTGCTTTAGCTGGAGCAACTCTGCTCTGACGTATCCCCTGTGTGGGTTCCCAGTATGAGATTTTCTTTGAATATAAGATCTTATTAGCTCTGTGGCTTTAAAAAGTTTGAAAACCTGAACTTCAATCCAACCTGCTTATTGTATAGATAAGGAAACTGAGACTCAGAGAGGCGGTAAACTTGGTCAAACACACCCATGAAATGGGGAAAAGCCTGGTGTCCAGGAGGAGATGCCCAGAAGTGAGCCTTCCTCTGGGCCCTGGCCCTGTCTTTCCTCAAGGAACTCCCTCGAGCACTAGCTCTTTAAACCCAGAGCTCGGTGAAGCAGAGTGCTGGCTTTCCCGGCCTCCCTAACTCACAGGGGTGGCAGGTAGGCTGTTGCCCCCCCAGAGAGAGCCAGCATCAAATGGCTGCACATTTCCACAATCATAAAGGTGTAACAGGTGCACAGCAACTTAACATTTATAAAGATTTACATTATGTCCCACATAAAGCATCTCATTTAATGCTCACCACACACCTGGCAGGTAGCAAAGCAGTTGCCAACTGAGGCCCAGAGAATCTAAAAGGAAGCCATCTGGCAGAGTGGAGGCTGGCCCAGATGTGGTGTGTTTTAGTCATAGGGGAGTGTGTGTGAGGGTCGGAGGTGATTGGAATCACTGGACCCATTGGTCTGGAAGAGGTCTCTGGAGAAGAGAATCTCCAACAGCCTCAGCCATTCATTTGCTTGCTCAGCTGGTATTTATTAGGACCCTGTCATGAAAATGGCACTGTTGGAATGTGCCCTCCAAGAGCTCAGAGCATGGGGCCGGGAAGGCAAGGCCAGTGTCGTGCCCGCTTAGAATGAGCTACAATTCCAGGGGGTGTGTTCCAGAGGCCAGAGAGAAGGCAGAGAGCTCACTGGGCCGGCCCAGAGCTAGGAAGGGCCCTGGACAAGGGGCCGGATGCTCTGTGTTTCTGGAGTTTTGGTGGCAAGGAGAAGGCATTTCTGGGCAAGATCAGGGGCTTGGCTAATAGAGCACTGGCCTCGGGCTGGGCAGCAGGGTGACAGCTGGGGGCCGTGCTGCTGGCAGCTGCCCAGGGGAGGCTGAGAAGACCTGAGTGGGCGGTGCACCCAGTTAAATCCAGGAGGCCTCGGCTCCGGTCGCAGCTTGCAGTGCTGGGTGAACCCCAACCACTCACCATGTCTCTTCAAGCCTCCGTCCTTTCACCCATAAAAAAGCAATAATTGCACTACCATTTGGTGTGTTTGAAAGTGCTTTTCATGTTGAGAATCACTAGACGTATATCCTGGACTACTCTTGGCGACGGGAAGCCTCCGAGCGTTTTTGACCAGGAGGCTGAAGGAGGCTGAAAGATGCTTTGGAAAGACCATTCTGGGACCCTGTGCAGAGTGGACTAGAGGAAGGAGAGGTAGAACAGAAAGGCCTGTCTTGACCAAAGAAGATTAAAATCCAAACATAAGAGGAAGCAGTGAGGAACAGAGAAAACGGACAAGCAAGATGTCACGTGAGACTCGCAGAAGAGCCAGGGAGAATGGAGAGGCAACGACTCAGATTTCCAGCTTGGGTTCCTGGGGATTGTTGGCAGTGGACACAGTTGAGGCGGACGTGAAGCAGGAGAGGCAGTTTTCGGAGACTGGGAGAAGGATGACAGGCTGGGTGGGATGTACCTAGGGGACATCCAGGAGCAAGGGCCAGCAGGCTTGTGGACATGGCCAAGGGGACAGTCAGAGCTCTAGCTGGGTCATCTCAATTGAGGTGGTGGTCAAAGCTCTGGGAGAGATGGGGTCACCCAGAGGGAGGGTGCAGGACAGAAGCTAGACAGAAGTGGGCTGTGCCCACAGCACCAGGAAGGAGAGGAGCCAGAGGAAAGAACAGGCGAGCAGGTGTTTCAGGAAGAAGGGTGCTGAGTGGTTCAGGGCTGGAGAGCAGCGGTGAAGGATCTGAGGGAGAAGTAGTAGGATTTGGTAATAAGGAGGGGGAGGAGTAGGGTTGGGAGCACCATTTCCAGGGTTAAGGCTGGAGCAGGTAGGGAAAGGGTGGGGGGTGGGGCCATGGGCGCAGACAAGGGTTTGAAAGAGCTTGGCAGGGAAGAGAAGAAAAGATGGACTGTTAGCTGCAGGAGAGTGGGGTCAAAAAGAGGTTGGCTTTAGGTGGAGAGATCTGAGCATGCTCCAGCCTGGGAGAGCAAAGCGGGGACAAGGAAGAGATGAATCAGAGGGAAGAGAAACTGAGAACAGACCCCACTTGTCAAGTATCCTAAGTGGTTGATGACAGCTGGCTGGGCACAGAGCTCTGGATGCACACAGACCTGGAAGTACGAGCTCTCCGCCATCTCCAAGCCCCTCTCACTCCACACCCCCATCGAGTCTTGAGGGGAGGCCTTCTGCCCCAGCCTGTCTCTCCTACACTCCCTCTCCCGCCCCCACCAGACACATGGCCAGCAGTTTGCCCTGCCACACTGCACACCAATTAAAGAATCAGCCTTCTCTAGGCACCAGCAACTCCTCGTCTGGCAGCCCATGGCCCAGCTCCACCCCTGACCCCAGTCCACAGGGCGCCAGCCAAAGGGTTTCTTGGCTTCTCTGGCTCTGACTGCAGCCAAAGAGGTACCTCTGGGCAATCCACCTGCCACCCCACCAGCGCCTGGAAGGCTCCGAGTTGGCTCCGCCACCTAACAGACTGGTTAGGGCTCCCTGCACAGACCACCACATCCTGGCCGATGCATGCTCCCTACCTTCCTGGTCTCCCCCCAGATGCCACCCCCAGGGATTCAGGGGACAGGGATCCCCTACCTTCCCTCCCCATAGTGGACAGAAAGGGAAATCAAGGCAGGGGAGTTCATGTGCCTAATGTGTGAGGTTGGGCAGAATGGCATCGGGACTCCCTATCCCTTCCCACACATCAAACAGTGCCCTTGTCCCCTGCAGGAAAAAGAAAGATGCCCACTACCTTCTGTATGTTCTGAGAGGGAGAAGAAGGTCATGAAGACTAGGGGGAAGGGGGAAGAAAGGGATGAAGTAGAGTTTCTAGATTAAATTCAGGACACCCAGTTTTTTAACAGCTCTGTTGATATATAATTTACATACCATAAAGTTCACCCATTTGAAATGTACAACTCAGTTATTTTTTTTTTCAGTATAACTGCAGAATTGTGCAAGCATCACCATCATTTAATTTTAGAACATTTTTATCACCCTCCAAAAAAACCTTGCACCCATTCGCAGGCACTTCCCTACCCCTACCCACTCCTACACAGACCCAGGCAGTTGCTAATCTACTTGCTTCTCTGTGCATTTTGCTGTTCTGGACCCTCCTGTAAGTGAAACCAGACACTACGCGGTGCTTTATGACTTGCTTCTTTCACTTACCATAACGTTTTCAAAGTTCATCTATATTGTACCTGTGTCAGTGCCTCATTCTTTTTTAGGACCGAATAATATTCCATTGTGCATCTATATCACATTTGTTTATCCGTGCATCAGTTGATGGGCATATGGGTTGTTTCTACTTTGAGACTATTATAAATAATGCTGCTATGAAATTCGTGTATGAGTTTTTGTGTGAACATATGTTTTCACTTGTTTTGGATAGATGCAGACAGAAGGAGAGGTAGAACCGTGTGTCTGGGCCTTCGTCACATCTACCCCAGGTGTTGGCCTGCTGCCTGGTGCAGAAGCTATTACTATCCTTTTTAATGGGTTAAACCACAGAGGCTCGGAGGGAGGGGAGCCACCAAAGGCTAGTACTGAAACATGAGCTCAGGCTTCCGATTCCCAGTCCAGGGTTCTTTGCAACACATCACAATAAGCCCCCCTCAGAGAGTCTGCCGCCCACCCAACAGAACAAAACACCTGGAATTTTAAAAGTGACATAAGCAATGTGAATAGTCACCTTGTTACACTGAACTCCTCATTAGGTGCTTTGGGGACCCTGTCCCAGGATGAGGGCTTAAACGGAAGAGGCTTCTTGGAAGGAGGAGGGTGGAGAGCTCACGTGTGGAAAGGCCCTTCTCCTCCACTGAGCCCACCACACACAGGCTGCCACAGTGATTGTCTGGCGGAAGCTCCACCCAGCAGGGACGCGAGCCAGGGGACTAGGCACTGACTCCATCACACTGCGGAATCCAAACAGGTCCGCATTCTTGGGAAAAGAACAGACAATCTCAGGCCCGGCCCCAGATTCTGGCTTCAGCCCCTTCTCTCTGCTCCAGTCTTCTGCTGATCTTAAGCAGAACTCTAAATGCCAACTGGGGATTATTCCATTCATATCTACCTCGCCCCTCCGCCCTGAACCCAAGGCCCTGTCACCAGAGAGCCCTGGGCCTGAAAGGTCTTTGAGCTAAGCACATTTTCCTGAAGTCAGGGTGGCGAGGTGGGCTGTGTCCTGGGCTCCCTGCCTCCTCTGCAGGCCCACCCCAAAGTCCCAAATTCCAGGCCAGAGGAACAGACAGGAGTTTGCTGGAAGTGTCCACGTATACAGAAGAGCCACCCACTCTATCTGGCTGGTCAGGTGGGGTGGGAGGCACAGAGGAGCCCTCCAGTTGCCAGGCTTTTCTCATTTAACCACTATCCGTGGCCCACAGTTGGACAGGCTTCATCCAGGGCTGAAAATGGGTTTCTAGTGCTTAATAGAGCTCAGGGAGCATTTATTGAATGCTGAACGTTCAGAAAAACGGTACAAGAGAACAAGAAGAAAGTCTAGCAACACCTTATTGTTTAGAATGCATTGAACTCTCACAGTATTGCTGGTGAACTTAGTATAATTATTTTCCCATTTCGCAGGCCAGGAAACTGAGGCTCAGGGAGGTGTGCGGATCTGTGGAGCAGTAGCATCCAGAGCCAGAGGCAGTCTCTCCGCTCAGGGCCGTTGCCTGGCCCTCGGGCTCCCCCTGCTGGCCGGACAGAAGTCTGGGCGTGGGGCGAATTCCAGGCCAGGGCCAGCCCCCAACTCCCCGGAGCTCCCGTCCCTGCCCCAGCCCCCTCAGTGCTGAGTGCCTAAGGCTGGGAGGAGGAGCCTATCTGGGCTCAGAGTGTGGGCAACTCGCAGGTGCACTGCGCCAAGCGTCCGGTTAGATGCTCCACCAACAGAGTGCACCAGACCAGTAGGAGAAGGAGAGCGCCCCTGCCCCCTCCCCTCTCCTCCGCCTCCCCAGCCTCCGTCTTGCTCAGCAGGAAAGCTGTAAGACCTAGAGGGCTGGGGCCTAGGAATGCCAGCCAATCTGCCCCGCCCAGAGGGAATGGAAAGACTCCTGTCTCCTGATGCCCAAACCAAATGCTTGGCTCCCCTTTTTCCAGGCAAAGTCTTCTAAACCAGCCCCAAGGGATGGGATCACTCCTATTTGGAAAAAAATCTCTGGAGAAAAGGATTTTCTAGCTTCCTTTGCTTTCCACCCTACCTCATCTAGCTGCTCTCAATTTTGACAATGAAAAAGGGCAAGTTAGGCCCATCCACCTCTCGTTCCTTCTGGAAATGGGGGACTGCTGGCTCTCAGCCAAGCATTTTGTTAATTCAGTCCTCCTTGAAGGTTATGGGTTTGGTGTGTCGAGCCAAACGAATGTGACATCAAATCTTATTACTGCCCCTTCTTAGTGTCAGATTTTTACTTAACCAAGGAGACTCCGTTTTCTCACCTGTAAAATGGAAATTATAATACGTTCATAATGGATTTTGGAAGGATTCAGTGATGAATTATCAAATCAATAGCACTGTGTGTTAGTGAGGGTTCTGTACATGTTACTAGTAACTATCACTGTTTTCATAGTTCTTTTTTCTTAAATAGTTTATTGTCAGGTTGGTCTCCATATAACACCCAGTGCTCATCCCAGCAAGTGCCCTTCCTCCGTGCCCATCTCCCTCCCCCTTCTTCCCCACCCCCATCAGTCCTCAGTTTGTTCTCAGCATTCAAGAGTCTCTCATGGTTTGCCTATTTTCATGGTTCTTACCTACTCTTTCACTTCACTAAAGAGAAACGGGGTGAGGGCTTCAGCAGGCAGGTAGTTCTGGGCAGAAAAGTGCTGGCTGTCCCGTCATGTGTTCGAGGCTTCCCAACCTGGTCACCTCCTTGTGCTTCTACCGCTTATCTGCAAGGGGAGGGCTGGCAGCTGCTCTCCTCCCCTGCCCGGGCCCTGACCCAGCCAAGGGCCTGGCCCAGCTGCTGGAATGGCCCGAATGCCTCGGGTTTAGGACTAGGTGGAGGACAGCTGGGGATAGGGGTGGAGGGTGAAGGGGCAGAAAAGGAACACTCTCCTCTCTGTGTCCACTTCCCCTGCTGCTTCCGAAGCCTTTCAGGTCAGCCTCCCTACTGCCTTATCTCAGGGGTGGGCCAGGCGGGGGGGGGGGGGGCGTGGACCAGGCGGGGGTGGGCCAGGCGGGGGGTGAGAGGCATTCTCCTTCTTTCCCTCCTTTATCTCTGCCCTCTTGTGCCTCCTCTCCACGACTGAACCCACCCATCCCAGCCCTCCCCGCCCCCATGCCCTGACTCCCTCTCCCACCCACGTGCTGCCCAGCTGTCACCGGCCCTGAGCTGGGCACTCTGCCTGCCTGCCCCACTCATGAATCGCCAGCATTCACACTCTGGCCCCAGAGCCTCCACCTGTTCCCCTCGGTCTGAGCAGCAGGGCTGTGTGGCCCCATCTGTTGTCCTCCATCCAGGAGTCAGTGCAAAAGACTAAACTTCAAAACCCCCAGCTTCCACCTGCCAGGATGGGGGTGGGGAGGACCGGCTGAGAGGCAAGGGTCTGAATCAGGAGCATCCTTGTGTCCTGGAAGAGCAGGTCTTGTTCACTTCCCCCCACACACACACACCCGGGGCCCACCGGTACTGTCTGAAACAACAGACATACCAGCTGGGGGAGGCGTTGGGCAAAAACACCATGCTTCCCAAAAGGGTATTTGCATATTTAGTAACATTCCCCTATTATGTTTCATTTCTTCATGGCCAGCGCTGCCGGAATCTGGACTGGTCAGTGGACAATGTAAACAGAAAGACACAACAGTGGCAACATTCATTTAATTAATTTTTTGTTATTCAAGCAAGATGTGAATTCATTTTCCTTGATGAAAAACAAAAAAATGAAACCATTTGAGTTGAGGCTCAAATTCCCTCTGACCAGTCCCCCACAGCCAGACCCCTCCTCCTAAACAAAGGGGGGACCACTGTTATCAGACTGTCCATATATTTGAGTAATATATCCTCAGAAAATCTAGGTATTGTCCTGTGGGTTTGGGTTTTGCTGTTACTTTTTACATAAATTGTAACTACAAATATTCTGCAACTAAAGTCACTTAAAAAAAAGGTTTAATCTGTCTGAGCTGGTACGTATAGATCTACAACAATCTCTTTAAATGCTACATAATGTTCTGAGTAGGACACATCATGGTACACTTGGCTGTTTCCCTACTGATAGACATTCAGGTTGTCTCTCTTTTTCTTCCATGACAAATATTGTGTCCCTGTCTGAGGCTTGAGCCTTTTCGTCATAGTCCTGCCTGATCCTATGTTCCCACCCCTTGTGGGCAAGAAGCTTTGTCATTTAGTGTTTTAAGGGTACACAAATAGCAAAAATGACTTTAGGAGAATTTTCATAGCCAATTTGTTCTCATTTTTTTTAATCCTGGGTTCCAGTGAGATGATTTCTTTTTTTTTTTTAATATAATTTATTGTCAATTTAGCTAACACACAGTGTATACAGTGTGCTCTTGGCTTCAGGAGTAGATTCCCATGATTCATCGCTTACGTACAATACCCAGTGCTCATCCCAACAAGTGCCCTCCTCAGTGCCCATCACCCATGTTCCTCTCTTCCCTGCCCCCCCCGCCATCAACCCTCAGTTTGTTCTCTGTATTTAAGAGTCTTTTATGGTTTGCCTCCCTCTCTGTTTGACTATTATTTTCCCCTTCTCTCCCCCATGGTCCTCTGTTAAGTTTCTCAAATTCCACATGTGAGTTAAAACACATATCTGTCTTTCTCTGACTGACTTATTTCACTTAGCATAGTACCCTCCAGTTCCATCCATGTTGTTGCAAATGGCATGATTTCATTTTTTCTCATTGCAAGTAGTATTCCATTGTATAGACAAACCACACCACTAAGATGATTTCTGTATCCACTTGGGGGTAAATTACTGTTCTGAGAAAGAGAGCTGTGGTCAAGGAGGCAGAAGGAGACACAAGAGAGAACGAAGAGAGGAGCTAGTGAACAGGGGGGAACATGAAAGAGAAGTAAAAACACCTGCATATTACAGCCCTCTCTGCAACAGGGAAAACCCAGTGCAGTCCGGCAGAAAGGAAACAGTTAAGTGAAACTTGGCGTATCTGTTCTACGGAATATTATGCAGCCATTGAAATGATAATTATGAAGACCATGTAGGAGCATGGAAAATGCCTCTGATATTAAGTTAAAAAGTAGACTATGGAATTAAAACTGCATTATGATTACAACTCGGCAAAATGATGTGGGCATACAAAGACAGGAAGGGAATCGAGACAAATGAACACAACCGGATTTGTTGTGGTAGCAGAATTGTGGGTGCACTGTTATTATCACTTATTTCCATTACCATTTCCATAATATTGTTTTGTGTAATATAGGATTAATGCTAAATAGCAACTGGAAGAAGGCAGGGAAGGAAAGTGAATAAAAGAAAAGAAGAGAGGGAGAGAGGAGGTCATGGATGAAGAGATGAGGAAGGGAGGTTGGAGTAAAAGCCTGTGTTCTGGGGGTTGGACCATCTTGAGCAGTCATGTCAGCCACAGTGTTGGCTCAGGCTGTTCCTCCAGTGTCTTTGGTCTGAAAACAGTTTTCGCCGTACCCAGAAGATGTACACTCCCCCTCCTGCTGCCCTCTAGTATTTTTTAAAGCCTACCGAGGAGTGAGGGATACCACGTTCAGGATTTTAAGGGACTCGGCCTAGTGGGTAAGGAGAGATGAAGGCTAGCTACGTACGCAGTAACAGATAATCAACATATACTCAGCTAGAGGTCTAATCCTCTGAAGTTGGAGGCTATGGGGTCCCAGAAGCCTCCACAAGCTGGGACTCAAAGAGAGGCAGGAGATTGGCAGGTAGAGAAAAGGGGGTAGCATCTATCCTAGGTAGAAAGCACATGTGCAAAGGCACTGGGACCTAGACACATACACACAGCACACATACACCACCATTTAGCATGGCTAAGCATAGGGCTCGGGAGGAACAGATGCGTGCAACGAGGTCCTGAATTTATCCGAGGACAAAGAGAAGCACTGCAGTGTCTGATCGGAGCAGTGGCACACTCTTGAGTTGTACCTTGGAGAGATGACCCTTGAGACAGTGAGGAGAGTGGGTGGGAGGAAGCCAACGCAGAGCAAAGGAACATCAGTTAGGAGGTTATTTTAAGAGTTCTGATGGGAAGGAGCAGGACCCTAAACTGGGGCAGTTAGTGGGATGGGGGCAGAGGGACTAACTCAAGAAATTCTTACGTAGAAGCGATAGAATGTTATTCATTCATGCAGCGAGCATCTTTGAGGGTCTGCTAATGGCATGAGGATTCAGAGATGGAAGACAAGTCTCTGTCCTAAGAGGGGACAGGGAGACAGATGGCTCTAGATAGATGTTCCACAGTAGGGATAAGCCAGTGAGGGGGGACTGGGAAGGGGGAGGGAGTCAGGGACAGATGGGATGTGGGAAGGCAGGGAGGTGCCGCTAGGTCCCTGCCTCAGATGTTAAATGGACAGTGGAGCCATTGACTGGGACAGCGCGTGCAGGACAAAGGCGTGTCTGCAGGCAGATGATGACTGTGACTTGGGCCTCTCAGTCTTGTTTCGCTCCTATACCACTGAGAAGAGCCAGACGTGGCTTAGGCTGCCTGTTGCCATCCCAGTTGAATGAATCACATGGGAGGCACCTAGAACAGTTCCTGGCACAGGGTAAGTGCCCAGCAAATGCTAACTTAAAGGAAACAAGTAAAACGTGCAGAAACCTACAGCAAGATTCACACTTAACAGGCTGCCTCTCTCCATGAGACCAGGGAAAGACTTGTGGTCCTGTGGCCCAGAAAGGCAGTCTACCAGAGACTTTTGGCCAAACCAGATCTCAACCTCCCAAGAAGAGGTTGTTTAAAAAAAAAAAAAAAAAAGAGTGTGGCTAGAGGTGCCTGAGTGACTCAGTTGGTTAAGCATCTGACTCTTGATTTCGGCTCAGGTCATGATCTCATGGTCATGAGATTGAGCTCCCCATTGGGCTCTGTGCTGAGCATGGAGCCTGATTGGAATTCTCTCCCTCCCTATCTCTCTGCCTCTCCTCTCTCTCTCCCTCCCTCTCTCTCTCTCTCTTTCTCTCAAAATAAATAAACTTAAAAAAAAGAGAGAGAGTATGTGTGTGTGGCTATAAACATGCAAAAACAGAGTTCACTGCTGATATGGCTCCTGCAAAGAAAAGCAAATTTGGGGGCAGAGGGGTCTCAGCAGTTTAGTCCCATTGAAAGAAGTCTGAACAGCATCCATCACTTGTTTGATGAGTATGGACCATGCACTTTGCAAATCACACTCATAGCATGATACCATGGAGCAAGTCACCAAAATTGTGAATTTCTTTCTTTGTGAACTTTTGTTTGAAGTTTGGAAGAAGAGGAAGCAGAGGATGGAGACATTGTTTATGTTGATGCTGTTGGGTGATGACATCATGGAAACTTGTCGGAAAGATTTACTGAACTGCTTTCCCACCACAGAATTAAAAGGCTTTGAGGGACCCAACTCATCAGACCTCAGGCGGCTCACGTCTTACTGATGTGACAAGACTTGTAAACACTCTCATCTTGAATGTAAAACACTGCTGATGCATTGGATGGAGGAAGTCCTCATGTTGAACTTAAGCTTGGACCCAAAGGCACAGCAACCGACCACTGGAATCTGCTCTCATTTCTTATTGCTTGACTACTCTGGGCACAATGAAATCACCAGTGGTAAAGAAAGGCAGTGCTATCTGATGGGCATGAAATCACCTTTTAGGAGAAATTCTCAGATTTTGATAAGTATGAATTTTGCTCTAAGTTTCTGTATTTTTTACCCTTTTAAAGTTAACATCTACCAAGTGTTTATATGTTCCAGGCACTATCCTTTGCCTCACAATAAATCTGTGGGGTACTTTCTAGTATTAGTCTCATTGCACAATAATAAAATGGAGACACAGACAGGTTAAGAAGCAAACTTAAGTGGGAGACCTTAAGTGGGACTCTGACCCCAGCAGTTTGACGCCAATGGCTCTTGACCACTTTGTGTAAACTTGAGGATGGATCCAAATCACAGAGCCACAGCCCTGACAGTGGGGCTTTATCTCCCCAGAGCTTTTATGATGAAAGTGAGTTACACTCACCAAGTGGACTCACTTTTCCTAGAATCTCAGAACATACTGGATAATGCACCTGTTGTGTCATCCCATTCAGATGTTTGGGTCCATTTCTTTCTTCTCATAAAACGACGGAGAAGAACGCTGAGAACTGTCACTGGTGATGTATATCCGGGGCCTGTGTCGACACATGCCTGACCGGAGGACACTCCGCTACTCCCTTTGTTAAACACCTGTCCTCAAGGACCCCACCGATACTCTCAAAACCCACAGCTAGCACAGGCCCTCAGGAGTGCATTTCTGTACAAACTGTGTTCATTCCATTTGTACTGGGTTTGTGTTGCTGTTAAAGATCCATGCATTTGTTCAGCTAGCTTCACTATTGTTATTAATTTTTAAAAGTGGTGGGCTTCCGGTTCTAAAGTATAGCAGAGGAATTTACTGACTGATCTTCTCACTAAAGACAACTAAAAATACTGGACAAAATAATTTAAAAAACTTTCTGGACTCTTTAGCCACATCTGCTGTGAAAATGAAGGCCATTCTCAGCAATCAGACCATCAACATTCCAGAAAACATCGGCATCACTCTGAAGGGACGCGCTATTACTGTGAAGGGCCCCAGAGGAACCCTGCGAAGGGACTTCAATCACATCAATGTGAAACTCAGTCTCTTTGGAAAGAAAAAGAAGAGGCTCTGAGCTGACAAATGGTGGGGAAATGGAAATGAGCCAGCTACCATTCGCACTCTGTCGTCGTGTACAGAGCATGATGAAGGGCATTATACCTGTTACAAGATGAGGTCTGGGAACGCTCACTTTCCCATCAATGTCATTCTCTGCTCAGGAGAATGGTTCCATAGTTGAGATCCAAAATTTTGTGGGTGAAAAATATATCCGCAGGGTTCGGAGGAGGCCAGGCGTTGCTTATTCAGTATCTCAACTGCAGAAGGATGAGTTAATTCTTGAGGGAAATGACATTGAACTTGTATCAAACTCAGCCACCTTGATTCAGCAAGCCACAGTAGCTAAAAACAAGGATATCAGAAAATATGGGGAGGGTATCTATGTTTCTGAAAAAGGAACAGTTCAGCAGGCTAATGAATAAGATCTAAATTGTCCAGCTACAGAAGAGCAAGATGCCAGATGAAATTTTAAAGATGGAATAAAAGCTGTATTGATTTGGGGATTTTTCTTAAACCAAAACAAACACGCACACAAAAACACCTCTTTAAAAAAATTTTTTTAATATTTAGTTATTTTTGAGAGAGAAAGTACACACACATAAGGAGCAGACAGAGGAAGACAGAGGATCTGAAGTGGGCTCTGCGCTGACAGCAGAGAACCCAATGTGGGGCTCGAACTCACAAACTGCCAAGACCATGACCTGAGCCGAAGTCAGACGTTTAACCAACTGAGCCACCCAGGCACCCCCAAAACCCTCATTTTAAATGCATCAATCCGACTGGAAGAGAATGAAAAGTGAATTTCGAAGCCTAAAGTCATGAAGGCAGGAGCCCAGCGAAAGCCCACTGATGTCAGCATTTACGAAATTTCACAAACCTCACAAGGCACTGGAAGGCTTGTCAAAGGTGAGGAGTCTAACAAGAGCCTGCACCCCCAAAAAAACCTATAAACCTGGAGCCCAAAGCACAATGTATTATAAGGGTGGATTCAAAATAAATCCATGCTCCATCTACTTCCCTTAAGCCTTGCACTGAACAGGAGGGAGAAAAACATCTCTCTTGAGAATTAATGGCCAGCCAGCCATTGTGCACTTTTGCTGTCCAAATCCACGTTATCTAGGTGGCCCAAGTATTTACTTTCTTGCAGTCTTGAGCGGGTACTGCCCTCAGGTGCCTCAGAGTAGCAAATGAAAAACAGTCCTGGAAGAAAACACCTTCAACCCAGGGCCTGGAGAATGGCCACAGGCATAGTTCTAAGATACTATGAGCTGATAGTAAAAACACATCACCGAACACAAAGAAACAGGATGCCGTAAGTGAGGTCCCACAAGCACAAAAAGAGAGAGCATAGTGGCTCACAGTTCAGGGCAATTTTGCCCTGCAGGGGATACTCTTGGTTGTCATAACTGGAAAGGGGAAAGTGTGGGCTACTGGAATCTAGTGTGTGGAGGCCAGGAAGCTGTTGAACATGCTATAATGCACAAGACAGCTTCCACAATATGGATTAGTGTTTAACCCATAATGTCAACAGTGTCAAGGTCGAGAAGCCCTGAAATCACAGAATCAAACCTGCAAAGCTTCTGTTTGGGAATTATCAGAATAGTATATGCAAGAAGTAAAGGGGCAAACTTAAAATATAAAAGAAGAAATCTGACAGAGGAGTAAAGAGCAAGGGAGTGTATTATCAGGCACATTTAAAGCAGAACCAAAAAAGTTCTAAAAATTACCTAAATAAAACAACTGGAGTTAAAAATCTGTGGAAAGGGGTGTCTGAGTGGCTCAGTGGGTTAGGCATCTGACTTTGGCTCAGGTTGTGATCTCACAGTTCGTGGGTTTGAACCCTGCAACAGGCTCTGTGCCGACAGCTCAGAGCCTGGAACCTGCTTTGGATTCTGTGTCTCCCTCTCTCTCTCTGCCCCTCCGCTGCTCATGCTGTGTCTGGCTCTCTCTCTCAAAAATAAATAATAAACATTAAGAACAAGCTTTTTTAAATTAGCGTAATGATTTTAGGAAACAGTTTTGAGTTACCTAGCAAAATTGAAGATAGACATAATCTATGACCCAGCAATTCCATTTCTAGTCTATAGCCTAGAGAAACTTATGCACATCTGCTCCAATATACATATAAAATGACATAAAGATACAAATACATATACAATATTTAGAGCAGCATTGTTGAATGTAGTTCCTCCTCAAAAGGGGGGAAGAACTAATCCAACAAAATCGAATAAAATATCCAACAAAAATATGAAAATGTATAATATATTCATACAACAGACTACCTCACAGCAGTTAAAGTAAATGAACCACAGGTACAAACATGCATTAACTTTCAAATGGCATATTGAATGAAAGAAGCCTTCAAATATATACATTATTAAGTTAAAAGAAAACAGACAAAAACAGACAGAGCTGATAAAACTATAAAGAGAAGCAAAGACTTTAATTACATTGAAGTCAGGTTATCTCTGGTGGAAGAAAGGGTCAGAGCATGAAAGGACAAATAAGGGGCTTCTAGACTATTGGCAATGTCCTATTTGTAGCATCGTTACTTGGAACGTGTTTTATAATTAATTGCTAAGATGTGCATTTATTTTTTCACACTTTTCTGAGTTGTGTTGCACTTTACCAATTTTAAAAAAATGTTTCTAAAATGAGATAGGCAGTTATAGCAAATTAGATAGCAAATTAGACTAAGCTGAAGTGAGAATTATTATACTGGAAGACAGATCTGAAGAAAGTATCCAGAGTGCAGTTCCGAGACGCAAAGAGATGAAAAGTATGAGAGAAAAATTAAATTGGAATTCTGGGAAACATGAGAGAAAGAAGGCGCAGAGTAATATTTGAAGAGTTGGTGGCTGAAATTTTCTTGGAACTGAAGAATAGATAACTGATAATTCTCCACTAAACTGGGAAACCCAGTAATCACAAACAGTATAAAAAATAATCCACACCTACACTCCATCACAGTGAAATTTTCAGAATGTTTCAATTTTTTTTAATTCAAAAGAAAGAAAATATACTAGAAGCAGTGAGAGAGAAAAGATATATAACCTTCAAGTAAAGGACAATTAGACTGACTGCTTTTTTCATCAATAGTGAAAGCCAGAGGACAGTAGGCTTATGTTTTTAATATACTAAAAAAAAAAACAAACCTGTCATTCTAGAATTATTATTCTTAGTGACAATATCATCCATGAAAGAAAGACACATAAAAATATGTAATAATTAATGGATTAAAGAGTAAATTGTAATAGAAATTAAAAATATTAAGAAGGGGCGCCTGGGTGGCTTAGTCGGTTAAGCGTCCGACTTTCGCTTAGGTCATGATCTCGCGGTTTGTGGGTTCGAGCCCCGCGTCGGCTCTGTGCTGACTGCCAGCTCAGAGCCTGGAGCCTGTTTCAGTCTGTGACTCCCTCTCTCTCTGACCCTCTCCTGCTCACGCTGTCTCTCTCTCTCCTAGAAATAAATAAAAAAATATATTTAAAAAAATTTAAAAAATAAAAATATTAAAAAAAGCTTATAAAAAACCACTACATGTCAAATTTGTTAAATGTAATTGAAATGGTACTTTAGAGGGAAATCATAATCTTAAATGCTTATGTTAGAAAATAAAAAGATTGTAAATTAATGTGTTAACCATTCAATTTCAGAAACTGAATAGACTTCAGAAAGACTAACAGATTAAACATGAAGAAAGTAGAAGAAAGATAATAAAGAACCAGAATTAATAAAATAGAAAAAAATTCAATAATGCCAAAAGTTGGGGTTTTTTTTAAAGCCTAATAAAATTGATAAATTCTCTGGTAAGACTGATCATCCTCTGGCAAGAATAATCAAGTAGAAAAGAGAAGATACAACATACCAAAAAAATTAAGAATGAAAAGGGGGACAAAATTACATGAGCTACAAGGATTTTAAAAAGATAGTAAGATGGTATTAAGAGAAATTTTATGTGCAAAATTTTGGAACTTTAGATAACATGGAGAACTTTCTAGGAAAATATAATTTACCAAAACTAACTCAAGAAAAAATATCTGAATAGTCTTGTAACCAATAAGAAAATTGAGTCAGTAGTTCTACCAAAATTCAAGAAATAAATAATTCCAATCTTACAAAAACTCTTCTGGAAGTATAGAAAAGAGAAACATCTCCAACTCAGTTTACAAACCTAGCATAACCTTGGTACCAAAACCAGATAAAAAAAAACTATGAGAACATAATTTTATAGGCCATTCTTTCCATGAATATACATGCAAAATCTAAACAAAATATTAGCAAACCACATATAACAACATATGGAAATATACTACATCTTGACCAAGGGTTTATTCTAGGAGTGTAAGCTGCTCTACCATTTTTTAAGAAAATCAATTAATGTAATTCACCACATTAACAGATTAAAGAAGATAAATCATCCCCCTTACTACTAAAAAATAAACAAAAACACAAAGCAAACACCATTTGATTAAATATCTATTCCTAATGAAAACTTTTAGCAAACTAGAAGCAGAAAGAAATTGATAAAAGATAGCCTTTACAAACTCACAGGAAACACTATACATAATGGTGAATCCTTGAAATATTCCCTACAAGATCAGGAACAAGAAGAGAATATACATTATCATTCTTATTGACCTGGAAGTTCTAAGCAAGACACAGAAGGTAGGAAAGAAGAAAAGAAAGGGAGAAAAATAGTTACAAGAATTGATAAGAATCAAAACTGTCATTTTTCACAGATGATAAGATTGTATGACAAACCCTAGAAATCAATTTCACTAAATTTTATGTCCATGAACGAGCAAAAACAGAGAATACAACTTTCAAAACCATGGTCATTCAAAATAACATCAAGATATAAAGTAACTAGGAATATATCTAATAAAAGATTGTAAGATTTTTACGAAGAAATATTGAAAACTGTATTGAAAAACATTAAAGGGGAATTATTATTTCATGTAACAAACAGTCATGCATAACCCATTAAATGTCAAGTGGTTCTAATGCTTTATAATTATTAACCTACTAACTCCTCATAATCGCCCCTATGAGAAAGACTTTATTATTATAATTATCCCATTTCTAGGCAAGGACACTAGGAACCATCACAGGGTCACAAATCTACTGAGTGATCGAGCGAGGATTTGAACCCGGGCAGTTTATCTATAGAATTCATGCTGTTAATCTTATATTATGTGCCTTTCTTCATGAATTAAATAAATGAAAAAACATCTTATTTATAGTTTGGAACACACAAAATTATAAAGATGTCAATTCTCTGCAAAATTAATTGATAGCTTCGAGGCCATTCCTATTAAAATCCCAGGAGATGCCATAATAGTTCAAGTGCAGCCTGTGTCCAGATTTTGAGGTTCATTTGCAATGCTGGAGGCAAATCATATCACTAATGTGACCAGAAGCCAAGGACTGGGCTGTACCATTTATTAAGCACCTACTATTATTCTGGCCATTACTCTAGAAACTAAGATACAGTGAAAAACAAGATAGATGGGGTCCCCGCTCTCACTGAGTTTTTAATCTGGGGGGACTTTTGCTTCTACCTATAAAAACATAATTGGTATCAAATTATCCCTCACACTGAGAACTTTAGATAAAACTGGCAGTCAGGACTTGAAGGACCAAGATCCAAAGAAAAGGGAAATGTATTCAGCTAATCCCAACATTTTAAAGACAATTTTTCATCAAGTAATTTGCCTAAATTGTGCGTATGTGAGACAATGCTTCAAGAAACCAAGGAGAAATTTTGGTAATGCTATGGTTCAGGAAAGACAAAGTAGAGTTCAGAGCCTCAGACTTTCAATTTAGCCAGTGGAAGAACCATATCCTAGAAGTAAGGGTAACATGGAAACAGACAAGTCTCAATTGAATCAAGTTAATTTGATCATAATCTATCTGCCTGCCAGAAGAAAATTAAATCCTTATCTGGAGGAAGTTAACATCATCTAGAGCTTCTACAATTTATCAGAAACGATATCTAACAATCGATCAAAAATTGTCAACACAAAAGATTGAAAGCCAAGAAGAAAAAGTAAAAAGACCCTTATCCCCAAGAAGAAGAAAACCCAGACCCATGGGTGATTCCGATTTTTTTTTTTATTTACCAGATACAGACTTTAAAATATTTATGAGTAATGTATTCCAGAAAATACATCAAAGATGGTGTATTTCAGCAGAGGGCTGCAATCTCGAAAAGGAGATCCTAGGACTGAAAAATATAATCACATAATTAACAACAAATAATTCATTTGATGGGTCTAATAGCAGATTACAGTATTCATAAACTGGAATATGAATCAATAGAAAAATTCAGATTAAAATTAAAATGACTCTCCCAAAAAGGTAGAAAATATGTTAGATACATAGCATACAGTTAAAACCCCAACATATGTGTAATTGGTGTGCCAGAAGAAAAGAAAGATAAGACAGATGCAATATTTGAAGAGATACTTCAAATATAAGCATTCCAAATCCTGTAATATCCCAAAACGATAAAGAAGCGGGAGGAGGTGTTGAAATAGGTGAAGGGGCTTAAGAATACATGTATCATGGGGCTCCTGGGTGGCTCAGTTGGTTAAGCATCCAACTTCGGCTCAGGTCATGATCTCACGGTTTGTGGGTTCGAGCCCTGAGTCATGCTCTGTGCTGACAGCTAGCTCAGAGCCTGGAGCCTGCTTCGGAATCTTTGTCTCCCTCTCTCTGACCCTCCTCTGCTCACGCTCTCTCTCTCTCTTTCTTTCTCTCCATCTCTCTCAGAAATAAATTTTTAAAAAATTTAAAAAATAGATTTAGGGGCACCTGGGTGGCTTAGTCGGTTAAACGTCCGACTTTTGCTTAGGTCATGATCTCGCGGTTCGTGGGTTTGAGCCCCGCGTCGGGCTCTGTGCTGACTGCCAGCTCAGAGCCTGGAGCCTGTTTCAGAGTCTGTGACTCCCTCTCTCTCTGACCCTCCCCTGCTCATGCTGTCTCTCTGTCTCTCTCTCCTAGAAATAAATGAAAATATTTTAAAAAAATGTTTAAAAATAAAATAAAAATAAAAAATAGATTTAGAATACATGTATCATGATGAGCACTGAGTAATACACAGAATTGCTGAATCACTATATTGCACACATGAAACTAATATAACACCATATGTTAATTATACCTGAACACACACACACACACACACACACACACACACACAAACACATACACACACACAGAGGAAAAAAAGAAGAAAAACAACAAAACAAAAGAGCAACAACAGAAATAGATTCAAGAATATACATCACCCCTGAGAAAAAGACCTCATAAATACATCATAGTAAAACTAGAGAAAACAAAAACTCTTTACTAAGAGTAAATCTTAAAAGCAAGCATACTAAAAAGATACATTGTTGCAAAGGAACAACTATAATACAATTAGCAAACTTTTCAACAGAAACAATGAAAGCCAGAAGACAATGGAATAACATCTTTAAAGTGCTAAAAACCTATAACTTACGATTTAGAATTTACAAACAGCAAAAATAACCTCGGAGTGACATCAGCAAGATGGCAGAGTTGGGGACAGCAGGCTTTGTTCCCCCACAAAAAACAACAGACTGCTACCCACAAAACAAAAATAGCGTGCAGAGGGCTCAGTCGTCCAACTAAAAATCTATAGCAATGGCATGGGGCGAAAAATCACAAAGAAAGATTGCTAGGGATGTTGACTTAGCTGAGATGTCTGGAGATGGCTAGGAATAAAAAAGGGTGGGGGCTGTCAGTATCAACCACATGGCAGTGCCATCAGTGTCCCTGGTGGCCTGCTCCATGGGGACACCAAGCAGCTTTTGCTGGTGGGTAACCAACAACCTCACACCACATACAAAACTCAGTTCAGATAGAGAGACCTAAATATGAAAGTTGGGGAAAAAAAAAAGCGTTTCTGGAAGAAAACAGAAAAAAGTATCTTCATGACCTTGCAATAGGCAAAGATTTCCTAAACAGGAACAAAAATCCTTAACTCTAAAGGAATGTAAGTGAAAAGACATCTTAAGAGAGTGAAAAGGAAACCACAGTGAAAGAAGATATTTGTAATACTTCTCTCTGACAAACGACTACTATCAAGAATATGAGGGGGGGCACCTGGATGGTTCAGTCAGTTAAGCCTCCTACTTCAGTGCAGGTCATGATCTCACAGTTTGTGAGTTCAAGTCCCATGTCCAGCTCTGCGCTGATAGTGCAGATTCTCTGTCTCCCTCTCTCTCTGCCCCTCCCCCACTCAAAATAAATAAACTTTAAAAACATATACATGAAGAACTCCTACAATCAATAATAAAATGATAAATAATCGAATAGAAAAATGGGCAAAGTACTTGAACAGGAATTTCACGAATGAAGAAATATGAATGGCCAATAAATATATGGAAAAAATGCTCAAATTTATTAAGTCATCAGGGATATGCAAATTTTAACCACACGAGATGCCATTTTATGCCCTCCAGGTAAACAAACAAAATTTTTATGTTTGACAATATCACTATTAGTGGAAGTAAATTGACACAGTCACCTTGGAAAGCAGGATTTACATTATCCAATGAAGGTGCATATACTCTGTGAGGCAACAATTCCAATCACTTCTATGTATACACCCTAGAGCAAGTCTTCCCTGTAAAAGAAGAATATTCGTGGCAGCCGAGCATCCAGTACTCCCAAACTGGGATGATGGATACTTTTCATCAGCAATAGAATTGAGAAGCAATTTGCACAATGGAATTCTGCACTATAATTTAAAAAAAAAATAAAAAAGAATGGCAACACACACAACGCAGATGAAAGAAGCTAGTCACAAAAGAAGATGTGTGCTTTGATTCCACTGCTAAAATATTCAAAAATATATGAAATCAAACAATACATCATTTCAGAATAGAAATGTGATAAAACCGTAAAGAGAAGCAAGGGAATCATGAGCACAGAGTTAATGATGAGGGTTACCTCAGATCAAGGAGGGGACAGATAAGATCAGGGATTTGTTCTTAAAATAGGTAGCAGGACCATGAGTGTTTGTTGAATTTTTATTGTTATACATACACTATAAATTATAAATGTTACTTCCTATTTAGTAATTTTTAAATGTTTATTTACTTTTGAGAGAGAGAGCAAGCAGGGGAGGGTCGGGGGGGGGGCGGGTGGGTGGGTGGAGGGTTGGAGGGTTGGAGAATCCCAAGCAGGGTCTGTGCTAACAGTGCAGTGCCCAGTCTCACAAACTGTGAGATCATAACCAGAGCTGAAATCAAGAGTCAGACACTTAACCGACTGAGCCACCCAGGTGCTCCCATTTTGTTAAATTTGATACAACATTTAAAACTTTATATATTCCACATACATATGTATTTCAGATCAATTGGCTTGTGATGGAAAAAACATGGCAGCCCCTGTACTAGGCTTCACCTAAGAAGCAGACCACAGTCATTGACACTGTCTCCAGGAAGGCCCTGCTGGAATGCTCTTCCTGAGGGAAAGTCCTGACCAATATGTTTATATAGTGTATCAGTCAGCTTGGGCTGCCATAATAAAATACCACAGATAGGGCGGCTTAAACACTACTCTGGAGGCTGGAAATCCGAGACCTGGGTGCCAGCATAGTCAGGTTCTGGTGAGGGCCCTCTTCCTGGCTGCCTTCCACTTCTTGATCTGCTCACATGGCCTTTCCTCAGTGAGTACACTTGGAAAGAGAATAAGTTTTCCGGTGTCTCTTTCTATAAGGGCACTAATCCCATGGTGATTAGGTCCCCACCCTCATGACCTCATCCAATCCCAGTTGTTTCCCAAAGATTCCACCTCCAAATACCCTCTCAAAGGAGGGTTAGGGCTTCAAAATCGGAATTTGTGGGGAAAATATTCAGTCCATAGCATGTAACCACCCAGATGTGCTAATTGTTATATTTAGTTAATATGTTATTTTAACTAGCTAATTATTGCAGGTTGAGAGGGGCTGGGACACACAGGACTTATATGTGGTTTTAGTGGGTAGGAATGAGAAGAAAGAAAGGGTCCAAGGAGTCTCACCTCTTCCCCGCAACAAGGTTAAGGGTTTGCTTAGCTCTGGGGACTCGGAGAGCCACTGCTTCTAAGCCCCTTTGCTGTGGGTGGCACCTCCCTCAGAGTCCCCTCAGGTTTCCTGTGCACATTCCATCTGCCTTGAAGCCACTAGCCCTGCCCAGCCGTGGGCCAACGGAGAGAGTACAGTGCTTCTGGGCAATTTCTTTAAATGGGCATTTCCTTCCAAAAGAACCGTTCTCCAGAGAGTTCCTCGACATCTGTAATCATGGAGAGTCCACACAGAGGCTTGGGAAGAGCTTTAAATTCTAAAGCAGAGAAAAATAAAAATCCTGCCAGAAACAGAAGAAGATGGGGAAGGATGGAGACAGGGATCTAGGAAGCTTCTGCTTTTGGTCTCGCTATTGGGGTTTCATAGAACAGATGGCCAGGGGTTATTTATAACTTGCAACAGGCAGAGCTGAGATCCGTGAAATGCCAGGGGCTTGGCTGACAATGGATGGGGCCAGGGTAGGGACTGAAACCTCCCCAAGGACTCCTAGAATGCTAATTGTGTGTGTGTGTGTGTGTGTACGTACATGTGTGTATGTGTGTGTGTGCGTGTGTGTGTGTGTGTGTGTGTGTGTGTGTGTGTGTGGCGGGGGATGGGGATATATCATGGAAAGGTTATGGAACCCAAGCCCCATCCTATAGGCTAAGTGGGAAATCCCCCAGAGAACCACTGCTTTCAGGAATAATAACAGTCCCACTAGTTATAATAAATAGTAACTAACACATTATTAGCTGACTGAGCGCCAGGTATTAAGCCAAATGTATTATTATACCCATTTTCCAAATGAGAAAGCTGAGGCTTGGTGAGGATATGTAACAGACGTAAGGCCTCTGCCTGGCTCCCTGCCTCGTATGGGAAGGAGGAAAGGTCAAGGGTCTAGATGTCTTCCACTAGACACTGTCACATCAGCCCTTGGTCACCTCAAGAGGCAAGACCACAAGGGGTAGAAATCTGGACCAGGAATTTTGATGTGGTTAGAAGGGGACAGTGACCTGTCAGAGCCAGAAAAGGTACACACAGAGGCTCTGGACAATGTGTGTGTACGTGTGTGTATACGTGTGTGTGCGTGTGCATGCATGTGTGTGTGTATACATCTAGGTGATCACTCAGCTGAAGGCAATGTGATTATACATAGAAGACATTACATGTATATTAAATGAATATTTCCTGGCTCTCAAAGACAAGGCAGGCAGGCTGCTGAAGTCCAATATGGCTTACTCCACTTTGCCATCTGTCCCCTTAAGCAAGTCACTTACTTCTCTCAACTTCTCAGTTTCTCCTCTTTAAAATGAGACAGTTGGTCTAAGATTCTTCCCAGCTCCGATCATCTATGCATCTATGACTTCACTGGAGTTAGCAAGTGTGGGGGAGGGAGAGGGTTGAGGTTGTCAGAGGTCAGAAGTCAAGCTCTTGGCTACCAACCTCCCCAGCCAAGAACCAAGCCATGACGAGGACAGCCAGCAAGAGCAAAGCAAAAGAAGACAAGTCAGAAGGCTTGTCTCTGTTGGCTCCATGTGGCAGGGAACAAGGCCACGATCATGCCAACACCCACTCCCAGGGCTATAGGCACTCGTGCCAGGCATGCCCGCCAACGAGTGGATGGAATGTTCCTAAATTCACGACTCTGGGAGTGAGGCTGTCTGTCTCAAAATAAGCAAACCTCCAGGTGGCTTGATGGAGCTCACCATTCTTGCAACAGCCCTTTTTTTTAGGTGTCAGCCTCCAGTTTCAATTCGTTTACAATTCTATTCCCCTCTGAATGACATCTTGACTCATCCCAGTGGGTACCACCAATATCCAAAGGAACAGTAATTCACCCCAGGGCATAGAGCAGGATATGGAGGCTATGACATTCAGGTCAGCTCAGAGAAAGAAAAATGGCCTGAACTCTCATTCTGTTCCACATAAGGGACTTGCTTTGACGACATGGGCTCC
This sequence comes from Proteles cristata cristata, assembly GCA_017311185.1. Classification (NCBI taxonomy): domain Eukaryota; kingdom Metazoa; phylum Chordata; class Mammalia; order Carnivora; family Hyaenidae; genus Proteles; species Proteles cristata. The sequence goes on from JAESUZ010004369.1 coordinate 551,032, forward strand.
ATTGTTCAGCCCAGCTAATTAGTAAGTATGTAACGAACATCTATCTACATGTGTACTCACTGAATACCTTCTATATACCCACTGTAAGGAAGAGTTGCTCACCAAGGTTTTCCAAGACTTGAGTCTGAGGTAGTAGACCTTAATGGAGGAGACCATCCACCAACTTTGGAGTTGGCCAGGGTAGGTTCTAATCCTGCCTCCACCTTCTGTTAGTACTATTAACAAATTTTTTAAGCATTCTTAACAAATTTTAGACTCCTGATCTGAAAACTGAGGTAATACCTACTTCATAGCACTTTCATAGGGGCCAAATAGTTCATGTGTATAAAGCATTTATCACAATGCTCAGTAAACAGGAAAGTCCTAAATGATGATGTAGTTGTTGATGACCTAGTAAGGACAGTCGCGTTGTCCCCTGGAGTCAATCCTACTTTGGACCCAGGGTACTTCCCCTGACCAGCCAACACCTACCAGGTGGCACTAGATGGAGAATTCAGCTGCCGCTCGATTCAGGAATCCAAGAAAACGCTGCTCCTCGCCCCTAGACCAGGAAGTGTGAGAGCCTCACTAGCCAACAAAGGAAACAGTATCTTTTGAAAATCTGGTTACAGCCAAGAAATATGAGGAAGAGGCAACTGGAGACTTGGGGAGCCAGACACAGAGTTGGGAAAGCAGCCTTACTGAAAGACAGGAGTGGGGAGTCCAGTCCGGTTGGGGAAGGGCAGGTACCTGAGTTCCTATCCCACTCTGTCCCTCTGACCCACCTCCTAAGGCTTCAACTTCCCCATCTATAAATTCAGAAAAGCACACTATAGGCTGAGGGGAGCCGTGGTTAGAAATCTGAAGTCAGGGCTATGTCTCCACTGTGGAGGAGACAAGATGGAGTGAGGACACGGAGCATGTGAGTTAGTGAATGTCTCGCTATAGGAATTCCATCAATGGTCTGAGGATGCAAGGCTCAGCACTTGAGGAATGAAAACAGCCTGCTGAGGAAAAGTCCCTGGGCCAACCCCACCCCTACCACTAGGAGATCATCTGCTTTCAGATGCAGAAAAGCAAATGGGACCTGGCTTGGGCTGGCCCAAGCCCCCACAGAAAGGGGAAGGCAGACAGGCAATATGGCCCAGGGAAAACACTCCAGGCACTAGGGCCAGAGGGCAGAACGCAGTGTTCCCACAGCCCGCTATTCAGGGAATGCAGCAGATGGATCTGCCCCAACTCCAGTGAAACATTTGGGTCCTTGTCTCACACCGACTCACTGGAGAGGATCAGAGGATCGTGAGGAGGGCCTGGTGAAAGACAAACAAAAGAGAAGAAGGTAGGGAAGGGCAGGGAAGCCAAGCCAGGAAGCTAAACACAAATTTCCTAAGACCCTTCCAGAGGTTCTGAGCAGGTGGTAACAAAATGCCAAAACTGGAAGGGACCTTCCAGAACGCTGAATCTAATCCCTTTGTTTTACAGATCAGGAAACTGAGGCCCCCAGAGAAGTCAGCATAGCACAGTGGAAAGAAACTGGAGAGAGACATGAACTAGTCATTTAAAGACTGTGTAATTTGGGGGTGCCTGGGTGGCTTAGTCGGTTAACCGTCCGACTTTCGCTTAGGTCATGATCTCGCAGTTCGTGGGTTCGAGCCCCGTCGGGCTCTGTGCTGACTGCCAGCTCAGAGCCTGGAGCCTGTTTCAGTCTGTGACTCCCTATCTCTCTGACCCTCCCCTCCTCACGCTGTCTCTCTCTCTCCTAAAAAAAAAAAAAAAGACTGTGTAATTTGATTCAGGTTCCTTAACTTCACTGAGCCTCAGGTTTCCCCATTGTCAAACAAGAATTTTGTCACTACTCCATATACTTGTGAGAAATGAGGGAGGTAATGTACATAGACCATTTAGCACTGTGGCGAGCACATGGTAGAGACTCAGTAAATGTTAGCTTCCATTTCTCAAGGTCACATAGAAGTTCACAGCAGAATTAGGACTAGAATACAAATGTTCTGACTCTCAACTCAATGAGTTACACCACATTCCTCATCCCAGCTAAAGGAAAGAGTCAAAGACAAAATATGTCTATAATGTGCCATTAGGGTGGGGTAGGGAGGGGGTGAAGTGATGTTAGAAGGCATTTTCTCATGGCCAAAGCATGGGAATGTATTACCAAGGGTTCCATTTTGGGAGCTTATTTAAGTGTGTGCCTGGGGTGGATTAAAGGCTGGGAGTGAACTAAATGTCATCTCAATGACCTGTTCAGCCCGCAGATGCTAGAATTCAACTTACCCAGAGAATGGCTGGTTGTACCCCTCCCTAACTCCCTGCCCCCAAAAGAAAGGAAACAAATACCCATTCATTCATTCATTCATTCATTCATTCAGCATTTACTGAATATATGACATGCCCAGAGAAACAGGTTTTCTAATTAGCATTTTGCAATGAGAAAACAGTTTCCAAGATATTAAATGAATAAAAGGTCACACAATTAGCAAGCAGCAGAGTTGGGACTCAATGCCATCTCTGTCTGCTCTTTGCCCTGTGCCATCCACATCTCCAGTCTTCCGATGGAGAGAAGGGAATAAAGATTGTGCCGAGGGCTGATAGTCTCAGTGATGGACACGAACAGAAGGTCTTGGGACAACTTCTGGCTGGCCCCTTTCTGAGGACAGAAGCAGCCCTTGGAGGCTGCTTTGTGACCTCAATCCTGGAGCTGCTCAGCCCTCTCTAAGGGCCACCCTGGATAGGAACTGCTGTCTAGGACTCCGCGGCTTCCTCAACAGGGCCCCTCCCTGAAACATCCTCACCACCTGGGAGCTCTCCCGGATCTGCCATATTCACATCCCTGTCCTGAATACCAAGGGGCAGGCAAAGAAGGAAATTCAGAGCCTGAGGACAGACACAGTCCCTGTCTAATGGAGAGATATATTCTGTGTCCTCCGGAAGCCCCCCACTCACTAGGGAAGATTCAGCCCCTCTCCCTGGAGAGCTCCCAAGGACAATAGAACAAAAGAAAAAAACACTACTCTTGCTCCCAGGAAGCTCCCAGTCTGATGGGGGAAACATGGACAGAAGGCAGTTTCAATAATAATAATGGAGCTTAAGTTTATTGAATACACACTAAGTGCCAAGCACTTTATAAATATGAACCCATTTAATCTATACAACAACTCTATGAGGCAGGTCCTGTTTTTATCCTTATTGAAAGAATTAAAAAGTAGAGGCACAGAGAGGTCAAGTCAGTTACATAAGATCACAAAGCTAAAAAGTGACAATGCCAGAATGAAAACCCAGGTAGTCTGGCTCAGGGGTCTCTCAAGTTAAAGACCAAGGAAAAGCAAGCCGGTGGGCAGTGCTGGACAGTCTGGGGATACTTTGGTTGCTATGGATTCCAGATGACTGACGATAGTGGATCTGGTCTGAGAAGGCTGCTTTAGGAGCAGAATGTCTCAGGTCTTGCTTGGAACTGAGGACCCAGGGATAAGGTTCTGGAAAGCCCTGGAGCAGAAAGCAGGCCTGCTGAGATCTGGATGGGAGAGCCAGGATGCGGGCAGTAGACATAGAACCCCTGGAGGAGGAAGACCAGGAGCACTTATGAAGAGCTTAGATAGAATACTTACGAAAGGCCAGTGAACCTGCCGTGGAGAGAGCTGTTTGGGACAGAGGAGCCCCAGAGCAGAGCGGAATTTGGGTGGGGAAGAGCACAAGGAAATGTCCAATGTGCAACTTTCTAAGGGAAGGTTCTTGAGCACCAAGCCTGGAGGTGAGACTGGGGATGGGGAATGGAGAGCAGGCAAACAGCTTGTGAATGACTCAGCCATGCACTCCCCCACCCCCAGGCCCAACAGAGCTCCCCAGCACAGCTCTCTTTGGTGCACCCATCTCAAATACTCTAACTAGTTGACAGTTGACTAACATACTGATCACAAGTTGGGTTTGGGCATGAGACAGCTCTGCTTCCGGTCCTAGCTTTACAGTTTACCAACTGCCTATCCTCTCTGGGTGCTGCATGCTCGTCTGCAAAACGCTGATGATAGTAATTATCTTACAGGGATGGTTGTGAGGATTAAATGAGTTATAGTCATCTAGCACTTAGCACAGGGCTTGGCAGAAAGGACCCAATAAGTAATGATCCAAGGGTTATTTAAAAGTTTAATTTCCAATTACTTGGGGATTTTCTAGAAGTCTCTGTTATTGGTTTCCAGTTTGATTCCATTGTAGTCAGAGCACATGCTCTTTCTTGAATAAGTATTTTTAAATCTATTGAGACTTTTTTAGTAGCTCAGCATATGATCTGCCTTGGTCAGTGTTCCATGTGCCACTTATTGTAGGGAAAACCCTACAAAGATCAGCTGGCAAACTGAAGAAATGAGTAAAGTCTTCTATTTCCTTATTGATTTTATCTACTTGTTCTGTGAATTACCAAGAGAGGATCTTTGAAATCTCTAACTAAAATCTTGGATGTCTATTTCTTCTTAAGTTTTGTCATTTTTGATTCATCTATTCTGAAGGTCTATTATTAGGTGCATAGACATTCAAAAATTAACATGTCTTATTGATGAACTGACCCTTTTATCATTATGTAGTATTTCACTTTATCCCCAGTAATATTTCTTGTTCTGAAATCTACTGTTTTCTGATACTGATATAGACACTCCATGTTTCCTTTTTTTCTAAAGTTTTTTTATTTTTAAGTAATTTCTACACCCAACATAAGGCTTGAACTCAACCCCAAGATCAAGAGTCAAATGTTCCACCAACTGAGCCAGCCAAGCTCTCCTACATTTCCTGTGATTAGTGTTTGCATAGTATGTATGTTTCTATCATTTTACTCTCAACCTATCTGTGTCTTTACATATCAAGTTAATTTCTTGTAGACAGTCTATAGTTGGATATTGCTTTGTATTCAGTCATACTATTTACATTTAATGCGGTTATACAGTTGGGAGTAAATCTACCATCTTATAAACTGTTTTCAATTTGTCCTCTCTGCTTTTTGTTCCTCTGTCTCTTTTCCTGTCTTCTTCTAGATTAACTGAGTATTTTTTAATACTCTAATTTATCTCTAGTATTGGCTTATTAGCTACATTTTACTTTTAGAAGCCCTTCTAGTGTTAGCAATATGCATCCCTAACTTTTCAGTCTACTCTCAATTTTATGCTACTTTACATATAATGCAGAAACCTTACAACAGTATAATTCTATTTCCCACCTCCTATTCTCTGTGCTGTTGTTCTCATACATTCTATTTTTATATTATATGCCCTACAACACATTGTTACTATTTTTGCCTTAAATAGGCAACTACCTTTTAAATAAATTTTTAATGGGGGGGTACTGGAATCCTTTTTATATTACCCACATAGTTAGCATTTCTGATGCTCTTCATTCCTTTATGCAGAGTCAAATTTCCATCTTATATCATTTTCCTTCTGCCTAAAGAACTTCCTTTCACATTTATTATATGACTATCTTCTAGTGATAAACTCTGCTAGCTATTCCCTGTCTGAAAAAGTCTTTACTTCACCTTCATTCTTGAAAGATATTTTTGTTGGGTATAGAAGTCTTGGTTTATAGTTTTTCTTCCAGCACTTTAAAGATGTTGTTCTATTGTCTTCTGCTCTTCACAGTATCTGACAATAAATCAGTACTTTTTTAAACTTGATTCTCCTATATATATGTGCCTCTTTTTCTCTGACTGCTTTTAAAATTTTCTCTTCACCACTGGTTTTTGAAAATTTGATTATGATGTGCCTTGGTGTGGTTTCCTTTCTGTTTATTCTTTGGGGGGTTTATTAAATGATTTATAAACTATGAGCTTATAGTTTTCATCAAATTTGGAAAACCTTTTTTTTTAAGAAGGCTCCATACCTAGCGCAATGCAGGGCTGGAACTCACAACTGGGAGATGAAGATCTGAGCTGACATCAAGAGTTAGGTGCTTAACCACTGAGCCACCCAGGTGCCCCAAATTTGGAAATTTATAGCCATTGTTTCTTCCAACATTTTTCTGCCCCTTTCTGGGACTTCAGTTACATGTATGTTAGTGCACTTGATATCTTCCTACAGGTCAGTGAAACATGCTTCATGTTATTTTCTCTGTGTTTCCTTTTGGATATGCCTATTGCTTTGTATTCAGCTTCAGTGAGCTTTTTTTCAGCAGTGTCTAATCTGCTATTGATATGCAATGGACTAAATGTTTGTGTTCCCTCCCAAATTCATATATTAAAGCCCTTGCCCCCAGTGTGATGGTATTTGGAGATGGGGTTTGGGGGAGGCAATTAGATCATGAGGGTGAGAGCCTGGTCTGATATATTAGTAACCCTTATAAGAAGAAACACAAGACAGCTTGATCTCTCTCTCTCTCTCTGTACACATGTACTGAAGAAAGGCCATGTGAGCACACAGAAAGAAGGCAGTCATTTCCAAGCCAAGAAGAGAACTCTCACCAGAACCCAACCATGCTGGTACCCTGATCTCAGACTTCCAGCCTCCAGAACTGTGAGAAAATAAATGTCTGCTGTTTAAGCCATCGGTCTATGGTATTTTGTCATGGCAACAAAAGCAGACTAATATATAATCTTATCCAGTGAAATTCTAATTATTTTTTATATCTTCTAATTCACTCTTCATTATGTTCATGTTTTTCTTTAAATCCTTAAACATATTGAGCATATTTATAATAACTCTTTTAATTGCCCTGCCTGCTAATTCTGTCTTCCCTATCATTCCTGAATCTATTTCAATTGACCGATTTCTGTATGTGGGTCACACTGAAATAAAATCTTCAGAGAGGACAAGAGTAATGGGATCAATAGGACAGGGAGAGTTCCCAAGTCCCCACAGTTAACAGGTGGCAAAACAACTTGCTGTTGGCAGGGAAGACATTATTCATGGCCCCATCTTAAAAGATAGAAAAATGAGGCCTAGGGAAGAGAAGAGACTTGCCTCAAACCACACAGCTTGGGACTTGGCAGAAGAGATCCTGTCCCCTATATCCAGCCACTTGAATTTCTATTCCAGAAGGCTCCCTTTCTATCAGTCTAGAGCCTGGGCCACTCCTGCAGAAACCTAGGGAAAACTTGATGTCTGAGTTCCAGAGAGGGGAATGCAGGGAGGGTCTTCCAGCACATTCTGGGAAGGGGTGGCTGTTGGGAGAGGTATTGGGGAGGAGAAGACAGAGCCAGAAGAAAAGCAAAGGCATCTCCACCCAGGCAGCAGCTGCTCCCAAATATGTCACAACTTGTCAAAGAGGCAGAAATAGAAGCTGTCCATGGAGTGGAAGGGGGTGGGGCAGCTTCTGAACCCACAGGGAGGGCAGAAGCTTCTGAGTCTACAGGGAGGACAGAATGGGGTGGGGTTAGAAAGGAAGGGGGCTAGGTGGGGGGCTAAGTCCAGGATGAGTATGACAAATACATCCCAGGCTGTTCTAGGTAGGCCGAAACGAGTCCCGAGAATCATCTGGCTGCACTTCAGTGAGACTCAGTATGGGAACCGAAGAGGAGATGGGAAAAGGACAAAATATCCCAAGAAACTTGTCCTCTCTGATCCTACAAGTCCATTCTTTAGGGCCAGGCCCGCTTCAAACAACTCTCCAAACAGTCCTACCCTGACCCTATGAGCACTTCCTCCAGACCCACATGCTGAGTCAGAAAAGGAACGCCACCTCTCAAAGGGCTATTTGAACCATTCATATCAGCATCTTGATTCACATACAGGGAAAATGAGAACCAGAGAGGAGAAACAACAGCAGCGTGCCCCGGCTCCTTATCCGGGGCTCCTTCTTCTGCTCGCCCTTTGTTTCCTCACAGTATTTGTCTTAATCCAGAGCTAAGGCCCAGCTCACATAAGAACACGGAATACTCCTAAGAAATCCTCAGCCATATTTCCAAAGGTGCCCAGGTTGCCACACGCTCTGCTGAAATCTGGTCTGGTTATTTTTAAACCTAGCTCTGTCCTTTGTGTCCACCAATCACCTCTCCATGACCCCCACTCCCTGGGGACCCATTCCCTTCCGCCTTCCCCCACCCCAAGGCCAGGGATTCTTGATGAATGAGCCTGGCTCTGAGCTCCAGATTCCAGGCACGGACGGATTTCCCAGTGGTTATCTGATGCTCAGTCCTCAATGGAAACAATGTTTGGCCTCCGGAGGCCTAGGGCCCCCTCTCTCTGCTGCCCCTCACCCCTCAGCTGGGGCTCCCATCTGCCTCTAGACCTCTCCTCTTGTCTCACACCCCCAGGCTTCCTTCGGTCTCTCCAGCCCTCTCTCCTATCTTCTGTTCATCTCTCCACATCTCTCTGGCTCTCCATTCGAAGCCTAAAGTAGCTCAGGTTCCCTTACTGCCTCCTACCTGGAAAGCATGTACTCACTTGAAGCAAGTTCCTCATCTGTCAGGCTCAGAGAGGGAGACGAGGCACCACGATTCAGCCATAGGACCCAAAATCAGGCCTCCTTCACACTTCTGATACTAGTGCTCTGTGCCCTCTTGGGCAAGTCCCATCCCACCTCTGGGCCTCAGTTTTCCAGTGTGGAGAACGTTAGAAGGTGGACTAGCAATACTTAGGCTACCTCCTAGTTCTGATATTCTATGATTCTGTGATCAGTTCTCACCCTGCTTGCAAGGATACTGCTCCTGCCAAATAATCAAGCTGATTTATATGCCATGTTCATGCATCTAGGTCCTTGAAATGCACACACATACCTGCCACTTAAGCCCCCCTAGTTGCCATCCATAATACCCAGAGACCCAGGCTAAGAAAACAAAAGGTGGGGCCTCTATGGAGAAGCCAGACTCTTTCTTCTTGCTCCTCTATGTCCAGGCACTTGAGACTCCAGAATGGGAAACTTGTTTTGATGTTGGCCAAACAACATGGCAGCCCAGGTCAGCCCACCTGCGAGGTCAGCAGGGACTGAAAGAGGCTAGGAGTCAGAGAGTAGGGCTGAGGGTGTAGCAGAGGGGGAAGGAAGGACCCACAAGGCAGGTGAAGGGGATTTCTGGGCATTTTGAAACCATGCAAATGAGATCAGCCGAGCAGGCAAATAGACAGAATGGAGTTGAGACAGACAGGGTGGGGACACAAACAGCTTGGCCCTGGAGCCTCCGCCAGGGATAAGGGCTTTCTCTGGAGGGAGCAGGGGACGGCTGGAGGAGGCTACAGTCAGGGCAGGGGGCCCTGAGTGCCCAAGCCAGCAGGGGTGGGGATTAGGGCCCGACGCCCTGCTGTCAGGTTAGAGCTGATGGATCACCGCTGGTGCTGGAGCACAAAGGCTGTTCTGTGCTGGGCACCAATGTGTTCCCATCCATCAGAGGGCAGCCTGCATGGGGTGGATGAGTGTGCAGGGGAGGAAGGCCAAACCCCTAGATGCGGCTGCTCTGCAGCTCAGCTAGGAAAGAGGAACAAGGTGGATAGAGGGCCAACCCCACATCAGGGCTTTGAGGTGAGAGATACCTAGGCCACCCTATCTTCTCGGCCCTGGGAGGGCATGTTCCCCACAGCAGGGCCCTGATGTGGTTCTCAGGCACTTACTTGGGCAGACATGCACAAGCACATCTACAGACAGGGATTCACTGAAACCCGGACACACAAGATCACTCTTGCCCTGCAGCCTCACGCTCACATTTGGTTAGAAGCAAATGTTACACACACAAAGCCAAACTCCCAGCAATCCCATAGGTGCTGAGCCTATTCATGCTCTCACACAGGTCCCATCCCATTCCCCGGGACTGACTCAGAGTGGGTTCCTAGGGAACTGGGTTCAGCCGATGAAAAGGGGAATTAATAAATTCTTTCTCTGGATTACAGTATACTACTCCTTTACCACTAACACTTCCTACCTTGGTTAGATAACTTTGTGTACTCATCTTCCTTACCCAGCTGTGACTATGTGCAGGCACAAAGACCACATCTTACTCACAGCAGTGACCCCAACGCCCAGCACAAGATGTGCAATATATGTTTCTTGATTAAAAGTGAGTGAATAAATATTCACCTGGGGTGGGGGCCAGGCTTTCCCTCCCCCATTCCTGCTCTTCTGGTCCCCTGGAGGCATTAATGGCCAAGGCAATATCCTGAGAGAGAGAGAGGCCAGGAGTGGAGGACAGGACAAAGTAAGAAAAGGGACTAACAATTATTGGGTGCTTCCGTGTACCAGGTGCCCCTTCATTAATACAACCATCATTCTACTATCACACACACACACACTCACACACACACATACACACCATCCCTTTTCCAGCTGAAACATGCATCCTTTTCTGGTGGAATCCATCCTCCTGCCTAAGTAGGTTGCTTGGACCTGCGGCAACTTTCACCTGGGTTATTGTGATGGTTCTCTGGGTGGTCTCTTTGCCTCAGCTTTCAAGTCCCTCCACACCCAGCTGGACCTCCTCCCATCTTTTTTTTTAAATTATTTTTTAATTATTATTTTTTTTTTTGAGACAGAGAGACAGAGAGACAGAGCATAACCAGGGGAGGGACAAAGAGAGGGAGTCACAGAATCCAAAGCACGCTCCAAGCCATCAGCACAGAGCCCAACGTGGGGCTCAAACTCACGAACCGTGAGATCATAGCTCAAGCCAAAGTAGGATGCTAACCAACTGAGCCACTCTGGCGCCCCATGGGCCTCCTCCCATCTTTACACACTCGTCCAATGGCCCACTTACCAGACCCCGAGGGCGATACAAAACCTCTAGCCAATGTCCCCTTCCTCTCTTCTCATGTAAATCTCATCTGTTCTCCAAGACCCAGCCCAGTCTCCTCCTCCTCCTCAAGCCTTCCACAGAGATCCAGACTTGGTGATTCTGATTTTCTATAAACTCTTGAAACGCTTGGTGGATGAGCCCACTCGTTGGCAATTGATCACAGCCCCTATGTTTACTGCTGAATTAAATTAGCTCTCTCTCACGTTATAATTTAACATTCACGTTTCAGTGTCCATCTTTGCCAACCAGATAGTAAGATCCTGGAAATCAGAACAAGCCCAGCTCTCCTGCTTCCATTTTTAGAGGACGCAAACACACTGTTTAGGGGCAAGGCAGATTGGATCTCAAAAGGACAAAATGACGCAATTTTTTGGTTTCCACAGTAACTTCGACATCCTTCTTTTCCCAAGGCTCACAGGACTGGAGTGTAAACTGAGGCCAGGTTTTTCTTTGCTTGGCAGGATATGTGTTAGAAATAGCAATTCTTCAACCCAGTTGGTCGGGGTCAAAGCAGGGTTTAGAATCCATAACCCCCAGGCTGCCACACTGGTAAGGCCAAGAACCCAGTGAAGACCCCATTGCTTTCCTCAACATGTGTGGGGGTTTTTTATTGTCCAGCTACGATCCCTCTTCATCTCTGTTCCCTACCCCAAACAGACACTGGCACTTTCCTGGCTCCTCACCACAGACGGCGAGCAACAGGAAATCCGGGTCCGTGAAGCTCCGTTCGGATCTCCCCTCCCCTGAGAAACCCTCTCTGAGTGCCAGCACCAGCACAAAACTTCCTCCTTTTATCGTCCTTGCCACTGGCTGGAACTTATAACATCAATCTCAAATGTCAAGTGGAGGATGCATCAGACTTAGTCCATGGGTTTCCAGAGGAAAAATAGGGACCAAAGAATAAAAGAGGAAGCAGATGGCAGCTCAAGACCCAGAAGACCTCCCTGTGGCCAGAGCTGCACATCAGTGGGATGGATTGCCTCGTGAGGTCATCTGGACAATGGCCACCTGTGAAGGGGAAAGAGGCATCACAGGTTGGGTGGACCTAGATAACCACAGGGGCCTACTCATGTTAAGGTCCTCGAGGGTAGAGACCCTGCCTGGGGCATCCCTGTGACCAACCCCTCAGCCCGAAGACTGAATGTGTTCTCTGCTGGCCTCTCAGGACTGCTCACAGCATTGCAAGCATTGGTCCTCTCAGACTCCAAACTCTGCTGAGAGGTGACCATGGACTGAGAATCTGGGAGATCAGTAGTCCCCCCTCCTCCTAACATTTGAGACCTACATGCTACGTGTGAAACTGATGGCTTAGATAGGAAGGTGTGGAATAACCAAGCTGGGTGGTCAAGGAGAAGGGAGATTCAAAGTGTGCCTGGAAGGTTCTGCTTTCTCTCCCTCACACTCCACCCACTCAGGAAAAGCTTAGTGTCCCAATGGGGCAGGACACAGAGTTGAAGAGCTGACACAGAAGGACAGATAAATGATCCAGAGGGAGAGAGGGAAGAGACAGAGGCTTTAATAGATCTTGACCTTGCCGCTGAGGAAAAGGTGTAGCCTATTTTCTAATTCTTGCTCTGCCCCTCACCAGCTGAGTTAAAGGGAAAACCTCTACTGAGCCCTGCCAAAAAGACCAAAAAAATTCCTCTTGCCTCAATTTCCCCCATCACAGGAGACCTAAGCGACATAAGCTGTCAAGGCTGCTATGGAAACCCAGAAGTTGAAGCCATTTGACCCTCCAGGTTTCAATCCTTCTTACCCCTGGACATTGAGCCCACCCCCAAATTTGAAGCAGTCTCATGCTTCTGACTGATGGAGCCTGCTTAAGGTGTTGTCAGGAAGCAGAGGGATGGATACTTTGGCTTCTTAAGGCCCCTTCCAGCCTGAACCCTGCCCTTCCTTGTTCCCTCCCCTCAATCCCCGCCCCCCCTACTTCTTTGGGACTAGCAAGGAGAGAGCAGGCAGGCTGCCCGGCTAGGAGTAATTGAAAGGAGCAGATGAGAAGAGAATGTGTGTCCTCCCCCACCTCCCCTGCCCCACAGGGGCTGCTGAGAAATGAAAACTAATCAAATTACACCGATGGCCTCCCTCCCCGTGCACAGGAGCCGGCCCAGGCCGGGGCAGGCGGGCTGGGTGGGGTGGGGGCTGGGGGGAGAGGGAAGGGGAATCACATCTAATCCACTGTAAACGTCTTGATGTGCAGCAACAGCTTAGGGGGGGCTCAGGTTTCTGCGGCATTGGCTATATTTATCTCTGGTCCCATGCCAGCAGGGAGGGTTTAAATGGCACCCAGCAGTTGGCGTGAGGGGCTGCAGGAGCCTGGGGGCCAGTGGCAGGAACAAGTCTTTTCCGACCCCATGGAGCTATATGAGACATCCCCCTACTTCTACCAGGAACCCCACTTCTATGACGGGGAGAACTACCTGCCCGTCCACCTCCAGGCCTTCGAGCCGCCGGGCTACGAGCGGACTGAGCTCAGCCTGAGCCCTGAGGCCCGAGGGCCCCTCGAAGACAAGGGGCTGGGGACCCCTGAGCACTGCCTGGGCCAGTGCCTGCCATGGGCGTGCAAGGTGTGTAAGAGGAAGTCGGTGTCCGTGGACCGGCGGCGTGCGGCCACACTGAGGGAGAAGCGCAGGCTCAAGAAGGTGAATGAGGCCTTTGAGGCTCTGAAGAGGAGCACCCTGCTCAACCCCAACCAGCGGCTGCCCAAGGTGGAGATCCTGCGCAGTGCCATCCAGTACATTGAGCGCCTGCAGGCCCTGCTCAGCTCCCTCAACCAGGAAGAGCGTGACCTCCGGTACCGGGGCGGGGGCGGGCCCCAGCCAGGGGTAAGTGGCCGGCGTCCCACCCAGCTGCCCCAGGGGGAGGGGGCACAGGAGGCACCTGGACGGCTTCGGGCCCCCAGCGCGGGGTTCAGTCGGGGGCCTGGAGCAGGTGGGGTCCTGGGGGCTGCAAGAGCCCCTCCTTCCTCAGAGCTGGGCAGTCAAGTTGACCTCCTGTGTCCCTCTGTCCTTTCAGGCCAAGCTAAAGACCACAGGGAGAAGCAGATGTGGAGGGGGATGGCAGAGAACTGAAGGAGGGATCCAAGAGCAAGTCCAGAGTCAGCCTGGGTGGGAGTGAGGATTAATTCCAGCGCCTAGGGATGGGGTCTAAAAGGCAAGGCCAGGTGCCGCTTCACCCCACCACCCCATCCTGAGTGTGGCTGAGCAGAGAGAATACCTACCCAGTGTCTCAAGAACCCCAGTGGGACCTGCACCTGCTTCCTTCACCCTTATCCTTCACCCTTATCATAGGGCCAGGAAAGCCAGGGATCCCTTGAAGCCAGGTGTTCTGTAAGAACAGAATCACCACCCAGAATGGAGGACAGGAAAGGCCCGGGAGGAGGGGTCCAGCCGCCAGGCAGGGGAGGAACAAAGTTGCTGACGTGAAGATCTTGAGACTGGGGGTGCCCTGGGCTGGAGGGCTGTGGCCTGTGGCCCACCCTCGAGCCCCACAACGGGAGCTTTTGCCCATTGGAACTGGACAGACAGACACCATCAAAAATGGCCATGCTTTGACCTTGGGCCTTCACCCTGTCTTGCAGGTGCCCAGTGAATGCAGCTCCCACAGCGCCTCCTGCAGTCCAGAGTGGGGCAGCACCCTGGAGTTTGGTCCCAACACTGGGGGTAAGTGAGCCCCGGACCCTCATAACCTTGGCTCGACCCCATCAGACTGTCTCTAGGCCCAATTGACTCCTTTTACCTTCCTTCTTGCTCCAGTCCTCTGCCTTTGGCTTCTCCAGGGAACTGCTGCTCCCGGGGCCCCAAATGGTGGGCTGCGAGGCCCTGTGCCTCCCTGAGACCTTGACCAGCTAAGGAGCGGTCTAGGCCTCCTGCAGCTCCCTGGCCTATGCCTGGTGCCTGACCTTCTCCATGGAGAGGGGAATGTCCCTGCCCCAGGGGTCCCTGGGAATTGCTGAGTCAGTGCTGCAAAACCGGGCCAGCAAAGGACAGTCCCAGTCTCCCAGGATACGCCACCCTGGCTCCACCTCAGAGTAGCTGCTTTCAAATGCTAACCCCACTAGGGGAGCTCAGAGAGAAGGTGCACGTGTTCAGTGTTCACACACACATACGTGCACATGCACGTACACACACACACACACACACACACACACACGGCACTAGGAGAGGCATGGGCTAGGAGGTAGGATTCTTGAGTTTGGCTTACTCATCTGTCCTGGGAAACCTGTGCCACCCCCACAGACTGCATTCCCTGTGCTGGGTCTTGAAACTCCCTTCTTCACCCAGGTGACATCCCCCCGCCTTCTCCTTCCAGATCACCTGCTCACAGCTGACCCCACGGACGCCCACAACCTGCACTCTCTCACCTCCATTGTGGACAGCATCACAGTGGAAGATGTCTCTGTGGCCTTCCCAGATGAAACCATGGCTAACTGAGATTGTCTGCCAGGCCAGGCGTCCATGAGAGCCCCCTTGCTGGCCATAGATGCCACCGCCTCTGCTGTGGGGGGGTGGGGAGGGGTGGGCATCCTCGGCCAGGCTGTCCTGAGGCCAGTGGGCCAGTGCTGGGACTGCCAGGTGCCAGACTATCCCCTTCCTCATCTGTGTAAGGTTAACTCACCACCCAGAGAGGGAAGGGATGTTCTCATTTAGCTGACTCCTTACAGCAAGGGGCATCCCGTTTCCGGGGTAATAAAGTAGGGGACCAGAGTGCCCCTCATGTGTGCCCTGTCTCAGGGGGCAAACTCAGGAGCTTCCCTCAGTTCATAGCGCGGCCTCCAATTCCACCCCCTCAAAAGAAACCGTTTGAGAGACGATGACAGTGTCCTGCCCAGGACGGGCTGTGACCATCTCCTGTTCTTGTCTCTTCCCGATGCCAGGGGCTGGGCTGGGCCTGCCCTGAATCGAGGGAGAAGCAAGGGAGAGGAACAAGCCTCTGTTCCCAAGTCCCTGGGGGGCCAAGCTTTTGCAGTGAATATTGGGAACCTTCCAGTGGTTTTATGTTTTGTGTTGTTTGTAAAGCTGCCATCTGACCAAGGTCTCCTGTGCACCAGCTGCCGGGGACAGGCAGGGAGGGGGGCAGGGTCTCTTGGGGTGATTTCTTTTCTTAACTAAGCATTGTGTGGTTTTGCCATTGTTTTGTAATTTTTCTTTTTTTTTTGCTAACTTATTTGGATTTCTTTTTTAAAAAACGAATAAAGACTGGGTGCTAGAAGAGTGTCCTGTGATGATGTGGAGGGAGGGGGTGCCCGCCGCTCCTGCCCCCCCCCTCAGTGGTGCAGACACACCCCCCAGGGGGGCACAGGCCTGATAAAGCTCTAAAAGCAGCCGAGGCACTATGTTGCTGCTGGTCACCAGGTGCTGGGAACCCCACTCTTTTTTACCATTCTGAAGGGAGCTGGGTGTGGTCCACAGGCTGGGTGGAGGCCGGATGGACAGACACCTTGTGAGACGTGGAGGAAACCCTGGCGAGCATTCTGTGGCACTCTTTCTTACTCACGGACACTGCGACGGTCTGTGTGCGCCATCTTAAATCCCAAGGGGGCCATTCCAACTAATGAGCATGCTCTGTGCCCAGCGCTCATCCCACAGCCAGCAGGCAGGGTTGTAGGGTGGGAATTTGCAGGGTTTCCCCTCCCTAATCCCTGCCTCTCCTCTGGTGTGACATTACCAGGAGTCCTGCAGGGAAGTGGGAGGTGATTAAATCAGCACAATTGGGGTCAGACACTGTCACTTCCTCACAGGCCAGCCAGCATGACCCCTCACCAAACCCTTCCTTCCATTCCTCCAGGCTGAGGAGGATTCTGGCCAGTGCCCACAGCTCAGAGGATGGCAGCAGTTCTGCCGGGGGTGAGGGGAGGGCCTCACAAAGAACAATCAGAGCGAGAGAAGCTGGGGTTTCTTCATACGGGATGCTATCTTCCAGCTCCCAGCTAAGGGGAGGTGGGTGGAGAACAAAGATTCTGGACAGAAATTACGTAAGGACTAGCTGGGGAGGTAGCAGGAGCTAGAATCTGAATGAATCATGAACATCTACTAAAGATTTTATTAATTCCAACTGCTTTAGGCTAAACTTGTCTGATGTATTGCAAATTATAAATTTCAGAATCATTACAGAAGTCTGGGGATTCACAGCATGGTACGCTGTAGCACCCACCCAATTCTTCGGGGTCCCTGACAATAGACAACCCTGTTTTACCTACCAGGCTCTGTGACCCATTCTGCAGGGGGCCCCTGGGCTCTGCTGGGCCATCTCTCCCACATCTGCCCTCCTGACTTGTTCTTGAAGAGGGTGGTCAACTCTTGGCTCCCAGAGTTTCTCCAGAAATTCTGCCTAAGGAAGAGAAGAAGGCGCCTCAGAGCAGGCTCACAGACCGAGGTGAGGGTGCCGAAGGGAGAGGCCCCCCACCCGGGCTGTATTTGTCCCAAACAACCAGTCAGGGCTGGCCCTACTGGGAGTTACAAACTGGCCTAAGCTGCCCCATCTGGGGGATTTTCTTCTCGAGTTGTGTCACCGTGTTTACAGTCTTACGGCGTTGGAAGGGCTGGACAGGAATGCCGATGTCATTTCTATGACTCTT
Source organism: Proteles cristata cristata (assembly GCA_017311185.1). Classification (NCBI taxonomy): domain Eukaryota; kingdom Metazoa; phylum Chordata; class Mammalia; order Carnivora; family Hyaenidae; genus Proteles; species Proteles cristata. The sequence continues at coordinate 568,287 of JAESUZ010004369.1, forward strand.
AGCTCCACCTGCCTCACCACCCTTGGAGATGGGGAGAGCCACAAGCCTGAGTGCAACACCTTGGTTCTCAAATGTACATTCACTCCCTTACTATCCCCTGAAAATACTGAACTGCACATTCAAGGGGGATCTGCTCCCCTCAAGTTCATTCCCTCTGTCCCTGGCACCTCCCAAGCACCTGAGTGGATACAATCCCACCACCTTCCGTTGACTTGCTTCTCGCTGAGGGGTTTGGTTTGGGGTGGCCATGAAGGGTGCTCATCTCTACTACAGAGCTGGTAGGCTCTGGAGTGGCCGCACATAGTTGTTAGGTTTATTCTTCTCTATCACGTCAACTGGAAACTGAGGTTCATAATTCATAACCTGGTAAGAATGAACAGTCCTCAGCAAAGGCCATCAGGGTCAAGAATTCTCATCATCAGAGATGGCCACTGTCTACTCATTTCTTCTTCAATCTTTTTTTTTTAATGTTTTTTTATTATTTATTTCTGAGAGAGAGAGGCAGTGTGAGCAGGGGAGGGTCAGAGAGAGGGAGATACAGAATTTGAAGCAGCTCCAGGCTCTGAGCTGGCTGTCAGCACAGAGCTTGACGTGGGGCTCGAACCCACAAACCATGAGGTCATGACGTGAGCCGAAGTCGGATGCTTAACAGACTGAGCCACCCAGGCGCCCCTCTTCTTCAATCTTTAAGTCTGTAAGCCTTCCACCAGAGAAACAAGCTTCTGGAATCTCACAGGTGTGAATAGCAAATGCCGCCAGATGGGAGCCCCAACCCTCACTCGTTATTTACACAGAATACTCAATTGTCATCGATGCACTGGGCCTTTCTTAAAATAAATGCTTAGCTTCACTATTAAATTACAGATAAGACTCCAATTAATGAATAATGAACGATGGTTCTTTAGGGAAATTAGCTTCAATCCAGTCTCCAGTGGATGTACCTGCAATAAATCAAACCAGGTTAATCAAATGTTACCTCACAATGAACTCCAGGGAATGCACTCGAAAGAAAAGAAGAATTACTTGGAATTGGCATACCAGTTTTAAGAGTATAGGCAGGAACTTCTTAGGGTGTTTAGATAATTAGTGTGAACTTCAAGTACTATTTGTTGCCTCGAGCACTATTTGTGGCTTAGGTATCTAACTTCTCAAAGTACTCTACCTGGCAAAGTGGAAAACATTTTAAGTGCTGCACCTGGAGAGGGAGGTGGAGGGGGGGGAGCCATGGAGAGGGAGAGGAGTGGAGTCTCCTCAGCTCAGGTATCTGTTTCATGGATAAAACCCTACCCCCAAGATGTCACCCACCCCACCCCCCCTTGGACTTGTCTGACTTCCTGGCTTCTGGGCTCCAGACTGGGGCAGAGATGCCTAAAGGCGGCTCAAACTCAGGAGAGACTAAAGGTTCCAGGTGAGGCCGGGGTCTTGGCTAAGAACCCATAGTCCAGGCCCAGATGGGAACACCCAATCTCCACCCGGCAGCAATCCGGGCTGTGCCTCACCCCTCAGCCATAGGCAACAACCAGACCCAGGCTCTATGCCTCTCTCTCTGCTTGGAACATTCCTAGGGGAGGCAAAGAAAGGGTTCAGGCAAGAAACTGAGAATCTTCTTTTTTTTCTGCAAATGCTGACAGAAACATGACTTTGGGGTCTCATCTCAAACTCAGCAGGTCTACAAGGAAACTCTCATTTCCACTTTCCCCATCCCAGTGGACGGCAACACTGGGACACAGCTTTCCGTCCAAAAATAGAAGTTTTTCTGAATTCCTTCAGATCTCATTCTGTGGCCAGCTGGTCACCAAGGCTGGTCGATTCTACCTTTTGTCAAGGAGTGAGGGGTGGGCCCCCCGGTGGCGTGTAAACACTAGGCCAGCACCTTCCCTCACCTGTGTGCCCTCTCTGGGTCACAGGGCTGCCTTGTCCTCACCCCCTGTCACGTGTGCCCGTGAACTCTGCCATCCTGCACCACCAGTGTTTGGGACGGCGTTGGCCTTGGAAAGGGTATGCTGTATGATGCTGCTCTCGGGGAGTTCACAATTTAGGTGAGACGGAATACAGTCCAAAGGAGAACACAGGACCAAGCACCATAGGAGTGTGGCTTCGGAAGCAGTCACCCAGGGGCTCCCGTTTGAGTGTGGGTTTGAGAAAGGGAGCTGCAGGAGGCTTAGCCAAGGGGCAGAGGCTTGAGCTAACTTAAAAAGAGAAGTACCAAAAAATTAAAAAGTAAAAAATAAAAAGAGAGAGAAGCAAGTAACATCTAGTAAGTGGTAAGCACTCCCAGCACCGGGTCAGAACTTTTAATATACGTGTTGTAGTTAAGGACAGGGCACAGCACTACCTTCGGGACCTAGGTCTGTCCCTCACCAGCTGTGTGGTCTTAGCCTTAACAATCTCCCATTCTGCAAGATGGCGAGGGTAACACAGCACAGGGTTGTGGGGGCCGAGTGAGTACACTGAGCACGCTTAGAACAGCGTCTGGCACACCACCGTCCCCAGCAGTGTGGGGCTTTATTTAATAATCATCCTAAGAACCCTCTGAGATCAGGTTGGTTCGTTTATTCTCTCGAGTGTGTCTACTGAGGGGATACAGAGATCAAGAAGATAGACCCGAGGGGCTCCCTCACAGCCCCCTGTGGGAAGAGACAAAGAGAGACGCCACACAGCTCGGTGGCTTGCAGGGTGCCAGTGAGCAAAGGGTTGTCGCTTCTCCAGTTCTGCCGGGGAGAGGCTGGTCATGCCTCCCAGGGGAGGCTCCAGGTGGCTCTGGAAGGTTCGCAGCTGCAAAGGTCAGAGGCACTCTTGCTGCCTTCTGGTGATGGGGCCCGAGGGGACACAGGTTTCTGAGGTGGGGGGACTCAGAATGGTGAAAGAAGGTGGGGGAGGGGGGAGGGTGTCCGGAGCCAAGTCACAGGCAGCCTGTGACGCCACATGGAGGGGGCGGGCCTCTGACCTACAGGCCACGGGGGCCACTGCAGTGTGAACCCAGGGGTGATCCCGAGCAGGGGGCCCATAGCAGCGGCAGCCCTGGGGGCCGGGGGAAAGGGCACAAGCCAGGGGAGTGTGGCCAGGTGAGTAGGGAGGGAGCAGAAGGAATAAATCAGGTCCAGCATCGGGGCTCCTCACTCCTTTTCCTCAACTCTCCTGCCACAAACAACCTGACCGCTAACCTCTAGCAACCCCACAGTTATGTAAGTAAACAGAAGTTACTGATTGTAGGTTTTTAAAACTCTGTTGACTTCCCAGAGGAGCACGGCCCTCAGGACTGTGGAAGGAGCTGGACGTGTCAGCTGAACCCTAAGTTAAAAAAAGACCAGAGCCATGTGTAGGTTGTCTTAAAACCACCAGGTTGTTTATTGGTACACACACACTCACACTCAAACGCCCCCGCACACCCATTCGTGATGCACTGGGCCAGTACAGTACTGAGAAGGGAAGTGACAAGATACGGGAGGCTGGTGAGGGGGCTTTGGGTCACCGGTGACTCTCCAGATAAAAAATACATGGACTGAGAGGCAAGGGACACACCAAGACAACAGCCTTCCATCACTCAATGGACCAGTTCTCCTGTCCATCACCTCCCTGCAATACGTCCCCAGATGCCCCTGAAGAGACCCAGGTACACAGCCAACCATGACATGGTCAAGTTGCAGGGGAGACGATGGGGCTGCCATCTCCCACTTAGCTGGTCCATCAAAAGTCCCCTGACGCAGTCAGATGGCTTTGTGATCCCCAGCTCCACCAATCTTAGGGAACTGGGATGCCAAGGGGGAGGGGGGGAGTATATTCTCCATAGTCTTAACATCCCAAGGATAGAGGCTTTTTTTCTCCATCCAACTCATTTTCTGCTCAAGAACGCCTCCAGGTCCATCTGCAGCTGCCTGATGCACAGGGAGGGCAAGGAACAACCAAGGAAAACAAGGGCAGGTAGGTGCCTTGCCCACACCTGGGGGAGCCCACCCAGCCCCGCCACCGGTGGACCTCTGCTCTACCGAAAACCAGCAGAGGGCTCTGAGCCCTGGCGCTGCCCCAGGCTCCATCACCCCTGCGGGCCAGGGTGCTCTGACCCACTAGCCCACCTGCTCGCCGAGCCCCTGCTCGGAACCCAAGTCAATCAGGTTGCAAACCAGCTGCTCAGCCACCTATAGGAGAGGAACTGGCACCCCTCCAGGAAACATGCTCCAAACACGGGTCCTCTCCTCTCACTTGGATGAAGCCCTGGGTTCTATCAGCTTCCCCTCAACTTGGGTCCCAAACATGTCCAGGCATTTTGGCAGGATTTGAGGAAGTGGATTAAGAGGGGTCTCTTGGGAATGACATTCCAACCAAACCAGGACCTGTTTCCCTCAGCCCCGGTGGCTGCCGTGCTGCTGAGGAAAGTGATGAAAATGGTGGAAGCTGGGTGGGTCTCAGGAATTTCTGGAGGAAGCAGGCCCTGTACACCAAGAGAGCCCTGAACAAGGGTTGGCTGATTTAGGGGCAGGCAGGAGAGTGAGGACCTTCATCAACACTGGCTCTCCTGGACTCACTAAAGAGGAAGCTTTATTTTCTTCCCAAGGGATCAGGGGAAGAGAACCCCTGACTACGTTTTTCCCAAATCTGACTTGAAGGTCAGGGTATCTTCAATCCACCCACTGGGTATATTCTTAGGAGCTGGATTACTAAATGGGGTAGAGAGGGGAGAGCAAGGGAGGGGATGCTGAGCAGAGTAGACAGTGCATGGGTAGCTCTCTTCTGGCCCAGAGCCAAGACCCCACACAAGCCCCCAGCCCTGCCGCAGCAGCAACTCCACCCTACCGCTGGGGCAGGAGGCCTACTACTCTTTGGGCTTAAGTCTACCACAGGCCATTGGCTCTCTGTCCAGCTGACCTGCCTGCACTCCTTATGGGGTGTGAGGGCTGAGAGTTTCCCCATCCTTACCGTTGGCCCAAAGCTCAGGGGCCCATGTCTCTTAGAGTCTTCCCCAGCTCACATTTGGGATGCATCATAAGAACCCCGAATCACCCCCTTAGGCTTCCTCCTCCCCAGCCTCACCATCTGAAGAATAATGGGGCTTTCGGCAGCCCTACCCAGCCCCCAAAGACCATCTGGAGACAGGAGATGCCGTTGTGCCGATGAGGTGGGAAAAGAGGGGTGATGCTGGGGGTGCTCTAACCAGAGGTCAGACAACCAGGATGTGCACAGGGACCAGAGGCCCAACAGCCTGAGCAAGGCAGAGTCCGAAGTGCCATTTTCTTGAAAGGGCCATCCTCAGCCCTCAGCACGGCATCCTGGTATCTGGTGGAGGTCGCGGTCCAGACCAGGCTAGGCCCAGAAGAGGGAGGATGAAGTCACAACCCCGCTTGGGCTGCTGCTGTCCTGTCCCTTCTGCAGAATCCCAAGCACGGACAACCTCGAGTCCCAGCCACAGCCACAAGAGACTTACAAAGGACACACGATGGGATTCAGGGTAGTGGGATGCCGAGGGGGTGGACGAGTATATTCTGAGATCCAGGGCAACTAGAAAGTCACGACGAGACTAGGAGCCGCGAGAGGGCCAGGGAACGAGCAGGAGGGGCCAGGGCCAGCCGAGCCTGTGAAACCCAGCGGGAAGATGCTGGCCCTGGGGGCCGTGGCTAGTCCCGGAAGGCGGAGAGCATGTGTCCGTAGAGATAGTGGGAGCGAGCTGAGTGAGAGAGACAGAGAGAGACAGAGAGATGCATTGCGCGGTGAGCTGGGCGTCTCCCCGGGGGTCGGGGGTGCGGGCATGCACTGCGAGCTGGTAAGCGCCAGGCGCCCGGGCGGCGGCGGCGGCGGCGGCGGCGGCGGCGGAAGCGGGCAGGGCAAGCCGGGCGGGTGCGGGCCGAGCGGGGGCAGGAGCGCGCGAGCGGGGGCCGGCGGCGGCGGGGCGGGGGCGTCCGGCCCGGGCCCGGCCCACTTACCCCGCGCCACGGGCACACCCCCGGGAGAGCCGGGGCGGGAGGGGGGTCAGCAGGAGTAGGTCCGAACCGTGGAAGGCTCCAGTCTCTGCGCCCCCGCCGTCCCGCCTGGGAGGAGTCGGCGGCCGCGGGAGAACACAGAGCGGCGGTTAGTGCGCGCGCTCCGGGGGCCCGGCCGCCGGCCCGGCGGCAGCGTTAGTGCAGCGGCGCCCGCAGGCCCCTCCGGCGGCCCGGCACTCACCCTCCGGCGTGATCTTCTTCGGCGGCGCGGGCGGCGGCTGCAGCGGCCCCAGCGTGGCCACGCGGAAGGCGGCCGGCAGCGTCTCGGCCGAGGCGGCGCCGAGCAGGCCGCCGTGCGGGTCCCGCGGCCGGAAGCGCTTCCTCCAGGACGGCGCGCGCCGGAACACCTTGTCCTCGCCCTGCACAGGACACGCGGAGACCCTCACTCCCTGCCCGCGGGAAGGGCGCGCGCGGCGCTTCTAGGGCTGCCACTCCCGTCCCACTGGAAGGCGGGGGGGTTGGGGGGGGAGCAAGGCCACCTCCTCTTTCTGGCCCTGACTTTCCGTCGGTAAAAATGAACGGGGCCAAAGTAGAGGATTCCCAGGGGCCCAGGGGGATTCAGATTCCTTGTCTCCAGGTGGGATGGGGTCCCCTCTGGTCAGACCCGGCACCATCCTGCAGCTGAACTGTTTCCCTGCCCACCCCCGTCATCTCACACTGGGCTGGGGATGCCCACTGACCTTTCAAGTTCTAGCCTCGCACCATGGGGCACCGAGCAGCCCCCACCCAACCCCTCGTGCCTTCACTCTGGCTGCAGCCCAGGGTGTGCTGGAAACGCACCGGGCCAAGAGTCAGGAGACCTGACTACCATTTTACTAGCTATGTGTCCCTGGGCAAGTTAAGTGACCTCTCTGAGCTTCTGTTTTTGTAGCCATAAAATAGGAAGAACATTATCTGCCCTCTTTCTCAGGCTGCCTATCCCTAATGGGATCAAGTGAGAGCATTCTGTGACAGCGATGGGCCAGGTGGATGGCGGATCAGAGGCAGGCTCCTCCAAAGGAGGTGGTGGGCCATCTGCCAGCCGTCTCCAAACGGTCTCTGCCAAAGGGCAGCCAGAGCCAAAACCCTACAGGATGCTGCACAGGCCTCCCCCATCCCATCCTGAAGAGCTCACTTCCACCCTGCTTGGAAGCCATGTCTAATCTCCCCTGCCCCCCACCCCCAAGCCAATGGTGTTCCCAGAACTGTACTGGCAGAGAGCTGCAGGAGGAACAGGAGACACTAACCTACCAGTTCTGGCCTCAACAACACCCCAGCCCTAAGCCCCTTTGTTGCTTGTGCACTAAGAAGCCAAAGCCTCCTATCTGTCACTTCTTGGCACCATGTACCTCTGTCCCAGCACCCCCACTGGTGTCATTTTGTCATGTACTTATGGGATTACAGTAGAACCTTGGGTTGAGAGTAACTTGTTCTGCGAGTGTTCCGCAAGATGAGCAAACAATTCTAGTAAATTTTAACTTGACAAGCAATGTCTGGCAACAGAGTAGTACAGGACACCAAAAGTCACGTGATCACAACTAAGCCAGTGGTTCTTGAAATCTGCTTTGATATACACGTGCTTTGGATGACAAGCATGTTTCCAGAATAAATTCTGCTTGAAAACCAAGATTTTACTGTATTTTATTAATCTCTCTCTCTCCTCTTTCCACTTCCCTCCCTCATCTCTCTCTCTCTCACTGTCAAACTCTGCCCTCCATGGCACAGACACCATAATCTTTTTAGTTCCAACTAATGCGTCCCCAGCCCCAGGGTAGTGCTCGGGAACACTGTAGACACTCAATAAATATTTGTTAAATGAATGGATGGCAGCTGGCTTCCTATGCAGGCGTCCCATCCCTGAGTTCATCATGAACTTTCCGCATCATTTCTGTCTGGCCCATGATCCTACCCTTAATCTAGCCCAGAGTGGTTTCTCTCTTTCTGTCTCCCTCCCCCCACTTCCATTTCCACCTTCAGCCAACCGTAAGATTTCTGTATCATTTGACCCCTAACAGATGTTCTTCCTGCTCCCCTCCTCTTTTTCCTTGAGTCCTGCTCCCCATGTAAGGAGAGAGCTGGTTGCAGCCCTTCAGGGTCTTGAAGCTTGAGAGGAGAAACTGAGAACCAGAATTGACAGAGAAAACAAGAGACAACTCAAGGTTGCTGACGCTGTGCTAGATGGCTAGACAGAAAGCAGTCTCCTGGATCTCTGACCTCCCCTGTGCCCACCACCACCAAATCCTGCCTTATTCCCAGAACCTGGCCTTCAACTTTATGCTTCCTGCAAGAATCAGTCCTCTGCAGCCCCACACCTAGCGGCATCCCAGCAATCCCACTGTGCTGCCAAGATGACATCACCTCCTCAGTAACCCCACCCTGAAGCTGTCTGAAGGACTGGCTAGCTCCACATGCTTCTAGGACACAGCAGAATGTGGGGGAGAGATCAGGGATCAGGCACACTTTTGCTGTAGTCCTAGTCTGCCATGTATCACCTTGTGACCGAAGGTAAGTTACCTCTTTGAGCTTAATTCCTCATCAGTCAGAGGGGATGGTAACCTGCCCCACATGACTACTGTTAGCATAAAATGAGATGCCTGTCACCACTATAGCCCTATGCCTGGGCCAATGCCTGGCCCAGAGGAGGCCTTCAAAGAAAGTTTTTATAAGGCTTGAAGGAATAAACAGCTTTCTGACTAGAAAGCACTGCACTAAGATATATAGGAGTCATTTTTCTAAACAGCATCCAAGAAGGCAAAGACCCTAGGTGGGTGGGAAATAAGAGGAGGGTCCCCAGGGCAGGGGCACTGGGAAAATTAAGACCTCTGAGGGTGGGGACAGCTGGTGGGGTCTGGCAATTTATCTCCTTGACAGGAATACGTACACATGTACACACGTGTGTACGTGTGTGTGTGTGATTATACATATATATAATGTATGTGTGTATAAATAATAACACACTCCATATTTCAAGGTTCCTCTGTGAAGAACACACCCCTCCACAAATTCCGGGTATTCCTGACCGTGTCCCATCTACTGAAGCAGAGCAATCATTCCACAAAGGTGGATCTTAGCCCTGGACAACCCAACTAAGAAAGACTAATTGATAGGTAGGTGACACTAATGGTGTCCCCAAAAAGAGGCCCACTAGTCTAAACTGGTTGGGAAAGGGGTGTGTAGAGAGGGAAGTTACACAGACAACGGAGATCAGAAGAACTAGATCGGATTGAAGATGCAGAAGCTAAAAATAAATAATCTGGGCTCTATTTTAAGTTGTTTGGAGCCAAGACAGCCAAGCCGGACCCGACCAGCAAAAGCAAAGAAGGTTGGTGATCAAAAGTGAGTAAGGAGGAAGGGAAGGAGGAAGAAGGGAGGGGGAGAAGGGAGGGAAAGGAGAGAGGAGGGCTGAGGAGGGGGCTGCACCCTCAGGAAACAGGTAACCAGGTAACAGGTAGGCATCTCCAATGGGAGCATTAGAGCTCAGGACATCCAGGTCTTGGGGGACACAGTCCAGCCTAAACTCAAGGGACAGGCTGACAAAACCCAGGTGAAAGGCTGTTTTTTCATAGAACCAAGAAGAGGCCAAGAGATGAGGATATTAACGTGGTGTGAAGGTAACTCAGGAGTAAAACTGGAGAGGAGGCAGTGATAGTAAACGTCCAAGCCAGTGTGTCAAACCGCACCGCGGAACAAGCGAGCAAGCCTGTCATTCAAGGACCTCAGCATAACCTGCCTCCAAACCACCACACTGTGACAGGACGGGCATCCTAAAAAGCAGGCTGGGGTCATGCTGTGCCAATAGCACTGAGATATGGGGTCTGAGAAATGGAGAAAAAGGCATGATCCCAAGGAGATGGCCTATCCGGGAACCTCTGATCCTGCGTGGTTAGGACAGTGGCAGGGCAGAGTTGGAAGATGCTAGAAGTACAACATATGGAAGCCTTTAGTTTTTGTACAAGGAATTTCACGGAGACTCCTCTAGGCCTGGTGCTAGGCCTCACCCTGCCCCCCTCCCCAACTCCCTGACACCATCCACATTCCCTCGAACTCTTCTCCCTTAGGCCACCCCACCAATGATGGGCCCAAGGAAGGCACAACAGGAATTTCAACCCAACTAACCAACAATGGCCAAATCCAAAGGCCCCTAATTTATAGCCAAGTACTCACATCATCCAGTTTCCGGTCTGTGCCCAAGGCCAGCAGGTTGTTGAACTCTCTTTCCATCACCTGGCGTGCCTAGAAGGTACAAGAGGGAGACATGGCAGGGGTATAGTCAATGACCTCTAGGCCATCTTGCTCCCGTTTTATCGGGGCCCGAGGACAGAGATGGGGTTTTCAGTGCATTTAACCCGTGAGCCCTGATGCTGCTTCAAGCAAACCTCAGTGCCCCCCTTGGAACTGACACTGTAAACCTCAGCATTCTTTCATATGGAGCACATTAGGAAACAGTAATTTTGTACAAAGTAGGACCACAGAACACATGAGTGCACAGGCTTCCCTTACTGGGGGAAAACCCCATATTGTGTTCATGAGGGAAAATCCTGCCTTACTACCTTTCTCAAGGGATAAATGAGCGTGTAGACCATGAATAAAAAGGATTTGGTTTATTGAGATTAAAGAAATGTACTTGATAAGGCTCCACATGAAAAATTTAAATTAGGAGGACGGCTGCATCACAGATCTCGGTGGCCGTGGGGCTGACTACGCATACAGGCCTTGACTAAGCCTCCCAGGAGCCTTACCCAGCAGGTGATTTGGAAAATGCCAGAAACAATGAAGTTTTCAGAAAAACTGCCCCCAGATATTTGTAACCACTGTTGATGAAGAATTCCACGTTGGGTCAGCTCCCACTTCCTCTCATAGTGGAGCTAAATGCAAGAGTCGTGAAAACCAGAAAGGCTGAGCAAGCACCAGAGGGGTCTCCTGCTGTTCTTCCCAAATACATCATTAGCCACAAACCCGGACACATTTAGAGACAGGAGACAAACGACAGAGAATAACAAGCCCATTTCCGGGTGGGAAATGCTAACTGTGGAGCTTCATACGGACTGTCTCCGTCAGTGTTGAGAACGTAATATTCTCATAAAGTGATGGGAAAGGAGAAGCATAATACATTTCCAAGTATCCAGATGACACTGCTCCTCTGGGTAGTGAAAGGTGAGGATGACACTTACAAACATCAGAAACATGTCCCAGAGCTGTGAGAGCAGGTGAGAAAGCAGATGAGGTTGGAGGTGGGCGTGTACAGAAAAACTGTGTAGGGGGAGGGGAATCCCAGCTCTTCTTAGAGAACAGGGGATGGGGCACCTGGGTGGCTCAGTTCCAACTTCAGCTCATGATCTCATGGTTCGTGGGTTCAAGCCCCGCATCGGGCTCTGTGCTGACAGCTAGCTCAGAGCCTGGAGCCTGCTTCACGTTCTGTATCTCCCTCTCTCTCTGACTCTCCCCTGTTCACGCTGTCTCTCTCTCTCTTAGAAATAAATAAAAACATTAAAAATTAAAAAAAAAAAAAAGAGAGAGAGAGAGAGAACTGGGGATTTGTGCACTCCATTCCGACCGGTCGGAGGGGTCACTGCCGAGAGCCTATGGGACACACCGGCCCTGTATGCTGCCAAATCCCCCAGAGGCCAACACGCCGCCTGGCATTACAGGACCACACAGCCCTACCCTCACACAAGCCAAAATGCATCTGCTCCCGGAATAGCTTGTGCGGCTCTAGTGGCTGAATTTCAAGAGACCTGACAGCTGCAACCAGTCCAGACAGGGACGGCTAAAATGATCAGGGCACGGAGGCGAGTCTATATGAGGAAAGCCTAAAAGAATTAAGACCACTCCGTCTGGAAAGACAAAGGCTTGAGCCCTGAGGCAACACAATCAGGGTTTATGAAATCACAAAAGGTGAGGACAGGTCAAATACACATACCCTCACCAAACCTAGTAACTTAGGATGAGGCCGTTCCCTTCCCCAGGGGGAGCCTGACGGGGGCACAATTTGGGACAAATAAAATCAGGAAGCACTAACCACAACAGGTAGTAGTACTTCTGGAGTCCATTACCCACAAAAAACGAGAAAGGCCAAACACATAAATAAGTTCAAGAGAGTTTACATACAGTCTTGGATGACAGCTCCCTAATAATTATGAACTGTAATTTAAGGAGATGTGTAATCATTTGAGCTGTTGACAGGGAGACAAACGCCTGGCACAGAGAGGCTCTGGGCTGTGTTATTTAGCATATTTAGCTTTCTCAAGCCTCAGAGCCCAGGAGCAGATCTCTGGGGTGGGAGACAAAAGAGACATGGGCTCTCTGATCCCTTCAGACCCCAGGCCTTTTCTCCCCTAAGAAAAGGCAGGTCAGACAAGCAGAGTGAGAAAAAACAGTGTCACTGGGTGTTGTATGTAAGCGATGAATCAAGGGAATCTAACCCCAAAACCAAGAGCTCACTGTATACACTGTCTGTTAGCCAACTTGACACTAAGTTAAATTAAAAATAAATTATTTATAAAAATTAAAGAAGAGTGTCAAATGCAAAGATGGGGTTGGGCAGGGATTAACAGCATTCTGGGCCCGGGCTAGGTGTGCTGTATGTAAAGGATGCTTGCTCCCTAGGTGGCCTAGTTATGCACAGGGACCACTTGGAGGTTTGAGGACACTCTGATCCCCTCATAGACAGACCCCAGAACAGTCCCCCAACAAATCTGTAAACCTGTATGTGTGGGCAGGGGGTAGAGCCGGAGAGTGGGGCGGAGGGGGAGGCTGTGATTAAGACTGACTCGTGACAAGGATGCCCACCTGGGTGTTCTGTGTGGGGATCTGGAGGACCAGGGCCAGTGTGTTGTGGTCAAAGTTCTCATCCAGGGCCAGCAGGGCACCGTGCACACCGCTCTCCTGCAGATTTCCCGCGTAATCCCGGAGCCCAATGGACTGGACCCAATGAACCACCTGGTTGTTGGTCCAGACCAGCACATCTGGAGGGCGGGGCAAGAAAAGGGTTAGGAAGAGACCGTAGGTGTGGCTACACCCCCTCCAGGGACCAAAACAGGCTTCCCTGGACCGAGAGCTCCAGTCAACCCTGCTTTCTGTCTCCTCTCTGTCCTCCCTGGCACCTGGGCTCCTGGAGAACCAGCACCACCTCCCTCCATCCCTGCCAGCCTGTAGGACTCAAGGGTCAGGCCAGCAGGCTCCTGGCTTTCTCCCCAGAGCCCTTGGCTGGGCCGCCCCCTGCCCCCAAGCAGGAACGGTCCTCTTATTTTCCACCTTGGAAGAGAATTCTAAGACTTGTCTCTCTTTCCTGCCCAGTGCCACCCAGGTCACCCAAGTTCTGTCAGCACTTTCCCATGCCAGCCCATGCCAGTCCAAGGGGATTCACTGGTGGTGGCCATTGTCAGGGGGTAGGGTGGGGTTACAGGTGACTGGACAGGGCTTTTTCTTCACCAGATGACAACATCCTTTGTGCATGGACTATGTCTCCCTCATCACACACCTGAGCTCCCCGGAGGTTTGGAGGCTCCCTGAGGTACAGAATGCCCCCTCTCCCCCCACTCACCCAGGGCGGGGGGCAGTGAGGCAGGCTTCTGCTCCCCCAAGGCTGCTCCCATGTCTTTCAGAGGAAGCACGCTGAGCCTGCTAAGCTTACCCTTGATCTCATGCTGGCTTTCCTCTCGCCTTTTCTCCAGCTCCTTTCGGTCATAATTCAGCCTCTTCAGACACATGATGCCATACTGAAGACTGGTTCTGCAGGTACACAGCCCCCCTGAGCCAGAGCCTCAGTGGGGCCACATTCCTGCCACCTCTGTCCTACATCCAGCACTGGCCACAGCATGTCCAGGCCTGCGTCTTCCAGCACAAAAAGCACCCCAATCCACTCACCCTCCTCCTTTTCCCAGGGCTTGCGTGTGATCCAGCCCAAAACTACTTCGCCTCCTCTGCCTACCCCATGTCCTCCCTCTTGGCCAGGATGTTGGCCTGACTGATAGAAAGTCTTTGAATGAAACAACATTCCCCCTCTCACCCCAGGCACTGGAATGACCCTACAGATATCTGACCCATAAAAACTGGATCCTACAGAAAGATCCGCACAGATATTTCTTTGTATTGCCATTTCACTCAGAGTCCTTACAATGACCTACACGTGCTACATAATTTGCCCCTGTACAGTGATACCTCTGTTCTTCCTCAAACACAGCAGGCACACTTAGCCTATGTGCCTCAGGGCCTTTGCACTAGCTGTTCCTTCTGCCTGGAACACTCTTCTCCTAATCTGCTGCATGGCTCACCCCCTGTCTCCTCGAAGTTTCTGCACAAATGTCATCTTCTTAATTCAACGCTCACCTTGTCCACCTGATTTAAAACTGCACCACCACCATCACTACCCCCAGCCCATACCCCCAATCCCCCTTATCCTGGTCTAACCTTGGTCTTTTTTTTTTCTAGACTTTTTATCTATTCACATACTTTATATATAGAATATATATATGGTTCCTTGTCTATCCCTCCCAGTGAGTATGTAAACTCCACGAGGGCAACTCTGTTTTGTTCACTGATATTTCTCAAACCCCTAGAATAGCATCTGGTACTTAGTGAACACCATAAATGCTTAATGAATGAAATGAAATGGTTCACGGAAAGTGTTAAAAGTACTTAAACAGTACCAGGTGCATAGTAAGCATTCAATACATAATAACTAAGCCAGACCAAGAACCATCGAGTCTGTTAGATGGGACCCCCCAGGCCACTGGTCCAAGTTCCTATCTCCTGCAGGTGTCACCTGTGTACCATCCTTCTGAGTAGTATGAACACCTGGGCCTGACATCTCTGATGACAAGGAACTCACTGCCTCCTGAGGCAGCTCATTCCACCGCAGGCAACTTCCATAGTAATGTCCTACCTTAACTTGAACACCACTTGTCATACAGCCTCTCCGGGTTTTGTCATCTATCACATGGAGGAACAGACGTTCCCTCCAAACTCTATTTTGTGGCCACTGCTTTGTGAAATTAAGTTTTGCTGCTGGCTCCCTTCTTCTCTCCCCCCTCAGCTCTACCCAGACAGCCCTGCTGCCTCGAACAATCCCTCACGGCTCACAGACACCAGTTCTAGGAATTCTTTTCTGGCCCAAGGCACCCAGTCATTGCTCCAGCCACTGGTTTAAGCCTGGGTCCGCGGGAGGCGGCAGGAGCACACGCAGCTCCTAACTAGAAAGGCCTTTTGTCTCCTTCCAATCCTGTGGGCTATAATTTTCAGTCCAGTTCCTAGGACTTTCAAAGCTGTTGCATAGAAGAGCAAAACTTTAAAGTCAGATCAACCTGGGTTTAAATGCCAGCTGGGCCACTCCTCAGCCTGGTGGCCCTTGGCACACATGAGATGAGGTCCCCCCTCTCCTGCCGGGCTGCCGTGCACCTTATAGGTGATCACGCGTGGAAGGGCTTAGCCCAGTCCCTGGAACATCCGGGCACTCAGCAATGGTTCCACCATCAGAAGAACATTCCTGATGCTGTGTGTGCTGCTTCTCCTCAGAACAGCCACCTCTCTAGGAAAACCGCTCAACAGAACACTATGCTTTCAGGGAAAAGCGCTGAGTTAGGTGTGAAGAAAAAAGGATATTGGCCCCATTCTGTAACCACCTGGCTGAGGGACCTGGTGACACTCCATTAAAAGGAGAGTTTTGAAATATCTTTTTCTCATCATAGTAATTATGATTTAAAATAATTTTTAAAGACGTAAGAACATGCTTTATGGAATGTTAGGTGGAATAAAAGCAGGTATACACATAGCTGAAGCAAAGGACGTGGATGTGCTTTAGGGTCCCTTAAATACTCGAGATGTGGAGCTGAATCTGGAACGATGAATGCAGGCTGAGGTTCTCCTGGGGCCTGGGCAGAGGGTCGCCAGGCAGACTTCCATAATGCTGGCTGGGGCCGAGCAGACTGATCCTCCAGCGGCCCAGGGACATCCCAGCTGGCAGGGCAGTGGCCCTTCTCTCCGCAGCCCTATCAGTCGTTGACAAGGGGACAGGTGCAGCCAGGCCCGGCAGCCTCCCGGACCCACCAAGATAGAAGATTCTCTTTCAGCCCTGAGAAGGGGTGGGGGCTAGCAAGGGAGATCACAGTAGAAAGTTCCAGCATTGAAGGCTCTGCAGTGTGGTGGCAAGAGGGCCAGACTTGGTGTCAGGAGACTTGCACTCAGCTGTCATCCCAGATGCTGCTTCCTGTGCCTCAGTTTCCTCATCCATAAAATGGGGAGGTTAACTAGATCCCTCATGCATTTAACCTTCCATGGTTTATGAGTCAGAGAGACCAAGGGACATTCAAGGAGCCCCAAGAGAAGCTAGGAAAGCCGCACGCTCCCAGCCCCAACATGTGTCCCATAACCCTCTCATTCACCTTCCAGCTGCATCGCACTCAGAACACATGAGATGGGCTCATACCTCTCCTGCGGGGCGGTGTAGGCATTAATTAAAGGTAAAAGACAAAGAACGGGGCTCAAACAGCGACCTGTGGGATTTGACTTCCTAACAACCCTTGACCCCTGGAACCTCAGCACCCACCTTGCTTCCCACCCCAAGTGCCTACTGGGGTCGAGCACGGAATGCAATGAGTGAAGCGGGCCCTGGAGCCTGCGTCTACCTGTCTCCGAAGGGCCGCCGCCGCCCCCAGCCCCAGCTGGCTGTCCCCAGGCTGGAATGTATCGACACATTTTCCAATTTTTTTTAAGAGGAGCCAGACATCCAGAATCTTGTGTAAAATCTCCTCGTGTTTGAATACTGGCAACTAAACTCATAATCTTTAAAATACCGTGTCAGCCAAACACGACACATCTGTGGGCCAAACGCCGCCCACGGGCGCCAGTTGGAGACCCCTGCCACAGACACTTGTGAACAGAAGACCTTTTGCGCGAGCGGGAGGAGAGAACTGGATGGCGTCCTGGATAAAAGGGCGTGGGCTCAACGCAGAGAAGCTCAGATCTGGGGTGCAGGCAGGACAAGGGCCCAGAAAGACCCTCTCTCTTAGACACCTAAAGTGGACACTGGTTTCAGGGGGTGGCTTCCCAGGGAAAACGGAGAGAAAACGCAGCAAGCCCGGAGAAATGACATTCAGAGCCAGGAGAGGCAATCTCCCAGAAAGTGAAGCTAAGGAAAAATGACTTTCTGTGTCTTAAGGGCTGGAGGTGAGAGGACGGAACCCGCCTTCAAACTGCAGAAGGAGACAAGGACCCGGCTTTCGCAAGGGAGAGGCCTCCTGGCGCCCAGACAGGTCACGTGGAGGCACCTATACTCCCGGAGACTGGCCCTCGGGGCTGGGGGGAGACCCGTGCCGGGCTCTAGCCTTGCTCACCGGTGGAAACTGTCCACCATCTTCAGATGGACGCGCAGGTCCTTCTTGGTGAGGTGGTCCAGCATGCGAGCATCCACCAGGCACTCCATGAAGTAGCTGCGGTACTGGGGTAGCCCCAGGCTGGGCAGCCATTCGTTCCCGATCCACTCGTGGTTCATGTCCCCGTAGGCCAGGGTCTGGGGAAACA
Organism: Proteles cristata cristata; assembly: GCA_017311185.1. Taxonomy (NCBI): domain Eukaryota; kingdom Metazoa; phylum Chordata; class Mammalia; order Carnivora; family Hyaenidae; genus Proteles; species Proteles cristata. The sequence goes on from JAESUZ010004369.1 coordinate 585,755, forward strand.
AGGCAGAGGAGCTGTAGGCGAGGAAGGCAGTGCCAGCGAACCGCGGCTGGCATATCTACTTGAGAGAAACATCACTCCATCCTCCACGGCAGGTTATTTTCACTAAGAAGCTGGGAGTGGTAGGAGGTGGGGATTTTAAATGGAACTTTTTAAGATCTCAGAATGATATGGTTCCACTCATGGATCAATTATCTACACTAATGAACAGAAGCAACTATCCAGGCGGCAGATAATATGAAGTCCTTCCTGTCGACTCAGGAATGCATTTGTGGTATTGTGTGGCAGACCTGCCTTCCTGGTTCTCAGCCCACTGCACCCAGGGGACAGGCCAAGTTACAGAGGACCCGCAGAACAGCAAAAAAAAAAAAAAAGCTAGTCTCACTTGGGAAACTGGCTCACCCATCCACAGAAGAGTTACATATTGACTAACGACGCCAAAAGCTACAGGCTGATGGATACCATCTGAACAGCAAGCACTCCGTTCTCTGAGGTCTGGTGTCCACTCCAGGAATTCCCCAGGGCCCCTTGTCTGCTGCTTTCTCAAGCACCCTACATGGCCCGGTGACCCTCCCCACCTGCTCTGTCTGGCTGTCACCTCCCACTGATAGCAGGGACTTCCCTGGCCACCTATCCTTAGAAAGACCATATGAACACAACCCTCCGTCACTCTGCTTCCTTACCCTACTTGATGTTTTTAGGTTGAAAAACTTATTTTATCTTTTAAAATGAAAACGTTAGACACATAAAAATCAACATAGCATATGTTTGCTGTTAAACAGAAATGAATGAAGTTAACGTTGATGGACACCAGCCCCGTTACCACATGGTTGCGTCCACCTTATACTGTCCTTCCCCGTCCGGCCCCCTGCTGCCCCTCTAGAGGTAATTGCTGTGCTGCGTGATCTATCACGCCCTTGCTTGAAAACAAATTTTTACAGTCTTAACAATCACCAATGCGTATTTCTCTAAGAAACATATTAAGTTTGCTTGTTTTTGAGTTTTAGTATAAAATTCTATGAATCTTTTGGGACTTGGATGTTTCACTTGATATTATATTTCTAAAATTCATCCATCTCCTCTGCTGACTATTTTACTCTGTGAATATATGCTACAATCTGCCCAGGCCCCAGTTGATGGCTTTCCCTGTGCTGCTTGACGGCACGGAGATCCGTGTGACAGACTGTTCACTGATGGGTTTATGTGCTCACGGCCCATCTCTCCTCTAGAATCTAAGTTCTGTGGCACTTAGTTTGTCCACTTCTATATCCACAGAGCCTAGAAAGGCCTGATCCATAGCACTGCTCAATAAAATATTTGCCCACTGAGCGAATGAGTAAAAGGTCTTTGCCCAGATCACCGCAGTGCCCCCTGAGAGGGATGGGGCGAGGAAGAGGGTTTGTACCAATCTCAGTCTCCGGGTTCCTAGGAAGAGAGGGGAAGAGGCAGGCATGCTGGGAGCACACCCTCCAAGGCTCCATACCTGCCATCCTGAGAAACCAGAAGCTACGGGGCAATGAGGAGGGAGGGTGCTTTAGCAGGATGAGAAACCTGTCCAGGGCTTTTCATGAGAAGAGGGACAAAAATAGACTGGGACTCAGGGAGTCCTATAGGACAGAGAGCCTGTTGGGAAAATACTGTCCTGAACTCCTGGGTGGTGGTTCCGGACAGGGAAGGGGGTCTTACCTGAGCCCAGCTGCCCTCCTCACTGTCCTAGCAGGAACCAGTGCAGCATGTCAGGGGAAACAGGCAAAGTCAAGGAACCCGGAAGCATCTACCCTGAGCCCCGTTGAGAAGAGGGAGCAGACACACCAGTGGCTGGGAGGGTGACTAGGAGAGCTTGTTGGGATGGTCAGGTGAGAATATAAAGGCTGGTGCATGTGCCCATGTTTGTAGTGAGGGGGGAGCAAATGTGTGTGTGGCAAAAACAGGCTCCCATACCTCCCTGGCTTGGCTCACAGCCCCACAAGGGGCCAGGCACTCCCACTCCCCATTCCTCCACCGAGGATCAGCACAAGGCAAGGACTCTGTGGCCCACAGCAGGGCACAGCACTCCCAAGGCCAGCTCTTCCCCAGTGGCCTTGGAGACCCCCCGGGATGAATCCCCCAACACACAGAAGCTGTTCTCATTCCTACCTCTTTCTCCCCAACCCACCACCCTGAGAACAGAACCCAACGTACATCAAGGATACCAATCTCACGATAGATCGGCTGCAACCCCCTCTGACTTCCCAAACCTTCCCCTTCATCCTCGTGGGGATCATCAGCCCTAAGCCCGGGCCCAGGGCCAGACTCACTGTTTTGGTGGGTGTTGCCAGAGTTTCCATCTCTTCATGGGTGACCCACACATTTCCAGAAGACTGTAGGCAGAGAGGAAACCTAGCTAGCGGGTCCTGCGTGTGGGTCCCCAAGATCCCCTTGAGGCTGGGAATCCCAAAGGCAAGGACAAACATCCCTTCCCCGGAGTCCTCCCATAGGCCCAGCCCCGAGCTCTGTGTACTGTGTGGCTCAGAGCAACCCCTGTATGACTGTATCCACACTCGACACAGTGCCTGGAACCAAGAAATGCTCAACAGACTTTTCCTGAAGGGATATGAATGAGTGGTACAGATCTGGAACACCAGCTGATCCCAATCCAAGAGACAGGTAGTAATAGAAGATTGTACCCTGCGGGTTCATGGAGTAGACTGTGTTCCTGTGGAGAGCTCGGAACACCAGGACAGAATGCACAAATGCCCTATCCCCTCTGCCTCCCTGAATCCAACAACATGAACCCCAGAAGCCCTGTCTTGGAAACTGCCCAGAGATGTGTGGTTGTTGACTAAGTAGGGCAGAGAACCAGGCTTCTGGGATTTTTCTGGAATGAACGTCAGCCCCTCCTGGAGATCAAGTGGAGCCCTCTGAGGGGACTGGAAGTAAAGGGCAGGAATCAAGCTACTATTTTCCCAAAGACCAATGGGAAACTTTGCAAATACCATTCCAGGGCTTCTGAAAACCTCCCAGGTGAGGGAGAGGCCACTCACCGTCCTGGAGGTAGGCGGGGCAGAGGGGCTGGTCAACGACACCATCTCCTGGATGGCCAGCCGGAGCTTGAGCCGGTGCAGGGCATTGCTGATGCCAATCTCGCGTTGGATCTCTGTGTCTGACAGGGCCGACATGATGGCCCCGCTCTTGACGTTGGCCCGGCAGGCTGCCACGTACCAGGCGGGCATCCCCACCCAGAGCTGCAGATACGGGCAGAGGGGGTAAATTCAGCTCCTTCCCCCAAGATCTGGGCCCCACTGCCAAGAGCTTGACAAAGGGGCTTGACAAGGGGGTAGGGCCAGACCTCCTCCACGGACTCAAACTAGCAAACACAGAGCAAGAGAACTTAGAAATGTGGAGCTGACAATCACCAAATGCCTCTCTTTCCCATTTTACAGATGGAAAATCTGAGGCCTGAGAATAGGAGGAGATGTTCCCAACATCATATGGGTGCTTAGCTCCTGGGGACAGCCTATGGGAAGAGTCAAATTGCCCGTGGAAGCCTGTGGCTCGGTGACGCTCAGTTCCCCTTGTCCAACCCAAGCTGCCTGCAAGACATCATCGGTAAATGGCATCAGTTCTGCCCCCCAAAGTAACTGGTAGGTGCACCTGCTGGGGAAGGGCATGAGGCTAAATGCCAGGTGTGGCACATGTGCACGGGGCAGGGGAGAAACAGGCTGGGGAAGTTCAAGGGACACCACCCCTCTACCTACAGAGGAATCTTTGTCCCACCCTTACCACCGGGCCTCTGAGTAAGGCACCCTTTGCCCAGACTTACCTCCAGCCAGGAGACCACAGTAGGGCCGTCCCACTGGGCAAAGGGCGTGCCTTTCCTGCGAGCATCTTCAAGCAGCTGGTGTCTTGGAGAGAGAGGAACAAAAGACTCACAAGTGTCTCCTTGGCTCTCAACCATGCTCGCTGCTGAGACCGTGGCCGTGCTGAGTGCGACTCCCACAACGGTACTCCCCCACACTGGGTCACCACCCCTGCTCCATGCCTGAAGCAGTATGACACCAAGACATGGGGCAGGAAGTCCCCTTCATCCCCACATGGCAAGGGGAGGCTCTTACTTTGCACATGGCCTGACCCATAGGCATTGTCGTCTGCTCTGCCAGGGACCCACAGGGCCAGGGTCACTCTCCCACGGCCCCCCAGCCTCCTTCTCCCAGCGGGTTGTCCTAAGAATCACTGCCCAGCCCCCGATGTGCCCATGTAGATCAGGCCAGCTCAGTTCAGAAAGGGCCTTGCTAGGCTCTGGCTGTCTGAGCTCAGTCCCGTGACAGGCCAAGTGGGTGAGGGGCTGGATGCCACCCCGGCAGAGCCTGGCCTGTGGCTCTTACTTCTTCTTCAGCCGCCGGTCCTTCTCTGCCTGGGTCCCCAGCTTGGCAGGCACCATGGGCTCCTGCAGACCAAGCTCGGAGTCTGTCAGCATAACTGGAAGGGAAGAGGTATCATGTTGGCCAGGCCCTCTCCTTCTCCTCCCATGCCCTCGGCCAGGATTGGGGAGCAGACCAGCAGCTGTATAGCAACCTCAGTGTATAGCAACCCCAGAGGCCTCATGGGACCATCCACTATTCCAGGAGCTTCCGCTTAATGTCCCTACATCCAGGCAGCCCCACAATGGCATCAAATGGGTCAACCAGCCCAGAGAGTCTGCCCTGGGAGTCCCAGCCCTGGAGGCGTTTTCCAGCCCAGCGGACCCAAGCTGTCACACCCTTACAGCAGCGAAAACCTAGACAGAATGTATCCCTCCTTCAAACGGGGGTGCGAAGGAAACCCAGAGAGCCACACGAGTGGGCTACGGGCTCAGAGAATTAGCCTGATCCAGTTGGGGTGGGGAAATGGGCACACTAAGAGATGTGCTTCCCAGCCTCTGTCTCAGGGGGCACACTTGCACAAACCACAAAAGGGAACATTCCCAGCTCTGTCTTCTTCTATAAGGATCTCCTGAACAGACCCACAGAGCTCATGGCAGGGGCAACATCTTAGAATTCATTAAGTTCTGGTCACTCTATGCAGCACGGACAGCAGTGGGTGTGGATAATCCTGAAAACAAGGTGACATGCTATCTTAGGTGCCACTGTGCTGCGGGGAGTGTAGAAAACCATGAGACTTCGCACAGAATGCCCCTTCCACAGATCAGACCTTCTCGACTCCCTCCCAGCCCCATCTGCGGCCAGCTCCCCTACTCCCTGCACCCCTGTGCGCTGGGGGCGGGGCGCTCCACCTCATTCCCCTCCCAGGGGAAAGGTGTCTGCCTTTCCTCCTCCCCCTCACCCAGCTAGCTACTGTCTGATTCATACACTGTTCTGATTCACACCTTCCCTGAGGTGCAAGAAGGTCTAATTATGCCTCTGGGTTCAAAGGCTCCTTTCTTCTAGTTGATCAGGTCTCCCTGCCTGTAATTGTCAATGCTCCCACGGCCTTGGGGGAACTTCTCAAGGCCCTTATGAGCTGGCACCAGCCTGGGGTCCAAAGCCATCTATATCCTCCACGCCTCCCACCCTTTTCTTCCCCACTTTGACAAGACTCCATTGCAAACAAAGCACTTGCACCCAGAAGCTGCCTTTCTCAGAACCCCAGTTCCCTCACATACAACTCTTAGCTTGGCTCATTCCTACTCAGCCTTCAAGCATCAGCCCAGCTGTCACCTAGCAGAGGAAGCCACTGCTGGCATCCCTACCACTCCACGGCTGAGTTCTGAGTTCCAGAAGCACCCTAAACATATCGCTATCATTACATTGTAATCACTATCATTACATTGTAGCATAATAATAGCTCCTTGAAGGAATGGTCTACTATTCCAACACCCAACACTAAACCTTGTATTCAGCAGTTACTCAATAAATGCTGAAAGAAATGACTGAACAGATGAGGAAAAGCAGGAGGAAGGGGAATAAGGAAAGGAAAACAGCTGACATTTATCATGTACCTATCACGTGCCAAGCACGTACAAGAACTTTGTATTAGCACAGAGGTGGTAACGCTCTTTCCCAAGCATTTACACGAATATAATATCTATAAGGCCAGAATTAGGCATTATGATATGTTGCGTCCTGCAGGTCAGATATACTAGAAATAAGTTCTAATCAAGAACTGACGCTCCTTGGGGCGCCTGGGTGGCTTAGTCGGTTGAGCGTCTGACTTTCGCTTGGGTCATGATCTCGCGGTTCGTGGGTTCGAGCCCCGCGTCGGGCTCTGTGCTGACTGCCAGCTCAGAGCCTGAGCCTGTTTCAGTCTGTGACTCCCTCTCTCTCTGACCCTTCCCTGCTCACGCTGTCTCTCTCTCTCTCCTAGAAATAAATAAAACATTAAAAAAAAAAAAAAAAAAAAAGAACTGACGCTCCTAAAGAGAGAACCAAGAAATTCCTCCCAAAAGCCCTGAGAACGCCAGAAAACCTCCAAACTGGAAGAAACCTCAGAGGGCAAATCTCTCGCTCCAGAAAGGAATCCCTTCCAAGTCACTCCAAGTAAATACACCCCCTTCCCCCACTGCAGCCTGGACTTTCTAGTGGCGGGTGCCAGCCCCTCCTGAGGCAGCCCAGGGCTCTCACGGAAAACAGCTGCCCTCCGGAGCTGAAATCTGCCTGGCTGTGCCTTCCACCCACTGGCCCCTGGGAGGCAGGGGGAAAAGGCTGGGTCCGAGCACACCCTCCTGCTCTGGCCCCTCCCTTTGCACCCATTCGCTAGGAAGCGGACAGAGACCATGGCCCGTGGCTCCATCTCGGCTCAGCTGGATCAGCCGGCCCTTCTCCTTCTTCCCGAACAGGCGGCCGATGGACGACTTGATGCCCTTGCGCTTGGCACCCTTGTGCAAGGAGTCCTGGCTGCTGTTGCTGCTGCTGGGGTTGCTGCCCTGATCCTCCAAAGCACTACAGGATGACAGCCAGGAGCGGGTGGAAGGAAAAGAGATGTACTTTAATTATAACAGGAATCAGGAAAGTTAGACCTCAGGAAGAGCTTAACAGGAATTGGCGGGGGGGGGGGGGTATGATCAGAGCAGGTGACCAAAGGAGATGTGGGAATGTCCTTCCATGATGGAGTTTCAAAGAGAAGGGGGATGTTCTCTTGAAACAGAGATGACATGACCCTGGCAGCAGAGAGACTCAAGGTGGGGCCAGGGCCACTTACCTTTTGCCTTCTTCCTGGCTCAGGGCTGGGTGGCCAAGCTTCTCCAGCCGCAGCGTCCTGGGTGAGGAAGGAGGAGAAGTCTCACATTTTATGGTGGCTTTATCCTCCCGGCTCTCTTCCCGAGACACTGGCGACTGAACAGACAGTGAAGCCGTCAGGGGATAGAGGGCGAGAGCTGGGGCCTGCCTACCCAGCCCGGACGGAGGCAGAGGAGCTTGGAGAAACCCTGGGGCCTCTCTGAGCCCAGACTCAGACTCAAGGGCCCAGGGGAGAGAGGCCAAAAGGGAAGGGCCTGGGTGAATTAACCCGTTAGTACCTGGGTCCTCAGGCAGCACTCACCAGCAGCTTCCTCCTATGCTTTCTTAAGTCACTGGGCTGGAAGAGAGAGTGAAGGGTGAGCTCAGAATCACCCTCTGAATGCCTGTAAGCTAACCCCAAGGGGAGTCTCATGGTCTTAGGATGAGAGATAGGATTCAGTGCCTCACTCAGGCCTGGAGAGAATGCGACAGCAGAAAAAAGCTGGCCTGATAAAGTCAAGGCTACCTCTGGCAGAAAGGGAGAGGTATGGGCTGGGGGCGCGTTTCTTACACATTCTGTGCTTATCCAAGAGACAGGGTTCAGGAAGATAGGACAGGCCCTTTGCAAACCCAGAAGGACATGTTGGTGGCCTGACATGCCGGGGTCTGCACACATCATGGGAAGAAGCCCCAACAGAGAGGGAGGGAGCCCTCCCAGGCCTTAGCAGCTCCCCTCAGCCAGCCCCCAACGCACAGCCCAGCAATGACCGCGTGCTGCTCGTCAACTGCCCCGAGGGTCTCACCAGGGTCATGACCCCCATCCGGTCCAGGTCCTGGGCTGCACTGCGGGAGGTGAGCTTAGGTGTGGAGCGTCCACTGAGCGGAGGGGACGCGCTGGCCAGGGACAAGGCGGTCAGAGAGGTGGGGATGGAACCACGTTTGCGCAGCTGGGTCAGGTTTAAGGCCTCCATACTGCCGCTGGTCACACGGGTCTCAATCTCCTCAGCACGGAGCTCCGTGGACTCCTTCTCTTCCTGGATCATCCTGGGGAAACCAGACCTTGATTCGTGGCCCCTGCAGGGCCCAGAGGAGGCAGGTGCCAGCAGCGTCTGTGCTCACCACCCCGTGACCCCAGGCAGAAGGCAGTGCCTGGGACAGGGGAGCCACACTGTCTCTGGCATTGCCGGGACATGCCAGGCCTCGTCAACACAACCGGCGCTGCCCACGGCAGCTCAGAAACATTGCTCTGTCTCTTTCTCTCTCTCTCTCTCATCAGCTGGCCTCATGTAACAAAACTCCCCAGTTTAACAAAACAAGTTGCGGGGGAAGGAGGTGTTTAGTCAGTGGGATACAAGCCATACTGAGAGGCAGAATTCTTGACCTACCACTAACTACGCGGGCAACCCTGAGTCAGGCTCTCTGGCCTCAGTTTCCCCATTTACCCAACATCAGGAGGGGCCGGGCCAGCAGTTTCCAAACCCAGGTCCTTAAACTGACAATGACCTCGATGAAGTCATTTTCCCTGTTCTACAGAAAAATGAGAAAACTGCTGACACTGGGGTGGAGGGGAAGGGGGAGCACTCAGAGAGGAGCGCAAGTGCACCCTCATGAGCATGCGCCTGCGCTTGTAACAATGCCTACTGTCCTCCAGAAGCCGGGCTCATCTTTGTCCTGACAGTATGTCTTCCAACACTAGGGAATGTTAAAATGCCCTTTCTTTTGTACAATGGTTGTGATAGGAACCATTCCTATTTCCCTTTGCAGAATAAAGGTTGGCGGCCCTACGTTATCACCCTCCGGTGTGTGTGTGTGCATGCATGTGTGAGTGATGTGACCTTTTTAATTGGTCTGTGAAACCCAAAAGTGTGGGAGCCACTGAACCAGATGCCCCTTACAGCCCTGTAGAGCTCTGATGGAGCCCAGCTCAGACTTTCCCTTGCCGTTGGTCATAAACATTACTAACCCCTTACAAAGGCAGGGTGGAGTACAGGGCCTAATGACTTTCCCATCACTGGTGTCTGCTTGCTGCCTCATGAAGGACGGAAGGCATGCTACAGTGCACCGAGCATAGACCTGACTCTGAATCCTCGCTCTGCCACTTACTGTGTGGCTTTGGGCAAATCACTCAACCTGTCTGGTTTGAGTGATTCCCTTGTCTGTAACATGGCAATCATGCTGCCTCCCTGAGAGACTAGTAAGACTGACAAGCGCATTTATACAGAGCTCTCACCCTGAGATGACCTCGGTAAGTGGGGACTGGGAGTTTAGCGATTACATTTAGCCACAGGAGCTGCAGGAACACAGCCTCCTGAGCCCTAGGAAGGGAAATGAAGTCTGAGAAGTCGATCTGAGGTCCCAAGCCTCTCCGTCCAGTAGTGGGCCTGAGACCTCACACAGAGTCCCTAGACTGAGGACTCAAGGTGCAGCTGTTGGAGACCAGCAAATACATGCGAATTTTTCCTGCAGTGCCCAAGCCCAAAGGGGCCCCTGTCCTTCAGGGTTACCTCCCAGACCCTCCGCCCTGCCCTCACCTGATCTCCTCGTTGATGGCATCCAGCTGCTCCTGCAGCATCATGGCCAGGGTCTGGGCGTCCGAGTGGCCGCTGGGGGAGACAACATCCACAGAGCCCACCAGAGCCCCTGGCTCGTCCTCATCCACGTCGGAGATCTCAGGGTCACTGTCAAAGGCAGGGGTGGCTGTGGGGGCCAGTACCCCAGGCAGTGGAGAGGGCTCCCAGCCCTTAGCAAAGGAGGGGAGAAGAGTAGTAAGAAGACACACCAGACGGGCTGAGGAGCAGGACCCTCCCCACCTGTAGCAGCAGCACCAGCAGCTCCTGGGGATTCGTTAGAAGTGCAAACTCTCAGGCCCCTGCCCCAGACCTTAATGATTCAGAGTCTGCATTTTTAACCAGATTCACAGGTGATTTATGTGCATGATAAAGCCTAAGAAATAATACTCCACTTCAAGGAGTCAGGTGGCAGAGTGGTTAGGAGCAGATTCCAGAGAGAGGCTCCCTTGCTTTGAAACCTGAATATCTGCTGTGCAACTGTGGTAAAGCTGTGTAACGTCTCTGTGCCTCAGTTTCTTCCTCTGTAAAATGGGGATAGTAATAGTACCTACTCTGCAGGTAATTATGAGAACTGAATGAGGAAATGCACGTGAACACTTAGCACGGTGTCTGGTACAAAGTACGCAATATATGTTCAAGACTAACCAGATCCAGGGGCAAAGAGAAACCAAGCAGTCTTGACTGCCTTGTGTCTCCCAGAGTTTCAGCACATTGCAGGGCCCTGTGGTCAACCCTGAGAGGCGGTGGCTTCTCAGAAGTCACCCTGCAAACCTCTTCAGTGGACAAAGGCCCAGAAGAAAAAAGAGCACAGAACTGAATGAGCCAGAAAAGCAGGGGAAGAAAAGGAAAGGGACCAGGCACAGAGAGGTGCCCTAACCCCATCCTCTGGGACCCAAACCCTCAAGTTCTCCTTAGGGCTCCTTACTAGCTCCTGGGCACCTGCTGTGTTCTTAAAAACAGAAAGAGCAAAGGGTGAGGGGAGAGAGAAAGAGATGCCTTCATTTAAGACTGCGCTGCCATCAGACTAGGGCTTTTCTAAGGGCAGAGATGAACCTTCCCCCATCAGGCCAGGAGTTCCTTCCTTCCCTACATGTATGCTGTAGTGCCTTAGCGCATGTAGAGAGTCCAGTCTCAAGACAAAGCACACTTAATCATTATGGGGCTAAGACAGATTCACACTCCCCCCACCCCAAAGAAGAGATGAAGTCGGTCCTCTTCTGCCCCCATCTTTCCGGTTCCTTCCTCCCGCCCCAGGCCCCCCGGGGCAGTCTCAACATGAACTCGAAGCTGCTTCTCACAAAACTACAGGTGCCATCTCCACGGCCAGCTAACCTGCCGTCCCTCCCTCAACTCCCCCATAAACCACAGCTTTCGTTCCAGAAAGCTTGTCAATTCCATCCCACCCCTGCATCTCCCACCCTGGCCACCAGAAACACACGCCTGCACACCCAGGCACACGTGCACACGCTTCAGTGGGGCCTCGGGGACTGGCTGGCCGCCCGCCAGCCCCTACCGCTTGCCCACCAGGAGGCCAAAGCGAGGGGGCACAGCTGTTGCAGCTGACAATGGCCCCAAACCCCGCTGCAGCTGTTATCCACACGGGGGACAGGAGGGGGAGGATTTGCACCACACGCCAGCCGTCTGTGAAACTGGAGCCAGGCACGCGGCCGAACTGACCCCAAACTCCCTGGGGAGACCCCCCCACACACACACACACACACTCACCACTCCACCCCTCACCTTAGCAGACTCCTCCCGCAGTGCCGAGTAGCGGCGGTGCAGACCTGAGGGCGCGTGGGTGGCTGTGCTCAGGGAGAACCGCACGTCTGCTGCGCTGCCCATATGCGACCTTGAGTGTTCAGGAGGAGAGAAGGCCAGCCCTGAGGACTGAGAGCCCCAGCTCACACCCACCAGGCCCAAAGAGTTAAGGGATCTTCAGTTTGGTGAAATCTTAGCAGGCATAGAGCCATTGTAAATGGGTTAAGGGCTGCCATGTAAATTAGAGATTCAATTTATTCTCTGGTGCCCCAGGGATCAGAATGATCCAGGGGAGAAAGTTCTAGGGAGGCAGCTTTCCATTTAACATAAGAAGCACCTTGGGGGCTCCTGGGGGGCTCAGTCAGTTAAGCTTACGACATAGGCTCAGGTCACGATCTCATGGTTTTTGAGTTCGAGCCCCGCATCAGGCTGTGTGCTGACAGCTCAAAGCCCAGAGCCTGCTTCGGATTCTGTGTCTCCCCCTCTCTCTGCCCTTCTCCTGCTTGTGCTTTGTCTCTCTCTCTCTCTCTCTCTCTCTCTCTCAAAAATAAATGAACATTCAAAAAAAAGTTTTAAAGAAAACATAAAAAAGACCTTATAATAGTAAAATTTGGCTTGTGACGCATCTGGTGGCTTTAAAAAAGTTGTCTGTCTCTCAAAAATTAACAAATATTTTTAAAAAAAAATTTTTTTAAGGTGGAGGGGCAGCTGGGTGGCTCAGTCGGTTAAGCGTCTGACTTCAGATCAGGTCATGATCTCACAGTTTGTGAGTTCAAGCCCTGCACTGGGCTCTCTGCTGTCAATGCAGAGCCCTCTTGGGATCCTCTGTCTCCCCTCTCTCTCTGCCCCTCCCCCACTCATTCACATGCAGGTGTGTGCTCTCTCTCTCTCAAAAATAAACAAACATTAAACAAAAATTTAAAACGCTGAGCTCTCCATCAATGAGTTATTCAAGCAGTGGCTCTCGGGCCACCTGACAGGAATGGTGTGGGAGAGCTCCCAGCACTGAGAGACTGTGGAAGGAAGGGTATCTAAAAGTCCTTTTAATCCTGAGGGTCTTTGTTGCTCTGTTTTCTCCTAAGCAACATTTCTTGGGTTTCCCCATAATCTGGAATGAGCCCCTAGCCAAAATTCAATCCAGGCATACTCCCTATCCCCAGGAAGCTTCAGGATGCCCTGACACCATATCAGAGACATGAGCTAGAGATACCCCAAAGGTCTATTTCAACTCTGAGATTTCAGAATCCCAGTTTTGATGCTCTGGAATATCTGGAAGCCTTCCCTAGTGACACTTCTTCCCTATGCCTTCCCAATTTGGAAGCCTTGAGGGGGCCCAGGGCAAAGGTATGGGGCAAGCCTACAGTGGATTGCACAAGACAGCTGCAGGGAAAAGGGAGTTGCTGATTATCCCCTTCTCCTCCCCTGCAACTCAGTCCCAATTCCATGATGGGTCCAGTATTTCTGTGGTCAAAGCCAAGAATTCCCAACCATTAAGGAAAGCAAGCAGTGGTAATGGCTTGGTATACTCGAAGTCTTATCTTATTTATGGGGGGGTGGTGGTAGGGGGTCTCTTCTGAGAAACCTATGGGAAGGAAGAAGTCAGAGGAATCCCAAGTACTATTTCTTATCTCCACTCCCTGCTCCTCTCCATACTCCTATACAACAATTTCTGATGAACTTGAAGACGGAACTTACATCTCTACTATTCCAGACAGCCACAGGCTTCCCTTCTTCAAGTTCAACGTTCCGTTCCCTAATCCAAGCCCTACTCCTCCACACATACATACGCACGTACATTTCCTTCCAGGAAGCTGATCCCTATTCCCCTGATACAGCAACAGCACAACTGAAGGGAACCTCAGAGACTCTCTTCTGTGCCACTTTGGTTTGGAAAGAAAACAGCCAGGAGCCATGAACCCTGAGTGGCATCAACCTACTAATATCTTCAGTCTTCACCCTGCCTCTCTGGGCAGAGAAGTAGGGGCAGGATTGAGGTCTGAGTTCAATGTCATCGACTTCACAAAATGTGGGGGGAAATCCAGTAGTTCTCTAAAACATGGACCTAATTCAAATATTACGTGGAAAGCTCCACTCACCATCTCTTAAAATGTTTTCAGAAAAAGGGATGTCACCAACCGTGGACATGGCATGTCAACTTCCAACAGTAAGGAGTCCTTGATGCCTCATTTCAGTCTCACGCTGCCCTTCCGCCCCCTGCCTGCTACCTGAACCTAGGTGGTCCTTAACTCTCAAACAACAATCCTCCAGAGCCCTAAAGATGGTGTCTCAAAAGAACTAGAATGAACCAGACACTTTCCATGAGCAAGTCCTGTGGGACATGGGCAAGCATGTAACTCAGCAGACCCTGTGCAAGGGCATGCCTTCTGTCGAGGAAAGCAGGGCCTGTGTCCCATGGCACTGGGGAAGGAGCATCCTGTCTTTCCTTGCCTCTCAGCATCCCTCAGCTCAGAGGACAGGTGCTCCTTCTAAGCTGCCCAAGAGAGCTAGGTGACTTTGACCAAGTTCTCAGAGCCTCAGTGTCCCACCCTGGATAGGAGGAGGACCCTGAGGTCCTGGGCGGTCTTTTGGTGGGAGGAAGTCTCCTCCCTCAGGGTCCATCCAGGACCCCATCCCAGCTCGCCCAGCCTCCCGTGCTCCAGTACCTGGGGTGGATGCCATCCACAAACGGCCCCCCTCGACCCTTCAGCTGGTCCACCTCTTGGCGCAGCTTCTCAATCTCTTCAGACAGGCGGCCCTGTGCCAGGCAGACCCAGGGTGGGGGTGGGACCAGGGAGGGGCGGAGAGGGGAGAGAGGGACAGAGAGGACAGCAGAGTTGGGGAGAAGCAGAAGAATGTACTGCAAAGTTCAAAGCCAGGGGCTCCCGGCCAGGCCCACAGATGACACCAAGAGAAGAGGTCCAACTGGAAAGGGAGCAGACGGATCGGCAGTGGGCAGGCAGAGGGGCGGGGCCAGGAGAGGGTCTATCTTGGTAAGGCTTCTATCCCAACAGGCCTGCTGAGCCCTCACCACCACACAAATGAATGGCAATGGAGGCTGGGCAGCAGAGGGGCGCCCGGTGCCCACCCAGACCTCACAGACATTGCTGAGGCAGGGACAGTGCCTAATCCTCCCAGAATCACCGGATTCCTGCCTTACCAGGTTAGAGGGCCCCATCGAATCTTTCTCTGGGCCCTGCCTCTCTGCTGCCCACCCTATGCCCTATGCTTATGGCCTTCATTTCTTCTTTACATGTGGGTGGTGATGCATCCACTGTGATGGGCTCTAGCGAGGAACAGTGAAATAACGTCTGTGCACGGACTGGCATGGTGCTGGGTGTCAGAGCAGCTGCATAAAACACAGGCATGTTCCTTCCTCACCGCAAGCCCAGCCCACCCTGGCTGGCGCGGCTGGCCAGCAGCTGGGTACCTTGTGATGGTGCTGCTCCTCGATCTGCCGCTGGGAGCTCTCCAGCTCCTGGATCAACGTATTCTAGGGGAGGACAGCTGTGAGCTAGGACTCCGCCTCGCACCTTCCCCTCCCTGCCCCACCTCTCCAGGCCAGCCCTCCCCTTGTCACCCTTCCTGCTCCTCCTTTCTCCAGCCTCCCTGGGGTCAGTCCACCAGTGTCTGCGGTCCGGACACGCTCTGCCCCTAACAGGGTCACATCCCGACTCCTCCCTCGGGGCCTGCCCGGCTCCATCCGCACCCTTCCCTCGCCCCGTCCCCCCAGGCCGGGGACCCACCGCACCTTCTCCTCCAGGGCTGCCATTCGCTCCTTGAGGTGCAGCTGCAGGCGCTCATTGGACTCACTAAGCAGCCGGTCCACGGTGTCTGACAGCCGCTTGTTGTGGTCCTCATTCATCTTCTCCCGCTGACGCACCTGCACAGCCAGCACACCTGGTACCAGGTCCCCCCAGGGCCTTTCCGGGGGGAGGGGAGCATCCATCCCTGCCCAGTTCCAGCCCACTCACCCGACCACCTCCTTCTGCCCCTCTAGGGCTCTGTCCCTGGCCAGGCCCCTCCCAGCTCCCACTCTTCCTCAGGCCTGTCCACACACCATCCTGGGAGGCTGCCCTGGGGACAAGGAGGGGGACCGAGAGCCCCAGCCCAGTGCCCTCACCCTTGCCAGCTCCTGGTTCTTCTCCTCCAGCTGCCCCTCCAGCTGCCGCAGGTGTTCCTCAATGTTGCCATGCCTTTCTTCAGCCTGGAAGTAGGGATGGGTCAGTGCGGCCATAGATCACCTGCGCTCCTGCTCAGGCCCCCATATCCCACATACCCCGGTCCCAGGCTACTCTGGGGTGATCAGGGCCTCAGTACCAACAAGGCCTAGCCCTCAACCTTTCACCTTGCAGCAGAACTGCCATCACCACTGCCCTTCTCCCCAAGCACTCTCTACCCCATGCCAGATGTTTCCCCTACCCCTTTCTTCCTGCTCAGGGCCTGCCTTAAAACATCCCAGGGGCACCTGGGTGGCTCAGTCGGTTAAGCATCCGACTCTTGGTTTCGGCTCAGGTCACGATTTCATGGTTTGGGCCTTACATCAGGCTCTGAACTGACAGTATGCAGAGCCTGCTTGGGATTCTCTCTCTCTTCCTCTCTCTCTGCCCCTCCCACATTCGTTCATTCTCTCTCTCTCTCAAAACAAATAAATAAACTTAAAAATCCCAGAGCTAGCAGCCCAATGGACTGTAACTTCTCTTCATGCTTCCAGAAAAAACTCCACCTGAAAACATGAGCTACCATGAATCTCAGAATGCCTCCAAGAAGATGGACCTGCACTTAAAAGAGTATGGATGCAAACCAGACTGCCCGGGTTCAAATCCCGGCTTCCTGTCTTCCCTGCTCCGTGACCTCAGATAAGTTATTGAACCTCTATGTGCCTTAGTTTCCTCAACTGTAAAACATGGATAACGATAGCACCTATACCCATTGGACCACTGCATCCTTACAGGAGATAATCCATGGCGAACACTTAGGACACAATAAACACTCAGTAAATGTTTGCCACGGTGATCATCTTTGTGACTAAACCAGCCAAAGTAGAGTGGTCTCCCTTCCACTCGTTTGTCTCCAGAGATGGAGACCTCGCTGTCTCTGCTGACGAGATATTCCAGACTGTCATACATCTTACAGTCGGGAAATCCTTCCTTACAGCCCTACTACTGAATCATCTGAACATATTCGTCAGTTCAGTGCATCCCTTCCTGGCAGTTGTGGGAGATGCTACAGCTGACAGCTCAGCATCCCAAACATGACATCCTCTGCTGCTCTTTAAACCCAGCACTTCATCTCTAGGAGCAGGAAAGACCCCAGACACCACCAAGTCCAACCCCATCATCATAGAGATGATGGCCTCATTGAAGAGATAAGGACACTAACACCTGATTAGGGAGGGGGTGACTTTTTTCAGGTCACGGAACCAGTCAGTGGCAGAAGCAGATTCAGTGCTGGGTGCCGGCGGCAGCACCACCAAGCTTCCCACTGGCCAGCCTGCATCCTCCAAGGCTCCGGGGCCTGATGCTTACTCACTTCTGATTTCCTTCTCTCAAGGGCTCAGAGGGAGGGTAGCAAAGAAGATTTCAAGTGAGACCAGCCCTGAAAGCATCCAACCTGCTGCAGACACCCCTAAATTCTCATGATTAACCCAGCGCATGCCTATGTTGGTACATTAACCTGGCTCTTCCAGATCCTGTGATGTTCCAGCCCGCATGCCTCCACAAAGTTAACTGCCCATCAGGTACAATTCTATTTCCTTTTATTAATCCTAGAGCTGCCACCTTCAAGCCACCAGAGTTGGTCCCTAAATCCAGAATGCTTCAATTTGATAAAGAAAGATATGCTTAGGGGTGCCTGGGTGACTCAATCGGTTAAGCGTCTGTCTTTGGCTCAGGTCATGATCTCGCGGTTCGTGGGGCTCTATGCTGTCAGTACGGGGCCTGCTTCAGATCCTCTGTCCCCCTCTTTCTCTGCCCTTCCCCCTCCTTGTACTCTCTTTCTGTCTCTCCCAAAATAAATAAATTTTTTTAAAAAAGAAAAGGAAAAAGAAAAATCATGGAGCATAAAATAAAATTTTAAAAAAAGAAAACAAAGGTATGCTCAGCCTAAACTCCCACCCTGCACCCCCTTTGATCATGTCTCCTCTCAGATTTCATCTTTCCAGAGATGAAAGTCCTAATTTTTCTACTCCAGCCCCAAACAAAAGGAAGTATTAACACAAGAGTATAAATAATAACCACTCTGCATCTGCGCAGTCTCATTTACTTCTCCAAGGCGCACTCCACCCCTTCTCAAGGGACCGTCACATCCCTGAGGGGTGACGAGGGCAGGGAGCCCTCTCCCAGCCGCGCTTCCTGGGGTCATGCCAGGAGAAGCAATTTCCTGGCTCCCAGCCCCAGCGTCTCCCACTGTCTCCACTCACTGCCTGCTCTGTGGCCACACAACCCCCGCTCCCCCCAAGTGACCCAGAAGCAGAAACAGGGCCAGAGCCCCAAGCCCACTTGCCTTGGTGAGGGCCGCGATTCTCTGAGCCAGCTCGGCCTCCACCTCCGGCAGCGTCTCTGCCTTGCGCATGGTCTGCTGCAGCTTCTGCTCCGCCACCTCCAGCAGCTCCTGGAGGTGTCGGGCCTTCTCCTCACACTAGTCCGGGGCGGGGGTGGGGGGTGGGGGGGGGCGCAGGGGAGAGTCAAGATGGGGCACCGAAGCCTCCTGGACCCTCAGGCCAGGAGGCAAAGGACAACCTTGGTTCTTGGTTGCCAAAGAGGCCTGGTTTCCCCTTTCCCAAGGGGACCAGCAGGACCCCAGGGGCTCCTGGGCCACCAAGGGGTAGGTTCCGGCATGACTGCCAGGGCCTCCAGGGTCAAGTACAATGCCTGCCCCGACCCGTTGGAGGAGTTACCTGGCGATGCAGGGACTCCTTATTGGCTAGCTCATTCTCTAGTTTGTCATTGAGGTCATGGATGGATGTGGCCTCACGCTGAGCAGCCAGGTAGCGTTTCTCTAGTGTCGTGATTCTCTCCTCCATGTCTTCCTTCTGGGCCAGAGCCTGGGCGAGAGATGAGGGGACGGGAGGGAAGGTCATCAGCTTCACCCTGCCCCCATCCTGGCTGCACTTCCCCACCAATACCTGGCTGGCTGGATCTTCCCCGCGCTGCCCTGCCAGTTTCTGACCTTGACCCATCCCTCCTGCTACTCCTCCCCATAGTGGAGCCTATCCAGTGGTCAGTCTTAAACTCCCCAGCCCGGGCCCTGCCCTCCCTCCACCCCCAGGGCATCCAAGCATCTTTCCTCCTGAGCGCCTGCCCCGCACTCAACAAGATGGGGCCAGGCGGGAGCCCTTGCCCACCTCCCGGAGGTCTCGCTGGTGCTTGCTGCTCAGCTCCTCCGACTTGATGAGGTCCCGGCGGGCCGTGCCCAGGTCCTCCTCAAGCTCGGCCACGGATGCTGTCAAGGCGACCAGTCGCTCCCGGGCCTGGCTCAACTCGAAGTTCTGCTTCTCCAGGAGCTCCTGTAGCTCCTCTATCCGGCCCGTGTCATCCTCCAGGGACAGTGAGCCACCAGTCAGTGATCAGGGCCCAGGGTATCCCGCTCCCCTGGCCCACCCCAGGGATAGCACACCCAGAGCGGATCACAGCTTTGCCTCCCATCTCGGCGTACACCGCCGGGTACCCCTTCCTTCCTCTAGGCCTCAGGAGCTTGCTCCAGACAGTGACCAAACACCCTCGCTCTCCTGTGCTTCTTGAAAAACAGTAGTTTCTAGTTTTACCTGCTGTCTCAGAATCTTGTAACCTAGGAAGGGGCATGACGAAGGGAACAAAGCTCGGAGAGAGAAGGGATCTCGCCTGACACTGACACACCAGGTAGATGACACCTGGCGATTCGAGCGGCCCACGTTATGTGCCCAGCAGCACGTTGGGCAATCGTGCGCACACAAAATCTATAGATTTCGTTGCAAATAGGGTAGAAAGAAGGAAAGAGAAATGGGAATATTGAAGAAAGGCCCAAGTTTAATTCCAGCATTTGCTCTACTGAACTAAAGTGGGGTAGGGCCCTCGCCTCCCGTCTGGGGGGTGACCTGCCCCTGCTGCACAGTTTCTCATGACCCACCTTCCGCAGGCGCTTCGGTCCCAGTTCCGCAGCCCCCTCCTCTTCTGCCGCTCCATCCAGAACCCCGGCCCCCTGCTGCAGGGCAGACACCTGGAGGGCACGGCCCCCAGGGCAGTGAGTCAAAGAGGAGAGAACTTCCTGTATATTCCAGACCCTTCTGAGTCCCCTGCCTCCCAGCCTCAGGGGCCTTGGCTAGCGGTCTTCAGCCCTGACAGTGGAAGAGATCCAATGCAGAATAGGGTGGGGTGGATCAGTGAACCTGCCTTGGCTTCCAGGAGCTGCAGTCTGCGGGTAGACGGTGGGCAGGCAGCTTACCTGCTGGTGGGCCCCCGCCAGCTGCTCTTCCAAGGTGGTAACGCGCTCCAGGGCTGCTCGGAGCCGCTCCCGCACCTGCCCAAGGTAAAGGGAGATGGAGGAAGAAACAGGAACCCCACTGGACTCAGGCTGGAGGAGCCTGGGCTTGATCTACCAGCATTGGGCATGAGACAAAGAGAGGGATCTAGCGAGATGCAAATGTCTGAGAGGGAACCTAAGAGGAGGTAGTGGTAGTGGTGGGCGGGGCCGGTTATAAAGGGAGAAGGCAGTTTTCCCCAAACACAGGATGCAGAAATTTCAGAGAAGGGTCTCACAGAGGCCCTAGCGAAGTAGGGCTGGATGGTGGGGTGAGCCAGGTGGTGGGCCAGGTTGGGTACCTTCTCATCCAGAGCCTTGTGGTGCTCAAACAGTGACTTGAGGGCCTTCAGCACCTCCACCTCACTGGAGACCCCTGAAGGTGACTGGGCCTGGCGCTTGACCACAGTCATCCGCAGCGACCGCTCATGGCGGGACACCAGGCACTCCAGATGTTCCAGAAGCAACTGGCAGGGAGCAGGGGATGGCAAGAGGGAGGGCTGTGAGCATGTGCCCCAGGGGCTATAAGCAGGGTCCACATGACCACTGAGTGGACAGGAGTACAGCTGTGTGCACTGCTGTTAAAACGTTGAAATGCTTCCTGTTGGTAAACAGCTGCTGCCCCGATGAACGCCTGCCCCAAGCCAGCTGCGCTGGCGTCTCTCCCAGGACCTGACCTTCCCGTGACCACCCCCATCTACAGGTGAAAAACCTTGCACCGACGGCTGAATCATTTGATCCCAGAACACAAGACAAAAAGACGTGAGGAAGGGGCAGGGGGTATGCCTGGCCCTGGCCATGCTAGCTCCCTTGGTGGAGGGGTCCACACACACACACACACCAGGTCACCCACTTACCCTTGTGTTATTCCGCTCTGCTTTCAGCTCTGATATCTCTTCCTCCCTTTCTAGAAGTTGCTCCCGACACATGCTCAGCTCCCGGGTTAAGGTGGCAAATTCCTGAAAACCCCCAAGGCCTCTGAGTGCTTGGGGATTTGCCCCCTAACCAGTGTCCTGCATGACCACATCACTGGTGGGATCTTGTCACCCATCCCTTACTTTCAGCACCTGCCCCCAAGAAAGTCCCCATCCATCCATATCACAGGGCTGTAAACCGCAGCGGGCACGTGCACCCCTAGAGCCGGTCCACAGCTCTGGGCCCTCCGTGCATTCCAAGCGTGTGTCAGCGTACCAGGGGACAGAGGTGGGAACAGGCGTGAGAAGGTGAGAATCTGCTCCGCAGCTCCCTCCCCCTCCAGCCAACAATATAATCTGATTATACCCTTCCTATTTTGTATTTCTATTTCCCCAGCAACCCGATGACATCATCCTTTAGAAACAGATGGAGGGGAGTCTCACCTCATGGTAAGGTTCCAAGAGAGACTGATAGATATTAGTCAAGGAAGAGAGGGGGTTTTGAAGGGAGGGCTCCAGGGAGCTCCCTCCCACCCGCTTCCCAGGACTTTACAAGCTGCAGGTGGCTGGTGAAATAAGGATCCACGGAAGCGGAAGCAAGAGAGCCTGCAGACCTGCCCAGGCAGCCACTTGGCTTGAGCACACATCCAAGGGATCCCCACTCACTTAGACCAGGGCTGCTTCCCGGTGCTTGATGCCAGCGCCTTGCTCTGCCCTTACTGAGTAGCTATGCTCAAAGTATCCCTTCTAGGAGCCCTGTTCCCACACTGTCAGGCCCACACACCCTGAGACACCTTTTCAGCCCACCCATCTGGGTCAGGAGAATCACCCAGGGGTGAGAAGCTGGCCTCACATTTCCAGGTCCGTCATATCTTATTTACTAAATTAGACCTCGGGGGCCTGGATGGCTCAGTCAGTGAATCATCCAGTTCTTGGCTTTGGCTCAGGTCATGATATTATGGTTCATGAGTTTGAGCCCCGCATCAGGCTCCACTCTGACAGTGCAGAGCCTGCTTGGGATTCTTTCTCTCTCCCTCTCTCTCTGCCCCTCCCTTGCTCACGCCTTCTCTCAAAATAAAGACTAATAAAAACTAAAGTAGATACCACCTTACTCCAGAAAAGTTTCCAGAGAGAAGGTCCAAACTTTGAGGACACCCAGCATCTGGGAGTGACTGAACAGTGGCTGCGGCCCTGTCCTAAGCTAAAGCCTCCTTCACACACCAAGGACTCATGACAGAAGGAAAAACTCCAAAGCAATCCCCTCTGATCACTTCAAATCAGGCAACAGGGGAAAAGATGGGCTGTGGGAAGGGGATAGGGACCCAGGGATGCCAGAGCCTGAGAAGTCTCGGGCTTCTAACCCTGTTTCTTGATTACTGCCTTTCTGTCAAGGCCATGGCCAAAGGTGACCAAGCATCTCACAGCCTTGAAAGCCAGGCCTAGTACCAATGCTGCTCCACTCCTAAGTTTACACACACACACACTCACTCACACACACACACACACACACACGTACCCAGAGGTAGGACTCGACACGCCCCCCAGCCCCACACCCTGACACCACCACCAGGGTTCTCTCCTCTCCCCTCCTGGGCTCCCCACCCCAGAACACCTGCCTCCTCCCCAATCCTAGCCCATCTGACATACCGCTGCCAGGATCATCTTCCAAAGCATGGCATTGTCTGCAACGCTGAATGTAAACTTCTTATCCTGGTTTTCAAGTTTCTTTCTCATGGCTCTTTTACGTACACCCTAAGATCTGGTCAGCCCGAGTCACCTGCTACATCCAGTTACCAACTAACCATCCTGATTCCACACCTTTGCTCAATGGGCTCCCACCCCATGGAAAGCCAACCCCTCTGTCACCGCACGATGAAATCACACATATCTTTCAAAGCCCGTCTCAACGGATACACCTCCTTGGGACCTTCCAGACTCCCCAGTGGAAGCCTCTCTCCCTCCTCTGAAAACTGCCTGGAACAGTGGTTAAGAGCACCAGCTTAGGAGCCCATTGTTTAACCTCAAATACTGTGAGCATCTACCGTGTACCAGGTTCTGTGCTGGCCCCTGGGTACATACACAAGAAAGACATGATCCCTGCCCTCCTGAAGCTCCCAGCCTGGGGCTGGAATCAGATCTCAGCTCTGCCCCATGAGCTGTGTGACCCTGGACAAGTTACCCAGTCTCTAAACCTCCATCTCGATCTGTAAGATACACATAGAGGCCGCCCTCATGTGTTGCTTTAATGAACAAATGAACCAACGTATGGAAAGCACTTTAGCACAAGTCCACCAAAGGCTTTTACCACCATTTTAACAACCCTTTGGAGCCCCTTTTTCCTCCCCTGCCTGGTCACTTGGGTTTTCATCTATCTCCTTTCTAGCCTGTGAGCCCCAGGGGCAGGGACTGGCTCCTTCATTCTAGGGCTTGTTCGGAGCCTCATGCACAGTCAGGGAAGACCGCTCACTCCTTTTCTCCACCAGGGCTCCATATCCCTCTTGATGAAGCATCACAAGATTCTGCCCCCACCACTTCTGAGCGCCCCTGGGAGGAGATTTCCACAGCCCACCCGGGTTCACCCCGGTACTCTTCCCCACACGTGGGGAAAGACCCTGGGGCTGAGTCTGAAGCCGTGTGGCTCCTCGGGGCTCCCTCCCCGGTCCCAGCAGCACCCACAGGCTGGGCAACTGACTAATCTCCTCAAGCTTTACCTCCATCGTTTGTGAAATTGCACACAACGTGCCTAGTACACAGAAAACACAGAAATGGTGACCATCATTGCCAGTAGTAGTGCTTTTAAGGAGCATAGACAGGTGTCAAGATCCCTGGCTTGTAGATTCAGCTCTGGCTAGAATTTCTATGTGATGCCTCTTGTTTTTTCCATCTGTGCAATAAGAGGACTAGATGATCTCTAAGGCTTCTCCATTTCCACCCTCTGTGATTCCCCACCCACCACCTCCAAGAATAGGGCACTGGTGAGAAGCAGTCAAGGCGGAGGTGTCTTTCCAGTCTAGGGTGCCACCTGGTGGCCGTATGGGCTCACTGCAGTTGGCAGCTATGGCTGAGTTTTCTTCCCACATCAAAGTCCATCCATTTCTCCAGGTGAAGCCAATGCCAGGCTAAGGAGCTTGGGAGTGACAGGGAAAGGATTTAGGTAGGGAGATGAAGGGAAGTTAGATGCTCTGTGAATTCCATTTGTTGATAGCAAACAGATGCAGATAAGCTGAGGGCCCAGAGTGTGCCAGGCTCTGCAGGGCTTAGCAGGGCCTGTGGGGGGGAGGGGGAGGGGGGGAGGTGCCGACAATCAGGCCTTACCTGGGGGAGGGCAGAGTTCAGGTGGCGCTGGAGCTGGTCCCGCTCATGCAGGGCATCTTGGAGCCGGCTCTGCGTGGCTGCCAAGGTCTCCTGACTCTCCCGAAGGGACTCCAGCAACTTCTCCCGCTCATCCAGCATGTTCACCATTAGCTGCTCAAAGTTGGCGTCAGCATCGGCGCCATGGGGGGGCCCCAGGGGGTCCCCCTCATTGATTGTGGGCATCACCTCACACATGGTGGGGGTGGACAAGGCTTTCTCAGCGTCGGGGGACAGGGGAGGGGGTCACAGGGTTGGCACCTCCAGGGGGACCCAGTGCATGGGCCTTAGAGCAGGTAGCTCCAGGTGAGTGGACAGGTGGGCAGGGGCTTCTCCCATGCCATCAGTTGCTCTTGCTCTGAAAGGGGCCTGGTGCCCGGAGTGCCCCTGTGGAATGGAGCCAGAGGGCCTGGCTTAACCTCTCAGGGCTGGGGCTGGGTGCCCTACGTCCCCAGACAAGCGGGCAGCAGCCGAGTGTGGCCATGACAGGCAGGGAGAGCAAGGCTGGAAGAGGGCCCTTCCTTAGGCTGAGTGCTGGAGCCTGGCGGAGTCCCAGCTGGGTCTAGCGACGCCCATCGTTTCTGGAAGGCAGTGGTCTGTGGGAGAAGAGGCTGCGGTGAGGACCAGCTGAGTTGAGAAGGACGTTCAGGGAAGGGGTGGGGCGGGGGAGAGGAAACAGGACCTGGACCAGAGCGTGGGGGAGGAGAGGGAGATGGTAGCGCATGCCCCTTCTCCGGGCTTACTCACTCAGATGGCGCCTTCCTTAGTTTGCCCAAGGAGCGCACATGCCCGCTGTCGTAGCCTCTGCCTCCAGCTCTCCCCACCCCCAGCTGTCAGAAGTGCAGCCGCCGCAGTGGAGTGGTTCCCCACCCACGTGGCTCACTGGCCAAATATAGAAATGATTCAGTCAGTGGCAGGAGAGCAGCCAGTGGGCTGCCCAGAGTCCTCCTGACACCCAGGGGTGGGAAAGTGAAAGGGGGTAGAAAGGGTCTCTGCCCCCACCATCGCCTTCTCCCCTGCACTTGGCCAAGGTAAGCACAGAAGGGGTTAAAGGGCTCTAAATGGGTGGGAGACCACACAGGGTGACCTATTAGGGTCACAGGAAACAAGGGCAGGGTAGCTCCTACCCTGATCACTGACACAGTAGGGTTCCTTGGAAAGGCATGGGCTGGGCACTGGGTGGCAGAGAGCCCCGACCTGCTCCATGCCCCTCATTTGGAAAAGAGGCTCTAGCTCAAGTCACCCCTGCTCCTGAAACCTGGCAGAGAGGAGGCTCCTATTCTGAATTCGTGGCCTACGACTTCTGTGTTGGAGCGGGAACTGAACAATGTGAAGGGACCCACGGTGAGGAGTGGGTAAAGGGCGTCACTCTGCTGAGATGTGCAGTCCCCTGCTCGTGGCTGGGAATCTTCTCCCTCTGTGTAACTGCCCGTTGCTGGCCCGGCCAGCAGTCTCGTTTCCCTGCTGGGGAACACGTGCACGGCCCAGCCTCAGTAGCACCTTGAGCAGGGCTCAGGGAAGCCCAGTAGTCGGAGCAAAGGAAAGTGTGCCAAGGAAGGCGGTGTGCAGTTGGCAATTTCTAGGCCTGCCATTGCCTTCCAAACCCCCACCCACTGCCAGAAGGCCACGACTTTAATCAGTGTCAGAAGACGCTGTCTTCAGAGCTCCTGCTGCGTGAGAAACAGGGTGTGGGGCAGCCGGCACAGTAACGGGCACACAGGAGCTGCCCTATAAATGCTGCTTTCCTTCCTTCCCCTCCTCTTACCATCTAGGAGACACAGGGACTGCGTCCTGTCCATCCCCCGCCCTGGGTGGCAGAGTGGGCCGATCAGGGAAAAGATAGGAGGCATCAGGACCCAATGTGAGGAAAGAAGTTGGACATTGGGCGGACCCCAGCCCGCGGCAGGGCCGAACCCAGCAGGGAAACCAGAGAAAGAACGAGCCTCTTCTACCTGAACCCACCTATCATCCCCCACTCAGCACCCCCCCCCGTACCGCCAAACTACTCATGATCTAGGCAGAAATGGGCGTAGCAGGAGGGAGGCTGGTGACGGATGTGGGCCTGGATCAGACACAAGCTGGAGCATTAGCTTGAGAACTCCTGGGCTCACCCTCACAGCCCTTCTCAGAGGGCCCAGGAGTTCAGGCAGGCATGTGGGTATGGCCGCGCACGCACACACGTGCACACACACATGCACACAGGCAGACACGGAACTGTGGGGACCTAGGACATACACGTGTGGCCACACACATGCTCCCAGACACAAACTGGACACAGACACACTCATCCAGAGGACCCTTTCCCCAAGCTGAACAGCCCCTGCGGAGAGCTGGGTCCCAAGAAGCACCCTGGTCCGCACCCTCCCCACCCCAACATCCCTGTCCCGCAGAGCAGATGGGAGTGGACAGGAGAGGCTGCTACCCTAGTCTTGCCAGAACTGCCAACTCACTAATGCTAATAACAGCGATTCCTCCAATTCTCCCTCCCACTGTGCCCAGGACCCTCACCCCGAGTGCTCCAATCTGTGAGGCTGAAAGGCCACAACCTCTCCACACTCACCAGCTGCCAGGCCCTCCTCGTCTCCCACTCCCCCACCCCACTGCAAGAAGAAATGAAAGACAAGTGAAGGTCCAGCTGGGGAAGGGGCTCCCTGTGGCAGAAATCTGTCCTTTGAAGAGCAGTGTAGTGTGCTCAGGAGCTCAGGGTCCCCGAAAGAGCCTCAGAGCAGATCCCCAGGCATCCTGCAGTGTAGTAAGAGAGAAAGGAGCCCAGAGCTGGGACTCGGGACACCTAGGGTACAGTTCTGCCACAGACCAGCTGGATAACCTTGGGCTTGTCGCCACCTACCGAGAGCTCTGCTGTAAGGTGGACTGCGTGGCCCTGGCTTTGCCCACCTTCAAGGGATGAGATCACAGATAACACAGAGTTTGGAAAAGCAGAAAGCACCCCATGACTGCAGGGGCATGTGAATTACCCTAGCAGTGGGCAAAGGCCAGCCCTGGGGGGGGAGGGGGGGGGGCTTGTTCTAGCTCCTTACAGGAAAGGGGCCGGGAAGCTCTCAGGAAGGAAGAACAGACCTCAGGCTGCCCACTGTGCTGGCTATTTGGTCCAACTTGGCCTCCCCAAATCCTCCCGGTCATTCTGGCAACTGAGGAGCTGGCTGCCGCCAGGCCTTTCCCAGCCTCCCTTCCAACCAGGTGCCAGGTAACCACTCCACTTCCGCTAGTGAAATGGCATCATGTAGAGCAGGTTGAGTATAAGCCCTGAGGGCGACGCCAGGCAGATGCCCCGAGATGGTTGTCCAGGGCCGCCCCCACCCTGCCCCCACCCGTACAGCATGGTGAACAGACGGGAGCTCTAGAGCCGCCGCGTCAGGACACCTGGCTTCTTCTGGCTCCAGGGCCGGCTTTAAATAGCGCAATTATCATCTCGGCATAACAGAAGCTTCTTCAACTCCTGCACAATCTCTAAGTAACACTCACAGGTCCTGATTCAGAGGTGACAGCTACCAGCCCCCAAAATGAGCATTTGAGGGGCTTTGCCGGTGAGGGGTATGGGCAGGCTGTGAAACCAAGAAAGAGGGCTCCAGCTCCAGAGAGAGCAGGCGTGAGTGTGAGGGTGAGTGAGTAAGTGAGTGTGTGTGTGTGTGTGTGTGTGTGTGTGTGTGTGTGTGTGGAGGGGTCAGACCCACACCAGGTGTCTGGACTTATAAACACAGAAGAGGCAAACCTGCGGCCTCTCTGGCTTTCCAACAGTCACCCCATCTCTTCCCAACAAACAGGAGGGTTGTGTACTTGACTTGGGTCTGATGCTCTGGCCAGGCACACACACACACACACACACGCACAGGCTGGCCCCCTACTGCCCTACCAGATGGCAGGCCCCACCATGGTGGGAGAGCTCATCGAGGGCAAAGCTGGCAGCCCCGTGAAGGCCAAAGGGCTAGGGCAAAGCTGGCTGGAGCCACTCAAGTGTGAGTGGGCCATGAGCTTGGCCAAAGGAGGGGACCTCAGGGTGAAGCTCCTCAGAGCAAGGAGGCAAAAGAAGAGGACCGTGCTCCCTTCCTTCCCGTGCTCGCACTCAACTGGAGGATGGGGAGGGAGGCGGTCATCTAGGAAAATAATACTGGTCATGATAGCAGCTCTGATGTACACGACACCTGCCGTGTGCCGGGCACCGGGCTGCCGGTTGACACAGATTAACTTACTTCAGTCCTCACAATTCCTCACAAGGAAGACCCAATTCTTCCCACTTCAGAGAAGTGAGAACTGGGTCTCAGAGTCACGTAACGAAATCTACGCACCTGGTAAGAGGAAGAACTAGGATTCAATCCCAGTCGGTCTGACTCCAAGGAGGGGAAGGCAGTTGAGAAAGGGGAAGAGAGGCCATGACTCCTTCGCCATTTCTCGCCTTTGTCCAGGGACAAGGGGGCCTAGGGACATCTCGCCTTGGGTTCCCCCACCCCCCGTCCTCCCTGGGGAAGGCCTCTGCACAGCAGCCACCATGGTCATTTGCCCACTGGAAGCGACCCATTTCCAAGGCCTCATCCATTACCCACCTGAATCCCTCCCCCAACCCCAGATGCCCTAAGGACTCCAAACTGCATTGGGAACAGTCCCCTGAGCTCCGCATGCCACACCACACTCCTGCAAGAGCTACAGAAACAGCCCTCAGCTCCCCTCACCCTGCAGGGTTTTTAGATATGAAAATGGGAATGAAGTCCAGCTGCCCACCCCTTCTTCCCTCTAACCCAGAAGCTTCTCCACCCTCCTCCCTCTCCCTGTTCAGCTCACCACCCCAAAAAGCCTTGCCCTCACTTTTCCTCTCCTCCAAAAGCCCAATGAGCCTCCTCCCCTGCTACTCCTCTATCCTGGTGTCCTGTTCCCGAGCCTTTTCTGATTCTCCTACAGGTAAGATTGGTCCTTCTACTGACCCAGCCCAGCCCTTTCTTTATACCTGTCTCTGTGACACGTCATCAAATCTGAAAACTCTGGGGTGAGAACCACTTCCTACTTGTCTTTGGATGCTCCAGCCAGGGGCCTAACATACGTGACACTGAACAGATACGTCATTTCCGGGCAGACCATTCCTGGCCAAGTTCAAAGAAGAGGAATTCCAAAATAGTAAAAACTGGCTCACAGCCTGGGAACAGATTCATTTCTCTGGCCCTCTGAAAATTAAAGCTTCTTGAGAGCAAGAAAGGTGCCCTTCCTCCCTTGCAAGGCAGACTCTAGGGCAGGCTGATGGGCCTGACTGCTGGCTCCTCCACTGACCACGCATGTGACTCTGGAAAGAGACTTCATCTCTCTGAGCCTCGGTTTCCTCCTCTGTGAAATGGGGATGATAGCAAGGCCCACCTCAGACAGCCGGCATGAGGGTCACTAGAGTTAATGCACCCAGAGTGCTGAGGTCACTGTCCAGCATACATTCAGTGCCAACTCTTAGCACCCTAGGCCCCTAGAGTGCCTCAAGGCAGGGCTCACTCTAAGCACAGTAAGAAAACGAAAAATTCATATTAGCCACAGGAAGCCAGTCCCAGAGAAGAACTCTTCTCTGAGCAAAGCTCTCCTGTCAGTTTCTCACTGCTGGCCACAAGTGCCTCCAAAAGCATCCAGCTCTCGGGGCGCCTGGGTGGCTTAGTCGGTTAAGCGTCCGACTTTCGCTTAGGTCATGATCTCGCGGTTCGTGGGTTTGAGCCCCGCGTCGGGCTCTGTGCTGACTGCCAGCTCAGAGCCTGGAGCCTGTTTCAGTCTGTGACTCCCTCTCTCTCTGACCCTCCCTGCTCACGCTGTCTCTCTCTCTCCTAGAAATAAATAAAAATATTTAAAAAAAAAAAAAAAAAAGCATCCAGCTCTCTAGGCCCTCCAAAAGACCAGCAGTGAGACTTTATCTCTGTGGCCTTCGAGTTCCCAAATCTGGAAAATGAAGGCCAGAACACCACATGCTCTAGTGATCTTAGAGGTTGCCATGACGGTCAAAGGAGATAAGAGACAGAAACTGGTTCGAGGAATATAAAATGCTACCCACATGCTACTTAGCACCAACCGCCAGACCCAGGCACTCTCCTTCCACATGCCGGGCACATTCAGATAGACCCAGGGAGAGATGTCTCTATCCAGCAGGCTCCCCGGGGCCTGTATCTGTGAAGCCTGTCTCCCCAGCTGCTCCCCAGAAGTTAGGTATGGGCCATTTCTTCCTAAGACATGGCCTATCACTTGAGTGAACATACAACTTACTGTCCAAACCAGAACCTTTCTTTTTTTTTAATTTTCTTTAATGTTTATGTATTTTTGAGAGAGAGACAGACCATGAGTGAGGGAAGAGGCAGAGAGAGAAGACAGAATCTGAAGGAGGCTCCAGGCTCTGAGCTGTCAGCACAGAGCCTGACGCAGGGCTTGAACCCACGAATCGTAAGATCATGCATGACCTGAGCTGCAGTCAGATGCTTTATCAACTGAGCCACCCAGGCACCCCAAGCCAGGACCTTCCTGAGAATGAATGGAGGCACTGCTAACGATCACACCAGGACACAGATGTGAACCAGGGCTACCCTGGACATTTCTGGCTGCATGGTCACCCTCACTATCACCACCCCAGAGAGACCAACATCAAAGACTAGTGGGGAAAGGAAGACTATGAGTCTCTTCTTTTTTTTTTTAATGTTTATTTTTGACAGAGAAAGAGACAGAGAGAGACAGAGTGCTAGTGGAGGAGGGGCAGAGAGAGAGAGGGAGACACAGAATCTGAAGCAGGCTCCAGGCTCTGAGCTGTCAGCACAGAGCCTGATGTGGGGCTTGAATCCACGGACCGTGAGATCATGACTTGAGCCAAAGCTGATGCTTAACAGACTGAGCCACCCAGGCGCCCCAAGTCTCTTCTTCTAAATACTTTCTCTTCTAAAATACCCAAAAGTATGGCCATCACAACTCCCTCTTTAAATGAAGACAGGATTTGCAGACTATGAAAGAGTACCTTTAGGGGCAGCCCAGGAGGAAAAAAGGGCACGGAGGTAAGGCAAATGCAAAGGGCTCTGAACTCCCTTTTCTTTTTTTTAAGTGTATTTATTATTTTGAGAGGAAAAAAAAAAAAAGCACAAGCAGGGAAGGGGCAGAGAGAAGGAGAGAAAGAATTCCAAGCAGGCTCCTCGCTGTTAGCACAAAGCCCAAGATAAGGCTCGATCTCGCAAACCCTGAAATCATGACCTGAGCTGAAATCAAGAGTCAGAGGTCTGACTGAGCCACTCAGGCACCCATAACTCCCTTTCCTTAATATAATCTCACCAGCTCCAAATCTGTCCATGCCACCAACGACCTGATTAAGGTTTCATCTATATAAGACGGTTCCAAGTCTAAAAAGAGGTTAGAAAAACTCTGGTTTCAGCACTGTCTACAGGAGATCCCTGCCAAAATAAACACATGTCCCCTCAGAGGTCAGCATGTCAATGCCACAGAGCAGTAACCCTGAGAAGGCTACCCAGATGACACTGGGGAACCACCAACTCTCTCCCACATCCTACTGTCTCACAGAGATCACACACTTGCACAAACCCGGATGTAAAGCTGCACCACTGCACACAGCACATGCCTGGCTTTGGATGAACTTCCATCATTAAGTTCAGCTCTCCCAGCCGAGTGCTGCTAATCAGAGCCAGTGATTAACCTCATATATGTCCCTAAATAATGTCTGCAAAAGAAGAAACAAAGTAGTAAGTGGGGCACATTTGGAGAATAAAAATCTTACAGAACGAGGGGTCCCTGTAGGACTAATATGCTTCTTCTCGTGTTGAAAACAAATGCTCAGAAGCCTCTGCATGAGTAGATCAGCCCATCAGGTTAGGGGGCTGTCACGCAGCAGAAAACAGAACTTCCCGGGGGGAATCAAGAACACAAGATGGAAGTGCTATTGGTGCCAGGGCACGAAAGGCCCAGAGGACTCAGAACTGCATCACAAAGTGTGTGTGTGTACACGGTCACAAAAGGATGGGAGGGATTATGAGACAGGGAATGTGTGTGGGGACACGTGTATCCGTGCAATACTGTATAACAGCCATGAGGATGTGTGGTGTGTGTGTATGGCCATGAGAGAGCGCACATGTGTCAGAGTGTGATCATGAGAACAGGGTCCCGAGAGCACGTGCGTGCGACAGTTCATACATGTGTATAATGGTACATATGTATGTATAATAGTGAGAGAGATTGTGTGTGCTCATAAGTCAAGGGCTCATGACATATATGACTATGATCATCACAATGTGTTGTGTGTGTACAGTCATGATAGTGAATGTGTGTGTGGTTATATAAGCAGGGGCATCTGGGAGTCAAGAAATCATATGTGCTCATACAAGCACGTGGGCGTCATGAGAGCTTGTGCTCACACGTGTGTGTGTGTGTGTGAGTGCGTGCATGTGTGATCATGAAAGCATAAATCACTGGTCATGAAAGGCTGTAAGTGCATGAAGTGCATGCATGGCCTTGAACCTGTGTAAGAGGGAGAAGAGGGAAGGATGGGGATGATAATGAAAGAATGAAAATTCCATTTGTTGCAGGCGCTCGGCCTCAAACAAGAGCCAAACGTGTTTTGGGTCCTCCCCAGTTAGCATAGCATGAGCTGAATTCAAGGAACTGGGCCCAGCCCACCCTTCTATACTGCCCTGCAGAGCTCCTAGGCCCCAGGCTGCATGTGCATTAGAGACAGCGGTGGGCACCCCCTGGATCTCCCAGAATGTCCCTCCTCATAAAAGAGCCCAGGCCGGGGCGCCTGGGGGGCTCAGTTGGTTAAGCGTCCGACTCTGGCTCAGGTCATGATCTCACAGTTTGTGGGTTCGAGCCCCGCATCAGGCTCTGTGCTGACAGCTCAGAGCCTGGAGCCTGCTTCAGATTCTGTGATTCCCTCTCTCTGTGCCCCTCCCCCACTCATGCTCTGTCCCTCTCTGTCTCAAAAATAAATAAACTATAAAATAAATTTTTTTAATAAAAAAATAAATGAAAGAGCCCAGGCAAAGGTCCTGGCCTGGCCCCCACGCCCCCACCAAGCCCTCCTCCACTCACAACACCCTCCTCAGGCCAAAGGAGAGACCCCTCTGTAGCAGATACCAAGGACTCTGCTGTCCACCGCCCACCCTACCCTGTCCTTTCCTAGAAATGCACATTCCTACTTGGAAGGGTTCTCTGAGATCACGAAGGTCAACCTCCCACACAAGGTAAGAGTTACTTCCACACATCCCTGACAGCTCAGTCTTTATTTGATTATCCTTCAGGTATAGGAGCTAACTACTAAATGAAGAAGCCCTCATTGTCCTAAGGAAACTTTTTCTTAAACTGAATGGAAACCCATCTCCCCTCTGAAATCACAGGTATCTATCTGAAGACAGTGGCCATGAAGTCACACCAGCCACATATCTTACTTACAAGAATTCAACTAGATTGGCCAAGCAAAATATGCAGTAAAAACCTCTAATGCAAACCAGCTATTTCATCTGACACTTAACTACAAAATTATACCATACATACTTTAAAAATTGCTGTACATATTATATAATTAATATACAATGAGTACTATTAACATAACGTATATGTTATACATTAATGTTATTGTTCAGCATATGTAAGCCCATATACCATGCTGTATGGGAGATTTAGGGATTTTCACTTTACCTACTGCCTATAGAATCTAATTCTCCCACTGAGATGTAAGGCTACCATATTGGGGGAGGGGGGGTCTCCAGAGGCCTCTCTGCTCTAGGTTAAATATTTCTAGTTGCAAGGTGGCCTGCTTCCAACCCACGGAATCAGAAGACAGAACTCTTTGATTCAATCCAACAACTATATATTGAGTTGATTTCCATGAATCCAATACTGGAGTCTAAGAATTGTTATGGATACAAAAGGCATGCGAGATATGCTGTCCACCCTCAAGAAGTTCACAGTCTACTTGAGAGAACACAGATAGAGTGGTCCTCTATCCCCTCGTCAATCCACAGGCTCATTTTCTGGGATCTCAGTTACCTGCGGTCAACCACAAATAGAAGCAGATGATACATCAGAAGGTCAAGAGAAGCCTAATGCTACGTCACAGAGCCTAAGTCATTCATCTCACAGCATCACAGGAGCAAAGGGAGTACAGCAAGATATTTAGGGAGAGAGACCACATTCATATAACTTTTATTATATCGTTCTATTTTATTATCATTTATTGTTGCTGATCTCTTACTGTGCCTAACTTAAAGATTAAACTATCATAGGTGTGTAACACAAGAAAAAAACACACTATATGTAGGGTTCAGTACTATCCATGATTTCAGGCATCCACCGAGGGTCCTGGAATGTCCCGGGTCCCCCCCACAACAAGGGGGACTATTGTATACAAGTAATGGTTCGAAAGCAGCAGAAAGTAGCACGTGACCAAACGGCCAATCTCTGACACAGCCTTGGGGTCAGCACCGAGCACCGCTTGGAGCATGACCAATTGAATTAACAGTGGCAATTTCTCCTCCAGCTCTCAGAACGAAGCAGCCCCAGCCAAGGCCTGCTGTTCTGTGTTGGAGCTGGCTTCACCTGGTGGAACAGAAGACCCCTGAGGGGAGAGGGGTCTGTAGCACCCAAGGCTCTCTGAGACCAGAGCGATGCACTGGGCAGCAATGTTTCCTGTGTGATTGGAGAGCCATCGCCAAGAAGTGGGCAGTCCTCAAGCCCCGCCCAGCCCTGGAGTTTCACACCATCCAAGCTCAGAGCTCCTCCTCCCACGGCTATGTCCCTCCACTGGCCCTACCCCCATGGCATTCTCAGTTCCCACAGGCCCCTCCCCACACAGCAAAGACTGAGGGTCCCCTAGAAGCTGCCTCTCTCAGATTTTGCCAAGCACCATGGCCCATCAGAGTACTTTTCTTTTTTTTTTTCTTTTAATTGTTTTTAATGTTTTATTTATTTCCAGGAGAGACAGCGTGAGCAGGGGAGGGTCAGAGAGAGAGGGAGTCACAGACTGAAACAGGCTCCAGGCTCTGAGCTGGCAGTCAGCACAGAGCCGACGCGGGGCCCGAACCCACGAACCGCGAGATCATGACCTAAGCGAAAGTCGGATGCTTAACCGACTAAGCCACCCAGGCGCCCCCATCAGAGTACTTTTCATCCCACTAGCCATCCAAAGTGCCACACTCCTGTGAGCCAGCACCGTATGCCCTCCAGAGCTAATTATAGGTCAGTGAGCTAGCAGGCCAGAGGGGGGACAGATGGTGACTTCATGTGGCTGCAATACACACCACCCCTCCCTGTGACCTCCCCTCCATTTCTCCTGATTCCATACCTGGGACCTAGACTCTGAGGCAGCTTTCACTCATGTGGTCCTCCCTGCTCCTCACCAGCCCCTTTCCAGGACACACATGCCACATGCAACCCTGTACCAGTTAGAAGCCACACCTTGCTCCTATAGCAACCCATCCGAGGGCCTAAAGCCCCAGGGGAGAGTTTTCCTGGCTTAAAAAGGCCTCAGCTAGTGTCTCATCCTAAAGCCCCCCTTGGTCCCCAGCTCCCTGGCCCTACTGAGACTTCAAACTTGACTCCTCCTCCTCTCCCCAGCTGGCACCCTGCTATCCCCATAGGCTCTCAAAGACCCACTGAAATCCCTGAAAACTCTTAGATTCCAGCAATCGACTCAGAGAAGAGACCCAGGAGCCTGGTTGCCTGCTCTTCCCACCCCCCCAACATCACCCAACTGCCAGACCTCCATGGTTCTGACATCACGACATGCTCATCAGCACATACCCAGATACCACTAAATGAGATTTCTCTTCACACCCCCTTCCCCCACACTCTTCTATCTTCCAGAGAGGGCATCTCCCACTGTGCCGGGTGTCTCGTGCATTCTTGGCCTCTAATAATCGTTGTGCGATTCATCATCTCATTAGTCTGAGATGCTATTTATCTCAGGCAGCCTCCTCGGGCCTCAGGACAAAGTCCTAGAAAAAGCCAAGGAAAATCATTCAAACTGTTCCTTTTGCTAAGGCAGCTTCTCTTGGGACTACCTGTCCAGTTAATAGTGGTAGTGGGTGGATGGGTTGGAATCGAGTTCATAGAGCTGTTTCAAAGCATGTAGACAGGGCTCTGCTTTTTTTCTAATCCAATAGCAATGTAACAAAACGGGGTGAGGGGGCTGTTAACAGAGTGCCTACTGTATGTACCTTTCAACTTCCTCATGGCCATAAATTGCCTTTAAATGACCCAGCACATAGCATAGTGCTTGGCATACAGTAGGTACCAAATAAATGTTTGCTGGGTGTTAAACAAAAGTACTAGGTATCAGTTCCAACACCTCTGGAAAGCCAGGGAAGTCCCCGAAACCGGCTACTGGAGGAGCCCCTTAAGCTCCCACCAGGAGGGGGTCTCCATGCTAAGCTGAGCCTCCTCCTTAACCACTCGCTCACCACACAGAACAGCAGAACAGCAGCCCCAACAACCATATCCCTCTAAATGGATACTACCAGCATACCTCTCCTCAAAGGTGACATCAGCCCCTAGTGGCACCTTGTCCTGGATCCTTCCTCCCTCTCAAAGAAAACCACCCACACCACATTTCCAAGTCCTCCAACCTGACCTCTCTCTTCTCACCCACCATCAAAACCTGCAGGATCTATACTGGAAAACACTCCTACTGCGTGGTTCAAAGTCAACTCCCCACTCCCATCCTCCCAGTTCAAGAATCTATTTCAGCCCTCTTTTCCGGTTGCGCCCACTCTCACCCCCACCCCCACCAGACCTCGGGTTGGCCGCTCCTTCCATCCCAGCCCCGGCACTGCGGAGATGGGGGCATTTCTGGCACAGCCTGAGGCTGACAGTTCAAGGAACGGAGAGCTAGCGATACTAAGAAGGGGTGTTAGTCGCAACGCGGGAAGGATTAGGACCCCTGGAAAGCTCGAAGACCTCAGTACCTCCTGTGCCCAAAGGAGCGGCTGGCCCAAGAGCTAAGAGGTGCTTTTTCTCCGACTCTCCTGGCTGGGAAATGGGGGCGCAGTCCATCCAGCTCCCGCTGGGAGACTTGCCAACTCAACCCCCCTCCGAGGCTGATGGAGCTGAGGGAGAACTCCATGCCCTCCCGCAAACCGGCCATCGCCCCCCATTCTCACCCCCAAGGGCACAGGGCACTGCAAAAGCCAGCGAGAGGCGGCAGAGAGAGCAATATCTGTGCCAGCTGGGGACGACACATCCGGAGTAAAACAGGGCTGTTTTCCAAGGCGCGCTAGACAGAGACCCCTCCCCAAACTGGAGGGGAGCTGGAGGTGCGAAGAAGAGGCACCCTTTTCCCAGCCCGGGTTTTGGGCGCTCACCTGCCTGCAGTCGTCGAAAGCCCGGCAGTTCAGCTCGGAGGCGGAAGGGAGCCGCCCCCGACTCGGGGAGCCAGACACGTCCTAGGGAGCGGAGCGAGCGCGGAGGTAGCTGCAGCCTCCGCCAGCGCCTAAGCGCCTCGCCTCTAGGCCCCGCCCCTCCCTGCCCTGAAGGCCCCTGGCCCCACCCCCAGGGCGGGGCCTAGCCGGCTCCCTCGAGGCCACGCCCCCGTCCCGGCACGTGACGAGAGCCGCTATGCTACTGCGCGCCATCTTGGCTTGGCCTGGAGAGCCCTTCTGAGGAGACGGAGAACCAGGGTTTTCCCCAGCACCACTAAAGTGTCAGGGCCCAGCGGTACCCTGCCTCCTTCCCAGTGAGGCGCAGGACGCATCCTGTCCCTCCATTTGGATTCCGCCCTTATTACTAATCTAACCACCTGCTCCCCAAATTGGCCAGTCCTGGCCTTGGAATCGTTTTCAGTGGTTTGCCACCTTTCACACCTGCTCTCTCGCACCACTTTATTACCTTTCTTTTGGTTGCATCTATTTCCTAAGTGGAGAACCTTGAAATCCAGATACATTTCCGTAGCGTGCACTTCA
Organism: Proteles cristata cristata; assembly: GCA_017311185.1. Classification (NCBI taxonomy): domain Eukaryota; kingdom Metazoa; phylum Chordata; class Mammalia; order Carnivora; family Hyaenidae; genus Proteles; species Proteles cristata. The sequence goes on from JAESUZ010004369.1 coordinate 623,923, forward strand.
ATGAACTGTATTGCTAGCCCGAATTCGGGCACGCGACCGTGCTAACACTGTTACTAGAATATGAAAAGTTTGTCACATATATGTAGTATGAAGACAGTCTCAATGCCAATTCCCGACAAGTTTTACTTAAATCTCTCCATTTTCCTGAATCACTCCATACCCTGTCCCGTGTGGCTATTAATTGCATCTTTCCCATCTGGTTTGTGAAGTTTCATCACAGTGCCTACTCAATTCTTTACAATACCCAGTGCGCATTGCTACAAGTGTGAAGAATTTTTATATACATGCAACGTGTACATATTTATAGATTTACACACAACATGTTCTGAATCTTCAACTAATGCTGTATGTAGTTGAAATCAGAACGGCACATAATACCGTTCATTTATTTTTTTTTTTCCTCTCTCCCAGTATAGTCACCAATTGGCTTAGTTTCTTTAGATCTTCAGGGGAAGGCAGGAAAATCTGAGGAATTCTGATTTACTATGGGGGTGAGAAATGCAGCTAAATTTGTGTTATTTTGTCTGACCCTGAGAGCAAAATCAAGTGATATATGTTTAGAAGTGAAAATTACAAAGCAGTTTTTACAAACGTAGTCCAGAAAGTTCCAACTCTTCTCCAGGTGGTTTGGGGTTCTTCAAAAGTAAATCCCTAAGACACTTAAAACATCCTTCCCTTAAACATGAATCATCCTATAAAAGGCAACTCGGGCCAATGCAGAGGGAAGGGTGAAGCCACAACATACGTTACCAAGTGTTTGTCAATATCATGCCAAGAAGACAGCTGAGTAATAATCTATTATTATATCTATCATCATCATAAAGTTTAATACCAAAACTTAGAAGTTGAGTCAGAACACAATTAAACCAAATTAATTTCACTCCCCTTTTAACAGTAACTCCTAAATGGGGTATACATCACCCACTAGAGTAATCCCCTGCTGCTTCGGGGCATCGTTAATTCAGGGAACCAGAGCTGGGCTTCTCCCCTTCTGCCTCAAAAAAGCAACTTTTGATTGTAGAGCTTTGCAAGGTGTTTGTCATGGGGAGGGGGGGGGTTATCATTTACACGCCCAAATTTTGATTTTGATTTTCACGGACCCAGGCTTACTTTCCGTGCAAACAGCTTTTAGTACCACCCTCAGTGTGGGGTAAGATTTAGCTATTAGCAGCTGTATTAAGCAGATGCTTCCTAAGAATATTCTTTAAATAGCAGGGGTGAGGGAGGATGGTTAAGGAAAAACACCACACATGAATTTACCAGTTTGGTTTGTGATAATAACTGCCCCCATAAGATTTTCATGTTTTAAGAATATTATCTGAATGCCCATCTCATGGGAACACCAGCTAATATCCAGCTCACCGGCTATCTGGGGGTCTGGAGAGGGAGGACAAGTAGCAAGGTTACCTTGTTAGCAAAAACAAAATAAAACCAAATATCCCACCCATGAACCTCGTCTCAAAGTGCACCAGCTACAGCAAGTCCTCTAATGGGACATTAGCATTTCTGCAGGGATGAAAGGCCAGGCTCCCGTAGGCACAGGATGACAGGCAGCACAGGGCAGAGCAGACGAAGATTACTAAGTGCTTAGAGTTCAGGAGGCTGGTTTCAACACAGAATACGGTTTTTTTAAATGACCTTCAGCATAATAAATGCCTTTCTAATAATTCAATAAAAATATCATTATTCTTCTGTCTTAGTTTTTTGTTTGTTTTGTTTTGTTTTTTACGATTTATTTTATTTACTTATATTACTTAGAGACACATATTCCAAAGACTCATCAATCTTATATACCTTTTAGGCTGATTAGGGATAAGGTGTACCCCAATCAAATTTTTACTTACCCTTTTACTTTCTTATCTATGTACACCCTGCCTCCTCCCTTTTGCCACCATCTACCAGAGGGAATGAAACTGAACTTTTTAACTGTGGGATAGCAAAAAGACCCGGGTCAGAATCCTGCCTCTGCCATTTACTGGCTGTATGGCCTTGGATAAGTCACTGATTCAATTTTCTCAACCACAAATGGGAAGAGTATCACCTACCTTGCAGGATTACGAGAATCAGTGTTATTAAGTAAAGTTCCTAGTATAGTACCAACGGCACAAAGTCATCATCACCACCACTATCAAGCCTCATGCAAAAATCCAAAATCGACAAAAGAATACTTATGCAAATATCCAAAAATTATTTTTAAAGAAAGATACACAAGTCAATCTTATAAGATTCTGAAAACCCTGTCACCTGCTTTATTTCTGGAGGAGGGTAAAGGGAGAAGAGAAAATATCCACTTGAATTTGATGGGGAGCTTAATCGGAAGCAATAGTAGCAACAATTTGAGGCCTCTAAGGCTCCTTTCTGATCACAAGGGAATGCTGAAACTTCCCTGTTTGGAGATTCAAGAGTTTAATTTTTCCCTAGAGCAAGAGCATCCATTTTTGCTGGGATAAAAGAATAAAGAACAAACTCAATAGCACCAAATGGGGTTTAACACAGAAAATAGGGCCAGGTTTCTCCTTTCAAATGCAAATTTTTTACATTAAAATATGTTTATAAATCATAGTTGTTTTTCCTCTTGATTTAATCCTTCTCCTTCCCCTACCAGGAGCCCCGGGAACTGGAAGAGCATGTGCATTACTAACCAGATATACAATCCAGATGCCCCTTCCAAACTGGAATCTGATTACTAATGGACTGGCCCAGCTCAGGGCTGCCCTCAGGGACAAGAAGCAGGAACTATGCCCTCAGGGAGAACGGATACTGAGGATGCCACCAGTCAAAGAGTCGAACGCTATGCACTGGGTCCAGGATGACTTGCACACCCTGTTCACTGCGCAGTTTCCGACCACCATGGACAGGAGAATCTTGGAACACCAGTCTTACGCGATGATGCCGCATGTCCGTGCTCACATTGATAGTAAACTAGGAGGGAAAAACAAATTCAGTACCCAAATTAAACAACCTTGTTTTCCTACAGCTCACTCTGAAATAAGACAGTCTGGACAAAATTTACACTGGCTACGTCACAAAATGAAATTTCTTCATATTTAAACTATGCTAAAGAAAGTCTCTCAAATGGCTGAATAAATTAGGATACATGCACACAGACTACCACTGAAGACAATTTTTAAAAACTGGGTTAGAGCTATACAAAATGACTTAAAGGCATTTTCTGATGAGATATTGTTGAGCAAGTCAAACAAGATGCATGAAACATACATCTAATCACATTTTTGATAAAATAAACCACAAAATCTCTCAATGTTTATGTACATGTTGGTCTGTACAGAACTGTAGGAGTATGAAGTACATGGAATATGAATATATAACTAGGTCATTAATGTGACTTGACCTTGAGGGAGGGGACAGGTGCCTAACAACCAATACAGTATATATGATATAATCTCAATTATACAAAATTATTTAAGAGAGTGGGTGTATGCATGTACATAATAACAGACACATTAAAGCACAACTCCTAAAAGGTTAATAGTTATAGGAGAGTCAACATCTAGGTCACCTTTACTTTCTCGATGTATTTATGTATTATTTGAATTCTTTACATCAAGTATGCATTATTAATTTTACCATTAAAAAAAGAATAAACCTATTTTCAGTGTGGAGGGGGGAACCCCATGTTATCTCTGAACATAGCCTAAAGGACAGAGAAGACAAACTGCATGAACGCTCAAGTTCCCAATCCAGTTAAAAAAATTTTTAAACTTGGAAAATATGCCAGAGACATATTTGTTGTTTATCAGTCTATTCTTAGCTAACTCTTGAATAGTCACCATCACACAAGGGACATAGTGGTCACCCTACATTTTAGTGTTCCATTTATGACACCACAAGCATACCTCAGGTCTTGACACACAGTGCTCATATATGAGCCTCCATATTATCCCTGAAAGGATAATGTTTCTCAAATATTGACGATAACCACACAAAAGATGCAAAAACATTCCCTTCCCTTTGCTATAAGAAGGAAACAAAGATAAAATATTCTCAGATATAACTAACTCCTCCATAAATCTGTTCCTAATATATAAATCTGCTTTCAGACTTTTTAAAAAATTATTCTTTAACGATTTCTTCCTCAATGATTAAACTTACTAATTTCTTTCAAACCCTAGGTATAGTGAGAGTATATAAAAGAGCTAAGAATGACATCCTGTCTCCACTTACCAGGGTAAATATCATTCCCATGACAATTGGAATAAAGATGAAATTGAGGGTGGTGACCTGCAGTAGGCAGCAGTCCTGGTCTGGGTTGGTGTGAACATCTTCATACTGAATGGGAGGCTGCAACCCTCCCAGACACTTGCTCTTTAATCTAGGGGACTGAAGAGAACTGAAAATTACTCTAATAGTTTCGAGGAAATGCTGATGGCTCTAAGACTCCCCCAGTGAAAGTCTTATGGCTCAACAAAAGGGTGAGAGCCCTTTTTTGTTATCTCCTCTCTTCATACACATATTGGTTTCCATACAGATAAAGGAAAACCTGCCTTTTGAAAGAAGAGGAAACACATTAGGATGAGCAATGTAGCAGTGGGTATATGCTTCATTTAGATGGTATTTCCTGCCATCTGGCAAGAAATGGAAACTTCTAGCTCTATCAGAGGCTCTCCAATGTCTGAAAGACTGCAAATTCCCTGTGACTTCTTGGACTCCGAAGAACATCTGCTGCACAAATGGGACAGAAGCAGAAGTGGCCATCTACTTCCAGTCACCATAAATAAGAGTCATGAGTCTCAAACTAAAGGAAAGCTCAGCATACACCTTCCTGCAGTTAATTCTGGTCTCAGCTGGAACATGGCTAAGACTGCCCTGCAACTCCTTCCCAGAAAGATCCTATGGTGGACCTTCTCTCAACGTCTAATGGGTATTACAGATCAAGGGCATCTTATTAACATCAAATGATTAGAGACAAAATTCTTCCCTCAAACCATGTTTTTGAAAAAATCAAATGGAAAAATGGATTTACTTTAATCATAAACTCATCTGTAACTCACCTATCATCAAGTACGGGATACCTAATTGCATTTGTAATGTGTCTCCTCATGAGATACTAAGTGGGGGAGCCAGAAAGGAGAAATGAGGCTGCTGAGGATAAGAAGTAAAGACAAGCAAAGCAGACTCTCACTGTGGCCAAGATCACAGGTACAGTCCAAGCAAAAGGCAGAGACAGAGTAGAAAACTATCTCTTCTTCTTATATATAGCCTCTTGGAGGCCCTTTTCCTCATGATGTCCCCAAACAGCTTCAGGTGTAAAACAATATAAATCATTGTTGTTTGCAAATACATTTCCTTTGAAAAACAAAAAGTGATAGGCCAATAACCCCAGTACATTGTTATAACAAGTTTTCCCCTTTTTCCCATGTTTAGAGAGTCTTCAACTATACAGAAAAGGTAATAAAATAGTGCAGTAAACTTCTGTATACCCTCTACCATTAGATATTCCACTTCCTCTCCTCCCACCTCTCTCTCATTTTACATATACACACATACAAAGATCATACACACATTGGGGGTGGAAGGGGCAAAGCCATCTGAAAGCAGCACGGATGCTCCACCCTTATTCAGCACGAATAAAGACACATATATAACCAGAGTGTCACCATCATACCTAAGAAATTAACAATTTCGTATCACCTAACATTCACAGCATCCTCAAATTTCTTGAATTGTCCCAAAGTGTCTTTTATAGCTCTTTGTTCCCCAATTCAGTACCCACTTTGCATTAAGCATTAAGCTATTGTACCGTGTGTCTCTTTTGCATAGGACAGTTCCTCCTTCCTTTTCTTTTCATGGCACTTCTGTAAGTTTTGATGTGTACTCTTTGATTTAAATAAGGCAATTTTATGCCTAGTGTAATTTATTATAACAACATATTGCCTGAAAAATAAAGAGAAGATATGACTACATACCTGTTTTTTGAACTTAAAGTTGAATTCCCACATTGGTTCCTGTCTGTTCCCAACAATCTTTCTGCACCAGAAAAGTAAGCACTGTAAGAAAAAGAAAAAGAAAATAAACCAAAAATAAAGACAGAAAAGACAGAAAAGGAAAAAAAATCAAAATAAGGCAACAAAACATAACCAGCAAAAATCTGTTTGACAGCTCTAAAGCCAACCACACTCCCAATGCCGAGATTTTACTTTGGCACAGATAGCGACCCCTCCCCCCCAATTTGACACTAGTGCAACATGAGAAGACACAGTCCCAGGGCTGTTCAGTAAAGAGAAGAGGGACCAACATAAGTCAACCCCAGATGCTGCTGAGGCCAACCCCCACGATTCTCATCTTTAAAGACAGAAGCATGGTGTCTAGAGACTGGGACTCTTGGTTCAGCAAGCCACCCTCTATGTGAAAATACAAGGGCGGCCAACAGCCACCAGGCAAGATGGTAACAAAGCCATAAGGCAGGCAGAGACGGCCGGCCCCGTTAACAGGAGCAAGCCACTCAGAACTTCTGGGAGCAGACAGCCGGTGTGAAAACCACAGAGCTGGGCTGAATTCAGTCTAGAGCAAGACCCTCGGTGAAAGTCAGGCTACAGCTAGGGTTAACACAAGAAGTTAAGTACCTCCCAGGGGATAAGGGGTGGGTCGTCCGCCGTGCCAGCTGTCCTGCCCTTCAGACATGCCCTGTACGTCCTGCTGTTCCATCAAAAATAATGGGCTTGGCTTTAAGGGGCAGACACTTCTGCTGCCATCACAACGGCTCCAGTGTCCCATACAAGCTATGCTATTGAAAAGAGAGAGAGGGAGAATCAAATACGAAAAGCTGGAGTCCAGGAACATGGGACAACTTCCTTTAGGCATGCTGCCAACTCCCTGAATGCCATGCGATTGTGGTTATACAAGTGGCAAGGCCATGCATGGGACACCTGCCACTACAGGTCCCACATCCTCTTAAGAGATGTCTGACAACAAGGCACAAAAGCAGCAGCCGGGTGGCCTGGGCTTACTAGCTGGAACAAGACCTTATGTTTCACAACCTTGGCTTTTTATAATCTACTTTTTAAAAATTAATATACAGTATAAGACTATGAAGCCATAGGCATTTTTGATTTAGGCAGTGGCACTTGCATTGTGCACTGGAGCCGCTAGGATGTGTCAGGCCTGAGGAGTTTGCCCAGTGCTGTTCTACTCCCAGCAACTGACTCACACCTGGCATGGTCAGCTTTGGGATGATCCCCACCTCATCATACAGGGTCTGATACTATCAAATGTTTCTGGGGGAGGGAAACTGCAAATGTGAGATAATACACTGCCCACTCATATTACTGGCAGAAGCAGCTGCTGGGTGAAATTCTACTCGCCCCACATTCTACTCTTGCCCTAAAGCCACCAGCAAGTGTGATATTAAGTTGAGCTCAGCCCATAGCCCTGATCATCTCAGTTTCCAATCCTGGAAGGAACCTTGATAATCGTGAAATTAATAGTACCCTTTCAACTAATATGCAGCAGGTAGAATATTATTATTGCACTGGAGCTAAGCTAGGCGAAAAGAATCATTACAGAACATCCAAAGAACAGAAACAAAATAGAAGAGAAAAGAAAGTGCTGTAGAACACTAGATTTGGGGTAGGAACAGAGTAATGAAAATTACCCACAACTCAAAAGAGACAGAATTTAAACAATGGTATTAGTTGGAGAAACAGGCCGAGGCATCAACTTGCCTAAGTGATGATATACTGTGCTGGTCTAGCTTGGCAAAAGTGGGTTCGTAGGCTATTTAATTATGGAGAAAAGGAGAGAAAGGACCAAAGGCTAACAGACCTATTTACAAATTAGAAGAATGCCAGATATTTGAATACAATGTATGAATAAAAACTACTTGGGAAATCCCAAGATTTAAGAAATGGGCAAGAATTTTAGAGAGTTAAAATCTATGAGCGGGAGTACCATTTAGTCTCTAAATGACCTAGCCCAGAGCTTGGCAATAGTGGGTACCTAGCATATGCTAAAGTCTATACCAATATCTTTCAAGGAGGTCAACAAGAAAGAAGAATCCTAGGTATCAAGGTCACGTTCTGAAAAGAAAATTACTAAGGTGTTTGTGTTATATCTTCGCATCGTGTAAATCCCTTGTAAGAATTACAGTTTACATCTACCATTTGCGTTGTGCTCTTCCTAACCCAAGTCATCAAAATCATCTAAAGCGATCCAATGTACAATGCATGAGAATAAAGTAAAGAGAATAAATAGGCTAGAAGCACAAGAAAGCTTTAAGGTAAAGAGAAGAAAAGCCAACCAAGCAGAGCAGGAATGTCTTAGAGAAATGAAACCCTTGAGTCCTGAAAGTTTACATTAGTCCCCTAGCAGCCTGGGACCTACAGCCCTAGCCGTCCCCATCAAGAAAGCTGGAGAGAAGCCATATTAATAGGCCCACCATACAAGAGTCCAGTCGGTAGGTGCCAACAAGGATTCTTACTTACTTTGGAATTCTTTAATGTGCTGGGAGTACTTTCTGGAATGGCTGGATTCTTGGAGATTCGAGCAGCAAATGGCTCATACATATGGTACAGAGATCGGATCACACATGCCCGGAGACAGCGCAGCTTCTCCATGGACTCTGGTCGCAGGCGCAAAGGCAGAGAGGCATCCAGCGTGTAGTGCCTGAAACATGACACATTACTCCTACCGATATGTGACCTATCTCTCCTGCTCTGGGTCCCCTAGGTCTCCTACTCTCTGTATGAACCTAACCGTACAATTCTACTGGCCAGTAGGTAGCTCGTCCCCAGTGTTCTCTCTCTCTCTCTCTCTCTCACACACACCACCACCAGTGTTCTTTCTCTCTCTCTCTCTCTCTCTCTCTCACACACCACCACCACCCCCACCCCCACCACCTCCTCCTCCTCTCAGCTACTTTTGCTTTTTTTTACTTTTACTTCTTAGCTATGCACAAGCCAATTCACATATATCTTATAATCCTGTATTCCAGCCATGTTAAAATTTTAAATCCTGTTTTACCCTAAAAAATGGCAAGTCTCTGACTTGATAGCACTACAATGTACTTCAGTTGCTCAGAAAGGTGTACTGGAGAAGAGCCACCAGGTTCTAGTGCCTCATGTCTCAGCAAGTTCTCTACACCCTTCCACCTCAACATCCCTCTCCACAACATCCTTACTGACAGTTTATAATCTTCGTTTCATTTCTGCATCTGGTATCAAAAGCTAGCTGTCTTAACTAATCTCACTTTCTCCTCACTCTCACCTCTACAACTATACATAGGGCAGCATGAGTACTAAAACTCTACAATACTTCAAGACAACTAGCAAACTAAGAAATAACGAACCCAGTTAGAAAGATAGACAGAGAGGCATCTGTAGCTTTTGAAAATTCTAGCTAAAATAAACTTCTGAAGAAAAGTCAAAGGTAGCTCTTTCTGAGACCTGAAGCAAGACTTTTTGTTCAAAGTGGATGCTGGATGGGGGAGGGGGCAACCACGGGGAGACAATTACCTGGATGAATTAATAATACCAATTTTAAATTAAAGAGGGGCTTGAGGAGTCCAAAGCTAGGCTCACGCCCAGCATGGAGTAGAGAAAGTGAAAACAGGTCACCAGCCAGGGAGTAGCTCCAAATCACAATGAGCAATGAAATCAGCTACAAAGACAACAGAGTGAGCTCTCTGTGGTCGCACCTTCGGTACAACCTGGTCCAAAAGGCAGCAGTGCAAGTGACAGTCCAGGCATTCTTACAAATCAGGGAAAAATTCACAATGTCCTCAGGACGGATATAGGAGGCCAGCAATAGCCAAATATCCATGGGATACTCTTCTCCTCCAGCCCCGTCCAGGTCTTCTGAAACAGAAAAGAGAACTATAACCTTTGACCTTCTATTACACACATACCTAAAGATCCCCAATCATTTCAATTCTCCAAGAGCCTGCACAGTTAAAAACCCAGTTTTAAACAGGTCCAAGGAAGCCTCTCAGGCTCATCATTTCCTGCTTATTCTAGCTGCTAAAAACTTCTGCTTCCTGTTGCCCAAGTGACTAGGTCTTATCTTAAAAGGCTTTTATTCTCAAGTTTTCCAAAGTACCTTTGCATATATTATATCATTCCATTCTAATAATTCTTCAACCAAAATAAGGAAAATATTACTGTGCCCATCTTATTAGTAATAAGACATAACCTTGACACTAGGTTAAGGTAAACCAAGCCCAGTTTCTACTCCAAACTCTAGCTTTGCACTATAAACTCTGTCTCTGGGTAGCTCAGTCAGCTGAGCATCAGGTTCTTGATTTCAGGGGTGTCCTGAATGGCTCAGTCGGTTAAGCGTCCAACTTCGGCTCAGGTCATGATCTCACAGTTCCTGAGTTCAAGCCCCGTGTCAGGGTCTCTGCAGACAGCCTCGAGCCTATTTCAGATTCTATCTCCCTGTCTCTCTGCCCCTCCCCTGCTTGTGCTCTGTCTCTCTCCCTCAAAAATAAACTTAAAACGAAAATTTAAAAAAAGATTCTTGATCCCATCTCAGGTCTTGATCTCAGGGTAATGAGTTCAGGCCTCATGCTGCACTCCACACTAGGCTCAGAGTCCCCATCCACTAACATTTTCTTCAGTTCAGTCATTCAAAAAAAAAACCCAAAAATTGATTTTAAGATGGTCTGATGAAACCTCAAAGTACAAACTAAATAATAACAGTAGGTAAGTTACAGTATATTTTCATCACTCAATAAATGATCATGATCAGACACTTAACGGACAGCCACCTAGGTGCCCCATCATTTGCCCATTTTTGAGTTGGGTTATCTTTTTATTACTGAGCTATGAGAATTCTTTGTATGTTCAGGATACTGACCACTTATTAGATACATAATTTGTGGCTTACAGGCTTAACTATAATTCATCTTTTAGTTCTTTGCTCTGCTTTACTTTCATTAGGTCCCTTTATTCTAGTCAGACTGTTGTTTTCTTTTTTTTTATTCTTTAATTTCTTTTTAATGAAACAAATACAGAAGAGAAAATCGTATAAGGAGTCCCATATAGGTGTTACCCAGCATTAACACTTGTCAACTCATGGCCATTTTTGTTTCAACCACTACTCCCCTACCACAACACACACACTGTGGATTATTCTGAAACAATTTCCAGGTATCCTATTATTATCTCTTAAATATTTTGGTAGTTCTCTCCAAAAGACAAATACTCTAACAACAACAAAAAATTAGTCATGTCTAAAAAGGTTAACAGTAAGGACGCCTGGGTGGCTTAGTCGGTTAAGCGTCCGACTTTCGCTTAGGTCATGATCTCACGGTTCGTAGGTTCGAGCACCGCGTTGGGCTCTGTGCTGACTGTCAGCTAAGAGCCTGGAGCCTATTTCAGAGTCTGTGTCTCCTTCTCTCTCTCTGACCCTCCCCTGCTCACTCTGTCTCTCTCTCTCTCCCCTAGAAATAAATAAAAAATATTAAAAAAAAAAAAAAGGTTAACAGTAATTTTTTAATATTATCAGAATCCTGTTAGACTTGTCTCTTTACTGCTGCCACATGTGTTTTGTTTTTCTAGGTCTCTGGACTTCATGTTAGCTGTTTGGAATTTCATTTGGAATACTCTTCTCTTAACCTGTAACTATCAAAGTTCTTTATGTCCTTCATAGCTTATCTCCATGAAGTTTATTTTTACTGATTCCATTTCCTGCATCTTGAAATTTCTTAATAATGCTATTTAAAACAGTGACAGTTCTTCAGTAGTTACTGAGTTTTGTTCCTAAAGATGGAACATTTTTAAATAGCACTCTGCTTTGTAAAGGTCCTTATGGGACTCAGTGGGAAAAATTCTGATAGTCATTTACGTTCTTCTTCAGGGAGAGAGATAACGTGGGAGAAGGTGGGGCCTAAACATGGTACCAGAATGGTTACCAGAAATTATAAGAATTGGGACCAGAAAAGAGGATGTTGTTTGGAGGCATTATGAAGAAGCTAATGCAATAACCTGATTGAGTCACAGAGGTGCAGGAAGTAGTTAGCTAAAAAAGTAGAGGCAGCTTTGGGGAGGAAGCGTAGGGTCTTTCTGCCTAGGAAAGAGAAAAAGAAAGCTGCTTTCTGGATAGTTCTGTGACTAGGTCTGAATTACAGGTTAGGGTTAGGGTTTGTCCAGATGCAGGTATCTTTATAGAGTGTGAGTTTTTATTTGAACTTGAGACATCTGGTGGACTTCAGGGTTAAGAGAATGAACCCTGATGAAGTCTGAAGGAGGAGGAGGTGAGGATACATTGTCACTGGGCAACTTTGAGTACTGAATGCCCATGATCATAGGTCAAACTGGCAACGAAATGAGGAACTAGAAGGAAAGAACCATGTCTACAGGCCTTTCCAGAGGCCAAAATTAATACTGACATTCCTCACATTTTTTTGTTCCTTAACTTCTCCTTGAAATCCCAAGCATCACCATGCTATTAGAGATTTATCTTCCTTTGTTTTGTTTTCCGACACACTCCACAGAACAACTTACAGACTTTTAAAATATCTTTACTAACATAAAATTCGCTCTTTTAACGTGGAAAATTCAATGGTTTTAATATGTTCACTCATTTTGGCTTTCTGAAAAAGAGTAGTATCATTGACAATAAGTGGCATAATTGCAAAGCCATGTCAGTTCGCTAATTATTGATTATGTCAATATATTTTAAGAAATACAAATATGTCATCTAACTCTCAAGTAGAGGTCAAAGTTCAGATAGATCTGACACCAAAAATACACATAATCATTTATATACTGGCTTCCTCTAACTCTAGCTGATCACTGGAACCACTTTAGCTTTAAGAGCAGCTATTCTGGGTGCTACCCCAGGAGAGTCTGATTCATTGAGTCTAGAGCAAACCACTCAATAATGTGCATGACAGCTGGGCACATTATTTACTGTTAGTTTGTTTTTCTTTGTGTGAGTTTTATTGGCACTAAAGTATAAAATCACATACTTTTCTATTTCCCACCAGTATCTATATTAGACATAAAGCAGACTTGGGGCGCCTGGGTGGCTTAAGTGGGTTAAGTGTCCGACTTTCGCTTGGGTCATGATCTCGCGGTTCGTGGGTTCGAGCCCCGCGTCAGGCTCTGTGCTGACTGCCAGCTCAGAGCCTGGAGCCTGTTTCAGTCTGTGACTCCCCCTCTCTCTAACCCTCCCCTCCTCACTCTCCTCTCTCTCTGACCCTCCCCTGCTCATACTCTCTCTCTCTCTCCTAGAAATAAATAAAACATTAAAAAAAAAAAATTAAAAAAAAATTAGACATAAAGCAGACTTTAACAACTGCAGAGCACATAAAGCCCACAGTAATATATCTGACTTCAGCTGAAATGAAACCGGTTATATACAATCCACACGTTTAGGAAAAATTTTTGGTCGCGTCTTTGCTTCCTTACCTGCTCAGAAATCCAGAAATGAATAGCCTTTTTGTTTTCCTGTTACCATGTGGGTTTTGACCTAACAATGACACGTTCTCACTGGATGGCTACTACAGTCGAATTTACAGCTCCAGAAATCTACTGATTCTTCCCAATCTCCTTTCCTCTCAAATTTAGACAAGAGTAGAAAGCGCTAGGATATTAAACCTGTCCCCCAACTAAGCTCCAAACCCTGGTTCTCCACTGGCTTCACCTCTTGTGCTGAGAGAGTGAACACCTTCAAGGTATCACGACAGACAGGATTACACCAGAAGCGAGCAAGCCCTATACCTTTATGCCTCTTGCTCTTTTTTTTTCTGGAGACGGTTCTCTCATGGATGCTCTCCTCGTGGGCATCCAGCTCATCACTGCTGTCAATGACATCACAGGGCTCGCCAACCCCAGAAAGAGCTTCCACTGCAGGAACCTGGGAGGCTTCCAAGCCACAAAGAGATTTTACTAGAAGAAAATAAGGAGAGAATGAGATGGCAGAGTCCCATCCAGAAATACAAATGATATGACTTAGGTCAGGATATCAGCATCCGTGAGAAAGAAGGAAAGGGGGGTAGGGGGAGCAACAGTGTGAAAGAGTCCATTGAAGAAGACTGAGAACCAAAAAGGAAGAAAGTTTGGCATTTAAATACAAAAAAACAAAACAGGAAAGCAAATGGGCAAACTGACTCCAAAGGTGCAGAGATTCAGAGACTGACTCCTTAAAAGTGTCAACTTCAGACCTGAAGGAAAAGGGAGTGCATTATTCTTCTGCTACTATAAACCCTGCAGGATAAACACAAAAGGTGAATGCTATTCTCATTTGCATAAATTCTAAGGAGCAATGTTTGAGAGAAAAGGAGTCCAATTTAACCCTGTTTCTAAGCCAGAGTTAGTAGTGCCATAAAAGCACAAGTCTCAGGGACCTGTGAGCAAAAGGCCTGAAAGTAAGAGAAGCATGAGAAAAGGAAAGGCATGCTTCAAGGTTATCACACAAAGAAGCAAACTACAGAATAACTGAGAGTATATGTGAACCACAGGGGAAAAAAAAGACAAACACCCAAAAAGAAGGCAGTGAAAATTACAAAAAAGTACACAAAGATTGGGGGGGGGGGGGCGGGGGAAGAATGCAAAAACAGAAATAAAATATTTCTGCTACAGAAACTGCTCCTGCTCTCAGCTAATACTCCCTTGTCCCTCCTCCGAATACATGAGTGGGTACTAGGGACAGCAAATATGTTTATGGGGAGATGCCCAAAGGATTGCAAGAAAACCACTGAGGCAAGATCCCAGGAGAATGAAACACCTAGTTCTGTCTTCGAAGACCTGTGGGCAGCCTACCTTCCTGCTGAACAGCATTGGCGACCGCTTTCTTGACCCGTCCAGACCTCACGACCGCCGGATCCGAGTTGGCATAATCCGCCACGGTCACTGAAATACAGCATCAACCCTCAAACGTGGAGGCCTTCTCCCGTCCGCGTCCTCCGCCCCAAGACCTCCTGCTCGCTGCAGGCCCCCGGCCCCAGTCGCTCTTCCATTACTGGCAAGCGAGCGCTCGCCTCGCCGCTGTCCAGCCCCCCTCCCGGCCGCCAGCAATCAGCCTTTCAACGCCCCCGCCCCCTCGCCCACCTCGTCCCGAGCAGGCGTCGTGGGCCCGGAACTTGAGGCGCTTCCCTCTCTTGGGCATGGCGACCGTATCGGGGCGAGGCCGACCTAGCGGGCCGGGACCCCGGGCCATGTCTCGGGCCGGAGTGCCGGCTCCGGGAGCCGCGAGCCAGCTCCGCCCGGCTCTGCGGCCATCCCGCACCGGAGTCCGCCGCTCTCGCGAGGACTTAGGCCAGGGCTTCGCGTCGCGTTGGCGGTCGACGCCCCATGCGGGAACCAATCACCGCCTGCTCTGCGGAGGACGTCATCATCCAGCGCCCACGGATTACCTGCGTCTGGTTTCTGTACGGAATCGACCTGAGTCTGTGTTGCTGTTCTTTGGGGCATTGTGGGATTTCGCCGCACCTCTTGAGAGGTGATTGGTGTCCCAAACTCGGAACCCACGTCCTCGTTGACTGGAACTGAGTTTACGCCCTGGTACCCACGATCTTTCTGCACCGCCTCCGTCCGTGTTCCAGGTTCATCGAAGGATCGATGAGAAAAGAAAATTGTCTTTGTATTGATAGAGAAGAAAGTCACTGAGTGAAGGTTACAGCAGGACCCTGGACTAAGTGCTAGTACGAATAAGTTAGTGTTCTGAGTTATGTTCTTGTCCTCCTTTCTTGCAGCTCCCAAAAGATGCTGATACTGGTCTTGACATCCAAACTGCTGGGCCCACTGGAGAATGCCAGCCTAAGATATTTAGGAGACTCCGGTTTTTAATGTGATTATCTAGTACATAACAGTTCATTAGGAGCAAACCACTGGCCCTTTATTAACATTGTGCTAATAGGCTTGACTCAATTACGAATTAATAATTGAAGCTGAATATAAGTGATTATGATTGAACTATTCAAATTTAATTTATCCAAAGTATAACATAAAACAAGGGCCTATTAGACTGTTAACTAAAAGAAAGTAGTTCCAAATTTTTCCATGTGTACATAATTCATGTTTGTTATCAAGTTAAAAATGCAGCCGGCACAATAAAAAAGTTAACAAGACCAACGGTTCATGTTGCTTTCTGCTGATGCGTCACTTTGCTGAAAACACTCAGGCATTGGGATTCTGGAGGAAACCAAAGGTGCAAAAAAATAATAAAGTTTTAACTGAAATTTTCTCCTCTAATGCATTGGCATGAAAGAAGTCTAATCCCAAAACTCTTTATTCCATCTTCCAGAATTTCAGGAATAGAAGTAAGGCCACTCAGATTGTTAAGTCCTTTGACCACTTTAGTGGAACAAAACACCTAGAGATCTTTTATTCCATTTTTATTAAAAAGCAACAACTTTTAATTAATGGCGCTCTTGGCTTCCAGGTTCAAAGACACAGGTTCTTTCTGGAAAGATAAGTTGTAAAAGTTACTAAAAGAGCTACTTGTTAAATGCAAGTAGCATGTAGCTATTAACCTGGTATTAAGAAGGAAGGAGAATATTGTTCTAAAATCTTTGTCCTCACCAAAGTGGAAGTTCTACGTTATATCTCTCTAACTTTTTTGGTATTAAATCATCCTTTATTTTAGGCTAATAGTAAATGATAGTGGTGGTAGTGGTGGTGGTTTGTTTTGTTTTGTTTTGAGGTCCTTTCTTGTGAAAACTTAAAGGTGGCAAATCTATGCTGTTTATCAGAATCTTTTAAATTTTAATAGCATGTGAAGTGCTAAAGCCTAGTAACCATTGCTTTGGAGACATTGGAAAGTGATTCCTTCTAATTTGAAGAAATACATAACAGTAGAATTTCCTACTGGAGACAGTGTAAAGCAATGGAGAAAAATAATAAAGAGTATGTATTCTGAAGATAGATTTACCTGAGTTCAAAAAATATCTCTGCCACTTGTTATCCACATGACCTTGGAAAAGTTATTTAATCTCCCCGGGGCTTCAGTTTCCTGTCTATAATTTAAAGGATGATAATACTTATTTCATAGGGTTATTGAAATAATAAAATTAACTCATGGAAAATATTTAATACACAATGGAATATTAGCCATCAAAAAGAATGAAATCTTGCCATTTGCAATGATGTGGATGGAACTAGAGTGTATTATGCTAAACGAAATAAGTCAGTCAGAAAAAGACAAGATACCATATGATTTCACTCATATATGGAATTTAAGAAACAAAACAGATGGACAAAGAAGAAGCGAAGGGAAAATAAGGTAGAAACAGAGAGGAAGGCAAACCATAAGAGGCTCTTAACTAGAGAGAATGAACTGAGGGTCGCTGGATGGGCTAGATAGGTGATGGGTATTAAGGAGGACACTTGTTATGATGAGCGCTGGGTGTTGTATATAAGTGATGAATCACTGAATTCTACTCCTGAAACCAATATTGCACTGTGTATTAACTAACTTGAATTTAAATAAAATTTTGGAAAAAATAAATAATACATAGTAATCACTTAGTAAACGTCAGCTATTATTATGGTGGTGATAGTTAAGATTGTGGTGGTAATTGTTATTTAAAGGGACCTAAGATGACTAAGGTCCTTTTTGCTTCTGCATGAAGAGAGAAAACATGGAGAAACTGAACCAAGGTGTACATTCTAGTTGATTGAAATGCTAAAAGACTGTCTGATACTCATTGAGTACTTCCCATGCAGTGACAGTGCCAGAATTCAGGCTGAAGACTGTCTGGCTTCAAAGCTCATATGTAAAACCACTGCACTACACTACCTCTAACATGAAGAAAAGCATATGAAAGCTTTGCCTTCAAATATTAATAGCCTAAACAGATGTGGCGTCAAAGAGTGACTAAAGGAAAAGGGGAAGCTCTAGTCAGAGAAGGAAAGCTCTAAGAAGCCTTTTTTTTTTTTTTTTTTAAATCTGTTGGATTACAAATGCCCTTAGCTTAAACTAATCTTCATGCCAAAGTGGCATGTTTGGGGGTGGCATATTCTGACCCCCTCAACCTTGAGCAAATTACTTAAAGTTTTAGTGGAAGATAGTCACATCTGTTTATGTATTATCTGTGCCTACTTTCACTCAAAAGTAAAATATTCACTGTTTACATCAAGTTTGTCCATTCCTAGTTTAGCATGAAGTTGCTGGGTAGCCTACACCACATGGGGGCAATGTAGCTTCATTACAGGATCAAGATTTTATGGACAATAAAACTTGAAAATTGATTCTGCTAAGCTAAACATATCACAATTATAGAAATGAATATATTTTTCCAATCTATAAGCCCCTTTCTCCAGTTTCTAATCATGCACAAGTTTATTTGTTTTGAAAACAGCTATGCCAGGGGTACCCAGCTGGCTTAGCCAGTAGAACATATGAGTCTTGATCTCCAGGTTGTGAATTCAAACCCTATATTGGGTGTGGAGATTATTTAAAAATAAGATCTTTTTCAAAAAAAAAAACTGTCAAATACAGTCTCTCCTCTGTCTACCATTCATGACTAGTAAATATAGCTTTTACCCATGGCCTTTGCTTCTTCAGCACCTAGTCATTTCTGGTGTCTTTGAACTCGGGCTTCAAAACTCTTGTTCATTGAAAGGTTACTCTCTAGGATCACCAATCACCTCCTAATTGCATTTTATGAATTATTCTAGTATTTCTACTGAGATCCTATCCTCCTTGAAATTCTCTATTCCATGACATTTCACATTCTTAGTTCTCTTGCTATCTGGCCACTCTCACAGTGAAAAGGCTCTTTGTTGTTCTCCTTTAACCTGCAGTCTCTTAATATGTTCTGTTTAGGATGGGTATTGGTTCAAGTAGGTGCACTGCTTCGCTTTTGTAAATTGTTACTAGCCCTACAAAGTTTGGGAGTCAGGTTGCTAACTCACAAGGGGCAGCCATGGTTTCGTATGAAATGGGACCAGGTAAGAAGGGCTTGATAGTAATTGAAGAGGTTTGATCAAACACATGTCCAAAGGGCAGACCATAATAAGTTAAGGAGTAGACATCCTTAGCCTCATTAATCCATACTTTGTGACTCAGTCAACTTTGAGGGCTAGACTCAAGTCTAACCTTAGAGATCTTTATACTGTAACCTCTGTTAGGGAACATCTGTTCTGTTCCTTTCTTCTGGGCAACATAAGACCTCTGTGATATGCAAGAAGAAGGAGAAGAAGACGACAGCGACGGAGGGGAAGAGGGAGGAGGAGAAGATGAAGAAGATGATGAAGACGAAGATGGTCACCTGGGTGCTCAGTTGCTCTACCTCTCTGAATGCTAAGATAAACTGAGCTACATGAAATGGCTGTGAGGACCAAGTCTTAGCCACATGGGATGAGTTGACAGCTCCACTGTGCATGTGGGAGAACTTTGAAATGCTGGTCACATTTCCCTCTAGACTCTCAGACTCTGGCTCAAACTGACAACCATATTATTACCTAAAATGCCTAAACCTTCTACTTTACTTTACACATCAGCTTACATACTCTGCAAATCAAAAATGACCTCCCTATCCTGCCTTGTTATCAGAAGCCTAGATAAATAAATCATATACTAGGATATGGGGTTTGTTTTTAATGTTTTATTTCTGAGAGAAAGAGAGAGAGAGCATGAGCAGGGGACGGTCAGAGAGAGAGGGAGACACAGAATCTGAAACAGGCTCCAGGCTCTGAGCTAGCTGTCAGCACAGAGCTAGACACGGGGCTCGAATCCATGAACCGTGAGATCATGACCTGAGCCAAAGTCAAATGCTTAACCGACTGAGCCACCCAGGTGCCCCTGTTTCTTTTTTTTTTTTTTTTTTTTTTTAATGTTGTATTTATTTCTGAGAGAGAGACAGCATGAGCCAGGGTGGGTCAGAGAGAGAGGGAGACACAGAATCTGAAACAGGCTCCAGGCTCTGAGCTAGCTGTCAGCACGGAGCCCGACGCGGGGCTTGAACCCACGAACCGTGAGATCATGACCTGAGCCGAAGTCGGATGCTTAACCGACTGAGCCACCCAGGTGCCCCATGAATTTCCATCTTTTGTCATTAGCCAAAAGAGTATGTTAGGCTCTTATGACAGATGACTTTCTATTCTTCCTCAGACTAATGAATGGATTTCTTATAACCTCATAGAATAGTTAGCATCTGTTTAGATGACATCTTGACTTATATGCCCATTTAACCTCTCATAACTCCCTGATCTGGGCCACAGCACCTCTGAGATATCCTTGAGAAATTTATAGTTGGAGTTCTAAAGGGAGAGTTCTTCAACAACATTCTGTCCTTCCAAGACGTCTATATGAAGCTGGACAAGTTATCAGTGATCCTGGAGTAGCAAGCCTCTGGATAATGAAGGCTGTCCAATAATTTCCAAACAATACTGGATAAGAACAGCAGTTCAGCATCTATTCTTTGCTTATGGAACCCAAAGACCGGTGGATAAGAAAGAGAAGGGGTGGGGCGCCTGGGTGGCTCAGTCAGTTAAGCATCTGCCTTTGGCTCAGGTCATGATCTCATGGTCTGTGAGTTCAAGCCCCACATTGGGCTTGTTCTGACAGCTCAGAGCCTGTACCCTAAATCAGATTGCCCCTCCTCCTCCTCTCTCTCCCCTTCTCTCTCTCAAAAGTAAAGATTAAAAAAAATAAAACAAAAAGAAAGAGAAAGGGTTTATCTGGTATTCTTTTGCTCCAATCTTGACCCAACAAGATACTTCCAACATAAGGTACAGTCATAAAATGATCTCTGGGCCTACTTCTCCAGTACCTTTGTTCCTTCTATCCTTACTTTCTTGAGGACTTTTATCAAGAAAGGATGCTGGATTTTGTCAAATGATTTTTCTACATCTGTTGAGAGGATCGTATGGTTCTTATCCTTTCTTTTATTAATAGGTATATCATTATATCATGTTTATTGATTTGTGAATATTAAACCAGCCCTTCAGCCCAGGAATAAATCCCATTCGATGATGGTAAATAATTCTCTTAGTGTACTGTTTAATTAGATTTGCTAGTGTTTTGTTGAGAGTTTTTGCATAGGATTGAATTTTTCTGATGCTATTATAAATAATATAATTTGAAATCTTTATTTTCTGATTATTTGTGTTAGTATATAGAAAATACAATTGATATTTTTATATTGACCTTGCACTCAGTGACCTTGCTAAATTCACATATTAATTCTAATAGTTTATAGATTCTTTATGGGTTTTTTTGGTATATAATCATATTAAATTTTTATCTCTTTCTCTTTCTTTCCAAGCCATGTGCCTTTTCTTACTTTTTCCCCTTATTGAACTGGCTGGACCTTCAGTACAATGTTGACTAGAAGTTATGACAGAGGGCATTCTTGTTTATTTTCATTCTCAGAGGTGAGAAAGCTTTCAATAATTTACCATCATACACACACACACACTGAGATATTATTCAGTCTGAAAAATGAAGGAAATCCTGCTATTTTCAACAACATGGATAAACCTGGATGACATTATGCTAAGTGAAATAAGCCAGACTGAGAAAGACAAATAATCACTTATATGTGAGATCTTTTTTTTAATGGCAAATTCATAGAAATAGAGTAGAATGGTGATTACCATGGTCTTGAGGGGTGGGGAAAATAGGGTGAGATTGGTAAAAAAAAAAAAAAGAAAAGAAAAAAAGTACAAGCTTTCAGTTATAAGATGAATACGGTCTTGGGCACCTGGGTAGCTCCATCAGCTGAGCATCCCACTCTTGATTTTGGCTCAGGTCATGATCCCAAGGTCATGGGATCGAGCCCCATGTTGGGCTCTGCACTAAGTGTGGAGCCTGCTTAAATTTCCTCTCTCTCTTTTTCTGCCCCTCTCCCCTGCTTGTGCTTTCTCTAAAAACAAAAACAAAAAATATTAAAAATGCTTTTAAAAGATGAATGGGGTGCCTGGGTAGCTCAGTCAGTTAAGTGTCCAGCTTCAGCTCAGGTCATGATCTCGCAGTTCATGAATTCGAGCCCCAGGTAGGGTTCTGTGCTGACAGTGGGGAGCCTGCTTCAAATCCTATCTCCCCTCTATCTGTGCCCCTCCCCCATTCTCTCTCTCTCTCTCTCTCTCTCTCTTTCTCAAAAATAAAATAGAAAGATGAATAAGGTCTAAAGACATAATGTATAACATGGTGACATATATCAACATAGAGTTGATAATACTGTATTGTGTAACTTAAGTTTGCTAAAAGAGTAGAACTTAAGTGATCTCACATACAAAAAAAGGTAAATTGTAAGGTGATTAATGTGTTAATTAACTTGATGGTGGGTATCTTTTCACAATGCATATATATATCATATCATATCAAAATATTGTACACTTTAAAAATAAATAAATATAAGTAAATAATAATTAACCATTAAGAATTTGGGAGGAGTAAATAGTCTAATTAGATTAAGGTAATCTCTCCACTACTCCTACTCGCTAAAGGTTTTTACCATGAGTGAATATTGAATTTTACCCAGGGATTTTTCTTCATTTATCAAGATGATAACTCCTGAAAAATTTATCATCTAGTCGTGATATATTATACTCTTTATATATTGCTGGATTCAGTTTGCTAACGTTTGCTTAGGATTTTTACATCTATGTTCTCATGAGAGATTGGTTGTAATTTTCCTTTTTATCATATCTTTGTTAGATTTTGGTATTAAAATATGCTGGTCTCATAAAAACCAGTTGAGAAGTAGTACCTTCTCTAGTTTTTGGAGAATTTGTTTAAGATTAGTATTAGTTCTTCCTTAAATGTTTAGGAGAATTCACCCATGAAAGTATCTAGGCCTGTACTTTTTTGTGTGGGGGAAATTAATCATGAATTCAACTTCTTTAGTAGATATAGAGCTAATCAGATTTTCTATTTCTTCCTGTGTTAATTTTTATAAGTTGTTTTTCAAGGATTTTGTCCATTTCATCTAAAATATTGTCAAATTTATGGTTTATTATCTTGCTAGTAGTTTAATATCCATGGAGGTTTGTTTATACTTTTTCCTGATCAGTGTTGCCTAGAGGTTTATCAATGTTATTGCTTTTTAAAAAGTACCAACCATTAGCTTTGTTTATTTTCTCTATTGTACTCTCTCCCCCTTTTCGTTCTTTTTGGATCTTCTTTTCATTACAGCACGTGTAAAGGCACTGTGTGTGTGTGTGTGTGTGTGTGTGTGTGTGTGTGTGTGTGTGTGTGTGTGTGTGTAAATACAGGGGTATGGAAACAAAAGTTCTAGCCATAGTATGGTGAGAGATGAGGCCTAGAGAGTGTGTGCAGTGAGAGATGCAGAGGGCTAACAATGACAGTCCTTGGGGAAACTGTTATATAAAGAGTGGATAGAGGGAAGGAGAAGGAAAGAGAGAAGATATGAGAACCAGAAGAGTGCCATCTCACCAAAGCAAAGCGAGTCTAAGCAATCTAGGAAAGAAGAGGCAGCTAACAGAGCCAAGAATCAGAGTATGCACACTAGTTAAGACTCCTTGAAAATAACATTAGTCAACTCAACTAGCACAAAATTAAACAGGACATTTGTTTATAATAAGTGGTACAGCACAGTGGTTAAAAGGACAGGCTCTGGCATCCCCTGGGTTCATATGTCTGCTCTCCTACTATCCCAGCTGTGTGATTGGGGACAGATTATTTAACCTCATCTGGTTATCCTTTCGTCTATTCAATGGGAAGAGCAGTAGTAACACTGATAGCTTTGAGTAGGACCTAGAGCAATAAACAGTTTTGTAACCAGTAAGCTTGTAGAGCAAACTACCTGCCACTTGGGCCTTATGCTCCAGCGACCCCATGGTATTGCTATTAGGTCTAGAAGACTGAGATGCTGTCATTGATGCCCCTGAGCTTCTGATTCATTTCCTTTGGAATCAACTTGGGCATGCCGCATAACCCTCACATACCCACATTCAATCCTTCAGTACTGCTGGTCAAGTCCATTTCCAAAACATCACAAACCCAACTATTTTTCTGTTTCCATCTTCTCATACCTGCAACATCTGTAACATCTGTAATATGTAAGTCTTTTCTTCCTTCTGCTGTTTGCCCAACCTCAAATTCTCTCTCTACACTGAGGCCTGAGCAGTTTTTAAAACTAGAAATAAAATCGTATGATTTCCTTGCCTAAAACCCTTCTGTATCTTCCAACTAAATTAAATTTAAGCCCAAATTTCTTACCATAGTTATAAGGTCATAAATCAGTGGTTCCTAACCATGGCTACATCTTAAAATCACTTGGAGATCTCTTTTTTTAAAATTTTTTAATGTTTTTATTTATTTCTAGGAGAGAGAAAGAGAGACAGTGTGAGCAGGGGAGGGTCAGAGAGAGAGGGAGTCACAGACTGAAACAGGCTCCAGGCTCTGAGCTGGCAGTCAGCACAGAGCCCGACGCGGGGCTTGAACCCACGAACCGCGAGATCATGACCTAAATGAAAGTCGGACGCTTAACCAACTAAGCCACCCAGGTGCCCCTGAGATCTCTTAAAATATTAATATATTCATAGCTAACATTCATATACTGCTTAGTATGAGCCATTCTATTATGCTATATATATAATATGATATATAACCATACAATGACTATGTATATAGCAATTTTGTATATGTATAATATATATGTATGCATATTATATGTATGTATATAATATATACACGCCATATATGTATAATATGCCATAAAGCATATACTATGTATAGTTTATACTTTCTATATATGTATAATATGCCATGTAGCATATACTACGTATAGTTTATAATCTCTATATATAATATGCCATATAGCATATACTACATATAGTTTATACTATATATGCATATAGCATTATGACATCAAACCCGAAGAAGTAGGTAGTCTTATCATCCTCATTTTATAAATGTAACTATTTTTTTTGCCTTAATGAGATCTCATACATGTCCATCTAAATATAGAAATCTAAATCTAAATCATATTGGACCATTACCTACTAAGGAATCTGAGAATGTAAGTTTTAGCTTGCCAGCCTCTGCAGAACAAGGAAGAACATTTAGAAAGACATTGAACTGGCTGCTGGGCAAACAAACCCACCATATTCACCAAAGAGTGTGTGTGCTGGGCATCAGAGCTTCCTTCCTTCAAGGAACCCCCAACCTTGGAATAAAGGTGAAGGTTCTGCTCAACCCCACCCCCATTCAGAGCAACAACTGTCAGAAGGGTGTTCCCTGGCAGGGACAACCAACTTTGACCTTCAAGCCCTATTGGACTTTATTTAGTTCCACCCTTGCTTTCATTTGTCTGGAGGAAGCCCCAAGTGGAAGCCCCAAATTCTGTCTCCTCTAGGACTGACTCAGTAGAGAAAATCTCATGGGGAGAGAGACAGCTAAACATTGTACCTCGATTCTGCCTCCCCAAGAATCACTGTCACCTGGAGGGGGAACTCTGTCATTAGCTCCTACTCCACCCATAGCATGGAGCCACTCTTCTCCAGTTACTGCTCCAAAACTAGACAACTGCATAAATTCTTCTTGGTTCAGTAGTGCAAGTTGGAGTATGGGATGGGAAATGAACATGGAGATCCTAGAATGGACAGCTTGATTACTAGGTTTTGGTCATCATCCATGTCCTATGACTTCCATCTATAACTCCTAGAGTATAAGATTCTTCCCTCTGCTCATTTCCCACCCAAGTCCATAACAAGTGCTCACAAAAGTAATTTTTACATTAAAAAATGACTTTTTCCTTCCTTTTACCTTTAACCTTCCCCCTATCATTCAAGCAGTCCAAGGGCTCTCTCTATATATATTCTGGTATCTTCAAAGGTAAAATCAGGATAGTTCAAAAACACCATGCCTGTGAGGAATGAGCAAAGCAAGTAGGAACTGAATTCCAGAATTTGCTCCCCTATACCTTCTTCTAAATCCCTGAGGGTTAATGAATTATAATTGGAGGAATATCTCCCCCTAATGCTGTTTGTCCTAGGATGAGAGAGGTGGCAGACAAGGTAGTATGACTAAAAGGGTTGTTTTGTGAGGTGGGTGTAATTGCCTGTGGTTTTCTGAGGCCAATGGCTCTCCAGCCCTGGGTTCGTCCACCTCCCATGACATGAGCTCATTGGGATTGCCTGGCCTAGCCTCAAAGGTTTGACATACATATTTTCTGGTAATATTATACCAAACCTTTTACTAAACCAAAGTCAAATAGGTAACTAGTCAAGCTGTCTGCTACCTTCTCTTACTCATGCCAAGAGAGACTGTAGAATAGCACGATGGGAGGAGAGATTTTGACAGAAGAAGGATTTAGGTGGAATTTCGTAGCTTACAGAGTCAGTTGCCTTTTTGCCAAACTTGCTCCCACACCAATAGAAAACCTGATGAACTCATTTATACAAACAGGATTTTAAGCAAACCTGTACAAACACACTTAACATGCCACAAGAAAAGGGCACCTTGTTTAGTTGTTTTCCAGCACACAGCATACATTTATAGGTGCCCAGGAAACTA
The DNA here is from genome assembly GCA_017311185.1 of Proteles cristata cristata. Classification (NCBI taxonomy): domain Eukaryota; kingdom Metazoa; phylum Chordata; class Mammalia; order Carnivora; family Hyaenidae; genus Proteles; species Proteles cristata. Next base: position 650,311 of record JAESUZ010004369.1, read on the forward strand.
GCAACTCCAAAACATATCCTACCCTTTTCTTCACAGCACTAACGACTAGAGAGCACATGATATGTAATATTTTATCCTTAAGTAAGTGATTGTTTGAAATTCCAAGATTAAATCCACTAAGTTAATGTGAATATTAATCTATTAAAAATACTTTTCAAGAATAATTTTTTAAAGAAAGTTTCTCGTACAAACAGTGGAACTATATCAGGATCAGCAGAAGGTAAGTTCCTTTTTAGCAAAAAAGACTGCAAACATAAGCCTAGGAGTTGATTTTTACATCTACCTTTTAGGTAAAGAACATTGTTTTCAATTGATTCCTACAGCCAAAACCAGCTGTGCCTTTCTTAGAATGGTGGGCAGAAAACAGGATCTTCATAAAACTTAAGAAGGAGCAGCTAGTTTGAGTAACACCTCAAATAAACACTCCCAAACACTTAAAATCACTGCACAGCTGAGCTTCTGAAGCTGAAAAACTGAAATGCTTGCCCAAGCGAAACAGCTGTGAACACAAAAAGATTCATGCAAATCCTGTCTCTGGTATTTGGAAGAGAGGGTTCAGTACGCGTGCTGGGGGAAGGTTGAATGTTCAACATCAACTTATTCTGAAGTAGCTTGATTCAGAAACACTTGGGGCAGGTATCTACTCTGGGAGAAATATGGAGTTACAGAATACAAGAAGATATTTTAGAAGAAACAGCAGTACCTGGAAAGTCAGCTAATTTTGTTTTCAGGCCCTTAAGGGTTTTTTAAAAATTGAGATATAACTCATACACAATAAAAATCACCCTTTTAGGGGCGCCTAGGTGGCTCAGTCGGTTAAGCCTCCGATTTCAGCTCAGGTCATGATCTTATGGTTTGTGGGTTCGAGCCCCATGTCGGGCTCTGTGCTGACAGCTAGCTCAGAGCTTGAAGCCTGCTTTGGATTCTGTGTCTCGCTCTCTCTCTGACCCTCCCCTGCCCTCTCTCTGTCTCTGTCTCTCTTTCTTAGAAATAAATAAAAAACAGTAAAAAAAATTTTTTTAAATCACCCTTTTAAAATGTACAATTCAGGGGCACCTAGGTGGCTTAGTCGGTTAAGTGTCCGACTTTCGCTTAGGTCATGATCTCGCGGTTCGTGGGTTCGGGCCCCGCGTCGGGCTCTGTGCTGACTGACAGCCCAGAGCCTGGAGCCTGTTTCAGTCTGTGACTCCCTCTCTCTCTGACCCTCCCCTGCTCACGCTGTCTCTCTCTCTCTCCTAAAAATAAATAAAAACATTAAAAAAAATTTTTTTAATGTACAATTCAGTAGGGATTTTTTTAAGCATACTCACAAAGTTGTGCAACCATCATCAGTGTCTAATTCCAGAACATTTGAATGACCCCCCGAAAAGAAAATGTTTTGTCAGAAGGGAGATGATTCATTTTCAGAAATACCAAATAAAAGTTGTGCTGTCTAGTTAACAGTAGGTTTACAATCTATTGGAAATATATATGAACCACCCCCCATAACGGAGTCCCAAGCTCTTAGACATTTCACTTTGTCTTCTTCCCCTCTCAGTTTCGCGGGCTTATTTTCATGGGATTTGCAATGAACATGCACCAAAGAACAAGAGGAGGGACTGAAAGTCTCTGCGTCACCTCAGGAAATGTACATTTGTTCCAATCAGACTACTGTTTGCCATACATGGGCATAGACGATGTCTGGATAAGGCTGTAACCTCTGTAGTGCTCAGCCAATGAGGAATCAGGGGAGGGACTTGCACACTAGGAGATAAATTGTCTGCTGTTACTGCCCTGAGTGCGCCTGTCCATCAGACACCCACTCTTGCAAGAATGTGACTAAAGCCTTGCTTCACTGTGCTCTGAATCTCCACATCCCTTCTTTCGTTGGGTCAGTGGGCTTATTTCTCCCAGTTTTAATTATCAGTTTTCCCTATTCTCCCTCTCCCAAATTGCTAGCAACCTGTAATCTACTTTCTATCTCTATAGATCTGCTATTCTGGACATTTCATACAAATTAAACCATACAATATGTGGCCTTTTATGTCTGTCTTCTTTCACTTAGCATGATGTTTTCAAGGTTCATGCATGTTACAGCATGGATAAGCACTCCATTCCTTTTCATGCCTGAATAATACTCCATTATATGGAATATCATGTTTTGTTTATTTGTTTATCGATTGATGAACATTTGGGTTGCTTCCACTTTTAGGCTATTTTGAATAATGCTGATTTGATCATTCATGTATAAATTTTTGTATGGATATTTATTTCCACTTCTCTTAGGTATACACCTAGGAGTGGAATTGCTGTGTCATACAGTAACTTTATGTTTAACTTTTCGAGGAGCTGTCAAACTGTTTTCCAAAGCAGTTGTACCAGTTTACATTCCCACCAGCAATGTATGAGGGTTCCAACTTCTCCACATGCTCACCAACACTTGTTATTGTCTGTATTTTTTATTATGACCATTCTAATATATATGACATAGTATGTCACTGTGGTTTTGATTTGCATTTCCCTATTGACTAATAATATTGAGCACATTTTCAGGTGCTTCTTAGCCATTTGTATATATTCTTTGATAAAACGTCTATTCAAATACTTTCAAAACCATTCATAAATGAGTTGTTTGTCATTTTATTGTAACAATTCTTATATAGTCTGGATACTAGTCCCTTGTCAGATATATGATTTGCAGATATTCTCTCATTCTGTGGCTTGTCTTTTTCACTTTTGTCATAGTATCTATTGAAGAACAAAGGTTTTTAATTTTGAGGAAGTCCTCATTACTTTTCTTTGGTTGCTTATATTTTTGTTGTCATGTCTCAGACACCATTGCCTAAAGCAAGATCGTGAAAATTTACATATATGTTTTCTTCCAAGAGTTTTATAAATTTAGTTCTTTTTCTATTTTGAGTCAGTCTTTGTATAATAGTAGTGTAACTTCATTCTTTTGCATGTGAATGTTCAGTGTCAACACCATTTGTTGAAAAAAATCTATTCTTTCCCCCATTTTATTATCTTGGCAATTTCTGAACTTCCTTCTATTCCATTGATCTGTGTGTCATCAATGCCACTATCACACTGTCTTCATTAATGCAGATTTCCAGTTAAATTTTGAAATCAGGAAAGGTGAGTCCTCTAACTTTGTCTGATGGTATTTTACAGGTTTTTTTTCCAGATTGTTTTGGCTATTCTGGGTCCCTTACATTTCCATGTAAATTTTAGGATCAGCTCATCAATTTCTTGAAGAGGAAAAAAAGCAGTTGGAATTGTGAAATCATATACAGACAGATATAGTTATAGATGATATAGATATAGATGATATAGATAGACATGCCCCCAATTCCTGGCACAGAGCTCCTAAAACATTTGTAATCTCTTGAGTGATTGGAGTGTCTTTTGTTCTAATGACCCAATCTTTTTTTTTTAATGTTTTATTTATTTCAGACAGAGAGAAAGCATGAGCAGGGGAGGGTCAGAGAGAGAGGGAGACACAGAATCTGAAACAGGCTCCAGGCTCTGAGTTAGCTGTCAGCACAGAGCCTGACACGGGGCTCAAACCCACAAACAGTGAGATCATGACCTGAGCTGAAGGCAGACGCTTAACTGACCGAGCCACCCAGGTGCCCCTAATGAACCAACTCTTGATGGGCTCCTGGATGGGGGCTAGTCCCCAGAAAGACCAAGCCATGATTTGAAGCTTGGACCTTCTTATACACTCTCCATCCTCCAGGGAGGGAAGTGGGGCTAGAGATGAAGTTAATAATTGATCATGCCTACATGATGAAGCCTCCATAAAAATCCCTACTGTAGGGGATTTGGAGAGCTTCCAGGTTGTTGAATACATCCACAAGGCATATTCCAATTTTATAAGAACTGAAGCTCCTACCTTTGGGACCCTTCCAGATCATGCCTTATGTACCTCTTCATCTGGGTATTCATTTGTATTCTTTATTATATAAGAAACTAGCAGGTGTGTTTCCCTGAGTTCTGTGAGCCACTCTAGCAAATTACTAAATCCAAAGACAGGATTGTGGGAATCCCCAATTTATAGCCTATTGGTCAGAAATACCAGAGGCCCAAACTTGCAATTGGCATTTGAAGTGGGAAGCAGTCTTCTGGGACTGAGCCCTTAACCTGTGGGACCTGATGTTAACTCCAGGTAGATAGCATCCAACTTGAGTTAAATCACTTGTTGTGGCAAAACCCATCCATCTGGTGTCAGAAATGAAGTGCTGTGAGTAGCCTAGAAGGAGAAACAGAGTTGTTTTATCTTGGGATTTTGATGGGAACTGCATATCAATTTGGGGAGTATTGTTGTTTTAATAACATGAAATCTTCTGGGTTTTTTAATTCATCAATACTTAACATTAATGAGCAGGTACAAACAAATGCAGGTTTTCTAAGACCTATTCTTCTGTCATTGTTAGCCTAACCTTCTCCCAGCCTATTGGGCTGTAGTGTCTAAAGCAATCCTATTGGCTGGAGGTGAAAGCTAGTGTTACAGAAAGCTCTGGATGACAGAAAGATAATTTTCACAATGAAGTAGCTACTAAGCCACTGGCTGTTTCTTATACCAGACCTCCCTTTTCTGCTTTGTGGTCTAGAAACATTTCTTTTGGAAGACAGAAAATCCATAAATGGGAGCAGCCAGTCAAATATGCCACCAACCATTTCATCTTTATGGGGCTATAATGTGAAAGTCACCAAGTTAAATCCAGAAAAGCTCCAGCAGCTATTCTTTCATATACTTTTCTACTAAGTAAATATGTTTGTTAAAAAAATAAGCAACATAAGCAATTTTATAATTCTTGTATTCAAATTCCTGACAGTGTTTGTCCTGGAATTTCCCTGGAACACCTAGAATTCTTCATCCGTGATAATGTCCTGTAAGTAACCAACCACAGCATCAGTCCTGCAACAGAGCAGATAGATGTTTTGCTTCTTCTAAGGAAGACAGTGGTACCCACCAGCCTCCTACTCTGTCCTTGGCCTGAGCCCTTGCTAGACTCCATAGAGCCCCACCAGCATTGAGGGCATGTTGAAGAGGCTTCCACGGTGCCACAATGAGCCTGAATTATGGGCCCAGGCCACAGCCATGCCCTTACCCAGTCTGTATCTACACACCAGGCCTTGGCCACAGCCTCCTCCTACTGAGATTACACTCTGCCTGTGGCTCCTTATGTCCATTATTCTTGACATAATTCTTTTATCTCTGTTTTCTTTCTTTTTTTTTTTTTTAAGTAATCTCTACATCCAACACATGACCCTGAGATCAAGAGTTGCATGCTCTACAGGCTGAGCCAGCCAGGTGCCCCTCAACATAATTCTTTTAAAGTGATCTTTGGCTACAGGGAGACAAAACAAAAGAATGTAAAGGGGCTACTATAGATTAAAAAGCCAAGAGGAAGGGGATCCTGGATCAAAGAGAAGAAAAGGGGAAAGAAAAAGAGAATCCCATTTTTAAGCAAATGGCTTTATCAAAGCAACATCATCACAAAATAAAAGCTGGTTTTTATTTCAGACTTAGTTCTTTTGGAGAGATATTCTTTTTTTTTAAATATTATTTATTTTGAGAGAGAGAGACAGAGTGCAAGCAGGGGAGGAGCCGAGAGAGGGAGGGAGACACAGAATCCAAAGCAGGCTCCAAGCCATCAGCACAGAGCCTGACACAGGGCTCGAACTCACGAACCATGAGATCATGACCTGAGCCAAAGTCAGATGGTCAACGGACTGAGCCACCCAGGTGTCCCTAAGCAACATTTTTAAATAGCTCATGGGTTAAAAAAGAAATTACAAATAAAATTAGAAACTATTTGAACTGAATAATAATGAATTCACAACATCTAAATTTATGGAATGTAATTAAAGCTCCCTAGAATGAAATATACAGCTTTAAAAGTTGATTTTAGAGGGGAAATGATCAACAACATTAACCATTAGGAAAATGCAAATTGAAAACACAAAGAGATACTACCATATACCTACAAGAAGGGATAAAATTCTTTAAAAATAACTTGACTATCCAAGTATTGATTGAGAGCAATGGGAACTCTCTTCATACATTGCTGGGGGATATTCAAAATGATCCACTACTTTAGAAAAAAGTCTAGCAGTTTCTTATAAAGTAAACATGCCTTATATAACTCAGCAATCACACTCCTGGGTATTTATCTGAGAAAAATGAATTATATGTTACATTAAAACCTGAAAGGGAACATTTTTAGTGGTTTTATTCGTAATTGCCAAAACCTGGAAACAACCCAAATATCCATCAAATTATGAATGAATAAAGAAACAACTGGGTGGCTCAGTTGTTTAAGCATCTGACGCTTGATTTCAGCTCAGGTCATGATCTCAGGGTTCATAAGGTCAAGCTCTGAATGGGGCTCCATGCTGACAGCACGAAGCCTGCTTGAAATTTTCTGTCTGCCCCTCTTCCTCTCTCTCTCTCTCTCTCTCTCTCTCTCTCTCTCTCTCTCTCTTTCTCTCAAAAATAAATAAATTTTTAGAAAAAGAAAGAAAGACTGCACAGCAAAGAAAACAACCCACAAAACTAACAGGCAACCAACGGAATGGGAAAAGATAGTTGCAAATGACATATCAGATAAAGGGTTAATATCCAAAATCTATAAGGAACTCACCAAACTCCACACCCAAAAAACACAAAACCCAGTGAAGAAATGGGCAGAAGATATGAACAGACACTTCTCCAAAGACGACATCCAGATGGCCAACAGACACATGAAATAATGCTCAGCATCCCTCCTCATCAGGGAAATACAAATCAAAACCACACTGAGATACCACCTCACGCCAGTCAGAGTGGCAAAAATGAGCAAATCAGAGAACTCTAGATGCTGGCGAGGATGTGGAGAAACGGGCACCCTCCTACACTGTTGGTGGGAATGTAAACTGGTGCAGCCCCTCTGAAAAACAGTGTGGAGGTTCCTAAGGAAACTAACAATAGAACTCCCCTATGACCCAGCAATAGCACTGCTAGGAATTTACCCAAGGGATACAGAAATGCTGAGGCATAGGAGCATATGTACCCCAATGTTCACAGCAGCACTCTCCACATAGCTAAAACATGGAAAGAGCCGAAGTGTCCATCAACAGATGAATGGATCAAGAAGATGTGGTTTATCTATACCATGGTATACTCCATGGCAATGAGAAACAATGAAATCTGGCCATGTGTAGTAACATGGATGGACCTTGAGGGTATTATGCTGAGCGAAATAAGTCAGGCAGAGAAGGACAAATATCATATGTTTGCACATATAAGAGGATTAGAGGAACTTAACTGAGGAACAAGGGGGAGAAGAAAGGGAAATGGTGGGGGAAAGGGAGAGAGGCAAACCATGAGAGACTCTTGAATGCTGACAAAAACTGAGGACTGATGGATGTGGGGAGGAGGGAGGGATGGGCATGGAGGAGGGCACTTGTGGGGATGCGCACTGGGTGTTATGTGGAAACTAATTTGACAATAAACTATTTGTAAAAAAAAAAAAGAAAAAGAAAAAGAAAGAAAGAGGCTGTGGTCCATCCCTAAAGTAGAATATGACTCAGTAAAAAAGAATTAGCTACTAATCTGCACAAAAACATGGATGAATCTCAAACGCAACATGCTAAATGAGAAGAGCGAGACAAAGAAGTCTATGTACTGCATGATTCCATTGATATGAAATTCTGGAAAAAGCAAAACTATGGATGCAGAAAACAGGTGATAGTTGCCGGAGGCTGGAAGTGAGGGAAAGGATTGTCTACAAGATAGTATGAAGACATTTGCGGAGGTGATGAGTGTTCTCTATCTTGAATATGGTGGTTACTTCATGATTGTATACGTATGCCAAAACTTACAAAACCCTACGCTAAAAAAAAAAACGGTAATTTTACCACATAAAATGTATCTTTTGTATTGTAGTTTACCAAAAAAAAAATAAAAACCACAATGAGATACTGGTGCATACCTACTAGAAGCAGAGAGTGCAATGGTGGTTGCCAGAGCTGGGGGGAAGAGGAAAATGGGGAGAATTTAGTCAAAGAGCACAAAGTTTGTTACGCAAGATTAATAAGCTCTGGAGATCTCATGTACAGCAATGTGACTATAGTTAACAATATCATATTGTATACATGAAATTTGCTAAGAGGGTAGATATTAAGGGCTTTCATCAAAAGGGAGATAAGAAAGAAAGAGAAAGAAAGAGAGAGAGAGAGAGAGAGAGAGAAAAGAAGGAAGGAAGGAAGGAAGGAAGGAAGGAAGGAGGAAGGAAGAGAAAGAAAGGAGAGAGGTAATAAAGACAAAGAAAAAGGAAAAAAAAAGAAAGTGGTGTGAGGTGATAGATATGTTATTTAGCTTGATTATGGTGATTATTTTACAACGTAAACATATATCAAAACATCAAGTTGTACACTTCAAATATACATGATTTTTATTTGTCAATTATCATATACCTCAATAAATGGGGGGGGACTGATACTGTAAAACTTCTAGAAGGAAAGGTAAGAAAACTATCTCTGCACCCTTGTAGTATGTGCTATTTCTTAAACAGGACCAGAAGAATCACTGACCATATAAGAAAAAATAAATTGAACATCAAAATACACATAATTTTAATTTAAAAATATTGTTCTAGATTTTCTCTAAGCATCTTAACTTTAATAGCTTAGTATTTGTTTGCTTGTTTGTTTTCTGATTCCTAGAGAGGAAAGAAGGGGAATGGAAAAATTGAAAGAAGATTCAAAGAGGGGAGGAGAGAGGGAGGAAAAAGAGTTTTACTATGAAGAAGTTGGGCCCTGGTAGAAGACTACAGTTTTTAAATACACAGCCTTCTCAAAACAGCATTATTACAGGTAAGGAAAACTGTGTGTGTGCCCGTGTGCGTGCGCATGCGCATGTGTGTATCACTAACCAGCCATCAAAAAGAAGGAAATCCTTCTACTTGTGATACCATGGGTGGCCTTTATAGGGCTTTTTAATTAATGACATTAAGTCAAACAGAGAAAGACAAATTCTGTATGATCTCTCTTATATGTGGAATCTAAAAACCAAACAAACAAATTCGCCGAAAAAGAAATCAGATTTGTGGTTACCAGAGTAGCCCCTCCTTTGAGGGGAGAGGGAAGTAGAGGAATGTGGTCAAAAGGTACAAACTCCCAGTTATAAGAGAACTAAGTACTGAGGACATAATATACGATATGATAACTGTAGCCAATTCTGTTGTATGGCATATTTGAAAGTTGCCAAGAGAGTGCATCCTAAAAGTTCTCATCACAAAGAAGAAGAAATCTTTTTTCCCTGTGTATGTGTGTGTGCATGTGCGTGTCTATACGAGATGATGGGTGTTAACCAAACTTATGGCCATAATCATTTCGTAATATATGTAAGTAAAGGCATTATGCTGTACACCTTAAATTTAGATAGTTCTGTATGTTAACTACATCTCAATAAAACTGAAAGGAAAAATTGGATTGCCTTGGTGGCTCAGTCAATTGTCCAACTCTTGACTTCAGCTCAGGTCATGATCTCATGGTTTGTGAGATGGACCCTGATTCAGGCTCTGCATTGACAGAGCGGAGCCTGTTTGGGATTCTTTCTCACTCTCTCTCTCTCTCGCTGCCCCTTCCTCACTCATGCTCCATCTCTCTCTAGAAATAAATAAATTGGGGCACCCTGGGTGGCTCAGTCAGTTGAACAAAGGACTTCCGTTCAGGTCGTGATCTCACAGTTAGTGGGTTTGAGCCTCACATTGGGCTTGCGCTGTCAGCCTGTCAGCATGGAGCCCGCTTCAGATCTTCTGTCCTCTCTCTCTCTGTCCCTTCCTCAACTCATACTTTCTCAAAAATTAAAATATTTTTAAAACTTTAATAATAAAATAAACTTTAGAAGAACTGAAAAGAAAAAAACAATAAGTAAAATATTAACCTGAATGTAGGTTCTGTTTTCCACATCTAAAAAGCTGTATTGATAAGAGACGATGTCATTTGGTTACCTTCTTTTCTTATTAAAGGCCCAATCTACATGTTGCCTAATGCCAAGTCAAGCATGGTGGAGGGAGGGGTGGGGAGAGCAAGGAAGAGCTGGAAATCTGATCTTAGTAAAATGAGAAAGAGCAGATAAAGAGAAGAAAAGGAAACTTCAGAGGCCCACTGGGCAGTTCCAGTAAGTGGAGGCCCAAGTAAGAACTGCAGACTTGAGACCAGTTTGTGGTGACAGCCACACCTACCAGGCCACACAGTGTGACAGAGCCTGGTGGGGAAGGGGGCAGAATGGGAGCAAGAACTCCTCCAGGAATCTTCTGTGGCAGCCTTCTAAAAGGAGAAGGAAACATTCAGTATCCATTTTCATCAATTAGATTGAATCTAACAGTTTATTTCCACAGTGCTGACTTTGAGGTAAAAGACTAGAAAGCAGTTTCTAAAACTATGCCTGGGTGGCTCAGTCGGTTGAGCCTCTGACTTCGGCTCAGGTCATGATCTCATGGTTCAAGCCCTGCATTTAGCTCTATGCTGAGAACTCAGAGCCTGGAGCCTGCTTCAGATTCTGTATCTCCCTCTCTCCTTGTCCCTCCCCCATCCTATCTCTCTCTGTCTCTCAAAAATGAATAAATGTTAAAAAATAAAATAAAATAAAACTTTAGCCCCACCTTATTCAGAAACAGGTGCTTGATGTAAGGCTGGAGTGGTAACCAGCCCCCCATTCAGGGTGGACAATGGTTGTCAAGCAGGGTCTCCTGGGAGAGGTGACTAGTTTCTGCTACCTCAAGAGAGCCACTCTGGGACACTATCCTGTATGCATAAAAATATTAAAGTTTCTTCTCTTTGATTTCAGAGAAATTCCAGCTCTCTGATAAACCCTCAAGTCATATCTTCTGTTAAACAAAAAGACTCCAATGGACATAGCACTCCAAATATGGTAAAGACTTTCACGTGATTAGAAATTTCTGGTCACCTAGTTTCCAACCTACTTTCCAGTCCAGGATGAGGGGAAGAAGATATATTAACAAGAGTTTTTCTTAGTCCCTCTGACTTGATTCAAAACATCATAATCTGCCTAACATAATCCTGGAAAGGATCAAGCACAAAAGTAAACAGGGAGCTAACAGACAACACCCAATGTACTGATCAGTAACATCAAAGTAGAGTCTGTGACTTGAATTTGGGGTTTAGGGAAGAATATGACTAATGCTTAACCCTTGATTTCCTCCTCTTGGCAACACGGTTGGGTCTCTGCTCCAAGAGTGGATAAATAAAAGAAGCTGCTCGAATTTCACCTGGAAACGCAGACAAGAGGTAAAAAAGGTAGAAGTGGAACCAAATCAAACCCCTTGACCTTTGTCTCTCCATAGACGGTTCCAAGTAGGAGGGAGGGTGGAGAAAAGACTATGGAAATGATTCAGCCAGGAGGAGGGAAGTGGGGAAAGGAAGTGAGAGGCTTCCTGGTAGGAGGGGGACATCCTTACGCTTCTGTAAGCTGGAGGCACTTGGGATCCATATCGTCCTCACATTTATTTGCAGAGCTGCTCAAGGCCCCAGCGCCATGCATCATTGCCTATGGAAATGTATCCTAGTTGCTGTGTCCTTAATCTTCCTAAGATTCTTCCTCCAAGAGAATAATGAAGAGCGTCTTACGTATAACTTCTCATTGGTAAGTCCCAGAAACTGAGACTGGACTGTTTGTCAATCCTTCGGTATGGGGACGGGCTTTCGGTTATGCAAACACTCTATGTATCATCATAGAAGCTCTAAGAAGAGGGCATTTGAAGAATCAGGAGAGTGTCAGAGAAAAAGATAAAAAGTGAACCAGCTTGAAGATGTAGAAGATTTGAATAAAGGCAGGGAGGAAGAGAGGGCAGTTTAAGTGCAGAAAGAGCAATGCACAGATACTTCTAGAAAACCATGCTGCCTGGCAGGACCCGCATGTGATGCAGACTGCCTGGGTGCTGACCACTTTCCTCCCCAGAGCCTTGCGTGAGAGGTTATTCGTCCCATTTCTCATATGAAGCGGTTGAGACACAGAGCCATAAAATAACTTCTCCCACGTGTACAACATCTGTAAGCAGAGAAAACCAAATGCTCAGGGTTTGGAAGTCTACATTTTCCCTTAAAGCCTTAAACCAATGAGAGCAAAACATAGCAATGTGGGGAAGAGGTTCAGAAATGTGTGCATGGTCAGAGTGGAGTAAAAGAAAGGATTTTACAATTGAAGTACTGTGGGTAACTTCCTGAAGGACAGGACCAGGCATGGTCTTCAGCACCTGCCACCAAACCTAGCACAGTCTAAGCCGAGTTAGATACCTTTTTGCCAGCCTGATAATGGTCGGAGAAACTAGATGTGGGGCAGCATAGGGCAGGCAAGTCCTGACTCTGCATAAACCTAAGACCTTCCTATAGGCATTCTTCCTTCCTACCTGACTCCAAGGCCCACCACTCCTTCTGGAAAGTTTGGTGTGTTCTCATGGCGAGGTAGGGATAGCAGTCAGCTGAGTCTTAACACATGGGCTCCCTGGTGATCAGATCCTGGGGCTTGCCCTTCCTGTCCTAAAAGGGAGGCCTGCCCCCTATTTGTCTCCAGGGGCCTAAGGATGAATATCAGGGCTGACACTCATCTTATCCTCAGCAGGAGGAAAAGAAGAAAATCCTGTGGCAGCTCAATCAGGAGCAAATGACCTCTGAGAGCAAGAACCATCTAGAGAACTTCAAGGACATGCAGAAAGCCTCCCCTTTACTCCAACAGGCCAACTACAAATTGCTGGCTGGATCCCCTCCCCAGGAAAAGAGTGAGTATAGAGGAGGGAGTGGTCAGACTAGAAGAAGGTTAGACAAGGTATTCCAACAAGAAAAAGGAAGATTGCCGGGGGAGGGGGGTGCGTGAGGGGGCCTGGCTGGCTCAGTCAATTGAGCATCCAACTCTTGATTTTGGCTCAGGTCATGATCTCACGGTTCTTGGGATTGAGCCCTGCGTCAGGTTCTGTGCTGACAATGCAGAGCCTGCTTGAGATTCTCTCTGTCCTTCTCTGTCCTTTCCTCTCTCTCTCTCTCTCTCTCTCTCTCTCTCAAAATAAATAATTAAACTTAAGAAAAAGAAAAAGGAAGGTTGGTAAAAAGGGAACATGAGCTGGGTCTGATGGAGAAAGTGGGATGCTCTGAGGGAGGGCCATGCTGTGAAACTTGGTGTGGATCATAATTTTGAGTGTACTTTCTTCCCACTGGACACCCCTTGAATGACTAACAAGTTGAGAAGTCCATAGTGACCCATTAAGGAGCCATCCCATAGTGGAGCTCATTCATGGCTCCCCAGGAGAGGGGACCCGGAGGGAACCATGGTAAAAAGCACTCAGTAAAGGGTGAAAAGGGTGGGTGAATGTTGACTAGCTGTGCATTAGGCTGCCAGAACTCTTGGGTTGACATGGGTCCTTGGAGATCCTCTAATCCATGGCTCATTGATCCAAGGCAGCTGAAATAACTCTAAGGTCAAGGCCTGGCTACCTGGCTACCAAGCCAGCAAATTTACCTTTGGTACATGGCAGGCTCTGCCATCAGAGAGAAGCTTGTTTTCCATAAAGTTTCCACCAGCAGCCTTTTAAAGCTGTGATTAAATAAAACCACCTCACAACTCCTAACCAGAGATTATCCTCACCTCCTGACCACACTCTCCCAAGAAAAGGAAATGTGAATTTGCCACAGGTGTGGTATTAAGGGAAAGACCCAAGAAGAGAGTCCTGGGAACCTTTCCCCCATCTTGAGGTGCTAAAGTCTCCCTTATCTCTTCCACCCCTAGAACTGCTGACCATAGGGATTTCCTCAGAGCAGCACCCTAATGGCAGCTACCTCTTGGGCACCCTGCATTCCCTCTTCCAAGCCTCCTCGGAACACGAGCTGAATTGTATCGTGGTGCTGGTCCTCCTGTCTGATCCTGACCCTGAATGGCTCAGACGAACCGCTGGCAGCGTCTCAGAGCTCTTCAAACCACATATTGAGGCCCAGAAGCTGCTTGTGATCCACGGTAGTCTTGATGACTCTCCTCTCCCAGAAGATCTGAATAATAGTAGTCACACCTCGCACTGTGAAGCACATTATTCCAGGCAGAAAGTCAATTATGCCCTCCTCATGAACTTTGCTGTCAGCCTCTCTGAATACTTTCTGATAATAGAAGATTATGTTCACTGCACTTCCAAATTTATTTCTACCATCTACTGGACATTATCAGCCTGGAAAGAACTACCGTGGGCGATCCTAGAGTTCTCCAGCCTAAGTCTCTCTGGGAAAGTTTTCCACACCAGTGACCTCTCCCGCCTGTCCTCTCTCTTTCTCCTTTTCCATAAAGATATTCCCATTCGTGTGTTTCTCTCTGAATTCCGTCTTCTCTTGACCCAAAATGTTCCAATTCGTTTCAGTCCCTCAGTCTTCTACCACATAGGCAATTATTCTGCATTTGAGGACACATGCTTTCCTGTGGAGAAGGAGGAGGTATTTGGTGAACCAGACAACCCTGTGGCCAGCGTCCTCACTGACATGATGGCAGAAATGAATGCTATTCCACAATATGCTTATACCCTGAACAAAGAGTGCTACTCTACTCTCAATCCTGTAAGAGGTAACTACCTAACAGTGGTTTTGGAGAAGCCGCAAAAAGTCATCCGGATAGAGGTGCTGACAGGTTCTGACAAAAAAGGACTATACTGGCTACAGCAAGGGCAAGTGGAGCTGGGCTATGATCCCTTGGAGAATTCCAGAGGCTGTACCCGCTATACCCTTCTAGGTCCACTGGTGGAAGGAAATTTAGACCAGAGGGTATTTCGTGAAGAAGATTCTGTGGAGGAGTTGAGCTGTATACGACTGCTTGTGCTAGCATCTCAAGAGTCTTGGCTCCTGATCAGGCAGATCAAAGTCTGGACTCGGCATGAGGAGGAAGAGAGTTAACCCAATGGGAATTCTGGAAAGGTGGCATTTGGGAATGGAACCTGCATGGCTGACCAGAAATAAAGCTAAAATTGATCAAGTCCTGCTCATTCTGAGTAGGATGAGCATGTAATTAACTTATTATCCAAACCGGTACACTTTTGAGAATGAAAGGAAGCATTATTAAAAATTACACTAGAAGTAGGGGAAGGGTATGCCTGAGTGGCTCAGTTGGTTAAGCGTCCAACTTTGGTTCAGGTCATGATCTCATGGTTCGTGAGTTTGAGCCCTGTGCCAGGCTCTCTGCTGTCAGCACAGAGCCTACTTCGGATCCTCTGTCCCCAAATACACACACAACTCCCCCACACTCTCCCTCTCTCTCAAAAACTAAAATATACAGGGGCACCTGGGTGGCTCAGTCCACTAGGCGTCTGACTTCGGCTCAGGTCATGTTCTCACGGTTTGTGGGTTCAAGCCCCACGGTGGGCTCTGTGCTGACAGCTAGCTCAGAGCCTGGAGCCTACTTCCGATTCTGTGTGTGTGTCTCTCTCTGACCTTCCCCTGCTCATGTTGTCTCTGTTTCTCTCTCAGAAATAAATAAAACATTTAAATATTTTTTTAAAAATAAATAAAAATAGACATTAAAAAAATTACACTAGAGGGGACATCTGGGTAGCTCAGTCAGTTAAGTGTCCAACTCTTTTTTTTTTTTTCAGTTTATTTATTTCTTTTGAGAGAGACAGAGATAGAGACAGCATGAGCAGTGGTTAGGGGCAGAGAGAGAGGGAGAAAGAGTGAGAATCCCAAGTAATCCCCAGACTGTCAGTGCAGAGCTCAACACCAAGCTTGAACTCACAAAACTATGAGATCTTGACCTGAGCTGAAACCAGAAGTTGAACGCTTAATTGAGCCACCCAGGCACCTAAGTGTCCAACTCTTGATTTTGGCTCAGGTCATGATCCCAGTCATGGTCACGGGATCAAGTCCAGTGTTGGGCTCCTCAATGAGAGTGGAACCTGCTTGGAATTCTCTCTCTCTCTCTCTCTCTCTCTCTCTCTCTAAAATAAAATAATAAAATAAAACAAAACAAAACACTAGAACAACAGATGGAAACCAGGACTGCCCCAGGTGTATGTTCATCCTAATTCT
Source organism: Proteles cristata cristata (assembly GCA_017311185.1). NCBI lineage: Eukaryota > Metazoa > Chordata > Mammalia > Carnivora > Hyaenidae > Proteles > Proteles cristata. The sequence continues at coordinate 666,349 of JAESUZ010004369.1, forward strand.
TTTTTGTTGTTGTTGTTTTTTATTTACTTATTGTTTTTTGAGAGAGAGAGCATGTGCATGAGTGGTGGAGGGGCAAAGAGAGAGGGAGAGAGAATCCCAAGCAGGCTCTGCACTAACAGACCCCACAAACCATGAGATCATGGCCTAAGCCAAAATCAAGAATTGGATGCCTAACCAACTGAGCCATTTGGGTGCCCCCATTTTAATTCTGATTTCTGTAGTTTACTCAAGATAGACAACACAGTCTGATGAGAGGCAGAGGCAAGACAATACTTCATGGGTTCCAAAGGTCAGAAAAAGGAAAGGAGTCACCATGAGCTGCTGGGGCTCTTATCAACAAACAAGTATAACACCCCAAGATCTTTCCCTAAAGGAGCTATTGCCATGTCTAGAGTTGTAGCAGTCTTGATAGTACTATGAATATTGTGGAACTGACTTTGGATCAGATCTATACACCTGTCCTAGTCTGTTCAGGCCACTATAACAGAATCCCATACACTAGGGGGCTTATAAATAATAGGAATTTATTTCTCACAGTTTTGGAAGCTAGAAAGTCCAAGGTCAGGCTCTGGTAGATTTATTGCCTGGCGAAGGCCTGCTTCCTGGTGCATAGATGACTGGCCATTTCTTTGCTGTATTCCCATATGGAGAAGTGGGTAAGGGAGCTCTCAGGCTTTTGTATATATATATAAACAAACTTGAGGTTAAGTGCTGTTAAAGACATTATGAATAATAGGATGAAACAAACATGGACACCAACAAGGAACTTAGCAAAAAAATCAGTAATTAAATTATGTGATATAAAAAAATTACATGATATCGAAGTCCATTCTTTCTGAATCAATGAATAACATCGATGAACACCAATAAAAACACAATGGGAGTTTTTGTTTTTGAACATTTTTCAAAAATCTTTTTAAATTTTCTCCTAAATGTAAATGGGAAAAAAAATATTTGAGTATAACCAGTTGCCTCTCACACTGGGAATATTTATTCTCCCACTTCATTAGAAATAATAACATCATGGGAGACCATGCACATAGATCAAAATCCCCATGTTCTTTACAATTTAAATGACCAAGAAAGTTAAAACAAAGTCTTTGGGTGAGAGTTCCGTTAAAAAATTCCAATAGGATTTCAGTCGACTGGCAGGAACCTTTTTTTTTTTTTTTGCATTGGCTTGATAATCCTTTATCTTGTTACTTTGCAATTGCTTTCAATCAGATGCTATTTATATTTCGTTCAGCTTTTCTAGTTGTCTTCCATTAGAAATTTCAAATTACCTAGATTGCTATTCTAAAAAAAAACCCTTTATATACAACTTGAAAAGATCTTCAAGACACACCATGAAATGAAAAAACTCTGGCTTCAATACAATATACACAAAAGTATCCATTCATGCAAAAAAAATCTATGCATTTTTATTTAGCACAATTACAAAAAGTAACTCAGAAGATTGTTACTGGCAATTTGTTTGACTATGAATCCTATAAAAACTCTCCTGATTAAAACAACTAAATATAGGGGCACCTGGGTGGCTCAGTCAGTTGAGCGTCTGACTTTGGGTCAGGTCATCATCTCATAGTCTGTGAGCTCCAGCCCGCGTCAGGCTCTGGGCTGACAGCTTGGAGCCTCGAGCCTGCTTCGAATTCTGTGTCTCCCTGTTTCTCTGCCCCTCCACTGCTCATGCTCTGTCTCTTTGTCTCTCAAGAATAAATAAATGTTAAAAGAGTATTTTAAACAACTAAATATACTATACATAATACTTAAAAGGTGTTTTTAAATGTATCAACGATACGAAAAGAATATAAGAAACCCTCAGAGACTGGGGCACCTGGGTGGCTCAGTCGGTTGAGCGTCCAACTTTGGCTCAGGTCATGATCTCGTGGTTCGTGGGTCCAAGCCCCATGTTAGGCTGTGTGCTGACAGCTTGGGGGAGTCTGGAGCCTGTTTCAGATTCTGTGTCTCCCTCTCTCTCTGCTCACACACACTATCTCTCTCTCAAAAATAAATAAACATTAAAAAAAAGAAGCATATATTAGTCTTCTAAAAAAAAGGAATAAATTACAAGAAAAAGGGACTGCAAGTATTTGAAATATAGAACTTCTAACATGGGAAAAAAGTAATGATTGAAATGTGAAACCCAGTAGATAAGCTGAAAATCTGATTAAACACAATCAAATAGAAAATTAGTGAACTAAAAGATAGAATTAAAGATATTATCCATAATGCACAGGATAAAAAGATAGGAAAAAATATGAGAGGATTTAAGAGATTTGAACCCAGGTTGGAATTATGACAATCATAATTGGGCAATATGACAAACATAATTCCAACCTGGGTTAATCATAATTCCAACCTGGGTTCAAAAAAAGAAGAAGTTAGAGAATGAATTTAATTTTATATAACTAGCGTGCATGTGCGTACACATTTATATAGAAGAGGGGAGTGTTAATCAGAGTTATAGCACTCTAGCTTTCTAGTTCAATTTGAGAGTAAATATACTAACTGTAAACATTAAGTAAATATTCATGTTAAATTTTTTTTTAATTTTTTTTCATGTTTTTTATTTATTTCTAGGAGAGAGAGAGAGACAGTGTGAGCAGGGGAGGGTCAGAGAGAGAGGGAGTCACAGACTGAAACAGGCTCCAGGCTCTGAGCTGGCAGTCAGCACAGAGCCTGACGCGGGGCTCGAACCCACGAACCGCGAGATCAAGACCTAAGCGAAAGTCGGACACTTAACCGACTAAGCCACCCAGGCGCCCCATCATGTTAAATTTTTAAAATAACTCTAAAATCTACAAATAGTATTCCATGCCAAAACCAGAGTGAAAAGGAAATGTAATGAGGAAAAGAGAAAAACTCAACCAATTTTCCCAGAAGGCAAAAAGAGAGGGAGAAGAAAGAAAAATAGGAGATGGAAATTACCAGATGTAATAGTATAAATATATCCATTAATATAATCTAGTAAGTGAAAATGAACTAAACTCATTAGCTAAAAAAGATTGCCTTGGTTGAAAAAAATATGGCTTTTCCTATAAGAGCTGAAACCTAATAACACATAAAAGTTGAAATGATAGTGCAGGAAAAGATATAATTAGCTAATACAACCAAAATAAGTGATATTGAACAAGATAGATTTTAAGGTGGGGTGCTGGGTGGCTCAGACGATTAATTATCTGACTTTAGCTCAGGTCATTATCTCTGGGTCAGTGAGTCTAAGACTCTGTGCTGACAGCTCAGAGCCTGGAGCCTACTTTGGATTCTTTATTCCCTCTCCTCTGCCCCTCCCCTACTCACGTACTCACGCTCTGTTTCTCTCTCTCCTCTCTCTCTCTCAAAAATAAGTAAACATTTAAAAAATGACTTAGGGGCGCCTGCATGGCTTAGTCGGTTAAGCGTCCGACTTTCGCTTAGGTCTTGATCTCGCAGTTCATGGATTCGAGCCCCGCGTCGGGCTCTGTGCTGACGGCCAGCTCAGAGCCTGGAGCCTGTTTCAGCCTGTGACTCCCTCTCTTTTTGACCCTCCCCTGCTCACGCTGTGTTTCTCTCTCTCTCTCTCTACTGGAAATAAATAAAACATTAAAAAAAAACTTCAAAAAAAATAAAAATAAAAATAAAAAATGACTTAAAAAAAAGATAGACTTCAAGGCAAAAAAAAAAAAAAAAAGGCATTACCAGAGGAATGAAGATCAAGGCACATCTCATGGATTGCTTGATAAAAGATGGAACTCACCAGGGAAATAGGACAATGTAAATAACTAAAGACTTTACCTCAAAGAAACAAAGTAATTATTGACAAAACCCCAAGGAGAAATGGATAAATCCACCACCATGGTGGGAGATTTTAACTCATATCTCAGTAACTGACAGATCTAAAAAATATATTTTTTTAATTTAGTGAGGTTTAATGACATACTAGGAAACTTGAGGAGAATGAAACGGCAAGCTACAGAGTGGGAGGAGAGTATGGCAACATGTGTGACAGGCACAGGACGTCTATCCAGAAATATATAAAGAATTGTTGCAAGTCAGAACGAAAAAGACAGACAAGTCAATGGGCAAAAAAACTTCAACAGGGAACTTCACGAAAGAGGAAGTGTTTCAAAAGAAGATCATTTCATTTCTCCTCAGGGAACTGCAAGTAGGCTAAATTTTAGAAGACAATACTATGTGTTGGAAAGGACTTGGAGCAAGGGTTGGTAAACTGAGGTCCTTGGACCAAATACAGCCCATCAACTGTTTTTGCCAATAACATTGTATTGGAGGGAGAACAGTCACACGCATTGTGTTTATCTATTGTCTATGACCACTTCCAGGCTGTAAGGGCAGAGATGAGAGCTATGACAGAGAATGTATAGTTCACAAAGTCTAAGATATTTTCTATCTGGCTCTTTTTTTTTTTTTAATATTTTATTTCTAGGAAAGAGAGAGAGAGACAGCGTGAGCAGGAGAGGGTCAGAGAGAGAGGGAGTCACAGACTGAAACAGGCTCCAGGCTCTGAGCTGGCAGTCAGCACAGAGCCCGACACAGGGCTCAAACCCACAAACCACGAGATCATGACCTAAGCCAAAGTCGGACGCTTAACCGACTAAGCCACCCAGGCGCCCCCTATCTGGCTCTTTACAGGAAATATTTGTCAACTTCTGATGTAGAGAAATGTGAACACTCATCCTAATACAACCACTGTGGAAAAACAGTTTTCCAAATACTGCTTTTCCAGATACTACACTATCTACAGTCAAACATCTGTATACTTAGGATGAAGCAAGTACATCTGTACATATTAAACAGAAATACAAATACATGTGCTATGCTAATGTATATGGGTGCATTATTTGTAATAGCCACAAATTAGAAACAACCCAAATGTACATCAATAATAGAATCAGTAAATAAATTTGACTTAGCCTTACCATGGAATACCACTCAGCATTCAAAATGAACAAACTACCACTATCACAATAGCATGAAAAAAGTCCTGAAAACAATGCAAAAGAAGCTATGTACAGAAGAATACATACTGTATTACCCTTTTTATACAAATTCCTAAAATAGGTAAAACTGAATTTGTGGTGTTAGAAGTCTGAATAGTAAGTAGTTACTTCTGAGAGGTAGTGAATGGGAGTGAGCACCAAGATTTCTGAGATGCTAGTGACATTCTACTTCTTCTTTCCTTTTTTTCTTCTTTACTTATTTATTTATTTTGAGAGAGAGAGAGAATGTGAGCAGTAGAGGGGCAGAGGGAGAATCCCAAGCAGTCTCTGCACTATCAGCACAGAGCCCAATGTGGAGCTTGAACCCATGAACCATGAGATTATGACTCAAGCTGAAATCAAGACTCAGACACTTTACCAACTGAGCCACCCAGGTGCCCCCAACATTCTACTTCTATGAGTGTGTTCACTTGGTGAAAAGTCATTCATATCTGTTTGGTCGCACATCAGAAGTAAAAAATCTGATTCCACCGAGTTTAAGAAGAGTGGGAGAGGAAATGTTGGAAGCTGAAAAACTAGAAACAACTCTTTTGAAGAGTTTTGCTATAAAGGAAGACCCCAAAAAGGGGTAGCTGTCAGAGGAAATGGAGACAAGAGGAGTTTTCTTTTTCTTTTTTTTTTTTTTTCAGAATGCTGATGATAATAGTCAGTAAAAGTGAAAAGTTGATGATATAGACAATAGAAAGAAAAATTGCTATAGCCATATCTTACATTAGGTGTAGGGGGGTCAGATCTGATGCCCAAGCAGAAGGTATGATTTTAGATTATCCATCAATGGTGACAGGTGGAGACGATAGAGTTTAAGATGCAGAAGCTGGAGGGTTGGGTAGATGCGGTGGAGGAAGTCTTTGGAAGTTGTCTTCTGATTGTTTTAATTTCCCCGAAAAAAAAAAAAAGAAGCAAATTCATCAACTGTGAAGATGGAGGGAGAGGAATTGGAGGTTTAGAGGACAGAGAAGGTAGGGGCACCTGGGTGGCTTAGTCGGTTAAGCATCTGACTTTCACTTAGGTCATGATCTCACGGTTCATGGGTTCGAGCCCTGCGTCGGGCTCTGTGCTGACAGCCAGCTCAGAGCCCGGAGCCTGTTTCGGAGTCTGTGTCTCCCTCTCTCTCTGACCCTCCCCTGCTCACGCTGTCTCTCTCTCTCTCCTAGAAATAAATAAAACATTAAAAATTTTAAAAAAAAATAGAGGACAGAGAAGGTGGGAAATATTCTAAGAGTAAAAGAGAACAGAGTAGGATAGCACTACACGCAGCATTATGGGCCCACTCAGGGTTCACATTCATGGATTCAAAGTGACACTCATCAGCATGGTTGCATGTCTTCTGGCCACTGTCAGCTGAATAGGTGTCAGCTCAGAACAGAACACACAGAGAAGATTGACCATTGGATTTACACAGATCATTGGTTATGGATTTGCCAAGCTTGTACAACAAACTGAGAAAGGCAAAGAAGTTCCAAGTATATACAAAGCAGTGACTATGGAGATGGACCATTGAACTGAATCTATGTAAACATGACAGAAATGACATCAAGGGAGTGAGGTGTAGTAAAACTCGAAGTAGTTCAATGCGTGGGTCAGTGCATGGTGTCAGTGCTGTCTTATCAAATGAAGGGCCTGGGGGACCTGGGTGGCTCAGTAGGTTAAGTGTCTGACTTTGGATCAGGTCATGCTATCACATTTCGTGGGTTTGAGCCCTGAATCAGTCTCTGTGCTGACAGCTCAGAGTCTGGAGCCTGCTTTGGATGTGTGTCTTCCTCTTTCTCTGCCCCTCCCCAACTCGCTCGTTCTCTGTCTCCGTCTCTTTTTCTCCCAAAAATAAATAAATACTTTTAAAAATTAAAAAAAAAATGGTATGAGGGGCCCGGATTATCTTTCATGATTGTCAACAGCCTTACCCAAGAACCAGGGAAATCTTCCCACTGATAACACCCCAGCAACCATGGACCTATAGATATTACAAAACCAAAACAAGTCAGGCACAGCAATTCCAAAGGTCCATAAGGAACCTTTCTTAATGTCACTGGCATTTTTGAGAGTGGCCATGTCTTTTGTAAATAACACTGAGTTTAAGAACTGGGATTCGAGGGGCGCCTGGGCGGCTCAGTCGCTTAAGTGTCCGACTTCGGCTCAGGTCATGATCTTGCAGTTCGTGAGTTCAAGCTCCTCGTTGGGCTCTGTGCTGACAGCTCAGAGCCTGGAGCTGCTTCAGATTCTGTGTCTCCCTCTCTCTCTGGCCCTCCCCCACTCATCCTCTGTCTCTCTCTGTCTCAAAAATAAATAAACTATAAAAAAAAAAAAAAAAAAGAACTGGGATTCGAAAGCAGAGTGTGTGAGTTCACTCTGCCTCTTGAACAAGTTATTTTGACCCTCTCATGGCCTTAATTTTCTCATTTTTTCAATGTTTATTTTGAGGGGGGGAGGGGCAGAGAGAGAGAATCCCAAGTAGTGTCTGGGCTGTCTACACAGAGCCCAATGTGAGCCTTCATCAGATGAACCATGAGATCATAACCTAAGCTGAAATTAAGAGTCTAACGTTTAACTGACTGAACCACCCAGGTGCCCCAATTTTCTCATTTCTAATACAAGAATAAAAATTGTATGTTCTCATGGGGTTGTGAACATTAAATTAGTTAATTCATAAAAGATACTTAAAATAGTAACAAGCATGTACTAAGGGCTCATTTATTTTAATTATGACTATCATTACCTTTATTATTTAAATGATTTTAGTATTATCATTTAAAGGATATCCCCAATTCTTTTGTGAAAACACAAGCTAACCATGACCTATATCTGCTTCATTTGCCACTTCTCCCTCTGCTGGCCATCCTACACTGTACTCCCCAAAATACCATTTTTCCCTTTATTCTTTGACGAAGTACCATGTTCAAAGGGGCATGAAGAACTCGGACCTGATTTTGTACAATTGTCCTTAGCATAGACTGATCTAGGCACAGTACCACTCACAATGAGAAGCAGTGGCCAGGAAAAACAAAGGTTACAGAAACAATTGAGGAAAGAAAGGAAGGAAGGAAGAGACAAAGAAAGAAAGAAAGAAAGAAAGAGAGAGAGAGAAAGAAAGAAAGAAAGAAAGAAAGAAAAACGAAGGAAGGAAGGAAGAGAAAGAAAAGAAAGAGAAGAAAAAAGAGAAAAAGGAAAGAAAGAAGGGAGGGAGGGAGGAAAGGGAGGGAAGGGAAGAGATGAATATTGGCTTCTTACCCCCACCCTGTGCCATCCTGAGAAAGATGCTCCATAAGTATAACAGATGTGGAAACACAGACCTAGCATTCCCAGACGACTGGGGACTGTTTTAAGTAACAAAAAGCGACAAAGACCAGAACTAAGACAAAAATAAAATGAGATAACATAGAAGCATTTGGTTTTGCTTCCTCACTTCCCTTCTTCTACCCTCACTGTATATGTACCTTCTCCCCAGCCTCCCTGCATTCCACTCTTGCCTGATCCTCTCTACAACAGTGGTTCTAAACCAGAAGGGATTTGGCCTTGCCCCCTCACCCCCCCATTACCCAGGGAACATTTGACAACGTCTGGAGATATTTCTGCTTGTCACAATAGGGGATGCTACTGACATCTAGTACAAAGAGGCCGGGGATGCTGCCAAACAAACTGCAACGGATAGAACAGCCCTGACAACACTTGTCGGGATGAGCACTGGGTGTTATATGGAAACCAACTTGACAATAAACTATTAAAAAAAAAAAAAAAAAGAACAGCCCTGACCACACAGACATGTCCCACCCAAAATGTCAATAGTGTCTGGCTTTTCAATGAATCAGCAGCAGCATACATGACAGGATGACATGGCTTCTAAATAATTTTTCAAAAGCAGAAATTGTCCAACTTACGTAAGGAGAAAATAGAATTATCACATAGAGAAGGAGCAAACAAAATTTTGTTTTATCCACAAAAGGCAAAACCACTAGTTTATAAGTAAGTCATGACATGCATAAAATCTATCTAGAAAAATTTCTATACAGAACAGAATTTATGAGTGTGAAGTTTTAAGGAATTTCTGCCAAGATTGCTTGTAACTTTTTACGATTCTTTACATTTGAATTGTGTGTCTTTTGTCAAATATAAGGTTTTACTTGGGATTGGTAACAGAAAGATGATCTGAATCCTCAAAGGGACGATATCCATACTTTAGAAATCTGTGAATTCCTCAAACCCTTTCCAGTCAGGATTTTGCTCCTACACTCAATCATAACTGCTCTTGTCAATATTGCTAATGACCTCTTCATTGCAAATTTTGAAATTTGTCAGTGTATAAAGCCACGAAGTTTCCAAGGATGGAGCCCTGGATCATTTCCACATGAAGAGATGGAGGAGAGGAAAGGGAGCCAGCAATGGTCAGCGAGAAAGGGTTGCTCTAGAGGTAGGAGGGAAACCAAGTGAATGTGACGTGACGTAACTACTGCCAGCTCTCTCCACTGTTCCTCCAGGTGTTTGTTTGCGTCCCTATCACCATATACTTACACTACCATATTTTGATTAGTTCTATATACAATTCCTTGCCATAACAGCTAAGATATTAGCCCTTTTATGCTACTGCACAAACAGGCCCTTATCCTTCCCCCACTCTTCTAATATAGTCTTGACATTACATTCTAATTCTTTCGTAAAGTATTCACTGCTGAACAAGTCTTTGGCAGGCAATTCTCCAAGGCATTTCTACACCATTTCCGGCTCTCTTTTCAAGGATGTTTGTACAGCAAACAGGGGTAGAGCCCAGAACCAGTGTTTTCCACCCAGCAGAGGGCAGATTTGTTTTAAAAGACAGTAGCGCTCTCCGCAGAGATTTAGAGATGTAGTACCCCAGAGACACTGCAGAATCATAAGGTCTCTCTTCTGTCCTCAGAGAAGATGTTTCCTAACCAGGACAATAAAGATAACGTCTCCCTGAGGGGCAAAGTTTGGGCAGGTTTGCTAGCAGTCCCCTTGTAAGATTGAGACTCTCCCAAGATTAGCATTTCTCAGCTGTGACACAGATCCACTGTTCTTCCCAGGAAGAACTTGGGGCAGGGAGCAAAGGGAATTAGCGCAACAGGAAGTCCAGGCTACCTGCTGTGTCATGGGTAGTAACGGTTTCTTTGTTTCCTTAGCAACTGGATTTATGGAAGCGTGGGAAGACAGCCTAGCAGCTACATAGTGCTTAGGAATTGCTTGGTTGCTTGATTTTACAGGAGCAATCTGTGATTATATTTCCTTTCCTGTTTAATTTTTCCCTGAAGCTGGTGGTTATCTCTTTTATTATTTGCACTGTTGTAGGCACTCAGGACGCAGTAAGCAGACAAGACGGCTACCCCCGTGGGGCACACATACTAAAGCAGAGAGGCAAGGAACAGAATAAATAAGCGTGAGGCAGAGAGATTGCTGGAGTTTGAGTAAAAAAGTGACAGGATCTGACCAAAGATATACAAGAAATACTCTGTGTGGAAACTAATTTGACAATAAATTATTTGTAAAAAAAAAAAAAAAAAAAGAATTACTCTGGCTGCTATATAGCAAATAGATTATAGAGAAACAAGGATGGAGACAGTTCATTAGGATGCTTCTGCAGGCATCCAAGTGACAGGAGATGGTTTAGACCAGAGTGGTGGCAGTGGAAGTGGCCCTATTTTTAATATACAGTAAAACCTTGGATTGTGAGTAACTTGTTCTGCGAGTGTTCCGCAAGACCAGCAAACATTTCTAATAAATTTTAACTTGACAAATGAGCGATAGCTTGCAGTACAAGTAATATGCTGTCCCAAAGGTCACATGATCACAAATGAGACAATGGTTCTTGAAATTCACTTTGATACACAAGTGCTTTGCATTACAAGCATGCTTCTGGAATGAATTATGCTCACAAGCCAAGTTTTTACTGTATTTTGAAAACTGAGCCAAGGGTGCCTGGGTGGCTCAGCGAGTTGGGTGTCCAACTTCGGCTCGGGTCATAAGCTCACAGTTTGTGGGTTCGAGCCCTGAGTTGGGGTCTGTGCTGACAGCTCAGAGCCTGGAGCTTGCTTCAGATTCTGTCTCCTCCTCTCTCTCTGCCCCTCCCCTGCTGACACTCTGTCTCTCTCTGTCTCAAAAATAAATAAACATTAAAAAAATAAATAAAAATTTTTAAATTTAAAAAAAGAAAAGAAAATTGAGCCAAGAGAGTCTCCTGAATGATTGGTTTTAAGGTTCGAGAAAACGGTAATTACTCCAAAGCATTTGACCAAATGACTGGAAGAATGGAGCTGCCCTCCAATGAAATGGGAAAGAATTTTTTATATGTCTTTTAAAGGAGTTTGGTAATTTTCTCCTCAGGGCCTTGCATCTCCTTCATTTCATTTATTCCTATATAGTTCATATTTTCTGTTGATATTAATATGTCAAACTATTACTCTAATATTGTATTTTATATTCATCAATTATGGTATAGTGGACTATTTATTATTTTAGTTTGACCTTGTACCCAGAAATCATCTTGAATTTTCTTGTTATTTATAATAGTGAGGTCATTGATTCTCTTGAACTCTCCACACTATGCCAGAAATGACTATTTTCTCACTTTCAGTTCTTTTTCCTCATTTATTCTTCTTATCTTGTTGCACTGACTGGAACAGAGATTGACAAACTATGGCATGCATGCCAAATGTTTCCTACTACCTGTTTTTGTAAATAAAGTTTTTCCTTTTGTTTTGTATTGTCTGCTTATTTGTTTATTTTTTTAATGTTTTATTTATTTCTGGGAAAGAGAAACAGCGTGAGCATGGGAGGGTCAGAGAGAGAGAGGGAGATACAGAATCCGAAACAGTCTCCAGGCTCCAAGCTGGCTGTCAGCACAGAGCCCAAGGCGGGACTCAAATCCACGAACCGTGAGATCATGACCTGAGCTGAAGTCAGACGCTTAACTGACTGAGCCACCCAGGCGCCCCTGTTTATTTGTTTATTTGTTAGGAAAGAGAAAGCACACAAGTGGGGAGATAGGGGCGATAGGGGCAGAGAGAGAGAGAGAGAGAGAGAGAGAGAGAGAGAATCTTAAGCAGGCTCCACGTTCAGTCAACACAAAGCCCAATGCAAGGCTCAATCCTGAGATCATGACCTGAGCTGAAATCAAGAGTCAGACACTTAACTGACTGAGCCACCCGGCACCGCAGTTTTTCTAAGTAAAGTTTTAATGGAACATAGTCACTTCCATTCATTCATGTATTACCTATTACTGCTTTCATTCTACAACAGCACAGAAGAATAATTGTAACACAGACTATCCTAAAATAGTTATTATTCAACTCAAACAGAAAAAGTTTGCCAACTTCTGGGCAAGGATTTCCAATACAATATTAAATAATAACATTGATGACAGATATTCTAGCTTTGTTCCTGACTAAAGGAAATGTATCTAAAGTATGATATTTGCAGTAGAATATATTGGTATGTCATCTTTATCAAACTAGGGAAGTTCTCATCTATTCTTACCTTCCTAAGAATTATGGGTTTGGGGGGCTCCTGAGTAACTTAGTTGATTGAGTGCCCAACTCTTGATTTCAGCTAAGGTCATGATCTCATGGTTCATAGCACCAAACAAGCAGACAGCACATAGCCTGCTTGAGATTCTCTCCGGTTTTCTCTGCCCTTCCACCCGTGCTTATGCACACATTCTCTCTCTCTCTCTCTCTCTCTCAAAATAAATAAATAAAACATTTTTTAAAGCCTTAAAAATAATTAAAAAAAAAAATTTAGGGTTGGGGTACCTGGATGGCTCAGTTGGTTAAGTGTCTGACTTCAACTCAGGTCATGATCTCATGGTTCGTGGGTTCAAGCCCCGCGTTGGGCTCTGTGCTGACAGCCAGCTCGGAGCCTGGAACCTACTTCAAATTCTGTGTCTCCCTCTCTCTCTGACCGTCCTCTGCTCACGCTGTCTCTCTCTCTCTCTGTCAGAAATAAATTTTTTAAAAAATTATAGGGTTGAATTTTACTAAATGTTTTCTGGCAACTAATGATATTACCATGTGATCATTTTCCATGAATCATTAATGCAAAGAATTTTATATAGAGATTTCCTATCTTTCTGTCACTGAGGTAAACCCAACATGACTATGGTTTATTTTTTAAATTAATTGTTATATATCATTTGCGAATATTTTATTTATTAATTTTACATTTATGTTCAAAGAGAGTAAATAATTTTCCTTTCTTGTGCTGTCTGTAATACCAAAACAGTATATAATCCGCAAATATTTATTGAACCTTTAATGTATGAAAACACTTTGTGAGGTGCTAGAAATATGTCAGTCCCCACCCCACGGAGCTGAAAATTTTGGCAGGAAATAGAAAATAACTGACTACAAAATTATTCAGACATAACCATTGTGGTAAGTGCTAAGAAAAAGTAGTACAGAGTCAGAATGTCTAATAAGATTAGATTATTTGGTATAATTTTGGGAGACATCTTATAACTGTGCCTATAACAATCTATAAATAAGTTAGGAAAACCCAGGTGAAGGGTGGGTGGAAGTACCAGACAAAAGAAATGGTACTTGCGAAGACAACAAAGACCCTGATAACATGATTGTTCAAGAATATGGAAAACAGTGTCACTGAAGGGAAGAAAGCAGATGGAGTCTGTCACGATGTGATGAAGAAAAGCTAGAGAGGGACCCCTTCTTTTAGGAAGTCTGGCGGCTATGTCTGATGTTTATTCTAAGAACAATGGGAAGCCAAGAATGGGGTGGGTTTTTTTTTATTGGAGGCCCAGATTATTCAGTCTGTTAAAGCAGGTCTGTGTCTTGTTGAATTCTATATCCCCAGTGTCTAAAATAGTGCGTGAAACATGATAAGCCCTCAGCAAGTGTGTTCTGTGATCATTTTTCCCACAACTTTCTATTTCTCGGATTCCCCCTGGTTTCACAATCCAGCTGCTCCTGCCTGCCTCAGAAACTTTTGTTAGCACCCCTGTTGAAATCCATCCCCTGACCTCCTGACTTTAGCTTCCACACTAAATGCTCGTATATCCTTCTTTGATCTACAGTCTAAGAGATGCTCCCTCTCCTGAACGGTAAGTTTCCACCCAGACAGAGGCCCCCATCTCAGGAGGAGAAACAGAGCTCCCTGATAACAACCACCCACCTTCCTACTTCTCAGTAGGACCCCTGGGAATTACTTCACCCAGGACTAGTTAAAGACTTATAAATTGCTAAGTTTATAGCAATTTGGACACTGGGCCCCAAATACCTTCTACAAGTAGCATATTATAGTGGTTAGAAGTGCAGCCTTCTCAGGGTGCCTGGGTGGCTCAGTCGGTTAAGCGTCTGGCTTCAGCTCAGGTCATGATCTCACAGTTTGTGGGTTCGAGCCCTGCATTGGACTCTGTGCTAACAGCTAGCTCAGAGCCTGGAGCCTGCTTCAGAGTCTGTGTCTCCTCTCTCTCTGACCCTCCCTTGCTCACACTGTCTCTCTCTTTCTCTCCCAGAAATAAATAAAACATTAATAAAAAAAAAAAAAGAAGTGCAGCCTTCTCAATTTTTCAATAAATAAAATTTGTAATAGGAAAAAAAAAGGCAAAAGAGAAGAGAGGAAATCTATACTTTAAAAATACCTAAGAGACATAAACAAATCTCAATACATGGACCTTTCTTGGACCCTGATTCAAACAACACATTTAAAATGCAAGCCAGACAAAGACAGTACAGAAAATAGAAAACTACAGAGCGCTATCTCTCATGAATATGGTTGTGAAGGTGATCAACAAAATATTAATCAAATACAGTAAAATGTAAAAAGAATGATATGCCAGAACCAAGTGGGGCTTATCTCAGGAAAGTAACATGGGTTTGGTATTAACAACAACAACAAAAAAATCCCCAACGTGATCCACTATATTATAGTGTAAAGATGATCATAACAATTGATGGAGAATAAAACATTTGATAAACTTCATCCATGCAAGAAAAAAACTCTGAAGAGTGCCTGAGTGGCTCAGTCGGTTTAGGCATCTGACCGGCTCAGGTCATGATCTCATGGTTTGTGAGTTCGAGACCTGCATTGGGCTCCGTGCTGACAGCTCAGAGTCTGGAGGCTGCTTTGGATTCTGTGTATCCTGCTCTCTCTGCCCCTCCCCTCCTCTTAAAAATGAATAAACATTTTAAAAAATTTTAGAAAAAGAGAAAAACTGAGAAAACTAGGAATAGAAGAGAACTTCCTCAACTGATAAAGGGCAGCTACAAAACACACACCTACAGCTAATATCACACTTCATGGTGAAAGACTGAATGCTTTCTCCTTAGATCGGGAACAAGGCAGTGCTAGTAATAGAAGTACTAGTTTGTGCAATAAGGCAAGTAAAAGAATACGCATATAAAGTGGAAAGGAAAAAAATTAAACTATCCTTATTCACAGCTGACATGGAATTTTATAAAAAATTCCAAAACATCTAAAAAAAAAAAAAAACCTCTTAGAACTAATGAATGAGTTTAGTAAGATCACAGGATACAAGGTCAACACACAGAAATCAATCTATTTCTATATAATAATATACAAGTAAAAATCAAAGCACTAACATTTAAAATAGCATCCTTCCATTATCACCTGAATTGTGTCACATCTCCCCCACAAATTCATATACTGATGTCCTAGCCTGTAGCCTCAGGAGTATTTGGAGTTAGTCTTTAATTTTTTTTGAGAGAGAGAAAGAGTGTGAGCAAGGGGGAGGAGTAAGAGCAGTGAGAAGGAGGGAATATTAAGCAGGCTCCACTCTCCGTGTGGAGCCCAAAATGGGGCTCAATCCTATGACCCTGGGATCATGACTGAGCCAAAATCAAGAGTTGGACATTCGGGGCGCCTGGGTGGCTTAGTCGGTTAAGCGTCCGACTTTCGCTTGGGTCATGATCTCGCGGTTCGTGGGTTCGAGCCCCGCGTCGGGCTCTGTGCTGACTGCCAGCTCAGAGCCTGGAGCCTGTTTCAGTCTGTGACTCCCTCTCTCTCTGACCCTCCCCTGCTCACGCTGTCTCTCTCTCTCTCTCCTAGAAATAAAAAAAAAAAAAAAAAGAGTTGGACATTCAACTTACTGAGCCACCCAGGTTCCCCTGGAGATAGAGCCTTTAAAGAGGTTATTAGGGTGGGCCCTAGCCCAATATGACTAGTGTACTTATAAGGAGATTAGGACACAAACACACAGATATATAAGACCATGTGAAAATACCAGAATATGTCTATCTATAAGCCAAGGCAGGAGACCTCAGAAGGAATCAAGGGCAAATGTCAATCTGGTGAAGAAACTGTGTATGAGAAAGAACAGCCTTCTTGGCAAATGTGCAGCTCCAGGGGCTGTCAGTGTCTATTTCTGACTTCCTTTGTCCCATTTTGCTGCCAACAGAGCTCTGTTCTAAAACCCTGTAGGTGTTATCTTCTGAGCCATTATAGTCGCTGACATCTGTTGAATATTTTGCTCTGACAGGTAGTACACAAGACACATTACATCTCATTTAAGCCTCACAGCAGCCCTATGGACTAGACAGGTGATAGTATATACACATTTATAGATGAGGAATTGCAGGGAGGTTAATTAAGGTCACAGAGCCAGTAAGTGCAGGAGGTGAGAGTCTTATTCAGTACAGTCTGCTTCCAAATCCCAGGTCTTTGACCCTGAGGATAGGAGAACCCAGATCAGGACAAGAAGCTTGATTTGGACCCAAGGGAAGCTACTGAGTGGTCCCAAAAGCCTGGCACTGTAAGCAAAACCAAAAGGGACGAGGAAATGAAGTTGCCGTGCCACACTGCTCATTCCTGAAGAAGACCCCGCAAGACTGTTCAATTGTGTTGCAGTTCAGCCTGTTGAAAAACTAAGGTGACTATATAATGATTAATTTCAGTCTTTCCTGCTCAACTGGCTCAATGCCAGACAGCTTTCTGTTTAGTATTCCAGACTCAGATTTCCTGTCTCCCAACTTGGTGTGGTTCTACATTTGGCAGGACTCCCCTCCAGTTCGGGGTAAACGGATCGAAGTGGCGGGGACAGGAGGCTAGGGATGGGAAGGAGGGCTGGAACTGTGGTCTTAAAGGATCTCGGATCAGTCCGGGGGCTCCTGGGGCCCTTAGCCACCAAGTTGAGAGCAAAGGGGTGGGGCGCAGAGCCACTCGGCCCTCCGGCCCCGCCCTCACCAGGCCCCGCCTCCTGCCCGCCCCGCGGCGCATTGTGGGATCCGTCCGCGGGCCTGGCGGCGGAGGACGAGGTGCTCGGTCATGGGCTTCCAACCGGTGAGACCCTCGCTCCGTGTCCTGCATCAGGGGACTCCGCCCCATCTGGTTCTGGGCACTCAGCTCCGAACCAGGGGCTCTCGCCACGGACCCCGTCCCACAGGGTTCTGCACCTGCCCTGGATGCCGGGGTCCCGGTACCGCCCAGTCGGGCTCGGGACCCTGCCCAGGTTACCCTTTCGGTCCTGACATGCCCTCGCGCTGGAGCTCGGGATCGCCATCCCTGGGGCGGCTGGTCGTATGGGACAGTCCCCACCCACGCCCCGGGCTCTTTCCCAGCCTGATTGTCACGCTGCCTTCTCTACCTACAGAGCCCAGTCCTGCTGGCCTCCCTGGGGGTGGGGCTGCTGACTCTGCTGGGCCTGGCCCTGGGCTCCTACTGGGTTCGAAAGTCCCGCCGGCCAAAGGTCACTCTCCTGGACCCCAATGAGAAGTACCTGCTGCGATTGCTAGACAAGACGGTAAGTTGTAGACGAAGGAACCTGGACCATCCACTGTGGTTGGGATGCCCCAAAGCACTTTGCAGCCCTAGACCTGCCTGGTGAAACGTGTGTGTCGTCCATCCTCCAGACTGTGAGCCACAACACCAAGAGGTTCCGCTTTGCCCTGCCCACCGCCCACCACGTTCTGGGGCTGCCTGTGGGTAAGGAAAAGAGTGGGGTGTGCTCCTTTCCCTGGTGCCCAAAGAGGGTGATTCCCCTTCCCTACCCAGCTCTAGATCCGTGAGCTACCACTGACCACTGGGCCACTCCAGGGTGTGGCTTCTGTGCCCCCAGACATCGTTCCGGCTTACCAGTTCTTCCTCCTCCCCACAGGATTTGTTTGTATTTCCCCCTGAGCCAACACTTATTTTTTCCTCACCGCCCAGACTCAATTCTCCTGCTACTAAGGTCCTGGCAGTAACTGATAAGAGTTTCTCCAATGGGGGGGGGCCTCTGAGGGACCTAACTGAGGGCCCGAAGGGGTCCCCCCTGCCTGGTATCTCATCGGAACCACGCTAGGAAGCAAGACATCCTTGTTCTCTCAAAACTCCTGGAGTATTTCGAAAGGCGACAGGAGTGCTGCACATCCACCAGCAGCCCTTATGTTCCCACATGTGGTCCGCAGGCAAACATGTCTACCTCTCCGCCCGGATCGATGGTAGCCTGGTCATCAGGCCGTACACTCCTGTCACCAGTGACGAGGACCAAGGCTACGTGGATCTTGTCATCAAGGTAAGGGGGTAGGAAGGAACCCAGGAGCTCCTTAGCCCTCTCTTTCTGGACTTTGTAAACTTCCAAGATTTGTTTGATAGCGGGAGGCATGTGTCCTCAGGACATATGAAGACAGTATATGGACTGGGGAAGATAGCACATGCGTAATTCCTGCTCTAGCTTCAGCTCAGCAGCCAGTGACATTCCAGATAAAGTGTTTTCCGTTCTCTCTTATCAGGTGTACCTGAAGGGTGTGCACCCCAAATTTCCCGAGGGAGGGAAGATGTCTCAGTACCTAAACAGCCTGAAGATTGGGGATGTGGTAGAGTTTCGAGGACCGAGTGGCTTGCTCACTTACACTGGGAAAGGTAATGGCCTCTTTTCCCCCTGAGCCCGTCTCCCACTTCTCCAGTACACTTAGTCCACTTGGCATACTGTGGCCGTGCGTGTGCATGTGGGTGAGCACCAGGGTAAGGGCCACAGCTGCCCTTCCTTTAAGCATAGCACTGAGAGTACAGAAAGGCACATTTCTCAGTTCCATTTGCCACAGGGATCAGCCCCCAACCCACTGGAACTCACCATCCGTGACCACTGTGGAGATGCCTAAACGCAAAGCCTATGTGTCTCTTTCCCTCCCTCAACCATTTGCTTCTCAGGCTGAGCAGTTTAGACAGCCAGACTTAGCTTTCATCCCTGCCCACGGGAACAGCTGCATGCATTAGCAAGCCTCTGGAGCTACTCGGTGCCACTTGGGAAAATCGAGTCATGCCTGGCCCCATGCCTGTCGCCCTCACCAGGGAGTGACACTCTGCCAGAAGCAGCTAATGACTCACTGTGTGGCGCTAAACTGACTGGTATTTAATAATATGGGACAGATAGTCCCATTGTCCCTCAAGTGTATTATTGTCAGGGGTGGCTCAACTCAAGCCTTCACCCAAGCTCCAGGATCAGATTTCACAGCAGGTGCTAAACTGGCCTGGGACACATCTTCAGTTCTATATTTGTTTCCCTCGTCCCCCATATTGACTTTTTTCTTCCACCCCTCTCTTCACTGGACTTTTCAGGGACTTTTAGCATTCAGCCCAACAAAAAATCTCCACCAGAACCCCACGTGGCGAAGAAACTGGGAATGATTGCTGGCGGAACAGGTGTGTGTCACTTCAGGGGCCATTATCTCTCCCCATTGTTGATTGTTGCCATGCAGAGGTCCAGGTGACCCTCAGAAGGTTTGGTAATCATAGCCAAGCTGTTAATCAGGGGATTCCCAGCAATGCCTAGAACTCCCCGGTATCTGAAAAACAAAATCATAATCAGGTAGAAACCAAAAAAAAATTTTTTTTAACTAATAGAATGAGAGAAATAAATCATGTGGGCTCCCCAAAGATCTCAAATGGAATGAATCTATAATGTTTAGGTGAGAATAGAGAGCACCTAGAAATAGGACAGGCGAGAAGGAATTAAACGAACAAATGCTGAACATTTCTAAATATTAGACACTATGCTAGTCACTTTATGTGTGTATCTGTGAAGTAGATATTAGTCTTCCCCCTTTATAGATGAAAAAATGGAGGTTGCAAGAAGCTGAATGGTTTCCACAGGGTTAAATAGTAATGGCCAGAGGCAGGATTAGTTTCTACCTCTGTCCAGTTCCAAAGCATATGTACTTAACCCTGGAGGCTTCAGCATTCCAGAAGCCTCATCATTGAATCAGTAGGTACTTACCTGTGATGTTTGAGTCCCAGCCTCCAATAGACTTTCAGAAAAAGGGTCTTAGATTGGTTCCTTAGAAGGATTTCATAACAGTATGATCTTATGGGAACATTGAGCATGACCACAGTGCATCCACCAGACATGAAGTTGAGTGTTGGGTAAAGGGCATCTCTGTCCAGGAATGTAAGCGGTACAGGACTCCCAGGAGGGGACTCGAGGATCGGAAGGAAAAACGGAGCGGCATGGTGAATGGGTAGAAAGAATTAGGATGCAAGGTTGGTCAGCTCAGGAGCTGGGACAGGGGAGGGTCTGCGGCCGGCCTGTCTCACGGTGGACTTTCTTTTTGCAGGAATCACCCCAATGCTGCAGCTGATTCGGGCCATCCTGAAAGACTCTGAAGATCCAACCCAGTGCTCTCTGCTTTTTGCCAACCAGGTTGGTTTACTTTTCTTACACCTGGGTCTTCAAAGTTGTTGTGTAGGCAGACTGAGAGAGGTGGCACCGGCAGGCGGAGCTGGTCCAGAGCCCCTTGTAGCCTTTGCCTAAGATTCCCCCTGCGAGGTAAAGGACCCTCTACTACCGCGAGGAAGACAGAGCATTGGGCCAAATTCCTTCCCGGGCCCCCAAGGAAGCATTTAAAGAACCTAGTCCTAAGTGTAAAAAGTTGCTCGTTGAGTTTCCTTTGTTATATATTTCATCTTCCTTCCTCCATACTGTGTAAATAAAGGCTGTCTCCCTCTCTCTTCCCTCACGCTAACTCTCTAAAAGTCTTGATTATTCCCTAGAATGTTGGCTCTTTAATTTTGTCCCGGTTGGAACGTTGTCATAGCAGAGAACTTTTTTCACATGGGCCCGATGAGGGTCCTAGGGACTTTGCTTCTCCATTCATTTCAGACTGAAAAGGACATAATCTTGCGGGAGGACCTGGAGGAGCTGCAGGCCCGACATCCTAATCGCTTTAAGCTCTGGTTCACTCTGGATCACCCCCCAGAAGGTACCCTCCCCATTCCTGGACATCCCCAAATCAGGGTCTTCCCGCACCAGGGGTTCCGAGTTCAGTGAAACAAACCCTCCCCAATGCTGCCAAAGTCCCAAGTGTGAGTGCACAGACATGGCGATCTCCTGTCCTGTTTTCCGGGTGGGGGGTGGCTATGAAGCTGGATCAGGCCAAGCCTCCCCATCTAGCTGCTGCTGCAACTCAAGACCTTCTCTAGAGGCTTTCTGGGCCCTCCCCGCCTCATGGTACTCCACCCCTCGCCGGCATGGGGCTGGCCTGGAGTGTCCGCTCTCTCTTCTCCTCTGCACTGCAGATTGGGCCTACAGCAAGGGGTTTGTGACTGCTGACATGATCCGGGAGCACCTGCCCGCCCCAGGGGATGACGTGCTGCTGCTGCTCTGTGGGCCACCCCCGATGGTACAGCTGGCCTGCCATCCCAACTTAGACAAGCTGGGCTATTCACAAAAGATGCGATTCACCTACTGAGCATTGTATTCCGTGGGCCTGTCTCCCTGGCCCTGTTCCCTGCAATCGTCCTCAAACAGTACTCAAGTGCTCTAAGCCCTAGATTCCTTTCCTGGCAGTGTCGGCCTTCTTGTCTTACTCTGGAGCTGAAATCTGGATGACACCTGCAGGAATGACATCCTTGTAGCCATGGAAGAGGGCCAAAGCTGAGTTGTTCCCTGAACGCCCCCCACGCCCCCAAATCTCCCTACGATAGAAGGTCTAGGTCAGGCCCGTGGAGCCATCTCTTCCATGGGTCACAAAGGAGGAAGCATGTACCTTTGTTCCTGACTGACTAGCTCCTTGATAGCATCACACTCTGTGTCTGTGATGAAAGGAACAATCTGTGTAATGGGTTTTACTTAATATTCGGTGCTTAACCCATAGCAGATTCTGTATGTGTGAGTGAGTGCAAGTTGAGCGGCCTTACAGAGGTGTCCTCATCGAGATGACAGGAAAGGAGAAAATGGTTTCTTCACACCTCAGAGAAGGGGATCTGAAATATGTATTTGTGTATCTGTCTTTCCCAGCTACTGCCCAGGCTGGAAGGAAATGTCTACCCACAGTCTAAGACTGCTGCTTGTGGCAGAAACTTCTGGCTATGCAAATAAATGGGGCCAAGGCCCCCGTGTTATACCTACAGGGTTGTTGTGTCTGGGGTCCTTGTTTCTAAGGTTCCTCACATCTGAGAATCTTGGGGGGAAGGATTTCCCAGCACTGAACTTCTCCCAGGTCTCCCAGAGACCTTTGAGCAGTACCATGTGCTGAAATATGACCTGCCACTTAGTGATCACTTAACAGCTGTCTCAGCAGAGCCAGAAGCTCACCATCTCCCTGGAGTCTTCTAAGGGTGGGGGAGGAGAACCGAAGTTAGAGGGGATGCTTTTGAACCCAGGTACGATCACACTGGTCCCTTGGTTTGACTGCTCTTCGCTTCTTTCTCTTGGCCCTCCCTTCACCAAATGTATCCTTCAGGGTACCTGGCAAACAAATGAAAGTATTGTCTTTCTGTTTGGACGGGAAGCTTTCTCCTTTAAAAAGTAACCTGATATCACCAGCCAGAATTGTTGGTGCCTGGATAGGCTTGGCCGTCCCCAGGCCCATCTGTCCTGACTGACTGACTGCCCTTCTCCTCTGCTCTGACATCCACCCACTTCTCCCAGGGTTGGACAAGGGCAGCTTCCTCAGATCTTCCTTGTTAGTCCCATTGGGATAGAACAATGAATCAACCTCAAGAGGAAGGTCGACATTGCTTCTCTGCAGGGAACTATGTGTGGCTTTCCCTGGGGCCCCCCAAAAAAGGCTTGTGGGACCCCGAGAATTCACCCGTCCATATTAACATTGTTAGGAGTATTCCATCAAACATTTCTTGATCAACTAGTTTGAGTATGCCACTGTTCTCTGTGAGATACACTTGGCCACCTCACCCCCAAAAAGAAAGATCTTGCACAGGATTGTTAGGCCCAAATAGTGAAGCAGCCCAATGAAGAGCATTTCGCACACAGAAGTTCACCATTCTTTGTCTTACATAGGTTTCTGCCTCATTCACTCGACATACAAACAGGATGTATTTTAATGACCTGCCACCTTCCAAGCACCGTGCTAGCTCCTGAGGACACAATTATGACCAACACTGGTCTTAGATCCCCAAAGAACTCAGTCTAGAGTAAGATGAACAATTATAGTAAGATGAACAAGTGATGAACAATTATAACACAGTGTGCCGTGTGACTGATAGCATAGTAGCGATACAAGATGCAGATGGGAAGGGTTTGGAAAAGATTTAGAGAAGAAAGAGAAATAACACTTTTGAGTTAGCCATCTAACAGATACCGTGCTAAGCACTCGTCTATATAATTTATTCCTTGTGATAATCCTATGAGTCTAAGATTAAGGATTTGCCAAAAGTTATAACGTTGGTCAGTGGCTGGCGGAGCCAGAATGTGAACCTAGGATTATCTCAGTCCAAAGCCAAACCCAGAACTGGGCCTTGCAAATTGCTTGGATCTTGCAGCCAAGAGTGGGGGGAAGGGCTATCCAGCAGAAGGATCAGGATTTACAAAAGCCTGGAGGAATGAAAGAGAAGTTCACCTTTGGAGAACTAGGGGAAGTTCCTTGAGGCCTAAATGCCAGAGGGAAAGCAGGGCAGGAAGAGTTTGTAGGGTAGGTGAGAACCAGCTGAGAGAGGGCTTTGTAATGCTACCAGGAAGACATTTCAAACTCAGTGCTGTGGGGGCTTTCTGGCTCTGGATTTCAGCTCAGGTCATGATCTCATGATTGGTGGGATCAAGCCCCTTGTCAGGCTGTGTACTGACAGCCTGGAGCCTGCTTGGGATTTTCTCTATCTCTCTCAAAAATAAACTTAAAAAAAAAAAAAAACCAAAAAACTCAATCTTGTGAACAATGAAAGTTTCTTAGGTTTTATACAGTGGGCAACACGTAGCTAATAACATTTATGAAGCATTCACCATTTGTCAGGCATCACGCTAAGAGCCTGCATAAATTATCTCATTTAATCCTAATAGTTACATAGTACTATGTTTTTAAGATTTATTTTTTTTTTAAAGAAATCTCTGCAGCCAATGTGGGGCTTGAGTTCACAACCCAGAGATCAAGAGTTGTGCGCTACACTGACTGAGCCAGCCAGGCACCCCTGAAATAGCACTATTTTATTGCCATTTTCCAAATGAAATCATTCTTATTTGGAGGAGTTCAGTAACATGCTCAAGATCATAGGCTGGCCAGGGACGGAAACGTGGTTCTGTACAACTCCTGAGCCCTTGCTTTTAATCAGCACCAAAAGATTTCATCCCACTGGCCTTAGGCATCCATGTAAGGTTATAGTAAACTACCTTCTCTCTCAGCACCTAGAATAGTACCAGTTATGTATTATCCTTGGGAGAAATGAGAATATTGTCAGTTCCCCAAAGTTTCTGTGTGCTGTGATTCAGATGAAGGCTGAGTCTCCCGACATGCATTCTGGGGCCACCACTCTGGTTGCAATATGGGAACACGGAGCTGGAGCAGGGAGTTGTCAAGCAAGACTAGTTTGAAGCAGTTTGGCCGTTTCCAGACAGAAATAACAGGAGCCCAAATAAAGTCTATCCCCGTGCTAGCACATGAAAAGCGCTTCGATTGGAGTGGAGGGGTGGCATTGGTAATAGAGGAAGCGGAGGGACTGTCCCAAATTAGTGGACAAGGTGCACGGTAGGAAATTCGGTACTCCTTCGCAGGGTAATTCCCTGAAATGCCTTCTCTATCACGTGCTTGGGGGTGTGGTCCTTTTAGAGGAGGAGTTCACGCTTGGAGCCGAGCGAGGGGGCGGGGCCTGCCGCGGGAAACAAGGCCTCGTGGGTGGGGCCTGCCGCGGAGGGGGCGGGGCCGGGCCGGATGGGGCGGCACCCGGCGCGCGGGAGGCGTGGCCGAGGGGACGGGGCCTGTGATTGGGACTGCAGGAGGAATGCCTGTCAGGAGGGGGAGGGCGCGCCGGAGAGGAGGTGACGCGGCCACGGAGGTGACGCCGAGTGGTCGCGCGCCCCTTCCGGCGCGGGGAAGGCGCTGAAGATCCGGGGCCGCTCGGCCGCAGGCCGCCTCCAGCGCCGCGGGATGTAGCGCCGGGGATCGCGGCCCCCAGCAGAGCCCGCCTGCCGGCCGTAAGTTCCTCCCGGGCTGCTGCGGCCAGCGGGTGTGCGGGGATCGGCGTAAGCTCGGTAACCCCCAGGAGCTTCGGCGCAGGCCTGAGGCTGGGACAGCCCTTGGGGTTGACTTGCCCAGACGCCCCAAGGGTCTCGAGACCCCCACCCAGAAGCCGGCTGCGCTTCCCGGCTACTCTGCAGTCGGGGTTGTAAACATTTCCGGCCCCTCCCACTTCGCGCCGCCTCCGAGGCGGCCTCCACTAAAATTTAAGGGCGGGTGGGCTGCTCGTCCTCCGGCTTTCTCTCGACTGCCACTGTCCCAGAGAGTGCCGAGTCTTCCCAGCCCCGCTGGGCGGTCGAGACGCCTGGATTCCGGCCCTGTATCGAGACGCGCCAACCCAGAGCTTAAGCCGGGTCCCAAGGCCGCTGCGCCAGGCAAGTGGAGGGGGGGGTGCGGGCCTGGGTCGCAGAACCGGCTCTCAGCCTTCGGTGGCAGGGGCAGCCCCGAGGGCCCTCGACCGTAAATCTTTGGCAGATCAAACGGGAACAGTGTCCCCATCTCGACTTGGAGGAGAAAGGGAGATTAGTGGACAATTTACCTTTATTTACGGTAATCCTAAAAGCTGGAATGTGAGCGAAATCTAAACTGGGGGAGAAAACGGATTTCTGTTACCTCAGAAATCTCACATTGATGTATGCCATCTTTATGTTTGAGATTTGGGGTCTTCAAGGCTTTGGTTTTTAAGAAAATAAAATCGATATCTGCTTTCCCTCAGTTGCTGGTGCTTCTTAGGCTACTGAGAAACTGACGAGGCGAATTTCAGTTTCCACAATTTCAGGTGCCATGAGCGATAGGAGGCCTACATACTACTTTACTAGATTAACCATAGTATTTCCCCCAAGTACTTAGAAAACACAGCAGGGAATATATAGGATGCTGGTGTTAATGAAATTAACACTGTAATGGCTGGTTCTTTCTTTTCTGAAGTGAAGTAGTAGTGAGGCTCTTTACTGCTTTTCTGTCTTGATAGGGATTGGGTCACCTGTTAGGGTGCATCTGCTGTTCCTGATTTTAGTATCTATACAGTAAGTACTAGGAATTTAGACTGGGTGGTGCCAAAGAGATTGCAATGTCAGGATAGCAGTTCCCAGCTTGCAGCCACTGAAACTTATTACCAGGGTAACTTCCATGTTCCCATATAGCGGTTGATACTTGCAGAATCTATCTTAAAAACTGGTGTGTTACCTTTGAAGGTCCATCTTAGGGCAGACCTCCACAAAACTATACCTAATTGCAGAGTAGAATCTGAAAGCCTTCTGTTCTCAGTGGCCAAGAAATTACATGATTCCGAAGGGATTTAAAAAATAAATAAGGTAGGAAAGAATCACGAAGGCTCACCATTGCTAATGGATAAAGTATACTACCTTAAGTAGGCTTTTAGGCTATCTTCAGTTTTTTTCAGTCTGGCCTCATTTTACCTTTGGAAGATCCCCTTGTGGAAAAGTGGATTATTCACTGCCCTGGGCACTATGTTCTTTCAAGCCTGCTTTGGTTCATACCAGGTGCACTTCTGGAATGGCCACTACTCCCATCTTTACCTATCAAGATACTTCCTTAAACTCTTCACAAAATCTTTCCTGATTGTCGAACTAAAGTTGAACTTTTCTTCTGAACTCCTTCACATTTATTGACATTTAGCCTTGTAGTGATGTTAGTGGAAAACAAAAATTATCGTCCCCTCTTAAAATAGAGGTCAGCAACCATGGTAAGCCTCTTATTCTCCTTTGCCTTATCTCTGTAGCCACAACGCCATGTACATTGTATATTATCAATAGATACTGTCAGATGGATAAAGAATAGAATTTGTGCTTCTTTCTAGGCCAGTTAAGTTTGTTCTCTATTTCCCTAGGAAATTTCCTTTGACTCCTGTATTATAAAGCCACACTGAAACTCTTTAACACTCTTGCTATATTATCCTGCCCAGTCTACCTGTGATCACACTGGTGAACTAAACAGTCCTCTTTAAACCCAGAAGCTTTATTAATTATGGTGTTTGTGTTTGTTTGCTTGTGTGTTTTTTCCTAGTACTGATACTCATCAAAGTCATTACATTTTCCCCTTAATGTCCATTTATCTCTAATGTTGCCCACCAGCTTTTGTTCCTCTCACTAGGCTCAAAGTTGGTTCCCTTTTCCTGCTCAGAAATGTTGGCATGATTAATGTTTATAAAGTTTGTAGTTATCTTTGAAAGCATCCTTGAAAATGCCCTGTAGGCAAACCAGTTCCAACTGATTGGCTTTTAGGCATAGGGCTTCTGAGGTACACAGTGTAAAGTGACTGCTGTGATGTGTAACTGTATTGACCATGTATCTGAAACCCAAGTATTAAAAACGGGGACTGTCATACAATTCCTACGCCTGTGTACTTTTTTTTTTTTTTTTTGTCATGACATTTGAAAAAGTTCTCTGTCTCTGTTTGGGGTCAAAAAGATTCTAAGTCAGTGACACTTAGCATCAAGTGAGAAAGCCCAGGTTCCATTACTGTAATTTGGTGATTTTCAAACACAGGCCTTGGCCTTGACTCATTTTTCCCCCAACAGTTGTGAAACCACCTCTAACAGAGGCGTACATAGAGAAGACAGCTGTGTTCTTTTACTTTACTGCTAGACTAATCTTGCTTTAGAGCAAGAGAGTCGGGCAGACATACATAGAGCCTATCCATGCCTATCCACAGAATCTCTAAGGGTCCAGGGACTCTAGATTAAAAATTCCCAGAAGAAGCTTTATGGCTTTGACTCCAGAGAGGGAATGTGCTTGGAAAATTTGGGAACTGGTCACAGAGCTAATGTCTCCAGAAAC
The DNA here is from genome assembly GCA_017311185.1 of Proteles cristata cristata. Taxonomy (NCBI): domain Eukaryota; kingdom Metazoa; phylum Chordata; class Mammalia; order Carnivora; family Hyaenidae; genus Proteles; species Proteles cristata. The sequence continues at coordinate 694,498 of JAESUZ010004369.1, forward strand.
TGGGAGGGATATAAACTGTAGCTAATTGGCCGGTGATTAAGAATCAGTTCTTTCCCAAGTGTGGCACAGGATTATCTTATTTATAGGAACACAAACACCTCCCTGCCTCCACAGCTTTATTCTCTAATATCATAGGTTTATCCAATTGGAAAGCTTAGTGGTAAAGATTTTATTAGCTTGAATTGAAGAAATCCCATCAAAAATGCACTCAGTAGAGTTTGGCCCAGTTATAATTTGCTGTACTGGGTGTGGCAAGTTGGAGGGGAAATATATTTTCTCTAAAATACATAAGGATGTAGAAAGCTGGCAGAAAGTTGAAGTATATTTGACGCTCCTGAGTGCTCCCAGAATCAGTCCTAACACATTAGGGGTTTATGCCGGTTTTACACAATAGGGACAAAAACACTTGCTTGTAACAATCTCCAGTTGGTCGTGAGTGGCCACTCTATCAGAAGTTATATTTCCAGGTCCCAGTATTATCTGCCCTCCTCTCTTGCCAGATCTCCGATCCCTATCTCTCCCTTTCCTGTCTCTGTGTTGCTACAGTTTAGAAGACCAAACTGGACACTGGACTTTGCTCACTATGATGACATGATCTCCACTGACCTCCATTGTATGTACTTTATGTGATGCATGATGCCATATCTTGTATGATGAGTTGTTGCTGATGGCTAGGGAGTCTGTTAGGTTTCGTGACTCCTATCAATGTGAGGGGAGGTGTGGGAGCTAGTGATAGAGGAGCTAGAGGGAAATCAGAAGAATTAACAGAGTGATTTAGACTGAAAATAAAAAGACTAATGATGGCCAAGAGACAAAGATCATCTTGGGAGAATATTAGACTTGAGGGCATAAGAACTTTGCAGATCAAATGAAGAAATGAATACGAAGCTGGATTCTGCATTTGATCTCTGACCCTAACTTAAAGTTTGCCTATATTATTCTCATTGCCTCAAGTAAAATAGTTATACCGTGTTTGAAATTACTGAATTTAGTGTGTGGCCATCCTAGGTTATGTGCCTTCCCCTCCACTGCCCTCCTGGAACAGTGAAATTCTATCACTGATTTTGTACACATCACAAATGACCTTATGCCATCTGATTAAAGGCTTTTTGAAGATGCTTGTTCAACTGTGTATTTTGCACAGTACCTTAGAATACCTTAGGGTGCTAGCACTAAATATATTTGTTAAAATTCAGTGAATGTACTGGCTTACTCTGAGGAAAAGAAGAAAGCCTGAAAAGCACAAGAAAAAGCACATAAACCCTTAGCTAATGACAAGAAGCTCATAAGTCATATGCTTGCCGAATAGAATGATGCCCCATTAATTCATTCATTTTGAAATACTGTATAGGTTCTGACCAAAATCAAGGGTACATATCACAGAACCTGAGTATTTTTTTTTTTTTTTTTGCCTTGGTGGCCTGTCTCTAAAGTACCCGCAGCAGTGTTTTAAGCTAAGTGTATTCCCCTATTCAGACCTCTCCAGAGTGCCCAAAGCTTTTTTTTCCCTCCAGTATAAATTATTATAAATAATAAATAATTAATAAAGCTGTTTATTCACTCTGAGAAACTATGTTTTGCAGTCAACCTATTGAAAAAGATTTCCCAGTGTTTCTTACGTGGATTGCCTATTTCCTGAGGTTTTCCAGGGCCTCCATTTTCCTGTTCACCTTGGGCTCAGTTGTTGGCTATGGCTGTGGGCTGGCATCTCTCTTGTCAGAATCTTGTGCATTTCAAGGAAGAAGAACTATCTATGTGTTGACACCATATAAAGGTCTTCTGTACAGTGAGTTACTGTTTGCTCTCTTGAACTAGATTTGCCTGTTGCTTTTAGCTGTGCTTGTGAGTTGAGCATAGCATGACTTTTGAAACTTGAGGACTGCCCTCATCTGACTACATATATCCAATTGTAATCCCTGAGAAGGAACTGTAATTAGTCTTGGATAAAAAGAGAATGGGTACAAGAGATCAAAGATGTTTTAAAAACAATAACAACGCATGTGGGATTTAAATAAAAACTTGAAACAAACAAAAAAAAGTATCAAAGATATTTATATAGCCAACAGTGGTGGGAGATTGATACAGTGTCTCTCACGAGCAGTCATGATCACTGCCTATTAAAAGAAATTTTTTGTAATGTTTTGTTTATTTCGGAAAGAGAGAGAGAGGCAGCGTGAGCAGGGGAGGGTCACAGAGGGGGGGGACACAGAATCAGAAGCAGGCTCCAGGCTCTGAGCTAGCTGTCAGCACAGAGCCCGACACAGGGCTCGAACCCACGAACCATGAGATCAAGACCTGAGCTGAAGTCGGACACTTAGCTGACGGAGCCACCCAGGCGCCCTATCACTGCCTATTATAAAAGGTTTGGGTTCCCTAAGCTTAAATTTCCTCTCTGGTAATGCAGCCTACTCCCCGTGCAGGTATTGCTTGGCACTCTTTGCATTGCCCTGTGGTTATTGGGTTCGGATAACCAGTGCATAAAAATGCTATTATTCTGGTCATTACCATCGCTAGGAGTAATAAACTCCTTTGTTGTGGGGAGAAGGGGTTGGCTGGTAATCTACAAGATGATGAACATCTTTGGGGACTTTTCCTCTCTTTTCAACATTGTTTTCATTTCCCTGAGGCCTGATTGAAAGACTACTCCTTGAAGTCCAACTCAGGAAAACTTCAAGGGTTTGAAGTTTTTCCTAGAAAACTGAGTTCTAAGTTTCTCTGGTAAAGGATTTGTGTGCCTGTCTCTAATTTCTGAAAAACCAAGTTGAGTGGAGCTTAGATGATGGGCTGTGGTGGTTGGGACAAGCTCTTGCTAAGCCGGTTGTTCGGTATGTGTGTGACAAAGGGCAAGGCTGGGGCTGCCTCCTTGTCTTCCACTTCCTGCTTCCAGGTAGGTTATTGCTTGCTTTAAGGAGAGATTGTGATGAAAGCTTGTTATCCAAATGTTGAACCCAAGCTATAATCTGACAGTGAAATTAGTAGACATTGCAGAGCATTGACCCCCCCTGGGCATCGAGCTCACAACCAAGTTCCTTCTGCACATGAGGCACACTTGTCAGAGCATTTATAGGTAAAGCCCAGCTGAGTTCAGTTGGCATTTAATTTATTTCTATAGCTTGGATGGCCTTGAAGTATAGCTGACCCTTGAACAACACAGAGGTTAGGGGCACTGACCCCTGCACAGTTGAAAATCCACATAGAACTTTTGACTTCCCCAGAAGTTAACTACTGTTGACCAGAAGTCTTACTGGTAACATAAACAGTTGATTAACACATATTTTGTATGTTATATGTAGTATATACTGTATTGTTGCAGTAAAGTAAGCTAGAAAAAAGAAAATGATATTAAAGACAATCATAAGGGAGAGAAAATATATTTACATGTACAGTACTATACATATATGTTCTGAAGAAAACCTGCATGTAAGTGGACCCGTGCATTTCAAACCCATGCTGTTGAAGGGTCAACTGTAATTACAGCCAGGAAGCTGGCTTCCTATTTTTGCTCCTCATTCTCAGAGCCAAGCGTTTCTTGGGCAGAATAGCTTTGGGAACGGTAGGCTAGACTCGCCTCACTAAATGGGCTCCCCACTTGTGGGAGGGGGTTGCGGGTGAGTAGCTGGTTTTCTGTGGTGACAGTTTGGTACAATAACCACAGATCCTTTGAAGACAAGCAACCAGATGTTTTATTTTCAACCTTATCTGTACGATTAGCGAAGTTCTGAATAAAGACTAATATTAAAGAGGGAGAGCAAGGAATGGATTTTAATTTAGCAATTAACTGGCCTTTAGAATCGGAGACAGGATGTGCGTTGATTAGCTGTCGTATTCAGTGTTGACTTGCGGAAATGAAACTGTAAGAAGAACCAGTTCTCAATACCCTTCATGTTTGTGTTTGCTTTTAGTGTTTACCATCACAGGGAGATCTCTGCCCCCTGGGGCTGAGAGACCCCAACCTTTCCCCAAGCTGAAGCTGCGGGGTATTGAGGTACCAGCCAGATGTCTTCTCACAAAGGATCGGTGGTGGCACAGGGCAATGGGGCTCCTGCCAGTAACAGGGAAACGGACACGGTGGAGCTGGCTGAACTGGGACCCCTGCTAGAAGAGAAGGGCAAACGGGCAATTGCCAACCCAACCAAAGTAAGTTGTCTTCCCAGGAGTCATTCTTTTGATCAGAACTTCTCATTAGGCCTGTGTCAGTCTCCACTTTTTTAAGATCTCACCTCTCTCCACAAAGGAAGAACACTAGCACCCTGGGAGTATCTCTGTCCCAGTCCCTATCATACTGTATTATCCGCATCTGTTTGTGTCCTTTTCCCACTGTAAGCTTTTGCAAGTTCACTCATCTGTATAACCCCAGGACTTAGCATGAGGCCTGACGTCCAATAAGTAATTAGTAAATGCCGGTGAGTGCAGGAAGGAAGCGTCGGTTAGGATTAAGTTTGGTTTCCAATAACAAACACAAACCCCTGTAGCTTTGACAAGATAGTCTCTCTGGAGTAAAAGAGTGCTGGAAGTATCCAATCCCAGGCTGATACAGAGAATCCACTACTGTCAGGCCCCTGTCTTCCTCCTCCTTCATTCTTAATGTTACTCATCACCTCCACCTACCAGCCACCACAGAAGAGGAAGGGGAGAGGGGGTGCCTGGGTGGCTCAGTCAGTTAAGCATCCAATTCTCGATTTCGGCTCTGGTCATGATCTCTAAGTAGTGAGTTCAAGCCCCACATAGGGCTCTGCACTGACGCGCAGAGCCTGCTTGGGATTCTCTATCTCCCTCTCTCTCTGCCCCTCCCCTGCTCGCTCTCTTGCTCACTCTCTCAAAACTGGATAAATAATCTTTGTAAATAAATAAATAGTTTTTAAAAAGAGGAAGGGGAAAGAGGAGAAGGGCCCTCCCTTTCTGGAATTACCTCACAACACTTCCATTTACACTGTATAGGCCAGAACTTAGTTACATCCTTCTATTCAGCTGCACTGGACTTTAGGCCTCTTCACTGGGCTTGAGCAAAATCACAGTAACATTAGCACCCTGAATAAAACCAAGGACTTTTACTGAAGAAGAAAGAGAGAATGGATATTGGGGTAGGCAAACAGGGATCTACATCACAAAATTTAAGCAAGGCCATTTGTTTCCGAAGGCCCGTCAACAGGAGAGAGAAAGAGAATAGCCCAGAGAAGAAACTGAACCTCCAGGCTCTCCATCTCCATGGTTTGGAGCCTTGGGACCGAGAGAAAAGTCTTTGTCCCTGATAGGAAGTGCTGGCCCATGTGCACACTTTGTGGCAGGGTTCCTTGGGGTATAGGACTCAGTGCTGCTGCTTTCTACAGTTTGGAGGCCCTGATACCCCCGGGAGCTGCTAGGAATACAAAGTTTCCATCATGATATAATCCCCAGAGTCAGTGAACAGGGAACTAGGACCAGATTTAAATTAAGGGAATCTCTGCGACTCTGTCTTTTCCATTGCCTTGAGAATTTAGTGGTCTGGAATAGAGAAATATTGAGGAAATCAGGGTCAGTTGAGAACCACTGTCCAAGAGGTAAGGATAGCCGTCCAGACTTAAAGAACATGTAGGACGGGCGTGCCAACCCTGTATCACTTAGATGTCAGTCTGTCTCCTGCCTGCTGAGTTGAGGATCCTCCTCACCATGTACCAAGTATTAATAAAGCTCGAACTAAAGTGTTAAAAACTCACTAGCTATCATGTGGTTAGAGAAAAAGCCACAAGACCCTATGTGTAGGAGAGAGGCTAGGCAGAAAGTATGAAGTTTGGGTTTCTCTGGATCTTTCTCATCAGGAATGGCACCATATATGAGATGACTCTTAGGGTTGGTTTTTGTGTTTTGTTTTCGATTTTTTCCCCCTCCAGGCTGAAGAAGAACAAGCATGCCCAGTGCCCCAGGAAGAGGAGGAGGAGGTGCGGGTACTGACGCTTCCCCTGCAAGCCCACCATGCCATGGAGAAGATGGAGGAGTTTGTGTATAAGGTACAGCCCAAGAGCTTCTGTCCTACAAGGAGGACAGCAGGCTTCCTGGGGATGTTCCCAGCTGGCAGGCACACACTGGATTGAAGAACTTTTATTCCTGAATTCTTATTGCCTACCAATAAGACATTGAACATTAGGGGCTCCTGGGCGGCTCAGTCTGTTGGGCGTCTGACTTCGGCTCAGGTCATAATCTCGCTGTTTGTAGGTCCGAGCCCTGTATCAGGCTCTGTGCTGACATCTAGCTCAGAGCCTGGAGCCTGTCCTCGGATTCTGTTTCCCTCTCTTTCTCTGACCCTCCCTGCTCGTGCTGCCTCTCTATCTCAAAAATAAATAAAACGTTTAAAAAAAGTTTTTTTAAAGACATGAGACGTTCAAAATATATTCTAAAACAGAAGTTCTTAACTTCTATTTATTTATTTATTTTTTGCCATGGATCCCTTTGGCAGTCATCAGAATGTTCTAATTTTTAAAAATTAAAATTTCAATGTGGGCTCCTTTACTCACGCACCAAATATGCACTAATGAAAAATGATAATGTATTTTATTTAAATTTATCATTTCTAAGCAGTAAAGAGTAACAATATTTTGATATCTGCAAAATTAATGTATGAAAATATCCATGATTTCTGTTGATGAGAGTCAAAAGTTCTAGAACTACTGTGCTTTGATACTCACATTTATAATTGAGAGGAACATTAGATTTCAGTTAGAGGCAACTGAAAATAATTTTTTTCCATCCAAGTTTCCATCCACTCCCTGGATCCTGTCCGTTGTCCATATGCCCTGGTTAAGAACCACTGCTCTACAAAGACATAATCTCAGCCTAGGAAGGACTTAGAATCTACTGGGGGGAAAAGATCGAGCAGGGGTCAGCCAGAATCCCCTGGAGTAGAGGAGCAAAGGAAGGATAAAAAGTATGTTATTTTGAAACCATATATTTAATTTCTATTTCTTTGTTTTCATTCACTGTATTAATTTTGAAATTTTAAAGATTAAGATACGCTCATTCTAAAGGCTATCCAGAGAAACTAACAGAACGAAGAACAAAGGCATTAACAAAACTTGATCAAGATACATAGTACCAATAGCCTCACTGACATTGTGTCTTGGATTATCTGCAGGTCCAGGCTGATCCCCTGTCACCTAGGACCACCCAAAGTGTGCTTGACATTCTCCTAGACTGGCTGTCCTTCACCCTTGTTCTTGGGGACACTAGCCTTCTCTGGGGCCCTTCTTAGAGAGAGTGTATATATTCCAGGTCTGGGAGGGACGCTGGAGGGTCATCCCATATGACGTGCTCCCTGACTGGCTGAAAGACAATGACTACTTGCTACACGGCCATAGGCCACCAATGCCCTCCTTCCGGGCTTGCTTCAAGAGCATTTTCCGCATCCATACAGAAACCGGCAACATCTGGACCCATCTGCTTGGTGAGTGATTTGGGTGGGGGGAGAAATCAATTTTTTTGTCTTCTCAAATGCCAAGAGGTTGTGTAGCCTTTGCCCCCGGGAAGGAAAAGAACAAAGTTGTTCCGACTGATTGATCCTTGATCACTGATCTTTGAGACTAGAGCAGGAAGGCCTAGAGCCCGGAGAAGAAATGAGAACTAGATGTTCTCATGTGATCCCTGGTAGAACTGTCCTCGACAGAGGCAGTTCCTTCTAGTTCATAAATTACTGCTCTCTTGGGGCGCCTGGGTGGCTTAGTCAGTTAAGCGTCCGACTTTCGCTTAGGTCATGATCTCGCGGTTCGTGGGTTCGAGCCGCGTCGGGCTCTGTGCTGACTGCCAGCTCAGAGCCTGGAGCCTGTTTCAGTCTGTGACTCCCTCTCTCTCTGACCCTCCCCTGCTCACGCTGTCTCTCTCTTTCTCTCCTAGAAATAAATAAAATATTTTAAATAAATAAATAAGTAAATAAATAAATTACTGCTCTCAAAACAAAATGCCGACATTTAAAAAAAAAAAAAATGCTCTTTTAGTCCGGGGTTTCTATGACTGTTTCCATTTTCTCCTGAAATTTTAGACTGCAGTTCCCACAGCTAAACCGTGCAGCTTTAGTACTGATTTAACACCATCAACTGTCAAAAGTGCACATACTCTCTTTTTCCTTAGGTGCTTTTTTTTTTTCTCTTCTCTCCTTACAGGTTTTGTGCTGTTTCTCTTCTTGGGAATCTTGACCATGCTCAGACCAAATATGTACTTCATGGCCCCTCTACAAGAGAAGGTGGTTTTTGGGATGTTCTTTTTGGGTGCAGTGCTCTGCCTCAGCTTCTCCTGGCTCTTTCACACCGTCTATTGTCATTCAGAGAAAGTCTCTCGGACTTTTTCCAAGTGAGTTGGAAAGACCATGTACTACTGTCACCGTCTTGTGAGTGGAGGGCTGACTGGGTACTGGAAACTCCAATAACTCCTGAAGGTTCCCTGATGTGCCAGAGGAAAAAGGCTTTCTATTTTGTGGGCATGGTAGGGTGGTGCCGTTTTTCTCTTAAATCTCTCATGAAAAATGTACCACAGCCTCCTCCACCGATGGAACCCAATTGTGGAATATATTTTTTACCCGTGTAGCACTATCCTTTATATCCTTGGGGTGCCAGTGGGCTGCTCTTCAAGCACAAGTACCCAGTACTGTCTGACCTTCCTGTTGGCCCGGCAGGGCGTGGCAAAGTGTTCCGTGCCTCGTTCTGGTAGCGTTCCTACCCACCAGTGAAGTTAAGCTTATCTGTGCCACCCATGCACCACTGGCAGCCCTAGATGCCCCTCATCTACTGCTTTTCATATTCCCCAACTCTGCACCCAGAGTTCTGTTTATTTGCCTGGTGGTGGTGGTGGTGGTGGTGGTGGTGGAGGAGGAGGAGGAGAAGGAGGAATTTAAGGGTTTTGTTTTGGGAACTCAACTTACCAGAACTGAAGGACATTCAGAGCCCTTTGTGAATGAACATAAGGCTGGCAATCAGGGGATTGTGACAGAACTCTTAAATTGAAGTGTCCACTAGGGGGCGATATGGCCACCCACAACCGAGAGAACGGATGAAATCCCGTGATCAGGGATTCATAGAAACTTTTCCATTGCCAAACAGACCTTCTTGACCTGGTGGGTGTTTGATCCAGGATACAGGATAGATTGTATGGGAAATGAGGGGGACAGAGTGGTCAGATCTGGGAGAAGGTAAACAGAAGGAACAAGTTAAACAAGCCATAGGATTTCTTCATTTCTCCCACGGATTCATTTCATTTTTGTGGCTCTTTTTTAGACTGGATTATTCAGGGATTGCCCTACTGATTATGGGGAGCTTTGTCCCCTGGCTCTATTACTCCTTCTACTGCTCCCCACAGCCACGGCTCATCTACCTCTCCATCGTCTGTGTCCTGGGCATCTCTGCCATCATCGTGGCACAGTGGGACCGATTTGCCACTCCCAAGCACCGGCAGACAAGAGCAGGTGGGTAGGAAGACAGAGTGTAAACCTCATAGGTATTTGGGCCTTGAGCTTAATAGGCTCAACCCAGGGTCCTATGGTTTGCAGTTTGGGGACCCTGTCTGAACCCTGACTTGTGTTTAACTTTGAAAATGCCGTGGATTTTCAAAGTTCAGTCCTCCCCCATGTTTCATACCATTTCAGCAGCGTGCTCACAGGACAGATGATTACCAGGCTGCTCCATTCACTGCAAGTATAAAAAGGACTACTCTTCAGTTTGGTTTGAGAAAGCTAAACGGCATACAGAGCATGGTCATGTTAATGACCTGGGTCCTAAGCACTCAAACCAAGGGATTAAAATTCAAACACCTGGAGTTAGTTTTCCTAAGGGAATGGAAGGCTTGGTTTGGTGAATTAAAAAATACCTTGAGCATAAACACCGGTCACAACTATCGTAGTAGCTTCTAGCATACACATCTTTGTGTCAGCTCATCTGGACTCTCCTTTTAAGCTTTATTCTTTTTTTTTTTTTTAATTTTTTTTTTATTTATTTCTAGGAGAGAGAGAGACAGCGTGAGCAGGGAGGGTCAGAGAGAGGGAGACACAGACTGAAACAGGCTCCAGGCTCTGAGCTGGCAGTCAGCACAGAGCCCGACGCGGCCCGAACCCACGAACCGCGAGATCATGACCTAAGCGAAAGTCGGACGCTTAACCGACTAAGCCACCCAGGCGCCCTTTTAAGCTTTATTCTTGAAGCAACATACTAGCTTACCACTGGTCTTTAAGCCTTTGACTTCTTTTTTTTTTTTTTTAATGTTTTTATTTATTTCTAGGAGAGAGAGAGACAGCGGAACAGGGGAGGGTCAGAGAGAGAGGGAGTGACAGACTCTGAAACAGGCTCAGGCTCTGAGCTGGCAGTCGGCACAGAGCCCGTGCGGGGCTCGAACCCACGAACCATGAGATCATGACCTAAGCGAAAGTCGGACGCTTAACTGACTAAGCTGCCCAGGTGCCCCATAAGCCTTTGGACTTCTTAATATCTGCTGTGTTTTAACCTTCAGTTAAAAGAATTAAATATACGGGGTGCCTGGGTGGCTCAGTCAGTTAAGCGTTTGACTTTGGCTCAGGTCATGATCTCACGGTTCGTGAGTTCAAACCCCACGTCGGGCTCTGTGCTGACAGCTCGGAGCCTGAAGCCTGCTTCAGATTCTGTGTCTCCCTCTCTCTGCCCCTCCCATGTTCATGTTCTGTCTCTCAATAATAAAAATTTTTTTAAGTTAAAAAAAAAGAATTAAATATACATCAAGCACTGACCACATGCCGGGCACTGTACTTTAACAAGGGCACCTAAAAAACAAAACAAAACAAAAAAATAAAACAAGGGCACCCATGGCAACACAGAAGGCCATCCCTGCCCTCCAGTTATGTGTAGCGTGAGACAACTACCCATTCTGCCCTTCTTCTTAACCTACTCATGTGTCCCTGCAGCCTTGACAACTTCCAATCTGGGCATATCAGTCTACCCAGGAGGTCAGAGTGCTGTTACTTTAGTCTTTTGTGGTCTTAATGGAAAACATGCCCAACTCCTCTCTGACTTGCAAGCCATCTACCTGAAGCCTTGCCATTTAGGTTCTGTAACTAAGTCAATCATCAGGGGGTTTTGATAGAAATACCCTTTGTTCTTTCCTGCTTTTTTTTTTTTTTTTTTGTGGTTAAGGCTTCACATTTCTCTTTTTATTTTTTTTTAATGTTTATTTATTTTTGAGACAGAGAGACAGTGCAAGTGGGGGAGGGGCAGACAGAAGAGGGAGACACAGAATCTGAAGCGGGCTCCAGGCTCTGATCTGAGCCGTCAGCGCACAGCCCAATGCAGGGCTTGAATTCATGAGCCGTGAGATCATGACCTGAGCTGAAGTCGGATGCTTAACTGACTGAGCCACTCAGGCGCCCCTTCATATTTCTTAACAAATAGTAAGGAATGGGAGATATTTGTTCTTGGCGCTCCTTACCAGGTAATAGCGATGTTCGCCCTTACACAGCCTTCTTCGCATTCTGGGTGTTGAAGAAATGTCTGCTATCATCCATCCTGGGGCTCAACTTCCTAAATATGGGAGACAGCTACTTGTCGTAATAAACATCTGAATTCTGGAAAAAGACAGCAGTGCCTTCTGTGTAGTAGATGTTTCCTTGCTTGACAGTCTTCTCTCTGCTTTATTCAGGGGTGTTCCTGGGACTCGGCTTGAGCGGTGTTGTGCCCACCATGCACTTTACTATTGCTGAGGGCTTTGTCAAGGCCACCACAGTGGGCCAGATGGGCTGGTTCTTCCTCATGGCTGTGATGTACATCACCGGAGCTGGCCTTTATGCTGCTCGAATCCCCGAGCGCTTCTTTCCTGGAAAATTTGACATATGGGTAAGAAATGACTCTTCCAGAAGGGCCTGTGATGGTGAGTGTAACCAGCCAAAGTTAAAGGTCTGAGTAAAAGGTGGTAAGAGATCGGGGCGCCTGGGTGGCTTAGTCGGTTAAGCGTCCGACTTTCGCTTAGGTCATGATCTCATGTTCGTGGGTTCGAGCCCCGCGTCGGGCTCTGTGCTGACTGCTAGCTCAGAGCCTGGAGCTGTTTCAGTCTGTGACTCCCTCTCTCTCTGACCCTCCCCTGCTCACGCTGTCTCTCTCTCTCTCTCTCTCCTAGAAATAATAAATTAAAAAAAAAAAAAAGGTGGTAAGAGATCATGTAGTGTTTGGGGTCCATATATTTACGTAAGGAGAAAGGGCAGGGAAGTAACCAATATATATATCTCCGATGAAGTTTTTAAAAATGATCGACAACACAAATACCACTTTTATGATGTAAGAAAATGTTTTCAAGGAAGAGAATGCTTTCTGCTACTAACTTCTAATCTCTTCTTGCTGGTCTCCTAAAAGCTCTTCTCTTGTTATCCTTGCAGTTCCAATCTCATCAGATTTTCCATGTCCTGGTGGTGGCGGCGGCCTTCGTCCACTTCTACGGGGTCTCCAACCTTCAAGAATTCCGTTACGGCCTAGAGGGGGGCTGTACTGATGACTCCCTTCTCTGAGCCTTCCCCGCTGAGGGCTGGAGGAGGAACTTCCCAAGTGCTTTTAAAAATAACTTCTTTGTTGATGTGAGAGGAAGAGTCTGAGTTGTCTGTTTCTAGAAGAAACCTCTTAGAGAATTCAGTACCAACCAAGCTTCGGCCCACGTTCACACCACTGGGCAACCAACTCTCCCGGTTCCCTAGCTGAGGAGGGTGGGGATGGCCCCACTCAGACACGCCGCGCCTCAGCAGTCCCCCTCGTTGGCAAGGCAACTACCGTTCCCTCACAGAGACAGTACTTCGAAGCTCATGTTGAGATTTTACCGCTCCTCCAACCATTTTGGGAAAAAAATGATGGACTGGGACTCTTCAGAAATCCTGTTTCTGGAGGAAAATGTCCCTTCCTTACCCCCATCCTCACTTTGTAACCTGGCTTATAACAGGCCATCCATTTTTGTAGCACACTTTTCAAAAACAATTAGAACCTGGTCCCATCTTTCTAGGGCCTGGATCTGCTTTTACAGCAGGAAGAACAAAGCCACCGACTTTTACGTAGCCCGGCTAATCATGGGAGTGTGTCCAGACTTCGAGTAACTTGACTTTTAATTTTGTTTTTTCTTGGCAGAGTAATGTAAAATTAAAATGGGGAAAGATATTTAATATTTAATACTAAGCTTTAAAAAAGAAACCTGCTATCATTGCTATGTATCTTGATGCAAAGACTATGATGATAATAAAAGAAAGTACAGAAGACACTTGGCATTCAAAGATTTAACATATGTGGTCTCAACTATTTGTACCCAACTCCAAAGGAATAAAACCAGTTAAATAGTTTCAGATTCCACTGAGATATAAATTTGAATCACAGGCATTGATTGACAGGCTGGCGTATGTGAACCAATGAATGAGTCTAATTGAATTCCTAGCATTGGCTCCTCAGTACAATTTTATTTTTCTCTACTTATCACATGGACATTTTGCCAAAGAGTTTGGTTTGCTGTAGGAGTGTTCAAGGATTAGAAGATTTGCAAAGGTGCTGGGAATAGATCCCTTGTGATCAAAGCTCTACTACACATTACTTTAGAGTTTTAGCACTTTTAAAACCGCCTTGCTTAAGGTTGTCTCAACAAGGGGTTCATGCTTTTCTGTGCCTTTGCAATTACACGCAACCTAAAATGTGCTGGATTCATTAGATAGCATAAGGTCCATAGTAATCACCAACTGTAGGCAGTTAGATGGGGATCTTCTTGAGTTACGAAACTGGGTTCACTTCAAAGGTCAAGTGTGTATGCCTGGAAGAACAAGTGGTTCTTTTAAAAAATAATCCAACTAGGCCAACACACAGGACCTCAGGCAGTAATGAAGGAAATGTAAGTTAACATCCAAGCGATAAACCATCCAAGTCCTACTGGATTGGCACAAATTAAAGATCCTAATACTGAGTGTCGGTACAGACGTGGAGCAGACCAGACGCTGCTGGTGGAACTGCACGTTGGTAGGATGTGCATAGAGCGTACAGACATGTTACGACATTCAAACATTTTATGAAACAACAGTAACGACATAAGATGTAATATACGAGATAGAGATCACTTCATTTTTTAAAAAAATGCTCCTTCTGACCCACTAAATTAATGGGTCAAAACTCACTTTGAAAAACACTGCCCTTGAGAAACTTGTATGATAAGAGTGATTGCAGCTATATACAGTAGCAATATGCTGCAAGCAAGCCAAATGTCCAAAACTGGAATGGAAAAATACGTCCCGGCTTACTCATAATGAAACACTAGCAGTGACAGTTGCAGTGACAAGCAACAACATGGCTGAATCTCAAATAAGATTAGTGGGGAGAAATAGCAAAGGGAGGGAAGCAACTCACAAAATGTATTTGGTATGATCACGTTTGTCTAAAGCTATTACTTTGTAAAACTAATGATAGTTTAGGGGTATAGGCATGGTAAAAACTTTAAAAAAGAAGTGTTAATTCAGAAAAATGGTTACCTTGGGATGCCTGGGTGGCTCAGACAGTTAAGGGTCTTATATATCGGTTCTTGATACCGGTTCAGGTCATGATCTCACGGTCGGTGGAGAGACAGAGCCCCACATCGGGTTCTGCATGGAGTGTGGAGTCTGCATAGGATTCTCCCTGTCCCTCTCTCTCTGCCCCTCCCCTGCTTACACTTTTTTCTGTCTCTCAAAATAAGTAAATTAATTTTAAAAAAAGAAACAGTTACCCCTGAAGGAGTAAGAATAGGATTAGAACAGAGGGGCACATAGAACATATCAAAAGTAAAGCTTATGTTTTCTTTTTTTTAAATAATTTTTCAAAAATTTACATCCAAGTTAGTATATATTGCAAGAATGATTTCAAGAGTAGATTCTCTAATGCCCCTTACTCATTTAGCCCAACCGCCTTCCCACAATCCCTATATTCTTTCTTTTCAACTAGGTGGTGGCTCACACCATGATTATTTTTCTTGCATATGTGCAAGAAATATATATTTAGTACAAAACAATTGAAAGTTTAAAAAGTAGCTAAAGAGCTGGGTAGCACAAGTCACAAAGGTGACCTGCAGGTTGCAAACCTCTACAAACATGCTTTGTTCGGCCTGCAGAGTGGGGACAATCAACCATAGCGTGATAGCAGCTGGGCCCTCTACAGAGGGCTTGTGCTCTGAGTGTGTTGCTGTCCCTCACTAATCAGAGTCGCTGGCCTGGTGTCTGTGGGCATCTGAGTTTGCAAACACTAGTGTAGAATGGGAAGGAGACAGGACCGCATCTGATCTAATTGCATCCATTTCGGAAGTGAGGAGACCCAGAGCACGTGGTGAACCTAGCGTGTAAATGTTTGCTCATTTGTCAGTAGTAGGGCCCAGAAAGAGGATCTGAGAACATTTACTAAGCATCTTTGTACTTTTTTTTTTTAATATTTTTATTTATTTCTAGGAGAGAGAGAGAGACAGCGTGAGCAGGGGAGGGTCAGAGAGAGAGGGAGACACAGACTCTGAAATAGGCTCCAGGCTCTGAGCTGGCAGCCACCACAGAGCCCGACGCGGGGCTTGAACCCACGAACCGCAAGATCCTGACCTAAGCGAAAGCCGGACGCTTAACCGACTAAGCCACCCAGGCGCCCCGGTACTTTTCAAATGTTATTGTATATCTTTTTTTTTTTTTTAATCTTTAACCCTGTGAAGTAAGCAGTATTATCCCATTCCACAGATGAAAACCTTAAGGTCCCAAAAGACCAAGACTTTTTTCCAAGATGATGGACAGGATTGGAGTCAGTATCTGAATGCACATCATGCTGACTTAAAACCCCATGTACTATAGCCCAAGACCATTTAAAAACTCGCTTCTGATTTCAGTATCTTTCCTTGCCTTTACCAGAACTGCTAACTAGTAGCAAGTGAATAATATTACCTTCTTCCTCTAGCTGCATACATATGGTTCATTCATTTTCTAAATGCTTGTTCAGGACCTTCTGTATAGTGGGCACTAGAGGAGAACAAATAAATAATGGCATAACATGGCAAAATTGTGATTAAAGAAAGGCTGAAAATAAAAGTTAAAAATTGGACTCTACCCCTTCCCTGTAAATAAAAATTAGGGGAGAGGCAACATGTCTCTCTTTAGAACATTCATTTTCAATTTAAACATAGAACTTTGGGAGCAGTAGCCTACTCTTAAATTATTGCAAACAGATAAGATCTAAAGAAATTCTTTTTTTTTCCAAAAAATTTTTTAATGTTTTATTTATTTCTGAGAGAGAAAGAGAGAGAAACAGCATGAACAGGGGAGGGTCAGAGAGAGAGGGAGACACAGAATCCAAAGCAGGCTCCAGGCTCTGAGCTAGCTGTCAGCACAGAGCCTGACATGGGGCTCAAACCCACAAACCGTGTGATAATGACCTGAGCTGAAGTCAGAGGCTTAACCGATTAAACCACCCATGCGCCACAAGATCTAAAGAAATTCTTGAATGCTCTGTTAGTCTGGTCCCTACGGAAGCATTTACCGAGATGAAATTAAATATGCAAAGATTTTATTAGGGGAAACAGCTATACCTAAAAGAAAATATAAATGGAGCCGTGGAAGGCCAGGAGAACCATTAGGGTGTGATGCAGGTCTGAGCCCCTCTGAAGGAAAGAGGGAGAGAAGGTTGAAGTGTCCTAGGCTGCCTTGGAATCTAAGAAAGGTTCAGCAAACCCTTTTGTTTGGGAGAAGTCCTTGATCCCAAGTCCACTGACAAAGAGTCCCATTTACCCTAGAAAGAGTCTACCTCAGCATGTCTCCTATCCCGAAGTCACCAGCCCTTGGGAGACATGACCTGGGCCTGGGGGAAATTCAGTGATGAATTTCAAAGCAACAGCTGGGGCCCTGCTTTGATTATGTTCAATGAGTAATTGAAAAACAATTTTTTCCCAATGTTTTTATTTATTCATTTCTGAGAGAGAGAGAGACAGCATGAGCAGGGGAGGGTCAGAGAGAGAGGAAGATACAGAATCTGATGCAGGCTCCAGGCTCTGAACTAGCTATCAGCACAGAGCCCAATGTGGGGCTTGAACTCACAAACCGTGAGATCACGACACCTGAGCTGAAGTCAGACATTTAACCAACTGAACCACCCAGGCGCCCCTCAGTGAGTAATTTAAGAGGTACATTTTCTTGTCTGCCATGCTCTAGTGGTGTGAAAATGCAATGTATTCTGCCTAGCTGGTTTTAACTATTCATCCTATATTCGGTGTACTTGATCCAGAGTTCCCAGGTCAATTCCTTGTGTTCCATTACTGACACCCTGCCATAAAGGCAGAATGATGTATGAAACCGGACTGACTTACCTTATCCAGCCCCAGCCTTCCAGAATGGGCCTAAAAAGGTCAGAATAAGTTTGGGCTGTAAGGTATTGATTGGGTCAGATATCCAAATGACTGGAAATATACTTGTATGGGAAGGAGAGTATCCCTATGACTTAAAGACCTAAAACATGCAGAGATTTTACCCCTGAAGAAAATAGGGCAAACTTGAACTAATTCCCTCAGTGTGCTGGCTTTTGTTAGTAGTTTCTCCATCTTTTATTCTGTGGAAAAAATGTGGGTATATTCTAAACAAAACCTCTTTGGGGCACTTGCGTGGCTCAGTTGGTTAAGCGCCTGATTTCAGCTCAGGTCATGATTTCATGGTTTGTGGGTTCAAGCCCTGTGTTGGGCTCTGTGCTGACAGCTAGCTCAGAGCCTGGACCCTGCTTCAGATTCTGCGTCTCCCTCTCTCTGACCCTCCACTGCTCACGCTGTCTCTCTCTTTCTCTCTCTCTCTCTCAGAAATAAATTTTTAAAATTAAAAATAAATTAACAAAACCTCTTTTACTGAGTTCCCTCTCACATTATGAAAAATCTCAATTTAGGAGACAGGAATTAGGCAATATCATTAAAGTGCTATTTTGCACCCAGAAGACATGGGATTATTTTTACTTTTTTAAAAACTTTTAAAATGTTTTATTTTTGAGACAGAGACAGAGCATGAGTGGGGGAGGGGCAGAGAGAGAGAAGGAGACCCAGAATCTGAAGCAGGCTCCAGGCTCTGAGCTGTCAGCACAGAGCCAGATATGGGCCTTGAACCTGTGAGCTGAAGTTGGACGTTTAACCAACAGAGCCACCCATGTGCCCCTACTTTTTTTTTTTTTTAAAGATTTTAGTTTTAAGTAGTCTTTACACCCAATATGGAGCTCAAACTCACAACCTCAAGATCAAGAGTTGCTCACTCCACTGACTGGGACAGTCAGGCGCTCCCATTTTTACTTTTTATTTAAATTGTACACATTTTGAAGTTTCTTTATTTTTTATTTTTTTAATGTTTATTTATTTTTGAGAGAGAGCGAGACAGAGCGCGAGTTGGGGAGGTGCAGAGAGGGAGACAACAGAATCAGAAGCAGGCTCCAGGCTCTGAACTGTCAGTACAGAGCCTGATGCTGAGCTCGAACCCACAGAAACAAGATTATGACTTGAGCTGAAGTCAGATGCCCATCCAAGTGAGCCACCCAGGTGCCCCAAGTTTATTTATTTATTTTGAGAGAGAGACTGTGACAGAGATTACCGGGCAGGCTCTGCACTGTCAGCGTAGAGCCTGAATCAGGGCTTGAACCCAGGAACCATGAGATCATGACCTGAGCCCAATTCAGACGCTCAACCGACTGAGTTACCCACCTGCTCCAAATGGTACATATTTTTAATCCACCATGATGAAAAGTTCAAAAGGCACAAAGAGATATAAGGGAAATCTCTTTCCCACCCTGTCTCACACCCAATCAGTCCTCTCTCCAAAGAAACTAACATTTTGTGTTTTCCCAGATGCATTTTATACATATACAAACATGAATATTAAAATTTCCCCAAACTTTTATACAAATAATAGCAACCTATACACACTGTTCACAATTTGGTATTGAATTGCATGGCTATCCCACACATATTGAGCCACCTTCCTACTGATGGATATTGAGTTTGTTGTCAACTAATTTACAAACAACCTGATACACATATCATTTTATATGTGCATGAGTATATAGGAAGGATAAATTTATGAAAATCCCTCAGTTAAAGTTATCTTCATTTACCATTTTGGTGCACTTTTCCCAAATGCCCCCAGTAGAACCTGTACCAATCCTCTATCTAAAAGATACTTCTAGATAAATGAGATTTAATATGAAAGGAAACACTATGTAAAATTAGATTGCTACCCACTAGGCTATCGTTTTATCGGTAAAGAATCAAAGGCCCCGCAGAGGAAAATAGTACAGTAGTTCTTCTAGCAATTTCAGTTACCCGTCGCCGCGATCTGAAAGCAGATGATCCTATGCACAGATTGCCAGGTCCGTGTCAGCCTAGTGCCCCATCACGGTGTCTACTTCATTCACCTCACTTCATCCCATCACATAGGCATTTTACCATCTCGCATCATCACAAGAAGGGTGGGTACCGTGGAACATATTTAGAGACTACATTCACACAATTTTTATTTGAATATATTGTGATAGTCTGTTTTATTATTAATTATTGTTGTTATTCTCCTACTAAGCTTAATTTATCAACCAATCTTCATCACACCTACTTTAGGAAAAAACACAGTGTAAAGAGCGTTCCGTGTTCTCCATGGTTTCAGGCATCCATTGGGGGCCTTGGAACATATCTTCCATGGATAAAGAGGAACTATTGTATAATCAAACATAATTAGTTTGAACATTCACAGAAATTGAATGAAGGGACCTCATTGCCCTCTGAACCACAAAGGTAAGTGTCTCCAAATCAGTTAGAAGCAAAATTCCTAAACGGAACACTCAGCACCCAGGAGCTGGTGAAACGTCAGCAAAAGAGCAATAGGGAGACGATGACTACTGGGACTTCTAATAAGATCCTTTGCAATTTCCCTCACAACGTCCAGCGTCTAGAGATCACAAGTTCCTTCCGCTAGGTGGTCCTGAGGGGGAAGAAATGGAGGAGAACCTCAAGGCAGAGGAGAGGTCGCATTATGATGCAGAGAATGTTGAGGTCGGTGGAGCTCAGGGCTCAGAGGATTCTGCCCAGAGCGATGGTCCGTTGGAAAAGGCCATTGTAGACAATGGACGTGAAGAAATTTGAAGCCCCCGCGGGTTTTCTCGATGTGAGACGGTTCCTGAATACCTGGCAGGTAAAACAGACTCCCCGCAACCAGCTCCTTGGTTTAGAAATGTGGAATGTTGTCAATAAGCCCTTTCTCGGGAGGCTCACGGAGAATCTGGTCTCCGGAGAATCCGGTCTCAGCCAATCACCGGGCAAGAGAGCTATGCACCCCGCCCCTCCCTGCCCGACCCCACCCTGCCCCAACTTTTCTTTCCGTCGTGCTTTAAGTGGGCCGAAGACAGCCCCCAGGGGTACCTGCGGGTCACGTGACGCAGCCTCCTCACGTGACGCAGACCCAGGGCAGGGAGGGAGGCGGGCCTCGAGCTGCGTTACGTCATCACGTCGCGCGGCTGCGGAGACGAGAGCCGGGACTACCACCTTGACGGCTCCAGAGCCTCCGGGTCCGGGGCGGCGGCGGCGGCGCTTGGGCTCCTCCTGAGCCGCCTGCTGACCCCTCGCCCCACCCAATCCCTACCGGCTGAGAACGGACCGGGCGCGGCTGGGTGGCCCGCGAGCGGAGGTGAGTCGCACTGTGGTGGTGGCAGGGCTGCCTGCCACCACTCCTAGTCCCCAATTCCATATTACGGCCCTGTCCCCATCCATCGTCCCCATCCGGGTTGGAACGGAGAGACGCCGGGGAGCGAGGGGAGGTCTGCGCGGACTGGGGCGCTTCTGGCCTGGAGCGCCCCCTCTCAACCGCGCTATGACCGCGCCCCTCCAGGACCCCCACCTGGAGCCGCCAGCACTGTTCCGTGTTGTCAGCGGGGTGACCCCCCCCTTCCTTCCCTTCTCCCACCTGAAATTCAGCCTTTGCAAAATGTGACACCTTTTCACTCTCACCCCCACCCCATGTCTTCCAGGGTGGAATCCCTCTATTCAGATGATAACGAAAGTTCCCGAATAGATAACCTCAAAAAGGTGAGAGTGATACGGCTGAGGCTTTGCCTGATGAGGCAGGATTCCCTAAGGAGGAAGACCACGGTTCTTTAGGGTTACTGTCAGTTTTGACACTGAAACCGTAAAGCCTAGTCCTCGGCTGAGTCCTGTGCTAACTCCCCAGAAAAATCTTCACGCAGTCCATGAGTATCTGTTCAGACTTTTCTTACATCTCCAGAGTTGAAACCAAGTTGACTTAAGGACAGTCTTTTTGAAAAACCTTGGATGCTTGTATGAATCACCTCCTTTACTGTAAAATGGATCTTGCAGAGTTTTTGGAGAGATTTTCTAGAGTACTTATAAAATAACATGCTAACTGTACATAGGAGTAGATGAGAATTTAGGATCTTGTTTGTGCTAGTCAAAAATTACGGTCGTGAATGTGGACTCTTGGAGATCGTAGTTTGATTTTTGTTTTTTTGGATCACTTCAGAAAGTTATTGATTCCAGTAAGACTGTCTTGATAACCATGCCATTTCATTCCCTTGGAATTTTCAAGAAAAAGTTTCACTAAAGCTTGTCAACAGTCAAGAAAGTAAAAAGTAGACTATTTTTTTTTATGTACTTTATTTATTGGTGCATACCAGGGAAATTTGCAAGTGACTGCCTATGGCAGTAAAATTAGTAGTGGAGTTTTAATTAGGTTTCTATCCTAATAATTAGGCTCTTGGTTTCAGTATAGAAGAATTTCTACTGGACATTTACTAATAATGTAGAGTAGGAAGATCCTTCAATTGAAGAGGTTCAATAACTTAATCACCTGAGAGGGACCTGGGTGGCTGAGTCGGTTAAACTTCCAACTCTTGATTTCAGCTCAGGTCAGGATCTCAGGGTTCGTGAGTTCAAGCCCCACATGGGTCTCTGCTCTGACAGCGTGGAGTCTACTTGGGATTCTCTCTCTTCCCCTCTCACTGCCCCTTCCCCGCTGGCATGTGTTCACTTTCTCTCTCTTAAACATTTTATTTTTTAAGTGTTTTTAATGTTTTTTATTTATTTTTGAGAGAGAGAGAGAAACCACATGAACAGGGGAGGGTCAGCGAGAGAGAGAGATACAGAATCTGAAGACAGGCCCAAGGCTTTTAGCTGTCAGCACAGAGCCCGATGGGGAGCTGGAACATTTTAAAATAAACTTAGGGGTGCCTAGGTGGCTCAGTTGGTTGAACGTCCGACTTTGGCTCAGGTCATGGTCTTGCAGTTAGTGGGTTTGAGCCCTGCATCGGGCTCTGTGCTGACAGCTATCTCAGAGCCTGGAGCCTGCTTCACATTCTGTGTGTGTCTCTCTCTCTCTCTGACCCACCCCTGCTCATGCTGTCTTTCTCTCTCTCTCTCTCAGAAATAAATAAAAAAATATTAAAAAAAAAACAAACTTAATTACGTAAAAGTCCATAGATAAGCTTGCAGTGTTTCCATTATTCAAGGTAGGTATTATCCTCATTTGAAATGTCATTTTAAGAAGAAATCCAGATATATTTGGAAGTTATAAATAATTCTTTGCATGCTTCTTTAGGAAAAGTTCATTTTCACTGACCCTGGCCTTTATTACTCTAAGTTGAATATACAATTTTTCATTTCTTTTTTTTTTTTTTAATTTTTTTTTTTAATGTTTTATTTATTTCTAGGAGAGAGAGAGACAGCATGAACAGGGGAGGGTCAGAGAGAGAAGGAGTCACAGACTGAAACAGCTCACAGACTGAAACAGGCTCCAGGCTCCGAGCTGGCAGTCAGCACAGAGCCCAACGCGGGGCTCGAACCCACGAACCGCAAGATCATGACCTAAGCGAAAGTCGGACGCTTAACCGACTAAGCCACCCAGGCGCCCCTAATTTTTCATTTCTTGCTTTTGATTTCTGAACATTCTGTATACCTGTCAGAATAGGAAAAATATATAATATATATATATATATATATATAAATGTCTACATCTATATCTATATCTATAAATCTATGGAACAAGATCTTACCCTCTAAATACTTATCTCCTCATTCTTTAAATAATAGTGATATTGCACCTTTAAGAAATTTTATTTTTTCATTTTATCATTTGAGACAACAGCATTGTGAAGACATGCAAGATATGTGTGGTTTCTTTATATTTCCAAATACACTTGAGTATTGATTATAATAAATGTCAAGTGGTAGGGGCACTCGATATTGGGATTCAGAGGAAGAAGAGATCGTTTTTATTTGGAATTATTAGTGGCTAGAGTGTGGCAGTGAGACCAGTAATAGGCATACTCTCTACTTATATCTCTGGGGAAGCCTTAATTTGTCTAGATAATCGAATATATTTAGTTTTACTAGTCCTTCAAGTATGTTCTGGGTTTTTTTCTCTCATTGCAGAATCCAAGGACCCCTTTCATTCTTTCTCCATATTGCTTGATGGGAGGCATTATGGCCCCCAAAGACATAATGACAAATACTCATGCTAAATCCATCCTCAATTCAATGAACTCCCTCCGGAAGAGCAATACCCTCTGTGATGTGACATTGAGAGTAGAGCAGAAAGACTTCCCTGCTCATCGGATTGTGCTGGCTGCCTGTAGCGATTACTTCTGTGCCATGTTCACCAGTGAGGTAAGTGGTAAGTTACCACCTTACAAATGAAAGTCACACATGTAACCTTTTAGGTGTCTCAGTTCAGAAAATAGATTAACAGAAGTTTGAGAGAATAGTGAATGTCTGTAGTATGGTGGTTCAGTGCACAGGCTGTGGTCAAGATCTGCCTTTTGACTTTGTCTTGGTTTTCTCATCTCCAAATTAGGAATAATAGCAGTGTGCAATCGCCTATGGTTATTGTGACAATTACTTCAGACAGTCACATATGAAGTGCTTAGCACAGCGTCTGGCACATGGTTAAACACAAACGTCAGCTACTGGGTTTTACTTATTTATTTATTTATAATGTTTATTTTTGAGAGAGAGAGAGAGAGCACAAGTGGGGGGGGGGTGTAGAGAGAGACAGAAGGAGACACAGAATCTGAAGCAGGCTCCAGACTTTGAGCTGTCAGCAGAGAGCCCAATGCAGGGCTTGAACCCATGGACCACGAGATCATGACCTGAGCTGAAGTCAGACAGTCAACCAGTTGAGCCACCCAGGTGCCCCAGAGTTTACTTGTTTTTAAAATATGGTTTCCTGGTTTTCTCCTTCCAAAGTCTAATATTTTGTTTATTCTATTTATATTTTAAAGGTTATTTATTTGTTTTGAGAGAGAGTGCATGCTTGCATGCATGTGGTGAGCAGGAGAAGGTCAGAGGGAGAAAGCAGGCTCTGCGCTGTCAGCATGGAGTTGGACATAGGGCTTGAGCTCATGAACTGCAAGATCATGATCTGAGCTGAAGTCAAGAGTCAGATGCTCAATGAACTGAGGCACCTAGGCCCCCACAAAGTCAAATATTTTAAGTGAATACTCAGAGGATAAGGGAGAGGGAAGGAAAGAGGAGTGTAGGACTCAGTCCTCATCCACCTAACAGTATAGGAAGAAAATCAGTATTCATTCTACCAGTGTAGAGTTTAGTGTAATTTCATTTATTTTTATTTATTTATTTTTTTCCTGAGAGAGAGAGAGAGAGAGAGAGAGACAGTTTGAGCCGGGGAGGGTCAGAGAGAGAGGAAGACACAGAATCCGAAACTGGCTCCAGGCTCTGAGCTGGCTCTCAGCACAGAGCCCGACGCGGGGCTCGAACCCACGAACTGTAAGATCATGCCCTGAGCAGAAGCTGAACGCTTAACCGACTGAGCCACCCAGGTGCCTCGAGTTTAGTGTAATTGCAAATAAGAGGAGGAGGACTTAATACACGACTCAATGACTGTATAGGAATATACAGTATAACTTGGGAAAAGATGCTGATTATGGAGTGTAAGCAGTTAAAGAGAATAAGGAAAAGGTTGGCTTGACAAAAAAACAGGTTGTGCTTACGGGTATTAAGAAAGACTGGGTGGTGGGGTGCCTGGGTGGCTCAGTTGGTTAAGCGTCCAACTTCGGCTCAGGTCATGATCTCACAAGTTTGTGGTTTCCAGCCCCATGTCTGGCTCTGTGCTGATAGCTAGCTCAGAGCCTGGAGCCTGCTTCACGTTCTGTATCTTCCTCTCTCTCTGACTCTCCCCTGCTCACGCTGCCTCTCTCTCTCTCTCAGAAATAAATAAAACATTAAAAAAATATATAAAAAAGAAAGAAAGACTGGGTGGTTCAGTTCATTAAGCATCCGACTTCGGCTCAGGTCATGATCTCGTGACTCATGAGTTTGAGCCCCACATTGGGCTGTATGCTGTCAGTGCCGAGTCAGCTTCAGATCCCTCTGTCCCTGTCTCTATCTGCCCCTCCCCACTCATGCATGTGCTCTCTCTCTCTCTCTCTCTCTCTCTCTCTCAAAAATAAAAATAAACAAAAAAGACTGCTTTAGCAATTGACAGAACTCTTAAAACGTAGAGTAAGGCTATTGAATATATTGTGAAATATTCATAGCTGAACAACAGAAAGCACTGCAGCTTTTTTTTTGATTTTTTAAAACCTCAAGTCTGATTTTTAAATTTTAAATAAATTATCTTGAATTTTTTAACCTTGAGTGATGAGTACACCAGTGTGTACTTATACTTACACATGCCTGAAATATCTCATTATGTTACACTTCTTTAGTAACCACCAGGAATTTTTTTGAAGTTAATCTCCTCATCTTAGTGAAGATGTTGCCGTTGGATCTGAATAAAAGAGGTGGTATCATAATAATGACAGTAACTACCTTTTATAGTCCAGGTGCTGTGTTGGGTGATTACTGTATCTTATTCACCCTAGGGTTAGATGTTACCATCTCATGTTACAAATGAATAAACAAGGTCTTATATATTAAATGACTTGCCCAAGATCACATGGCTTATAAATGATAGAGATGGGGTTTAATCCTAAATTTTCTGACTCTAAATCCTTACCATATATGCTATATCTGAAAAGCTACAAATATATGCTGTATTGCCCTACACAAATCTTACCTGCTTTGTGCACATTTTAACTACTGTGCTTCCTTAGCCTCTGATATATGGATTTTTATATTCTCTAATTTCAAAGCCAAAATAGTTTATGGTTCTCTGAGCCAATGCTCGGTCACATGGCTGGTAGGAAAAACATGGAAACCTGACAGATCATTCCAGCTACTTCGGGCTAATTTTAAAATGCTCTTGTGTAATATACCATCACAGATCCGTATCCTGTATTGTCCTCCAGAAAGAAAATCTGCCCAAGAACATCAGAAGCAGTTGGCATTTAGCTGGGTAAGGACAGTCCTCTCAGCAGCTGCTGAGCATGAAGTACTAATGGCTCAGGACTGCTGACTGCTAATTATATAGTGTGCATCCTGTTCTTTGTCAGCTGGAGGAGAATGAGTCTGTCTGCACTCTGCACATTCAAATTGTTATGGAGTTCTCTGAAAGAATTCTTTTTTTCTCGCAAGTGACCATTTTATAGTTTTTCTTTAAAAACTGGGGGCACCTGGGTGGCTCAGTCTGTTGAGCATCTGACTTCGGCTCAGGTCATGATCTCACGGTTTGTGGGTTCGGGCCCCACGTCGGGCTCTGCGCTGACAGCCAGCTCAGAGCCTCGAGCCTGTTTCAGATTCTGTGACTCTCTCTCTTTCTGACCCTTCCCTGCTTATGTGGTCTCTCTCAGAAATAAACTTAAAAAAATAAAATAAAATAAATAAAATGAAATAAAAACTGGTATGAGGCTGGGGCGCCTGGGTGGCTTAGTCGGTTAAGCGTCCGACTTTCGCTTAGGTCATGATCTCGTGGTTCGTGGGTTCGAGCCCCCGCGTCGGGCTCTGTGCTGACTGCCAGCTCAGAGCCTGGAGCCTCTTTCAGTCTGTGACTCCCTCTCTCTCTGACCCTCCCCTGTTCATGCTGTCTCTCTCTCTCTCTCCTAGAAATAAATAAAAATATTAAAAAAAAATAAGTTTCTCAGGAAAGTAGTTTAAAAAAATAAATAAATAAACATTAAAAAAAAAAAACAAAAATAAACAAAAACTGGTATGAGGCAAGAAAATGCCAGATGGTTTTGTCTTTATTTTTAAGAGTAACTGATATAAAGGAGAGAGTTCAGAGACGTGGGTCCTAGCCTCAGTTCTGTTAACAATGTGTGAACCCTCCAGCCATGTAACTTCACTGGGTTGATCTATAAAATAAAGTAGTTGAACTAGATGATTTTATTTTTCTCTTCCTGCCCTGAAATTCTCCTCAAATGTGGTCCAATTAAAGTGTCATTTAGTGAGGCAAGACGACCTGTGTTTTATCTGTCTCTTGCTAGTTAAAAGACCTTGGTTAAGGCACATAACTTCTTTGAAACTTAGATCCTTTTTGTCATAAATGGCAATAATAACAGATTTCTAAGTACTTTACCAGGTTGCTCAGAGAATCAGGTGAAATAATAGTAAATAAGAAGCACTCTGAAAAATTGTAAAGCAAATATACATGTGAAGTGATGCTATAAATTGCTCTGAGTTCATAGATAGTGAAATCTTTTCATATTTAAGTTATTTGATGGGACTATAGTTTACTGAATAAGAAATTTTTGTAATAAATGTACTCCTATATTTCTGCTTGTAAACATTTATACTATGTGCAGAGGTAATAAAATGTTTTTCCAAAATAATGTCCTAGTGACTTTTTGTTTGCTTATGTATTTTTGAAAGAGAGAGGCACCTGGGTGGCTCAGTTGGTTAAGCGTCCGATTTCGGCTCAGATCATGATTTCAAGGTTCATGGGTTCAAACCCCGCATCAGGCTCTGTACTGACAGAGCCTGTTTCAGATTCTGTGTCTCCCTCTCTCTCTGACCCTCCCCTGCTCATTCTGTCTCTCTCTCAGAAATTAATAAAAAACATTAAAAAAATATTTTTGAAAGAGAGAAAGTGTGGGAGAGGGGCGGACAGAGGGAGACAGAGGATCCAAAGTGGGTTCTGTGCAGACAGCAGAGAGCCTCATGCAGGGCTCAAACTCATGAACTGTGAGTTCATGAGCTGAGCTAAAGTTGGACGCTTACTGACTGAGCCATCAGGTGCCCTGAGTACTAGTGATATTTTTAATGTTAGGGATTGATTATGTTCTTGGCTTTGGTAGAGAATGCTTTTTTATTATTATTTTGGGCTGATAGGGGAATCAAAGATGATAAAGATGTTTAGTTCATAATGGAAGTGCACTGGAGTTTTGTGAGTAATTTGAATGTCCAACTAAGGTTAAGATGTATCATTTTCATAAGATAATCAATTTTCAGGTAGTATACTGTTCTATAAAATTGAAGATTTCCACTCTTAGCTAAACAATTTTCTATTATTATCCTGACCTCTTTGATACTCATATTTCCAATGATGTATTCTAGACTAAATACACCACTAACAATTCAGTAATCCCCAAATAGTCAATCCAATATTTAGAAAAAGTATCAATTCAGTTATATTAAGACAGTGTCACAGTAGAATGTCCCTTAAGATGACTTGCCTGTTTCGTCATTACTAAATGTACTCAGGGGCGCCTGGATGACTTAGTTGGTTAAGCGTCTGTCTGACTTGGGTTCAGATCATGGCCTCACTGTTCATGAGTTTGAGCCCCTTGTCAGGCTCTGTGCTGACCGTCTGCGTTAGATTCTGTGTTCCTCCCCTGACTGTTCTCTCTCTCTCACGCGTGCACTCTCTCTCTCCCAAAAATAAATAAATATTAAAAAAAAAAAAAACTAGATGTACTCCAAGAACAAATAGAATAATAATGAGTAGTCGTGGAAGGTCTGAAGCTGTAAGCCACAGGGTCCTCTATAAGCGTGAAGTTTCATTGAAATTTTGTGTTTTATCTTAAAAGCTCATGGACACTAGTAGTAGGTTCACAGAACTTTTGCCTTCTATCCTGTAATAGATCTATGTTTTATTACAAAAGCAGTGTTTAAATTATTCACTGGTAAAATTCACATTCCAAGGTGTCACCTCCCTGTGTGCTCCTGGTTGCATACAGCTGCCCGAAGTTTGAAAAACTGCAGATATATGCCATGTTTGCTTTCTACAAATCAAACAAATTAGACCATAATTTTTAAAAGACATGTATTCAGTTAATATTAACATCCCATCAAGCTCCTGGATAGGAGATTCTGCCTTTATCTTGTGGAATTATAACCACTATTATTTCACCCTTTGAATTTCAGCTCTCAGAGAAGGGGAAACCTTATGTTGATATTCAAGGTTTAACTGCTTCTACCATGGAAATTCTACTGGACTTCGTGTACACTGAAACCGTACATGTGACGGTGGAGAATGTACAAGAGCTGCTTCCTGCAGCCTGT
Source organism: Proteles cristata cristata (assembly GCA_017311185.1). Lineage (NCBI taxonomy): Eukaryota > Metazoa > Chordata > Mammalia > Carnivora > Hyaenidae > Proteles > Proteles cristata. Next base: position 723,844 of record JAESUZ010004369.1, read on the forward strand.
CTGCTTCAGCTGAAAGGTACAGATGACAAAGTTACTGTTGCTCATGCGAAGGTAGCCTTGGAAATATTGAGAATTAGTCATGTAAACTTAATCTTGAAAATTACAGAGACAGACTAGGGACGCTCATGTTTACTTACTGTGGCACAGAAAATCAGATTTTAATCACAATATAAAAGAACCTCTCCATATGTGAACATTTGGCTCTTTAGAAGAGAGCATTTACACCTTTTCTGTTTTTTAAAAAATGGAAGAGGGGATAACATGCATTTTCTTACATGGATGTACACAAGAGCTCTACAAAGAAACACAAGAAACTGATACTATTCATTGACTGTATGGAAGGGAACTAGATGGCCTGGTTGATAGGGAGGCTGGGGGGATTATTCATGGTCAGTCCTTTTGTACTTTTAATTTTTGAACCATGTAAGTTATCTATTGAAAATTTAAATGGACACACACAAATGAAAGTATATAATGTTTTCATAGGATATGGGATAGTCCCCCTTCCTATTTCCAGACTGTCTTTCTTAACTTGCATTGATGTTTCTGTTATTTCCAGTTTTTCTAAACGCATGGTTGAAATTTTTCAGTTTTTAATATATGAAAACAATATGAAGTTTTTGCATTAGTTTTTAAAGCTGAAACAGAGACACAGTTGTAAAGGCCTTGCTTGAAGGTCACACGACACATAAGATAGAAATTGGATTTGAATTCCTTAAGCATAAAATTTCTAATCTGATCCTTAGGTGTTGAGCCAGGATTCCTCTGTTAACTTTATAGAGAATATGTCTCCACCCAAGAATGTAGACAAGTTCACGTCTGGTCAAGTACCCTGAAGTGTTCGTTGTCTGTGTTTCTCCTAGGTGTGAAGCAAGCCTGCTGTGAATTCTTAGAAAGTCAGTTGGACCCATCTAATTGCCTGGGTATCAGGGATTTTGCTGAAACTCACAATTGTGTTGACCTGATGCAAGCAGCTGAGGTTTTTAGCCAGAAGCATTTTCCTGAAGTGGTACAGCATGAAGAATTCATTCTTCTAAGTCAAGGAGAAGTGGAAAAGCTAATCAAGTGTGATGAAATTCAGGTACAGATTTGGCTTGGTAATGGAGTTTCTTCAAGATTGGAACTTTACAAAACTTGGAAAAAGAGAGGCACTTGGGTGGCTCAATTGATTGAGTGGCTGACTCTTGATCTCAGCTCAGGTCTTGATCTCAAGGTCGTGAGTTAAAGCCCCGTGTTGGGCTCCATGTTGGGTGCGGAACCTACTAAAAACAAACAAACAGACAAACACAAAATTTGGAAAAAGCGAGGTGGAATTACTGTGTTTCTGTAACAGGGCATCTTAATCAAGTGTCATTATTGGCTCCAAAGGTTTCATTAAATGCCCCTGAAATTATATGCCAGATTTATGGGAGGGAGTATTGGGAAGGAGTCAACCACCTCATCAATGTATGATCCCAATGGCTAAGAGTCACTATTGAAGAGACTATGGAATAAGCAGAGATTTGAAGTAAAGTAGATTTCTATAGACCATTTCTGTATTTTTCATTCACTCATTTTATAAACATTTATGTCAAGTATCTACTATACAGCTGTAGATGTTCTCAATATACTATATGTGCCAGGTGCTATGGATCCAGAAGTGACTAAGATGCAGTCCTTGTTTTTAGTAATTCACAGCATAGTGGTAGAGACAGAAAAAGATAAAATTTCATATAGTAGCATATAATGAGAATAATGAGCTTATTCAAAGCGAAAAAATTAGAAGAAAGAAGAATAAACCCTCTACATTTAAATTAGATCAAAAAGGAGAAGTGAAAAAAAGGTTGGAAATCGAAAGCAGGAGGCAGATCATAAGTGCCTAATGGTGGTGGGGGTATGAGGAAGTGGGAAGAAGGAACATGTGAACTGCGTATTGAACAAGTTGAGTTTCACCCAGCAGAGGGGAAGCTACCTGGGCTTAGGCAAGGGTGCAGAGACTGAGCCCAGCAAGGAGGATCTTCAGTAATCCTAATGCTAAATCATAGTGCCAGTAGTCAGCGGAGTTTCTATTGAGCAGAGGTCTATAGTTAGGGTAACAATCAGAGAGACAATTGTTTCCCCTAGTCAGGAGAAATCGATTCTCTAGGAAGGCTCAGAGTTCATTTGTTTTCCTCTCACTCTCTTCAGATAATAAAACAAATTTTGAATTAGTGGATTCCCAGAAGTTAGTGGCACCTTAGTTTAAACAAGAGCTGTATTGGGAAGGAATCAAAAGCCTGATTAATATTCTAAATGCTATAGAAGAGGAGGCGCCTGGAGGGCTCAGTTGGTTAAGGATCCGACTTCGGTTCAGGTCATGATCTCAGTTTGTGAGTTCAAGCCTTGCGTTGGGCTCTGTGCTGACAGCTTGGATCCTGAAGCCTGCTTCAGATTCTGTGCCTCCCTTTTTCTTTGCCCACCCTCCCCCGCCCCTCACACTGTGTGTGTGTGTGGCGGTGGGGGTGTCTTTCTCTCAAAAACAAATAAACATTAAAATACATAAAAATTGGGGCGCCTGGGTGGCTCAGGCGATTAAGCGTCCGACTTCGGCTCAGGTTATGATCTCACAGTTCGTGGGTTTGAGCCCCGCGTCAGGCTCTGTGCTGACTGCCAGCTCAGAGCCTGGAGCCTGTTTCGGATTCTGTGTCTCTCTCTCCCTCTCTGACCCTCCCCTGCTCACGCTGTCTCTTTCTCTCTCTCTCGCAGAAATAAATAAAACATTTTTTAAAAAAGCTTTAAAATAAATGAAAATTAAAAAAATAAATGATATAGAAGAAATTTGCTAAAGAAATCCTATAATTTACTTTTGTAAACCAAATGATAACTCTGATTTATTTTGTTAAAACTAGGATTTTCATGTAATATAATAAAATTTTAATATTTCTTATCCTGTTTTAGCCAACTTTTTCCTTTTGCCTTTCCCTACTGACTTCTGAGGGAAAATGATTAGGGCACATTGGTGACATTTATTTCCAATTAAAGAGGAATCATTTTCTAATTTGACCTATTAGTCCAGAGATGCTGGTGTTGCGAGTGTTACTGAGACAAATACTTGATAAAGTTTTGTTCTCTTATGGTAGAACATTGTGTACATGCACTGAAATGCCAGGTGTAGACAAATGGCACATTCTTCAGACTTGGGTAACTGGGAATTTGCTATTTTAGTTTTTCTTGACTTAACCATGCATTAGAAAATGCAGTAAATAGAGTGAGCAATATAGACTTGAAGTTCACTGCACATAACAAAATAGCTAAAACTTACTCAGCATTTATTATTGGTTTCCTTTATTAAATGATTTTTGGGCACTTACTGTGTGCCAGAACAGTTCCCAGTGCCAGCAATCCAACTGTGAACAAAACAGATAAAAAAAATCCCGTGTACCCTGAATTCCGTGTACCCTGGACTTTCCATTTTAATGGCACCATTCTTGGTTTAGTTTATCTTACCTAGTTCTCAAAACTGTCTCCAATTTTTGGAGAAAGAAACCGAGGCTTTGAGGGTGACTGTCGTATCGGAGCTAACAAGTGGTAGAGCTAGGCCTCGTATCTGAGCCGTCTGGCTCCAGATTCTGTTCTGTTCCATGAAACTATGAGCTGGTCGCCTAGTTAGTTTCTAATTGACCAAATCAACAAGCAGTGACAGCAGTCATTTATTTTAGAACAATGTATACTTTGGAATAAAACTAAGTGGAATAGGGAGAGCAAATAACTTTTTAATTCAGAAACTCCAATGAAAAGAGTTTGAGAACTCTTTTTTTTGTATAGTCTTCCCTCAGTGTCTGTAAAGACTCTTTTTTTCCTGGAAAGACAGCAAGTGGCACATTTTTTTCTCTTCTGTATTCCAGTGAGAAAGAGGAACCAGATGTCTGACTCCCCAACTAACACTTCCTCTTAATTATATAGAACAATAATACTTAAACACAATGAGAAGCAGTATGTTGCACTGGTTAGAACAACATGGGCTTTAGAATCAGGGTGGGGTTTGTTTTGGCTGTGTAACATATGTTAACCTAACCACTAATCTTCACTTTCCTCTTCTATAGATAATAGTCATACTTGGTGCATGAGGTCATTCTGATCATTAAATAAGAATATCAGTGCCTGATACATAAAATAGTTCTCTGGAAATTTGTGGGGAAATTTTTCTCCATAGTGAAGCATTAATGTGAAGGTTTTTTCCTCCCAGTTTAGCTGTTTCTCTGCAAGTCTAATTTATTCTCTCTTCAGTAGGATCAAGGATCTCTGCTCAATGATTGAAAAAACCCACTATAAACTGATGTATCTAATTTAAACTTAGAATGTGTCAGAGCCTAACACGGAGCCATTTACAACTATTAGCTTGTCATTCTTGTCTTTAAAAAAAATTTTTTCTGGGGCGCCTGGGTGGCTTGGTTAAGCATCCGACTTTCGCTTAGGTCATGATCTCGCGGTTCATGGGTTCGAGCCCCGCGTCGGGCTCTGTGCTGACTGCCAGCTCGGAGCCTGGAGCCTGTTTCAGTCTGTGACTCCCTCTCTCTCTGACCCTCGCCTGCTCCGCTGTCTCTCTCTCTCTCCTAGAAATAAATAAAACATAAAAAAAAAAAAAAATTTTTTTAATTGCGAGCACCCTTCTGCATACTCCCTGCATCTAATCCATCAGTAAGCTGGGTAGTTTCACCTCCTGTAAAATTGGTGCATAAATTTCTGTCACCAATGCCATGGCCTAAGAACCCATCACTTTTGCCTTAATGTATCAACTGGTGTCCCAGCTCTTGGCCCTTCTAAACTGTTCTACCCAATGCTAGTCAGGGTGATCTTTACAGAACATCAATATGATCGTATTCCAAGCTTGCCTGAAATCTTTTAATGGGTTCCCATTGCCATTCGAGTAAATTCCAGTCTTCCTCTCTGAGCTGGCCCTTGTTTACCTCTCCAGGTTGATCTTTATCACTCTTCCCCTGCCTCATTCCTTCTACACCAACCTTCTATCATTTCTCAAACTGTCTGCTTTTTTTTTTTTGTTCTAGGATTGTGCTGTCCAGTTTGCTAGGCACATGTGACTGTTGAGCCCTTGAAATGTGGCTGGTGTGACTGAGCAGCTGAGTTTTTAATTTAACTTAAATTTTTTTAGGGGGAGAGGAGCAGAAGGGCATGGAACCCAACATGGGCTCCATCCCACAACCCTGGGATTATGACGTGAGCCAAAATCAAGAGTTGAATGCTCAACCAACTGAGCCAACCAGGCGCCCCTTAACTTAAATTTAATTAGTGTAAATATAAATCTCCATACATGGCTGGTGACTACCATATTGGACAGTACAGCCCTAGGGTTTCTACATGTGCTCTTCTGTTTGCCTTGGAGCACTCTCTTACTCTTCTTGACTGCTACTCATCCATCATATTGAAATCTATTTCTTCTGCAGGGAGGTCTTTTTTTTTTTTAATTTTTTTTTAATTTCTGAGAAAGAGAGAGAGAGAGAGAGCGTGAGCACAGGAGGGTCAGAGAGAGAGGGAGACACAGAATCTGAAACAGGCTCCAGGCTCTGAGCTGGCTGTCAGCACAGAGCCCGACACGGGGCTCGAACCCACGAACCGTGAGATCATGACCTGAGCCGAAGTCGTATGCTTAACCAGCTGAGCCACCCAGGTGCCCCAGGGAGGTCTTTTTTGACCCATCAGCCTAAATTAGGAAATCTCATGTTGTTCTATCTCACAGCCCCCTGTACTTTTCATACATAGTTCAAAATGGCAAAGTGGCATTGTTCATTTTTCCAATGTAACTATTATCTCCCCACTTAAAAGCAAAGTTCACATCTCATTTGTTACCAGTATATAACCCGCTTCCAGCATGGTGCCTGGCACGTAGTAGGTTTTTGGTCCATCCAATGAATGAACATTCTGAAACATCTGTATTTTCAGTTTTTGGGAAAACCTTGCTGAATGGTATCTCTGTTCAGGCACTGTCATGTTCTGTAAGGTCTCAGAACAGATGCATTCTAGGGGCTGGTGGATGAGGCACAGGACCTGTATATAATGTAGGTGTCTTGTCTCTGGGAGGTCTTAGGTGTTAACTAGATGTAGTGCTCTTACAGGGATACAATGTAGGCTTTTAGGCTGTGCCTTATCCAATTTGTCACATGTAAGCCTAGACCTAAGTTTCCCAAATGATTAATTACATATATCACCTCAAAGCAGTCGGCCTGAGAAATACTTGCTCAGATGCTAGTGGACAATTCTTTGGAAACTACAGCATTATAGCATAATAATGTAAGAGAGAGTTCTGCTTCACTAGCTTGGGTGGAGGTGTTGGGGAGCATTCCTGGAGGTCATTAGACAACATTTGTAAACACAAGTTGTTTTATGAGGCAGTTTTGGGGGTGCCTTGCTGGTTCAGTCACTAGAGCATTCAACTCTTTATCTCAGGGTCATGAATTCAAGCCCCACATTGAGCATAGGGCATATTTAACAAAATATACAGCCAGTTTTAGGGGCGCCTGGGTGGCTTAGTCAGTTAAGCGTCCGACTTTCGCTTAGGTCATGATCTCGCGGTTTGTGGGTTCGAGCCCCGCGTTGGGCTCTGTGCTGACTGCCAGCTCAGAGCCTGGAGCCTGTTTCAGAGTCTGTGACTCCCTCTCTCTCTGACCTCCCCTGCTCGCGCTGTCTCTCTCTCTCCTAGAAATAAATAAAACATTAAAAAAATATATATATATATATATACAGCCAGTTTTGAATAGGACAACAGATTCTCCCTGCCCCTGTAAATTTTCAAAAATGACCAGAAAAGGGACACCTCAGTGGCTCAGTCAGTTAAGCGTCCCACTCTTGGATTTCAGCTCAGGTCATGATCCCAGAGTCGTGGGATTGAGCCCTGTGTTGGGCTCCACACTGAGCATGGAGCCTGCTGCAGATTCTCTCTCCCTCTCCCTCCACCCTTCTCCCTCCCTCCCACCTTGCAAATTAAAAATATATATATATATACCAGAAAAAAAATTCAGGAATGGAAAAAATTCTGAAGTAAAAGCCGACTTGTAACTGATGGTTTATTAGGCACTCTCTGAGATTTTTTTTTTTTTACCCAGTTTGACTGCACTTCTTCTGCTGGTCTCAGTGAGTCGTATCTGAAAAGGGCCCAAGAGCTTACCTGTTTCTGGAAGGAAGGAAGTAACAGTGGTGGGGGCTGCGGGGCAGGAAGGAGAAAGGAAGCATGGTTCCTTTTTGAAATTGTGAGGAAATTGGAAAAGCAGAGTTCCGTGCTGTGCAATTACACGTTTGTAGGTGGATTCGGAAGAGCCAGTCTTTGAAGCTGTCATCAACTGGGTGAAGCACGCCAAAAAGGAGAGGGAAGAATCCTTGCCTGACCTGCTACAGTACGTCCGGATGCCCCTGCTGACCCCCAGGTACATCACAGACGTCATAGACGCTGAGGTGAGTCAGGCAGAACACACAGGATCCAAAGCCGTGAACATCTCTTGCCACTTAGTATTGTGTACTTAAAATGGGTTATTTCAGTGTGGGCGCAGTGTCCTGGTGAGCCCCTCTAGGATGGCCAGACAGGAGGGTGCCAGGTAGTCTCCAGATAATTGGTTGGCAAGTTATCCTTCTGGAAATGGGAATCTATGGTTTAATTTTCTGTTCTCTTGCCTTTTTGCTTGCTCTAGCCCTGTGTGTTTCACATAAGCAACATCAGATGATAAATGGTGTCCCCTTTTCCCTCAAACATAAATTGTTCCACACTGCCCTGTAAAAGGTGCTTTGCTTATCAAATCTCCTCATTTTTGATCTCTTGTGAAACTAACACCGAAGTACTTTGATGCATTCTAATATCAATTTGGGTTATAGTGTGTTTATTTGTAAAAGTGTTCCTCCAACACAAACTCTTTGTGGTTGGTGCTTCTCATGATTTTTACCATATGTGTCACCTGTGTACCTAGACTGTACTTGGGGCGAACGCTGCTGTTTAACACGTGGGTAAAACCCAGGTCACTGAATGCATTTCTCCTCCTGGCTCAGCCCCAGACCTCTATGGGAGTTAACTACAAACACAGTTTTCCAGTTCACGTTAAAAAAGTTGCAGACTGATTAGTGTACATGTCAAACTCTTTTTCTCATATTTGTACTTTCTTTCTAACAACTCATTTAGCCATTGTGTTTATTTCCTTATATCATGGTTCACAGCCCAGACTCTCAATTCAGACTCAGGAGACTGAAATCCCATATTCAGCACTCACCCTGTAGTGGGGAGCCTGGCTTCACTCCCCTTCTCCCTCTGAGCTTCTCTAGGGCTCCTCCCTGGCTGACAAGCCAGAAGTCAGAGGGCATGGGGACCCTACAAGACAGGCATAGTTCGTGTAGGCCAGTCTTCTAAGCCAGAGAGCAGAGCGGAGAAGGATGTGAAAGCGATTGGGATACGAAGGAGAGCTGCCCAGTACAGATCTCCATCAGGGGAGATTTAGGGATCGTGACGGTGTTGTGCAAGTCTGGGAAATTATTTCAGATAAGATTTGCTTCTTCCTGTCATCCCAGGGATTCACAGAAGCCTTTTGTTTCTCCCTTAAAATTTTTGTTAGCTATTACATACTTGCGTTTGTAAGGATGTAACGTAAGGAAGGATGTGCAGGCAAACTAAAATAGTTACCACCTAGTGCTGAAGTAGATAGGGAATGCTCTCAGCATATCTTTTTTTTATGTCATTTGATTTTTGAACCATGTAATAATATATTGTCTATTTAAAAAACTTCTTTAATCATTTCTGGAAACCAGCAGCATAATTATGACCAGCAGCCTTCCTGGAACCACAGGGCTTTCGAAACTGGTTTTCTGTATCAAGAAGTTAATTCTTATGTGTGCCATTTATACTCGTAATATTAAAGATGTGGCCCCTCTGGCTCACTTTACTGCCTGCTGTATTTCAGCCTTTCATCCGCTGTAGTTTACAGTGCAGGGATCTAGTTGATGAAGCAAAGAAGTTTCATCTGAGACCTGAACTGCGAAGTCAGATGCAGGGACCCAGGACGAGGGCTCGTCTAGGTAAGCTGGCATCTTGGCAGAGGGAGGCATATTTTTTAACTACCCCTTGCCGGGTGGCGTGATGTAGTTGAAAAGAACATTCTATAAGAAATACAAAGACCTGTTTTAGATCTGTTTCTAACCTTTTAGTAAGGGTATCACCTTGGACAAGTCACTTCGCCACCCTGAGCTCTTCTATAAACCAAAGGTACCTTCCCTATCTATTTCACGTAACAATTTGGAGGATTAAATGGAATGAAGTGTGTAAAAAGCACTTTCTAAATTGTCACATATTATGCAAGTTATTATTTTATTTCAAGATATTTGGAGTCTTGTGAATTAGAAATTATTTCAGATATCAGGTAGTGTTTTTCTCATGCTGGATGAAAAGAGGAAGGAAAAGCAGCAGCATAGTATAAAGTTCAGGAGTGATGGAGTAGTTAAGAGGCTGGACTCCGGAGCCAGTGTGGGTGCAGATCCCAGCTTACCACTTACTAGTATATTAACTTTGGCAAGAAACTTAACCTCTCTGTGCTTCAGTTGCCTCCTCTGTAAAGTGGGCATCATCATAGCTCCCATCTCACATGTAGTTCTGAAGAGTAGATGAAGTAATTTATGTAAAAGAGTTAAAAGGGTTCTTGGCTCATCACAAGTGCTGTACACATGAGCTGTTGTTTTAGCAAGGAGGCTTAGGTTCAGATCACAACCCCACCAATGACTGGCTGTATGGCCTTGAGTAAGATATCAATATTTCTGAGCCTGTGCTTCTGCCTCTAAAATGAGGTTACTAACATCCTATCTCACTGTGTTATTACGGAGATTAGGTGGGATAGTGTGTGTAAGATGCCTGACATTGTAGCTGACAGGTGGGAAGTTCTCAGATATTACCTTACTTCTGTTATCTATCCTCCCTATTTTGCTGTCGGAGGTTATAAATGATATATGGAGTGGCATTTTGTTTTTGTTGTTTTCTGTTTTTCTCCTATCTGACTGGCATACTCATGCGTGCCAAGGTATTAAATGATAATTAAGCTGTTCACTGATTGCTTTAAGTAGAAGGATGATCTGCCCTCTCTATATATTTTTTAAATTTAATTCCAAGTTAGTTACCATATATTATAGTAGTGTTTCAAGGTCCCCTATATTTTTAATAGTGTAAGTGCCGTATGTTCAGCATAGAAATTTTAGAAATACCAAGAAGCAAAAAATAAATAGAAATCATCCATAATCCTACCACCCAGAGGTATTGCTTTGTTTTTTGGTGTTTTTTTCTTAAGGGAGCTCAGAGAAGAAGTAGTAGTTGATACTGTTCTGTTAATTCCTGCAGGATGACAACATGTGGTCTGTATCATACCACATACAGAGATACATAGTAATCAACAAGATAGACGGAAGGACTAAGCATGAAAAACCATGATAATATTTGAAGTTAGAGGAAAATACTTGTCTAACTTTGGGGTAGAAGCCTTTTTTTTTTTCTGTTTTTAGTTGTGGTAAAATTTACCATCTTAACCATTTTAAGGTGTACAGTTTAGTGATGTTAAATATATTCACATTGTGGGGGTGCCTGGGAGGATCAGTCAGTTAAGTGTCCAGCTTTTGATTTTGGTTCAGGTCATGATCTCATGGTTTGTTGGTTTGAGCCCTGCATCGGGCTCTTTGCTGATGAGCCTGCTTCTCTCTCTCTCTCTCTCTCTCTCTCTCTCTCTCTCTCTGTCTCTCTCTCTCTCTCTGCCCCTCCCTCCTCTCAAAAATAAATATTTAATATATATATATATTCACATTGTTATACAACCAATTTCTAGAATTCTTTTCATCTTACAGAACTAAAAACACCATACCCAGATGGTAGCCACACGTGTGGTGAGTGTAGCATAATGTATAGTGTTGTCAAATCACTATTTGTACACCTGAAACTCATGTAACATTGTGTGTGACCTGTACTAAAAAAACAAAGGAACCGTATAAATCAACAAGAAAAAAATGCAATAGAAAATTGGCATGAGAGACTTATAGTAGCACACTGAAGACGAAATGTAAGTGAACAATGAACATTTGAAAATATAGTTCATTAGCAGGTCTAGAAATGAAAGTCAGAACAAAATATTTATTAAAGTGAAAGATATTAAAAATATTTTGGGGCACCTGAGTGGCTCAGTCAATGGAGCATCTGACTCTTAACTTTGGCTCAGGTCATGATCTCGAGGTTCATGGGATCGAGCCCTACATCAGGCTCTGCACTGTCATAGTTGGTTATGTAATCTTTGAGTCCAGAGTTCTCTCTTGTCCAGCAAGAGAGCTTACACAGAATTGTATACAAGAGAAGTTAATGCCTGGGAGGAGACAAGAGCCCCAAACAGGGATTTCACCTCTGTATTTATTGAGCTGTCAAGATCTTATACATGTGGTGAGCGTGAAGAAGACTATCAGATAGTAATCATTAATTTGTGTGTGTAAGAAGCAAAGCCTCTGGGGAGGGGGGTGAGTGGAGTTTGTGATCAAGGTACATTGGCACTAGATAGAAAGTAATTTCGAAACTGCAGGTGATATAACAAGTTGCTCCTGATCCTGTTACAGTATCTTGCTAGCTAACCTCTGGTGCTTTCGTCCTCTGGTGGTGGCTTTCTACCCTAAGCTTTTTTCTAACCCATTTATGTAAGTAGAACCTGTTTCCCCACAGCTTGGGATTCTTTGTCCCTCCCTTCCTGTCTCTCTCTCAAAATAAATATTCACTCTAAAAAAATTCACTTTTTTTTTTTTTAAAGTAAATACTCTTTATGTCCCATCTCTTGGAATCTATACTATAGAAATATTTCCAGGATGAGTGCCTGGGCGGCTCAGTCGGTTAAGTGTTCAACTTCAGCTTAGGTCATGATCTCTCTGTGAGTTCAAGTCCTGCATTGGGGTCTATGCTGACCTCTCGAAGCCTGGCACGTGCTTTGGATTCTAGGTTTCCCTCTCTCTGCCCCTCCCCCTACTCACATTTTATCACTCTCTCTAAAAAATAAATATTTTTTAAAAATTAAAATATATTGCTAGGAAAGAAGGGAAACAGCCTGAACCCCATCTGAAAAGGAATGAATGGTTGACTGAATTATAGTACAACTGAACCATAGAGTATTATGAAACTATTAAAAGCATTGAGTCAGACCTGTGTAGCTGGATAGATGGACAGACTAACTGGCTATATACTAAGTTGAGGATACTTTTCATTGTGGGGGAAAAGGCAAAAACTCCTATATATGTATATGTTTTCATGATTATAAATAAAGGATGTGTATGCAAGGATAAACACTAAACCTTTAATAAGATGGGATTGCAGGAGAATATTTACCAGTGTTATATTTGTATACTTCTGTGTTGTTACCGTAAATGTGTGGTTACCTTTGTTATTTAAAAAATAATAAAAAATGGATATTCTTTCAATATTATGTGAACCACTATATAGTGGAAATCATCTGGTATGGAAGAAAAAACAGTTTGCTTCCTTTGATTTCTATTTCCAATTCTATTACTCTAGTAACTTGCTTTTTGAATTTGGACAAGTCCTTCAACATCTTTGGACTACCATTTCTTCTGTATATTAGGGGAGTTAAATTCAAACCACTGAGGTTCTTTTCAATACAGAAGATACGTTTGTTTGTTTGTTTGTTTTAATGTTTTATTTATTTCTAGGAGAGAAAGAGAGAGACAACGTGAGCAGGCGAGGGTCAGAGAGAGAGGGAGTCACAGACTGAAACAGGCTCCAGGCTCTGAGCTGGCAGTCAGCACAGAGCCCGACGTGGGGCTCAAACCCACGAACTGCGAGATCATGACCTAAGCGAAAGTCGGACGCTTAACCGACTAAGCCACCCAGGCGCCCCAGAAGATACGTTTCTTTTTTGCAGAGCCAGAAGGGTCTCAGAGAGCACATCATAGCACTTCCTAGCTGCTTGTTAAGTTGAACTAAAGCCAGTGAAAATTTGTGTGAACCAGCAAACCAGAAGATTTTTTTGAGATATATTTTCTGCATTTCTCTGTACTGGCAGGAGAAAGCTCCCACCTGCTTAGAGAACTTGGTTATTACCCTGATCTTGAAAGATTAGAATAGAATAGAATAGAATAGAATAGAATAGAATAGAATAGTAGTTTTGAGGTTATTTTTTAGAAGTTCCAGAAGAGAAACTGTGAAGCCATTTCCTATTTGTTTTTTTTAATGTTCTTTTTATTGAAAAAAAAATTTTAATGTCTTTTATTTACTTCTGAGAGAGAGAGAAACAGCGTGAGAAGGGGAGGGTCGGAGAGAGAGGGAGACAGAATCCGAAACAGGCTCCAGGCTCTGAGCTGGCAGTCAGCACAGAGCCCAACGTGGTGCTCAAACCCATGAACCGTGAGATCATGACCTGAGCCAAACCAAGAGTTAGACACTTAACCAACTGAGCCACCCAGGCACTTAACTAGATTCTTTTTTTTTTTCTTTTTAATTAGTTTATTTTTAAGAGAGAGCACATATGTGCATGAGTGGGGAAGGGGCAGAGAGAGAGGAAGAGAGAGAATCCCAAGCAGACTCCATACTGTCAGCTCACAGCCCGACTCAGGGCTTGACCCACAAACCATGAGACCGTGATCTGAGCCAAACCCAAGAGTCAGATGCTTCACTGACTGAGCTACCCTCGAGCCCCTCCAACTAGATTCTTATTTTAGCATCTCCTTATCCGTACCTTAGGAAGTAGGTTGTTCCATCATGTCCTCTACTCATCTCTATTCATAGAGATTGCTAAGCCAGCTACCAGGATGACTCTTCTGCATACAGCATAAGGAAATTAAATTTACAGCTACATAAAAATAGCATGCCAGATCATGCGTGAGGGTTTTCTTTTCGTCATTTACCTCTTAGCCATTACTTTCTCACGGAAGCTGTAATGGAAATTACAATTCCTAATTTGCCATAGTCTCCTTCTCTGAGCTAAAGATCAATACATATGGAAATACAGTCTCCAAACCCTGTTATTTTAGCAGTCCTGCAGCCTGTCTGCTGTGTTCCTCTAACAACACACCACAGCACACACACATTCCTATCCCTCCCCACACAAATAATGACCATGGCATTGTCAAGATGCCTCGGTTTTACTAATGCGCTTTTTCACACTGTTTCTGTCAGGTGTTTTATTTCTTTATTATGTATGTATGTATGTATGTATGTATGTATGTATTTATTTTGAGAGAGAGCGTGAACCGGCTAGGGCCGGCTAGGGACAGAGAGGGAGAGAGAATTCCAAGCAGACTCTGTGCTGTCAGCACTGAGCCCGATGTGGGACTCAACTTCAGGGACTATGAGATCATGACCTGAGCCGAAACCAAGAGCAGCCAGCCACCCCTGTCAGGTGTTTTGGACATTCTTGTCTCATGGTAAAGATAAAAGTCTAACTTAACAAGTCCCTCCCACCCCCATTTATTGGCAGAGAACAAACAGGCTTTCTTCCAATCAATCCTTTCACTAACTCTTTTCACATTAGTCAGATTGTTAAAGTAGCGGTCCCCAAGTTAGAGTCTGAAGACATTGTCACACTTTGGAGTTCTTCTAGGAGAGGAAGACTTTCTAGGCACAAAGCAATACAAGAAACCACAAAGGCAAAAGTAGTGTATTTGACTAAATAAAAATGCACAACATTATAGGACAGATTAGGAAAATAGATTTGCTACAACCACAGCAAAGGGTTAAATTTATTTGTAAAGTGCTCATAAAAATGCATAGGAGAAACACTGAAGACTTGAATGTATAGTTTACAGAGGGGGAAGTACAATTAACTACTAAATGAAAGGGGGAAATATAACCTAATTACTAATAGAGTCTTATTAGTAATAAAATAAGTAATGGGGCACCTGGGTGGCTCAGTTGGTTAAGTGTCTGACTTCATCTCAGGTCATGATCTCACAATTCGTGGGTTTGAGCCGCGCGTAGGGCTCTGTGCTGACAGCTGGCTCAGAGCCTGGGGCCGGTTTCAGATTCTGTATCTCCCTCTCTCTCTGTCCCTACCCGGCTCACACTGTCTCTCTCCTTCTCTCTCTCAGAAATAAGTAAAACATTAAAAAACTAAAACTAAAAATAAATCAAATAAGTAATAAAATAAGTAAAATAAGAATTAAAACAATAAATGCAATTTTTTGCTACCAAAGTATCAGAGATTAAAAAAACAATATCCAGCTACAGAGAGTAGAATGAGTTGGCATATATATGAGTTGGCATATATGTTGGTGACCATGTAAATTGGTTTAAATAATTTTATAATGTATATTAAAAGATTATTTTTAAGTTCATGTTCTTCACTCTAGCAACCCTCCCAATGCTGGGTTAAGAAAATAACTGGAATTTTGGGGCACCTGCTTGGCTCAGTTGGTTAGGTGAACAGCTCTTGGTTTCAGATTGGGTCATGGTCTCACTGTTTGAGGGATCAAGACCTGTAAAGGGCTCTGCTCTGCCAGTGCAGAGTCTACTTGGGATTCTCTCTCTCTCTCTCTCTCTCTCTTTCTTTCCCTTTCTCTCCCTCTCTCCCTCCCTCCCTCCCTCTCTCTCTCTCTCCCTCTCCCCTGCTCACACATGCACTCTCTCTCTCCCTCTCTCAAAAATAAACTTTTTATAAGAAAAAAGAAAAAGCTACTACACAGTCTAAATATAAAGACTAAACTTATAACTGTTCAGAGGCACCTGGGTGGCTCAGTCAGTTGAGCTTCCAACTTCATTCAGCTCACGTCATGATCTCACGGTTTGTGACTTCAAGCCCTGGGTCGGGCTCTGTGCTTTGGATTCTGTGTCTCCCTCTCTCTCCCTGCCCCTCCCCCACTCACTCTCTGTCTCTTTCTCTCTCAAAAATAAACATTAAAAAAATTAAAATTATATCTGTTCAGTGTGAAAACGCTGGTACTCTCATACTTCTCAAAAGCTCTCTTGGTACTTACATGTAACTCCAGCAGTACTAGGAAGTTAATTACTTAGATGCAGCTTGGTAGACAGTCTTTCAAAACAGAAGATCTGTCGAGGGAAAGTAGTAAAAAGAGTCCTTCCTGACAAAGACATTTGGAACCAATGGTCTAGGACCCCAGGCATTTAGGACCATAAAATCCCTGAGTGACTCACACTAATATATCTGTCCAAGTTCCACTGTAAACATACAGTTACCAGAATGTTTATGGAGAAACTTTCAGCTACGATGAAGCACTGTCGGTTTTCTGGGTTTTGTAACATGATCTAAATACTTCTTACCTGTTTCTATGTCTCATCCTTCAGAAGCTGCCTGAGTGAAATCATATTATCGAGAAAGTGGTTTTTTTAGGTTTTTGGTTTTTGTTTCTGGAAGTTACATAAAGCAACAGGAATTACAGCCGAAAATCTGTGGAAATTTTTTAAATGTGCAAAGCCTAGAAAATACCTCTTAATGGTTATGGAATATGTTCATTGCCTTAGCCATACAGTTATCATCCACTAGTATCATATTTATCTACAGAGGGAGATGTGTGTGGATAGGATTGTTTTTGCCTTCTCTGTTCATGTCAGAGGAAGAGAAGCAGTACTGTAAGGAAGGGGCAAATAGGGGACCAATGCTGCCGAGGAAGAAACAAATACTTTGTGGTCCTGGCCTCTCCCAGCTTGAAGGAATTTTATGCACAAATAAAATAAGCATAATATGAAAGGACCTTTTGTTGAAAGGCTTTGCTTTTCTAAAAGGAGCTGACTGGGGCTCCTGGGTGGCTCAGTCATCTGGGTGGACAACTTCAGCTCGGGTCATGATCCCAAGGTTGGTGGGTTTGAGCCCCATGTCGGGCTCTGTGCTGAGATTCTGTGTCTCCCCCTCTCTCTGCCCCTCCCCCATTCATGCTCTGTCTCCATCTCTCAAAAATGAATAAACATTAAAAATAATAATAACAAATAAAAAATAAAAGGTGCTGACTACTAGGCCTGCTTACTGGCTCACCTTGGGAAAGGGTCCACTTACTTTATCTGGCAAGTACATTAGACAGGTGTCCTCTTAAATGAGGTTAAATTTCATGGTTTATATGTGATATACTAAGAAAAATTTCAAACATATATAGAAGCAGAATAATGTAATGATTCCCCGTATCTTTCATCCAATTTCAACAATTATCAACTCATGGACTATCTATTTTGAAAGAAATCTCAGGATGTAGTTCCTTCCATATATATTATGCTTTCATATGTATCACTATAACAAGGAGCTTTTTAAAAATGTGTCAGGGTGCCTGGGTGGCTCAGTCGGTTAGGTGTCAGACTTCAGTTCAGGTCATGATCTCACCACTTGTGAGTCTGAGCCCTGCGTCGGGCTCTGTGCTGACAGCTTAGAGCCTGGAGCCTGCCTGGATTCTGTGTCTCCGTCTCTCTCTGCCCTTCCCCCACTCACACTATGTCTCTTTCTCTCTCTCTTTCTCAAAAATAAATACTTCAAAAAAAACTTTAAATGTGTCTAAAATGCCATTATCACTCTTAAACACACAACCAGTTTTTTATTTTCATCAGGTATAAAGTACCTGTTAATATTTCCCTAGTTTTTGCTTTTGAACACTTAACTTTCTCCAGTCAGGATCCAGACCAGGTCCACATGTTGCATTGAGTTCCTGTCTCACTTGAATTTCTTTTAATCCATTGGCTTTTCCCTCCTACTTTGGATTTTCCTTGCAATTTATTTAAGAAACTAAGATGACTTCTAGGATTTCAAAACACATTTTGGGTTTTGCTGATTGTATCCATGTAGTGTCATTTAGTATGTTCTTTCCCCTGTATTGTCTGTAAACTGGTGGTTAGACTAGAGGCTTGGTAAGTTTCAAGATTTGGGTTCAGTTTTTTAGCAAGAATACTTCATTTGTATACTTCCTATTCAGCATTATAAAGTAGTATTTAAAAAAAAAATTTTTTTTATAGTTTATTTGTTTTTGAGACAGAGAGAGCATGAGTGGTGGAGAGGCAGAGAGAGAGGGAGACACAGAATCTGAAACAGGCTCCAGGCTCTGAGCTGTCAGCACAGAGTCTGATGCAGGGCTCGAACCCATGAACCCTGAGATCTGACCTGAGCCAAAGTTAGATGCTTAACCAACTGAGCCACCCAGGCGCCCCTATAAAATAGTATTTTGCTTTCCCCTAGTGATTAGAGCAGCCACTGATGATAATTATGAGAGCCATTACTTCAGTAGGGATGTATCTGTTTTTGTCAGTTTAAAGATACTCCATTTGTGGGGTGCCTGGGTGGCTTAGTTGGTTAAGCATCCAACTCTTGATTTGGCTCAGGTCATGACCTTGCAGTTGGTGGGTTGAAGCCCTGCACTGTCAGCATGGAGCCTTCTTGGAATTCTCTCTGTCCCTCTCTTTTTGCCCTTCCCTGTTCACATGTGCATACACACTCACATCTTCTCTCTCAAAATAAATACAGTTTTAAAACAGGAAGAGATGTATTCCATTTACTCTTTCAAGTCCAGTTATTTATAATATTGCCTTGGTCTCTTGAATGTCCTCCTAGTAATTGTACAAAATGCTCCATTCTCTCCATGCACTCCAGTAGAACACATATACAGAGGATTTTCTCAAAAGACTTTGCTCTTTGAAAAGAGGCAGAGGAGGAGATATTTAATACAAGAAGGCCTTACAGGAGAGGCTAAGATATAAAGGACATCAAAATATCTTCTTAGGGAAAATCGTAGAGAAAAAGACTTTCTTTTTTTTTTTTTTAATGTTTTATTTATTTCTAGGAGAGAGAGAGACAGCGCAAGCAGGGGAGGGTCAGAGAGAGAGGGAGTTGCAGACTGAAACAGGCTCCAGGCTCTGAGCTGGCAGTCAGCACAGAGCCCGACGCGGGACTCGAACCCACGAATGGCGAGATCATGACCTAAGCGAAAGTCGGACGCTTAACCGACTAAGCCACCCAGGCGCCCCAAGAAAAAGACTTTCTTTAAAAGTCTACTGTTATGATGGGGCGCCTGGGTGGCTTGGTCGGTTAAGTATCTGACTCTTGATTTAGGCTCTGCACTGATGGTGCCGGGCCTGCTTGGGATTCTATCTGCCTCTCTCTCTGCCTCTCCCCTGCTTGCTACCTACTGTTATGATTACTTGGCAGTTGTGATGAATTGTCAAGGAACATGATCATATAGTTGGCTAAATTAGAAAAATTAAAGTTCATGGAAGACATTTTTAAAAATCTATCACTTGGGGGGCACCTGGGTGGCTCAGTAGGTTAAGCGTCCGACTTGAGCTGAGGTCATGATCTCACAGTTCGTGAATTGGAGCCCCTGAGTCAGGCTCTGTGCTGACAGCTCAGAGCCTGGAGCCTGCTTCAGATTCTGTCTCCCCCTCTCTCTCTCTCTCTCTGCCCCTCCCCCACTCATGCTCTGTCTCTCTCTGTCTCTCAAAAATAAATAAAAACACTAAAAAAAATTTTTTTTAAATCTACCATTTGGTCCTTAAACCACAACTCTTCACTTTCTTGAGACAAGGTTAGGAGAGTGTTCTTTCCCCATTACAGAAGACTCCCATTTTGAGTTTTACAGGCTGAGAAGGGCAGGGAGCTCCTTTAGTCCCCTACCTGCACTTAGAATCTCATTTATTATGTCAGCCAGGTCATCTAGGTAGGTTGGAATGGTGTGGTGTGTTCAAGTTTGCCTTCTGGGGTTTTAATATTGGCCTGAAATTTTAATTTCAGAGGTCTAGGTCTTCAAGAGCTAGAGCCTCAGAAAGAAATAATTTCCTGTTAGGCAGACTTATGACAAGTTCCTATTTCAGATTGCTTCTCTGGGCCATATAAAACAAAACCCTACAACTGTTTCTACCTATGTTTCCCCATGAGTAGTTTCCCAGCTTGGGATGGTGAAGTAACCTATCTTTGTCTCTCTTTTTCTTCAGGAGCCAATGAAGTGCTTCTGGTGGTTGGGGGCTTCGGAAGCCAGCAGTCTCCCATCGATGTGGTAGAGAAATATGACCCCAAGACGCAGGAGTGGAGCTTTTTACCAGTAAGTAACGGTGGAGCCAGTCATGGGGAAAGAGTTTAAATGTCCTCAGTCCCTGATTCTAGATCATACCTAATCCAGCCTAAAAGTAGCAAAACCTAGTAATAGTATGATACTCCTTACAACAGTGTCATGTACATGGTAGGTTCTAAATCAATCAGTCCATCATTATTGACCATTTAGATTAGAAGAGTTCAGAATTATCAATGCCTCCCCCTTCCAAAAGAAGAGAAATATCAATGGCCCTGTGTGAAATTAGACTTCCGTGGCCCACCACTATTTCAGCACCTTCCTGAGCTGTCTGTGTAACTCCCAGCATGCTCCATTGTCATACTCTGTTAAGCTAAACTCTGTTAAATCTTTTTTTTTTTTTAATTTTTAAAATTTATTTCTGAGAGAGAGACAGTGTGAGCAGGGGAGGGTCAGAGAGAGAAGGAGACGCAGAATCTGAAGCAGGCTCCAGGCTCTGAGCTATCTGTCAGCCCAGAGCCTGACGCGGGGCTCAAACCCATGAACCATGAGATCGTGACCTGAGCTGAAGCTGGACACTTAACCAACTGAGCCACCCAGGCGCCCCTATTAAATCATTTTAAATTGAACTAATGTTCACTTGAAGTCAGAAGTTTATATCTTTCTCCCTTTGTGTGTCTCTGTTTTAGTGCTGGATGAACAATAATAATTCTGAGAACATGGGAATCTTTTAATCAATTCTCCTAACCTTTAGGATATTGGAAAACTGGCCCTTTGATTAGCAGTTTGGGGATACTTTTCTACTTTATAGAGGGATATCAGTCTTTAGCCCAGTGGAACAGGAGGAAAGCAGATACTGGATAATAGAAAGACAGTAAACTTTTGGGAAGCCTTGGAGTGAGGCAAATGTGGAGAAGGGTTGCATCTTTCTTTTTTTTTTTTTTTTAAATGTTTTTTTATTTATTTCTAGGAGAGAGAGAGACAGCGTGAACAGGGGAAGGTCAGAGAGAGGGAGTCACAGACTGAAACAGGGCTCCAGGCTCTGAGCTGGCAGCACAGAGCCTGATGCGGGGCTCGAACCCACGAACCGCGAGATCATGACCTAAGTGAAAGTCGGACACTTAACCGACTAAGCCACCCAGGCGCCCCAAGAAGGGTTGCATCTTTAAAAGCATCACAACAGGGGCTCATGGGTGGCCCACTCGGTTAAGCCTCTGACTTTGGCTCAGGTCATGATTTCACATTCATGGGTTTGAGCCCCGCATTGGGCTCTGTGCTGACACCTCAGAGCCTGGAGCCTGCTTTGGATCCTGTGTCTCCCTCTCTCTCTGCTCCTCCCCCTCTAATGCTCTGTCTCTGTCTGTCTCAAAAATAAATAAAACATTAAAAAATTTTTTTAAAGCATCACAACAAGCAAGAGGGTTTGGAGGCCACTTGAGGGTGAACCACTGCCCCAAGGGTTCACGGCGACCAGTGAAGAAGGAGAGGTATATAGATAAAAACAGGAAGGTTGGCAGCAGATAAGGTCTAAGACTTGCAGGACTGAAATGATTTGTACCTCTTCTCTCCTAAATCCATAGAGCATCACTCGTAAGAGACGTTACGTGGCCTCGGTGTCCCTACATGACCGGATCTATGTAATAGGTGGCTATGATGGCCGTTCCCGCCTGAGCTCAGTGGAATGTCTGGACTACACTGCAGATGAGGATGGGGTCTGGTATTCCGTAGCCCCTATGAATGTGCGACGAGGCCTTTCTGGAGCCACCACCCTAGGAGGTACGCTCAGTGTGCAGAGCGCTGTTTCCGTTTTGTTGGGGCTCAATCCTCATACCTCTCCTGTTGTCTGAAAGGAGCATGAGGAGGTCCAATATTCCTTTCTGCTTGTGGAAATAGTAATGTTATCAAGGCTTTTCAATATTCACGGATGTTTCAACACTGACCACAGAGTTGGTAAATCAAATTCTGATGTGCCGAGTGGGGAATTGGCACTAGTTGTATTTTGCAAATGCCACCTTTGAAGTCTTTGAATGCTTTTGAGGATTCCATCTTGCCCCCTTCTTTTTAGATATCTTGATTGTGATATCTTCCTTATCTATAAGACTTGATTGACTTATCTCATGACAAACACTTTTTGTTTCCAAACATTTAAAGGACTTGTGGGCAATTTGTAAGGAGAAGAGTTAATAGAAATCTCTCATCCTCAGGGTGCCTGGTTGGCCCAGTCAGTTAAGTGTCCAACTCTTGCTGTCGACTTTGGTTGTGATCTCACAGTTTGTGAATTCAAGCCCACCTCGGGCTCTGTGCTGCCAGCATGGAGCCTGCTTGGGATTCTGTCTCTCCCTCTCGCTGCCCCTACCCCACCTCAAAATAAGTAAACTTAAAAAATAAATCTCTCATCCTCTAATAGTCTGTGATTCATTCATTCTGAGCAGATATGATCTACGTGTCTGGAGGCTTTGATGGAAGCAGGCGTCATACCAGCATGGAGCGGTATGACCCAAATATTGACCAGTGGAGCATGCTGGGAGATATGCAAACTGCCCGGGAGGGTGCCGGACTGGTTGTGGCCGGTGGAGTGATCTACTGCCTAGGTATTCAGTCTGGGAGGCAAAGATGAGGAAACTTAACAGGTGGCACCCTCTGGGTGGAGGCCCCTTTCTGTCAAAATGAAGTTCCTAGACTTTTTTCAACTAAAACCCTAGTCTATCCCAATATCTTTTCTGTTAACTGGGATTATCTTTTTTGTGGAAGCAGAAATTAGGGTACTATCAGATTTTTCTTTGGATTACTGGAACTCTTAAAGGAGAACTGAAACTAAGAATTAGTTGAAACACTCTAAGAAAGGCACACTGGGAATGGGCATGAGGACTTACCTTTCTGTCTGAAGTGGTCTCTGCTTTGGTTTTCAGGAGGATATGATGGCTTGAATATTTTAAACTCAGTTGAGAAATATGATCCCCACACAGGACATTGGACTAATGTCACACCAATGGCCACCAAGCGCTCTGGTAAGACCAGTCATATCTAAGGGAGAGGACAGTAGACCATACTGACAAATCTTTATATGAGCAGCGGTGGTGCAGTCAAAGATAGGATATCAACGAATCAGAGTTGAATTGCTTTCTTCGGTGTACACTGAGAGTAAAACAGGAGTCCAGTTCCCTTCTCTTCTTTGCCTGTCTTTTCTCTAAACATAATGAAAATAAAAACAACTAGATTATTCTAGGCCTGTCTGGCTCTAGTCCGCATCTCCCTCCCACTCTAGAACCCAGCTAGCCACCAGTGATCATGTTTTGTTGTTTGAATTCTAATCCTAAGCTTAGTAGTATTGATTTGCTATGCCGTTTCCCCCCCCCCCCCAGGTGCAGGAGTAGCCCTGCTGAATGACCATATTTATGTGGTGGGGGGATTTGATGGTACAGCCCACCTTTCTTCTGTTGAAGCATACAACATTCGCACCGATTCCTGGACAAATGTCACTAGTATGACCACTCCACGATGCTATGTAGGGGCCACAGTGCTTCGGGGGAGACTTTATGCTATTGCAGGGTAAGGATTTGGAAGCCAGGCTAGAGTCGTTGTGCATCCAGGACAACATGATCCAATCCAAATTTTTGGATCAAGACAGGGTTTGGGTTGGGGGAGACATCTCCAGTGGCATACTTTAATGTAAGACTGTATGGAAAGGAATAGAAAACTCATTTTCTTCTTTTGCTTCTTCTCCACTCAGATATGATGGGAATTCCCTGCTGAGTAGCATTGAGTGCTATGACCCTATCATCGACAGTTGGGAAGTCGTGACATCCATGGGAACCCAGCGCTGTGATGCTGGCGTGTGTGTTCTTCGAGAGAAGTGACCATTGTTGGAGCACCATCCAGACCTAGTGACCAGTCCAAGGGACAGTTTACGGGAGAGTCAAGGATCCTTTCCAGAATATCTGTTTCTCGCTGTGTGCACAGGGTGATTACAAGCACCAGTGCGGTGATGATTGTACTTATTTGACACACGCTCCACTTTGTGCTGGTAGTTGTTCCTGAGGAGGGTGGGTAACAGACACTCAAGGGAAGACAGTGCACACTCAGTGGATCTGAGAGGCCAGATCATCTCTCCTTCTGGTCCAGAGAGCACTTTCATGTGTTTGGGAGAATCTATATATATGTTGTGCCTCATGTATTTCAGAGAATTAAGGTGAGTATGACCTACTAGATGTGGGCAGTACCCAACCTAGATGACTGGAAGGCTACCAACTTGAGTAAACTTGGTAAAATCCAAGTCTTGTTTTCCAGGAATAAATATCTTTCCTGGTCTGCAGGTAACTAGGGACAACACGATACCATTCTGGAGGATAACAGAGGGAAAAGCCCCCCTATCCAAATTTGGGGGCTTGGGAGAGAGATGTGGCATTCCCTTAAGGGACATGGTTGGTGTATCAGAACTGGGTTTAGAGTAAGGGAAGGAAACAGAGTTTGATGGAATGTGAGTGAACCTAGAACACCACTGAGGTATAACCTGGAAGACTTAAAAGGGTCTGTTATTGGAAGGATCTGTTAATTTCCCCATGGTCTTTCCGGGTGCTCATGTTGGCACTGCCTGACAGAGTAAGAATGAGCAGATTTTGGGATGGGCAGCAATGGAATAAATGTGGGAGTTCAGTACGCCTGGGAACAAACTAGAAGTACCTGTGATTTTACAATCGTCTTATTTCCTGCCAGGGCTCATCTATCCAGGGCAAGGTTTGCCTTGAGGAGGTGAGACACTGTCTTTCTGTGTTGAATCAAATACTACTACACTATTATACTTCATTACTATTTATTTGGGGATGGGGTGGGGTGGCAGCAGCCTAGAAATTCAGCTACCTGATTACTGCCCCATTCTTTTAAGGGCACACTTCTGCTAAGGAGTGGTTTTTACTGCTGTGTTTGGTACAATTCGTCCTTTTCTTACTATAAGGTTCCCTCGCCTGTCCTTAACGTGGATTTTATTCTTCCCGGGACAGAATAATCAAGGACAACCAAGACTCTTGTTAGTTCCAGTCCCTGTTACCACCACTTGTGAATTTCTGAGCTACCCTTCAAGGCTCCCCTGTATTATGGAGTGAAATTCTTGGCTTTGTGGGTATTGGGAGTATGGGGATGTGGTAACCTAAACAAGGACGCACTTTCCCTTTATTCCGAATTCCATTTTTTCCTCGTTCCCTGAATTGTATTGACCTAAAGAGTTCATTTCCTTTGTATTTTTTTAAGAAAATATTAAAAATCAGTGGTTTCAGATGGCTGTAAGAGAGTTTGTGGCTAACCGGTGGTGTCTTGGAGATGCTTGGAGGGACCAGGCAGATCGGCTGCATGTCCTTTCTCTTCAACCTGTTCGCCTTATGTGTTTACCAACAGGCTCTACTATGTTTCTCTGCATAGCCACAGCTAAGAAGCAGCCCTTTTACCCTTGTGGAGCTTCTTAGCAGTAAAATATTTACATAAATTTGCATATTTATTGACTCCACTCACTGAGAGTTTACTGGAAAACCAAACAAAATAAAGAGGAGTCAATCTTGAGCTCACTTAGTACCTACTTGAATTTTAGGGTTTTAGTCACTCCATTTCTTTCTCTAGTTGCTTTGATCTATGGCACATGACATAAACAGCTATGCAGAAGGCCTGCAAAGCTACAGAAATTCTGATATTCCCAGAGCAAAGGGAAGGGGGAGCCAAAGAGGAAGTTCTATTCACTGAAGCAGCCCTGCCAGCCTTCCCTCAGCAGATGGACTGTGCCTGCTGATCAAACCACTGCTATGAAACATGACTCATCCTATCTCAGGAAGCGATCCAGGGGAGGTGGGAAAGTGGGGGCACAGAATTGATGGCTCCTGGGCTATCTTTACTCCTGACTTAAGAGTTCTTACATGGCAGCCACAGCTGAATATTCTGTACAAAACATCTACAACTCACTGCTGTCTTTCCCCTCTTCCAATCTTGCATACTCTTCTCGTGCACATATACAGAGGTATGCCTAATAGGGAGGCTCCTCCTGTTTTTCTAGCTCCCTTAGCTGGCAACCAGCCACTTAGTTATCCAACCTCAGGAAACTCATTTACCTTGCGTCACCCCCATTACATACAGACATCCAATTCACTTTGGGGTTATACATGATTTTATCTTTAATAGCTCCAAATACATTTCTATAATTGTATTCCCTCCACTACCCCTTAGTTCAAGCCTATATCTCTTACCCAGACTCATGGAGCTTCCTGATGACCTTACCTCTACTCTTTTCCTGTCTTCCAGTCTAGCCCCTCCATTTTGTTATCAGTGTTCTTCCTTAATTACATGTAGGATCATTACAGTATTGACATAACAGCAATTTTTCAATGAATATTGAAAGTTATTTCTGGCCCCAAATTCCATAGATTCCCATTGCCTATATTATGAAGTTCAAATTCCTTAGCATGACTTTAGACCCATGGTGCTCTGGACCCACTCTACCATTCTGATCTTCCCTTCCTCTACTATTCTCTCTTCCCTCAGGTATAATGTCGTTCAGTGCACTACTAACCATTCTTAAATTTGTTCTCACCTTCATTCAAGTTCATTATCTGACATAATCTTGCTTTTCAGAGAAAATCCTAGTCACATTTTGATGCCTAACTAAAATGTCACCTAGGTAAAGCCTTTTCTAACTCCCCAGATGGAATTATTCCCTAATCCTGGCTTCCATTTACTTTGTTCCCATGATTGTCTTTATCACATGTCATTTGTTTTGGGTATGTCTTCCTGTTTAGACTGTTCTCAAATACAAAGTGCCTATTATCATTGTATCCTCAGGGTTTAGTTATATTACATAATTACTAAATGTTAAATTACTGAAGGACAAAAAGGAAGAGAAGCCTGCAGATGGGGATGGTGGGTAGATTAGACATTACCTATTCAAATAACTTAGTTCCCCTTCATATTCTTCCCTTGCCATTTCAGGATATTCACGGCCTAATGCACTAGAACTGATAAGCTAAGAGATCTAAAGATCAACCAAATGGAGTGAAAAGCATAGTGTGATGACAAAGAACAGTGGCTTTAGAGCCATGCCTGGATCTACGGACCCTGGAAACTAGCCTTTCTGATCTCTACCTTCCTCATTTGTTTCTAAAGCACTTCAGCAGGGTGTTTGCCACATAGTAAATAGTCGCTATGATTAGAACAGATATCAGCAATTAAAGCTTCTGGGCATCTTCTTCCAACACCGAAAAGGTACATGTTCCTCTAAGTAGTCTCTTGTTGAAGTAACCAATGTAGATAAAACTTGCTGTTGTATAGCCTGGCCCCGATTCCCTTCACATTGCCTCCAGAAATGTTCCCATTCATTCAGACCAAATTCAAATCTCAGTAAATTGTACGGTCAACTTTAATGACTTCGTTACCCAGGTTTTGCTCAATATCTAAGAGAAGCCCAATGACCAGGTGAGTATGAAGACAGAGGATTTGTCACGTCTCAGTAAGTGACCCTGTCACAAACCCAACAGACACTTAACCACTCAAGTAATGAATGAGGCGCCTGCGCAGTAGAACGCAGAGCGGGGGCAACGGACGCCTGCGCAGAGGGGGAGTGACCGTGCGCTCCCCACCCAGTCTCTGAAAGCCGCGCCCGCGCAGTTCCGAAAAAGCCCGCAGAGACAGCGCCTGCGCGTTCGTGGTCGAGGAAGCTGTGGCTGTAGCGGCGATGGAACCGGCCGAGTCGCCGAACGAGTTAGTGTCAGCCGAGGGCCGAAACCGGAAGGCGGTGTTGTGCCAACGCTGTGGCTCCCGAGTGCTGCAGCCGGGGACCGCTCTCTTCTCCCGCCGGCAGGTACGGAGGCAGCTTGGAGGCGGTTCAGCCCCGCACGCTTTCCCACGGGGCAGAGGCGGAGCGTGTCCCAGTCCCCGCGCGCGGTACCGGAGGCCGCGCCCCTCGTCGCTTCCGGGCTGCGCCTGAGGCTGCCCCCGCCGGAGTTGGGCAGCGGGATCGGGGCCCGGCCCCACCCTAGGTCTGGGCCGGCCGGTGTCGCGGTCACCGCGGGCGCCGAGCGCGCTGGACGCTGCTCCTCCGCGTACGGTGCAGGGCTGCGCCGGGACGCCGGCTTCCTCGGGCCGGGCGCCTGGCGACGCGGCAGTTCTTCTAGCTCCACCCTGCGCACTGCCCCCCCGCACCCTTCCCCCCCTCCCCCCGGTGCCCCGGGTTCCTGGCCCGCATCCCACCGCTCCCACTCGTCTCCTTTCTGACGGGCTCCTCGCCGCCCCCAAAAGGAGCTCCGGAATCCACTTTGGTGTAGGAGTTGTGGCAGATGACTCTCGTCACCTACTGGCTTTGCCGAGGTACCTGTGGGACGCAGAGTTCCTCAAACGAATCAGACTTCCAGTGGGACAGACGCCTCAAGTCCTGAAAATCAGTTTCGAAGGGAGATTTCATTTTTATTTTAATCTTTGATTTTCTTCAAGTTAGAAATTTTAGGGGCGCCTGGGTGGCTTAGCCGGTTAAGCGTCCGACTTTCGCTTAGGTCATGATCTCGCGGTTCGTGGGTTCGAGCCCCGCGTCGGGCTCTGTGCTGACTGCCAGCTCAGAGCCTGGAGCCTGTTTCAGTCTGTGACTCCCTCTCTCTCTGACCCTCCCCTGCTCACGCTGTCTCTCTCTCTTCTAGAAATAAATAAAACATTAAAAAAAAAAAGTTAGAAATTTTAATATTCCTCCCACTGCCATCATCCCAAAAAGAGTTGAAAGCAATTTTTATTTTACTAAACTTTGTCTTGAGGTATAACAATACCCTCAGGAAAGTGCAAGGTATAATCTCATTTCAGCCACGTGTGTACTCTCACTCAGAATTGCCTCCAAAAACAGATTCTGTCCTCTTCTGACCTTCTGACCTATGACATTGGGAATTAGGTTTCAGCATAAGAATCTGGGGGGAACACAGCCTGTAACAGGGTGCTACTGGCCGCTAGTAGGTGGAAGCCAGGGACGCACCTAGCATCCTGCAGTGCACTAGACAGCGGCCCCAGGCCCCAGGCCCTGCAGCAAAGACTTCTCATCCCAAAGGGCCAGCAGTACCAAGACTGAGAAACCATGGCCTCCAGACTGCAAAGCACACCCACATCTATAATCGCAGTTGATCTCATAAAATTTTTAGTATTCATACTCCTGGCCTATTAGGTCCTATATCCTATCCACTTCTGTATCTCCTGCCCTTGGAGTGTGCACATAAGTAAGAACTTAATTGATATTTAGCTTTAAATAAATTAGTGAACAAAAGCTATCGGCTCAGTGTAAATAATGGAGTCACACGGGTGGAATGGATTAGTAGGTCACTGTTAGTGCGGCATGCGTTCTTTTTAAGTCCTATAATTGGTTTCACATATAAAAGGTTCATACCCTTTAACTTGGTACTTCTTGAAATCTTACCTCTGTGACAGAGGAATTTATAATGAGGCTGAATAGAGGTGAAGGGAATAGCAGTGTGATGTTTCATAGTTGTTAGAGAAAGTATGGTATGTGTGAGGAACTGAAAAGTTCAACTTGGGGGTGCCTAGGTGGCTCAGTCGGTTGAGCCTCCGACTTCGGCTCAGGTCATGATCTCATGGTTCGTGGGTTCGAGCTCCGCGTGGGGCTCTGTGCTGACAACCAGCTCAGAGCCTGGAGCCTGTTTCAGATTCTGTGTCTCCCTTTCTCAGACCCTCCCCGCTCATGCTGTCTCTCTCTCAAAAATAAATAAAACATTAAAAAAAATAAATAAGAAAAAAGTTAAACTTGGCCGGGCCTAGCTGAACAGTTCTCATTTGGGGTCTTTCATGTGCAGTCAGAAGGGTCATTTGAAACACTTTCTACCCTCACATGTCTGCTTGTGGCCTGGGAGGACTCGGACACCTGAGCACTGGCATAACCCCAGGGGCAGTGGTGGGGGGGAGGGTGGCTCAGTCTTTTGGTGGAACTCTCCCCATGGTCTCTCCATGTGGTGGCCTCAGGGTAGCTGGAACTCTTCTGTAGTAGCTGAAGGCTCCTGGAGCAAGTGTCCCCAGAGAAACCAGCGGCGTGGCCTTTTCTAACCTAGCCTGTGACCTCCACCACACTTGATTCCGTTGAGGCCATCACGGTGGCTAGCCCAGGCTCAAGGCACGAGACATGGACTCTATGTCTTGGTGGAAGGATTGTCAGATAATTTGTGGACATGTTTTAAAAGCACCACAAATATTTGCAGAAGGCAGAAAATTCCAAAAAAAAAAAAAAAAAGTAGGGGTGCCAGGGTGGCTCAGTTGGTTAAGCATCTGACTCTTGATTTCAGCTCAGGTCATGATCTTACGATTCGTGGGTTCGAGCCCCACATGGTGGGGCAGGGGGAGGAGGTAGGTGGCTGCCTGAGATTCTCTTTGCTCCAACCCTGCTCGCTAGCTCTCTGCACCCCTTTCACACAATACATAAAAAGAAAATTACAAAAAAGTTAACAGAAGTTTACTTTTATTGTAACAGTTATTTTCATCCATATTGTAGCATGCCTGCCAAGTTTTCTACAGTGAGAATGGGTTTTTACAAAGAGAAAGAAAATTTTTAAAAGGGTACTGTTAATAGTTTTGGGGGCACGTGGCTAGCTCAGTCATTTAAGCATCTGACTCTTGATTTTGGCTCAGGTCATCATCACCTCACAGTTCGTGGGTTCAAGCCCTACATCGGGCTCTGCGCTGACAGCACAAAGCCGGCCTGGGATTCTCCTCTTCCTCTTTTTCTGCCCCTCCTCTGCTTGGTCACGCACCTGTACCCTGTCTCTCAGAAAAAATTTAAAAAGGGTACCGTTAACAGTTCTTGAAAAAGCAAAAGGAGTTCCACTAAGAATCTCACTGAGTTGTGGTATTCTACTTATCTCTGAGGAGACAGTCCAGGATTAGGGTACAGCCTAGGGTCGGGAGTAGTTAACCCACCTGGTCAGAGATGTAACTGGCAACTTTGGCCCCCAACCAGCTGAGTTAGCAGCCTCAAATTAGATATTAATTCCTTGATGTTCACCCCAGTAGTCTATCTAGAAAGCCTAATTTTATTCTAAATGTTACATTCCAGAACTGACTGTGCAATAGCATGAGTTGGGATCCATACGCATACGCCATACACATACAGTATGCCTATATGTAGGTCTAGTCTAGTGAATCTGACTTACAGGAGTTAAATAAAAATGGGAATGTTGAGAAAGAGAGGGACCCAGACCAAGTATGACCCCTTGAATGAAGGTTAATAGTATTTCCCTTAAATCACTAATCAAGAGAGACTGCTGAGGTGGTGTTTTGCATTATAAATGGGAACAGTGGGAGGGAAGCTGATTCTCCTTTGTTGGATGCCTCCTAAGGGCTAATGCTTAGCCAGTGTTTGATTTTTTTTGGCTTAACATTTCACTCCCCTTACATTTAGTTAGGATGTTGATTCACACCTACAATACAGGCCAGATATATTTTTAGGGAAATTTAGGCCCATAAAAGATACTGCTAGGATTGGAATCCAGGTTTCCTGGTTCCTGAATTTTGATTCCTCTTTGCCTCTGCTTGTTCCAATTTTCACTTAGTGTAAAAGCATTTGGGGGTTCCTTTAAACATTAGATAAGGCAAAAAAGAGTGACTGACTTGGAATGACAGTATAACAGGAGGGTCTGTTCTATTTTGTGATGGCCTCAGATGAAGTCTCAGGGGACCCAGCATAGGGTGGTTGCAGAGATACCTGTTTTAGTAAGCCAGGTGCTTGGAAAATAGGAAGTAAAGCTCTGGATCAGTGCTCCCTCCTTCCTGTTAGGGATATCAACTGGCTACAGTATGGCCCAGAGATCAGAAGTGCAAACTCAGGGTTTTTAAGACACAGTAGCATCTCTTGTGATTCCCTAAATGTAGCGTTCAAGGAGAGGCTTGCTCATCCCTACCAGAGCATTTCCCTTGTATTTTGGACTAATGTCAGTCCAGTTTGTTTTTTTAATTTAAAAAAATTTGGGGCAGGGAGCACCGGGATCAGCCCAGTCAGCTTGATCTCAGCTCAAGTCTTAATCTCAGGGTCGTGAGTTCAAGCCCCACATTGGGCTCCACGCTTGGTCATGAAGCCTACTTAAAAAACAACAACAAAATCATTACAAAAATTATTTTTTGCTTTTATTTTGATTGCTGATGCCAGACTAGCTCACTGAGCCCATCCTATTTTACTAGAGTTTGGGGTTGCATTAGAAACATATCATAGGTGCATCATATGTTCTTTTCCACTGCTAGTGGGAATGCACACTGGTGCAGCCACTCAGGAAAACAGGTTCCTCCAAAAATTAAATAGAACTACCCTATGACCCAGCAATTGCATTACTAGGCACTTATCCAAAGGATACAAAAATGCTGATTCAAAGGGACACATGCTACCCAATGTTTATAGCAGCACTATTCCAATAGCCAAAGTATGGAAAGAGCCCAAATGTCCATCGACTGACGAATGGATAAAGGTGTGGCACATGGGCACCTGGGTGGCTCAGTTGGTTAAGAGCCCAACATCGGCTCAGGTCATGATCTCATGGTTTGTGAGTTCAAGCACCACATGGGGCTCTCCGCTCTCAGGATGGAGCCCACTTCAGATCCTCTGCCTCCCTCTCTCTCTCTCTCTCTCTCTCTCCTCTCTCTCTCTCTCTGCTCCTCCTCCACTTGCTCTCTCTCTCTAAAATAAATACAGACATTTAACAAAAAAAGGTGTGGTACATATATACAATGGAATATTACTCAGCTATCAAATAGAGTGAAATCTTGCCATTTGCAACAATGTGGATAAAACTAGAGTGTATTATGTTAAGCGAAATAAGTCAGAGAAAGACAAATATCATATGATTTCACACATATCTGGAACTTAAGAAACAAAAGAGATGAACATAGGGGAAGGGAAGCAAAAAGATAAAAACAGGGAGACAAACCATAAGAGACTCTTAAACAGAGCAACTGAGAGTTGCTGGTGGGGGTAGGGGAATGGGCTAAATGGGCAATGAGTATTAAGGAATGCACTTGTTGGGATCAGCACTGGGTACTATATGTAAGTGATGAATCACTAGATTCTATTCCTAAAATCATTAATACACTATATGTCAACAAACTTCGATTTAAATTAAAAAAAACTTGATAGTATGTATGTTGAAAATTAATGCAAGAGAAAAAAAGGAAATTGTTATCTATGAAGAAAAAACTTATGAGAAAGAAACAGCCACAGTCTACTTCTTGGCTTTGAAGTAAATAATATTTTCATAGTCATAATAAAGTAAAAACTGGAAAAAAAAAAGTGTATCCTAGGGTGGAAAAGAAGTGTACTGGCGGTAGCCATTACGATGAGAGCAGAGTAAGAAGCTTTGCTGGCATTATATCCCATAACACTGTGGGGCAGCCAGAGGTGTGCCAAGTAACCATATGGAAGAAATTAAAGGGGGTATGTGTGTGCGCGCGCGCATGCGTACATGCACATGTGCCAGAGGCTTTCTTGTAGTGATTGGGAAGGCATGTTGATTTGTTGGTACAAGGACGCTTGAGATGCTATTCCAAATTCTAGAACTAGATTTTCCTTTTTAATGTTCTTTTGTAAGATAAATCCAGCATATACATTACCGTGATGGAATAGAGCAAAGCCAGATATCCTGTATTTATTCTTTTGACAAGTATTTGAGTTCCTGGTCTATACCAGTTATTACTCTAGGCACTGCAGATAGAGTAGTGAACAGGAAAGGTAAGCTCCTTGCTTTCCTGGGGCTTACATTCTAGTGGAGGGAGACCCATGGTAAATAAGCCAATAAATTAAGTTCAGAGAATGTTAAGTAACAAATAAAGAGGTTGTGGCATAAGGAAGCTTTTGAGGGTGACGAATATGATTGTTATGCTGGTAATGATTTAACCATATATGCATGGGCCAAAACGCATCATATTGTATACTTTAAGTACGTATAGTGTATGTGTCAACTATACCTCAGTAAAGTCATTTAAAAAAATAAAATACAGAGACACCTGGGTGGCTCAGTTGGTTAAGCGACCAGCTCTTGGTGTCGGCTTCGGTCATGATCTCACACTTTGTGAGTTCAGACCCCACGGTGGGCTCTGTGCTGACAGCATGGAGCCTGCTTGGGGTTCTCTTTCTCCTTCTACTCCATCTCTCTCTCTCAAAATACATATGTAAACTTTAAAAAATATAAAATAAAATATAGTGGGCAGTATGGGAAGCTAATTCAGTTTGTTCAGTTAGAGAAGACCTACTGAAGAGGTTACATTTGAGCTGAATATCAGGAAGGAGCTGGCCTTGGCAAGATCTGAGGGCAGGGCACACTTCTGTGCTTGAAGAAGGCAAGGCCAGTGTGGCGGGAGCATAATCACCTGGAGGGAGATTAGGAACAGGCAGGGCCTTTCCGGACCATGTTAAGGATAGCTGTGAGGCCAACTGAAAACAGCATGTTCTCTCTTTCATGTCTCTTAAGAATCAGGGCATGGACTAGAGGCAACAGAGGAGCCACCCCGCATCCTAGTCTACAACTTAATGATCGGGCTCCTCATTTTGTTTTCATTCTAAGAAAGTGCCAGGGAGCAGTGTAATGTATAATTGGAAAGGAGGCGACAACAGAACTGGCCAGTCAGCTTTTGCATTCTCTGTGTTCTCTTCCACTGCAGCTTTTCCTTCCCTCCATGAGAAAGAAACCAGCTCTGGCTGATGGCAGCAATCCTGATGGCGATCTCCTCCAGGAGCACTGGCTGGTAGATGACATGTTCATCTTTGAGAACGTGGGCTTCACCAAGGACGTGGGCAACATCAAATTTCTGGTGTGCGCAGACTGTGAAATTGGACCAATCGGCTGGCATTGCCTAGATGACAAGAACAGTTTCTATGTGGCCTTGGAACGGGTTTCCCATGAATAACTGAGGGGAGGGGGACTCAGCTCCACCCCCAACTATAAAAGCGCCTCCCCTCAAGAACTGGCATTTTACCTGATGTAACTGCTCTGCTGCCGCCTTCTCGGTACTAATGTAAATTATGAGTATCAACATGTCCGGTTGAACAGAGGGCTAATCCTGCTTCCTTAAAGCCTCAAGTGCATGCCTCTTGCATTGCTCATCCTGCATCCCACCGTCTCCTAGTCTTCCTCTCCCCGCAGTTGCAGGACACTGGAACACTTGCGCAAATGTGCTCTCATCCATCCCTGGCTTCCTGCCCAGGCTCTCTGACCTGGGCTCCCTTGTCTCATGCTCTGTGAGAGCAGCATTCTCCTTTTATCCCAGATGACACATGACAGCTGATGCCCACGCTGATAGCTGAAACTCCACCTTTTTCTCTCTCATTCAAGAAAGCATACAAGTGTCTGAGAGTGATTTTGTCGTGTGGCCAACTTTATCTACAGTAATTTATTCTTTTTAAAAGTGTAACATTTATAAACATTAGTATTTAAACTACTAAACAGAAACACATTACTTTGGGCACACCTCTAATACCATGTGTGAGAGCTGAGCCTCTAGGTTGATAGTGACTTTTTATCATGAAGATGAATATGGCCCATCTTCCCTTCAAATCTTGATATGGTTTCTCTTTATATTAACCTGTAAGTTGAGAATCAGATTTTCAACCCTATCTGGCAGCCACCCAAGGAAAACTCAGCTCTGGCTTAGAATCACAGAGGAGGATGTGGGGTATCGGAGGGACAGGCCTTTGCCATCTTATACGTGACTTACAGGTTTGCCTTATTTGGACGAGTAACTCTTCCTTTGTTCTTAGGGAAGACTTCTCTAATGGATAGTGTCGTCATTTACCGAACCTACTAAGCATGGCCCTCACAGAGTTTTGGTTCATTTGGAATCTCTATCTACCAACCCAGAACACAAACTTTCCATCCAAAAGCCACTATTTCTATAGCTGTAGGGTTGCTCTAATAGTTCAGTGTTAGCAGACTTGTTTAACTCTTCAATATGATTGTTAGTTCTGTCCTCTCCTGAAGTGACTCCACTTTAGAAGGAGTCTCTATGACCAGGTCTCAGGTAGCCTCCCATCAGCCCTACCTGCTGGAAGATGGAGGAGACTCTGGAATTGAAATAAGGACTAAATAGAAACCTTCCAGTTTACAGCCCATCCTTCTGTATCTGTTTTCTGCATGCTTATGCCTCCTTTCTCCCCAGAACTTTTCTAAGGGCTCCCCAACTGAAGTGTGGGCCTTGGGCACGGTTTTGCAACCAACCTCTTCCTGTAGAAAGGTGGCTTCCTTCCCCAGCCATAGCTTCAGTGAGATCTAGTTGAAAATGAGAGAACAGTTTTCTAGACAAACAGTCAAAGGTCCAAGATTACGGCATTTGCAGAAAAACAACTGTGAGAACTATCCACTCAGGTCAGAAGGAACAAAACCAAGTAGATGCCTCTAGGGGCCATGTTGCCCCTCCTGTCACAAGCCAAAACCTAAGCAAGGCAGTTTTTTAAATTAGGCTTTGACTTTTATTTCCTTTTTTAATCAAAGAAATAGTACACATTCATTGCAGATAAATACAAAAATGAGTGTAAACATTTTTTTAATCACTCATATATCCACCATTCAGAGATTGCCTATGGTAATGTGGTATACATCCTCAGTGCTTTTCTATACGTAGAGGTAAACATGTATGGTTTTTTAAACAAATGAGATCATACTTTGCTCTTTTATAACTTGCTTTTTCCATCTGACAAAATACTGATTTCCCATGTTCACAGATAACCATCTATGGACACCCTTGTTTTTAGGATTCCATTGCTATTTCTGTAATATATTTAAACAACCCCCTATTCGATTGTCTCCAGTTTCTTATAAACGATGTGATATAACAGAACTTTAAAGTTAAATCTGTGTACACATTCGTAATTATTTCATTGGCATACATTATTAGAGGTAGAATTGCAAGGTATGCGTGTTTTCAAGGATTTGGGCTATTGACACATATTCTTCAGAAACAGCTGTAATTCACCCCCGCTCCACAGTGTAAAAGAGCACTCATTTCTCTGAAACCTTCCCAACACTGGGTATTTATTATCATTAAAAAAATATTTTGCCACTTTAATAGAAAAAGTAGTATCTCATTGTTTTAATTTGCATTTATTGTATTTTTAATGAAATTTTTAGATACTGACCATTTGTATTTTTTTTAAGAGAACTGTCAAACATTGTTGCCACAGTAGCCAAAAATACCAAATTGTTATTCTGCCTTTTCAGTTTAATTTGAAAGGAATAAAGGCATTTAAATAGTAGAAATTAAGATTCCTGGATGTCCTTGGGAAGAATGCACAATTTGAAAAAGCAGAGGAGAGCTGAAACCTGACTATCAGGGTTTATCTGGAGGTCTGTCAACTAATTAATTAATCACTTGGTATCTCCTATAAAATGGAAATGTTCTCTCCTTGTTCCCTCACACATAAAGGGCTCTCAATAAAGACTTGTGAAGTCCGTTAACTGCTTTGTCATAGGTAGATGGAAGTAACCCATGCTTGCTGCTAGGAGTATAGACCTGCAATTCCTGTTAGAGCAATGGATTTTCCAAGGCCTAATTGTTTCTATAAAATTCTTTTTTAACAAAGAGTTGGACAGTGGTGTACTGACATTTTACATACTGTTCCTATGCCATGTATGTGGCTACTCAAGTAACTCCCAACATATAATGAGGATTTTGTTCCCGATAATGGTGGATAGGTAATTTTTTTTAAGCTTCTTTATTTATTTTGAGAAAGAGCATGTGGGGGAGGGGCAGAGAGAGAGAGAATCCTGAGCAGGCTCTGCACTGACTGACGTAGGGCTCAAACCCACGAAACTGAGATCATGACCTGAACTGAAACTAAGTCAGACACTTATCCAACTGAGCCACCTAGGTGTCCCTGGTGGATAGACTGACTATCCTACCACCGAGGGCAATTAGAAAGGCTGGACAAAATATTTTAAAAATCCAAATTCTGCGAGTGGGTGGCTTGGCTGAATGACAGATTCTTGATTTCAGCCCCATGTTGGGCTCTGCACTGAGCATGGAGCCTGCTTGAGAATCTCTCTCCCTCTGCCTTTCTCCCTCACGTGTTCTTTCTCTCCCTCTCTCCCTCCCCTCTCTCTCTGTCTCTCAAAGAAAAAAATCCAAATGCATCAAAGAACATTTGAAGAATTACTGGACTAGAACCACTGAGAAGATGGAGGCCCTGGAAAGTGGGCTTGGTATTAAGGGCCAGCGTTCTTTTGGGGGCAACTGCAAAACATGGAGGAGGAGGCACTTCACAGGATGGTGGGTGACTGTGACAGCCTTTTGGAAGTAGGATCCTGTGCCTGTCAAAGAGTGGTAGACCTGGTAAATGTTTCCCAGTTTGGGTTGAGGTCCTCAGTCATTTGCACCCCAGGAATAGGAGTGAACTAGAAGTAGGACATAGAAGGGCTGTCTCAGGAGATTGCAGCTTGGTTTCCAATGATTTCAACTCTTTATCTATCTATCTATCTATCTATCTATCTATCTATCTATCTATCTATCTATCTATCTATCTATCTATTTCTGAGAGAGAGACAGAGACAGCATGAGCAGAGAGAGAGGGAGACACAATCTGAAGCAGGCTCCAGGCTCCAGGCTCTGAGCTAGCTGTCAGCACAGAGCCCAATGCAGGGCTCAAACCCACGAACCGTGAGATCATGACCTGGGCCGAAGTCGGACGCTCAACTGACTGAGCCACCCAGGCGCCCCTCCAGTGATCTCAGTTCTTGAAATTAGAGTAAGTTGATCCCAAAGTGGTAGTTTCCTCACACCCTTGGCATAAGCGAACAAAACCTCTCTCTGGAGGAAAATATTATCATCCTAAACTTTGACTTGTTTCTACAAGTTATTTTGCTAATACAATAAAATGTAACCAAGCATATGAGACATTAAGAAAACCAGTGAAACAAGAGACCATGAAAAGTGGCCCACAAAGGCTGCAGACAGTGGAGCCATCAACCAGTATAAAATAATTGCTTACTCTGTTCAAGGAGATAAACCAGTTTGAGGAATTTCAACAGAATCCTGGGCATGTGAAAAAATACGAATTCTAGAATTTAAAAAAAATCCAATAACCAAAACTAAGAATTCAGTGGAAGTTTTTAACAGCAGATTATGCACAGCTGAAAAGAGAACTAGAAAACTAGGAGCTAGGAATAATTCTAACAGATCTGCAACACCTAAACACAAAACGTTATACATTACTGAGAGATATTAAAAGGAAACAAACTTACAGGGGCTAGAGAACAATAGCCCACAGGCGAAGTCCACTCAAGCCAGCATCTGATTTATTGAGATTCAGGAGCCTGCCACCTAAGAATGGTTTTGGGGCACCTGGGTGGCTCAGTCAGTTAAGCGTCCAACTTCAGCTCAGGTCATGACTCATGGTTTGTGGGCTTGAGCCCCACATCGGGCTCTATGCTGACAGCTCAGAGCCTGCAGCTGCTTCAGATTCTGTGTCTCCCTCTCTCTCTGACCCTACTCTACTCACGCTCTCTTTCTCAAAAAATGAACAAATGTTTCTTTTTTTTTTTAATATTTTTACTTATTTCTAGGAGAGAGAGAGACAGCATGAACAGGGGAGGGTCAGAGAGAGAGGGAGTCACAGACTGAAACAGGCTCCAGGCTCTGAGCTGGCAGTCAGCACAGAGCCCGACGCGGGTCTCGAACCCACGAATCGCGAGATCATGACCTAAGCGAAAGTCGGACGCTTAACCGACTAAGCCACCCAGGCGCCCCTGAATAAATGTTTTTAAAAAGAATGGTTTTAACCTTTTTTAAATGTTGTATAAGTATTTATGTAGTATCTCCAATTTTACCTCTTATCCCACAAGCCTAAAATATTAACTGATCTTTTAAGAAAAAAGATTACCAAGTCCTGACTAATTTGTAAAGATGACAACTTCTCTCCAAACTGATGTATAAGTTTAATAAAATCCTGGGGCACCTGGGTGGCGTCTCACTTCCACTCGGGTCATGATCTCACGGTTTGTGAATTTGAGCCCTAAGTTGGGCTCTGTGCTGACAGCTTGGAGCCTGGAGCCTGCCTGGGATTCTGTGTCTCCCTCTCTCTCTGCCCCTCTCTTGCTCACACTGTGTTTCTGTTTCTCAAAAACAAATAAGCATTTAAACATTTAAAACAAAAATAAAATCCTAATGAAATACCCAGGCTTTCATGAAATTCAACAAACTGATTCTAAGAGTGACATGAAAATGCAAAGGACTGAGACTGGCCAAGATAGTCACGGGGAAAAACAAGATGGGAGAATTCTCTACTGGATAGGCCTCA
This sequence comes from Proteles cristata cristata, assembly GCA_017311185.1. NCBI lineage: Eukaryota > Metazoa > Chordata > Mammalia > Carnivora > Hyaenidae > Proteles > Proteles cristata. The sequence goes on from JAESUZ010004369.1 coordinate 764,075, forward strand.
TTTGTCACAAGAATGAACAAACAGACTAACAGAACAAAAAGGCTCAGAAACAGACCTGTGCATGTGGCTACTTGATTTATGACCCAATCAGGGGCAATGATTTGCAGGGGGCCTGAGGAGGGCTTCTGCAAATTGGAAATGCTCTATTTCCTTTTAATCTGGATAGTGACTATGTAATAAATTCTTAAGCTATACATCTTTTGTGAACTTTTCTGAATATATGCTGTATTTTCATAACAAAAAGGTTTTGAAAGAATGTAACCAAACGATCCTATCCAATCTCTATTTTCCTAAACATTAGTTCTTCCCTTCAGAATTGGATGACATTTCTTTTGTTACCTCCTATATCTATACATATTTAATAATTAAACCCTTGACTCTACTTACCTCTAAGGAAGATAAGTCCCATAAGTATAGGGACCAAGAATATCCTATTTACTATTATACCCTTGGTGCTTGGCCCAATGGCTATCGTGTTTTAATAGTTTGATGAATACTTAAGGAAATTTAAAATAAACTCTATTGAATGCTATATCATTTTATTGGGACTAATTTAAAGTGGTTCATGTAGACTTTTTTTTAATGGAAGGATTAGAGTGAATTATATTTCTGATGCAGTGAATAACAGTGGATTGATTAGAAATTAGGTACTGTACTTTTTTTTCCAATGCTTTTTGACAAAGACCGTGAAAACACATGTGATACAGGATCATGTACAGAGTACATCTGTGTGGTCATGGCTTCATCTAAGTCTGCATGGAGTAAGAAAATAAATTCTTAACTTTGGTAGTGCCAGTCTTTCAGTTGTGACCAAGGTTTCTTTACCAAATAAAGTAGACTCTAATTCTGTCATCCTTTTCTAACCACAAGAGTGGTTAGAGAACTAAATTCCTGGAATATGTGTCTAAATGTCAGAATTTAAGGTTAAGTGGTAAGTGTCCACCAAATTCAAATCCATTCACACTTAGAAATCACTGTGCCTCATATAGAAACAATGTTATCTAGGGACCTGGGTGAGGCCCAGTCGGTTAAGCTTGAGCTTCTTGAACTTGAGCTTCCAACTCTTGATTTCAGCTCAGGTCATGATCTCAGAGTCATGAGATTGAAACCCGGATTGGGCTCTGTGTTGAGCATGGAGACTGCTCAAGATTCTCTTTCTCCCTCTGCCCCTCTCCCCAGCTCTCTCAAATAAAAAATCAATAAAATTTAAAAATTAAAAAAAAAAACAAAAAACATTATCCATGATGAGTAGTTTGTAGCCTGTGACACAACACTATGCATACCCAAAGCATGGTATTTCAATATAGCGGTTCTAATTTGGGATGTCATGAACAAGTCCTCTGCTATATGATTAGATCAGGTCTCTCCAAATTCCAGACCTGGTGACCCCAGACAGTCTTATTTCAAGTTAGGGCCTAGGAAGAGCCATGACCTGGGGGAATGGTGAGGAGACAATGTGGGCTTGGAACACTTAGGATCCTTAGGAGGTGAGGGAGAGTAATCAACTCCTGTAGGTTTATACATTATCCTTTCTTCATTTGTCCTGGATGAGTTCTGGTATGAAATAGGGATTGGGTGGAAATGTAAGTTCCATCATAGGGAGCAGTTGCTCCCTCCTCCAAAGAGGAGGTAAATTTCAAGATAAGAAAATTGGGGGGTGGGGGGACTGAGTTCATGGAGCACCCAACTTCAGAAACTTTGCTAGCATGATCAATTGTTAAGTAATTCAGTCATTTGAAAGCCAGGTACTGCCTGTACAGTATTGGCATTAGCTCAAGAATGAATGGCCCAGGTATGGCCGTAGTGTCTTCCTGTCCGCTTTGATTTCACCACTGGATGAACAGGATATTCTTGTTCCCACAAAGCCTCTCCATCTTCTTGGCCCCTCCCTTGCACAGACTGACTGTGGTTGTCCTGTCCTTTCAATTCACTGTCATTTGATTCTATGTGGTGGGGCAGGATAGGGAGAGAGTATCTATAGGGAAAAGATGCATACTTACCAAGAATCTTTAGATTGCTTGAAACCTAGAAGTGACCATAGCCTTTTCCCTCTGAACTTTGGAATGTCTTAAATTGCTAAAGAACTGTGTGAAAATGGTGTGTCTGCAGTGGCACTAAAGTTGAGATCAGCAGGGCAATATAGAGAAAAGGATGACAGAAAATTAGAAGAATCTAAACAGGTTTGTGTAATTTCCACAAATAACACTGAGCATCACTGCTTCAAATACATTTATATTTGGGTTAGAATCCACTTTATTTGGTAAAGAAATGGAAGGTAAAAAAAAAAACACAAGTTTATTTAGAGCGTGAGAGACCACGCAATTGGGAAAGGGGCGGAGAGAGAAAGAGAGAAAGGAGGTTCCCACTCAGCAAGGAACCTGACTCTAGGCTCAACCTAGATCTCAACGTGACTGTGAGATCATGACCTGAGCCGAAATCAAGAGTTGGACACTTAACCCTCTGAGCCATCCAGGTGCCCCTGGAGACAGACACTACCAGCTGGTGGGATGAATGCCTCATAGGGTGAGGAAGGAAGAGATGGTATTGAGTTTATGCCCAGGTAGCTTCATTTTAATCACTGATATGCCCACATTCAGTAGGAGGTAACATTTGATTTGTTTTGCTTGGGGCAGTGACAGACAATGAATAATCATGTCTTAGCTTTGTATATACAAGGGTTTTCAAAGTACTTATTTGAATGTTCGCCCACTCTCACCTTATCCCTTGACCAGAGACATCCACCTTAAAGCTGGCAGCCTCATAAAACACAAGGGTTGAGATCAAAGAACACTCTTCAGAGTTTGAAGTTAACCTTTGCACCCAGGATTTATTTTTTATTTTTTTACACTTTTATTTTATCTTATTTTTTAATTTTATACTTGATTGTCAAGTTGGTTTCCATATAACACCAATACTTATCCCAACAAGTGCCCTCCTTCATGCCTATCACCTCTTTTCCCCTCTCCACACCCCCCCCCCATCAACTCTCAGTTTGTTCTCAGTATTTAAGAGTCTCTTATGGCTTGCTTGCCTCCCTCCCTCTCCTCAACTATTTTTCCTCCTTCTGCTCCCTCATGGTTCTCTGTTAAGTTTCTCCTGTTCCACATATGAGTGAAAACATGGTATCTGTCCTCTGCCTGACTTATTTTACTTAGCATTACACCCTCGAGTTCCATCCAAGTTGCTACAAATGGCCAGGTTTCATTCTTTCTCATTGCCATGTAGTATTCCATCATATAGATAAACCACATCTTCTTTATCCATTCGTCAATTGATGGACATTTAGGCTCTTTCCATGATTTGGCTATTGTTTTCATGAAAGTGCTCCTATGAACATTGGGGTACATGTGCCCCTATGCACTAGCACTTCTGTATCCCTTGGGTAAATTCCTAGCAGTGCTATTGCTGGGTCATAGGGGAGTTCTATTGGGGAGTTCTATTGTAAATTTTTTGAGGAAACTCCATACTGTTTTCCAGAGTGGCTGCACCAGTTTACATTCTCACCAACAGTGTAGGAAGTGCACCCAAGACTTAAGCCACCAAGCCACCTAGACAAGCATTTAGTTTCATTTATTTATTTATTTATTTATTTATTAATGTTTTATTTATTTGAGAGAGAGAGAGAGACAACGTGAGCAGGGGAGGGTCAGGGAGAGATGGAGATACAGAATCTGAAGCAGACTCCAGGCTCTGAGCTAGACATCAGCACAGAGCCAGACTCAGGGCTCAAACCCACAAACTGTGCGATCATAACCTGAGCCGAAGTCGGGCGCTTAACCGACTGAGCCACCCAGGCGCCCCAAGCATTTAGTTTCAAACTATCTCAGAATACTGAATGACGTGTCCAGAGTCTTGTGGAAAACCAGGTGCAAGAATCCAAGGGGCAGCTGATCTGATGTCACCCTAGTGAGTGACACCATAACTTTGGGTCTTCCTGGGGTCTATCAACAGAAAGTCATTACAGCTGCAGATTTTCCTAAAGCAACAATTCAAGTCTCCTGGTCTGACTGGCATAATCTGGGTGCAGTCACTTTTCTAGTGGGAAGTGAGAATAGGAGATGATAGATGCTTCGGGTTCCTCTGGAATGTGCTGAACAAATACTAAGGGTAATCATTGTGGGGTGTCCAGTCACTTGATGAAACCAAATGCCAGATAACCCTCCCAAACTAGGAAATGGATTAATTTGTTTTGCTTAGGTATTCAGAAGTAAAACGTCATCTCAGACAGCCAAGAAACAGCTTGGGAGAGAAAAAAAATGTATGTCCCTTAGCAGGGAAACATACAAAACCACCATCAAGAAAAAAACAAAATACACAAGTAACATCTATGTATTGCCTAAAATACTGCTTATCACATTGTGGTAGGAACCCCTCCCTAAGGAGAGAAAAAAAAATGAAGAAGAGAGGAGAGAAGACTTCAAGGTCACCTAGATATGGGTCAAGGTGCCTACATCCCCCATGTTCTTGTAAACTGAGACAACTTAATCAGACTGCATGTTTATGTGTGTTACCATATATGGGAGACAAAGAAATAGAAAATGTATTTAAAAAAACTATGCCATGTGATGTGGGCCGCTCAGTTCTTTTGGGTACGAACCCAACTGAGCAGTGCCAGCACGAATAAGTTGCTTCCTGGAAAGAAAAGCCTCGGTGTCACAACTCTCTGAGCGAGAATCCTGCAACACTGCATGGGGGCTCACCCGGGACTCGGAGACAGTGCATTTCCACCTCCCTTGCCCCCAGGGTACGAGCCTCGGAGCGCTGGGAGAAGTGACCTCACCTGGCGCCAGCGGACCTCTTGATCCGGAGGGGACTAGCCTGTCCCGGTGAGCCGGGGTGGGGGCCCTGTGTGCGCCAACGGAACCCCTGAGGCCCAGGAACCAGCTTAAGGAGCACCGCCCATCTGACTGGTAAGAATCTGGGTTCATGTTGGTGGACCTGCCCCTAAGAGGCAGAAGGGGAGCCTGATCACCTCCCAGAGTTGCACTAGTGAGACCACAAGGGAAGAGGAACGAAGCTGCAACTCTAAGGCACTGGATGTAGGGCGGTGGGCTGGAGTCATTGTGTGAGTGTGTGTGACTAAGACGGACAGCAGGAAGGTTCCGACCTGACCAAGGGCCGAAGCAGTGTTGAGTCCCGATCCGCGGTTCCGTTGCGACCTCATATGGCTTAAGGCGGCGTCAGACTTCCTCGGGGGAGTCTGATCCGGGTCAGGGGTTGAAACTGAACCCGCCAATGCTAAGAGGAGCCTGAAATATCTCCGAGAGGAGAGCGGCCGGAAACGGACAAAGCGGGTGTGCGTCTTTTCCAAACTGGTCCCCCTCCTTCCCTGGTCTTCCCCTTCTTGTGCGTGAAAGTCGTCTGTTAGGGGGAGGAAATGGGTGGAAAGCAGAGTAAACCAACTCCCCTAGAGTGTATGTTGAGGAATTTCAAAAAGGGATATTCAGGAAATTATGGTGTAAAATTAACTCCTGAAAAGCTCCAGACATTCTGTGAAATTGACTGGCCATCGTTCGGGGTGGGCTGGCCCTCTGAGGGCTCACTTGATAAGGAACTAGTTGGCCGAGTGTGCAGGGTCATTGCAGGGGACCCAGGCCACCCTGACCAATTTCCTTATATTGACAGTTGGCAAGACCTGGTCCTGTCCCAGCCGCTTTGGCTAAATGTCTGTATTGAAGAGAGCTGTAAAGTAATCCTGGCTCGCCTCACGGCTTCCTCCAAATATCCCAGAGGTTAAAAAGCCCATACTGCCAGGAGAACCTGAAGAAACCCCGCCAACCAGCGGATGAGTGGATGATTAATGCGGCTTTCGTAAGCCAGGCCCAGGGAGATATTCGGCACAAGCTGCAGAAACTAGAAGGTTTCACTGGCATGAATATCAGTGAGTTGCTGGAAGTAGCAACCCAGGTGTTCGTTAACTGTGACCAGGCAGCACAGAAGGAAGAACGCTGAAAGATGCGAAAACAGGCAGACTTGTTAGCTGTCGCCTTGGCGGAGCAGTCAAGACACCCCCAGAAGAAAGCCCCGCAGGAAAAGGGCCAAGGCCAGAAAAGGGAGCAGCGGGGAGGGGGGTCTCGCCCTAGATCGAAACTAGGCTGGAATCAGTGTGTTTTGTGCCGTCAGGAGGGTCACTGGAAAAGTGAGTGCCCCCAGTGACCAGATGATTCTCAGCAAGGTCCTAAGCAGAAAAAAAGGGGCCATGTGGTCCATGGCTGGTACCGACTGGCCCCGCAGCCTCATGGGGTCCCCAAGGATGATTTTGTGGGGCTAGCCGCCATGGAGGACTAGGACAGACCAGGCTCTATTTTGCTAGGCCCCTGGGAGCCCATGGTCAGAATGAAGGTGGGGGGCTGACCCATTGACTTTATGGTAGATACTGGAGCACAACACTCAGCAGTGACCCAACCCGTGGGCCCCCTATCACGGAGACAAGCCACCATTGTGGGGGCCACAGGCAAACAGATATGTGGTCCCTTCCTTTTACCTCAACGATGCAGTTTAGGTGGCCACGAAGTCATCCATGAATTTCTATACCTCCCTGACTGCCCCGTGGCTCTAATGGGCCGTGGCCTACTGGGAAAACTACAGGCCCAGATCACTTTCAACTCCCAGGGAAAGCTGCTCTGACCCTCTGAAAACCAAAGGCAAAGATTATGACTCTCAAGATTCCCCAGGGGGAGGAATGGCATCTCTATAGCCTCAAGCAAAAACCGCAATTGGTGCCTGAGCTTCCTTTTAAGGTCCCAGGGGTGTGGGCTGAAGATAACCCACCAGGACTGGTGTGAAACATACCCCCTGTGGTTGTTGCACTAAAGCCTGGGGCAGAGCCCACCCGCCAGAGACAGTACTTCATCCCTCGCAAGGCACAGGTTGGGATCCAAAAGCACCTGGAAAGACTTTTAAAGTATGGGATCCTCAGGCTGTGTCAGTCGCCCTGGAACACACCCCTCTTGCCTGTTCAAAAACCAGGCACAGATGACTACTGGCCAGTTCAGGACCTGAGAGCAGTAAACCAGGTGACTGTCACCATACACCCAATGGTCCCAAACCCCTATACACTTTTCGGGCTCATTCCTGCTGAAGCCACTTTCTTCACCTGTTTGGACCTTAAGGATGCCTTTTTCTGCATCTGTCCGGCCCCCCAGAGCCAATTGATTTTTGCCTTCCATTGGGAGGACCCTAAAAATGGTGACAGAGGCCAATTAACCTGGACTAGGTTACCTCAAGGGTTCAAAAACTCCCCAACCATTTTTGGCACTGCATTAACCTCTGACTTAGAAGCCTTCCCAGCAGATCAATATGACTGTGTCCTGCTTCAGTACGTGGATGACTTGCTATTAGCTGGGAAGTCCCAGGAGGGTTGCATGGAAGGGACTCGGCAGCTTCTTACCCTCCTATGGAAAGCCAGCTACAAGGTCTCGAGAAAAAAGGCCCAGATCTGTCAAGAAAGGGTTAAATATCTTGGCTTCCACTTATCTCCAGGACAGCATCAGCTGAGGGCTGTTTGCTAGATCCCGACTCCCACAACCTGTCGCCAGGTTCAAGAGTTTCTCGGGGCTTCACCTTTCTGTAGGATCTGGGTACCTAACTTTTCAGTCCTGGCAAAACCCCTCTATGAGGCTACAAAGCGGGGAGAAAGGGAACCCCTGATTTGGGAGTCAATGCAGCAAAAGGCCTTCAAGGAAATAAAGCATGCGCTTACTAATGCGCCTGGTTTAGGGCTCCCAGACATGACCAAGCCCTTCTTTCTGTATGTCCACGAGCGCACTGGCATTGCAGTGGGAGTACTGACTTAGATGTTGGGATCATGGCATCGTCCAGTGGCATATCTCTCCAAGCAACTTGACTCTGTGGCCCAAGGCTGGCCCCCCTGCCTACAGGCACTAGCAGCCACAGCCCTTTTAGTGTCTGAGGCTGACAAGTTAACTATGGGACAGGAATTAACAGTTCGAGTGACACATTCAGTATTAACATTAATGGAATACAAAGGACAATACTGGCTCACCAACGCCAGGATGGTCAGATATCAGGGAATGCTATGTGAGAACCCGCGCATTCACCTAGAAGTAGTACGGACCCTGAACCCTGCAACCCTGCTGCCTGTCGGGCCAGGCCAGCCGGACCATGACTGCATTGAAGTCATGAATGAGGTGTTCTCCAGCAGACCAGACTTGCGGGACCAGCCTCTCAAAGACCCTGACGCTGAATATTTCACTGACAGCAGCAGTTTTGTAGAAAGGGAGAGCATCTTGCAGGATATTCCGTGATGACTCTAAACTCTGTCATTGAAGCAGAGGCCCTGCCGAAGGGGATTTTGGCACAAAAGGCAGAGCTAATTGCTTTAACCCGAGCCCTCCAACTGGCGGCAGGGATACGTGTTAATATATACACAGACTCTAAATATGCTTTCACCACTCTCCACGTACATGGGGCCTTATATAAGGAGAAGGGCCTAATAAACTCAGGAGGAAAGGACATAAACATATCTCCTAAGGAGATGCTAGAACTCTTAGACGCCGTGTGGGCCCCTAAAAGTGTGGCAGTCATGCATTGCCAGGGACATCAAAGGGGGGGCACCACAGCTGCACTGGGAAACCGAAAGGCTGACCAAGAGGCAAAGCTAGCAGCTTCCAAAGGAGCCATTAAAATCAGCGGCTTTAACTGCTGCACTCTTCCCTAACCCACTGACAGAGTGGGACCCTAATTACTCACACCATGAAAGTACTTGGTTTAAGACTGAGAGTGGCAACTACCTCCCAGGTGGATGGTGGAAATTTGAAGACGGCTGAGTAACAATTCCTGAGGCCTTAGCTCCAGCCTTTGTTAAGCAGTTCCATCAGGAAACTCACATCGGCCAGACAGCCCTTGAAACAATGTCAAGCTGGTATTTTCACATCCCCCCGGCTCTCCAGCATGGCCCAAGTGGTATGTGAGCAATGTGAAACCTGTGCCTGAAACAACCCACATCAGGGGCCCAAGGCCGCCCCTGGAGTACAGAGCATTGGGGGAGCCCCCTTTGAAAATGTGATGGTGGACTTCACTGAGCTCCCCTGGGTTCGGGGATGTAAATACCTGTTGGTCTTTGTATGTACTTTCTCAGGCTGGGTAGAAGCTTTCCCTACCGGAACAGAAAAGGCACATGAAGTGGCCCGACTCCTTCTCAAGGAAATTATCCCACGATTTGGAATCCCTGTCACTCTGGGTTCAGATAACAGGCCAGCATTCGTGGCTGAGGTGGTGCTGCTGGTGGCAAAAGGCCTAAAGATAGTCTGGAAGTTACACACGGCACACCGACCCCAGAGCTCCGGAAAGGTGAGACGGATGAACAGAACCTTGAAGCTGCAATTAAGTAAGCTGTGCCAGGAGACCCACCTGCACTGGGACCAGGTGTTGCCAGTAGCCTTGTTAAGAATCCGGTGCAGCCCCAATAAGCAAACGGAGCTTTCCCCTTATGAAATCCTTTATAGGCGCCCTCCCTCAATTGTTAAAGGGATAAGGGGAGATTTAAATGAGATAGGCAATTTAACCCTAAGGCAGCAAATGCAGGCTCTGGGCTCTACTCTAGCCACTCTACACCAATGGGTTAAAGAACGATTGCCTGTGAGTCTGACCACAGATGCTCACTCCTTTGAGCCAGGAGATGGTGTATGGGTAAAAGAGTGGAATGTCCAAACACTCAAACCCCTTTGGAGGGGCCCGTTCCCCTGGAACGGTTGGAACCCCAGGGAGTTATTTGGAGGATGGTTTTCATCTTTCAGGGGATTCAAAACCCTCATAGGTATTGTCCTCCTAATTCTGGGAGGATGTTTGATCTTACCTTGCTTGGCTCCCTTGATTATACGATCAGTCTCCAGTCTCATTGAGACTATCTGGTTGAGAGAAAAATGGCTGCTCATGTAATGATGTTATGGAAATATAAACCTCTAAGCCAGGATGATGCTCTTTGACCCAAGATAGAGGGGTTCAAGCATCAAAGGGGGGCACGTGGTAGAAACCCCTCCCTAAGGAGAGAAAAAAATGAAGAAGAGAGAAGACTTCAAGGTCACCTAGATATGGATCCGGGTGCCTACATCCCCCATGTTCTTGTAAACTGAGAAAACTTAATCAGACTGCATGTTTATGTGTGTTACCATATATGGGAGACAAAGAAATAGAAAATGTATTTAAAAAAAACTATGCCATGTGATGTGGGCTGCTCAGTTCTTTTAGGTACGAACCCAACTGAGCAGTGCCGGCACGAATAAGTTGCTTCCTGGAAAGAAAAGCCTCGGTGTCACGACTCTCTGAGCGAGAATCCTGCAACAACATCACCCCTCCAGTCAATAACCCTCAAAGGTGCCCCATAACCAGTTGAATTATGTGTGAACTCTTCACAGTAACATTCAAGGCCCCACCTTGCTTTGCCATGCTCGCTGAACAAATCCTCCTCAATCGGCTTTAGCCAACGCGGACCCCTTGCTCTGTAATCTGAGTCACCTGACCTGGAGCGCTTGCCACAAAGGGAAGTAAAATTATAAGTACCTGCACCTGGAATGTTCTCTCCCACACCTGTCTGGCCAACCCTCCCCCACCCTAGCCGCATTTCCTCCCGCCTCGGAGGCTCCCAGTACCTGGTTCTCATCACAGCATCTTTCCTTCTCTAGCGGTTGCTGAACTCAAGACTGCGCCACCGTCCAAGACGTATGCACTTTTCGAACTAGGTCCGCCATGTTACTCGAGTAAACACCTACGGCAACAACGGAATATGGGTATTGCTCCAAAGCTCCAACTTCTCAGACCCAGCACATGACCCCAGAGTGAACAAGGGTGTCAAGCAGCTCGGGAGGACTCGGACCACCGAGGCTTTCCCTCCCTTTGGTTTTACAAACTGCCCAATGACCGGCTGCGGCGGGGATATTTCATAAGTTCCTGCCCAATAACGGAGAGGGGGGGCGGGCCTCGGTGAGAACCCGACCCAATGAGAAATGAGCAGAGGGCGGGCTCTGTCCTACCGCAGCCCAATGGGAGCCCCAGGGAGGCATGGCCGGCGTCTCGGCGGGGATATATAAGATCCCACTAGCTGCCGCACCGGGATTCGTGGTGTTGCTGGAGACTCCTAACGTGCTCGCAGTCAACGACCCTCTGCAAACGTCACCTGTCGGAACAACCATGGTGAGAGGGAGCTGGGGGCATTCGCGGAGTGCACGGTGAGGGGGTACTGCCCTGGGGAGCGTGCTGGGGGCGCCTGGGGGTCCCCGGTAGGGGCCGGCTGTGCGGCAAGAAGGGGAGGTCGGGGTGCCGAGCAGTCCATCGTGTGAGCGTCTGCGCGGGGCTTGTGGGAGAGTTTGGGGGCGTCATGGTGACCACGATGTAGGGGTCTGTGCGGAAAGTCCGGGACGCCCGCGTTGTCCAAGCACTGCTTTTCTGCGCCCCATTCCCGGGAGAGGCGGATGCGAGCTGGAGGAGTGCGCGCTCCAGCAGCAGACCAGAGAGACGTGGCGGCCGGGCACAGGGCTGGCAGGGCGCCGGCCGGGTTCGTCCCGCGCTGAGCTCAGCCTGGGGCCCCCAATCCCGTCCCGGCGGTGCCGCGTGCTCAGGAGTCGGGAACCTGGACCCGCCCCGGTTTCTCGCGCTGCGGTCCGGGACAAAGAGGCGCCCGCCCCCAGCTGCAGTCCCCGCCCACCCGTGAAGTCACACTCCCGCGCTGGAGGCCGGACCTGGGCGCACCTGCAAACTCCAGCAGGTTTGGCCAGTTCTGAGCTGTTCCCTGAATGCCTTCGTCCTGCGCTGCCTGACTCTGGTCAGAAGTCAGAGGTGCAGAAGTCAGATCTTGGCCCCAGACCGGTCCAGGGGAGTCCGTGAGCTCCTGGTGCCTAAGGAGGAAAAGCCTTTGCTCCGCTTCTTTCTTCTGGTGCCCAAACCCCTGAAGTCCCTCCGTTAAATCAAAGAGTTTGGGGTGTGTACACAGACCCCAGTGCCTCACAGGAGTCTTGATACCCGCCTGTGTTCCGAGCCCCTGTAAAGGCTCTGAGGCTGTCTTGAAGGACAGCTCATAAAATGGCTACACTATTGCTAAGTGTCTTAGAAGACCCCCTTTGCCCCTGGAAGGTGTGTGGCCCTTTCAGACGCATCTTCTAGCCTCTGGGTTGGGGTAAAGGACCCCGAAGACAGGAGAATCTGTCCCATGTAGGAGTTACCTCAGGAGAGCTGAAAGGTGGGGTGAGCTGCCTCCTTCCTGTTGAGCAGTACTTCTCTGGATTGACTCTATACTGCAATGGGCAAGGACAAATGTCCAGAGTCAGGGTATAACCCCCCAAAAAGGGGCTTGTGGGTGAGCTTTCAAACTGGCTGTAACCCCAGAGCCACTTCCTCAGTTAATTCACAACAGACCTGAAATTCATCTTCTTCACCTTTAGGGTGTGGAGGACCCAGACCCCCCCACCATGGGAGACCCCTTCTGCTAGGGGATCCTGGGGGCCCTATCTTGGTATGTGAGACTCTGAGCTTCCCTGTCCCACCGCAGCCAGCACACCGGGCACTAGGCAGTGGGATCTGGCTGCTTGGCATCAGTTTTTTCTAGTTCCTGCCTATGGATGACCTAGGCTTAGCTACCTTTGTTCTCAAACCCTCAGTAACTGAAAAGAAAATGAGGTAGTTTGGCTTCAAGTGTGGGAAGGTCTGAAAAGAGAACCTAGTTGCTTGGGTTTCAGAGCAGGCCTCTGTCTCCAAGGAGGAAAGATAAAAGGGTGTTTGCCACTCCCCTTCCTTCTCCATTCACACCACTGCTTTGCTTTCCCCAACAGCGAGAGTGTATCTCCATCCATGTGGGCCAGGCCGGAGTGCAGATGGGCAATGCCTGCTGGGAGCTCTACTGCCTGGAGCACAGCATCCAGCCCAATGGCACCATGCCCCGCGACAAGACACTGGGCAGCGGGGATAACTCCTTCAACACCTTCTTTAGTGAAACGGAGGCTGGCAAGCACGTGCCCCGGGCTGTCTTTGTGGACCTGGAGCCTACCGTCGTAGGTGAGTGGGTGCTGTGGGGGTGTCCCCCTCCTCCAGCCTGTGTGTTTTGCCAGCCCCAACATCTGTGGGGAGCTCCTCTTAGGGGAGAAGCTCTTGAAATGCAGGCAACCCCCTGCCAAGAACAACACCAAAGTCCATTGCTTTTGTCTAGACTCTGACTTCAGGAGGGGTCCTGCGGGCTTCCTGGGCTGAGAGGGGATATCAGTCAAACCTCTCTGCCCGGAAACCACCAGATGTTTGAGTCAGGGGGTCAGACCCAGAATGAAGACTGCAGAAAAGAGTGGCTATGAAGGCAGAAATTTTAAACTTCCTTTTTCCTACCCGCAGACTCTTGAGGATAACATTGCCTAAGGAACTGGGCACTGAGAACATTCTTAACGGCCCCCTGCTAAACTTTAACTGAACTGGGCTCCTTAATAGCATGGGGACCTATGTGAACTTGGCTGTTGCTGGCTCCCAGGGGATTCTCTGCTTCTTCCTTTTTGCATCTGGATCTCCTTAGTTTCCTATTTCTGAAAACTTTCCCCCCTCCCCTCATCTTTCTAAAGTCATCTTTGTAGATGTTAAACTGTGGACTGGGTTTTCTGCATCAGTCTACATTCTTATCCCAAACAAAAGTCAAGTGAGGGGCACATGGGTGGCTCAGTCGGTTAAGCGTCCCACTCTTGATTTTAGCTCTGGTCATGATCTCATGTCCATCCCCCCCGCCCCTCCGCAGGGCTCTGCTGACAGCACAGAGCCTGCTTGGGATTCTCTCTCCCTCTTTCTCTCTCTCTCTGCCCCTCCTGCATGCTCTGTCTCTCTCAAGGTTAAAAAAAAAAAAAAAAAAGATTCCCCAGACACCCTCTGGTTCCTCAGCAAGTATAAGTGGCTGTGAGGGCAGGGACTGTTGAAGGGGCCCCTGACTTACCCGCTCACAGGCCCATGTAAGGAGTTTGCAAGTGGGTCTTGGGAAGGCTGTTTGCTGTTGATGCTCCGTAACTACGCCTAGGGGAGCTTTAGCAGCCTAGGTCCTAGGGCCCATGTCCTTGTGGGGGGTGAGACCCGCCTCTCTTACCTTTGCCCTCTTTCTTCCCCTCAAGACGGGGTAAGAACTGGCATTTATAGGCAGCTCTTCCACCCTGAGCAGCTGATCTCTGGCAAGGAAGATGCTGCCAACAACTATGCCCGAGGCCACTACACTGTGGGGAAGGAGATCATCGATCTAGTGCTGGAGCGAATCCGAAAACTGGTGAGCGGACCAGGTGCCCTTGGCACCTGCAGGAGATCAGTGTGTCTTTACCCTCCCTTCCTGGCCTGAGTGTGTGGAAGAAAGGGAAACCACAGGCCTGAGGCTGTGACAGGAACCCCACGTGTCCTTACGGCTCCTCCCACTTGCCTGTCTCCTTGGCTTCCCCTAGGGGGAGCTGTGTGTCCTGGGTGTGGTTCAAGGGCTAGAAGAAGCCTGAATAACCTGTTCTACCCTGAGTCTGTGGACTCCGGGCTTCTGGCCTGCTGGTTCCTTGCTATGCCAGGTCTGATTGTCCAATCCAAGCCTTCTTTGAGCTTTGATCCCTCTCTAAGCCCAGCAGGTAGGAGGGAAGTGGCCTTGGCAGCTCGGCTTGTTCTTAGATTCCTAAGCAATACTTTATGCCCGGGAAAGGCTCCTGCTTACTGGTTCGTTTTTAACCACTTCCCAGTTTACCTCAACCCTTGCCTGAGGCACTGAGAACCAGGAGTGAGGCCAACTAGGAGCCAGCACCTTGGCACTGGCCTTCTAGAGGGATCGCTCAGACCTACTTTGCTGCTCACCATTTGAGACAGGACTCCCACTGACCAGAGGAAAATGGGATTCCATGCTTTCTAACACAAAGTACCCCCTAGGCTTAGGATTTTCTTAAAGGGTTTTTCAGGCAGGTGTTTTTGGTTATCAGTTTGCAGAAAGCTTGCTTTTAGTTTATTTTTGAGATATAATTGACATAGCATTAGTTTCAGGTATACAAATAATGATTTGATAGATATATGTATTGCAAATAAGTGGAGAATTTTATACTCTGACAGCCCATGTGTCTTGTAAAGATTGATGCTCTTCTAGTCCAAGGCACAACTACATCAGAAGTCACCCTGCATACTTGCTAAACCTGCAGTTTCCTGGGTTCCAGTCGGTAGTGAGGGGCCTGGGAATCTGTATGTTCAACAAGATACCACCACCACCTCCCCCCAACTCCCACTCTCCTGTGGCCAGGTGGCAAAGCTACAGAGCTGGGAAGGCCCAGCTCTCTGACTACAAGCCCTGTGTCCCTCCTGAGCCTCCCCTCACTTACCACTTCATGCACATGGCAGTGTCCTTCTAGGTCTCTGTCCCCTAAAACTCAAACCCCTTGTAGGTATTCTCTTCTCACCTCTGTATACAGAGGCAAAGCAAAAGGGCATGAGAGAACTTTCTGGAGTCATGGAAATTTCTAGGTCTTGATTCGTTTGGTAATGTAGGTGTACACACTTGTCTAACCATTCACTATACATGAAATAAAATGTATATACTTAAGTACAAATTATGCTTCAACAGTTTTTTTTTCCCCTTCTAAATACAGAAGTGAATACAGTTGTAGTTGAGTCACAGTAGCTTTGCAGACAGAAGAGGGCTGTCAGGAGGAGAGGGCTGGGGGTGGGTGACAGGCCGTCTGTATCCTAACAGTGTTCTCTCCTACCCTAGACAGACCAGTGCACCGGGCTTCAGGGGTTCCTGATCTTCCATAGCTTTGGGGGAGGCACCGGCTCAGGCTTCACCTCCCTGTTGATGGAGCGGCTTTCTGTGGACTACGGCAAGAAGTCCAAGTTGGAGTTTGCCATCTACCCCGCCCCCCAGGTGTCCACGGCCGTGGTGGAGCCCTACAACTCCATCCTGACCACGCACACCACCCTGGAGCACTCGGACTGCTCCTTCATGGTGGACAACGAGGCCATCTACGACATCTGCTGCCGCAACCTGGACATCGAGCGCCCCACCTACACCAACCTCAACCGGCTCATCGGCCAGATCGTGTCCTCCATCACTGCCTCCCTGCGCTTTGACGGGGCCCTCAACGTGGACCTGACGGAGTTCCAGACCAACCTAGTACCCTACCCCCGCATTCACTTTCCCTTGGTGACCTACTCCCCCATCGTCTCAGCCGAGAAGGCCTACCATGAGCAGCTGTCTGTGGCAGAGATCACCAACGCCTGCTTTGAACCCTCCAATCAGATGGTCAAGTGTGACCCCCGCCATGGCAAATACATGGCCTGCTGCATGCTCTACCGTGGAGAAGTGGTGCCCAAGGATGTGAATGCTGCTATTGCCACAATCAAGACCAAGCGCACCATCCAGTTTGTGGACTGGTGTCCCACGGGTTTCAAGGCAAGCTGGGAATGAAGGGGGGCGGGGGGTGGACTTTCCGTGTGGCCTGTGTGCTAGAGGGGAGATTCCTAGAGAGCCCCAGAGCATGGAAACCAAAGTGCTAGGGAGGGAGAATCAGGCAAATCACGACTTTTTTATTTGACTTGAAAGCTTGCCCTTATGAAGGGAAGTGTAGGTTTCATGTGTCTTAGCCTGGCAAATCAGCACTTCCTAGGTTTGCCAGTCAGGTTGGGGAACCAGTCGTTCACATGTGCCAGGGACACACCCACCTAATCCATCTCCTGCTCAGAAGGGAGTGCTTAGGGCAGCGCTGAAAGGCCTACCATTCAGATAATGGCCCAGATGTGGGTCGGAAGTCTATGAATGCAATCTCTTGAGTAATGAAGACAAATCTGTTTATATGCCCCATTCTTTCGTCAGTCCACATTGCCAGAGGGTACTGGGCATATGACCTGGTTTTAAGTTTTATAGGTTTTGTTCTGGTGTGAGATTATGAAGATTAAAGGTGGCAGCTGTGGCATTTAAAAAACATACAGCCTCCTTGCACTGCTGCTGACGTGACCACAACGGGAGGCGAGGCAGGGACTCCTGGTCATAAAGATAATAGCTGCTTGCTAGTTTTGAAGAGCTGTCCTATAGCTCAGAACTAGAAACCAGCGGTGGGAAGGCTGGGAGGTGGATTCTCCCAGCTCTATATTAGGAAAGCTTTAGCTACTCAGAGGAAGAGGGGCTGCCTTCAGGAAGTAGTAAGCTTGCTCTCCATAGAGACATTAAGAGGGAAGTTGACCTTTTTTTTTTTTTCTTTTTTAAAACCCTGAATATGAAATGTATGTATCTGTTCTGAATAGAGCAATGTTTAAAGTAGATTCAGTTTAGCTCAAACTGGAGATCTTCACAGGGCTTTATATATTTTAAAACTATTTTCTAAACTATAGGAAAGTGGAGAGGTCAGTACAGTTAACAGCCACACACTGCCTAGATTCAACCATCTGACTCTGCTACATTTCCTTTATATTTGCTTTGCTGACCCATTTAAACTGCCTTACAGCTATTACACACATTTGTTTTGTGTCTAACAAAATTCATCATACTTCTCCAAAGTAAGAATACCTAGTTGGTATTCAAACTTTCCCAATTTCCACAAATGTCTTCTATAGTCAGTGTTTCAAAGTCAGAGTTTAACCAAGGACTGGGCATTATATGTGTCTCTTAAATCTTTTAATGTAAAACAGCCACCCCTTTTTTTTCCTTTTTATAAATTTTTTTTATAGTTTCTATTTATTTTTGAGACAGAGACCGAGCATGAGCGCGGGAGGGGCAGAGAGAGAGGGCAACACAGTATCCGAAACAGGCTCCAGGCTCTGAGCTGCCTGCACAGAACCCAATGCAGGGCTCGAACCCACAAACTGCGAGATCATGACCTGAGCTGAAGTCTTGACGGTGACTTCGAAGGGACTAGTCTTACCTTGAAAGTCCCACATTCTGGATTTGTTTCCTGATGGTAGTTACCTTGTTCCATGGTCCCTGTGTTTCTTACAGGCTGGCAAATGCCACATACCGGTTGACTACCCCTTTCCCAGTTATGGGAATCCTTATGGAGACCCTTCCAGGGAACACAGAACCCAGGGCTTACACTACTTGCTGTTTCTTCTTAGGTTGGCATTAACTACCAGCCACCCACAGTGGTGCCCGGGGGAGACCTGGCCAAGGTCCAGCGGGCAGTCTGCATGCTAAGCAACACCACAGCCATCGCTGAGGCCTGGGCCCGCCTCAACCACAAGTTTGACCTGATGTATGCCAAGCGGGCATTTGTGCACTGGTACGTGGGCGAGGGCATGGAGGAAGGGGAGTTCTCTGAGGCCCGAGAAGACCTGGCTGCCCTGGAGAAGGATTATGAAGAACTGGAAACAGAGTCCATGGACGGCGAGGATGAGAGTGAGGAGTTCTAGGGGTCCCGGCACCTGCAGCGCCTGGGCTCTGTCCCCGGGTTTGTGTCTCACATTCCACTGTCTCCCTAACCCCCTACAAATACAGTGTCGATGTCTCAAGTGATGTGGAGCTCTGTGATGTGGGGTCTTGCCCAGACATGGGCCTTCCCTAACTTTCCCAACTTCCTTGTTGCGATTTAAGAGTTAAGGGCTGGGGGCGGATTGGGTCTCTAGGGATTGCAGCCAGTGGGATATCTAATGGAATGTCACTGGTGCTGTCGCGTGCGATCAGACCACCCTAATGTTCAGGGGCCCAGGACCTGTGCCGTGGTGCTTTGACTTCGTGTGGTGGTCCCCTGCGTATCCCCTTATCCCCAGCCCACCTCAAGGAAAGGTAAGCCTTCTAGAGGTCCTGGTGAAAGCTGCTGAAAGTGTATCTGCCCCTACCATTCTGGGGCAGAAAGTCTGTGTCCATCTCCATGCAGGGAGGAATCCAGTGGTTTAACCTATCGTCCCTCCTCATGCCCAACAGAGGGCAGTAGAGGTTGAATCCACATGAATTCACAGGCCAATCTGCAGCAGCCATCTTACAATGTAGGGCTCTACCCCGATGCTCTAGAAAGGCACAGGGTCCAAGAACCAGGATTCCAAAAGACAGGTCTTTAGCCTGGGGCTGTGAACATCTGAAATAGTTTTTAAAGTGCTTATGAGCCTTTTAGGCAAAAACTGTATTTTTTATTTTCAAAGGGGTCCCTGATGGGAAAGGAACTATTTATTGTCCTAGGATCTAGCCACATACAGTCTTAGAGATCAGTGTATTAGTCAGGAGAAGGACCTGGCAGGAGCTAAGGAGTAAACTGGACGGACCCTTCTAGCACTGACCAGGTTCAAGGAGGTTTCTCTTTAATGTGCTTAATAAAATCTCCTCAGCCAGAGAAATGTATTCTCTGAAGAGGTGGGATACCTCCATGGGGCCAGGCTCTGACCTTGGCAAGACCATGGAGCAGAACCCAGCCCAGTCCCCCACCAGATGGGTAGTGCCTGTGTTTTGGGCCTAAATCTACCTGTTTCAATTTTCAAACATTTAGTTCTAAGATTAACTCAGATGTGTCTCTGCTTTTTTTTAGGCACCAGTGAGCCTTGGGGCTACCTGGATGTATCACTTAGTGACCTTGCTTTGGGTTCAGGGGACAAGTTTACTAATGTTAACCTAGGAACTGATTCCCAACATCTATGAGCCTTGCTTGATTAATCCTTGGGAGGGGTTTAGTATCCTACAGCTTATTAGCACAATGCTCAGATCTGTAGGCTTTGACCCCTACAGTGAAGCTGCATACATTTAATAGGGGCTGTGGACCTATGCAAATTGTCAGTCCCAGGCAATGGGTCTCTTTGTGAAAGTCCTTAAGGACTTAAGGGCTTGGGTTAGAGGTGAAGTTAAGGTATAGTAGCAAGGGAAGGAGGTTAGAAAAACCTGCCCAGTGCCTATTCAAAGACCTGGATCTGTCTGTGTTCAGCAAGTACATCCAGCCTGCTCGGCTGGTATCTTCATCCGGAAACCAAGAGCAGGTATTTTCTGAACTTTCCCTGCTTTTTCCCTCACTGGACACATGAATTCATACATACCAGCAGTTCTTCTCTGTTGGCTCAAACCACTAAGTTGAGAGACCTCTCCTCCCCTACAAGTGCCCCAGGCATTGGGAAGGAGAATGGCCAGTGAGGGTTGGACACCTAACCCTGAGGCTTTCCTGTGTGGAAATACCAGATAGGGTGAGTCAGTTACAAGTGGGCGGAGCAAACTAGATAATTTATTTGGATAAACTCACAGCTGTCATTACCATCTCTCATGGCCCCAAACTAGAATAGGGTATAAATTACATTCTCTTTTCCCCCCGCTTCGTATATCCCTGTTTTGTGTATATTTTCGACATAAGCAGGAAGAACCTTTGTTCAGTCTGTGTCTAGACTCCATGCCTCTCCCCCAACACCACCACCGAACCCCAGATAGTCATGTCCCTGGGTCCCCAGGGAGAGCCTTGCCTGGATTCCTTTCAAACTATGGAGTCCTTGGTGGGGTAAGGATAGAGAAATAGAGCAATTCTAGCCTGGGGAGTTGTAGTCTGAAACTTAAAGGCACTTAAGAGTTTTGGGAGTTTTTTAATGTTTATTTTGAGAGAGCATGTAAGCAGGGGAGAGACAGAAAGACAGAATCCCGAGCAGGCTCCACACTGTCAGCATGGAGCCCGACATAGGGCTTAAACCCACAAACTGTGAGACTGACCATGACCTGAGCCAAAATCAAGAGTTAGATGCCCAACCAACATAGCCAGGTGCCCTCGGCACATAGTCTTCACAAGTATTCTACTTAAAGCATGAACCTAAAGCATTACTCTCGCTGAGCTGGGATTTTCTTGAAACCATTTTTACTGGAGCTTGCAGAGATGGACTCTGGTCCTTGGCCATCACAGGGTCTACACCTAGATGACTTCCTGCAGGTAACAACTGATCCAGAACCCAGGAGGCCTGTGGGAAGTGAAGTCCTCCGAGAGGAGGGGGGTTATCCTGGTGATGATCCAGAACAACACTAAAAGGAATTGGCCTAAATGACAGGGAAGATCAGAGCACCTCCAAAGCAGCTAGCTCGTATCGGAAGTTTAACAAAAAACTCCTGCCCTCCAGAAAGTATAGATGGGACAGGGGGCTTTGACTGTTGCTTCCTCTCTCTGGTTTTCAGGCTGTTCCCTCAACTGTTCCTGAGATGTGCGTCCCCAGAGCCTTTTAGATTTGACTGCTCTGGGGTGTAACTTTGTTTCCTTTTGGATGTGTCTGCCAATTTGAAGGTGAAAGTCAGGATCACGGGGTCTGTTTCTTTGTGAGGACTTTTGCTCAGTCTTGTTATTCTTGCCCCTTCCCTGCATCCCCACCTTCCGAGCTCCCCGCGCTTCTAGTTCCTCGGCCCTCTGGAGGTCTGTGATGAGAGGCATCTTCTTGTAGGCAGTCGGTGTTGGGCACTAGCCCTCCCGCTTACCTGTCTGCTGCCTCTCTCTGTCTTCCCTCTTCCCTAAAGACATCCAGTTGGGGTGAGAAATGTGCACCTCTGGCCCAGAGGACCCAGGAAGCCCCTGCTCCACCAGGGGGAGGCATCTGGAAGGACTGGCCCTTGAACCAGATACTGAAGATAGGTTGGGTATAGAGAGAGGGCAGGATGTTCAAGGCAGAGGCAGGGAGAGGAAAAGCCATGGGTAACACAGGTGCGTTACATTCAGGTGACTGAGTAGTTTAGCTGACACTTGAGACGGAAGAAGGGGAAGCTAGGGGAAAAAGGGATTGAGGTAAATGACATTGGTTTTGCCTTTCCTGAATATTGAGCGCCTACTACATGGCATGGATTACTCTAGAGGCTATAGGGAACCCATCGGGCAACAAGGAGTCTGAATTTTCTCCTGTATAAAATCTTCAATGGCTGTAAGTGCCAGCACCCAGGGGTGACCTGTCCTGAAAGCAGTGGTTCTCAACCTGGGGTGATGTTGCAAGACCTTGACGGCAGTCCCAGCCAGAGTGGGGGGGTGTTCTGGCGTGCTGTGGGCAGAGCGCAGGGCTGGCTCCTTAACATTCTACAAAGCACAGGCCAGACCTCCCCTCAAGAAAGAATCGTACGCCCCAAAAATGTCACTGGTGCTGAGAAGGGCAGGTTACCGAGCACAGCGCGGTGGAGGGTGAGAGGTGGCTGCAGTAATCCCGGTGATGGATAAAGCCTCAACCAGAGCAGTGAGATGGGGAAGAGAAGGGGTTGGGATCCCAGTACTTAGTGAAACGTTGATGAGGCACGTGGAGAGAGTTGTAGATGAGTGGGTTTCTGCATGAGAGGCTGTCCCCCCACGTTATTCCATTTGGATTTGGAGGCGAACTCAGCTTTAGACATTGAATTAGTCTTCTAAGGCCACCATACACAAAGTACAACAGACTGGGGGGTAGGGGTTCCACAACAGAAATGAATTTTCTCCTGATTCTGGAGGCCAGAAGTCTGAGATCAAAGTATCAGCAGGGTTGGGGCGCCTGGGTGGCTTAGTCGGTTAAGCGTCCGACTTTCGCTTGGGTCATGATCTCGCGGTTCGTGGGTTCGAGCCCCGCGTCAGGCTCTGTGCTGCCTGCCAGCTCAGAGCCTGGAGCCTGTTTCAGTCTGTGACTCCCTCTCTCTCTGACCCTCCCCTGCTCACGCTGTCTCTCTCTCTCTCTCTCCTAGAAATAAATTTTAAAAAAAAAACATTAAAAAATTTTTTAAAAAAGTATCAGCAGGGTTGGTTCTTCTGAAGCTTCTCTCCTTGCTTTATAGATGGCCGTCCTCTCCCTGTGTTTTCACACGGTCTTCCCTCTGTGCTGTGTCCTCATTTTCTCTTTCTTATAAGGACATCAGTTGCCCCTATGCCTTTATTTTAATTACCTCTTTAAAGGTCCTGTCTCCAGGAGCACCGGGCGCCTCAGTTAGTGTCCAACTTCAGCTTAGTTCATGGATCTTGCGGTTTAAGCCCCACATTGGGCTCTGTGCTGACAGCTCTGAGCCCTGGAGCCTGCTTCAGATTATGTGTCTCCCTCTCTCTCTGCCCCTCTCCAACTTGCACTCTGTCTCTCTCTCTCAAAAATATTTAAAAACTAAAAAAAGTCCAATCTCCAACTGCAGTACCACTGGGAGGTATTTCAGCATATGAATTTTGTGGGGGCACAGTTCAGCCACTAACAGATGTTGAGCTCAAGTTGCCTAAGAGTGGGCCAGATGCTCTGAAACCAGGAAATCAAGATGTGAGGGTCAGGGCGTGAGGTCACCAGTGGACAGAAGGACAGAGGAGACACCTTAGTGCTGTGCTCCATGGGGGCCAGAGAGACTTCCCGGCCCAGGGGAGATGACTGTCACAAAAGGCAAGGATATGGGATGTGTTTTCAGTCCTCAATGCTAATGTCAGACATAGCAACCGAGGCAGATGACCACTTGTACAGTTAAATCTGTAGGTGGGAGTTTAGAATTCCTGGCGGGTTGGTTTTTTTTGTTTTTGTTTTTTTTAAAGTAGAAGTCATCTTTGACTCATTCACATGAACAGCAAGAAAAGAGGTAGACACTGCAAGGCTTTTGATCTTCTGGTGGAATGGGAAGAGGCATCTAAGTCTACCAGGCATCCTGGTAGGGCCCAGTGAATCTGCAAATGGCCAGTTCCTCCAGCAGCAACATTGCCCCACCCCCTCTGAACCTTCAGGGCCCTAGACCCCTCAACACGGCCACTACCAAGGGGTCCTGGCACACAAGGCATGAAACCTGTCACCTGAGTCTAAGCTTAGAAGGGAAGAAACAGGAAGAAGGAGATATGTGAACAGATCAGAACATAATGTGACAAAGATGAGTAGAAATGTGAATAAAGCCCAGAAACTAGGTAGGTAGTCTCGTTGGGGTTGTTGGTTAACTGGGTTTTGAAGGCTGCATAGGAGTTGACCAGGCAGACCAGGAAGGAACAAGACAGAGGGCACAGAGAACTACTACAGCTAGCTAGCTTTTTCTAACACCCGGCTGACAGTTTAGGGCAGAGTGGTGGGAAACAGGTGAAAATTCAACAGGAGCAGGCCCTGTCTTCACAGAACACCTCTCTCCTGACCCCAACAGGAGTTCCCTGTAAAGAATGACAAGAGAGGACTCTTCTTGTGCCCGAGTCTTTGAGGGCAAGTTCTGTGTTTTAGTCATACTTCACATAGTACTAGCCCTGGTACACACTTGGGTACTGAGCTAGGTTGAAAGACTCTGGTGTCCGGAAAATGGGAGCCAGAGAGCCCCATTAGGGGTAGAGAAAGATGGTGAAGCGCCTAAGGCCTCAGAAGTCTGGGAGTTAGGTTCACAGGGTGCATGGTTGGCTCAGTTGGTTAAGTGTCCGATTCTTGATTGCAGCTAGGTTATGATCTCACAGTTCGTGAGATTGAGCCCCATGTCTGGTTCTGTGCTGGCAGTGCGGTGCCTGCTTGGGATTCTCTCTCCCTTGCTCTCACTTTCAAAACTAAATTTTTTTTTTTTAAAGTCCAGGAGTTAAGGTTCAAGGGATGGTTATGAATGTTGCTAATTGACCATATCCCCGCCTCCTTATTTCCCACTTCACAATAAGGCTGACTCATTCTTAAAACTGGTGACAGTTTATTGAGGCCCAGGCCTCAGAGACCGATTTTGCCACCTCCTGGGGCATTCTGACCACCACACCCCCCTCTGCCAAGGAGTAGGCTGGACACTATGGATGCTCAGCCATGGACTTGAAAACCTGCTCAGAAAGGCCTGGCAGGACTCAGCTGAGTAGCAGCGTGGGATTCCCTCATTGACAGGAAGGAGGCGGGAGGGGGGGTGGGGTCCTGCAGAGAGCACAAACTTCCTCTTCCCTCCTCACTGCGGCCTTCATGAAGAAAGTGCAGTGTAGCAGGCTGGGAAGGACATCACCCACCTCTCTGTGAAGGGGTGGAGACCTTACACATAATTCTCTCCTCTGGACACTCGTCTGTAAGTTGAAGGACATGGACCAGATGCCCAGTTAAGAATACTTCTTCCTGTGTCTCTATGGACAAGGACACAGAACCTAGGCGGCGAGGAAGAAGTCCAGGGATGGGGGTGTCCGAGGTGTAGACACCCCCCACGTACAGTCTTTCTTGCTGATCTAGAGTCTGCTGCTTCCCGTCAAGTCTGAGCAGGCTCCCCGCCCCAGGCAGGCTCCTTGGAAGGTTGTGGCTTGTCTGTCCTGGGTGGGGCTGCTTTTAGACATTCACATCAGAAAGTTAGCAAGCAAGTCCCACACAGGATTTCATGCAGCAGCAACTAGGGGAGAAGCACTGGCACATTTGGTCACCTTGTTCTAGCGGGCAGCTTACTGGGGCATAGTCCCCATCCCTGATGGGGGACAGGCCGCTCGGAGTGGATCTCATAAGCCCTAAGCGATCTCTAATTGCTATTTAAGACTCTGCAGAGGCTTTAGAAAGCACAGAGCAGCTTCACTCACGGTAAAGAGCACAGATCCCCAAGCCAGAAGGCCTAGATTTGAATCCCAGCTTTGCTCCTTAATCACTGTGTGTGGCCTTCATCATGTTACTGGGCCTTGGTTTCCGCATCCACAGAATAAGACTAAAACATACCTCCTGGGGCTGGAGTGAGTATTAAATAAACAGTGCTTAGCATAGTGCCCAGGACACAGCAAGTGTGCATTGGTGTTCACCACTGTCAGTATGGTGGTTAGCGCAACCCGCCGCAGGGGGAAGTCGGGGACTTTCTGTATTGCTCTGAGCACCTTATCTTCTGTCGCTGTTCTCCATATAATACCCCTCTGTTCCTATTCTAAGTAATCACTTCTTTGTCTTCCCTGATGCTCTTCCTTCCCCCCCAAATTAAGCTCTTTGGAAGATACTTGTTCTCAGTGGTTAATTATTCCAATTTTCCCTTCAGCCAAGGCCTCTCACTACTTGCGTTCCTCCTCTCCCCAAGTCCCAGTGTTCTGGAGGCCACACAATTGGCTCTGTGCGTCCAGGCTCTGGCTGTAGGCCCACCCACACAAAGCACCCCTCAGTACCTCTCTGCCCCCTCCCCTGCTCCCGCCTGCTCACAGCCAGAGCCTCAGCGTCTCACTCGTGCTCTCAGAAGCTTCTAGGTAGGTCAGAGGGTGCCATTCATTATATAGAAGCAGAACTTTGTCCTAATTCCCAGCCACTCAGCCAGCAGTGAGACCCAAATATTTTATCTGAGTGATAGGCAGGCACTGGCCCTGGCAGAAGGCCTTCCAACAGGAAGAATCGAGTATTAATTATGAAGGCCATGTGTTGTTGGAGCCTCCCGGCGGTTATCCTCTTCCATCTAAAGTAGCCACCGCAGGGGCGCCTGGGTGGCTCAGTTAATTAAGCGTTGGACTTGGGCTCAGGTCATGATCTTGTGGTTCATACAGTCAGGCCCAGCATCGGGCTCTGTGCTGACAGTTCGGAGCCTGGAACCTGCTTCGGATTCTGTGTCCCCCTCTCTGCCCCTCTTGTCTCTCTCTCTCTCTCTCTCAAAAATAAACATTTTTAAAAATTTTTAAATAGGCCACCCTAAAATTTAGTGGCTTAAAACAACCACCATGTATTTGCTGACTATTCTGTAATTTGGGCAGAGCTTGGTGGCGGTGGCTTACCCTTGCTATGGGAGGTTGGCTCAGGGGACCCAAGATCCCAAGACGGCCTCACACACAACATCCAATGCCTTAGCAGAGGTGACTGGGATGGCTGGGGGTGGCCTGGGCCTCCCTTTCTCTCTTCCAAGTCTCATCCAGCAACATAGTCAGATTTCTGGCCGTGCCTCCAGACCATAAGAACGTCATGCTTCGGAGCATGAAGATAGAAGCTCCAAGGAGTCCTTAAGGCCCAGCTTCAGTGGGATGTGTTCTGGTTGAAATGTGGCCCCTACCCACTCGGAATCATAGGTTGAAGTTCTAACCTTTGTTGGTTCAGAATGTGCCCTCAACTGGAAGATCCGACTGAAGTAGGGTGGACCCCTAATCCGATATGATTGGTGTCCTTAAAAAAGGGAGAGATTTCGGCATATACACACACACGGAGAATGCCGCGTGGAGGTTGTGGAGTTAATACCACCACAACTATCAAATACTAGGACAGAGACCTGGGACAGACACTGCCCTGGTGGTCTCAGGAAATATGGCCCTGACAACCCCTTGTTCTCGGACTTCTCGTCTCCAGAACTTTATTGCCTCTGGAGACCATAAATTTCTGTCATCTTAAGCACCCAGTTTGTGGTATTTTGTTACAACAGCTTGGCAAACTAATACCGAAGGGAAATGAAGTCTCCCTCTTGGTGGGAAGGGTGACCTATGTGTACCGGGGGTGGGGGGGGGGGGAGTGCAGATTGTGGGCATCTTTGCAGACCTTCTGCTCCAAGACAGCCCAAGAGTGGACAGGACAACAGAGAGGACACTAGAGATGGGAAGACAAAGCCCAGCTTCTAGACCTGACTCTGCCTGGAACTTGATGGGTGGTGTTAGGGAAGCTATGTAGCTCTCCTTCCCTTTCCCCAGATACTAAGGGCAAGCTTAGATAAGATAGTCTTTCTGATTGTTGTCAGCTTGAAAATGTGCCTTCCAGGGGTGCCTGGAGGGCTCAGTTGATTAAGTGTCCGACTGTCACACTGGATTTTGGCTCAGGTCATGATCTTGCAGTTCATGGGTTCGAGCCCTGAGGAGCCTGCTTGGGATTCTTTCTCCATCTCTGCCCCTCCCCTGTTCACGCATCTCTCTCTCTCACTCGCTCTCACTCTCTGTTTTGCTCTCTAATAATAAAATAAACATTAAAAAAAATTAAAAAACAAAAAACCTTTGTGGCTTTGTAAGAGTTCTTTAGCCTGGATCGGTGTTCCCTGGAAGGCCCATCAACCTGATTGCTGGTCACTGACCCCCACTCTCAGTTTCCGATTCTGTAGGTCCAGGGTGAGGCCTGAGAATTTGCATTTCTAAGAAGTTCCCAGGTGATGCTGCTTCAAGGCCAGGCTGTTGGGGGAACTGTTCCCAGGGGTTCTGGGCCCAGTGGGTACAGCCAGCACAGTAGAATCGCCTGGGGGAATTTTAACCAACACTGATGCCAAGCTCTGGTATTTTTCTGAAAATCTTCCTAGGTAATACAAATGTGCAGCCAGAGTTGAGAGCCACTGCTCAAGGGGTCCCAGACTTTTGAGAAATAGTGTAAAAAAGCCATCAGTGGGTACTTCTAAGAAAAATCTTTCTTCAATATGACCTGCATGGGCCTAAACAAAACATAGCTTTAAACAAACGAAAAACATGTTGCTAACTTCCTGAGGTTAAGGAATTTGACTTTTTTTAAATCATTAAATTTTTTTTAATGTTTTGTTTTTGAGAGAGAGAGAGAGAGAGACAGCGTGAGCAGGGGAGCGTCAGAGAGAGAGAGGTAGACACAGAATCTGAAAGAGGCTCCAGGCTCTGAGCTGTCAGCACAGAGCCCGACTTGGGGCTCAAACCCAAGAACTGTGAGATGATGACCTGAGCTGAAGTTGGACGCTTAACTGACTGAGCCACCCAGGCGCCCCAGGAATTTGACTTTTAAGTTCCTGTCACCCCCTTGGAACGCTTTTCTGAACGTTTTGAATGCTTCTTAGCCCATCTTCCCTCTCACTACCAACATAGTGATACTGGCCAAGTGACAGGTGGGAGTTCATTCCTCAGAGGGACAGAGAAGAGGAATACCTTTTTCCTATGTCCCCGCCTCAAACAGCACAGATTTGCAGAAGCTCTCAGCCTTAGCAGATAAACTACCCCAGGTGCCTTCAGTAACCTGTGGAACTGGAATTGAAATTACCTTGAACTGAAATTGAAATCCACTGAGGGATCTGGGTGGCTTAGTCGGTTAAGCACCTGACTCTTGATTGCAGCTCAGGTCCCGATCTCAGCGTCATGAGTTCCCGCACTGGGCTCCATGCTGGTGTAGAGCCTACTTCAAAACAAAATGCTAAATCTACTGAGCACCTGCTCTGCCCCCTGACCTTAACAGAACACACAGTCAGAAAAGCTCTGGGCTCTGGAGGGATCTCACAAACTAGTATCGTGAGCAAGCCATGCGCTTAACTTCTCTGTGCTTCAATGACCTCAAACCAAGATAAGGTAAACGGATTCTATCACACTGAGCTGTACAGATGAAGCCATATGAGGTGCTTGGCTAGCACAGTGTCAGACACCTAGGTCATAATGTGTGTACCTCATAATTCCAACCATTTTGTGAAGTAGCGTCCCTGTTTTGCAGATGAGGAAACTGGTACCAAAATGGATCAGTCCAGGGTCTAACTGCTAGGACAGGGCACAGCTGGGACCTGAGCCCGTTTGCTGGGACAGGCCCCCCTCCTCCGTTGGCAGAGAGGGATGGGGGCAGTCAGGAGGCTTGCTGACAGGTGAACCTAACAATCCACAGAACAGCCCCAAACCTGGAACTGAGGTGACAGAGTAAACAGGGCAAGTTCTGCTGGGGTCGGGAAAGGGAGCAAAAAGGGAAGATGCAGGTGGCTAGAATTTCATGTTTTTGGTAGGGAGCAGGGATGGGGGAACGCCTGGCCAGCCCTCCCATTCTTCTGGGACGCAGAGCAGGTGCTGGGCCGGCTGTTTTGGATCCCCATGTCGGGCTCTGTGCTGACAGCTCAGAGCCTGGAGCCTGTTTCGGATTCAGAGTCTCCCTCCCTCTCCGCCCCTCCCCTGCTGGCTCTCTCTGGCTCTCTCTCTCTCTCTCTCTCTCTCCCTTTCCCTCTCCCTCTCTCAAAAATAAGCATTAAAAAGAAAACGCTTTAGAGTTTTTCTTTCAACAGATATTAAAATGCCTACTGTGAAGCCTTGGGGTACAGGGGTGAGCATAGTGCACCGGGCTACAAGGACCCACATCCTCCGGAGTGGCAATAGTGACCCCTCTCCGACTAGAGGTGTGCAAGGAGAGCAATTGGCAGGAGGCCTGGCCTTTGGCCGATGGGCAGGGGAGGCTACTCTGAGGACACCCCACTAAAGCTGAGGACAAGCAGAGTTAGCCAGTAGAGGCGGTCCAGGCCAGGAAACAGTCCACAAGGAAGCCCTGGGTCTAGCATGAGGTCAGGCCCATGGAAAGAACTGCAGGAACCGCATGGCTGAGTGGCTGGGGTGGAGGGAGATGAGATCAGTGAGGCAGTTGTAGGCAGTGTTTACAACACGGGTTTACCCCAAGAGCTGTGGCAAAGCCACTGGAGGCCTGTAAACGGTATTGTCATGACCCACATGATGTATTCCTTGCCTAAAATCTCTGAGCCCTCACGCATAATTAATCTCATTGGACTCCCACGGCAATGGCAGAGGTCAAGTGTCTGAGTTCACAGATCTGCCCCCACACCTTTCCCCTTCCCGGACCAGGCAGATACTGCCAGCGCCCAAGTGGACCAATGGGGAGTGATGATGCCTCTGGGAGGGGCAGGGAACCTGGGCGGCTGTCTTGTCTGGTAGCCCTCTTGGTGATAATATCGCTCCCTGCATGTCCGGGATGTCTAAAGTAGCCCAACCAGAAGGAGGAGAATCATGCCCTGAGGGGGCCTGGTGGGAAAATCTGCCCTTCCCCACCCACCTGGGGCTGGGCTGGCCACACAATGGAAGTGCCCTACCTGCCTGGGCCTGTCCTGAGTCTCCCTAGGGAAGGGGAGGAGCTCAGACTCTGTGGTAGGGCCAATTGTACCCCGCAGGGATGTGTCAGTAGGGAGCAACTTCACAGTTTCAAAGGAGCAGGCCCTTGGGAGTGAGTCACAGCCAGTGGTCCTCTGTGGGGGGTGACAGGGGGAGGGAAGAGGGACCTTGGCTAAGGGTGAGTGTTAGGCACTCCCATCTCCTAAAGCGAAGGGAGAGGTAAGGTGACGTGCTGAGTGTCCATTATCTGCTCAGAGTGGTGAATGCATTTAAGATCTCTCTGCTAGTAAACAGAACTGGGCTGAAAGCCCAAGTTTGGGTGACATTAAGCCTGCAGGCTTTCCATTGAACAGCATTAACCTGGTAAACAGTTTACTTCTTCCCTGGGAGAGCCTCAAAGGCTTCACGGAGAAGGTGAGATTTGCAGAGCCCTTCATCTCAGGTGCTTAGCACTCAGTGGGAGCTTAATAAAGGTTTGGATGAATGAAAAACCTGGCAGAAGGAAGGGTTGCTGCAGAGTTCTGGGGCTGGGGGAGGGGGCCTCAGCCGGCTTCTCCCCAACCTCCCAGGGTGTCAAGGCTCCCCAGTCTCACCTGGGCACCATCTGCCGTCGCTCATGGCCGGTATTGCTTGGTACTAGGAATCTGGCTACCAAGAAGCAAACGCCATGCGCCTAAAAGCCATGCCCCTAATGGGCAATTCAGGAGGCCGGGAAGCAGCCGCTCTGGGTAAAGGATGCGGCAGGCGTAAAATGTAGGGAAAGAGGTCAGCGAGGGACACAGCCTGGACTGACCTGAGGGGAGTCCAGGGGAGGTTGGAGGACGGGGTCGTGCTCTCGCTTCGCTTCCTCCGCGCCCGCAGCGCAGCCCCGCAGTCCGGGGCAGGGAGGACTCCGCCTCGCTTTGCGTTCCCGATCCTGGGGAGGGCGGGGCGGGCACCTGTTGGGGTCGCGGGTGGGGGGCTTAAGTGCCACGGACGCCATGCGCTGAGAGGGCCAGGGCCCACGGGAATCGCAGTCAGGGGAAGGGCTGGCTGCTGCCGGCAGCACGGTGGTGACTTCCGGGAAGTTTCTGCGCAGCTTTTTCCCTCCGGCGGAGGAGAGGAGGTGGAGAGACCCACTCCCCCCCCCTACCCCAGCACGCCCACCTTTAACTCCACTCCTATCGCAGGGGCCCCAACCGGGGTGTAGGTTGTAGCAATCCCGTGGGACCCTGCGAACTCCAGGTAATCTTTCCCTCTCGTTTATATTTATATATTTTAATCTGGAAAACGGAGATCGCCCCTACTCCTGCCTCTGAAGATTAAGTCAGATAACGTAGTCCTTCCTATGAGCTTTAGGAACTAAAGTGACTTTGAAAAGCGAGGGATTATTCACTCATTCAACAAACACCCACAGAGTCTGGGCAATGGATTTGGAGGTTAAGCAGGAACTCACTGTCCAGACAAATCCAACTCAAGTTGCCCTGGGAGCTCTTTGAAAGGGCCGCTGAGCTGGATCTTGCCGAAGAGGCTGGGGTTAGCCGGGTGGAAAAGGAGGGAGGGATTCCAGACGGGGTGGGGAGTGTGTGGGCGCCCAGGGCCAAGGCACACAGCATCTTTTCTCCTTTTTCTTTGGGTAAGTCTAGCGATGCCTAACGCGCATCCAGAGCTTACTAAGTAGCGACAGTATTCTAAGTACTTCATGTACTTCTCACTCTTAATTCTCACAGCTCTGGCTCTTTATTACCCCTCTTTTACCTGATGGGAAGACTGAGGTCGGGAGGTTAAAGGAACTTCCCAAAGTTGTTCTGCCAGTAAATGACAGCTGAGCTCTGGACCCTGGTAGACTGACTTCTAAAAGCCTTAGTTGTAACTATTCAGCATAAGACCTCCTTTTTAAAAAGCCCCCTTACTTTTTTCAACACTCCAAAACCTCTTACAGCAGTATTTCCTTTCCTTAAGAATGTCACCCCCCAGGGCACCTTGCTGGGTCAGTCAGTAGTGGATGAGACTCTTGGGGCACCTGGGTGGCTCAGTCGGTTAAGCGTCTGACTTCAGCTCAGATTGTGATCTTGCAGTTCGTGGGTTCGAGCCCCGCATCAGGCTCTGTGCTGACAGCTAGCTTGGAGCCTAGAGCCTGCTTCAGATTGTGTCTCCCTCTCTCTCTGACCCTCCCTGGCTCATGCTGTCTCTCTCACACAATAAATAAAAACATTTAAAAATTTAAAAAAAAAAAAAAGAGGATGAGACTCTTGATCTCAGGGGTTGTGGGTTTGAGCCCCACATTGGGTGTAGAGATTACTTTCTAAAGACTTTTAAAAAGAAAAAAAATGTCACTTGTCATCTTTCTGTCAAGCAAAATTCCAATTCCTTTAGCTTTTTGTAAAAGGATGTCTGGCTTGTGAGAGGCCAGAGTAAGGTTAGCAGAACATGGAAAGAAGTTTTGGAGGGAAGTATTGAGGAAGGGATTGGGCCCTCCTTGGGTGAACCAGAAATCTGACCTAACGCTCTGCATCTCACTGATCCCAAAAAACCCTAGCAAGGAGTTGAAGAGGCCAAGAGCAGAATTTGGGCTCAGAGAAGCAGCTCGCTTTCTCACAGCCAAGGCCAATCTGCTTTATAGAGTTCACTTCCCCCAAGGAAAATGAAGGCAACCTTGATCAAACAGTGACTTTCTGGTCTTCCCCTGCCTTAACCCTCACTTCAAAACAGGGAAGAGGGCATCCACTTTAAGAGACAAAGAATGTTCCAGAAAGGAGGTGGTGAGGAAGAGAGGTCAACAGGGCTCAAATAGACACATGGCAGCCATGAGCCTCCCCCACCCCAACCCTTCACCTGGGTTTTCTCTCAGTAGAAATCTGAGGAAGCATGTCATTCTCAGTACTCATCACCAAAGCTCCTGTGATCATTCTCCAGTGATCTGGGTTCCTTTCTTTCCTAACTGCATTTCGCCTGCTACCCCCAAAATGACTCACCTCATCCTTTACCTTCACCATTCAGCCATTTCAAGATAAAAATGCCCATAACCCAACACATGGGAAGGAGGCCAATCTTGGCGACATGGCATGCCCACTTTGTTGTCTGCAACTGAGACTCACCTTGCCCTCCTCAGCCAATTCTGGCACATCCAGCTAGGACCTGGCCTGAGTTATGCCCTAAGTCCTAAACCTTAGCGATCGCTTTTGGCACCTCGACCTTTGGATACCCCAATCCATAGTGACAGGGCTTCTTTTTGAATTCTGGCACCCACTGTAAATCATTTGATGGCTTATCCTCAACGATGCAGTTCTTTCAGAGGACATTAATCCCCAAACAGGGTGGGGAAGTCAATATCAGGAAGATGTCAGCCTCTGAAAGTAGAGCTAATAAATGGAACAGTAGATCAATTCAGCCAGCTGTGGATGAATCCATGCTCAAGGATGCTCTGCGCTGCTGTCAGAGATGAGGGGGTGTCCTCAGACTCCACTTGGGTGATTATTGCTCCTGAAAGGAAAATGATTGCCAGGGTATCCAAGAAAGTCATAATCTAATTGAGGGTGCTGTAACCTGAGCTACCACTGGTAACCTGGGAGACCTCCCCAGAACAGAGTAGTGGCTGTTGTGTTCCAAAGTCATGTTTTGATGTATTTTGAATTCCCAGCATTTAAAAAATTGAGAGTCTAGAGGTGTCTGGCTGGCTTAGGCAGCAGAGCATGCAACTCGTGATCTGAGGGTTATGAGTTCGAGCCCCTCATTGGGTATACTTTTGAAAACTTTTAAAAAATAAAAATAAAAAACTTGAGAGGTCTAATGTGAAAACTTGGGCTTTCCAGCTTCTTCTGAAAAATCTCCAGATCTGACAACATGGGGTCCACGTTCCTACAAGGCACCCATCTAGTAAAGCTAAGCAGCCCTCACATGGGGATGCAGACCCACAGGCCACAGGATTTCCCGCTTTCCACCATCTCCCAGATATAGAGGCTGAGGATCTTACATTTTTGCTACCAGGTTCCTACACCAGGCCTGCTTCACCCATCTGTGTGATGGCCTTACCTCAGGGCCCCAGGAACCAGCCGCTGTCCAGGGAGAAGTGCCCTGATGAGATCTCAGTCCCCTTGCTTGCATTATTAACGTACACCTTTCTGCCTGGGATACCCTTCCCTCCATTCCCTGCCTGAGAAATATCTCATCCACTTGTCACCTTCTCTGTGAAACTGTCACTAACAGCTCCAGGCACAGTCATTCCCTCCCTCCTCTGTGCTCCCTTAATTCAGTATTTTGTCATCTCGCACACTGGACCAGGAGTCAAATGCTCTTTGGCTCATAGAGTTCACTCCGTGAGCCTAAGTGGTAGGTCTGTGTGGGGGGGGAGGGGGCGCGGGATATATGAAAATAGAAAAATTATTTAAAACTTATTTAAAAAAATTTTTTTAAATATTTAGTTATTTTTGAGAGACAGAGTGGGGGAGGAGCAGAGAGAGAGGGAGACACAGAATCCAAAGCAGGCTCCAGGGTCTGAGGTGTCAATAGAGAGCCTGACGTGGGGCCCGAACCCATGAACCATGAAATCATGACCTGAGCTGAAGTTGGCCGCTTAACCGACTGGGCCACCCAGGCAGCCCTATTTTTAACACTTTGAAGAAATTCCATACTGTTTTCCAGAATGGCTGCACCAGTTTGCATTCCAACGAACAGGACGAGAGAGGGTTCCCCTTTCTCCACATTCTCACCAAACCTTTTGTGTCTTATGTTGTTAGTTTTAGCCATTCTGACAGGTGCAAGGGGGTATCTCATCTTGGTTTTGATTTGTATTTCCCTGATGATCCAGGTGATTCTGATACAAGTGGTTTATAGACCAACTTTTTAAAAGCACTGTTGTAAGATTTTGAGTTATGGATGTAAGGTAACTATGGCCAGAAGTAGAAATGTCTGGAAGGGTGCACTGACTTTTGGAACAAGCTTAAGAATTTGGTATTAGACATGTTGAGCTTGAGATGATAGTGGAAGAGCCAAATGGAGGGTGTCCATTATCAGCTGGAGAGAAGACACTGAGGCTCAGATTGGAGACCTCAGAGCATGATGCTGACTTAGGTAGTACCTGAAAGTTCATTCACATGACTCTGAGAGTGTTTGAGCAATTGAAGAAGATATAGATGAATAAGACTAAGGGCCTTGGGGTGCTTGGGTGGCTCAGTCGGTTAAATATCCAAATCTTAATTTTGGCTCAGGTCATGATCTCACAGTTTGTGAGATCCAGCCCCACGTTGGACTCTGTGCTGACAGCATGGGGACTGCTTGGGATTCTCTCTCTCCTTCTCTCTCTCTCTGCCTCTCCTCTGCTCACACTCTTTGTCCCTCTCTCTCTTTCTCTCTCAAAAAATAAACATTAAAAAAAAAGAGTGAAGAGTCTTAGAATATCCCCATGTTTAGGGATGGGTGGAGAAAGCAGTGTCAATGACAAGAGATCAATAGTCAGAGAGGCATGTGGAAATATAGATTGATGTAGAATTTATGAAAGAAAGGTGGGAAAGAGAAGGGAAAAAGAGAGAAAGATAAGGGAAATGGGAAATGTCATTTTATCTTATTTTAAGTTTATTTTGAGTGAGAGAGAGAGAGAACGCATAGGAGCAGGGGAGGGACAGAGGGAGAGGGAGGGAAAGAATCCCAGGCAGGATCCACACTGTCAGCACAGAGCCCGACACAGTGCTCAATCCTACAATCCTGGGATCATGACCCAAGCCAAAACCAAGAGCTGGACACTCAAGCAACTGAGCCACCCAGGGGCCCCAGGAAATGTCATTTATTATCCATTATGCTTCAGGTACTGAGATAAACATTTTGTATATATTCTCTTGTTTAATTCTAATTGGATACCTCATCCTGACTCCCTTCAGACCAGTCTGCACAAGACATCCATAGTGATCTTCCCAAAGCACAACACACAGGTCATTTCACTCTCCTGGCTAAAACTGTTCAATGATTCCCTATTGCCATCAGGATAGTCTAAACCCCTTAGTTTGTTTTTACAGCTTTTTTTTTTTTTTAAGTTAAAAAAATTCTTTTTAGGGGTGCC
Organism: Proteles cristata cristata; assembly: GCA_017311185.1. Lineage (NCBI taxonomy): Eukaryota > Metazoa > Chordata > Mammalia > Carnivora > Hyaenidae > Proteles > Proteles cristata. Next base: position 800,597 of record JAESUZ010004369.1, read on the forward strand.
TGGGTGGCTCAGTCAGTTGAGCATCTGACTTCGGCTCAGGTCATGATCTCACAGTTCATGGGGTTGAGCCCCGCGTCGGGCTCTGTGCTGACAGCTAGCTCAGAGCCTGGAGCCTGCTTTGGATTCTGTATCTCCCTCTCTCTCTGATCCTCAGCTGCTCACAGTCTCTCTCTCAGTCTCAGAAATTTTTAAAAAATTAAAAATTTTTAAAATAAATAATTTTTTAATGTTTATTTTTGAGAGACAGAGGGAGACAGAGCATGAGCAGCAGAGGGGCAAAGAGAGAAGGAGACACAGAATCTGAAGCAGGCTCCAGGTTCTGAGCTGTCAGCACAGAGCCCGACATGAGGCCTGAACTCATGAACCGTAAGATCCTGGACTGAGCCGAAGTTGGACACTTAACTGAATGAGTCACCCAGGTGCCCCATTTTTTTTTTAATAACTGCTTTATTGGGATACAATTCACATACTATAACATTTATTTTTAAGGTACACAATTCAATAGTCACAAAGTTGTGCAACCATTACCACAATTTTAGAACTTTTTTTTTTCTTAAGATTTTATTTTCAAGTAATCTCTACACCTGGTATGGGGCTTGAACTCACAATCTCGCTCCACCAAATGAACCAGCCAGGAGCCCCTAATTTTAGGACATTTTCATCACCCACAAAAGGACCCCATGCCCATTATAAGTCATTTTCCATTTCCCTTTTCCCTAGCCCCTGGCTACTAATCTACTTTTATTTCTATGGATTCGCTTAGTCCGGTCATTTCCTATAAATGAAATCTATAATATGTGGCCTCTTGCGAGCACTTTCTTTCACGTAGCGTAATGGTTCCTATGTGCTGTAGCATGTGTCAGTACTCTTCCATTCCTTTTGTAGTCAACCGATATTTCATTATATGGTTACACCACATTCTGTATATCCATTCCTCTGTTGGGCATGTAGATTATTCTCACTTTTTGGTTATTATAATACTGCTATGAACATTCATGAATAAGTGTTGGCATGGGTGTATATTTCATTTTCTTGAGTATAGACTTAGGAATGGAATTGCTGGATCAGATAGTTATGTTTAACATTTTGAGGAACTTTCTCAAAGTAGCTGCACTATTTCACAACCCCACCAGCAATGTATGTGGGTCCCAATTTCTCTAAATCCTCACCAACATTTATTTTCCATTGTTTTTTAAAATTAGAGCCTTAATAGTGGGTGTGAAGTGTTATTTCATTGTGGTTTTGATTTGCATTTCCCTAGTAACTAATAATGAATTTCTTTTTTTTTTTTAAGAGAGAGAGAGAGAGATGATGTGGGTGAGGGGCAGAGAGAGAGGGAGACAGAAGACAGGACCTGTAGCAGGCTCTGCACTGTCAGCACAGAGCCTGATGCGGGGCTTAAATTCACAAACCATGAGATCATGACCTGAGCTGAAGCCAGACACTCAACCGACTGAGCCAGCCAGGTGCTCTGATGAGCATCTTTTCATGTACTTATTGGCCATTTATACAGCTTCTTTGGAGAAATCTCTGTTTATATCCTTTGCCCATCTTTAATGGGTTATTCAGGGTTTTTAAAAAATCATTGTGTAAGACTTCTTTATAATATTCTGAATATATCTCTTATTGAGTATATGATTTGCAAATATTCCATTTTGTGTGTTATCTTGTCACTGTCTTGATAGTGTCCTGTGAAGCACAGAAGTTTTTAATTTTGGTGAAGTCCAATTTATCTATTCTTTGATTGCTGATACTTTCGGTGTCATATCTTAATATACTGTTGCCTATCCAAGCTCACAGTGATTTACACCGTATATTTTCTTCTATGAATTTTATAGCTTTTGCTCTTACATTAGGTCTATGATCCATTTTGAGTCAATTTTTTATATGGTGTAAGGTTGGACGTCCCACTTCATTCTTTTGCATGTAGATATTCAGTTATTCCAACACCATTTGTTGAAAGGACTGCTCTTTCCTACATTGAATTGTCTGTGGCTCTTCTTAAGCTGGTCCTGTCTCAATCCTGTGGCTTCATCTTCTGCCCCATCCTTCCTCCAGCTTGCCCTCCATCTCCTGTCCCACTAAATGGTTTGTGTTTTCCCAAATGAACCATGTTCTTTCTCACCTCTGGCCTACTTCTCAGCATGCTGTTTCTTTCACTAGAAAATCTCCCTGACCTTCTTCCCACATTACCTGGCTATCTTCTTTAATTATCTGGCAGGTCTAGGCTTAGATATTGTATTTTCCAAGAAGCTTTTCCTAAGCCCCCAAAAATGTTTTAGGAAGAGCTGGTCTGTGTTTCCAGAAGACCATGTACTTAACCCCATGGGGGCTTTCTTATGTTCCTCACACATAGTAGGCATTCAATAAATATCTGATGAATGGATAAATACTAGAAGTCAAGGAAGAAGCCTATTTCTAGAAGAAACACTAGTTAGTATTGTATATTGCTACAGAGAGTTAAAGGGAATGAGCTCTGAAAAATGCAGTTGGGTTTTGACTATTTTTGTCATTACAAATAGTGAAGAGTTTCAGTAGCTTTGTGGATGTAGACACCAGTGGGGGAGTTAAGGAGTGAATTGCTGATGAGAAAGTAGAGTTTTAGTTACAAACTATTTATGTCCAAATTTGTGAGGAGAGGAGGAAACTAGACGGGCACTATGAAACAGCTTAAAGGATAGAGTTAAGGGCTTAGTTTTATTGCTATCAGTCCATCTGCTGCTTTCCTGAATTTCAGAGAATTTAACTTCTTTTTTTTTTTAATATTTTTATTTTTATTTATTTCTAGGAGAGAGACAGAGAGAGAGAGAGAGAGAGACAGTGTGAGCAGGGGAGGGTCAGAGAGAGAGGGAGTCACAGACTGAAACAGGCTCCAGGCTCTGAGCTGGCAGTCAGCACAGAGCCCGACGCAGGGCTCGAACCCACGAACCGCAGATCATGACCTAAGCGAAAGTCGGACGCTTAACCGACTAAGCCACCCAGGCGCCCCTTAACTTCTTTTTTAAAATGTTTATTTATTCTGAGAGAAAGAGAGAGCACGAGGAGGGGAGGGGCAGAGAGGGAAAAAGAGAATCCCACTCAGTCTCTGCACAGTCAACACAGAGCCTGACACAGGGCTTGAACTCATGAATCGTGAGATCATGACCTAAGCCAAAATCAAGAATCCAACACTTAACGGACTGAGTCACCCAGGAGCCTCCAGAGAATTTGACTTCTAATGAGGGTCACTTTCTTGGCTACTTAGGGTATCAATTTTAGGGACACCCCATGATTTCCCCATTTACCCTCCTACTACTACATTATATCTCCCCACCTCTGACTATATGTCAATATATGTATTTATATGCACACACAAGTATTCTGTGCTCATCTCAGCATTCCCAAAATCTAAAGATTCTGGGAGTGACCAACACCACTCCCCAAGTTGGGCTAAAGCTGATCTGCTCCCAGATAAAGATAACCTATAAGAATCACCTTATAGGGCACCTAGCTGGCTTAGTCAGTATAGCATGCAACACTTGATCTCAGGCTCATGAGTTCAAGCCCCACGTTGGGTGTGGAGCCTACTTAAAATAATAAATAAATAAACACAAAAAGTTTTATAAAAGAAAAAAAAGAACCACTGGTTTGGCTAGAAAAAGGAACAGGTCTCTTAACATCATGGTGGCACCAAAAGCATCATAGAGTCTTCTGTCTCTGCCCCTTATTCCCTGGCATCTGTCTCCCCACATCACTCAGAAAGGCTTGAATGGAACAGCTTCAAGACTTTAATTTTTCACATCCAACTATGACCTGCTTCCATATATTTGGAATTTTCTTCCCAGAGGTAAATATGCCTGATTATGAGACCACCAACCTGATTAGCTTTCACCACCAGCCTTACACAGCTTACATCATACCCCATACTGTTGAGAATCTCCTGATTCATCTGCCCTTCCAAGAGGTGGCCCAGCAAGGCAAAGCTGGTACAGTATTGAGGCATTCCCTCGGGGTCATAGCCCAGCTCCACTTGCCCCTTCTCCAGGGCATGCTTTCCATCCACAATGATGCCTGTCAACACTTGCACTCTGCTCAAATTCGCTGGATGGTTCAAAATGACTGTCAGGTGGTTCCCTGCACTAACATTGTGGGTCCAGAAGAATGACTCATCCAGAGTGTAGGCCTCCCAGGGGAAATGAACATCAAAAACCTTCATATTGGTGAAAATGGCTGCAGGTGGGTTGTCAGGACCATAGGGGTTCTTTTTCCTAAATGGTGTGGTCTTCTGGCTGTCATTAGAGGTGTAGTAGGAGAACCTATTGTAGAAAAGGAATGGTCTGCAGAGGATTGCGTTTTTCTGAGCTAGGAGGGTACGGAAGTGGGGGATCAGCCCATCAAGGGGCTTTTCCTTGTAGAAGAGGAGGAGGAAATGAGCCAGAAGTGGGAGGTCCCTGCTGTGGAAGAGTTTGCCAAGGAAGCCCATATTAGAGAACTCCAGTAACACCCAGGGGTTGGACCTCATGGTGTCCACCTTCCGATGAATGTGGGTGATAAAGCTGGAGGCACAATGGACATTGTCCTCCAATAACAGGAAGTATTCAGAGAGCTTTGCGGCAAAACTCATGAGGAAGGCATGATCTATATTCTGCTTGGAGTAGAATTCCCCATTGTGGGTCTTCTTCCTCATGGCATCCATGGTGGGGTAGGCATCAGAGGGGGCATGAATCAGTAGCAACTGCCCTGCTGAGATCTGTGTGCTGAAGAGGGTTGAAATATGGGCAACGGTTTCTTTGAGCCAGGAGAGGTCAGAATGTGCCAGGTGAATCAGGACCGTGAGACGTTTCTGCTCAGTCTTAGAGGAAGCATGGAACAGGGAGACCAGGGTGTACAAGAGGCTGCTTTGATCTAGTCGTGGCACTGAGGAGATCCCCACTGTCAGCCATGCTAAGGAGAGGCAAAATAGGGATAATTGTCAGCATACGTTGGGTTGGTAGTGAAGGTGGTCAAAGGGTTAAGGATTGGGATGCTCTTCGGGACCTTCTCTGTTCCTTTCTTCCCTCTCCTAGTTCCCGCCTATGCTCCCTTTTGATACAGGGGATGTTTAGATCATTGCTTCTCAGAATGTGACAACATCAATCTCATCTGGAAGCTCAGAAATGCAGAATCTGGGTTCCGAGCAATCTGCATTTTAACAGTATCACCAAGTACCTTATATGCACATTACAGTCTGAGAAGCACTAAACTAGGTGATGCTGAGTCCCTGTGGGTCCCTTTGAGCCTTCTTTGAGCCAGAATTTTGTAGCACATGGTTTAAGTGCTCAGGAAGTATTAGCTAACATTATTGTTTTTACAATTCTTTCTGTTTTACCCAGTTCATCTTCCCAAAGCTCAGCTTTAGGTGAAAGGAAAAGAGCTTCTCCGTAAGTCAGGAGACTAGGTTCTTGTCCCAGTTCTGCCACTGACTGTAACCTTGAGAAAGTCCCTTCAATCCTGAGCTTAGATACTGATTCACAAAACTGAGGGATTTAGACTATGACTCTAAGACCCCTTCTAATCGAAATGTTCTCTAATCCAGTGATTCTGCCTTCCTGTAACAATTATCTTTTTCCTTCTTCCTCATTCCTGAACTGTCCGCTAGATTCAAATATTCCTGGGTGGAGTCCTGCCTTCTTTCCTCTCCCTTCTTCTTTCCTTTCTAGCTACCTTCTCCTGATGTCCCTACTTCCCCTAGGGTACCCCATTCCTCTCCTTGGAACTCACTCTTTCTTCTCTGCTGAATTGTCTTGATATACTGGAAGGTATGATTCTGGCAGGCTTCCAGCAGGCTCAGGTCTCTTCTTTTGCCATAATTGTTCTCCTAGATCATTGACAAAAGGCAAAACATGTACCTCCTTTCGTAAAAGAAAAGGATTTAGCCCCCTAGAGGCTTCTCATAAGCTTTTCCAGGAAAGACAAGGGATGGATCACTCTCCCTAGAGTGAGCCCAGCACATTCTCAGGATGTCTGACCACTGGCCAAAGTAATAAGGGCTGGAGCACTATTTGCTCTCTTCCTTACCTTAATAAATATTAGGGTTGGGGGAGCAGCTTCTTTATGGACCGATGGGTCCAGGTTCATATCCCAACTCCCTTTGGAGCTTCCTGCTCTCAGGTGAAAAGGTATAGGTGCTTTGAGAATCTACCTGTCCCCACCATTGCCACCCTACATCCTCAATTCCCACCCTGAGAGCAGGGGTTGCTACTTGGCCTTTGAAAGCCATCATGTTTTGATCATCTTCAATTTCCCTGAGGACTTTCAAAGTGATGAAGAGCCACAGGAATCCGATGCCCATTGAGGTTATGATGCCGCGCCTGATGGAACACCGCATGGTGTCTGATGGGATATGGTTCCTATAGCAAAAAGTCAACATGTACAGGAGCTGGGGACTCTCTCCATCCATCCATGCCTAGAACTTCTCCTTTTCCCCTGGACTTTCCCCCTCACAATCCCCCATATTCTATCCTTTCTCCTCATCATTGTTACCTCCAAAGCCTGTCTTTTTATCTGAGCTGGGAACCTGATAGAATATAGCCTTATTCTCTGACTTAAAGAAGGAAGGTCACAGTAGAGATGTGCTTTGCTGCCTTCTCTTTATAGGTTTGTTTGGAGATTCAACTTTCCTGAAGTTTTCCCTTTTCAAAATGATGAGGCTTCGGTGATGAGGCTCTTTTATCTTAGGAAACAGATGGCCACCACCTACCCTTGCTTTTTTAAACAGAAGTCAAACAGTTTATTAAAATAGCTGAACCTCGGGTACCTGGGTGGCTCAGTCAGTTAAGCAACCAACTCTTGATTTTGGCTCAGATCATAGTGAGTCCTGCATTGGGCCCTATGGTGTCAGTGGAGAGCCTGCCTGGGTTTCTCTCTTTTCTTCTCTCTTTGCCCCTCCCCTGCTTGCTCGCTCACTCAAAATAAATAAAATAGCTGAACTGAAAGTAAGGCTAAATGCTAAGCAATGTGGTGCCTTTCTTACTTTTTAATAAAAGATATCCTTCATTTATTCCAGTCTTAAATCTCATTCACATACCTTGATCAGAACACGACTCTGTTAACTTAGAATGAAAAAAAAAATCCTTTCGTGAATGTTGAGCTTCGGACTTCAGGCTTATTCAGCCTCAAAGGTACTTGTCTGCTGCTCTGTTAGTGCCTTTTCTCCAGTGAGAATGTATTTTCATGATTGTTTCTAAATGAACAGAGGAAAGGCTTTAATGTACCTCATCACCTACTCTTGACTCTTTTCCGGTATCGTCAGTACACAAACGAAAAGAAATTGTAGTTGATGACTTCTGTGCTCCTGAGGCTGTAATATTCTCCAATCTCCCTGTTTTGTGGATCCTGCCCATGCAGCATTTTGAGAGAGATTAATATGCTTCTCTCCCTTAACCATTTAGCTTTTTGATAAGAGTTATAAAATAACTTAAAATAAAACTTTGATAAGAGTTATAAAAATAAAACTTATACATGGTAGGAAGGTTTCACAGAATAAACTTGTCTTACTTGGTTTCCTGAATCTGGGACTTTGAGTCGCTTGGGTGATTCAGATACAAACCACTCGATGTCAAAGAGATAGGTTTCTCTTCTCTAGAACATAAATACAAGGATACATATCCCGGTTAAAAAGGCTCTACAACAGCTGAAGGAGTTCACTGCCACAGCCGTAGCTCAGTCTTCCTCTGTACCTCCTGTGTCATTTCCCAGTCACAGCCAGAGTGCTGCCCTCAGTTAGCCCCCTGAGTCCCACAGACTTCTGGAAGAGTCAGGAGAGAGAGAAAAAGAGGAGCTGGGGTGTGGAGGGCCAGTCATTCAGGCATAATGGCAGAGAAGGTGAGGCCGGGCAGAGCAAACTGAGGCCTCTCCAGTGTTCCAGCTTTGAGCTAAGCTCCCTCTGTGATGTGACTCTAGCGTCCTCTCCACCCACTCCCCTACCATAGGAGGAGCGCAGGGGGAGGCCTTGCACGGGAGCGGTGTGTGCTTAATTATTGGCAGCTATTAGTATTCATTCCAAAGAACAGTGTCAGCATCTTTTAACAGAGAAAAGAGATCCACCATGCCCTCCGCTTCCCTGAACCTCAACTCCACACTCTCCTCCCTCAGGGGCGTGTGCCTGGACTCCTACTCCCTGTCACCGGCTCAGGTGTTGCACCCCTGCAACGACCCTCTTCCTCTTCTGCATTACCCTCTTCTCCCTCTCTGCCGGACCATTCCCATCATCTTGACAGGGAACTCTACCATATTCCAACGGGGAAAAAAAAGCAAAATTCCTCTCTCAATTCACGTTCTGTCCAAATTCTGCCCATTCCTCTGCAACCCCAGCACAGCCTCCTTGAAAGCATTGTCTTTATCACTTAGCCCCACTTCACTTCGCATTTTCTCTCATCTTGCTCAACCTCTCTGCAAATTTTGACGTGGTTGACTACTTCCTCCTTGACACGCTTTCTTCTCTAACATCATTCTTGCCCACACTGACCATTCTTTCTGTTTCTTTCCTGGCTCATCTCTTCCCAACCTGTAAATGGAGGAGTATTCTTGGACTCTGTCCTTGGCTCTCTTCTTCCTCTATGCTCCCCTTGGGTGATCTTAACCCAGTCCCATGGTTTTAAGTACTATACATTATATATGCATGTGTGTGTATAACTATCTTTATTTATACAATATCTGTGTGTATATTCCATATCTGTAGGTTTTTACATATATAAGCTTGTGGGTATATACATAGATATGCACACACTTGGACGACCCAGGGCAGATCTTATCTGCAGCCCTGACTCCTGTCCTGAGCTCCAGATTACCTGACTATTGCACATCTCCATTTGGATGGAGATCTTAGCTTTAACAGAGCCAAAGCAGAAACGTAGATTCTTCATACATCCCCAATCTTTTTTTTTAATAATTTTTTTTAAGTTTATTTATTTGTTGTTGAGAGAGAACACAAGTTGAGGAGAGACAGAGAGAGAGGGAGACACAGAATCCGAAGCAGGCTCCAGGTTCTGAGATGTCAGCACAGAGCCTGATGCAGGTCTCAAACCCACAGACCATAAGATCATGACTTGAGCCGAAGTCAGACGCTTAACTGACTGAGCCACCCAGGCTCCCTCGGTATATCCCCAATCTTTTCCTCCCCAAGTTTTCCCATCTCAGGAAATCCATTTGCCCACTTACTTGGGGAAAAATCTAAAAGTCGTCCTTGGTGCCTCTCTCCCTTTAACACTCTACATCCAATCTAATTAGTCTTGTTACCTTTTCCTTCAAAATTTATCCACAGCATGACCTTTTCTCACCACCTCTACTGCTACCACGTGAGTCTGGGCCACAGTCGTCTCCTGCCTGGACTACTGCAAACACCTTCTAATTGGTTCCTTGCCTCCACCTCGTTCTCCAGCAATCTATTCTCCACATGGCAGCCAGAAAGACATTTTAAAATTCAAAATCAAATGATATCCCTTCCTGACCTATAATTCTCCAACGGCTTGTCATCGAAACTAAGATGAAATCCAAACTCCTGACCATGGCCTACAACATCCTGCCTGATCTAAGCCTCTGCCTGCCTCTTTGACTTCATCTCCCCCCACCCACTGGCTTTCTTGGAGGAAGGAGAATCGTCCCTTGGACATTCCAAGGTGTTTGCAGACCCAGGTCTCCGTACATGGTACTCCTCTTCTTGGAACTATCCTCTGTAGACTTTCCAAGAGCCATCTTCTTCCCAATATTCCAATCTGAGCCCAAATATTCTTCCTGCCTGCGGTCACTGTGTCTAAAGTAGCCACTCACCATGCCTCCCACCCAGCCTCCCATCACTCCCATCACTTATCCTGTTTTCCTTAGCACTGATTTCTACCAGAAATCCTTCTTAACTGTATGTGCTTATTGTCCGTCTCTATCTACTAGACTACAGTATAAGTCCTTGAAGGGCAGGGACTTTATTTTATTCAGTGCTATGTCTACAGCACTTTGCATAGTAATTGGTCCAGAGAACATGGTCAACAAGTATTTATAAACTCACTCATTGTCAGGCATTATGTGATCATGGTGAGTGACCATGTGTTTCTTCAACAAACCCTGTGCTAGGTGTCAGGGACACAGCAGTGCCAGGACGACTGTGTAGTACGCCAGAGGAGGGCAATATGTGGGTGATGGTTAAGAACACAGATTCTGGACTCAGACAGCCTGGGCAGAACCTGGTTCTGTTAAACTTCTTGGCTACGTGACCTTGGCTAAATGACTCAGACTCTTTGAATCCCAGTTCTTCATCTAGAAAGACGAAGATAATAATGATGGCTATTCTCAAGGGTTCTTATGAGGATTCTGAGAGGTCATTCACACAGAAATGCGTAGCACACGGCAAGCATTCAATACATGTTAGCTTTTTTATTATAAGGGACAAGTATCATTTTCAACCATGACAACACTGTCTTCTTTTCCCTTATATCTTGGAGGTCTGTCTTACTTTAATTCCTAAGCTTTCACCCCAATTTTACTTTTAGATTCTTGCACTGATGCACAGCACTTTGAGAACCTTTCCATACCTTGTCATTTGATTTCCACTTCTTTGAGGGCTTCAGAGGAGGCAAAAAATAGAGGGGGGGATATTAAAAAGCACTGACACTCCCCATTCCAGGTCCCTCATCAACATTGCAGTTATGTAGGCCATCTATGACACTGTGCCTGTTGCTACCATATGTCCTCGGTGTGGGCCCCGGACTTTGCTGAAAGTCAAAGTTCTCCTTTAAGCTTAGGAGGCCGAACCTGACCCACAGGGTAGGGATGAAGCAGGAGCCGGCCTCCATTCCAGCATTTTTGGCTGGGTGCCTCAGCTGGTGCTCCCTTGGCAACCATTGTTCTGAAGGTCTGAAGCTCACCATCCCAGCAGCCTCTCCAGAGCAGGTGGCTCCACACAGAACACAGTCAGATCACGAGCCTATTTGATTGGCCCACACACTGTTTTTTAAAAATTTGTTTGAAGATTGAATATTTTAAAACTAGGAGAGCTTGGGGCACCTGGGTGGCTCAGTTGGTTGAGTGTCCAACTTTGGCTCAGGTTATGATCCTGCAGTTCACGGTTCAAGCCCTGCATCGGGCTCTGTGCTGACAGCTCAGAGCCTGGAGCCTGCATTGGATTCTGTGTGTATATTGTCTCTCTCTGCCCCTCTCCTGCTCATGCTCATGCTCTGTCTCTCAAAAAATGAATAAATCTCAAAAAAAAATTCAAAATGGAGTTTGTATAAAAACCTAGGCTTTTGGCTTCTCTTGAAAATTTGCAACTTACTTCCACCCTGGCCTGATGGCCCAGGGCCCAGGTAGCTGGATATGCATTCTCCTTATTTCAGGCTCCACCTGGCTGACTTTGCTTATTTACTTTGCCCCCTGTAGGCATTTGAGTCTTTGGCCACTGCTCCAAGTCAGGTCATGCTAGATCCTGGTTTTATACCAGGCACCTGTTTGGGATAAAGTGCTAAAAAGATGAGGCACAAAGTGATCCCTGGGGTTGTGCTGTGGGTCAGGGGCAGGAGGAAAATTAATAGAGGATTTCAGACAAGTGAGTAATAACCAATGAAAAACAAACAGAAAAGAGCTGATGACTGATTTTGTCTGTGATGCGTTCCATGTTCTGGAGGACTTACAGAAGATACGGGGGAGGAGGAGGGGCAATGGCCAAAATTCCAAAATTCAAGATTATATGGGTATGAGTAGAGAAAACTCACTTCTTGGTCTAGATCATCTTGAAGAGCTGCCCAAAACTACAGGAAAAACTACAGACCAGCATTTTTCAAATTGAGGGCCACAATCATGGCTTATAAAACCAGCTTCATGGGTCTCAATCAGCATGTTTGTGTATCACTGTGTGAGGGCAAGTACTATTTTGTGGAACTTTTATTTTGTGAAACTTTTGGTATATAAACAAAAGTACTGGGGCTCACAGTCAAGAAGTGTGAAGCCACTGTGGCTTAGGGGAGAGAATGGACACGTGTTGGCAGGTTAAGGGACAGCTGGTGTGAGATTCGCAGCTTTAGAGAAACCAGCTTGGTATCTGGGGATGATCAAAGGCTTTAGGATCATCATTCTAGTCCTAACACTGTTATTATCTGTGTGGCTTTGGCTAATTAACCTTTCTGAGTCTCAATTTCTCCATCTGAAAAGCAATGACCCTAAAACCCACCTACCTCATAGTGTTGATGTGTCTAAGAGACTATGAATCACTCCCAGCCACTGACCCTGTCTTATTCATGTTAGAACAGTATTTCTCGTTGTTCATATATCACCCCTTCCTTCCAGGGGAGAGAAGAAAGAATTAGCATTTAGCGTTTAGTGTGTCTGACCCTGTGTTGGTCACTCAGCCGGGTTTAGTCGAATTTCAAATGAGCATAGTAGATTCAGTAGTGTTTCCTGAAGTTCGGACATAATTAGTGTAGAAGCCATTTTCTTCCTGTTAGAAGACTTTCATCCCAGACACAGAGAATTCCAAACATTCCAACTATCCAAGGCCATAGAGCATGCTGAGAGGGGGGCCTCGGGTCCAGAAACCTTAGTTGGGGTGGTTGTGCTCCAGGATGAACAGAGAATTTGAGTTTCCCTCTCTGCCTCTCAGCTTCTCTCTCATCTGCACAAGACTGCTCTGGGAAAGAGTCTAGGGCCTCTAAAGTGGTCCAACCAGAAAGGGAGGAAACACCCTGAAGCCCTGTGTAGGTAACTCTGCCCCTCCCCACCCCATGGGCAGGGCTGGCCACACACCGTGGGAACTGCCCCACTTGCTGGTGTCTGTTGGAGGCTCCCTGGGGGGGGGGGGGGCAGACAAGGGCCTGGCCCCGGGGCCCCACACCCGGGTCAACCAAAGCGCTGAACCCTGGATCCCCTTGGTCTGAGTTAGCTGAGAAGGGATCCCAGAACTGGAGAGGAAGAAAAGATGGGGAGGAGGAAGAGGTATTTAGTTACCAGATTATCTCTCCAGGATCCAGACCCAGCTTCCCAAGGACAGAAGCCCAGAGATGAGACCCTTGTGTGAGATGAGCTGATCCCCTGAAAAAGACAGCCCGCAGAGCTGAGGGTAGGGCAGAATAGGGAACACACAAGAGACAAGTCTAGCAGAGGGAGGAGGGTTTGCTGGTTCCAGGGAAATGGGCCTGGCCTGGCAGGGAATGGGGGAAGGTGGGTTTATCCCACTAGGTGGGCTCCCCCATCCCCCACATACTGATCTATTGTGAGATCTCTTCCTGCTTCACCTGGACAGCCAGATGCTTCTCCTGTCCTGTCCAAAGCTCCATCCTCAGCCAGTAGGAGACACAGACACTCAAGGCCACTTCCCTTCCCCTTGAACAAATATTTGTGGAGTTTCTACCACGTGCCTGATGCCAAGGCTAGAGACATTACTCCTTCCCGCCAGCGGCTCCAGTTTGGAGGAGAGTCGTGTGTAAGGGAAGAGGGCAGTGTTAAAAAGACAAATACCAAGTTATGATTGCAGTAATAGAGAGTAGTAACGAGACGCCGTGGGAGTACACGAAATAAATAAAACAGGGAGGCCAAATAGACTGCAGCTCATCTCGAGATCTCATAGATTGTGGGTTTCCACAGGGGACATCTGATACCAAACATTCCAGGACACCAGAAGTGGTGGGAGACAGAGATGATGGCATTGAATCGGAGGAGCTGAGACAAACTGTGAAGAGGCTGAAGAAAGGCCCGTGCGCTTGGGAAATTAGGGCGGGAGGGGGGGGGAAGGAGAAAGAAGAGGATCAACAGGGAAGGGGAGGGTGGTGTGAGAAGGGGTGCAGTGCTGGGAGGGCCCAGACACAGGAGGTCGGGGCGGAAGGTAGGCGCACCGCAGACACCCGGAGCTCGGGAGAGTGGTCGGAGGCCGCGGGCTGGGGAGGGGGGTGGAGAGCGGCCCCTACACGTGCGCTACGTGCTGCGCGGGCCGCCGCCCCCTCCCAGGCTGCTGGGGAGCCTTGGCCTGCCCTCTGTCCCGGAGCCCCGTCTCCCGGGAGTGCGCGGGGGTCTGGCGGCGGGAGGTGGGAGGGGAAGGGAGAAAGTCGCTCCCCTGGTTTGCAACCTGGAGCGTGGTCGTCCCGTCGCTGAGACCGGAAGGAACGCGGGGGCGCCTCATCACCGGGCGGGCGGATCTAGGGGCGAAGGCTGCAGATCTGGGGCGCAGGCCGGGGGCGGGGCAGACTCGAGGAATGAGGCCTGGGGACCGAGGGGGCGGAAGAGGATGGAGCCCCCTGGGGATGCGTCCAAAGGTTCTGGGGCTGCACAAACAGGGGTAGTTTGGGGGACGGAGGCCCGGGTGGGGCGGAGTGTTGTCCAAGAGTAAGGAGTGGGTTCCTGGAGACGTGGCACTCGGAACGGGGCTTGGTTCCGCTCCGGCCGCCGGGGCTCCAACCCCACTCTCCCCGGGCAATCCAAACCGGACGCCGCCTAGACCTCACTCCCAAGGCCTCCGGGAGATCCAGCCCCGGGACCTCGGAGCCGGGGTTGCCCAGGTCCGGCCTCTGGGGCGTCCGGCCAGCCCCAGACGAGACAATGCGGCCCCGGCCCCGCCCCCGGAGGCTGATGCGGCCCCGGCCTCGGCCAATCGCTGGCTGTGGCTAGGCTCTTTAAAAAAAGAAGAGCCGGCCGCGGTGTGGCTGTCAGCTGGGGAGGGATCCCTCCGCCCATGTAAACACACATCATAAAGGGCAAGGGAAGCGTCTTCTGCGGGGCGGGGGAGTTGTCGCCTTCCCGGAGAGCCCTCAGGGTTCCTAGGTTCCCCTGACTACCCTGGCAACCGTCCCCTCCCTCAACGTCACATCGGGTCCTCGGGGAGCCAAACAGCTGCTGCCAGATCTGGGAGCCACAAAATCTCATCACTTAGGGTCAATACCGGAAATGGAGAGAGCTTGGGAGTTGGAAGCATGAGGGAGTCCTAGTACAGGGCTGAGGATTGGGAACGATTATCGTAGGCTCATTCTTCCTGTGCACTTCAGTTAAGTAACAGTCAGTACTGACATGTGTCTAGAATTTTTCTCAAAGTTATACTTACCCGGCTTGAAGGATGCCAGGGTTAAGTGTGAAAATAGTCTTAACGTTCTCCCAGGAAAGAGCACATGGCAGGAAATCAACTGCAGCAAGACCCTCAAAAGCAAATACACCCATGGCAAAGAGCAACATTGATTCTTCTCCCCAACATTTTATTATGGAAACATTTCCAATATTCAGCAAAGTTAAAAAAAATTTTGCAGCAAATTCCTCTACACCCACCACCTAGGTTCTATCACTAACAATTTATTATAACTTTATCTCTTGTCTATCTTACACTGATCACTTTTTCTCCAGTAGGATGCCAGCTGCCGCTTGGCTTAAGTCTCCCTTGCAGTGGGGAGCAAAAAACGTTTACCTAGGTCCAAAGCCTGAGAGAGCTAAGAAAAGGAGGACCTTCTGCAAGGACCTTTTTGAACCGTTTTCGGGCCAAGTATCTCTGCGAAGAGTTTATTGAAGAGGAGGCTTCTCCCCTCCCCACTTTTTAAATTGAAGAACGCTTAAGGATAAGAGAGACTTCTTTCCTCTAGGTGAATCTGAAAGCAGAGCTAGGATTCTGTTGATCCAAAGAGTACTTCCATGGGTTTGGCTGCTTTCTGGATGAAAGAGCTCTTTTTAGTGTTGAGGTCCTACTTGTTAAATATCCTCTCCCCCCTTTCCTGGGCAGGACACTAGGCACTCACCCTACACACACACACACACACACACACACACACACCCCACCCATGCCTCAAAAATTTTCATATCTTTTAAAATTACTTAACCTCTCTGTGCCTCCGTTGCTTGCTCTGCAAAATGGGGATAATAGTAATACCTACCTAACAGGATGGTTGTGTAGATTCAATGAGCTAATACACTAATACATGCCAAACATTTACAACAATGCTTTCACACAGTATTAGATTAGCTTTAGATAATTAATAGCTGTCAGTCATATGCTAATAACTCTAGATTTACATCCCCCATTTCTGATCACTCCCCTTCAGATTTATACTATTCAGCCTGTTGTATATTTCCAACTGTACCAAAGACATGTCAAACTCAACATATCCAGAAGTGAACACATTATCTCCCTCCTATTTTCTCATTTATATAATCTAGGGGAACGCATTGGCAATGCCTGTGCACCAGCAGCCATTCAGGTAGGTACTTAAACACCCGAATCACCCTGGATACTTTACTGTCCTTCCCCAATTCCAATTTATCACTATGTTCTAATTTTATCTCCTACATTTGCCTCCCTTCTTCCTTTTTTTTTTATTTTATTTTTTAATTTTTATTTTATTTTTATTTTATTTTTATTTTTTACAAATAGTTTATTGTCAAATTAGTTTCCACATAACACCCAGTGCTCATCCCCACAAGTGCCCTCCTCCATGCCCACCCCTCCTCCCCCACATCCACCAGTCCTCAGTTTTTGTCAGCATTCAAGAGTCTCTCATGGTTTGCCTCTCTCCCTTTCCCCCACCATTTCCGCCCTTCTTCTCCCCTTGGTCCTCTGTTAAGTTCCTCCTAATCCTCCTATACGTGCACACATATGATATTTGTCCTTCTCTGCCTGACTTATTTCGCTCAGCATAACACCCTCAAGGTCCATCCATGTTGCTACACATGGCCAGATTTCATTGTTTCTCATTGCCATGTAGTATTCCATGGTATAGATAAACCACATCTTCTTGATCCATTCATCTGTTGATGGACACTTATTGCCTCCCTTCTTCCTAAGGAACAGCACTGGCACCATAGTGTTTTTAACTGGATTGTTTTAAAAGTCTTTGGCTTCTCTCACACCCAATCTTGCCATTATTTTGCTCATGGACCACTCTTTTCTCAGTAACACCTCTCGTTCTAAAAGACAGAGTCTCTATCATTTGTTAGCTGTGTGAATTTGGGCAAATTGCTTAAACAACCTGTGCCTCACTGTCCTTATTTGTAAAATGGAAATAAGAGTACCTGCCTCAAAGGGTTGTGTAGATTAAATGATTAATCATGCAAAGCACTTAGAACAGAACTGTGCCCAGGATATGCAAGTGCTCAAAAGTGTTAGCTTATTATTAACATTATAACTAGTGTTTTCTCACCTCCATTTTGTTCTTACTTTCAGGCCGTTCCCCCTACCTTGAAACTCCTTCCCCATTATGCCAAATACCTTCTGCCCCTCCCCGGGTTTTACTAAGTGTATACACTTCTATCATGGCACCTACCACAGTGTACTGACATGACCGATATAATCCACTTATGTGTCTGATCTTCTCCACCAGAGTATTAACTTATTGAGGGAAGGGATTCTGGCACGTAGTAAATGGTCAATAAATGTTGGCTCAACTGGACCGTAAGGATCAACTTCATCCCGAGGCCGAAGGCCCTTGCCCCGCCCGATTCGGGGGCGGGGCCCGGAGCTTGGCGCGGGGGTGGGGTGGGGGTGGGGGTGGGACTCTTTTTCCTCGCCGTGGCGGCGGAGGCGCACGGCGTGGGTTAGAGGCAAGACGTCGTCGGAGGAAGGCTGAAAAAGCCCAAGGTGCTGCCGTTGCTAGTACAAGTCGGACTTGCTGTTGCTGGAGCCGCGTCTGCACACGTATCGGACCCAGCGCAGCCCGCCGCCGCGGTCCCGGAGCCCACCCCGTCCTCGCCCGTGCCCGACCCGCGGTGATGGAGCCGGCCACCGCGCTGCCCCCGGGCCCGCGCCCGGCGCTGCCCCTCGGGGGCCCGGGCCCGCTGGGCGAGTTCCTGCCTCCCCCGGAGTGCCCGGTCTTCGAGCCCAGCTGGGAAGAGTTCGCGGACCCCTTCGCTTTCATCCACAAGATCCGGCCCATAGCCGAGCAGACTGGGATCTGTAAGGTGCGGCCGCCGCCGGTGAGTCACGCCGGCACCCCGGATCCTGCTCGCGGCTGGGGGAGGGAGCTGGGACGCGCGGGCCGGGGAGGCCTGAGGCGCGGGGGGCGGGGAGCGGGGTCGCCCCGGAGGCCGCGTCAAGTTTGGGGTTGCCCCAAGGTCGGAGTTGAGGCCGGGGGCGGAGAACGGGGTTTCTCCAGGGTGGGAGATGAGGAGCGTGGGAGAGCGGGCGCCTCCGTGGTGCCACCCCGAGGGCCCGGGCGACGCGCAGCCCGAGCGGACGGGTGTGCGGCCCGGCCCGGGGTTCGGTTCGGTTCCGGATGGAGTGGCGGCCGGAGTGGGCGCGGGGGTGCTTCCTGCCGGAGGCTGGCGGCGTCGCGGGCGGGGAGGGCGGGCGCCGGCCCCGGCGCTGCTCGGCGGGCCGGGGCTCGCCTCCTCCCCCGGGGTGCGGGGGTGTGTGCTGGGTGGGGGTGGGGGACTTGCGAGTTGTCGTGCGCGGAGGAAAGTTTTCAATATGGCGGCGGGAGCCCCTGGTCCTTTGTGTGGTGGCGGCGTCGGCCCGGAGCGGCCCTCACCTGGGCGCCCCACCCTGCAGGCCGGGGCACCCCCTTGCCCCCCGGGCCCCGGGCTTCCTGCTGTTCCCCGGGCCGGGCTCGAGGAGGGGGCTTCCTGCGCTGCCGGGGGGCGGGGAGGAGCCGCGGGGCCGGCCCCGGAGTCGAAGTGTTGTGGGGGGCGTAAGTGTGTGGGGGGCACTTGGGGGTGGTGGGGAGCAGGACCGGCGGCGGAGGGTCCGGAGCCCGCCCGGCCGCGCGCACACCCGACTTCTGGCTCGGCCGCTCGGCTCCCCGGGGAGGTCTCGGCTGTGTTGGTGGGGTGGGGGCGAGGCCGTGCAGTAGGGGGACATGTCAGACCAGAAGACCTGCGAAGCCTGAACGCGCACTTCCCGCTTCCCCCCTGCCCCTCAACCCCCGGAGGCTGAAACGCAGCCCCGCTTCAGCCCTCGGAGCCGTGTCTAAAGCGCCTCGGGCCTGGGGGCTGTGTGTTAGGGGTGGGGTGCTGCTGAAGTCATCCCTAACGGCTCCAACGTTCGCTGAGAAGAGCCCGGCCAGCCCTTCACTGTCCCCCTAGCCCCCGCCCCCACCCCCAAGCCGGAACTGGGTGCGCGCCTACACCCCTGTTTCTTTGCCCACCTTGCGGATGGTCTGAGTCCGAGTTGGCCTAAAGGACGGTTGTACGGGCCGGGACCGTTGGGAAGGATGTTTAACTGCCTTTCCTACAGTTGAAGAATCTTCTCCCCTCTCTCTTCCCCGCCCCCCACTCCACCCCCACTTCCACCCCCATTGGAGGAAGATTCCCCCCCCCATCCCTTTCTTTCTTAAGCTTGCTCTTTGTAATGACATTTGGAGTTGCAGGGGTTCTATGTGTAATCATTAGGGTTTGGAAAAGCAGTATTGAGGGAGATCTCTTAATAGGTCCTTTCTCTCGTCTCCTTTCCCCTCCCCCGAATTAAAACACGGACACCATACTTTGGTTTTTCTTGGACAAGTTTGAAAATGGGGATGAAATCTATGCGTCAGAAAATAACTGGTCAGCTAGTATGGAGGAAATGTTTGAAAATAGAACCATTTCTCTCAACTGGACAAGGTTGATTCTTGTTGCTTAAGGGGAGTTGCGTTTCTTCTAGAGTGCAAAGGGGCCTGCAGAAGTTACAGTCGGAGCTGATTAGAGCCAACGTTTTAATTCTTGAAGAATAGGTCACGTTTCAGACATTTAGCAGTTTAGCTTTATGTCCTGTGCTAGGAAAGGTGACTGTGGATATTGTACATTTGCGTTAATAGGATTTTATTCAGAAACTAGGCAACTTGATTAAGTTCTTGGTAACCAAAATGTGTGAAGTCTGGTTCCTGGGAGTGAGAGTTGTCCTCCATGTTGGTATTGTAGTATATATAGTAGGGCTGGGGTAAACCCTTTATCTTACTTTATTATATTCTGTGCCTTTTCTAGGGCCCTTTCCCAAAAAGATAGTGTTGGCTCTGGTTAGTTTTGGCTACCCATTTTCTCATCTTGGCTGGGATATGAATAGTAAGCTTTGCAAAATGTGTGATCATATTGCCTTTTTCCATTCTGAATGTCAGACAGACATGATGGCCACCATTTTGTATTGAGAATAGTACATTCTACTGCCTGAGGAAGGGTGTTAAAGAGGCACAAATAATCTACAAACATAACCAGGGCTCTGTTTTGGAGACCTCCTTTGTGTGAGGGGGGCTTTCTTCGTCCTTTGTTTAACAAACTCCTATGCCAAATGGAAAGAGTTTGTTGTTGATATAACCACAAAAAGAGAAATCTTTCCAGAAGTTGTAGCTCTTGAAGAAGGGTCTTGTTGGAACAAAGGTTTCTTAAGAGATGTAAACAGTCTTTGTTTCAGAAACTGTTTTTGTTTTAGGAAGCTGTGAACAAGTGGTTTCATACAGTTGAAATAAAGCAACAAAAAAAAAATAAGGAGTAAGAAATATTGTCCAAGGCCATGGCTACATAATGCCTGTGTTCTAGATGATTTTTGTTCGCTAATTTTTTTGGAACACAAGTCACTGTGTTAAAATGGAGATTGGGTCTGTTGGTATTTGTCCGTTGGGAGGTTAGGGGAAGAATTGTAAAGCACTTCTATTTCCTTTTGTTCTTATCTTTGTATCTTTAATTAATGGTACTTACATAGTTTCAGTTTATAGCTGCTTTCAGTGAGGGTCCTAAACTGCGTTGCTTTTGAACACTTGGGGTTCACAAAAATTTGTGAAAATATAGTAAGGTAAATGTGATAAAAGATAATCAAGAAAATGGTTAAACCGGAGTTAAAAGTTTAAAGAGGAAAGTAAATGTTTTTCAGATTACATGAAGTATGTAGGATATCCAGGCTTGTTTCCTGGGCTTTTAAAAATTTTTTTAAGCTTACAGTTAATCTGACTTCTGGTTTTGCTACCTTTAAAATGCTCATTTTCATTTCCTCCTTGATGTACTTAGATGTCTTTTTAAGGACAAATTTTCCGTGTCACTTTGTGGTATTTGGAAATGATTAATTTTAGGAGTGTAACTATTAGGCAAAAAATAGTTGGCTGCTCAGTAAATACTCTTTTGAGTCTCTCAAGTTTGATTGGAATATATCTGATGGCTTAATAACTTTCTTTGTTGCCCTCAAATGTCTCACATTTGGCCATAGATAGGCAGATTCCACAAATTTCTTCTTTGGCAGTGTCCAAAAATCAGGGATTTAAATCAAACCCCAGATGGCACAGTAGACATATTTTTTTCAACTTTAACTTCCTGTGGGTTGTTAGTTTGATCCCTTCATCTTTATAGCTAAAGTGTAAAACTTTCTAATGTTTCAGTATAGTCAGTATCTTTGAGTAAGTCTGATGGTTCGACCATTAGGAACAGGGTGGAACTTAAATACATATTTCTTTGTATGGTTAGAGGTGTTAATGATACGGAGCTCATTTACTCTCATTCCAGCCTATCAAGCTCCTTAATTTTAGGTTTGATTGACTTTGGCCTAACCCTCTCTGTTTTCCCATTTCCTTTGGTGTCACAGAATTTTTCCCTGGTTGTGATTCTTTGGCCACCTTAGACCTGCTTAGCATTTGGAGAAAAGGCTGATCAATGGAAACATCCTTGAATGAAGGAAGAACTTATAATTACTACTTAAAAATAAAGTTTTATATAGATATAATTCATAGACCATACAGTTCATCAATTTAAAATGTTTTTAGTTATAGTTTTCAGTAGTTACAGAGTTGTAAAACTATCCACAATCAATGTTAGGACATATCCACCATCCCCAAAAGAAACCCTGTACCCACTTGTAACTGCCTTTTAGGACAAAGGTAGGACTATACTGCTCAGCAGAAAAACTTTTTTCCTCACTTAATAGGAGGTTGGATTAAGTCCTACAGTTGTAGTTCCAAAGTGCCTTAAACAAAGCAACAAACTTCATTTGTTACAGTTTTTGAATTGGCATTTAGCTAAATTTTACTTAGCTAGTGGTAAATTATAAATTGGTCACACTAGGAGCCACACACCTATTCACCTAGTTGTAATTTTGTTGAACTAATCAACAAAATTAATAGGCTTTTAGAATAGAATGCGAGCAATATTGCAAATACATGAGGCAGTTTAAGATGCACACCCCCACGGGAAAAATTTCCCTACCAGTGATTACAGGATTAGGTTTTAAACATGCAACCTAAGCCTCTTCCAAGAGCAAAATGAATAGAGAATAGAGAAGTGTCTTTGAAAAGTGTTACTAAATGTATTAAAGCTGGGGTTTGAATTTTTCTGTTATTGAGATACACTAATAAGAAAAATTAGGGAAAATTTATTAGCCCTCAATTTCCTTCTTTCTCTCTCAGGTACTTAATTTTCTTTATGGTATCTTGGCTTAAATTTAAGAGTATTTCTGGTTGAGAGAGGAGCAGAACTCATTTATTTGTTTACTTTTGGAGACAGAGTTCAGAATGCTTAGGATACTTTAATAAGCAGACAAAAATCTTCCAGGGAGAGAATTTTCTTTTAGAAGGGAAAAAAAATATTGTAAACTATTTGATTGAAAGAACTAAGTCTGGTTTATGTGCTGTAAATGGAATCTTTTTCTAGACTTTTGTAATCTCTTGTTGTCTTAATTGGACCACATTAAAAGTAGGCTGTAGAAGACGATAAAGGGAAAACCCAAACATAGGTTTTAAAAACCCAGGAATCTAGAAAATCTTAGCTTTTTGCTTTCTTGTATAGACCTTTCTGTACAAGCTTGATTTGTGTTGATCTGGTGGTGTGATTTTTTTTTTTTCTTGTTAAGATATTCTCTGAAGATTATGTTAATACACTGTTTTTAAGTGCAGAAGATCCTTGCCAACCTCAAAAAAAAAAAATTAAGTGGAATAAATATTGGGAAATGAAGGGCTGTCTATAGTGTTCTTTCTGAAATTTTTGTTAAATGTGGGTCACTTGACAAATCACCAGAGGCAAACCGTTAAGTCCCTTTGGGGTAAGTGGGTGGGTAGGGTGGTACTTTGGGAAAGCTACTTCGCTGGGCTCCTCTCATTTTGCTTTTTATTACTTAATGATTGAGAAACTTATAACTGGACTTTAAAGTCTTAATTTGTGAGAAACTTGTTTCAGATGTAAGAATTGTATGCTGCATACAAGGATTTTTTTTGTTAACAGTTGTGTCTTAGCATGGAATTAAAAGAGAAAAATTAGATGTTACCTTTGTACACCTCTACAAGTTTTTCTAAAAATGCTTTTTCTGTCATTAACTATTAGGTGATTTCTATAATGAAGGTGCTTTGTATGACTCCCAAGTTTATAAACCAGACTAATGAGGAAAAGTTGCCTCCAGGGCAGTGAGACATGTCTTTTCCATAATTGTGCGATGTTTGGAACAAAGATGTGGAATTTGACTAAATGCATTCTTATAAGTCCTTTTCTTTTTTTTTTCAAATATTCAAATCTTTCATTGTAAACCATTCCTCTGAAAGCATCGTTGTCTTATACCTTTAGACGTGGCCTAGAGTCTGTTTATCTGTTGTTTTTTTTAATCGTGTAAACGTTCTTTCTGAATGTAAAGATTAGTTACTTAGCTGCGCCAGAGCCATCACTTCCAGAGTGCAAATTTTTTTTTATTATACATATATATTTTTTTAATGTTTTATTTATTTCTAGGAGAGAGAGGGAGAGACAGCGTGAGCAGGGATGGGTCAGAGAGAGAGGGAGTCACAGACTGAAACAGGCTCCAGGCTCTGAGCTGGCAGTCAGCACAGAGCCTGACGCGGGGCTCGAACCCACAAACCGTGAGATCATGACCTAAGTGAAAGTCGGACGCTTAATCGACTAAGCCACCCAGGCGCCCCATTTCCAGAGTGCAAATTAAAAAGTTTTTTATTATAAATTTTTATTTATCATTAGATATTTTCCTGGAGATAGGAGAGCAGAGTAGCAGTAGTTGGATTGAGAGTAAGCTAGTGACTGACCTTCAGTTATAAAGAACAACTTCATGGGATCCCTGGGTGGCTCAGTCGGTTAAGGTTTTGACTTCAACTTGGGTCATGATCTCATGTTCGTGGGTTTGAGCCCCGCATCAGATTCTGTGCTCATAGCTCAGAGCCTGGAGCCTACTTTGGATTCTGTGTCTCCTTTCTCTCTGCCTCTCCCCTGCTTGTGCTCTGCCTTTCTCTCTCTCTGTTTGTCTCTCTCTCAAAAGTGAATAAACATTAAAAAAAAAAAACAAAAAACTTTGTATAGTTTTTGTTTTATTCAGGGAATGAGTGAGATTTGGGCAGTTAGGAATGAGGTTTCTAGCCTTTAGTGAGGATGGTCACTTTGCCCAATTAGGATATGGATTGTATTTCTCAGTTTTTAAAAAAGTTATTTATTTAATCTCTACACCTAGCGTGTAGAGATCAAGACCTTGAGATCAAGAGTTGCATGCTCTTCTGACAGCCAGCCGGGTAATCCTATATTTTTCTCAGTTTTAATCAGTGGCTTGGTTGCTTTATTACAAATTTTTAGAACCTGTGCAGAAACTTGACCATCCTCAGGCCAACTCTGGGCACCTAAAAGTTTGATGGCATTAGTTGGAGTAGTAGGTGGTAGTTGGAGGGCACTCTCCACAAACATTGTTCCATTCTCTGTCCATTTTCCTATCTACTAGACTGTCTCAAAAGAATAGAGCTAGAAGTCAGGAGTAACCAAAAAAGTAGAATTAAGTCGCTTTTTGGAAAAGGAGGTTTATGGAAATGAGAATCAAAAGGGTCTAATGAGTTGTTGGTTAGGTTGTTAGGTTCAGTTTTTTGTTAAGAATGATAGTTTGACTTTCAACCTTGATGGTGCACTATCTGTTTTAGCAGAATTGCTGATTAATATTTCTGTGGTGTCAGAAGTTCAAAAGGAGCAATTTAAAAATCAGGTCATTGAAAAATATTTTCTGTCAATAACTCCTTAAAATCTAATTGCTTTGGGGCACCTGGGTGGCTCAGCTGGTTAAGCGTCCACCTTCCGCTCAGGTCATGATCTCACGGTTCATGGGTTCGAGCACCGTGTCGGGCTCTGTGCAGGCAGCTAGCTCAGACCCTGGAGCCTGTTTCAGATTCTGTGTCTCCCTCTCTCTCTCTCTCTCTCGCTCACCCTCCTCTGCTCATGCTGTCTCTGTCTCTGTCTCTCTCTCTCAGAAATAAAACATTTTAAAAATTTAAAAAAGAAATCTAATTGCTTTTTCCACCAAAATAATAACTTAATTTCTCAGATGGGAAACTAGTTAAACAACACCAGGCAGAAGATCGTGTAACGAATGGCTTTTTGGAACCTGTTGATTCCATTTTACTTGGTAATGTCTTATTTTACAATAGACACGAAATTTAAAGAATATTTTGCATGGGTAAAAATAAGCTTTATACAAGGGGAGTGTGTTACTTTTTAAAAGTTTGTACTTTTATTATGTAACAGAAGGAGTATGGTGTTTCTAGATTTTAAAAAATAAGTGAGTAGAGTCTTGAATCTAATTCCACTGCGACCTTGGACAATGTCATTTTTCTCCAACGTATTCCTTCTCATCTGCTGTAAGGGGATCTGACACTGACCTAGGGCTGCTGTCTAGATTAATTAATTGATGGATTGCAAGGAGCTTAAATCCCAAAGCTTTATTTGCTCACTGCTAAGAAGAGTATGGGGACAGATTTAGTGCAGCAAACGTTGGTGCCAAATACATATCCCTCCTTTTCCCCTACAGTGAAGAGATTTTTAAAAAGTGAAACTTGAAAGTCAAAAGCTCAGCTTCAAAACAACAGTATATAGAATGTAATTCTTCTCCTGGTCTAGCTTGTTTTTTTTGTTGTTGTTGTTAGATATTTTAAATATTAGTGAGATTAGGGGCACCTCAGTGGCTTAGTTGGTTAAGTGTCTGACTTTAGCTCAGGTCATGATCTCACAGTTTGGGAGTTCGAGCCCTGTGTCTGTGCTGCTGACAGCATAGAGCCTGGAGCCTCCTTCAGTTCTCTGTCTCCCCCTCTCTCTGCCCCTCCCATGCTCTTGCTCTGTCTTTTTCTATCTCTCAATAATAAAAAAGTTTAAAAAAATTAGTGAGATTATAAGAAATTAGTAAGGGGGTACCTGGGTGGCTTAGTTGGTTGATTTCAGCTCAGGTCATGATCCCTGCATTACGTCGGGCTCCATGCTGAGGGTAAAGGTTACTTGGGATTCTCTCTCCCTCTCCACTGGCTCATGCACAATCACTCTCTCCCTTCTCTCTCTAAAAAAAAAATTAGTGATATCAAAAATCTATTTTTTTCAAGTAGAGCTGTTATAAATTATTTCAGAAAACTTGCAGGTGCATGTGTTGTGTGTGTGTTGTGTGGTGTGAGTATACAGGCAGGAGTTTGTATTTGGTGAGCTTTGTGTTAAGAAATGTTTAAAATTATTTTAATTTCTCCTAGTATGGATGGCTGTGATGCTGTTGAAGCCCTGCAAATGGAGAGCATCATATCTTACCTAACAATTTAAATAATGCCAATTCTAGCAGGATAGGAAATTGAGTTAGTACATTGAGTCTTTAATATTCCACAATTATTTTACTTATAAAGTGGGGAGAAAAGTAGAAGTGGCAGGGAAAATGTTTATTTTTGATCCTCAGGACAGAGCCGGATTATATTTTATTCTTTACTAAAAATTAGGCAAACTTAAAATAAAGCCAATGAGAACTCCCATACAAACCTGGCTCCCCCCAGTGTTGTTTTTGTCCAGATAGGTCTTGTTATTGAATCTCATAACAATGCTTCTTAGGTGGACTCATATATACTGTGTTTCTGCTAGTGTGGTTTTCTTCGTTTTTATCCTGGATCAAGCAGTTTACTCGGTCAGCATTGTTTTCTGAATAGACTTTATTTGGGTTGTGTGGGTGGCTTAGTCGGTAAAGCATCTGACTTCTCTGCTCAGGTCATGATCTCACTGTTTGTGGGTTTCAGCGCCACATCAGGCTCTGAGTTGTCAGCTCAGAACCTGCTTTGGATTCTGTGTTTCCCTCTCTCTCTGCTCCTCCCCTGTTCACGGTTTCTCTCTCTTTCAAAAATAAATAAACATAAAAAAATAGACTTTGTTTTTTTACTTATTTTGAGAGAAAATGACAGAGAATCCCATACAGGCTCCATACCATCAGCACAGAGCCCAATGCAGGGCTCAATCCCAGGAACTGTGAGATCATGATCTAAACCAAAATCAAGAGTTGGATGCATAACCAACTAAGCCACCCAGGCGCCCCTCAGTACTGCTTTCTACATGTATTAAAAACACTTTCTGATGGCATATATAGTTAAGTGTTAAGTCTTTAAATGTTGAGTATTTTAGTTGGTAGCATGCACCTAATCTAAGATTTCTTTTCTGAGCTCTGCTCCTTACATAGCCCTGGGCAGATTTCTGTGCATTCCTGTGCTAATTCTTGTCATCTCACTGGCTTGACCATATTGCAATGTTCAGAGAACTAAAGTCTAAAACTCAGTGCATATTGAGCACTTGGTTGGAGCTTTTATTAAGCACATATTTCTATGTGGCATACATACTCCAGACTACAGATGCTGAAACATTATCATTTTACTCTAATCTCATAACTCCAGAAACAAAGAACAAATCCATATCAAAACCACATAATTACAAGTTCTTTAAGGCAAGATCCTCTCAATTTTTTGTGCGGTTGTACCAGCTCATCATTTGTGATATTTAAACCAGATGGTAACATCTCATCTTTGCCAGTCTTTAACTTGAGGGAAGAGATGGGGAGAGCAGGATCTCTTAGGATTTGTTTTCTGATATCTTAAAAAAATTGTTTTTAAAAAAATTTTTAGAGAAGAGCACAAGCAGGGGAGAGAGGCAGAGGGAGAGAGAGCAAACCTCAGGCAGGTTCCAACTAGCGTGGAGCCTGATGGAGGGCTTGATCTCATGACCCTGGGATCATGAGCTGGGCCAAAATCAAGAGTCAGATGCTCAACCGTCTAAGCCACCCACGCTCACCTGTATTCTGGTACCATACTATTTGTGGGACAGGGTGAAGGGGGTAGAGATTAGAGAGGTCTACAAAGAGAATCTTTGGAGTATAACTTATATTTTGTAAAATTTCAAGTATTCGAAGCTTTTTCTGCTCCCAGAGAGGCTCTTATCCAGTATTATGATGTATTTTGGATAAATTGAGAATAGCCACCAGATTTTCCTGTGGGAGGCTGACTTCAGGGATTTGTGTAGGGTATGGGTTTTGGGTTTTTAAAAATTGTACTTGATGGCAACCCATTTTTCTGGGTTCCTCTCTCTCACCACTTTTTTTTATTCATTGCTAATCTTGTGGCTCTTCTCATCTTCCATTTGTAAAATATATCTTTAACTTATGTAACGTAATTGTTTATCAAGTTTTTTTTTTTTTTTTTTTAGAGGAACAGAGTTTAGAATTTACCTTAGGATCCAAGGTAATTTGTTTCTGGAGATTGGTATTAGTTAGGAAATGAAAACCTATTTTATGGAAAGAATACTGGAGTGGGAATGAAAACATTTGGTTTCTGGTGTGTGTTCCATTGTTTATGTGTTATCCTTGAGCTGCTAGCCTTAAGAGGGTCATGACTATTTTCAGAGTTTTTTATTCCATTAAACTGCTTATAAAATAGGGATTATGCTAGCCCTGCTTTACACAGTGAAGCCTAAAAGAGGCAAGTAAATTTGCTCACGGTCTCCTGACTATTAAGTGGTGGAGTCAGTATTTGAACCTAGAATAGAATAGTGCACTTAACCACTATTGATATTGAATGATATATCCATAGTAATGATACAGTTATGATTACATGAGATAGTTGATGGAAAATTATGAGTCTTATTTTTATTATTTTATTATATATTTGTATTATTCTTTTGTTTATACATTTTCCATCCTGGTATAGGCTACCCTTTTTTTTTCCTAATAGGCTCAGCAAAAAACAATTTTATAACATAGTTCTTGCTGCTAAGGTATGACAGTTTTATATATAAGGAAACTGCTGAAACAAGTTAAGTGACTTGTCTAAGGTGATGCAGCTTTCAAAGGATAGATTGGAAAGTTTCAGGCCGTTGCTTTTTACTTCCAAGTTCACTGTTCTCTTTTTTAAAATATTTATTTTATTTATTGAGAGAGAGGAAGGGAGGGAAAGGATGCCCATGTAAGCACACTAGCAGGGGACAGGGCAGAGAGAGATGGAGAGAGAATCCCAAGCAGTCTCCACCTATCAGTGCAGAGTCCAGTGCAGGGCTAGATCTCACGGACTGTAAGATCATGACCTGAGCCGAAATCAAGAGTTGTATACTTAGCCGAATGAGACACCCAGGTCCCCTATTTATGAAACTTTATTTATTATTATTTTTTAAGTTTATTTATTTTGAGGGACACAGGGTGGGTGGGAGGGACAGGGAGAGCGAGAATCCCAAGTAGGCTCCACATTGTCAGCCCAGAGCCTGATGTGAGGCTTGAACTCACAGACTCTGAGATCATGACCTAAGGCAAAATTAAGAGTCAGACGCTTAACCAACTCAGCCATCCAGATGCCCCTAATGTTTATTTTTGAGAGAGAGAGAGAGCAGGAGTGAGGAAGGCGCAGAGAGAGAGGGAGACACAGAATCTGAAGCAGGTTCTAGCTCCAAGCTGTCAGCACAGAGCCCAACATGGGGCTTGAACTCATGGACAGTGAGATCATGACCTGAGCCAAAGTTGGACGCTCATCAGACTGAGCCACCCAGGCACCCCTGAAATTTTAAATAAATCATATACCCTCATTCTTTTAATTTACGGATGTGTGTGAGCTTCACATTTCATATATTGTTGGTTGCTTGGTTCATTTGAATGGAAACTCCTGGCACATCTGTTGTCATTCTGGTGACCACCAGGTTCAGTTAGAAGAGTATTTAGGCCCCCAGAATGTAGCCCTCTTTCCATCAAAATCATCCTGGGCTCCACCCTAGAATTAGAATCTCATGAGATGCCCAAGTATTTGAATTTTAAGAAGCTCCTCTAGTCATTCTAAAACCCAGCTCGGTTTAAGAACTATTGGTTTAGATAGTTCCTTGCTGAGATTTAGGCAGCTGTTCATAGAAGAGATTTTCTTACCTATTGACTTTGAGTTAATAGAATTTCTCAACTCCACTACCAGAAACAAGGGGATCTTTTTGTCAGCTCTGATGAATGAAGAAATGAATTGGGTCCTTGGGTTTGGTTATGAGTTCAGTTTAGTATATTTATTAATATGTTGATAAGTGCCAGTCATTGTGTTAAGGGTTTTAGAAATGAGTTAAGCAGCTTTGACTTAAAGGAACTCATAGTCTACCGTGAGAAAGGTCTGCAACTAGATTATATGGTGTGATATGCACAACAAGTAATGGAGATTGTATATCAAACGGTCGAAGATTAGGGTTGAGGGGATGTGGAGGTAGATGGCGTAAAGCGGCGGGGCTGCTTCAGATGTTTGGAAGGATTTTGGATTGAGATAGGGTTAGGAGGAAATAGGGGTATAGAATGAGAATGAGAATCTGACAGACCCTCAAGAAATACCAACATTTAAAGAAGGAAGAGGACATAGTTGTAAGCTGTAGGAAAAGTGCCAGTGGAAAAAACAGGTTTCTTTTTCTTTTTTTAAACATTTTTTATTTATTTCAGAGAGAGAGAGAGAGAGAGAGAGAGAGAAACAGCATGAACAGGGGAGGGTCAGAGAGAGAGGGAGACACAGAATAGGAAGCAGGCTCCAGGCTCTGAGCTAGCTGTCAGCACAGAGCCCGACGCGGGGCTCGAACCCACAAACCACGTGATCATGACCTGAGCGGAAGTCGACGCTTAACCGACTGAGCCACCCAGGCGCCCCGGGAAAAAAACAGGTTTTTTGAGAGTCAGTATTTGAGACTTATATGACTTGTGATGATTTTATTAAGTCTCATCTCTAGACACAGAGTCTTTTATTTAAATCCTTTATTTAAAACCTGGAAAAGTAGATAATAGAAGAGTTTTCATAATGTGTGTCCCTTTGCTACCAGGCAGCCATTCAAAATGAGGACCACTTTTATCAGGCTGCAACTTCTGCATATTTTAGGTTAAAACGGATTACCTATTAAATCAAGTTATTATTAAATGTGGCAATAAATATGAAGTAAGTAAGGCAGTTAATAGTGCTAACTCTATAATAGTAATACCCAGTATGGTTTGAGATATATCATAGGATAAATCTATTTTAAGACCTTTGGAGATAAGACCTATTTACCTACCATTGCAAGTAAGTTGAGCATGCCTGTGCATTAGTACATCCATTTCTCTTTCAAAAAGGAGATCTATCTAGCCTTGAAGCATGCTCAGAATTACAGTATTTTGAATAGACTTGCAGGTTGCCCTTACATAAATATTAAACCATCTGACAGTGGCAGGAAAGGAGCCGCTTACTAGCAATTCCCGTTCAGGTCCAAGCTTCAGTCTTTTACTTCAGATAGGGCTATTAGGGATCATACAGGTTCTAAAATTATTTCCACTTTTAATGTTCAGTTTGCAGTTAGTTGTGACAGGGCTAAATAGTTAATTATTTGCATCCAGTGAAATGTATGGCTTACTGTTTCATTTTTTTTTTAAGTACAGTTGCCAAATGTCTTCAAATGAAACATCAAACAAAAACAAAAGTTTTATATTCTTTTGGTATCTTCTTAGAGACCCAAGCCAAGTTTTAATGTTGCTATTGTCCCTTTTGTGATCTTGATTTTGAATCTCCGAGTGTCCAGTTTGTAAAGTACTAAAGTTGTAGAACATGTGTTTATAGATTTAATGAGGCCTTAAAGTTAGGGTGTGTGATGTTTAACTTTCCCTGCCCTTGGTGCCCAGGTAGGTTTGGGTGTTGCTGAGGGGAAGGTTGAAGGGGCAGAGTCTAACCTTTTTCCTAAACTCCTTCCCCTGACAAATCATTCCTGGAACCTTTCTCTGAAGTATGTCATATTTTCTTAACCTTGGTAGCCTCAGTTTTCTGCCAGAAATGGTCTTTTCCTCACTGGGATCCTAGTTATGAAAGAAAACAGAATCAAAGCTACATATTACATTTCCTTGGGGGAGAAACTGTAGCAGAATAGCTACTTGATTGTAACATGGCTTGGTATAGACATTGAAGTAATATTTGCACCAATTACAATTGCTGTAGGGGAGAAGGATCTGAAACTTCTTCTGGTTCCATTCGGTGATTTGTGTTGTAAGATGTCTGTGAATGAACTAAAGGAAATAATACTTTCCTCTTAAATTTTCATGATTGACCTATCATGATGTCAGCCCATTTGAGTGGAAGATGATTTGTTCTAGGAATTTAGCTTTCTTATGATCATTCTGGGGGATTTTTAAAAGGATGCTTCCAATATAGAGGCCTGATGAGGCTTAGGGGGATATGCCAAAAATATATTGAATCACTTCAGTAGTTATCTTTGGTAGACATCTGTTAGGTACCTTTTGGAAGATACAGGTTTTCATGTGATCGTTACTCCCTTCCTCGTATTGTTTATAAACAAAATGGTACTTGGCTTGTTGTATAAAGTGGCCTGGAAAAGAAACCATGTTTTTAAGGTTTGGGGGGTTGGTGGTGGGACATTTTCCATAGTATTTTAACATGGTTTTTGACAATTATAAATCGAAGTCCTTTAGGGGTCCAGAAACTATAGGTGATTATTAAAAGAGGTCCTTATTGGAACTAATGCTTAAAAAAGTAAATATGACATGTCTTTTACCAGTGTATTTTCATTTACTAATAGATGCTCCTCCATAGAAACAATCCTTGGACACTTTATATTCTTTTAAATAAATTCTGTAAAACTGAAAACTAATGGTGTTTTACCAGGTCCTGTCTATTATAGAAATTATAATTTTTTTAAATAGTTTATTGTCAAGTTGGTTTCCATATAACACCCAGTGCTCATCCCTACGAGTGCCCTCCACCATGCCCATCACCCCCCACCCTCATCAGCCCTCAGTTTGCTCTCGGCATTCAAGAGTCTCTCATGGTTTGCCTCCCTCCCTCTCACCCACTATTTTTTCCCTTTTTCTCCCCCACAGTCTCCGTTAAGTTCCTCCTAATCCTCCTATACATGCAAACATGATATCTGTCCTTCTCTGCCTGACTTATTTTGCTCAGCATAACACCCTCAAGGTCCATCCATGTTGCTACACATGGCCACATTTCATTCTTTCTCATTGCCAGGTAGTAAGGAGTTATAATTTTATCAAAAGTTTTTATTTCTTGGTCCTTAATATTTTATTTTATTTTATTTTATTTTATTTTATTTTATTTTATTTATTTTATTTTATTTTATTTATTATTACTTTTTGGTCCTTAATATTTTAGTACAACTGAAATGTCCCTGTATGTTTGCAAATGATTATGCTGGCATTTACAGAATGTTTTTGGTGGTAGTAGTTTTAGGGAAGATGACTGAGTTGACATTAGTATACCTTTTATTTTTTTTTAAACATTTATTCATTTTTGAGAGAGACAGAGTGTGAACAGGGGAGGGGCAGAGAGAAAGAGGGAGACACAGAATCCAAAGCAGGCTCTAGGCTCTGAGCTGTCAGCACAGAGCTGTCAGTACAGAGCCTAAGGTGGGGCTTGAACCCACGAACCCATGTGATCATGATCTGAGCTGAAGTTGGACGCCAAACCGACTGAGCCACCCAGGCACCCCATTGTTATACCTTTTCAAAAAATGTTGGCATTTCACAAATAGGTCAAGGAATCATTGTTAGTAAATAGAGAAAACACTTGAAGACACTGGTTTTAAAATATGGATAGATAGAGTTCCTTGGGATAGGTTGGATGGGAATTCTGTAGGGATTAGGATTATTAAGGCAGTTTTCCAGGGTTTGGGTTGAGGACTGACTCTTGGAGGGTACATAAGATCCTTTTGTCAGGCCCAATGAGAACTTCCCCTTTTTGACTAAGTATTGTTTTTTGTTGTTTTTTAAATTTTTTTCAAACATTTATTATTGAGAGACAGAGCATGACCATGGGAAGGGCAGAGAAAGAGGGAGAAACACAGAATCTGAAGCAGGCTCCAGGCTCTGAGCTGTCAGCACAGAGCCCGACACAGGGCTCGAATTCACAAATGTAAGATCATGACCTGAGCTGAAGTCAGATGCCTATCCAAGTGAGCCACCCAGGTGCCCCTTGACTAAATATTTGTAACTAGATTTTCTTGGTATACTTTAACCAAACAGTATACTAAAGCTTATTGGATTTTCATATCTTCTATAGTCAGCTTATTTCTGTTCAGCCAGACATTAAAGAGATTTGCAAAATAGGGGCGCCTGGGTGGCTCAGTTGGTTAAGCGACTGACTTTGGCTCAGGTCACAATCTCATGGTTCGTGGGTTTGAGCCCCGCGTCGGGCTCTGTGCTGACAGCTCAGAGCCTGGAGCCTGCTTCTGATTCTGTGTCTCCCTCTCTCTCTGACCCTCCCCTGCTCATGCTGCCTCTTTCAGAAATAAATTAAAAAAAAAAGGAAATTTGTAAAATATATGTAATATAACACAATGCCACTCTTCTATTTTTTGCTTATTATTAAATGAAAATATTTTAAAATTTCTACTGTAATAAAAGTGTATAGATACAAGCCATATAGACTAAAGCTCTTTGAATTCCTCAATTTTTAAGAGTTTTAAGGGGTCCTAAATCTAAACATTTGAGAGTTGTCATAGTGAAAAGGGAAATTTAGTTCTGCAACGGCCTGACTCAAAAGGAATAAATCTAGGTTTTATACATGTGTAAGAGGTACATTGATCAATTGCAGAGACTATTAAAAAACCAGTAGAGAGGGTTTGGTAAAAACTTCAGTTATCTGTTGATTCTAAGCAGTGAAATGAACAATTAAAAGTGTTTTCTAAAGGGCAAACAATAAGTTTTCCTATATAACCAATATCAATTTAAATGTTAGAAAGTGGGCCTTTTTGTTGTATTTTGTCATTTTATTAAGTTTTATAAAATTTATAATAAACCTGTGATTGTGTTTTTGCTTCTTGAGAGCTGTCTTTTGGGGTCAGAAGTTTGGAACATAAAAAACTGATCCAAGTGATTTATTTTATTATTTTTTTTAATGTTTATTTTGGAGAGGGAGAGTGAGTGTGAGCAGGGGAGAGGCAGAGAGACAGGGAGAGACAGACCTGAAGCAGGCTCTAGGCTTTGAGCTGTCCCCACAGAGCATGACATGGGGCTTGAACTTATGAACCAAGTGATCACGACCTGAGCTGAAGTCAGATGTTTAATCGACGGAGCCACTCAGGTGCCTGGATCCAAGTGATTTTTTAAATTGACTTAGTATTTTTAAGAAACTGTTAGATTGGGGCGCCTGGGTGGCTTAGTCGGTTAAGCGTCCGACTTTCGCTTAGGTCATGATCTCGCGGTTCGTGGGTTCCAGCCCCGCGTCGGGCTCTGTGCTGACTGCCAGCTCAGAGCCTGGAGCCTGTTTCAGTCTGTGACTCCTCTCTCTCTGACCCTCCCCTGCTCACGCTGTCTCTCTCTCAGAAATAAATAAATATTCAAAAAAAAAAAAAAAGAACTGTTAGATTTAGATTTAAAGAAAAATTGAGTACAGTTCCCATATACTCCTTCACCTGGTTTCTCCTTTTATTTATTTATTTTTCTTTTTTTTTTTTTTAATGTTTTCTTTATTTCTGAGAAAGAGAGAGAGAGAGAGCGAGAGCATGAGCAGGGGAGGGTCAGAGAGAGAGGTAGACACAGAATCCAAAGCAGGCTCCAGGCTCTGAGTTGTCAGCACAGAGCCCAACGTGGGGCTCGAACTTAGCAAGAGTGAGATCATGACCTGAGCCCAAGTCAGATGCTTAGCCAACTAAGCCACCCAGGTGCCCCTCAGGCTTTGTTTTTATTGACCTTGACTATTTTGAGGAATACTCACTTGGGTATTTTGTGGGATGCCCCATTATTGGAATTTATCTAATTTTTCTTTTTCATGGTAAGAGTGGGTTTATGGGCAACTGATTTTTATTTATTTTTAAGATGTTATTTTTATTTAAAAAATTGGTGTGTGTGTTGGGGGCGCCTGCATGGCTCAGTCGGTTAAGTATCCTTCTTGACTTTGGGTTAGGTCATGATTTCATGGTTCATGAGTTTGAGTCTTGCACTGGACTTTGTGCTGACAGTGCAGAGCCTGCTTGGGATTCTCTCTCTTTTCTTCCCTCTGGCCCTCCCCTGCTCATGCTCTCTCTCTCTTTCTCTCTCAAAATAAATAAGCTAAAAATAATAATAAAATCACAGATTAAAAGCTTTAAGTTTAGGGGCGCCTGGGTGGCTCAGCCGGTTAGGCGTCCGACTTCGGCTCAGGTCATGATCTCACGGTTCGTGGGTTCGAGTCCCGCGTCTGGCTCTGTGCTGACAGCCAGCTCAGAGCCTGGAGCCTGTTTCAGATTCTGTGTCTCTCTCTCTCTCTGCCCCTCCCCAGCTTGTGCTCTCTCTCTATCTCAAAAGTAAATAAACGTTAAATTTTTAATTAAAAAAAAAAAAGCTTTAAGTTTATTTTAAAGGAAGCTAAAATGAGCTTCCTAGAAGGTAGGGACGTTTTATTTATAATGGTTAACATTGGAAAGTAAAGAAAATGACCTAAATGTCTAATAATAGGAAATTTTAAAAAGTATCACTACAATAAAGTATTAAATGTTCACAGCATAGTAAGTAAAAGGCAAAATATGTGCATATTTTTAAAACTATTACATAATTTTAAAAAATTATTTTAATTTAATTTTTTAATTTTTTTTACAAATAGTTTATTGTAAACTATGACATAATGTTTTGAAGATTATGAAGATAAACTTGCATTTTAGAAGATACTGGAAAGATGTATACCAAAATGCAACAGGTTTTCTCTGAGATTATGGCTAATTTTTTCTTCATATGTATTTTCTGATATTTTAGTAATGAGGGTATTTTGTATTAGAGAAAATTATTTTAAGCTTATTCTATGCTTAGCTTTTACCTCAGGAAGAGAATATGCAGTTACGAAGTTTTATATAGTGGATATATAGGAAATGAGTTGGTTAATATAAAATACTAACGTTGTGGAACCATACATAGGCTTGCCCTGTACTGTGTTAACTTTTATAATATAGAAGTTGAATTCTTTTGTAACCCTAGCAGCTCATCTCTTTGCAGATCCATTGTTAAGTACCTCTACCCTTGAATTATATACCTAAAGCAGTCTTAGGAAAAGCTCTTTAAGCATGGAAACATGACAGTATATTCTCCTTTAAGAAGCAAGGTTGCATATATCTCAATAAAGCTGGAAAAAAATACAGCAAAAAAAAAATAGATGAATGGGCCTTGAATAGTATGTATTAATTTATGAATGCCATTTTTTAATGTTTATTTTTGAGAGAGAGGGAGCATGAGAAGGAGAGGGGGCAGAGAGAGAGACATACACACAGAATCTGAAGCAGGTTCCTGGCTCTGAGCTGTCAGCACAGAGCCCGACGTGGGGCCCAAACCCACAAACTGTGAGATCATTATCTGAGCCAAAGTTGGAGGCTTAAACAACTGAGCCACCCAGGCGCTCCCTATGAATGTCATTTTATACAATTTGATAATGAAGATTAGAGAATTGAAACAATCGTTTTGAACATAACCAGTCAAAGAACAAAACAAGGTTACAATAGGCTTCCTGGGAACTGAAGCTTTGCAACATAAATGTTTCCTCATAACTAACATTTTTGACCGCTTACTTTGTAAATGCCAGGAGCTATCTAAAGGCTTTTGCCCATATTATTTAAGCCTCAGTTTCCCCTTTTTACATGTACCTAAGCTACAGAGAGGTGAGCTAGTACAAAGCCACACAGTCAGGATTTGAACTCAGGCAGTGTGACATCTGAGTATCCTCTTTAGAGCGTATCAAAGAGCGTATCCTCTTTAACATGTTTTACTGTGCAAGGGTAAAGGAAATGACATTTTAAAGCACTTTAAAAATGTGCTTTAAAAATGCTTTAAAATGAGCACTGGAGAAATAACAGTGGGAAGGAGGGTGGAAATCTAGGGGAGCCCTTTAACCTGTGTTGAAGTTGCCCTGATGCCAACTAGAGTTAGGCTGGAAGGATAGA
This sequence comes from Proteles cristata cristata, assembly GCA_017311185.1. Classification (NCBI taxonomy): domain Eukaryota; kingdom Metazoa; phylum Chordata; class Mammalia; order Carnivora; family Hyaenidae; genus Proteles; species Proteles cristata. The sequence continues at coordinate 838,598 of JAESUZ010004369.1, forward strand.
ATCCTTACAGGTACAGTTTAGAGGTCAGATACTCCTTGAAAGTTAGGTTGAGTGACTTTTTGCTAGAAGAAATTCTGTTTCGGTGGTCAGAACTTAATGTAATAGAATACTTGCTATTTTTGCTTTATCATAAATACTCCTTTATATTTGTAATTTTAATACTCACCATAGTCCTGAAGGTAGCTACTGTTTGTACATTTCAAATGGAAAAGTTAAGATCCCTTAAGTGGTGACTAAAGAACCAAAATGCACACCAGGTCTTCTGGCTCTTATTAAGTGCATTACTCTTTCTGTCCTACAGTGTGTGTATATAATCTCCTGACATTCTGAGGAGCCAAGTATCTCATCCATTATCATGTCTTGGTTAAGTATGAGAAAGGACTGAAAAAAAAAAAAAAAGGTGGGGATAATGAGGTAAGAATTTGAAGGTGCAAAAGTTTTGAAAGCCAAATATACTCTCAGGATTTCCCCCCTAAGGTTACAGACTCCTTTGAGAGCTTGGTGGAAGCTGTGGACTGTCCCCCCAAAATCCACATGCACTCAATTCAAATACAGTATAAGAATCTCTGATTTAAGGAATAAAAGTGATTCTGTAGTCTAAAAAGAAAACCCTCAGTGATTTTTTAACTAGTGGCTCACTAAGGATAAGAGATCTTTATTAATTTTTAAAGTTTATTTATTGAGAGAGAGAGAGAGAGAGAGGGAGAGAGGGAGGGAGGTGGGATGGGGCAGAGTGAGGGGAAAGAAAGAATCCGGCACTGTACACAGTACAGAGCCTGACACTGTCAGTACAGAACCTGACGTGGGGCTCAAACTCACAAACCCTGAGATCGTGACCTGAGTTGAAATCAAGAGTGGGATGCTTAACTGACTGAATCACCCAGTCATCCTGTGGATGAGAAATCTTAAACAGACTTTGATCAAATGGATGGCTAATTAAAGCTGCTTGGTGCCAAGCCTACCCTGAGGGAAATAACAAAGGGAGAAGTTAGTATTATCTAACACATTTTTATTTCTATTTGTAAGACATTGAAGTCCTTTGTATTACAAAACTTTCCTGATAGGGGCACTTAGGTGTCTCAGTCCACATCTCAGTCAGTTGAGCTTCCAACTTCAGTTCAGGTCATGTCTCATGGTTTGTGGGTTTGAGCCCTGCTTTGGGCTGTGTGCTGGCAGCTCAGAGCCTGGAGCCTGCTTCAGATTCAGTGTCTCCCTTTCTCTCTGCCCTTTGCCGGCTGTTCTATCTCTCATTTGTTCTCTCACTCTTTCTCTCTCTCATAAATAAACAACAACAAAAACTTTCCTGATAGACACTCATCAGTGAGTGTTCATTGGACCCCACTGAGGGACTCATAAATACTAACTCTACTTGTTTTAAAATGTATAGATAGGGATTTATAATGATTATGGTGTGCCCAGTTTTTCCAATTAGATTTGTGCAAGTGTCTTAAGGACATCATACTGACATAAAACCATTAACGTGATGAAAAAGTAGTCATTTTACATTGTATTTCATATGTGTGTTACTTAAATCTTTATTAAGGTCGATAAATCTTGTCCTCAACTGAAAATTTTTCTGACTTGCCTTAAAATGAAGATAATTGTTTGGATCCTTAAAATTTTGAACTATAGTTTTGTGTTAATGTGTTGATAACCTAGAAAGTGTAAGAATCCGGACTAAAACACGGTGTTGAGCTTTGCTGCAATGGATTAAAATCTTTTTAGTGCATTTATTGTATGATGACCGGTTTTAATAGAACATATGCAATTAGAAAATACATTGGTCTTTACTTAATGTAATTATTTGTAAACTAACCAGAATGAGCTTTTGACATTGAGTTTTAAAAATTAGTTTGTCTGCGGGAGAACCAACTTTTGGAATAGACTCTACAAAATATTTTTTCTCATTTTGCTGATTATTAAATCTCAAAATGGTGATAGCCTCTCTATAATCAGAAAGATTTAAACAATATTCTAATATGTGGATGCCAGTACTAGATCATTTACAGACTGAATTTTCATGGTGTTTTTGAAAAATCCTTAGCATCCTATGAAAGTTATTCTCCCACTTGTCAACTTTATTGCACATTTCTCTCAGTTAAATGTACTATAAGTTGTTGTTCAGTGTGGGGACTAAGGAAGAATGTTTACTTGATTTTTCTCAGGCCTCTGAGGATTTCAAAGCTTTAACTTCCTCCTACTTAATTGTCTTCTGAAGGAATATATTTTTTAGTGCTCAGGAAAATAATTGAACTTTTAAATAATATGGCTGGACATTTATTTTGAAAGTGTTAAAAATAAAGCCATTTTAAAGTTTTAAAAGTGAGCGAATCTCAGCAGGGAATTATATGGGATGCCTTGGAGTCTGTGAGCTCATAACATCTAGTTAGTATGGAAATGCTGTTTTTATGTCAGAAAAAGGATTTATGCACCATTATTGTTAGAGGCTAAAAGTTTTGGTTAGATTATATGATTATATGATATGACCTTTAGATAAAGTGTCAAACGAAAAAATTATCACTTTTTTAATAGTCTCTTCCCTTTGATGGCTTTTTCCCCCATGTAAAAGTTACAGTCCATTGAGGCCAGACTCAGTAAAGGATACCTTTTTTTTTTTTTTTAATGTTTACTTATTTATTTTGTGAGAGGGAGGGAGAGCACGAAAGCAGGTGAGGGGCGGAGAGAGAGAGAGCATCCCAAGCAGGCTCTGCACTGTCAGTGGGTGGGGGAGTCCTGTGCAGGGCTCTATCTCACGAATGTGAGAACACAACCTGAGCCCATACCCAGAGCTGGACACTTAACTGAACCACCCAGGTGCCCCAGCCAAGGATATCTTAATTCTGATATTTCAGTGAGCATTGCAAATAACACGTAATTCTTTTATTGGAGTAAAGCTTTTCAGCTGACAGTGAAAGTCTTGAAGTTGAATGACACTTATCCCATTCTCCCTCATTCTTTGTAACCAGAAGAGATGGCAAAGATTTCAGTGGTCTGTGTTTAATGAAGGAATGATCTAAAACAGTTTTAGCTTTATATATATTAGAACCATTGTGTAATCTTCTTTAGTGACAGATATGTACTGTTTTCCTCTTTAGTTTTAGGATTCATTAGAAAAAGCTTCAGTATAAAATAAGCATAAATTATATAATATATACATACATACAAAGACACAGCTCACTATAATTTATGAAACTTTAATATACAGATGAGATGAAATTAATTTCTATATCATTGTGTTTTGTGATTAAAAGGCTTATTTGGTTAGTCAGGGAATATCATACATGACCCAAAAAAGTCTTAGTTTATTAAAATCCTCAGGCCATTTGGACAGTATGTTAATCATTTACTTGTATATTCTGACATATTATCCTTGATATGTTTTTGGTCTTAACCTTCTACCCAGATTAATTCATTTCAGAAAGCCTACAGCTTTTATGAAGTGTTACGGAGCAAAGCTCTGAGCAATATAAAGTCTTCCTATTAACCTGTGATAGAATATCAAACAATGTGATTTTCTTTTATTACATTGTGTTCTGTACAATTAAACACACTGTTTTCCTTAGCCTTAGTTATCAAACTAAACAAAAACAAATCACTTTCATCTTTTTTACCTGGGTTAGAGTAGGTAGTATTTTTTAAGTTTAGTAACAAGGTATATAGCATTTCTTTAACTGACAACTGACATTTAAACATTAGCCATAGTCTTTGTGGAAGAGGCAGTGGGACAACATTAAATACTTGTTAAAACAGTGCTGCCAATTTTTCTTTTTTCTTTGGTTCTTCTTTCTGGTATGGTAGTAAATAGCTTTGTATCAGTTTGTAATCTACTTTTTTTCCCTTTTTAAAAAAAACTGGTAAAATGTTTTTAACATAATACTTTATTAGGCATTGCTGTTGGGTATTTTTATTGAAGTCTCCCCATCACTGAAACAAAACCTTGTTTTACTTTTTCTTTCTTTCTTTCTCCTTTCCTTCCTTCCTTCGTCCCTCCCTCCCTCCCTCCCTCCCTCCCTTCCTTTCTTCCTGTCTTTTTTTTTTTTTTTTTTTTTTTGAAAGTAAGCTCTGCATCCAACATGGGGCATCAATTAATGACCTGAAGATGAAGAGTTGCATGTTCCATGGACTAAGCCAGCCAGGGGCCCTAGACCTTGTTTTACTTTTTAAAAAAATATTTGAGAGAGAGAGAGAGAGTCCCAATCAGGCTGTGCACTGTCAGCCCAGAGCTGAAGTAGGGTTCAAATTCACAAACCATGAGATCATGACCTGAGCTGAAATCAAGAGTCAGATGCTTAACTGAAGCACTCAGACACCCCTGTTTTCTTTAAACTAAAAGCAATCAACAAATTAGAATTTAAATGAAAAATTGAAAGCAAATAAATAAAAGCAACCAATAGTAATAAGGTCTAACAATATAGATTTGAAATAACAGTAATCTCTTTCCTCCTTCCTATTCTGATAATCTTTAAAATTTACCTGTCTGTGGGGTGCCTGGGTGGCTCAGTCTGTTGAGCATCTGACTTCTGGTCAGATCATGATCTTGTGGGGAGTTTGAGCCCCATGTTGTACTCTGTGCTGACAGCTCAAGAGCCTGGAGCCTGCTTTGGATTCTGTGTCTCCCCCTCTCTCTGCCCTTCCCCTGCTCATGCTCTGCCTCTCTCTGTCTTTCTCTGTCTCAAAAATAAATAAACATTAAACAAAATTAAAATTTACATATGTAATATTGTTGGCACAATTTTACATGTTTTAGTTTTTTACTCATCCGGTCTTGGCTGTTTTTCGGTATTTAGAACATCTAGATCTTTTTTCCTTTATTACAGCTGCAGAGTATTTTATTGCAACTTACAGGTGTGTCAACATTTATTTACTTTATCCTCCATTGATAGATATTAAGGGTTTTTTTTTTTTTTTAAATAAGTAATCTGTACACCCGATGTGGGGCTTGAATTTTTACAACCCTGAGATCAAGAGCCACATGTTCCAGTGACTGAGCTAGTTAGGTACCCTAATATTTAAAAAAAAAATTTTAATGTTTATTTTTGAGAGAGAGAGAGAGACAGAGCATGACTGAGGGGAGGGGCAGAGAGAGAGGGAGACACAAAATTCAAAGCAGGTTCTAGGCTCTGAGCTGTCAGCACAGAGCCCAACGTGGGGCTCAGACTCATGGACTGCAAGATCATGACCCAAGCCGAAGTGGGGCTCAGACTCATGGACTGCAAGATCATGACCCAAGCCGAAGTCCATGCTCCACCGACTGAGCCACTCACGCGCCCCAAGGAAGATTTTTTAAAATGAATTTTGTTTGGATGGCAGTCTTTGCCACCCCCCCACCCCCCCCAACATATCCTTAATTTTATAATAAAAGTTAATGAAACTAGAAGGTTGCATACCTAAAATCTAGTTTATAGATGATTTGATACTCATATAGCTATTTTGTAAAAAGATAACTTCTGTGGAATAGAGGAATCAAAATCTCTTTAAATACCATATGATTTCATTCATATGTGGAACTTAGTGTATCAAAATCTAACAATACACTTGATTGAAAATCAAAGAAATCCACTTCCTGTGTTTATTCTCCCACCACCCCAGTCCTAATCTCCTATAAGAAGATGTGGTTGGTACATATACACCACAAATACCATATGATTTCGCTCCTATGTGGAATTTAAGAAACAAAACAAATGAAGAAAGGGAAAAAAAAAAAAAAAAGTCAGTGATGTTTTGGAGCACCTGGCCGGCCCAGTCGAAAGAGTATGTGACTCTTGATCTCAGGGTTGTGAGTTCGAGCCTTAAGTTGGGTGTAGAGATTATACTTACAAAATAAATAATAAACTTGTCAGTGATTTTTCAACAGGTTGACTTTCAGTGACATTATTATTCATTTGGAAGGATGTGAGGAGGGGTGTGTGCAGGATGTATCACTTGCATGGGGAGGGGTAATCAGTACATATTCTGCTGCTCTGCTGGAAAGATTGAGAAAGTACTACGCATGTTCTGTTTTGTTTTACTGGTAGGAGGTACCTTGTGTTTTACGTGACTGGGGTTTTAACACATATTTTTGAATGTCAGAATTATTAATTCTTCTGATAAAAGCCTTTGCTTCTCCCCTAGGATTGGCAGCCACCATTTGCTTGTGACGTTGACAAACTTCATTTTACCCCACGTATCCAGAGGCTGAATGAATTGGAGGTATTGTCTTGACTACTGTTCTGGTTGCCTGTATTTCAGAAGGGCTTTCTTGGAGGAATCTGTCACAAATCTAGTGGTTTTTAGTGAAGCTAAAATATGGCCAATAATTGATAATCATGGTAAAACAGATGACATTAAAGCTTTTGTAGCCAACCAGATTTCATTAAAAACACTGACTTTGTCAATCATTCTTGGCCTATGAATTCACTTAAATCCTTCTAAATTTAGGTGACATTCACAGTAATTTAGGTCTTGAAAGGAATTGACTTTGAGAATCATCTAATGGAAAAGAATCTCCAGCTCTAATTTTCTTCCAAGTACACATCTCCACTTAGGTTTAATAACACTTTAATTTCCTAAGGGAGGAGTGTGGGGAGTACTGAGAATTTTCAAGAGAAGAGGTGATTTTTCTTCAGTCTCTGGGCGACTGAAACTCTCAAGTGCAGGGTGAATAAAGCTTAGGTATTGAAAACCTAGAGGTAGTGTTTATATTAATGTTTTGCTAACCTGATTTTCATATTGAATCATGTTTTGTTTTTCTATAAAAAATGAAACATTTTTAACTTAAATGAAATATATATCCCCTAGGATTCTGTGGGATCCCAGAATTTCTGTATTTTGTGTCTGTATTTTCAAGTTGAGCTTGAAGGACAGGAAATGAGTGCCAACTTTGAGGTCTTAGACTGGGAACATCTGAACGTTCATTTCAGTTGTTTTTGAGCAAGAAAAACTCCTAAAACTCTCTGACTTACATTTAATTTTCAAGGAGGGGAAAGAAAAATGACCAAGAAAAATTTTTTTGGACAAAAAGTTTTTAATGACTTACAGACAACAGTAATAATTTGTTAAAGGAATGACATTTAAGAAATTTACCCTGGTTTTCCTTTATCTTATCAGGACTTGTTAAAATTGGTATGAAATCGCTGTTGTAATTCTGTTTTTAGGTTTTGTGTTTGAGAAAATAAGAAAATTTGTACTTGGAAAGAACAGACCTTTAAAATATCCCAGTTGTAAAAAGACTAAAGCATATAGAAGCTTATGATATAATTTTGACCAGTAACAAAATTGTGGTTATATGATTCCTTAAATGAAGTACTTTTCAGAGTGCCGTTTAAGGGAAGGCTTACTGAGTTTTTAACTCTGCCAGACACATGGCAGGGGCTGAATTAAATTTTTGTTGAGTTAATGTATAATTATTTAACTAGCTTTTTTTGGTATATTTTTTGGCAGTTTCTCTGTTGAATTCAGAAATGATATTTCACTTAAATATTCTAAGACTGAAACTACCACACACACAGGTAATAATAGGCAGGGGTCTTAAAATAAGCTCGATAGGATTAAAATTCACTTCTTTGTTATTTAGGCTCAAACTCGAGTAAAACTGAACTTCTTGGACCAGATTGCAAAGTACTGGGAGTTACAGGGAAGTACTCTGAAAATTCCACATGTGGAGAGGAAGATCTTGGACTTGTTTCAGCTCAATAAGGTAAGAGGCTAATGGCCATCTCCCTCTTTTAGTTTCTTTCTGCCAGCATAAATTTGATCTTCTTCACTTTAAAAAGAAACTTACTGTTTCAAATATGTAAAATGAAATTCTCCATTCACTTTAGTAATAGATTGGGCTCTACATGTCAGGTCTGAAAGCCTTGAAAGCCTTATCTTGTGAACTGTTTTGCTGCCATCTTTTTTGTGTGTGTCATTTAAAAACTTTAATAGTTCCGTAAGATACTCTTTTCTGTTTTATTGTAGTAAAAACAACTGAGGTTCAGGGAGAAAATTGACCAAACTCTAAAGGCTGAGTCAGAATTCAGTACTTTAACTTTAGGTTCACTAAAGTGTAAAGTCTACATTCTTACCTCCCAAATGGTGCCATCTTTCCTACTCCTTAGTTTATGAAGAGTTGTAAGGGTTACCGAAGTTAGACCAAGGACTAGGACTTGTTCTTTATTTATTAGAGATTTAATTGTTGGTCTAGTTCTTCCTTCTAGAAAATCTTGACTGCTTTGGGGAACTAAGAAGTAGCTTTTTGGGGTATAACATGTTTATGGGCTATATTTAAATTTTCTAGCTTGAAAATAATATTTTTTTTGTTTGACTTGGAAAAAGTATTTTTTTTTAAAGTTTATTTTGAGACACACACACACACACACACACACACAGCATGAGCAAGGGAGGGACAGAAAGAGAGAGAGAGTGAGAATCCCAGGCAGTCTTCTCATTGTCAGCACAGAGGCTGATGCAGGGGTTTATCTCATGAATGGTGAGATCATGACCTGAGCCAAAATCAAGAGTCAGATGCTCAGCCAACTGAGCCACCCACATGCCTCAGAAAATATATTAAAAAAAAAATTTTTTTTAATGTTTTATTTATTTCTGAGAGAGAGAGAGAGAGAGAGAGAGACAGCATGAGCAGGGAAGGGTCAAAGAGAGAGATAGAAAGACACACACAGAATCTGAAACAGGCTCCAGGCTCTGAGCTAGCTGTCAGCACAGAGCCCGACGTGGGATCTCACAAACCCACGAACCGTGAGATCATGACCTGAGCCAAAGTCGGACGCTTAACCGACTGAGCCACCCAGGCGCCTCTGGAAAATATATTTTTAAAACTTAACGTTGCCAAGAACATGTTGTTCTCAGAATCATACCTAGATACGATGGAATTAGAAGTGATTTCTACATATGTGTTTCTAATTTCTTTTCCTATTTTATTTAACAGTTAGTTGCAGAAGAAGGTGGATTTGCAGTCGTTTGTAAGGATAGAAAATGGACCAAAATTGCCACCAAGATGGGATTTGCTCCTGGCAAAGCTGTGGGCTCCCATATCAGAGGGCATTATGAGCGAATCCTCAACCCCTACAACTTGTTCCTGTCAGGAGACAGTTTGAGAGTGAGTATTGAGGCTGATCTTAACCTATTTTATTTCACTGCTTATTGGTACGTTATCTTTTAGGGTGAATGAATAAGCCTTAGTTCTTTGTGGAAGGCACTGCTGAGAAGACTGTTTTGTGAGTTTTTCCTCCAGTGTTTCTGCTGCTGTGTTTTAAGAGCAGCCGTACTTAGAAGTTTGGAATGAATAAGGTTGGAGAAGAAATACCCTTTTGCTGTCAGAAGCCAGAGTCTGTATTTAACTTCACTAAGGCTGTGTCTTCCTAATGACAAGTTCATTATTATCTTGTTATGGCTCATGCTTTTGCACTCACATACTGTGTAGCGCATATTCCTAGTTGTCACAGCAAAATACGACCTGTGAAAGAAGTTGCCTACTGTTCTCTCACCATCTGAGATCTCCAAGGATATTTTCAGATAGAATGTTAATAAGAATAAAAGGTAGAGGATTTAATAATGCTAGATAGCTAATGGATCCCTCTTCTAATAGTTCCTGTGTAGCCATGTTTGTTTTTTTTTATAAAGATGGTTTTTGTCAAATTATTCAGATAAGAACTTTCGTTGTAATTAAAGTAAAACAATATTGCAAAAACTTATTTCAAGACTGGTAGAAAGAAGATTATCATTATCGGTTTATCCCTTTGAGTTATTCTAAGGCAAGAGCAGTGAGCCCTATAATTTTAACAATTGTTACTGTGCCACAGAGAAGTAGAAAGATAATGACAGTTTCAGAGGGTAGACTACTAATCATAATTCTGTCTTGATATATAGACATACCATCTGTAATACTCAAATCCTATAGATTTTTGTAGCATTGCATTTTTCTTTCCTTTCTCCCTTGATTCCAGGGGAGCTTTCTTTTTAGCCTACAAGGACATGACCAGTCTAATATTCAGAAAGTTGTCAGTGTTCTTAAATGTATATGTGTGAATGTTTAATGAACCTCAGGCATGAAATTTAGAACATTGTATGTGGAACCTTTTTGTCTCTGTTTTATAGTTAGATTTGATCTACATATAGTTGCCTACAATAGATTTTCTCTTTATTAACCTTTCTGTTTGAGTATGGAAGTCATAATGAGTGAGAGAAAAGAGAGTTTCTACTTGCTTTATGGGTTGCAGCATTTTAAAAACAACTGTATATTTGGAGACACAGTGTAGTTTCATAGTTGAAAAGCACAGAAGCATTTATTCAATTGTAGTCTGAAAGGAATAGATATTTTTTAAAAAAATTTAAGTGTTTTATTTATTTTTGGGAGAGAGATAGAGACAGCATGAGCAGGGAAGGGTCAGAGAGAGAGGGAGACACAGTCTCTGAAGACAGGGTCCAGGCTCTGAGCTACCTGTCAGCACAGAGCCCGATGCGGGTCTCAAATCCATGAACCGTAAGATCATGACCTGAGCTAAAGTTGGACACTTAACCGACTGAGCCCCCCAGGTGCCCCAGGAATATGTATTTAAAGATGCCTTTTATAAACATTACGTCTACAACACGGATAAATACTTACTGAGGGGCCTGCTGTGTACCAAGTATGTTCTAGGCACTGATAGGTATTCATTGCAGAGCAAAGGAAAATGTGATGACAATAAAAATCACTCCTAATCCTCTTACCTGTTTTTTTTTTTTTCTTTCAAGGATACTTTTATGCATCTATACACAAGCTGGGATTGTATTCTTCACATACAGTATTATATCCTCCCTTTTCTCTGTTTAACATATCATGAGCATTTGCCATGTCATTGAATATTTTTTTATCTAGTGGCATTCTGTTTTTGTGTGTGTATTTTTCTTTGTTGTTACTGTTTTTTTAGAGAGAAAGAGCACGAGCAAGAGGAAAGGGCAGAGAGAGAGAGAGAATGCCAAGCAGGTTCCATGCTGAGTGCGGAGCTGGACACAAAGCTCAATCCCATGACCCTGGGATTATGACCTGAGCTGAAATCAAGAGTTGGGATGCTCAACTGACTGAGCCACTTAGGCGTGTTGACATTTCATTTTTATATCCAGACCTTGATTTCCTCCTATTGTTGAATGTTTAGGTTGGTTCCAGTATATATATATTTGTTTATTTATTTATTATACTGGGATGCCCATTTTTTATACCTTATTTTTGGCCCATTTCTGAGTTTTGGAAATAATTCTTGGAGAAAAGGGTAATTAGACTACATATATGTATTTTTAATTTTTTAAATGTTTATTTTTGAGAGAGAGACAGAGTGCAAGCTGGAGGGGCAGGGGCAGAAAGAGAGAGACACAGAATCTGAACTAGGCTCCAGGCTCTGAGCTGTCAGCACAGAGCCTGATGCAGGGCTCAAACTCATGGGTCATAAAATCATGACCTGAGCTGAAGTTGGATTCTGAACTGACTGAGCCACCCTGGTGCCCTGGAATACATAATATTTTTAAAAAGAATCAAAAGCAATGTGATACCACCACACACCTATTAGAATGGCCCAAGACAGAGCACTGACAGCACAAATGCTGGCGAGGATAATAGAAATTCTCATTCATTGCTGGTGGGAGTGCAAAATGGCACAGCTACTCCGGAAGACACTTTGGCTGTTACTTAGAAACCAAACATACTCTCTTACCATACAATCCAGCAATCATGTTTCTTGGTATTTACACAAGAGTTGAAAACTTATGTCCACACAAAACCTGCACATGGATGTTTTTAACATCTTTATTAATAATTGCCAAGACTTGGATGCAGCCATGCTGTCCTTCAGGAGGTGAATGGATAAATGAACTGTGTTCTATCTAGAGAATGGAATATTATTCAGCATTAAAAAGAAATGAGATCTCAAGCCATGATAAGACAAGGAGAGGAACATCACTAAGTGAAAGAAACCAATGTGAGAAGGCTGCATGTACTGTAAGATCCCACACCTGTGGTATTCTGGAAAAGGCAAATGTGTAGAAATGCTAAAAAGATCAGTGGTTGCCTGGGGTTTGGGGGTAGGAGCAAGGGAGGGAAAAATATTCACAGGACAAAGGATTGTCAGGGCGATCAAAATACTACACATGTCATTATAGATTTGTCTAAACCCATAGAATGTACAGTATCACAAGTGAATCCTAATGTCACCTATGGACTGTGAGTGATAATGATGTGTTAGTGTAGGTTCATGAGTTGTAACAAATGTACTACTACTCTGGTAGAGGATGGTGACAACAGGGGAGGCTGTGCCTGTGTGACAGTAGGGCATATATAGTAAATCTCTACCTTCACATCTTGATTGTGCTGTCAACCTAAAACTTCTCTAGAAAATCTTAACATTAAGGGGGAAAAAGAAGTCTTAACATTAAGGGGAAAAATATGCTCAGTGAAGGAATTGTTTCAAAAGGGTGAACCGAAGCCTAGAGTAAGTTTTGGGAAACGTGAAAATAACAGTGATGTCCTGGTAGAGTGGGACATGAGCCTCACATTTTCTAGGTGTCTCAGCAGATGCTCTGACTCTGTAGGATGGGGTCCTCATGCTCTGGTATCAGTTACCTCTCAATCCCAGTTTATCAAATAAAGGTTAAAATTAGTCTGCATTCACTAGCATTAGATACAAAGCAAACACATCAGGTGTGTGTTTGGAACTGTGGTTTGGAATAAAATCATAAAGCTCTTCATATATATTCTGGAAAGTTTCTGACCTTGATTTTACCTTAGATCTTTAAAGTCCTTACAGAATGAAGCTAGAACATAGTTGATGGAATCATTTAGATTTGGTGGGAGATAGGGACCACATGTATAAGCGGGCGAGGATGGAGGGGAGAGGGGGAGAGAGTCCTGAGCTGGCTCCATGTTCAGTGGGGAGCCTGACATGGGGCTGCATCTCAAGACCACAAGGTCACAACCTAAGCCAATATCAAGAGTCAGATGCTTAACTGACTGAACCACTCAGGTGTCCCTGTAAGGTCTGCTTTTCTGACCATCCACTTAATAAAATTTTCTTGATTCAGTTCAATTCATATCTGCATGATCATACATATTTCTAGGTTTCAAATAAAAAGTTTAGGGGTGCTTTGCATAAAAGTATATTACTGTGGATTTCTAGGACATGAGTTTAAGTCCCATGTTGGGTGTAGAGATTACTTAAATATATTTTTAAAAAGAAAATTTATATGAAATGTGAAAGAGGCTAATTTATTTGTTCTTAATGTTTACTTATTTTGAGAGTGACTGGGGGAGGGGCAGAGAGAGACAGGGAGACAGAGGGTCCTTAGTAGGTTCTGCACTTACAGCAGAAAGCCCAGTGTGGGGCTTGAACTCACAAGCCTGAACCAAAGTTGGACACTTAAAAGACTGAGCCATCCAGGTGCCCCTAAAAGAATTTAATTTAGATGATAGGTTTTTTTTTCCCATCTGCATGTTTTCATTAAATATACTCTAGGGGTGCCTGGTTGGCTCAGTTGGTTAAGTGTCCAAGTTTGGCTCAGGTCATGGTCTTACAGCTTGTGAGTTCAAGCCTTGCAGCAGGTTTTGTGCTGACAGCTCAGACCCTGGAGCCTGCTTTGGGTTCTGTGTCTCCCTCTCTTTCTGTCCCTTCCTGCTCATGTTCTGTCTCTGTCTCTCTCAAAAATAAACATTAAAATTAAATATACTCTAAGTGCTCAATTTGAGGACTTGTTATAGAATGGAGGATAGTATTTCATACTAATTTAGTTAGTATTTCCAGATGAAATCAATGTATGAATTTAATTAGAATGAGCAGAATACTTACTATACTTAAGTTGTTGTGCCAGTGGTAGATTTATTACTTGTTTAAGAGTATCAAATAATCTGTATCAGTATTTTTTTATAGTGCATCATATTTCTTAAATGTCAGGCATAGGTTTTCTTAATTACTCTGTTTTTGTTGTTTCCATCCCTCTTCTCTGGATTCTTTCTGCACATGTAGGGGGGAAGAGCCAATAGTGAGACTATATGGTAGTAATGGTACCCATAGAGCCAGGAGTTTTAGAAGATTATTATTTTACTGTATCTTAGTCCAACATAGATGATATACCTTAAGTAGTTACAGTTGGGAGCCTGCTTTTATAAATGCTTCTTATGATAATTGTGAGTCCTATTATGAAGAAGTGTTACTTGAAATCCATATTAGATTCAGTGGTGATATTTTGATGTTGTTTTGTTGTGCTGGCATTAAATACCCTCTATTAGCAAGCCTAGAATCATACTAAAAATAATCAAAGCAAGAGACTCTTGTCTGATCAGAACCAAAGTTACTGCTGTGGCTTACCTATTAACCTTTGCTGTGTGAGTTAGACCTTGTAGGAATATGTTGAAGTAAATGAAAGCACTAATAAGGGAGAACAGTTTAATCAGATTACCAGTTTTCTCAGTTCAGATGATATCTTTTGATCATAGAACAATGCTAGTTTGAAAGTGCAGGATTTTAAAATTTGGAAAACCTATTGGATTCCATATTTTATTCTAAACACTATAAAAAATCAAACATTCTCAATATGGAAGGTCATTTTGGGAACTTACAAGGGGCCTTTTTTTAATGAAAAAAAAATTTTTTTTTTATGTTTACATTTGAGAGAGAGCATGAGCAGGGGAGGGGTAGAGAGAGAGAGGGAGATACAGAATCAAAAGCAGGCTCCAGGCTGTCAGCATAGAGCCTGATGTGGGGCTCAAACTCATGAACTGTAAGATCATGACCTGAGCCGAAGTCAGATGCTTAACTGACTGAGCCACCCAGGTTCCCCTGTAAAGGGGCCTTTCTAACAGTTTGAGCCTTCAGTTAATTGACAGTTGCAAACAGGAGTAATTGCAAGTGACTCATTGGGAGTGCCTTGAGCCTGCTGTGGTCTGGTGTAACCTGATAGCATGAACAGTTAGGTGAATTGAAGGAACACCATTCACCTGCTAAAAAATTGTTTAAGCTTTTATATGTATGTGTGTGTGTCTATGATTGGGTAACTGCAGACTTGTGTTTACTTGAATTTTAAAAGTTTGGAGACCGTTTATGTTTCTGTGTAAACAATCATAAAATATACCTTGCAAAATATGTTGAAACTCTTAAGATTAAAAAAGGAAGGGAAATTCATTAATGCCATTGTCCTTTATTTCTAGTGCCTGCAGAAGCCAAACCTGAGCACAGACACAAAGGACAAGGAATACAAACCTCATGATATTCCCCAGAGGCAGTCTGTGCAGCCCTCAGAAACTTGCCCCCCTGCCCGACGAGCGAAACGAATGAGAGCGGAGGTGAGGACCTCATGCGGTTGTTCAGCAGAGTTCTTGAGCCCTGTCTTACACTGGGTTACTGTCACCTGTGTGTTCTTCATAGTTTTGAACCTTGTTCACCTCGTAGAAGGATGCTATATGTATTCTGGCTTCTACACTTGGGGGGACTGTCAAAGGGGTAAGGAGAACTCTTTCTAGGTTTATGCTGCCTGGATAGACAGCTGCTTAACTAACTGAGTTAGAAAGGACAGTCATTCATTGTGATGGTATATGGTTTGCCTGTTAACTAATGAAATTAGGCATTGTTGTTGGATTAAGGCTAGGGGATAGAAAGCTAGGAACTGTTGTTTTGTTTTGTTTTGTTTTGTTTTTTAATCAGAGAGGTTAGAGGCTATTGAAAGCTGTTTTCTTCAGAGTTCCTGAAAAGGAATTAGCAGATATTTATGCTAAGACAGAAAATAATTACGCAGCATGGGGGTTGGGGCATTAAATTTATGAGATGAAATTAAAGTAGAACATGAGAAAAGATCAGGAGGAGAGAACTGAATGAGAAAGACAGTTTGCATCAAGATTTTTCTGCTCTGAGAGTTTTACTCTGGGTAAGAGAGAAGAATATTTTCACAGTTACCTTGTTTCCATGCACATGTCTCAAGGGGTATTCTTACCCGGGTTGCTGGACATTTAAGTGTTAGGAGTCCGTGATTAATGTATTGACGACATCTTAGAGCTGGGAAGCCTCACTGCATTAATCAGATGTCTAAAACAGTCTCTGGTTATTAGTAATTAGTGGTCACGATTAAAAAGGAACAATTTTGTTATCTGAGGAAAAGGGTATAAATGAGGTAATTATTTTTAACCTAGATAAGTTAGAGAAATGGAAAAAATTTAAGGGCTCCATTTTTCTGAATTAAGACTGCCTCAGAATAGGAAAATATGGTTATTTGAAGTCCATAAGCATACTCTTAGAGTTCATCAGTCTAAAACTTCTCGTTTGAGCACATCTTGGCTTTAAATGTGTGAGACATGGGGTGCCTGGGTGGCTTAGTCGGTTAAGTGTCCGACTTTTGCTTAGGTCATGATCTCGCGGTTCATGGGTTCATGGGTTCGAGCCCCGCGTCGGGCTCTGTGCTGACTGCCAGCTCAGAGCCTGGAGCCTGTTTCAGTCTGTGACTCCCTCTCACTCTGACCCTCCCCTGGTCGTGCTGTCTCTTTCTCTCTCTCCTAGAAATAAATAAAACATTTAAAAATAAAATAAAATAAAATAAATGTGTGAGACATGCTGTACTGCTCTGGATACCTAGGTCTGCATAGATGAGACACACATAGGGTGATGATAGCACCCTGGGAAAAGTTTTGTCTGCAGTGGACATCCTGAATGCATAGAAGTGAACACAGACAAAAATGATCAAGTGCAGTTTTACAGATACTTCGCAAAAGTTGGTTTGCTTTTTTAATGAGTATTACCACTTGAAGAAACGTTAGAAGTTGAGACTGGCTTATTTACCCTCAATGATGGGGGGTGGGGAATCTTTAGCAATTTAGCAATGTTAGAAGAGTAGTTTGTAATAACAGTTATATAGAAGAATTAACAGAAAACTATTATGGAAACTGAGTTTTCTATAAGTAACGGGCAGACTTTGGAAGAAGCTAGCAACCTCTTCTAGGCTAATAAATTATATTTATATAACTGTTAAAAGTTTGGCTTAGTGATGACTGAATAAAGCATGAGGTGGGTAGATGAGAACTGGGAAGCTTCTAGGAGGAAAATAAGAGCTGTTCCCAATTCTGGTAGTGACATTTCCCCTAATTTGTTCCTGATCTTTTGGCTTTTCCCTATTTTTCTCACCTACCTAAGTGGAGATACTCTTGTAATCTCTAAGATTTTGGTCCATTCCTTAAATAATAGTAATTCTAAGGGCCGATTTCTCTTTTGGGTGAGAGAGAAGCGTGCTTTGAAGGTCTACTAATAAAGACAACTTATAAGATTATAGTCACCTTGAGATTTCAGTTGGATTTTAGAAAATTTCTTTTTTTTTAAGGAAATATTTATTATATATGACAATTTTTTTAAAGGCCATGAATATTAAAATAGAACCAGAAGAGACAGCAGAAGCCAGAACTCATAACTTGAGACGACGAATGGGTTGTCCCACTCCAAAATATGAAACTGGTAAGAAAGTTTATCCATGAGTATGAAAGAAGCAAAAAGTAAATAAGTACAAATACTATTCATTTGTTAATTAAGGAAACAGTGTAGCAACTATTAAATACTAATCAGTGGGTTGGGCCTTGAAATAAAATCTTAAAATATGTTAATGTCCCTGTTCTCTGTCATTAGTGACCAGTAGAAGTAAACAGAGGACTATATGCATATTAGAAATACGATTGAGTTTCCCTTCAGTCACTGATTGCTACTTTGAAATTTGGTTACATGGTATTCATTGAAAAGAAGTGATTTATGAGAAGCATAAGTGCCTTTGACTGGATATCTGATAAGTTTATTTCAGGCATGGCAGGCCGACGTGCTTTTTCAAATCTGAATTTTAGTTGATAATTGCTTGACTGGCCATTGCTTGATGTTAGTCACCGAAAGGTAAGTTTAGGACTAAAAAGCTGTAAGAGAAGGCTTAAATCCTGTATAAGCAGGCACTTACAAATGAAGGAGTTATTAAAATTGGTTGTTCTTAGTGATTGGTGAGTTATTGGAAAGGCAGCACAATATCTAATGAAGGTAGATGGATTTTTAAAAATATAGATCTGAATTAAATCCTGGTTTAACCACTAACTAGTTATATGACCTTCTGTATTTTTTGACTTCTTTAAATGTCCATCTCCTTATCCTTGAAATGGATTTGTTGCAAAGGGTTGAATAATTCATGGAAAGCATTTAGCACAGCACCTACTAGAGGATAGTTCAGTAATTGATAGCTAGTGTTTTAGCCAAGATTCTCAGTCTTTGGAACCAGGAAGTTGGGGTAGGTAGTAAATATCATAGGTTATGGAGGGATAATCTGTATTGTGGAAGAGAGGTGACTGGTGAGCTGTTAGTCTCTTATAGTAAAGATCAGGAGGAACCTGCTTTCCTCAATATATGTTATGTCTCGGTAACATATTGTTAAGACCACATCTTCAGCTCCTATTTTAAAAGCTCACAAACCGAGCAACATCTCTGGAAGTACCCACATTGAAATGTTGTGAGAGTTTGCTTTTATCATGAAGTAATGAGCACTGAGCCCTCGAACAGGGCAACAGTGGGTGCTGCTGCTCCAGTGAAAAGAAGCAACAAAATTGTGTTTGTGTCCTGTGTGTGCTTAGGGTAAGGAGAGGTGAGAGGTGAGGGAGCAAGATGAGCAAATTTTAGTATCAGAAGAGCTAACTCAGACTGCCTCTTACAGAGAGAGAAATGAAAAGCATCGTCAAGCAAGAACCCATTGAGAAGAAAGAGTACATTGTAGAAAGTGAGAAGGAAAAACCCAAGAGCCGATCTAAAAAAACCGCCAATGCTGTGAGTTGACATGTTTAAACACTTTTATTCCCCAGTTATCCTTTTGTGCCTTACTTAGGACTGCTAGCTTAGAGTGTGACAGAAGTCCTTTTCATGTTAGTTTATAGTATCTTTTTAATTGAGAAAATACACAAATGCGTTATGAAGCAAGGGGGGAGTTGACAGCCATTTTTCTGGAGTCCATTCAATTTAGACACAAATAATGGTGAGCTTGATTATATATGGAATGTTCATAAATCAATAGATCACCTCCAAATGAGCTGAAAGCTAGATCAAAAATCAAATTGATGTTTTCCAACTTTACAACAAGGAATGAAAAGGAAGATAGGAAAAAGGAAGGAAAAGGAAAGGAGCGGGGGGAATAGGAATTGAGCACCAGCAAGCGTTGTAGGACTAGGTGACCATTTACTCAAATGGAAACTTAAAAGTAAAGCTTGAGGACATTGCAGAGGATCTGGTTGCTTTTCTTCTATGCCCTCTTCTGAGAGCCCTGTGAGTAGCTTGACAAGTGCTTTTTATCTTGGAATTTGAAATTATTCCAATTAAGTGTCCTATTCATGAGTACCATCTCCTACCCCCACCACCAAGAAAAAAAAATACAATCAGAAAATGGTCAGTACCTAGGTTTTTATGTACTACAACAAAAAAGACGGAAAAAGTGAGACTACCTGATTAGTTGAATTAGCTTTCCATATTTATTGGAAATGTATTAGTTTACAAGGGCTGCCGTAAAAAAGTACCACAGACTAGCTTAAACAACAGAATTTATTTTCTACGTTTCTGGAGGCTGCAAGTCTAAGATCAAGGTGTCTGTAGGGTGGATTTTTTTTCTAAGGCCTCTCTACTTGGCTTGTAGATGGTCCTCCTGTCCCTGTATGTTCATGTGGCTTTCCTCTGCACACATCTGTGTCCCTACCTCCTCTTCATGAATACAAACCATTGGGTTAGGACCCACTCATTATGATCTCATTTTCCTGTAATTAACCTCTTTAAAGACCCTGCTTCCAAATCCAGTCACATTCTGAGGTACTGGGAGTTAGGACTTCAGGATATGAATTTTGGGGGAAACACAGTAGAGCCTGTAACTGATAATAACTATGTATTTTATTTTTATCACTGTGTATTTGGGGAACTTCTTAACCATGAATTCCTAAATAGAATATAAAGTAAATTAATGTGTTTAATTAACTTAAACGCGTCTCTTTCCTTTTAAACATGGCAAAATTGAATTTTTTTAAGTTCTATTTTTGGTTAAGCCGATAACTTATTACCATTTTAGATTATCATTCTCTAAACCACTAAAAGCTAGATATCTTAGTAGTAAACTTTAACTAAAACACACAACTGAAAAAGTTTAGAGATTATACTTTAGAGTTGGGAACGTATTAAGCATTGTGAAATATCTGTTAAAAAAGGCGAAGCATTTTTACTTAGAATGGGGTGCCTGAGTGGCTCAGTCAGTTAAGCATCCAGCTCTTGATTTTGGTTCAGATCATGGTCTCATGGTTTGTGGGATCAAGCCCTGCATCAGGATCTGTGCTGACAGCATGGAGCTTGCTTGGGATTCTCTCTCTTTCCCTCTCTCTGCCCTTCCTGCTTATGAATATGCACACACACTTGTCTCAAAATAAAAAAATAAAATACCTCTTAAAGAGGGTGAAGCATTTTCATTTGAAAGAGGATGGAGAAACTAGATTGTGCTAACCATTTCATTCTTAGAATTTCACAAAATCATATAGTAGCTCATGTACCTTTGTTTTTGTACCTATTTTTATTGCTACAGGTGGATCTCTATGTCTGCCTCTTATGTGGCAGTGGCAATGATGAAGACCGGCTTCTCTTGTGTGATGGGTGTGATGACAGCTATCACACCTTTTGCTTGATCCCACCTCTCCATGATGTTCCCAAGGGAGACTGGAGGTGTCCTAAGTGTTTAGCTCAGGTAAGAATTAAAGGCAGAGATAGCATTAGAGGATTTCCTTCAGAATATTTTTTTCCTTGCTTTTGGGTTTTAGATTTAGTAATTGATAACAATGATGCTCAAAAAAAAAAAATTGGGCTGTAATAGTAAGGTCTTGACAGTGAGTTTTACAGCCATGCAAGGAGCTAAGAGGCAGAAAAAAAATTTTTAACTACACTTAAATTGTTTTTTTCATTTAAGAAAGCATTGCACGCTCTTTGCAAAAAGTCTTAAAGACCGAATGACTTAAAAAAAATAGTATGATTTTACAATCAATAGGTAACAGTTATTTTGATGTATATCCATTCAGCTTTTTTCCTAATTTAAACAACTGCTTAAGTAATCCGTTTTTAAATATATATAAATAAAAATATTTTTCCCTTCTTTTTCTTTTTGGCAGGAGTGTAGTAAGCCACAAGAAGCATTTGGCTTTGAACAAGCAGCCAGGGACTATACCCTCCGTACTTTTGGGGAAATGGCAGATGCGTTCAAATCTGATTATTTCAACATGCCAGTCCACGTATGTATATACATACTGCTTTGATACAGAATTTTAATAACCTTTGTAGAAAGATGTATCTGAAGACAAAGTTGACTTGGTGTTTACTTATGATAGTCATTGTTATGTACAGTGAACCTTTCATTTGTTTGGTGGTATTAAAATTCCACAATACTTTAAAATACATCCTGATTTTTCACTTGGTTTCTCCAAAGATGAGCTTTTCCACACAAATCAAACAGTAGCAGTAACAGAATATTAGTAAGAAAAAAAAAAAAAAAAAACCAACAAAAAACCAAAACCCATCAGCAATGCTTTCAGCTGAACAGATGTAATTTAAAGAAAACTTTACAGGGGCCCCTGGGGTGCTCAGTGGGTCAAGCATCCTACTCTTGGTTTTGGCTCAGGTCATGATCTCGCAGTTTGAGTCCCACATCGGGCTCTGCGCTGACAGTGCAGAGCCTGCTTGGGGTTCTCTCTCTCCCTGTCCCATGCAGTCTCTCTCTCTCTTTTCCAAAATAAATACACAAACTATACAACAAAAAAGGAGAGCTGTCAGTGTTTAGTAGGACATACTAAAAAGGAAAAAAACTTTGCAGTGTACTGAATGACCTCTGCGTGTGGGCGGCGTGCTCTGCGTATGTTGTTATGTTATAAGTATTACTAGCTTTAGAATGAGTTTATTTTAAATTCTCCTTTATGCTCTTAGAAGCATAAGCATGTTTCATTCAGCATTTAATGTTCCATCAAGTGAGTATACCATACATAATTAAATGATTTTCTACCTTAATTCTGGACACTTAGGCTGTGTTTTTTCTTACATACCAACAAAGTGCTATAGCAAACACTTCATACGTGTAGATTTCTTTAGTTGGATTATTTTCTAGAGACGCTTACTGAGGTTAGATGAACGCATTTTCCCTCCACTTTAATGGCTTTATCATTTATGGCAATGTATGAGTGAACCTGTTTTTCCCTAAGAACACTAACATTAGCTGTTAAGTTACTTAAAATGTTTGCCTATTTGATAGGCATAAATTCAAAATATGCTCCTTTGAATTTTAAGTTCCTTTGACTCCTCATACAGTGTATTATTTTCTGGTATGTTTGCTTCACCAGTCCAGGTGGTGTGCGTGTGACCTCTTCTATTTGTGCTTAGTTTTTTTTTTTTTTTTATTTTTTATTTTTTATTTATTTTTTTTTTTTATTTATTTCTAGGAGACAGAGAGAGAGACAGCGTGAGCAGGGAGGGTCAGAGAGAGAGGGAGTCACAGACTGAAACAGGCTCCAGGCTCTGAGCTGGCAGTCAGCACGGAGCCCGACGCGGCTCGAACCCACGAACCGCGAGATCATGACCTAAGCGAAAGTCGGCCGCTTAACCGACTAAGCCACCCAGGCGCCCCATTGTGCTTAGTTTTTTATTTTACTTAGAAGATAAGGACCTTGAGGGATAGCATTTAAGTTACCTGTCTCTAGACTTGCATCAGATTAACAGCAGATCCTAGACACTTGGGCTGGTTGCTCTTTGTGCTGCTGTAGAGTAATTGTTCTTTTTATTCATATTTTGCACTTTTTCTTCCTGGCTCCTACACTCCCATCATCCAGACCTAGTGAAAGGTGCACCCAGGTAATGTGTTTGAATACCTCTCAAGGATAAAGCATTGTTCACAAACAGCTGTTATTACTGTGTAATAGTGACCCAAGTTATGTATTCTATTTCCCATACAGAAAAACATCTCTAGTTGTTGAATGTCAGAATTTTGTTTCCTTGATTACCTTTCAGAGTAGTAGCCAGATTGGTGATAGAGGAACATGAACTCCTTTTTTTAAAATTGTTCTTAATGTTTGTTTATTTCTGAGAGAGAGAGAGCATGAGCAGGAGAGGGTCAGAGAGAGAGGGAGATACAGAATCTGAAGCAGACTCCAGGCTCTGAGCTGTCAGCACAGCACCCGACATGGGCCTCGAACCCATGAACTGTGAGATCATGACCTGAGCCGAAGTTGGATGCTCAACTGATGAGCCACCCAGGCACCCTAAGGAACAAAAAATTCTTAATCAGTACTTACTCTTTTAGTAATACAGTTGCTTTTAGAAAATAATGTCTGTGTCTGAGCTTCCGGGAATCATTGTGGAACATTATGGTTGTAATTTTTCTTAGGGTTCTATCCTCTGATTCCTGTCATTTAGCTAATCTCTTCAGATTGGTCATGGGTGGTTTGTGAGTATCTGAGAAAAAATTCATTTTTTTCTCTTCCTCATTGTTTTGTTTCCAGATGGTTCCTACAGAACTGGTTGAGAAAGAATTTTGGCGACTGGTAAGCACTATTGAAGAGGATGTCACAGTAGAATATGGAGCCGATATCGCTTCAAAAGAATTTGGCAGTGGCTTTCCTGTCCGAGATGGGAAAATCAAACTTTCACCTGAAGAGGAGGTAGGCTTTAGCTGTGAGGCGCTTATATTTCGAGGAGAGCCCTGCAGTTAAAGTGATAGTTCAGCATATCCAGCATATCCTTATCTAAAGGGCATAGTACAGGATTCATAGCCTTACTGCAGAGATGTGTAGTTGGAACTTGAGTTATTAATTAAAATTCTTTTTCATTGGTTTAAAGTAATATTTATGATTGCTTTCAGCACATTTTTGATTACTAGAGTTTTAATGATTTCTAGAAAAGTAGAAAGAGCCCACAGAACCGTTCTAGTCCCAGCTATTCTCCACGTTGTGGTGATGTGGGGAGATACTTAACCTCCCTTTGCCTTCAGTCTGTGACTTTGGTTTCTCCTTCTGAAGACAGTTTGAGAGATTTGGACCAGACCTATTTATCTTTGAACTTTAGTGTTTAGGAGTCTAGTGTTTTCCACAATAACAAACTTCTAGGAGGGTTTCTATATCTATCCTAATAGGAAGTCAGATTTTTTTTTAAAACCTTTTTGAAGTCTAACATATACCTAGAAATGTACATAATTGTGTGCACAGCTTGATGATAATTTTTCACAACCTGAATACACCCATATAACCAGCATTAGAGCAAGAATAAGGATGTGACCTATTATTACCATACCTGACCCCTGAAGTTCCCCTTCGTCCCCACTCTTGTCCTGCCTACCCTGTCTCAGGACACCACTATCCTGACTTGGAGCACCATAGATTAGTTAGCTTGCTTTTGAACTCTATATAAACAGACTCATATGATGTATTTCCTTTGTAGCCAGAACAAAGGGGGTGGGCAGATAAAGAAGTATATACTATATGAGTTCATTTATGTAAAGTTCAGAACTGAGCAGAAGTAATACATGAACGTCTAGAAAGTCAGCATAGTGGTCTCCCCTCCTTTCCTCTGACCCCAACCTTTTTATTTTAAAGACTGTTTTCAGCCAGCTTTTTGAAACATTCAGAATCTAAAATGTTGGCATGATATTGCTAAACCTTTGTACCTTTTTTGCTTCCTTCTTTTTAGGAGTATCTTGATAGTGGCTGGAATTTGAACAATATGCCAGTGATGGAGCAGTCTGTCCTTGCTCACATTACCGCTGATATATGTGGCATGAAACTTCCTTGGTTATATGTGGGAATGTGCTTTTCTTCATTCTGTTGGCATATTGAAGACCACTGGAGCTATTCAATTAACTACCTGCACTGGTAAGGAGTTCCAAGTGACCTGCAAATGGTGGCAAGCGGGCTGGAAACTCTCCTTTTCATGTCCGATGTGTCCTAACTCTTTAACTGTGTCTGGAGAGTAACGAGATATTTTTCCCCTTAAGTTTTCACTACTGTTTGAACAGGCATCTTAACAAGTTAAGGCAGTGGTTCCTAAGGATTCCTGGGAAATCCATAAATCCCCTGAAATTGTACCCACACTGTTTTTCAGGTATAACATGTTTCTGCAGAGAGGGTAGACAGATTTTAGTGAAAGAAATCTTAATTCCTGGGAAGATGAAAAAGCCCTGAGTGTTGCCTGTACTGTAGAAAAATCCCATTCCATGGCAGTGGCAGCTCAGATACCCTTTGGAAGCACAGTGAGGTATGGGTGCCAGAGTCCAGGTCCTTGGAACTGCCAGCTTCCGTTTTGTGGTGCTGAGGGCCGGCATCATTACACCTAGTGGAATGGGCTTCCTCAGCCAGCGCACGTGTGCGTGGTGCAAGGATGCGGCTATTTGGACTCTTTTACTTTTTACACTCTAACCAAAGCCATTTCTTCTTTCACATCTGTTTTTACCCCTTCTGTTTCCCTTGCTTTTCTAAGTACAGAAATATTTGAAGATCTGTAACTCACTTAAATCCCCACACAAGGAATTTGAAAATATACCACAAGAAAGAGGGAGTTGGCAAAAATATATGTGGAGCATCAGTTCTGCTTCTCTAGGCAATTGCTCCCAGCTGTAAAATGAAGATTAAATTTACCATACCTCACAGGAATGTTACAGATTAATTGGTCGACAGTTTAAAGCGCTTTGAAGAATAAGAGTTCTTTAGAAATGCTAATTACCTTATTAGTGTTTGATTTAACCTTGCCTGTCAGAATGGACAAGGGAAAAGGAAGATGGGGAATTGCCATCCCCTGTCATTTACGATAAGAAATTGTGGTAACCACATATCCTGTACCTTAACAGGATATCGTATATTCTTAGAAATTTTAGATATTTTATAGTTTCTAAAGGCTCAGATAAAAATGGGAGTGAGGAGAGGGACCTCGGACAGAAAGTCTCCTGTGCAAATTCTATACATTTGAAGGGGGGAAATGCATTACATATGTCCAGATCACATTTCTTTTCTTTTCTTTCTTTTTTTTTTTTTTAAATGTTTTATTTCTAGGAGAGAGAGAGACAGCATGAGAAGGGGAGGGTCAGAGAGAGAGGGAGTGACAGACTCTGAAACAGGCTCCAGGCTCTGAGCTGGCAGTCAGCACAGAGCCCGACGCGGTTCTCGAACCCACGAATCGCAAGATCATGACCTGAGCGAAAGTCGGACGCTTAACCGACTAAGACACCCGGGTGCCCCCACATTTCTTTTCTTTAAAAAATATTTTTTTATTGTTTATTTATTGTTGAGAGAAAGACACACACACACAGTGTGAGCAGGGGAGGGGCAGAGAGAGAGGGAGACATAGAATGTGAAGCAGGCTCCAGTCTCTGAGCTTGTCAGCAGAGAGCCCGATGTAGGGCTCAAACTCACAAGCTGTGAGATAATGACCTAAGCTGAGGTTGGATGCCCAACCGACTGAGCCACCCAGGCGCCCCCAGATCACATTTCTAATGACACTGAGAACATTCCTTTGTAGCATAATCTTACAGAGCAGGGTCTGAAATGTATGACTTGTGAACCAGTTTGTTTGTGTTCTTGCAGACTGATTTTTTTCTAATGAAATTTCATGTTTATGTATTTCTTGAGATTGATTTATTTTTATAATCTGTTTTTAGGGGTGAGCCAAAAACCTGGTATGGAGTCCCAGGGTATGCTGCCGAGCAGCTAGAAAATGTGATGAAGAAACTAGCTCCAGAGCTCTTTGTGTCCCAGCCAGATCTTCTCCATCAGCTTGTGACCATCATGAACCCCAATACCCTGATGACTCATGAAGTGCCTGTATGTCCTGGGTCAATCTGCCTGCCACTCAGGCTTGATTAACTTTCACTTCTCTTCTCTTACTCGGACTTTTATGCATTGATTTGGGTATATGTGTTCCATACCTTAACTGGGTAGCAGAAACAACTGTTGGGTGTGATTGGCTACTATCCTGCAGTAAGCCAGTTGGACTAGATCCTTGGACACCATAAAAACTAACTTGTTACAGCTAATAACTAGGTTGCCAAGCAGCCATATTTTGCAAATACTAAGCGTGATGTCTTTTTTTTTTTCTCCAGTTTCTAATTCAGGCTTTCTAAACTATAATTTTTCTTTAATTAAAGAAAATATTAAATTAATATTATAGCTAATATTTAGAAAGATATGTCCTAATTCTGGATATAGCCCAGTTGTTGTAGTAAAAGCCATGTTTTCTATTCAGATGCTAATAATCAAACCTAATAGTCTGAGATACTACTCCATCTTGTGACAGAAATGAGCATCTCTGTGATTATTCTATCATAGTTCCTTTATTATGGCTCACTTTTAATTGGCAGAAAGCTTCCCTTTCTGGAGACTTAATCTGATAGTCTGTGTCCAGATTATATTTCACGAATGTCACTTAAAGTCTCCAATTTCTGTCTTTTTAGGTTTACCGAACTAATCAGTGTGCTGGGGAGTTTGTGATTACATTTCCGAGAGCCTACCACAGTGGTTTTAATCAAGGTTTTAATTTTGCTGAGGCTGTTAACTTCTGCACTGTTGATTGGGTATGTAATTAGGACTTAGACTTTTCAAATGTATTGTTTTCCTACAGAAATAGTATATAATACTTTAAAAGCTTTCATGTGTATGGTTGCTTAAACCTGTTGCTGCTCAAATGCCTGGTTTACAGATTGTTTACCATCCATAATGAGATAAAGCACGTGACACCACATTGTAAATCAAGCCTGTACTAATGAAGCACACTACTGGGTTCAGCTGATAGGTTTTTCTTCTGTAAAAGTGAGACTTAGTGAATAAATGAGTCTGTTGATATACATTTTGGGTGGAATTCAGTATTTCATTGCAAACTCATAACAAACAGTTCAGTCTTAAGACTGTACAGCACTAACTTAAATGATCTACAACACAGCAGTTTTCAGTGATGGCATTTGGTTTTAGTTGTAGATTTTTTTTTTAATCTTTGTTTATTTTGAGAGAGAACGTGAGTGGGGGAGAGGGAGAGAGAGAATCCCAAGCAGGCTCCTCAGTGTCAGCACAAAGCCTATGTGGGCTTAATCCCATGAGCCACAAGGTCATGATGTGGGCCAAAACCCAGGTGCCTTGTAAAGTAGAATTTTTATGCTAGTATTAATACTTTTCATTTACATAAAAAGATCTCGTTTAAGTGTGTGATATTAAATCTAATGAATTATAACTTTGTTTCAATGCTTTATTGAGTAATAGTACTACCTGTATCTAAAATTACTTTCTGTTCTAGTTTGGAGCATTATTATTTCCTGAAGTAGGTGAACCTGCACTGCTTCAGCATAGTTGTTTCAGGAAATGTGTGAATTCATATGTCCAGTTAGATTTTACATTGTTGTAGACATTAATACATTGTTAATACATTTGGTTTCTTTAAGTTTATTTGTAACCAACATAGGGCCTGAACTCATGACCCTGAGATCAAGAGTTCCATGCTCTTCTGATTGAGCCAGCCAGGCACCCAAGTACATGTTTTTTTGTTTGTTTTTTTTTAATTTCTGAGAGAGACAGCATGAATAGGGGAGGGTCAGAGAGAGAGGGAGACACAGAATCCAAAGCAGGCTCCAGGCTCTGAGCTAGCTGTCAGCACGGAGCCCAATGCGGGGCTTGAACCCATGAACCGTGATATCATGACCTGAGCCGAAGTCGGACGCTTAACTGACTGAGCCACCCAGGTGCCCCCATTGGGTTTTTTAACTGCCTAATATGCCAGATCTTTGAGGCACAGAGATTTTAAAAAAAAAAGGCCCAAGGCCTCTTAAAGGTTAGTTTTAGGGTTGATATATGTATTATGGCCCAGAATATCATATTTGGTCATTTGATAATGGTCAGAAGTCTTTGGAAATAGGAAGGAGAAAGATGAATGAATGTCATGTATTGTCCTCTGTCTTTTGACCCAGCTGCCATTAGGCCGACAGTGTGTGGAGCATTATCGCTTGCTTCACCGCTATTGTGTATTTTCCCACGATGAGATGATTTGCAAGATGGCTTCCAAGGCT
The DNA here is from genome assembly GCA_017311185.1 of Proteles cristata cristata. Taxonomy (NCBI): domain Eukaryota; kingdom Metazoa; phylum Chordata; class Mammalia; order Carnivora; family Hyaenidae; genus Proteles; species Proteles cristata. Next base: position 867,629 of record JAESUZ010004369.1, read on the forward strand.
GATATACTGGATGTCGTAGTGGCTTCAACTGTTCAGAAAGACATGGCCATTATGATTGAGGATGAGAAAGCTTTAAGAGAAACTGTCCGTAAATTGGTAAGGTTCTAGAATCCTCCTCATTGCATATCTCTGGGCTTTACTTAGTAAAATTCTTACACATATTGTTAATGCCATTTTAAGAATCTTTTCTTAGTCTAATTTCCTTTAAGATCATCCTGGAGAGCTGTATTAGTATCTCTTTGTGGTTTTAATTTCTACTTCTCTAATGGCTACTGATATTATTGAACATCTTATCATGTATGTACTTACTATTTGCATATGTATCTCTGGGGTGAAGTGTCTATTCAGATGTTTTGTCCCAGCCCCCTTTCTATTGGATTGTGAGATTTCTGTTTATTCTAGAGACCAGTCCTTTATCAAATATGTGTTCTGCAAATATTTTCTTCTAGTCAGTGACTTGTCTTCATTCTCAAAGCAGTGTCTTTCTAATAGCAGAAGTTTATTTTGATGAAGCTCAATTAAGCAGTTGTTTCTTTTTTGTATCTCTTTTATGTCCTTAAGAAATCGTACCTAACCCAAAGTCACAAAGACTTTCTCCTGTGTAGTCCATCAGCTAGAATTTTTAGCTTTAAGCTTTAAGTATAAATCTTTAATTCATCTCAAGTAATTTTTATTTATGGTTCAAGGTGTGGTTTGGGATGACTCTCTTCTACCTGTGGGTGTCTCATTGCGCTAGCACCAGGTCTTGAGAAGACTTCTTTTTCTGTGGAAATGCCCGGGCACCTTTGTGTTGAAATTCATTTCACTTCTTTGGGTCTATTTCTATGCTGTGTTTTATTCTCTTAATTTATGCATTTGTCTATTGCTGTTACCATATGGTATTGATTACTATAACTTTATAATAAATCTTGAAATGAGGTAGTGTGAGTCTTGCAGCTTTGTTCATTTTAAAAATTGGTTTGTTATCTTAGTTCTTTTGCTTTACATATAAATTTGAGGATTGGCTTCTTGATTTTTACCAAAAAACTGGTTAGGCTTTCATGGGAACTCCATTAAGTCCGCGAATATAGTTGGAGAATTGATATCTTAACAGTGTTGACTCTTCCAGTTCATGGACATAGCATAGCCACCATTTATTTAAGTCATCTTTATTTCATTCATTCAGTATTTTGTAGATTGCAGCGCACAGATCTTACACATGTTTTCTTGGGTTTATAATAATATACTTTGGTTTTTTTATATACTGTTATAAATGATACTTAATTTTTATTTCAAATGGTTTATAATTGACCTCTGTATATTGACTACTTGTATCCTGCAACCTTGCTAAAACTCAGTTGTTTATTAGCTTTTTTAAGATTGTTTTGGGACAGTGGTATCTGCAAATAAATAGTTACATTGATTTTTTTTTTAAGTGTGCCTTTTTAGATAGAATCCTTGAATGTTGGCTCCCTGAAGCCTGTACAGATCAACATCAGCTTGCTCACCTTCCCCTGATATTTTACAGTTAGGTACAACAATGCCCAGTGGATTTAAGCACCTTTACCAAGGTCTTATATCACTAATGGTAACTCATTTTTGGAGCTTTGAGAACTTAAAATTTTTTTCTAGATGTAGAAATTTACAAACTAAAATTGGGCGAACTGTATATGAGTCATTCTCAAGTAAAATCCGTAAAGTTGGTCCTTACTCTCATTTTAAATAAAATTGTAACCATTTTTACCTCAAAAATTTTTTAAATGATCAGTTCCAGTTTAAAACCAAAATTCATCCATTAATGGTTTCCTTACACTCTTCTGTTCCTGTTGGTCCATGTAATCAGGAAGTAAAATGATCAAAAGGTTAAAATACAGAGTAACAGCAAAACAAAGGAGTTTGGTGGCTCATAAATTGACTTAATCAATTAGTTTCTGGCATTCTCATGGTTAGATCTGGATTCCCTTTCAGATAAAGAGAAAAGCTGGTAAAAGCTTGATCTTTGAGTGACAAAAGTGTATTCTAGGAGGGCCCTCTAGGTGTCAGGTGGTACAAACTGCAGTTGAAATTTACTGGTTCAATATCTTAATTTCTTGATACTATTTAAATTAGGAAATGCTTTATTATGACTCTGGTCTTTATTGTATGTTTTTCTAACACTCTGGATAAATTATATCCCTTTAGATAACTTATTCATGTAAAAGCTCATCTACCACTAAGCATCTTCCCATCAATAATCCCTTCATGAGAGTCTTCATTTTTCTTCCTTTTTCTTACTTTTGTTCTTTTTATAGATTCTCTGGCAGTATTATTCTGAAGTCCTACATAATATTTCCTCTGAAGTAGAAAGTATATATGTTCCTTTTTCTCTTATCTCTTATCTATATACAAACTATGGGCAGAGCCAATTTGGAGTAGAATAAATAGCTAATGTCAGTAGTTTATAATCCTACAAACTGTTTTTGTATATACTGATATATACTCTGAGGCCCAAACATGAGGGCCTACCTTGTCCAAAAAGTGGTTCTCTCTAAACAAATGAGGTACTTTACCTTGCCCATCGTTGCTAGGTCATTGTTACTTTGTGTTCCACACATTTTTAATCATGCACTCCCATTTTGGTAAGGCTCTCTCACCCACTTCCTTCCTCCCTCCCTCCCTCCCTTCCTTCCCTGCTTCCTTATCAAGTTGGTTTCCATATAACACCCAGTGCGCATCCCAACAAGTGCCCTCCTGCATGCCCATCACCCCCCTTCCCCTCTCCCTCACCCCTATCAGCCCTCAGTTCTCAGTATTTAAGAGTCTCTCTTGGTTGCCTCCCCCTCTCCCCATCTATTTTTCCTCTTTTCCCCCTCCATGGTCCTCTGTTATGTTTCTCCTGTTCCATTTACAGGTGAAAATACATGGTATCTGTCCTTCTCTGCCTGACTTATTTCGCTCAGCATAACACCCTCAAGTTCGATCCACGTTGCTACACATGGCCAGATTTCATTCTTTCTCATTGTCATGTAGTGTATTCCATCGTATAGAAAAACCGCATCTTCTTGATCCATTCGTCAGTTGGTTGACATTTTGGCTCTTACCATGATTTGGCTATTGTTGAAAGTGTTGTTACGAACATTGAGGTACATGTGGCCCTATGCATCAGCACTCCTGTATCCCTTGGGTAAATTCCTAGCAGTGCTATTGCTGGGTCATAGGGGAGTTCTATTAATTTTTGAGGAACCTCCACACTTTTCCAGAGGGGCTGTACCAGTTTACATTCCCACCAACAGTGTAGGTGGGTGCCTGTTTCTCCACATCCTCGCCAGCATCTAGAGTCTCCTGATTTGTTCATTTTAGCCACTCTGACCGGCGTGAGGTGGTATCTCAGTGTGGTTTTGATCTGCATTTTCCTGATGATGAGGGACGCTGAGCATCGTTTCATGTGTCTGTTGGCCATCTGGATGTCCTCTTTGGAGAAGTGTCTGTTCATGTCTACCCATTTCTTCACTGGATTATTTTTTTTTTCGGGTGTGCAGTTTGGTGAGTTCCTTAATAGATTTTGGATACTAGCCCTTTATCTGATGTCATTTGCAACTATCTTTTCCCATTCCTTCAGTTGCCTATTAGCTTTATTGATTGTCTCCTTTGCCTTGCAGAAGCCTTTTATCTTGATGAGGTCCTAATAGTTCATTTTTGCTCTTGATTCCCTTGCCTTTGGGGGTGTGTCAAGTAAGAAATTGCTGCAGTGGAGGTCAGTGAGGTTGTTTCCTGCTTTCTCCTATAGGGTTTTGATAGCTTCCTGTCTCACATTCAGGTCCTTTATCCATTTTAGTTTATTTTGGTGTATGGTGTAAGAAAGTGATCTAGTTTCATTCTTTGGATGTCACTGTCCAGTTCTCTCAGCACCATCTGTTAAAGAGACTGTCTTTTTTCCTTTGGATACTCTTTCCTGCTTTGTCAAAGATTAATTGGCCATACATTTGTGGGTCTAATTCTGAGTTCTCTGTTCTATTCCATTGGTCTGTGTGTCTGGTTTTGTGCCACCCCACCCACTTTTTAAAAAATTCAGCTATTATGTATTTGACTTGGGGGCTGGTGGATTATATTATCCTTCAGAGGTCTCTAAAGTACACTTTATTTTAGGGAGTAATTGATTCGGAAAGAATGGATTTTGAGCTGTTGCCAGATGATGAGCGTCAGTGTATAAAATGCAAAACCACATGCTTCATGTCTGCCATCTCCTGCTCTTGTAAACCTGGTTTGCTTGTTTGCCTGCATCATGTGAAAGAATTGTGTTCCTGTCCTCCTTATAAATATAAACTGAGGTGAGTAGGAAGAATGATCTTTTCTGTGGAAAACCCTAAGACCTTCATAAAAGCTCTGTGACATCCCTGCTCCAGGGCTGAAGTACTGCATGTCAAATGCATGATTTTCTCCAAACCCAAACATCTCAAAACCAAGTCTGCTGTTTCCAGGTATAGATACACTCTGGATGATCTCTACCCCATGATGAATGCATTGAAGCTTCGAGCAGAATCTTACAACGAATGGGCCCTGAATGTGAATGAAGCTTTGGAGGCAAAGATTAACAAAAAGAAAAGTATGTGGTATCTTGGTGATTGGCAGATTGGGACTGCTTGTGATGTAGCCAACATAGTTACCAAGGAACAGATTACTTGAAACAACTTGATGCTGTTTTATGGAGTGTTAGCAGAGAAAGATAGAGCCACTAGTGGATGAGGCAGATGCCCTTTACATCAAAGGAAAATCTTGATATGGGAATTATACAAGATTGTATATTTAGCAAAGATCATAGTATTTGGAAACAATAACTTTTACACCTCTTGGGTCAGAACAAAAATATTTCTTCTTGTATATGGAACCTAGGAAAACTTTTTTTTTTTTTTTTTTTAACTAGGTCTTAAGGCACTCGGTTAAGTGTCCAAGACTTGATTTCAGCTCAGGTCATGATCTCGTGGTTTGTGACGTGGAGGTTCATATTGTGGTCTGTGCTGATAGGGAGTCTGCTTATGATTCTCTCTGCACCTCCTCTGCTCACTTGTGGGCGGGCTCTCTTTCTCTCTCTCTCTCTCTCTCTCTGAAAATAAATAAACATAAAAAAAATTAAAACTAGACCTCAAGACAAAGGTAGCATGTTATTAAATTAGAAGTTTATCTTTGGTTTATCACTGCTCCCACCCCTTTTCTCTTTTAAGTAACTTTGGCTCTGCATCCAGTGTGGAGCCCTGCGTAAGGCTTTTGAACTCAGAACCCTGAGATCAGAGTCAGATGCTTAACCAACTGAGCCATCTAGACACCCAGTGGTTTATTACTTTTTAGTGCTGATTAAAGTTTCTGTCTCTCATTATTATTACCTTAAAAGTCCCTACTTCCTCTCTTTCTCTCTCTCTCTCTGTCTGTCTGTCTGTCTCTCTTTCTGAAAGAGAGACAGCATGAGCAGGGGAGGGATAAGAGAGAGAAGGAAACAGAAGATCCCAAGCAGGGTCCATGCTTCCCGCAAAGAACCCGACTTAGGGCTCAAGCTCACAAAACCGTGAGATAACGACTTGAGTGGAAACTAAGAGTCAGATGTTTAACCAGCTAAACCCCCCAGGCGTGCCCCTGCCCCCATCTCTGTCTTTTTTCTTTCTTTTTTTAATGTTTTATTTATTTCTGAGAAAGAGAGACAGCGTGAGCAGGGAAAGGTCAGAGACAGAGGGAGACACAGAATCTGAAACAGGCTTCAGGCTCCGAGCTAGCTGTCAGCACAGAACCTGATGCAGGGCTTGAACCCACGAACGGTGAGATCATGACCTGAGCTGAAGTTGGAGGCTTAACTGACTGAGCCACCCAGGCGCCCCGCCCCCATCTTTTTCAAAGTGTTTTCACTTTTCTTTTCTTTCTGTAGTCCAACAGGTAAATCTGCTCTTCTTTTATATAGGGGAAGGTTTCAATATCATTGTCCCTGAGCACACTGCATACTTGTGCCAACAGCAGGATGGAAGTGCAGGAGATAGGAGTGGCCTGTGCGACAATAAGAATCTGTGTTTTGCTTTGTTTTGACAAATCTGTTGTTTCCCATATCTTTAAAATTTCAGGTCTGAATATTTCCATATTGAAGAGCAACTCTAAGCACTATTTTAAAACACTCTAAAGGGGCACCTGTCTGGCTCCTTTGGAAGGGCATGCGACTCTTGATCTCCAGGTCATGAGTTCACGCCTCACATTGGGCATAATAGAGACTACTTAAAAATAGATAAAAGAGACTTAAAAAATAAGTAAATAGAAACACTCTACACTCAGCCAAAATGGTAAAAATCAGATGAACAAATCTGTTAACATCTTAAAACGCTGCATGTATTTTAGATAACTGACAAAAGCAAACTCTTCCTTTGTGTGTCATACCACTTGTAATACACATAATGATTACAGAAACGACCTTTTGTTTATTCTCAGGCCTTGTCAGCTTTAAGGCTTTAATTGAGGAATCTGAAATGAAGAAATTCCCTGACAATGATCTTTTGCGCCACCTTCGCTTAGTCACACAGGATGCGGAGAAGTGTGCTTCTGTTGCACAGCAGCTGTTGAATGGCAAAAGGCAAACGAGGTGTGTACTTCCATTTGAATTTGCACTCTTAGGTGGCTCTACTTGGGAACCTGTTGTGAATTGGTTCTTCCTTCTGTCCTGTATTCCTGTGACACTGAATCTGGGAATGGTGACTATATTATGTTCTCATGGCTTCCTTGGGCCTTTGTCTTTACAGATATCGATCTGGTGGAGGAAAATCCCAGAATCAATTGACTGTGAATGAGCTGAGACAGTTTGTGACACAACTGTATGCTCTTCCATGTGTCCTCAGTCAAACACCTTTGCTAAAGGTAACTATAGAGGGAACTGTGGGAAAGTACTTTGGTAATCCTATGCAGTTGAGCCTTGGTTTGCAAGCATAATTTATTCCAGAAACGTACTTGTAATCCAATGCACTCATACATCAAAGCAAATTTCAACAACCATTGTGTCAGTTGTAGTCATGTGACATTTGGCGGTATGTACTACTATTATTACAGGACCTTGTTCATTTATCAAGTTAAAATTTATTAGAAATATTTGCTTGTCTTGTGAAACACTCGCAGAACAAGTTACCTGCAATCCAAGGTTTCACTGTATTTTGTAAATAAACTCAATTGACATTATTAAGTCACCTTTCTTGGGTAATTTGTATATTTATTTGTAGATGTTTGTAATAACCTACTTAAGTGTTTTGTGTGAGTGTGTGTGGATAGAGATTATAACAGGCCCAGAAAGGAGAAATAAAGTTGGAAATTTTTACCTTGAAAGTGACCACTTGCTACTCCTTGCAGTTGGTAAAAAAGTCTGTGGTAGTCACTAGTTTTAGCTGTCAGTTGGTTTATATATTATCTCATTTACCCATATTATTGCTAAAATCACATGAGATGGAAGGAGCTTCACACTGAATTATGTATTGAAGAGTCTAAGTATGAAAGAAGCCAGTTTACTGAAATTACTATTTTGATACAACAACCTGTGTTTTTTTAGGATCTCTTGAATCGTGTAGAAGATTTCCAACAGCATAGCCAGAAATTGCTCTCTGAGGAAATGCCCAGTGCTGCTGAGCTGCAAGACTTGCTAGATGTCAGCTTTGAATTTGATGTTGAACTTCCACAGCTTGCTGAGATGCGTGTCCGTCTGGAGCAGGCCCGCTGGCTAGAAGAGGTGCAGCAAGCTTGCCTAGACCCCAGCTCCCTTACACTAGATGATATGAGACGTCTCATAGACCTAGGGGTGGGCCTAGCCCCATACTCGGCAGTGGAAAAAGCGATGGCCCGGCTTCAGGAGCTGCTTACAGTGTCAGAGCACTGGGATGACAAAGCCAAGAGTCTTCTCAAAGCCAGGTGAAAAGGCAAACTCCCCTCTCTCCTGGGGAGGGTTGGGTAATAATATCCATTTGAGAGCAGGAGAGCACAATGGTTGGCGTGTGACAAATGTTCAGAAGCTGCAGTTGTGGATACAGAATACATGTAGAAAAGAAAAAAGCTGAGATATTTGGGGCTGCTTTGGAACTTGGGTAAAAATACTAATTTCTTCTTTACTGATTGTGAAGTGAATGATTCAAATGGACTTTGGACTCCGATGATACCATCTTTGAGAGAATAAGTTTTACAAATAAGTGGAAAACTATTTAAACCCACAGTTAACAAGAACGCTAGGAGTTTTTTTTGAAATGTCTGAGAGTTAATATGCACTGTTCCCTAAAATGAAGGTAGTGCCAGTAATTACCAACAGGAATAGGAATGTGCCTTTGTGCTGTTGCTTAGTAATTCGGGATACCTTATCTACGTTTGAGAGATTTGGTTCAACTCAGGCAAACCATCTGAGTGGAGAAAGATCAGCCCCTCCCTAATTCTGCTTTCTGTCTGATCTTTGCAGGTCCAATTGACAGTATTAAAAAATAGGTGTTTGTAGATGTTCTTTTGTAGTCCTAAAATAGTGGTCATTGAGCAGAGAGACATGTTTGATACTATGCTTTTGGTATGTTGATACCCTGGAGAATTAAAATTTTCCTGACGAAATTTATGAGTCTTGACAGTATATATAGTAAAACACTAATTTATTGCTAAGTTACCTTCTGCAAATGAAAAGTTTGTGCTTATACCAGCATAAAGTCAGGAATAAGTAGAACTTAAATGCTTTACTGAGTCATTTCTTTTATCTTAGGATGCTCTTAAGTTATATGCAGACATTTGAAACTTTAGTTAAGTTGTGATAATCTAGTAGCTATTGACATTTGAAAAAGATAAGTATTTGTTATACTGAATTTCCTTGGAAATGGGTTTTCTAGTTTCTTTAGGAAACCTTAAGAAAAATGAACCACCATATAACATATTAAGTAGTTCTTACATTTCATTTTTGTAGACCTCGGCATTCATTGAATAGCCTGGCTACAGCAGTTAAGGAGATTGAGGAGATCCCCGCTTATCTGCCAAATGGTGTGGCTCTGAAAGACTCGGTGCAGAAAGCCAGAGACTGGCTTCAGGATGTAGAGGCCCTGCAGGTTGGTTTAAGAAAAAAATGTCTTGGGTGTGTAAGTGCATCTAAGAAGAGCAGTGATTGAAAAATGTAAAAGGGTGTTGTGTTGAATCTTACCACACAGATTCAGTGTTTTTGGTGGCCGAATTCATAATTGTATTCAAACTTTTAAAAAAAGTTTATTTAGTTATTTTGAGGGGGGAGGAGGGAGTATGGGTGGGGAAGGGGCAGTGAAAGAGCAAGAGAGAGAATCCGAAGCAGGTTCCTTGCCACCAGTGCTGAACCTGATGCAGTGCTCGATCTCACAAACCATGAAATCATGACCTGAGCTGAAATTGGACACTTAACTGACTGAGCCACCCAGGCGTCATGATTACATTCAAACTTATGTAGGTGTACTTACCTACCACCTGTTATCCTGAACTTTTGGCTCAAATTTTATTATTTAAAGTTTAAATAATTCAACTAACTTTCTCTGGGAGCTTAGGAGCCTCTCTTAACAAACTTGAGTACTTGGTTGAGGATTGGAGAAAAAGCTAAAATTGAAGTTGTGGAGAAAAGTAGTTTCTCTCTTCCTTTGTCTCCTTCCTCCCTCCCTCCCTTCATTTCTTCCTTCCTCTCTCTCCCTCTCTCTTTCTGTGGGAGTAAAGAAATAGTTCTTTTTTGGTTAAAATATTAAGGTTTAGGCAGCGGGACTCTGTTTCGATGATTCCAGTTTTGTTGGCAACATCCAAAATAACATAGGAGCCAGTGAAACATATGCCTTCTCTTCAGGCCTGATCAGGATATTGATCTTATCCACGTTAATGTCTTGGAGCTTTTTCACAGCCTGTTTGATATGGTGCTTGGTTGGCCTTGACATCCACAGTGAACACACAAGTGTGGTGTTGTCTTCTATTTTCTTCATGGCTAACTTGGTAGTCAGGGAGAACTTCGATGACTGCATAGTGGTTAACTTGTTTCTCTTGGGGGTGCTCTTTCAAGGATATTTGGGCTGCCTTTGGAGACTCCAGTGTCTTGGGCCATTGGAATGTAGGTGATTTTTTTTGTTGTTGTTGTTTTGTTTGTTTTTTTGGGGTGTTTTTGGTGACTGTGGATACCTTTCTGCACCACTTTCTTGGCCTTCAGAGGCCTTCACAGCCTTTGCTTTGGTTTTGGGAGGGACAGGGGCCTCTTTATTTTTGGCTTTGGTGCCATCTTTGTAAAAGGGTGAGAAAGGTAGTTTCCAATCTTTGATAAGTACATTTGTCTCTTGTTGGTTTGTTTCTGGTTGTTTGATTACGTGGCCAAACTAGGCCCCAAGGTGCAGAAGTTTTCACCAAGTAGTGACTTAAACAAAAGCACTTTCTGATCAAGTGTTAAGTACAAAAGAAAGGAAACTTAACAAGTTTCAAAGTAATTAGCACCAAGTATATGTGGTCCTATGTTAGATGTTATGTTATATTTAAGGACTTGCCTATAAAGGAAAAAGAGAATTAAATTCACTTGTAGCATTATCAAGGTACAAATGAAGCTGGATAACTTCATTTGCAAAGTGGTTGGTGGGGAGTGTCTTCCTTCATCTCTGTAATCATTGTAAATCAGTAGTAAGTCTAATAATGGGACCTATTGAGGAAAAAAGGTCTTTGAATTATTTAATGAGCTAGGTTTTTAAAAATTTAGTTTATCTCATTCTTGAGCCTCAAGACCTGTTTTGTTGAAGCCATTGAATTCTAAGAATAAAATACTGTCTGCTTTTCTGAATACTTGTTTAATTTTAACTAGTGCTAATTGATCGGTTTTTAATAAGAAATGCCAGGCCACATAGTTTTAGCCAAATGTTTGCAACAAAATATCTGGGTATCTAGGGAAGAGAAGATAGATTTTTTTGATAAATATTATTACATAATTAAGGGGTGATTCCAATTCGCCAAAGAAAAAAACCCAGGGAAGTATTTACTGTGTACACAGACTTCCTAAATGGGAGTTTTAGATGCAGTTTCTAGTTAATGATGTTTGGAACTACAGTGATTAGTTTTAGTTTTGGTCCTCCTTTTCATTTATGATTGATGGCAGCCAGAAAGGTAAGGTGAGGTCACTGCAATAATGAGGAGAGAGAAGCATGTGAAATCAGAAAGAGGCCATGTTTCTGGATGGCTTATACTCTGTTCATATTCTGTAATGTATATATTACTTACTACCGTGTTTTCACTAGTGCCCCCAAGGGCAAAAAGCAAGTTTTGCTCCATTCCTGAAATAATAGCCTGGCTTTTACTTACGTCATATGCTTAAGGACATAATGGAAAGATGTGACTGACAACAAGGATCCTCTTCATATTTAGTGGATTATTATTTTATAATGTTATCCAGTATTCAGATTTATACATTTATTTCTACATTGAACATTATAAGCTAGCATGTAATTTGTGAGTCACGTTTTTAAGTGTCCAGCAGAACATTTGTGTCCCTACCGTTTCAGTCCTATAAGAATAAATATCAAAAGCAGTGAAACATCAAGCTTCCTAGTCTATATTCACTTCCCCATTTTCCCCAAGAATGTCCCTTCTGGTTGTTTATCTAGTCCATAACCATACATTGCACCTAAATGAATCTTGCAGTGTTTTCCTCCCTACCCTACATTTTTTCACATCAGTGTCAAGAACAGTTACCTTGTGATAAGTTCTGCCGTCTGGATTTGTCTGGTTATTTCTTTGTGGTGTGTTTTATCTTCTGTATTTCCTGTAAATTAGAAGTGAGTTTCTTAGCCTTGATGGATTCAGGTTAAATATTTTTTTTACTTAGAACAGTATCAGCATTACAGGTGATGTTGTATACTTCGTATTGCATCACATCAGGAGACATATTTGGATGACCTACTTAGTGATGCTAAGATTTACCGTTGTATGAGAGCTACGTCAGTGTCCCCCACCCTGCAACCTAACCCTTTCATTCTTCTCCAGTTTAGGCATCTCATTTTCAAAGTCCCAGGACCAACAGCATCAGCATCACCTGCAAACTTGTTAAGAAATACAAATTCATGGACTTCCCTGGTGACCTTAATCAGAATATCTGGGAATGGGGCCCAGGAAACTATTTAAACAAGCTTTCCTGATGACTTTTAACATATACTAAATTTGAGAAGCAATGGGACTTTTCACCTCATTTTAGTTTTCTGAATAATTTTAAAGTTTATTTTTGAGAGAGAATGCACATGCATGTGTGCGTGAGCAAGAGAGAGGAGGAGAGGAGAGGGAGAGAGAGAATACCAAGCAAGTTCTGTGCTGACAGAGGGGCCCTCTGATGTGGGGCTCGAACTCATGAATCGTGCAGAATCAAGAGTTGGACAGCTTAACTGACTGAGCCACCTGGGCACCCCAGTTTTCTCAGTAATTTATACCGGGTTAATTTATCATAGGATGGACTGGAAAAATACTGTTGCCTTTCTCTGTCTAAGTCAGTGTGAAAACCTTTTGAGTTATTGCAAGTCTACATTTCTGTTTAATTTTTTTCAAGCTATCTATAGGGACCAAGATGACAAGTGAATTTAGGAGAGCATAAAAAGTCAGAACAAAGGGATCACAGAGTATGCATGTTCATAGTTGTATCCTTGGGGCCTAGCACAAACTAGGTCCTTCAGTTCTTTGTTAAGTGAAGGAACACAGGTCACCCCTAACCCCATTGCTGTTGGTCAGCAGGAGGTTTTGTTCATCTCCATGTATGAATTTAACATGTCCAAATGTAGGCCTCATCTGAATCATGCTTTTCCCACTTTACAGAGAAGTATTCTTTTTTCTAAGATGCTACAATTTTTCTTGATTTATTAGGTTGGAGGACGTGTGCCAGTGTTAGACACACTCATAGAACTTGTTACACGAGGCCGATCTATCCCGGTACATCTGAATTCTTTACCAAGACTGGAATTACTAGTAGCTGAGGTCCAGGCTTGGAAAGAATGTGCTGCTAATACATTCTTGACTGAGAATTCTCCATATTCTCTCTTAGAGGTAAGTTTTCAACCAGCCCTTCTACAAGACCTGAGATCTCTTAGCTTGTAGAACATGGAGTCCATTTCCTCACAAAGGTAACATCACTGATTGATCTATCATTCTATGAGTTACTTTTGTCAGTAGAGCCAGGGAGATTCTTCTAAACTTCCAGTGAAATAACCTTTAAATGTTACCTGGATATGTTTAGGATAGCATTTGGTGTTTCAAGAAGAACATTTTTCATGTTGAAGTTCCTCAATCTGTATTGAAATTGGGTTTTTAACCTTGGCCATGCTTCACCATTTGCATTTAATAAGCCTGTAAATGATCTCATTCACCTTTCATAAAGTGCTATAGTTGCACTTTTTGTATTTTTTGTAAGCTGAGGCTGGTAGCTCATTATGACTGAATTGGTATATATCGCATTTAACTTACTGTTTAATCCAATCTAGAATCAAAGCCAATCTTTTGTGAAATTCCTCCCTCCCTCCCGCTTCCTTCCCTTCTTTCCTTTCTTCCTTTCTTGAAGAGTAGAGTTTTCTGGCTTCAGGGCGGCATATTACAAAGAAAATGTTAGCTACGAAGGAAGAAATTTACATCATTTCCACTGCTTAGACTTTTCTTTGAGGACTTCTCATGCTTCATCTGAAGTCCATTTCACCTGTGGTTGTGTTTGGTCCCACGTTAGGTGCTGTGTCCTCGATGTGACATTGGCCTTTTGGGATTGAAGAGGAAGCAGAGAAAGTTAAAGGAACCCTTGCCAAGTGGAAAGAAGAAAAGCACCAAATTAGAGAGTCTGAGCGACCTGGAGAGAGCTTTAACTGAAAGCAAAGAGACTGCTTCGGCTGTATGTAGTAGGGCTTTTCTTCATTCTCTGTTGCTTTGAGAGGGTGATTTCTAACCTTTTTATATACAGGAATATTGGTTAAGACATATCCAAGAATAACCTTAAGAACACTGTTTTGCCAAATATGCTTTCTGAAAATTATCAAACGTAGAAGCTTTGAATAGATGTGTAGAGGTGCAGCAGGTAGAGGGAGACCTCCCCGTCTGAGTTTCTCAGACTTGGTCTTGTCAGTGCCTGTGGGTTGATCAGGGCTGCTGAATATGGGTGTCGGGGTTAGCAGATAGGTGAGACCGCAGTGTCAACTTAACTAATTTACAGCAAGATTTACGCAGGGGTTGCCTGGCCGGCTGAGGCAGTGGCATATGTGATTCTTTTTTTTTTTTTTTTTTTTTAAATATTATTTTATTTCTAGGAGAGAGAGAGAGAGAGAGCAGGGGAGAGTCAGAGAGAGAGGGAGTCACAGACGAAACAGGCTCTGAGCTGGCAGTCAGCACAGAGCCCGACGCGGGGCTCGAACCCACGAACCGCGAGATCATGACCTAAGCGAAAGTCAGACGCTTAACCGACTAAGCCACCCAGGCGCCCCATGTGATTCTTGATCTTGGGGTCATGAGTCTAAGCCCCAGAGCTTACTAAGTAAGTAAGTAAATAAATAAATAAAAACATATACATACACATAAACACACATACTTAAAAAATACACTTAAAAGTCTACTGGGTACCTTTGAGTCTAACTGCATTTAGTAAGCACTGTTCATTCAAAGATGGTATCATTTTAAGAAGCTCATGTTTAATAAGCAGTAGTATCAAAAGAAGATAGAGATGTGACTTGGATGCTGACAATTTTTTTTTAAGTGTTTATTTAAATTCCATTTAGCAGGGGCACCTGGATAGTTCAGTCAGTTGAGTGTCCCAAGTATCCAACTCTTGATTTCAGCTCAGGTCATGACCTCACGGTCATGGGAGATGCTGACAATTTTTTTAAAATTTTTAATGTTTTATTTATTTCTGAGAGAGAGAAAGAGGCAGCGTGAGCAGGGGAGGGTCAGAGAGGGAGACACAGAATCGGAAGCAGGCTCCAGGCTCTGAGCTAGCTGCCAGCACATAACTTGATGCAGGGCTCGAACCCATGAACTGTGAGATCATGACCTGAGCCGAAGTCAGACACTTAGCTGACCGAGCCACCCAGGCACCCCACTGACATTTTTTTAAATTGACCTGTAAATGACATATATTTCAGGTATGCAGCATAATGGTTTGATTGATCACTATAGTAAGTCTAGTTAACATCTATCACCACACAAAGTTACAAACTTTTTCTTGGGATGAGAACTTTAAAGATCTATTGTCTTAGGAACTTCCAAGTGTACAATACAGCACAGTATTAACTGTAATGAACATGTTGTACCTTACATCCTTAGGACTTATTTTATAACTAGAAGTTTGTAAAGTTTTGACTACTTTTACCCAGTTTGCCCATTCCCCACCCCATGCCTCTGGCAGCCACTAATTTATTCTCCATTTTCTGTGGATTTGGGTTTTTGTTTTGGATTCATACAGTGTTTGTCTTTGTCCTATTTCACTTAGCCTAATACATTTATAGTCCATCTGTACTGTTGCAAATGGCAAGATTTCCTTTTTTTTTTTTTTTTTTTAATGCCTGGGTAACATTCCATTTTATGTACATATACCACGTTTTCTAAATTCATTCATCAGCTGATGGACAGTTACGTTGCTTCCATGTGTTGGCTGCAGGACAGTAATACTGCTGCAGTGGACATGGGGGTGTGGATGTCTTTTTGAGTTAGTGTTTTTTTTTTTTTTTCCTTCAAATAAATACTCAGAAGTGGAATTGCTGGATCATATGGTAGTTCTGTTTTTTAATTTCTTGAGGAACCTCCATATCATTTTCCATAGTGGCTACACTAATTTACATTCCTATCAACTATGCACAAAGGTTCCCTTTTCTTCACATCCTCACCAACATGTATTATTTCTTGGTGTTTTTGATAATAGCCATTCTGGTAAGTGTGAGGTGATTTTGCATTATGATTTTAACTTGCAGTTTCATGGTTGAGCACCTTTTCATGTACCTATTATCATCTTTGTCCTCTTTGGAAAAATAGTCAATCCTCTGCCCATGTTTGCTTTTTGCTGTTAGTTGTATGAGTTCTTTATCTAGTTTGGGTATTAACCCCTTATCAGATACCTGCTTTGCCAACATTTTCTCCTGTTCTGTAGGTTCCTTTTTATTTTGTTGCTGGCTTTCTTTGTCGTGCAGAAACTCCCTAGTTGGAGTTTAGATAGATGTAGTCCTATCTGGATGCTTTAAGTGGCACAAAGTGTTGCCCTTGGTAAAGCAGAACTGTATTTGCTCTGAGCATCGGACTAGATGGTTTCTTTCTCTGGGCAGGGCACCTTTCTCCCTGTTCTGTTTCTTTGTAGCTGCCTGAATTCTCTGGTGATGGGCATGAGATTGCCTTGGTTTATGTGTTTTGACACAGATTTCTTAGGGCATATTTATATATTGAGTCAAGTTCTAATCAGATTCTGCTGCTTGAATATCATTCTGGTTTTTTATTAAGGTGCTGTTTCCCACTATTATTTGTGTGGTTTATTTTTGTAAAGATACTGTGTCCTTTTTTTTTTTTTTTTTTAAGTTCTTTATTTTGAGAGAGAGTGTGTGAGCAGGGGATGGGCAGAGAGAGAGAATCCCAAGCAGACCCTGCACCCCAGGTCTTTTACTGCCTTTAACATTAAGGCCTTCTATATGTGCTAGACCCAGCCTGTATATAGTGAAACTGGGTCCCTCATGAAATAATTAAGTAGAAATCACTTTACTTTGTTACACACACACATGCACACATGTGTACATGCTATAAAATAAGCTCATTAGGGCACAGACAATAGCAAGTTGCTTTTCTGCAGAGTCTTAGGCATACTTGAATTGTGAAGTCTTTCCTCTCTATTAAAATGAGAGCCATGTCCCAGGAAAGTGCTGAGTTCAGCTAACCTGTATACATGACTTCAAAATAGAAACAGAATCAACTTCACAGTAAAGAGCTGAAGTGATACTGTACATATTTCTGAACAGTATTTAGTATCTGTCCATAAGTGGAATCTACACTAAGCACCTACTATATAAAATGTCCAGAACATAAACAAGTCCAGGCATTCAGATTGATTCCTTATGCAGCATGAAGTACAAGCTGTCTCAATGTGACAAACTAAAAATCATTAGCTACGACAAGAGTTAGCCCTACCACCTTGAACTTTATATCCGGTGTCCCCAGTAAAAGGCTGGACTACCAAAGTCATCGTCCTCTACCTCTCCACTGGTAGAGAAATACAGATAAATAGAGGGAAACTGTAGATTTCTAAAACTTTGCTTACCCCTCTAGAAACAGAAATTATAGGCTGTAGGAGCCATTCCTTTCCCCAGTTCTGTTCCCAGATCCTTACAGTGTTAATTGGTCGCAGTTAAAACCATTCCCAGTTATCACACCCGCCCACCGGCAGACCCATCATGATTCACCGGATGAAGTGTCCTGAGTCATGAGGCCAGAATGTACTCTCCATTATTCCTTTTTGGAATGGAGAAGAAAATGTATGAATGAAGGAAGAAACAAAAAGATGTGGAAGTAAATTAGGTAACAAACCTTGGGTATATATATTTTTTTAAATCCCCTTATTTCTGTAGACAAAAACAATGTGCAGGCAGTATATGTGGGTTATGTGACAACATCATGCCTTTCAACTTGAAATGGAGAGCAAACAGGGACACCTGGGTGGCTCAATTGGTGACATTCCTGACTCGGATCCTTGATTTCTGATCAGCTCATGATCTCACGATTGTGAGATGGAGCCCCATGACAGGCTCTGCGCTGACAGCCTGGGGCCTGCTTGGGATTGACACTCTGCTCCTGTCTCTGCCCCTCTCTGGCTCACGTGCTTGCTGTCTCTCTCAAAACAAATAAATAAACATTAAAAAAGAAAAGAAATGGAGAGCAAATGGTGTCTCTTTCAGCATTCTGCTATGAAATTAGTAGGTAATGGATGAGTCCTTAAGCCGGAGAGCCATACACTAGATGGGCATACACTAGACGCTGAAAGGTACAGAACGCAGAGTTCAAAGCAGACAGTGTGGGCGCCTGGGCTCTTGGTTTCCGCTCAGGTCATACTCTCATGGTTTGTGGGTTTGAACCCTGCATCGGGCTTGGTGCTGACATCATGCAGCCTGTTTGGGATTCCCTCTTTCTTCTCTCTCTGTCCCCTCCCCCCAAGAAACGGATACCTAAATGACCACCGTGCAGTGGGCCCTCTAGAGACTTTTCCCTCTAAAGTGCCTCTCTCAACACAGAAGCGATTGAAGCCATGCAAACGTGGAGACCTCAGCAGTCCATACATGTAGCATGTGAAAAGCCATGTCTTTCAAGAGAAAGTTTTCTAGGAAGTAAATGTGCAGGGGAGTTGGACCTTTAAGAAGTAGCGTATTGTGGTGTATTTGCTCACACTGTTTGCTGCATGCCTGGCACAGAGCATGCTATCACACACCTCTCATTTAATCAGCGCAGTCTTGTGGGGTGGGCTTTACTCCATTTAAGTCCATTTTATACATGTGAAAATTTAGCCACAATGGAATACACTGCCCAGGGTCACTCTCACAACTCAGTGAGATGGAGCCAGGATTCAAATGCAGATCATCTACTTTGAGACCCTAGAGTTTTAGAGAGGGCTAAATTCCCTCTGGCATTGTCCTTGACTGTGAACTCCTTTTTAGATGGCAACACTTGGGGAAGCTCGCCTAAGGGAGATGGAAGCCTTGCAGTCTCTCAGACTAGCCAATGAAGGGAAGTTGCTGTCACCTGTCCAAGATGTGGAGCTGAAAGTCTGTCTGTGTCAGAAGGCCCCAGCTGCCCCTATGATCCAGTGTGAACTCTGCAGGGATGCCTTCCACACTAGCTGTGTGGCGGTACCCAGTATTTCACAGAGCCCCCGAATCTGGCTTTGTCCTCATTGTCGGAGGTCAGAGAAACCTCCGTTAGAGAAGATTCTGCCCCTGCTGGCCTCCCTGCAGCGTATCCGAGTTCGCCTTCCCGAGGGAGATGCACTTCGATACATGATTGAAAGAACCGTGAACTGGCAGCACAGAGCCCAGCAACTGCTTTCATCAGGGAATGTCACGTCTGTGCAGGATCGAGCGGGCTCAGGACTCCTATATGGCAGGTGGCAGGCTTCAGCAGGACAGGCGTCCGACACCAACAAGGTGGGTCTGGATTTGTCTTTGCCTGTTACTGGAATCCGCTTAGGCCTGTCCCTTTTCCCTGCCCTTCCACTCCGGTAGTGCTGCTCTTCGCGACGGACGCGTATGCAGCACTTACTCTTTAGTGCCTGGCGTTGAGGGGTTGTACCTATGTATGGGCCTGTTTGAGTTTCCTCTGCTCCTAGCAGTCAGAAGTTGTCTCTCAGGCAGTCCGTTTCTGTAGAGAAGATTTCACTTTTTCACACACACACACACACACACACACACATACAATTTGCCATTCATGTCTATGAACCTAGATATGTATTTAATATATGTGAACTTTTATAATTTTTTGCTTCACTGCTTTTCCCCCCTGCCTACTCTCATGTAAGTCCCTGAGTAGATGGGAAAGTGCTCTCTGCCTCCTGTCTCTTACTGCCCTCTGAGGAAGGAATAGGTTTGGCAGTGTCTGAGTACCGTGTCGCTTCAGAGGAAAGGCAGTGGGTTTCATACCATCTGTGATATTTCTGCCAAAAGCCACATTCTTCTGACCGTCACTGGGATGGGGAGAGTTTTTTGTCTTCTTCCATAGGAGGTGACTGCAGGAAAAGAATGTGAAGATACCCAAAAAGTAGAATTAGGAGGGCAGTATTCTTTCTTCACAGAACTTTGACCTGATGACTTTCAGATAAAGTACAGATTTCTCTAGCAGGGGTCTCACAGCTCCCTTGCACTGGTAACACGACATGAAACATAGGAATCACATGTTAAGCAGATCAGAGATGAGAACAAGAAATTATTTTCTCATATTGTTTTTCTTTTTTAAAAAAAAAAAAAAAATTCTCTCCAGGCTTCTAAAATGCAGTGCCTGGCACTTAGCCAATGATGAATTAAATTTTTGTTGCTTAGGTGTGTTGAGGTTATTTGGGCAACCTACGGTGGAGACATTTTTATTCTTTACACAAGATATGCTAAAGATTTACCTTTAGAGAGGACACAGTTGTTACTTATTTACTAGTTCACAGTCAATGGAGTGTTTCTACTAGCTTCTTTAATAAACATTGAAGAGGGGATGGAGGTGGATGCACATGAGAGCTGGCAGTTCCTCAGTTGGTTTACTCAAAGGGACACACGTCTATGTTCCTTGTGTTATAACCTTCCTTAGGAGACTTACATAGGGAATAAAAAAGAGACTCAACAGAGATTCAACATAGGGTATGATCTGTTCTCATGCAAAGACAATGATTTATTTCCCGGTGGTGCTCTTGACCTCTCTGAAATCAGTCCAGATAAAACCAGGAAGACCAGTGGCTTGATGGATAGGAGTTGATTTGGCTAAATTTAAGATACTCAGGAGACTTTTCAGTTGGGAAAAGTCTTTCTTTCCTGTTTCCCTAATTGAGAACCCAAACTACTTTCCTTGGACTGGTGGGAGAATTCTTAATCCTGAAATCGCCTTACTATAAAAATGTTTTCCTTCCATTAGGGATCTCAACCCACTGGCACAACATCCTTTTCCTTGCCTGATGACTGGGACAGCAGAACCTCATATTTACACTCTCCCTTCTCTACTGGACGAAGTTGTATCCCCCTCCATGGTTTGTATTCTTCTTCTTATTATTATTATTATTATTAGGGCTGGATAGTAACCTTGCAGTAGGTTTTTGTTATAGATGTTCAGATGTAAAAAAAAAAAACTTTATCCTCAAATGTCAGATATGAGTTACTATGTATTTGCAGGGTAGAGAAGGATCATGTTTGAAGGTTTATAAATGCAAGGTAAATAGAGAAAGGCTTTCATACATTATTTTCAGGGATGAAAGGGTTAATCCCATGCCAGCTGACATTTAAATACCACCCAGTCATTCCAGTCAGATGCTAAGTCATGGGCTCCCTTGAGATCTTAGAGATAATCCATACTAGAAACCTACCTCCTTTTTTTCTTATATAGTTGACTCTTGAACAGCCGGATTGGAACTGCACGGGTCCGCTAATACAGACTTTTTTCAATAAATACAGTCCAGCACTATAAATGTTTAATCTCCTCCTCTTTATGGTCTTCTTAACATTCTTTTCTTTCTAGCTTAGTTTATTATAAGAACACAGTGTATAATACAAAGATACAAAAATGTTAAATCAACTGTTCCATGTTATCAGTAAGGCTTCCAGTCAACAGTAGGCTGTTAGTAGTTAAATTTGGGGGGGTCAGAAGTAACACATGATTTTCAGGGGTTCAACACCCGTAAGTCCCATGCTGTTCTAGGGTCAGCTATACTTACCTATACATGAGTTCCTCCCAGAGCTACAGCTGGAGTTCCGATCCTTAGTCCTGCTGTCCACAGCATGTGTTTGGTGATGGGGCTGGAGCTCCTTGACCCTCTCAGATTGCGCACGCCCTGCCCAGAAAGCAGAGGCTGTCCAGGCAGAGGTACTACCTCATCTGCATTAGCAATAAGTAAGAGAAGAGGGGATTCACTGTAGAATTCATACTTCCTAGTAATCAAAAGACAGAAGATCAAGTTTGGGCTCTTATTATATGGTGCCTTTTAGTCACAGTATGTGAACCTAACTTGAGTTGAACGTAATTTTACAAGGAGAGGGAGGGTGGCAGTGGTATGAGGGGTGGTCCTGCTTTTCTTGCAGATCTGAATGTCCATGTGAAACGCCCTCTGTTGTTGTCCTTATGCTTTGGTGCGATCTTTACCAGGCATTAGTCCAGAAGTGAATGAACTGTTGATGGAAGCCCAGTTGCTCCAGGTATCCCTTCCTGAAATTCAGGAACTTTACCAGACTCTACTTGCAAAGCCGACCCCTGCTCAGCAAACTGGCCGAAGCTCACCAGCTAGACCCAGCAGTGAGAAGGTGGGTGTCTGACGAGCGGCTGGGGAGACGGTCTCCGGTGGGGGTATGATTCTTAGTGTCATTCTGTCTAAAGAGTTTGGTGAACAAGATGTGGTCTTTGATCCAGAAAAGGATACAAACCCTGTAGCTCGCAACCCCATTCCTCAGGCTGTCAGAGAGTAGATAGGTACGAGGCATCATTTTGGGCTCACATCCTAGAGTTCAGTGCTGTTTTGTAAGTGAGTGACTGTGACTTTTTTTTACCCCCCCTTTTTAGCCCGGTGCTTCTCCTCATTTCCATGTGACAATAGCTAGAAGCGGAATTATTTCTCTTCTGTAAGAGAAATACTGTAGACATGAAAATGTAATGATAGCTGGGAAGGCCTTTTCATATAGTGCTTTCAAGACTCAAAAGAATATCTTGGAGTTAACATTTAACAAACACTCTAACTGTTCTACCCCTGACAGGACAGCAGGGGTGAGGACTCAGTCACCAGACTTAAGGTGCCCATTTTGAGTGTTGACTTATTTGAGGGGGATAGATACCATGTATGTCTTGTTTTTTAGCATATAAAGATGCCACTACTTTCTGTTAGTGAGCTCGCTGACCTGTAACATTGGGAGCTCCTGAGAATATAGCCAGGATCGGGAAGAATCTCACTAAAAACAGCATGAGGACAGTATCATTTAGAATTTTAGTTTTCATGATGCTACCAATAGTGTAGCACCATTGTTAATTGTGTTCAGTTGATGCACTTTTTTTCTATAAGGGATGGGGATGTGTGTCTTTAAAGAAGGAATGTATTTGCATGGTTTCTTAGAAGTCTGTAGGTCAAAGGATAACCATACGCCCTTAGAAACTACGTAGGATTCACTCACAGATTTGACAAAAAGAATGATGTAGGCATCTCTCCATCTCCTGGTGCTAATTTGAAAGCGAATCATGACTTTAACATTTCCTTTTTCCACTGCTTTTGATAGCACTAACAGTTGTCAGTTAAACAGGTTGTCTACAGGACATGAGGGGAGGTGGTGGCAGTGTTGTTAAGATGCAGTATTTTTTTTTAATGTTTGTTTTTGAGAGAGTGCAGGCAGGGGAGGGGCAAAGAGAGGACAGAGGAGCCCGATGTGGGGCTTGAACCCATGAACTGCAAGATCGCGCTTTGTGCGGAAGTCAGACCTCAGCCAACTGAGCCTCACCAGGTGCCCTACAGTTGTTTTTTGTTTTTAAGTTTTTAAAATTTATTTAAGCCCTTTCTACACCCAGCGTGGGACTTGAACTCACGACCCTGAGATCAAGAGTCCCATGCTCTTCTGACTGAGCCAGTCAGGTGACCCAGGATGCAGTGTTTTTTAATGTTGATTGGAGATCATCTGGTGTCTTATACAACTGACACTTAATTTCACTAGTTTGAGTCATGGGCAGACCGTAGGCTAAAATTGACTTTGTCCGTCCTCCACCCAGAATGACTGCTGCCGTGGGAAGCGAGATGGAATCAGCAGTCTTGAGAGAAAACTGAAGAGACGCCTGGAAAGAGAAGGCCTCTCCAGTGATCGGTGGGATCGAGTTAAAAAAATGCGGACCCCCAAAAAGAAGAAAATCAAACTGAGCCACTCCAAGGACACGAACAATTTCAAGTTAGAGAGAGAGCGTAGCTATGAGTTAGTTCGTTCTGCTGAAACCCATTCCCTGCCCTCAGATACATCCTATTCTGAACAGGAGGACTCTGGGGATGAAGATGCCATCTGCCCAGCCGGGAGCTGCCTGCAGCCAGAAGGAGATGAGGTCAGTGAGGTTTGGGCCATAGAGGACGTGCTTTCCCTTAACTCAGAAACCCTGTAAGCTACACCTCATCTCGCTGGTCTTTCTCTTCTGCTTATCTGCTTTGAGCTGATCTGAATGGATTGCTCAGCCCTCCCCCACTGATATCTCTGCTCTTACCATCGTTCCTGGGTCTCCTCCCTTTTCTCGAAGAAACTCTTATTCTTCCCTTTTTCCTTTTCCTGCTATTCCAGCTTTCACCGTCCCGGCGCTAAGAAGGTGGGAGGGGTGCTGATGTAATGCCCTTTTGCTTACTTATCACAGGGCGGCGCTGTCTTAACCCCAAAGCAGTCACGACATGAAGAATGGCTTTGACTTGGTTGCTTTGGCTGGCGGGCCAGCTACACTCATGTGGCGTAGCTGCTGCGCCACAGGTCCCTGTGGTGGGACAGTGGCCGTTAGTGGCAAATGGCCTGAATATCTTGAGGCTGGCCTGCCCAATTTTGAATCACATTTTTTCCTCTGAAAACCCCATCTCCCTGCTCTTTGTAACCAGGTGGACTGGGTCCAGTGTGATGGCAGCTGCAATCAGTGGTTTCATCAGGTCTGTGTTGGTGTTTCTCCAGAGATGGCGGAGAAGGAAGACTACATCTGTGTGCGCTGTACTGTGAAGGACGCACCAAGCCGAAAATAAAACACACACACAAACAAAACACCTGCCCCCCCCACCCCCAACCACTTAATGTAATTCAGGACTCCAACCAAGAAGATTTCTTCAATTTCTCAGCAAAGCTACAGGACTGGTATTCAAACCAGCCTGTAAACGGTGCTATTTCTATTCCTAACGGGATCATTTTTCCAGAACTCTTTGAAAAAAAGAAAAAACAACTAAAAAAATTTTTGACACTTTTTGTATTTTTTTCCTTAAGAGCTGTTTGTGGTTGTTGAGGTTTGAAATGCTGACTGTTTTTTTTTTGCAGGGGTTTCCACCAATTGGGAAGGCATTAGAGCTTGCACCTTTTCATGGACAGCATTAAAATCTTACCTCTGTCTGGGATTTACCGGCTTAAGAGTCCAACTCAGTTTCAGGGCCCAGAAGGGCACCAGAAATTCCAGTAAATCCTCATTTGAGGAATTTCTCTCTTGTTTACTCTGTTACCATATTGGGGAACTTAAGTTTTTCACTTTTGGGGTTTTTGTTTGTTTCTTTATCCACTTTTCTTTTTCCTGGTAGACTAGGTTTATTTATCTAAGCAATAACTTCTATGTTGGTTTCAGTGGCTGGAATTAAAACAAAAGAAAACAAACTTCCAAACAGTGTGTTGGTGCTTTAGCATTTGGTTGATGTACAGAACACAAATGTCTAGTTTCTAGTGTCACTGATGAACTAGTGATGTAGAAAAGAGACTGCTCTGTAAGTCATTGCCACAGCTGTATTTTGGCTTTCTCCCTGCCTTTTCCTTCCTCTCCTTAATTTTTTGGTAGCTTGTATCAAATGTTGCAGTTTATATTGTGGAATAAATCCTTGGTCCTAATTTAACACTAAATGCTGATTATTTAGAGCCATTAGACTACAGCTGCCTCTGCCCCTCTACCTTGTGGGCTTCGAAGAATGAGAGGGGGGTTGCTTGCTTTGGCCTCTGCCCAGCTAGGCTCCAGGAGCAGTGGACAGTTCTTTTGTATCCTGCTCTGTTTGGTGGGCCATATGCCTCCAGTCTCCACTAATAAAGAACTGCACCCAGTTTCCATGAAATAGAACTTGTCTTTAAAGCCATGCTGTTTTTAAAGAAGCTTTTTGGAATGGTGGCAAATTGTTCCAGTCCTCAAATCGGTCCTCCTTGTGGAAATGATGTCTTACTACATTTGAATTGACAGGGAAACTCAGTTTTAAGATGTCAGAAGGAAATCTGAGGAAGGTGATCCTCACTGAAGGGTATGAAAGTGTGGGTTGAGGGACAGCAACAGCTTGTGACAGACACCCAGCCTCTGCATCCCTGACCTCTGTCCCTGTCTCTCTCTAACTCTAGTTGTTGTTACTGGTTATCAATAGGCCATAGCCTTTCCCCTCCTTTTCTTTTTTAAGGGGCTCTCTGTTCTGCAGTGGAGAAGACCTTCTGGTGAACAGAGCAGACTCTTGCTTGGTTTTTCCTCTTCTGTTGGTAATATTTCCCCCACATTCTATAGCCATAAACCTGGAGATGGGTAGAACTAGTGGGTCTTTAATAAAACAACAAAAACAGCAGATTGTGATGTAGCACAGATTTAAATGTACTGTCCCCCTTTATGCTTTCCAAACAATTAAATCTCTTGTAAGAATGACTTGTAATTGTCTGCAGTTCTCCCACAGTTGTGATGTTTCTCCGTGTCTGATGGGGATTCTGGGGCCAATAGAGAAGTCCTCTCCAGAGTACAATCTGGAATCATAGTGGTTTGGCCTTTTTTAAGTATCCAAATTCTTAGAACCCCCCAAAATTGGGACAGGATGCCAACTCTCCCACTTCCTTTGAGAATATAAGCTAAAAGGGGACCCTGCGGCTAAAATGAATCCTCTGCCTTTTGCCCATCTGGGTGTGCACCTCCCATGCCCCTGCTAGTTTTTCTTCCTCACCATTGCGTTGTACACAATCCCTGACAATAGCATTCTTAGTGAGGTAGTTCCGTCTCTCTGAGTCGGGGGAAAGGCAAGAATGTGTGTATTTAACATCTGTGCCCCCCGCCTCTCCTTTTGGGAACCACTGCACTGGTCTGTTTACGTATGATGGTCCTGATGTTAAAGAGAATGTCAGTTGCTCAGATTCTACTGCTGGTCAATGACAATGCCTGGGTGGTGTCTTCCAAGTCTCTTGTGATATTCCTCCTACTGTGTGTGCTCACCTGGCAAATGAACGGAGGTGCGTTTACTTCTAATTGATGCCTTCTGTTAAGTACCCGGAACAACTACGAAGTGATGTTACCTAAAAACCATATTTACTGTGTATTAGCTGTGAAGCCAGCCTGCATCCTAGAGAAACCTCTGCACCTAGAGAGAGAAGATAAAACAGAGAAACGGCTACTTCACCTCTATAGGCCTGCAGCTGCATGAGGTGTGAGGAGGAAGGACTATTAGATGGAGCCTGAGCCAGGAGGGTAAAGAAGTCTAGTGAACTCAGAACCAAAGGGTGGACGGGTGTCCCTGCCTCATCAGTGACTATTACTTGTAGTTTTGTTTTTCTTTCCAAATCAACTCAACGGGATTTCTTATATGGAAAAAAGAAAGGGCTTGTTTGTATGTAGGCTCTAGCCTGGAGAAAGATTGTGTAATTTGGACTAGCTGTAAAAGAGATGGGTTTCTCCTTCATTTCAGTGTCCTGGGAGGTGAGAGTCCTTTTTGTCTCGGGATTAGCCTAAAGCCAGAGATGCTGGCTCTGGTGGTGGGGCTAGGTAAAAGCCTGAGTTTCCTGGCTTCATTCTGCCATGTGGAGCTTTAAAAAAATGATACATAAAGATCATGAGATTTTAGGTCTTCTGTTTTGGCAGAAGTAGCTGAGATTCACTTAATTTGCCAATCTACCCACCACAAAAAGCAACATTACCCTTTGGGTGTTTGTGCAGGATAAGCCTGGGAACAGAGTGGATGCCTACCTGGAAGAGGGCAAAACTTTGTTTTGCCTTATACCCTCTAGTGAACTCTGAAGGCCCTTTAGAAATTGGTTTTTGCGCCCCCCCCTTTTTAATTTCATCATATATAATATTGGTGGTTATTTTGGCACTCCATTAAAATCTGCTTCTGGCTTGGATCAGGCACTGATTGGTATTTAGTGCGCTTGGGGGTTCTGGGCTCACTCCTGCCTAGGTTTCCCGCCAAATACCAAACTGAAGGGATTATAGATGCTACATACCTGTAACAGGAGATAGAATTGAACAAGTTATCTTAAGAGTCATTACCCATTGCCATTCAGCAACTGACTGTGCTAGTCTATGCTAGGCATCAACCTGGATTAAAAGGTCTTTGCCATAATGATGCAGAAAACCCCGCCCCCTTCTGATGAAAGTGTGCCTGTTGGGAAGAAGAGCTGAGAAAAACAGTGAAGATCCCAGTGCCTTTATCAGCTGCATATTCAAGTCGGAGTCCTTTCTCAGTTCCTAGTTGAGCACCAGAGCGATGGCTTCACACCTTCTGCCCCTGTCATCCGTCCCTTGCATGTGGCTTCTCCAGCCTCCCAACTCAGAGGTTCCACGTATAACTTGTAATAGAAATGTTACTGACAAGATGCCTAGACAAAACATTGTACAAAGTAGGATCTTGTGTAAAATAATACTGTTGTAAATCCGTTTTGAAAGCATAAAGAATTTGTAAAGTGTGTATTTCACGTCTTCCAAATTTATGTAAACAAGTTTTCGTGTTTCATGATTGCTTACATAGGAACACAGCTTTACATTTTTATCATTGTTAATGGAATGTTTAAAGCCAGCCAACGATAGGTCATCCAGCTCCCTGTTTTGACTCTGGGTTAATTGTACAGAATGAAGGGCTGGGACATGGTGAGTTTGGATGTCTTTTATTTTCAGGATAACTTGCTGCATTGCGATGGATGGATGGAATTGTGATGTCACTTGATCTGTTCCAGGTGAGTTGGAGGCCAAAGGACTACTATTTCTGTTTTCCCTGGGATGGAAAAATTGAGAAATTAAAAAGTTGCCTGTCTAAGGAAAGAAAAGTTATTTACTCTAAAATAAATGTCCACAGACACCCTCTCCCCAAACCTCCCCCCCCCACACACACACACCCTAACTCCCGGAAAACTTACCTAACAAGAGGTTGAAGTGCAGTGCAGCTTCAAGCATTGACCCCTTGTGTCAGCCCATGCCAGTGTTTTCTCCCTGACTGAAATTCTAGCAGAAACTTAAAGCCCCTTTTATTTATGATTGGGACAAGTTTAACTTAAAAAGTTAAGTTATGAAGAAGTTTTATCTTGAAGTTAGCCTGTTGTATTTATGTAATACGGTTTATTAATAAGCTCTAAAATTGAGGAAAGTTAGGCAAGGACCTTCAGTCAGAATAGTCATAATGCATGATCTGTGATTTTCAGCTTGGAATTTTTTTTCTTAAGTAAAAACTACCCCCCAACCTGGGGCTCAAACTCGTGACCCTAATAAGATCAAGAGTCTCATGACACTAAGAACAAGAGAGCCAGCCGGGTGCCCCAGCTTGGACTTCTTTTTAAATGGATAAAGAATTTAGACATTGTGAAAGAATTGGGACTTGAGAACTCTAGATAATTTACTCCTCTTCCCCAGTCAATATTTATAGTTTAACCTATACCTAACTTAATAGCACGTTTTTAAGCAACTGGATTTTTTTTTTAAGTAATGTCTTCAGCCAGCATGGGGCTCAAACCCACAACCCCGAGATGGAGTCATGAGCTGTGACTGAGACAGCCAGCTTCCCCCAACCTAGTTTTTTATAAACTTCAAAGTTTATTTTTTTGAAAGGGAGATGGAGAGTACGCATGGGAAGGGCAGGAGGAAGACAGAATCACAAGCACTCTGCACTGTCACCACAGAATCCTATGTGGGGCTTGAACCCATGAATCATGATATCATGACCTGAGCTGAAACCAAGAGTCGGATGCTTAACTGAGCCATCCAGACACCTCCCCAGTCTGGTTTTTATACAGATTCTTTTCACACAATTTGTAGGTTTATGTAACAAAGCATAATTAGTCTAACAAATTAGCAAGTATACAATTAGGAACAAATATTGCTCCACAGATGATGAGAGCAGGTCACCAGCACTCCACACGCCAAGACCATCAGTGCCTTTTACAAAATGAGTATCAAGTTTAGCTTAAGCTAGAGTTGGTCTAGAGATTTATTGTGTTTGAAGTCACTTGGTCCAGCTCCTGCAAGACTTTTTAAGCTTCTAGGAATTGGCTGCTATTAAAGATGAACTGTAGCCTCTAGAGCTGTCCCCATCCACTGACCAGTTATGGCACGCTTGGAATTCTGTTCCTTTAATTTTTTTATTTTTTTAAATTTGGGCTCCGCTGGGCACGGAGGCCCATGCAGGACTTAAACTCACAACCCTGAAATCAAGACCTGAGCTGATACCAAGAGTCAGAATTTTGTTCCATTATTGGTAAGTGGTTGATTACCTATCATGGTCACTCTTCCTCAGGGTGACGTTTCAAGGTGTAGGCAGCAACTGTGCACATTTCATAGGTGTGAAAACTAAAGAGATGGCCAGTCCTAAGAGATGGACTTTGGAATTTGATGAGACTTCTGGCCTCCACCATATTCTAAGGAAGAACCAATACCTCAAAGTGGTTTGTTGGCTCCTAGTGTAAAGCTCTTTGGGTCTCAAAGGACTCAGCATATTGGCTCATGGGGTTGGTGACCCAGCTTCATCCCCTTTCCCAGCCCCACCTTCCTCTGTCCCCATACAGTAGAGACGGTGTGCAAATGTGACCTAGGGTCACAGCAGTGGGTCATTCTTTTGAGACCCTGGTTGTGAGAGACTTTCTAGACATGACTTGAAATCCAGCAGCCATCGTTACCCTTGAGATGGCCATCTTCAAATGGGCAAAATGCCCCCACGTTTCCTTTTCCCTACAGACCCCGAGTGGGAATGTGCGATCAATATCATGTTCCGTAACAGTACTGGCCCTACCAGATTCCCCTGTGTATCCTTGGGCAGTTTCATAAGAGAAGGCAGATCCTGGGCACAGGCCTTTCAACCTTGTCATACACGCCTTGGAAGATTATCTAACAGAGCTCATGGTGATGGGAGTGCCCAGCCTCTCTTCATTGTGGCTTCATTCCACTCGCCCCACCAATCTTCAAGGAGCAAGAGAGAACAGCTTAGAGTGGGGCTACTTTACCGAATCCAGAGGAAGTGGCATCCAGAAAGCAAAGGAGGGGAGAGTTTGAAGAATAGGGACTAAGGCAGTGTGCCTGGATTCGAAAGTTCTCAGACTCAACAATCTTTCCTCTGATACATGTTGCCCCAATTAACTACTAAAGGCACCTTTGGCTGCCACTCCAGGCATGGCCACCAGAGAGCACTACTCAGTTTCCATAAATGCCATGGATCTTCCTGCCTTGATGTGGGTTTTGTCCTGTTTAGATTGGCCAGGAGGGCAACAAATGAGTTTAGGCAACCTTTAATATTGTTAGGAGTTTATAAGGCTCCAGTCCTTCCTTGCACACCAACTTCCCTAGCTCTGTTTTTTGAAAAGGTTTATAAGCCCAAGGGAAAATGGGAAAGTCAGAGATTAGGAACAAAGACCATTGGTGCAAGATTTATACCAGTGTTTAAGGGACAACCACAAGGAAAGGCCAGCCCTAAACAGGACGGAGGTGAGCTGACTGGAAACCTGTTTCTTTCCCCAGGGCCACTGTCACTAGAGAAGGGACCATAACAAAACCAACATGTATAATCGAGGGCTTTCTCTGAATCCACAGCGGCTGGGTCCTCAGGGAAGCAGATGTAGAAACTGACCATCTTCTTTGCTAGGTGGTTATAGACAGTACTGAGGAAGCTGGTGTTGGGAGTACAGGAATTGAACTGAGATGCCAATAGAATTTGTATGAGGCTTGTAGCCAGTTGCAGATCCAGACCTCAAATCCATGTACACGGGTCATGTTTTTCCACTGTGCTGTGACCTCTACCACGTTGCTAAGTTCTTTTTTAAGTGCTTATAGAGCACCAACTGCCAGTTATTACTCAAACGGCATTTACATATAGTATTTAATCCTGCTAACACATATGAGGTAATATTTCCCTGAGTGTGGGTAGGTGACTAGAATTTTGATGCAAAATTGTGCCCTTAATTGTTAGCTTTAGAATTTGAAATAGGGAGAATGTCAGTGTTTCTCTTGCTCCACATTTGCCCGATCCTCTGAGGAAGGAACATTCAAGGTTCCTAAAGGGGAAGGCTATTCTCCAGGCTATGGCCTTTTTGCCTAGGAAGATAGTGGTCTATTTCCTAATCTGAACTAATGACAAGCACAGTTCTCTTTCTTGCTTCTAGCATTAATCCTCTAATACAGCCATGGGGTGGGGTGGCATGAGATACTGGAAGGTGGATGTTTTCCAGGCCCTTCATGACAAGCCTGCAGGAATTTCTTAACACAAGAGGGCAGCAGAGGATCAGGATTGGGCTCCTTTCCTCCCTGGTTCCCCTGAGTTGGGATGGTGCCCACATGGGAGGCTTAGACAGCAGAGATCATTCTCCATTCCTTTGCTTCTCTATAACCTGCCCTCACATGCAGACCAATGCAGTGTTAACCCCCTTACAGTTAACTGACAAAGGTCAGTTCTTTGTCTAACTTGCTGTTTAGGAAGAGACTGAGTTGTAGATTTAAGATAAGCTCAGGGGGCACCTGGGTGGCTCAGCAGATTAAGCCTCTGACTATCGGTTTCCACTCAGGTCATGAACTGGCAGTTTTTGAGTTTGAGCCCCACATCAGGCTCCATGCTGACGGTGTGGAGCCTGCTTGGGATTCTCTCCCTGTCTCTGCCCCTCCCCCGCCCTCTGTCTGTCTGTCTCTCAAAAATAAGCTAAAAAAAAAAAAATTGAAGCTCAGACTTTGGGACCTCGTTCCACCTGAGGTAGAGCAAATTCCTAAGCTGCTGGTGATCCCAATGATGTGCCCAGCATATCAAGTCCCTCCTGTATTCTCAGCCCTGCATAGGTTTTACAGACTCAGAATGTATAGAACATGGGCACTGCACCCAAGGGACTCCAAATTTAGTATAGAAAGGATTTATGTCTAGAAGGGATCTATTTTCTCTAGTGGGCATGCACAGTTGTGAAGAGCAAGGCTTCAGAAAAGTGGAATATTGACACTTGAACTATGTCACTGCCAAACTGGCCATGTGGCCTTGCTGAGGAAGAAGGCCTGGCACATTTAAAATTAAGACTGGCTTACAAGATCCCCGGAGACAGTGATCCCCTCTCCCCCACTCCCTGCATTTGATTGACAGCTGTTATGTAAGCACCACCAAAGGCGAGTTAGGCAGACATAGCAAATCATTCCAGAGTCTTAGAGGGAACAGGACTTGCCTCAGAGTGGGACCCTTAGATACAAACTCTCAGCTTGTGTGAGTGGAGGAGAATCAGGGAAATGATTCTGTGTGTTGGCTTAGCATCTGCAAAGGACCCACAGTGTGACCAGAACAAAATGTATGTCTAGGGCAAGCTGAGGAAGAAGACATTTCAGGCAAAGAAATGCCATGTAGAAGGGTGCCTCGGTGGCTCAGTCAGGTGAGTGTCCAACTTTGGCTCAGGTCATGATCTTGAAGTCTGTGAGTTCAAGCCCCACATCAGGCTTTGTGCTGACAGCTTAGAGGCTGGAGCCTGCTTTGAATTCTGTCTCCCTCTCTTTCTCTGCCCCTCCCCAACTCGCACTCTACCTCTCTCAAAAATAAACATTAAAAAATGCAATGTATAATGATGAAAAGTAAAAATCATCACAACCCTTATGTGCCAGGCACATACATGCTTTGCACGTATTAACTTCTTTAATCTTTATAACACCCAGTAAGATTGGTACTACCATACCCATTTTACAGATGAGAAGCTGGAATTTAGAGAGGTTAAGACTGAAGGCCATCAAGCTGGTACACAGAGGAACCAGGATTCAAACCCAGACAGTCTTCTTCCAGGGTCTGGACCCGTAAGAGGTAGAAGGCCTCTGAGTACCTTGAGTCTAGCCTTTGGGACAATGTGGCTCTCCAAAGCAATAAACCGTTCCTCAAAACTCCCCAACCAAGCTTCTGATGCCTGGGGCACCTGGCTGGCTCAGCCGATTGAGCATCCAACTCTTGATTTTGGCTCAGGTCGTGATCTCACAGTTCGTAGGTTTGAGCCCCATTGTCAGGCTCTGTACTGCCAGCGCAGAGCCTGTTTGGGATTCTGGGATTCTGTCTCCCTGTTTCTCTACCCCTTCCCTGCTGTCTGTCTCTCTCTCTCTTAAAAATAAACATTAAAAAAAAAAAAAAAAGCTTTGGATGTCCTTAAAAGCTGGGTTTTCTCTTTCCCACTATCAGGAGGGCGAGACTTATAGAAACTTTATTTTTAGAGAAGTGAGTGAACATTCTTTTCTTTCCTAAACTGGCTTGGGTATTCAGCTGCCTCGTTAACATCGAGGTATCTGCCGCCTCAGGGCGTGGGCAGCACGGGCCTGTGTGTGGGGACTCTGCCCTGGGGGAGCTTCCTGGGTGGGGGGGGGAGCTCTACTCAGCTCTCCCTCCCCCACCACACCTGCACCCGCCAATAGCATAATCACCCCAGTTGGGACTGAGGCCGGGCAGAGTCACTGTGTCCCTGGCCACAGGAACCAAGGCAGTACATGAAAACCAAGACCTTTAGTGAGGGAAATTTCATCCGCAAAAGTGTGGAAAGTCTCTGGGCCACTGGTATGACCCGGAAGAGGAAACCACAGCACCAGCTGGGCCTGGCCCAAGGTAAGCTGCTCTTGTGCCAGAAGGCTCCGGTCAGTGCCTCGTAACCCAGGCCTGGGCCTCCTGTGGGGCCTAGCCCCATGCGCAGGGCTATCTCCTGTGCAGGCGGAAGCTGGTACATAAAACAGTGCCCTAGGAGGCCAGCATCGGGCTCCCGGTGTTCGGTCCTTTTCGAACCTTCCCAGGCCATAGGCCAAGCGCGGGCAGGCTGGCAGTTAGCCATGGCTTCCAGACTCCCTGAGTTTCCTCAGGGAGGTCACTCAAGTGTCCTGGGGCAAATGAGGAGGAGCCTCCTGCTGCCTCCTAGAGCCAGAAACCATCATTACTGCTGAGTACTTCCTAGGCATCAGGCACTGAGCCAGGAACTGTATCACCTCCTTAATCCTCCCCGCATTGCTATGAAGTCACCTAACTTGCCTAAGGGCTCGTGAGATCACGCGAGTTGAGATTGGAACCCAAGCTGGGCATCTCCAGAAGCCCAAATGGTAAGCACTACACATAGAGCTTCTTTGAGGAGCCAGCCGGGGAAGGCACCTTACAGCACCTCTAACCAAGCTCCCCATGTGAGCGGTTTTCCTAAAACAAAACCAATCCATGTCTTGTGTTCGTTCCTTCTGTGATTTCCATTTCTTACGAAGACAGTCTACACAGCCTGGGTGGCCAGTCCCCACATGTTACTTTTTGCCCCTCTGATCTTTTCAGTAGTCCCCAAACCCACCCTACTCCATAGCCCCTGGAGAGCTATTTTTATTTCCCTAAGCATAATAATAGTAGCTACCTTTTTATCAAGACCTTGTTCAGTGTGTTCCAAACATTACATTATTTAATTAAAAAGAACTTTTTTGATGTTTGGTTTTGAAGGAGAGAGAGACAGACAGACAGACAGACAGAGCCTGAGCCAGGGACAGGGACAGGCAGAGAGAAAGGGAGGCACACAATCCCAGGCAAGCTCCAGACTGAGCTGTCAGCACAGAGCCTGACGCAGGGTTTGAACTCAGGAACCACAAGATCATGACCTGATCTGAAGTCAGACACTTAACCAACTGAGCCACCCAGGCGCCCCTTACATTATTTAACTTTTACAACAGTGCCCGAAGATAGGTGGTAAAATCTCCAATGGCTAAAGAAGTTGAGGCTTTCGAGAGGTTAAGAAGCATGCCCAAGGTCATGAAGCTTTCTGACTCCAACTTTCAAGATCTTCAGTGAGTGCAGTATCTTCTTTAACCTGCTACTATTGTCTCTGCCTGGAGTGCCTTTCTCTTCATCACCTTTCTAGACAACTAGTCCTTTCTCTGAAGGCAGCTGAAGGTTATTCTAACAGGGAAACCTGCCATTATTTCTTGCCCTCCTACCAGGTTGAGTCAGTGGCTTTTTCAGGTCTCCATGTACCCTTTGCTCTTTT
This sequence comes from Proteles cristata cristata, assembly GCA_017311185.1. Taxonomy (NCBI): domain Eukaryota; kingdom Metazoa; phylum Chordata; class Mammalia; order Carnivora; family Hyaenidae; genus Proteles; species Proteles cristata. Next base: position 903,148 of record JAESUZ010004369.1, read on the forward strand.
GTTCGGGCACATGTCTCATGGCCTGCATTGTGGCTGGGTATTTCCATATCTGTCTTCCCTTACTAGGCTCTGAACTCCCTTGATATTTACCTCTATATTGTCCGGCCCCAGCAGGGCTCCTGGCAGACAGTATCCTTGGTGGTGGTAAAATTTTGTTGAATGTGTAGAGGATGAGTACATGAATGATTCTGTAGTTTAAGGGATTTTGCTCCAGATTTGCACCTAAGACAGAGAGAAAGTTGGCAGATGGCCCTGGGACACCCAAACAAGGGGTCTATCAACCTAGAGCTTCTTCCCTAGATGTCCTCTGCTCTGGCTTCCGGCGCTTACCTCCCACAGCTAGGGCACATCTCAAGGGCAGGCCTGTGATACAACCTCAATTTATGGAAGGTTTTAACAGACACAGGGATATTAAAGGGCCAGGATTGGGATACCTGGGTGGCTCAGTCGGTTAAGCGTCCGACTTCAGCTCAGGTCATGATCTCGCGTTTGTGAGTTCGAGCCCTGCGTCGGGCTCTGTGCTGACAGCCAGCTTAGAGCCTGGAGCCTATTTAAGATTCTGTGTCTCCCTCTCTCTCTGACCCTCCCCCTGCTCATGCTGTGTCTCTCTCTCTCTCTCTCTCTCTCTCTCTCTCAGAAATAAATAGAACAAAAAAAAAATTTAAGGGTCAGGATTAATTAATCAGAAAGTGCTTCAACTGGCTTGTTTTCATCCCTTTGATGATGGGTAACTTTATTCTTAAGTTGTTTTTTTCTTCAAAGTAAACTCTACCCCTAATGTGGGGCTCAAACTTAACTCCAAGTTCAAGAGTCACATGCTCTACTTACTGAACCAGATGGGTGCCCCAGTGATGGGTAGCTTTATTATTATTATTTTGTTTATTTTTGAGAGCGAGAGAGAAGAGTGAGAGTGCAAGTGGAGGAGGGCCAAAGAGAAGGAGCAGATCTGAAGTGGGCTCTGCAGTGACAGCAGAGAGCCTGAGGTGGGGTTCAAACTAATGAACTTTGAGATCATGACCTGAGCCAAAGTTGGACACTTAACTAACTGAGCCACCCAGATGCCACAATGGGTAGCTTTATTTTTTTATTTTGTTTTTTAAAATATAATTTACTGTCAAATTGGTTTCCATACAACAGCCAGTGCTCATCCCAACAAGTACCCTCCTCAGTGCCCATCACCCACTTTCCCTCACCCCCATCCCCCCTCAGATTGTTCTCAGTGCTTCAGAGTCTCTTATGATTTGCCTCCCTCCCTCTCTGTTTGTAACATTTTTCCCTCTTCTCCCTCATGGTCCTCTGTTAAATTTATCAAGATCCACATATGAGTGAAAACATGGTATCTGTCCTTCTCTGCCTGACTTACTTCACTCAGTTCCATCCACGTTGCTGCAAATGCCCAGATTTCATTCTTTCTCATTGCCAAGTAGTATTCCGTTGTATAGATAAACCACATCTTCTTGATCCACTCACTCATCCGTTTATGGACATTTAGGCTCTTTCCATAATTTGGCTATTGTTGAAAGCGCTGCTATGAACATTGGGGTGCATGTGCCAACAAGTAGCTTTAAAGCCCATGTTTACCCTCTGGAAAGAAAAGACATCCTACCCGTGTGTGATTTCTAGTTCTGAGCCCATTGTTCTTCACATTCCAGAAAGCAAACGCCTCTGTGCATATACCATCTCCTGCTTATTTGGGGATTCACTAAGAGTATAAGGGGAAATAGCTGGGGAAGGGGGCAGCTTTGACATTGGGCAGAATAATCCAGAAGAACCATGTCCTCTACTAGAGGAGTGAAGAGTAACACTCAGAGTAACTTACCCGGGACGGAAAGCTGTGTGTGACCTGTGCTTCACTGACGAAAGAGGAACGGTCTGATCTTGTGTTTAAAATTATGACCCCCTTTAGAGTGCCTGGGAGGTTTGGTCAGTTAAGCGTCTGACTTGGGTTTAGGTCATGTTCTCATGGTTCGTGAGCTCGAGGCCTGAGTTGGCCTCTGTGCTGCTGGCACAGGGCCTGCTTGGATTCTCGCTGCCTTCTCCCTCTCTCTCTGCCCCTCCCCCACTTATGCTTTCTCAAAATAAAAAAAAATTATTACTCCCTTTGAATCTGGGAAGAAAAAAATATCTTCAGACAAATTGGGAGATAGAAGGACATGACAAGATGAAGTCCCCATGATATTCATGAGTTCCTGGGATCTGATAAAATTCTGAGATTATTATTTGTGAATTATTTGTGAATTTGTGACTTTGTGAATTTCTTCTACATGCCAGACACGGTCCTGGAAATTTTAAAATGCTTCCTCTCCAGGAATGTAAATTATAGGTAGGAAGTCCTTCTCTGCCTTCCTCCTCCTCATTCTGTTATATTTAATAGCTTTATTTGGCTCTGTTTTATTTATTGTTTTTATTGTTTTGTTCATTGCATAGGGAATAAATCATTATAGTCCACTTAGCTTCCTGGAGGAACTAGCCTTCCCAGGCCGTTTGGAGACCTAGGTTTTTTGTTTTGTTTTGTTTTTGTTTTAAATTTAAACCTAAGATGTTACGTGGATTGTATGATTTTTCCTTTCCAAATAAAAAATGATTATTATTATTACATTTTAAAAATAACTGAACTCCAGGCTGAATATTATTACACACACACACACACACACACACACACACACACACACACACAGTCACTGATTCCCAAAATTTGGCTGAGTTATGCCTCAGGGAAAATTTCCAGTCTGACCCACACACCAAGTTGGGATAAACAGAAACACTGAAGTGGTTTCCCCCCACGGTTCCAGAATCACCTTACACATAGACTATTGGTCGATGGAGGGCGTCTTTGCTGGGATAGAATCATGTTGGCGTCATCACCGCCCTGGATCGTGTGATTTTTATTGATTCATGTCTCATTTTATTTATTTATTTATTTATTTTGCTCCATCTAATTAGAGTCGGTGTCTTCTCTATTAAAAACATTTCCATGCGATATCTAAAAGTTAAGTGGATTTTAGTATGAAAGATAGTAAGTAGAATTTAAGAATACATCTGAGATTGGTATGTCCCTACAATCAGAATAGAAGACGAATGCCGAGATCTTCGGTGGCGGGAACTACATATAAGTAAGTTTGTACAGCTGTTTGCTCAATGCCAATCAGTAGAGCAAGGTGTGCTTCGGTGGAGAGTTTAATCCTTGTTTGCTTAGCTGTCAGGAACAATAGAAACTGCTCCCGAAGGGGGATGTGGATGCGTGCAGGGAAAGGAGGATGGGGAAAACTACGGCTTCAGGGACGGGTGTTTTCTGTTCACGTGTGTGAACAGAAAGCAGGGAACAGGAGCTGGCCAGGACCCGTGGGTAAAGTTGGCTCGCCTGTCTCTGGCTCTTTCCTATTTGTTCTGATGACAAGCAGAGCTTTGAGAAGCTTTGTGAAGACAAAGACCTCACCAGACCCGAGGAGAATACAATCCAAGAGTTAGAAAGCACAAGGGCCAGCAGCCCTGTGAGAGAGGGTGACCCAGAATGGGATTATTTAAGCAGAAAATAAGCCACCTGTTGGGTAAGGTGCAGGGACTCAGCTTCTCCAGTCCCCGGGGAGAGGTGTGATGGCGTGGATGCTGCTCTTCCCTGTTCTATCTCCTACCTGAGGAAAACTGAAAAAAGGCAGCACTCTGCATTGGACGGTGGCAAAGCCATGTAGCCAGGGAGTTACAGACTCTCTCGGGAGACTTCTTGGGATTAGTTAGGCAGCCCTCCCCAACCTTCATGGGTGCGGAATTGGTACCGTATGAAGGCGGGGGATCAGTTACCTTGATGGTCCCTGCAGGAGATCAGGCAAGTCAGTGATCGTGGTCTAAGACGACCCAGGGCTCATCTTTTTACAAGGACCAACAGTTAGAAAGCGAAGTTTTGATAATTAGCTGCGTGTGGAGGGTGTGTGTGTCTTTTCCATTCTTTCATTTTCCAGCTGAAGCCTGGGGGAATACTCAGGAGGGATGCTGAGCTCCTGATTATTAGGTTTGTAGCCCAGACACTGCTGCTGGCCCTGATGAATTAAAAGAACATTAAGGCCATAGCCAGGGACACCACATTTTTCATTTAACCAAATTGGTTTGCAGCATTGACTCTCTAAGTAGTCTGGAAGGGGCAGGCTAGCTTCCTCTGCTCTCCACCCCAGGCTTCCAGGTGTGCTTAGGGGAACTTGGAGTCAGCAGATTGATCACAAGGCCAAGACTGGAGTGGTTGGTGGGCAGTGAGTGGCACCAGGTACCTAGGCTGGGTTCTGTCTGAGGAGGCTGCAGCTCTCTCTCAGGCCTCCCCCTGCATGAATGTCCTGATTCATTGTCACTATGGGGTGTATGAAGGAGCAAACTGAGCCCCTCTGGTGAAGCAACATGTCCTGGGATACACCCGGCTAAGGAGGGACTGAGCATCCTCTCTGAAAAGTGTCTGGGCACCTGGATGATTGTTATTAATCTGGGTTTAGTGCCTCATAGATTCAGACTCAAGCCCCGCTTCCTCCTGTGCCCCTTGTTGCAGATGCTGAGCAGGGATGATTTCCTCTTTTGGTGAGAGCCACAGAGAGGGCAGCACTGCCCCCTTCCTTTGAGTCAAAGCGGCTGGGGATGGTCTCCACCATCTACCTAGTATTATTGGCAAAGTGAAGAGCGCCCTCCACTGCTGCTTCTCTCCACCTCCAAGCTTGAAATCCTATTCCCACTTTGCAGTCCTATGGCTTGGCTTCCACTCTGTCACCTAGTCTTTCACGGGGTAAATGTGGGTTGATCTGTCAGGCTGGATCCTGAGGGGACCCTCTCCCAGCATCCACGGGAGAGAGGCAGGGTGCTACTGTCCTATTATAAAGTTGACTCCACAGAATGGAAATTCAAGTCGTGCTGCAAGCAATTCCTGAGGCCATATCCCTCCTCCTGCAGCCCTGGCGGCTCCGGGGTAGGTAGGTAGGTAGGTAGGGAAGGGCTCCACCTCGGACTTGCAGCTCTTCTCCCCGGGCTCTTCAGTGCCACCACCTACTGTGTGGCTGCGGCTTCTCGGCCAAAGTACCATCCAGGGGCCGTTTGCTCATTGCAAACTGCTCATGATACCCACCTTAAAGGGATGTCTTAAGCATTAAGAAACCAGCATGTGTGGAAAACCGCGTGGTTTAATAAATGGGAGTTTCCTCTCCACCTCCTTCGTGATTGGTCCCCCCATCTTCCTTGCCTGCTCCCCGGGCTTCCTCCCCCACCCCCCATCCCCTACCCACTCTATTCTCCACTTGTAACTTCTCCCAAACATCCCCCTCTCCCTCATCAACCCTTTAGGCTCAGAAGCCCCTACCCTCCAGGTGGCCTTACTTGGAGGACGGCGTGGGGAGAGGGGCTCAGAGATCCCAAATGGCCACGGGGGCTCCTGAGGCTAATAATGGAGCCTTGAGCTGCATTTGGGTTCCGGAGGTTGGGAGAGAGAGCTGGCTCAGGGGTGACAGCCCATCTCGGGTGGGGACCATGACGTCCTGCCCTGGGTCCGACTCTCCCAGACCGGGAGCTGCAGCCGTGACCTTGAGCGGGAGGCGGGGGCGCGGAAGGGGGGGGGACCGGTCCCCGCAGGTCCGCCCCGCCCCGGCCTCCCCGGCCCCGCCCCCCGCGCGCCCGCGTCTCCTCCCCTCACTGCAGCGCTCGCCGCGCTCGCCCATCCATCAGCAGCCTCCCGCCGCCGCCTCGGCGCAGACTGCTAAGCTCAGCAAGTCTTGCGGCAAAGGCACTTCGGACCGAGTTGGGGCCGGAGCGGAGCGGGGACTCCGGGCCCCGGGGGAACGGACGCCCCTGCTGCACCGTGGCCGGCGCCGCGCCCTCGCAGCCCGCTGCCCCCTCACTTCTGGGACCCGGGATCCCTCCTGCCTGGCCGCTCCCGGTAAGTCCGTGCGCCCCCCCACCCCGCCCGTGGGGGGCACCGACTCCCCCCTCCAAAGTTTCTCTTCCTGGGGCGGGTTTCCAGCTCCTGGGCTGCGGGGCCGCGGGGTCGGACCTGGCTCCCGGGGGGTGGGTGGGGTCCGGGAAGTTCGGGGCCAAAAGGGGGCCGGGCGCCCGCACCGTCCTTCGGGGGGAGTTTGGACGCGTCCAGGTGGAAGGTTAGTTTTGGGAAGCTGGCCCCGAGGGGCGAGGAGCCGGCTGCTCTGCGGGCTTGGGGCGGGAGGAGGGAGCAGCTTTCCTCCCTGAGGCTCGGGAGGGATGAGGTGCAGAGGGCAGCGGCCGGACGACGCCCCCGGAGCCCCCGGACTCTGTGACCCCGCCGCTCCTGGACGCCCCCCACCTCCACCTCCGGCCGCCGAGGGCGTCTCCAACCCAGCTTCTTTAGCCCCCACCTCACGCTTCGCCGACCTCCTGGCCCCGCCGTCGTGGAAGGGGGGACGAGGGTCTGCGGGCTCTAGGAGGCAGAGACCCTGGATGGGGAGCGGGTGGGGGGGACAGACTACAGGGACTTTCTGGAAGGGAGGGTCGAGAGGAACTGGGACAGGGACGCGAGAGGGGGATGGGAGCACCCCTCGCCTCTCTCCAAATCTCATGACTCAGCACGACCTAGGACGTCCCGTCCCTGCTTCAGCCCTCCTCCCCAGGGCTGGGCTTCCAGACCCAGAAAGTGCAGACAACCCCAGCCCGCTATTCCGGACTCCTAAATTTCCCTCCCCATTTGGGGTCACCCCTTCCCCTGCCCCTATTCACCCCCACCTCTCTCAGGACACGGGGGCTTTTTTTTTTTTTTTTTAACTAAAAAGAGGATTTCTCTTTCTCCTATCCCATTAACTCAGTCTTGCCCGCTTTCTCCTTTCCCCTTTTTCATTCCCACATTCCACAAGTGCCTCCCTGATCCCCCCCCAGCCCATGTTGTGGGGGTGGGAGGGCCTCAAAGGCCTATGTCTCCCTCTGCAGCATCTTCCCCCCCCACCCCCCCTTTCCCTGTAAGGTAGAGAAGTGTTCTGGCTGCTCTCTCCTGTGGCAGCAGAAAGGAGCGCAGGGACAGAAGTGGTGGTCCAGGAGGGGGCGCTGCAGTGGGGAGACAAGGGCAGAGGCTTGAAGGGGTGGGTGGACCCAGATTGGAATGGGGTGGGCACCCGGAGGAGGTAGTCCTTAGACTCCTAGGCTCCCTGTACCCAGCAGGACAGGAAGGTGGCCTGGAGAGCTGGAGGGTCCCTTCCCTCCTCTCCCGCTGCAGCCGCCCTGAGGGGGGGCCCCCACGTCTAATAGATTATCCTCAGTCTGAGCCTTCCAGCTCTTGGTAACCTGGACACTTCATCAAGAGGGTATGACCATGAGGAGCAGGACAGCCCTTCATCTTTCTAAGTCATCTCCCCCTACTTAGGTACAAGTGCAGACTTTGGGCTGCTAGAAACATCTCTGTGTGCACCAGAAGAGCCCAAAGAATAGCCAGGCCCTGTGCTCCTAAGATAAGGCTGGAGGGGCAGGTGAGAGGGGCTGATGCAGTGGAACGTGCCTGGTGAGCAGTGGCCTAGCAGGCACTGCCAGCTGCAGCCTGTGTCAGGGGCCCAGGGCTGAGTCAGCATCAGGGGTCCACACCTGGCAAATCGAGGCCTGGGCCGGGGAGCCCAGCTGCAACCCTGCCTACCCTCCCCATGGCCCTGGGAATGACTAGTGCCCGCTGAACCCTCAGGCCTGGCTTCTCGCTGGCCTGCTTGGCAGTTAGATCACTGGTTTTATCCTCTAGGACACCCCTGGGGGAGGGGACCTCTTGGGCTTGCCCTGGGCCCACTCTCCATGCCTTGCCCAAGGAGGAGCTGAGGAGCTTCTGGAAAGCTAATAAAGGGGAAGGCAGAAGTGTTCAATTTCCAGAGTCACGTAGACCTGGCTGGCTCTCTCTAGGAGGAAGAGACCCGAGGTCATTCTCCCTGTCACTCTCAGTCAGCTTCCAGGCAGGTGTGACAGGAATGTCCCTGGCACTGCAGAGAATTGGTGTGGGTGGGCTTTGGAGGTGGCTGGAGAAGCCTCTGCCCTGCTCTCCCAGAGCCAGTATTCCCTGGTCCCAGGCAAGCCTGACCTCGAAGGATCCAGTCTCTACCTGGACTCTGCCCTCTTTCGGCTGAGCCTCCTCTTTTCTCCACTGATGCTTACAGTCTATGCAGCCCTCTCAGGAGAGTAGATCGAGGGGCGGCAGGTGGTCTGGGATCCAGGGTGTGGGAGGGACAGTGAGGATGGAGGGGGAGGAGGTAGGGGCTCAGTGGGCTAGAAGAGCAACTCTTCGTCCCCTTCCTTGCTCAGAAACATCCTCAGGCATAATCAAAGGCTGTGGATAGTAGGAATGCTATTCCACTTGGCTTTGGGATTTGGGCTTTCCTGATCCCAGTTCTAGCTGCAGCTGGTTTTGTTTTTCTTGAGCAAGACACACAGAAGGTCCAGGTTGATAGAGATGATTTTTGAGAACTGGAGTGGCAAGCCAAAGGGAACAACAGACAGTGTTTACTCATTACAGGGTAGGGTAGGAGGCAGCGACCAATAGGCTTGGGTTCCTAATCAAAGGGCCACTAACTACAAAGTGTGTGTCTTTATTAATTCATTCACGCAACAGATATTTCCTGGGGAGCACCTACTATGTGAGTACCTACTATGTGCATTGTTCTAGTCACTGTGGATATAGCAGTGAACAGACACCAATCCCTGCCCTTGTGGGTTTTGCATTCCAGCTGGCCTAGGCAAGTTGCTTAGTATTGTGAGCATCAGTTTCTTTTTTCTTTTTTTCTTTTCATTTTTTTTTTTTCAGTAATCTCTACACCCAACACGGGGCTTGAACTTATGACCCTGAGATCAAGAGTCACGTGTTCTACTGACTGAGCCATCCAGGTGCCCCTGAGCATCAGTTTCTTTCTTTTTTTAATGAGGGGCTGCACAGTTTCACAAAGCACAGTGATCACAGACCGGAGCGGTAGGGATCATGCTCCTGACGCAGAAACTACAAAATCCAAAAGCAGGGAGGCGGGGCCTTTCAGGGAGTAACTCTGCATCAGTCATCCATACTTGCCCCCAGGTCAACCTGGTGAGTTTCACAGAGCAACTGACTTGGGGGTTAGGGTTGTCACATAAAGAAGGACTTAAGCAGCTAGAAGGGAATGGTAAGAAACTGCTCCAGGGCTCTCAGGAATCGAGGGCAGTGCTGGAGGCTGGGTCAACAGATGCACGAGAAACAGCACCAAAGTCGTTTCCTGCTCAGCAGTCAGTTGGCAAGGGAGAAGAGGATCCTGGAGGCAGTTGAAGGGAGCAAAGATGGTGTCGTGAACGCCAGTCTCTGGAGGTTGGATCAGAAGAAAAACCACACACTGGGCACCAGTGATGAGACACAACTCTGGACCCCAAATGGGGAGGTGACACATGGGGGTGGGTGTCACTGACTGGAGGGTGGTGGGTGCAACAGCCTCACAGTAGCCATCACAGGGCCACAGGGAAATATATGGCCACTAGGTCACAGAGGGCTCCTTCCAGTCTGGATGGGAGGGCAGAGTCTCACAGAGGAGGCCCATTGACGCCTGGGTGGTAGAAGGCACAGAGGTCCTCATATCGACAGTGGCCCTTTCTGGCAGTGTCAGCAGACAGGACGGTTGGATTTGTCTTCCATAACTTGGGGGCGGGCCATTCTTGGGTGGGCAGGTATTTTTAGTAAGAGACCAACTTTTGAGCCTTTGAGGATTTCTCTGCTCTTGTGAAAGGCTCCCCTTGAAGGACCCCCATGGCCTGGTCCAGGAAAAGGAGGTTCTGTACTGGCCTCCAGCCAACCATGACCATATGGGCCGCATCTGGGGCCTAGACCCCCCACCCTGAATTGGGCCTTTGCCCCGGGGAAGGAGGTGGGAGACTCAGCAGTGATGGAATCATTGGTCTCCTTGATCCTGGAGGACCTCGATGAAGAGAGTCTGCATTCTTTTCTGTCTGGCTTCTTTCCCTCAACATCGTGCTTGTGAGATTCAGCCAGGTTGCCTGTGGCAGCGTTTATTTTCATTGCAATGTGGTATCCCATTGCACGCACACAGAGCAGCTTCTTTATCTATTTGACTGATGGTGCACATGTGGGTGGATTCCAGTTTGGTGCTGACTGGGGTCACCAGGCTTTCTGTTGGCCAGTGGTGGGAAGGGCCCAGAAGCCTGGGTGGTCCCATGGGACTCCCATCCTCCTCATCTCCAGTCTCTTCCCATGGCGGCGGCTGCTGATTCTGCCTTTATCGTTTCGGCGCATGGTTGTGGCAATGGCTGCAGCAGGATGTGAAGCCTGAACATCAGTTTCTACATTCATTCAACTATTAGCTTTTGAGACTCTGCTCTGTGCCAGGGTTATGTTAGGCAGTGGAGATTCAGTTGGGAACAAAACAGACCTGGTTCCCACCCCCACGGCACTTACAATCTAGTGAATAACACATGGAATTAAACAGACAGTTGCATACGTAATTTATCACAATTGCAACAACTGTTGGGAAGACATACAGGATGTTTCAAGACCGTGCAATGGGGGTGACGTGACCAGGTCTAGAAGGTTTTATCTGTAAATCAGAGGTAATAATACTTACCCCACAGGGTAGTAAGCATTCAATAAATTATAACAATTACTATTGCCCACTGAACAGATACAACCCTAAATTCCATACCTGAATAATCATCATGCATGCAATGAATTGATTATTCAACCTCTGCCAGGTCAGAGATGCCAGTCCTAGGTTCTCATGGGGAGAGGGAGTCTGTGATGAATAACATAGTTTAACCAGTGAAATGTCAAGCCCTAGAGCCAGTATAGTGACTCTGGCCACATTGCCTGGGTCCCTCCTGGTTCTGTCACTCACTCTGACTTTGGGCAAGTTAACCAAATTTTGTTTTTCAGTCTGCCCATCTGTAGAGTGGAGATAAAATTCATATCTATGACATAGGTTGTATTTGGTGAGGATTAAATGAATTAATTCCTGTAAACGGTTTAGAACAGCACCCACCACATGGTCAAGACCATGTAAGTGTTTTCCATCATTATTATGTTGCCTACGGGTCCTCCCAGCCCTTTCCCTGCCCACAGACAAGACTCTATTTTATTTTATTTTTATTTTTATTGTATTGTATTTTTATTTTTATTATTTTTTGGTAAGACTCTTTCTTGGGTTTCCCCACTGGGGGGAACACTTTGTACCTCTGTTAATCTTAAAAACTCAAAGGAAGGAACTGCTATAACTTCTGTGGCCATTCCAGTATTACCTCCCTCTGACTTTCAGGCAGTTTTTTATGCCTGACAAAGCCGTATTTTGTCAAAGCTTAATTTCTGGGAAAGATTTGTCTCAGCAGTACTTCATTTTCATCGCTGGAACTGATAGTTCAGGGTAGTAGCCAGAGTGATGGGTACATTTGGATCCGAGCCTAGAGAGACCTGACCAATCATTGTGACTTGGCTGCAGGGAGCACCTGGCTGCCAGCACCTCCCACCTGTCCCCCACCCCCCCCCACCCCCCGACACAAAGAAGTCTCAGCTTCAGCAAGGGGTCTAAAATTAAACATCAGGAAGGATGCCCCAAATACATGGTATGCAAGAGGTGTTCTAAAAGCTTCCTCCCTGGATAATTTCCAGACTAGGACAGACTTTCCCACCTGTCTGGTCAGGAGACCATATGACCGAATGCCAGGGATGGGGAGGCTGAATTTTAGGGAAGTAGGCTATGAGTTGTTTATTCCGTTATAATAGCCACTGAAACTTGCAGGGTTTGGTGCTACCAAGCAGCTCCCAAAGTGGGGGTCAGGGACAAGAAAAGAAGAGGACAGCCCTGCTGCTGTCAAGTCAGGAAAGGCCCTTTTTTGACCATTTTTTCTGAGGCCTCAGGATTTCAGCGTTGGCTATAGGCAGTGCTCACCAGCAGGCATAAGTAATGGCATAGCCAGAATGGAGTGACCAGGTGCCAGGCAGCACTGCCGTCACCCACTGAGTCTGCTTCTTTTTCAAGCTCCCCCCTTGATCTCCCCTTTCCGTAATAAAGCTTTTCTGTCTCTCCTCCCTGCGGGCCTCAGTACCACACAGGCCTCAGAGCAGCCATCACAGTCCCATGTTATAACAAGGAGGCAAAGGCGCAGAGAAGTTACATGACTGGTTTAAAACCTTGCACCATCGGGGCACCTGGGTGGCTCAGTCGGTTGAGCGTCTGACTTTGGCTCAGGTCATGATCTTGCAGTCTGTGGGTTCGAGCCTCGCATTGGGCTCTGTGCTGACAGCTCAGGGCTTGGAGCCTGTTTCAGATTCTGTGTCTCCCTCTTTCTCTGCCCCTCCCCAGCTCATGCTCTGTCTCTCTATCTCAAAAATGAATAAATGTTAAAAAAATTAAAAAAAAAAACACCTTGCACCATCAACAGATAAGAGCAAGGTCTCAAACCCAGATCGTAGGCACTTTGGGGGTCTTTCCAGTAGCTGATTGGTCAGAACTTCTCCTCTCCAGTGAGCCTCCCCTCCCCAGTTCCCTCTCACCAGCTTTGTCGAGAGTGTGGAGCTGGCTGACATGGGCAGGGGTCCTCAGTGTCATCAATGCTTTGAGTATAACCAGTAATTAAAATCAGGTAGCACAGTTTTACAAATGGAGGCAGTGGTCCTTTGGAGAAATGGAATCAACTCCCCCTGTCTGGTATTGGGTTTCCTTGGGACTCGCCGTAAGGGCTTAGGCATTCAGGAGCACCTGCTCTGAAGTAAGGAGGAAAGAGCCATGGTGGGCGGAGCAGAGCACATGATGGGGCACCTGGGGAATCTGCCCCCAGCCTCAGACAGCATATCTGAATGGGGTGCTGGCATCATCAGCACCCAAAGCCTCTGCAGGGTCCCATTTCAGTAGAGTTTTCTTCTGAAGCCCAGCAAGACATAGGCACGTGTACATGTGTGCGTGTCTAGTTGGCATCTGAATGCTTCTCTTCTCAGAGAGTCCAGGCTTGAGAAGTCAAGACCCCTGTGGACTTAGAGCCCAGTACCCAATCTTTGTATGCAGGGGCACTGGAGTCCAAGCACCATCTGACCCGGAGCTCACTGTTCCTGATTTCCTCCTTTCCTCCTTTTCCTTCCACTTTCAATTCAGATGGACTGAGCACCTGTTCTGTACAAGGCACGAGGGATTAAAAGGGAGCTCAGAATGACCACATATCCTCCATTAGCCTGGGAGCCTCCCAAAGTCTGAGCATGGGGCTCCTCCTCTGCTGGGTCCCCTCTAAGCACCTAGAGCAGAGCTCTGTGGCCAAGATCATTTGTGATGTCTGGGTGCATGGTGACTGGGCACCCAGAGCTCCCCAACCCCAGGATAGCTGCCTGCCAGGACCAGATTTCCCTAGTCCTTGGGGCCTTCTTCACTTCCTCCCTCTGCAAAGAAACCTGGAAACCCAAGGGCCTCATCACTGGACAGTTGGGACTAGGGTAGGACAGTGGCTGAGCGGCAAGTCAGGGCATTTGTGAGGACTGGGTGCTTCTGGGTGGGACAAGGAGTCCTCAGGCCATGGAGACCCCTTGCAGGGCTGCCCATAACTGGGCTGATGCAGTAGCTCTGGAATTTAGCAATTAGAGAATATTGCAGTTGGAGGTGACATTCACCCATTACTATTATTCCATTCATTTTAATATTGACTATAAGTGGTTTTAACTGTGAGCTTGGCAGTAGGAAGACAAGGAAACTGAAAAGAATGGAGGAATGGGACAACGGGCCTCTTAGCCTGAGGATGGGTGGATGGGGTGGCGGGGAGGAGCTTAACCCTTTCCATACCAGGTCAACTGAAGACATGACCTGAAGGGGAGACGAAGTGGGGTCGAGACCCATCAGCCCGCTGCAGATGCAGGAGGTGACTGCGGCCAAACCAAGGAGGCTCACTCCTGCCTTCTACACGATCCTTTAGTTTCTTGTTCCTCGAAGTGATTGGGGAGGAAGCTTTTATGACATTTATAGAAAAGAATTCCTTTCTGATGCCTAACCTTAGCTTTTTCTGCTTTAGCCCAACTTCATATCCCCTGACTTCTTGGAGAGGAGGAGAGCCTGGCAGGTGGCGTGAGGGTGTTCTGGGGAGAGGGCATGGGCTATGGATGTAGAGGTCTCTGAGGACCCTCCTTGTGTCTCAGCTCCTGTGTGTATTTGGAGAAAAGCATATTTAGTAAACACACAGCCCTTTATCCCGATCCTCTGTGGGGCTGCTTGGCTCCCCATTTTCGTTGTTAGCCATGGGTCTCTTGTTGTGCCAACTGACACAGACCAAAGTCACGAGTCCAATGATGGGGGTCTGAGATTAGACACCAGAGCCTTTGGGTTTCTGCGTTCCATCCTGTCTGCATGGAGGATGAGCAAGAAGCTAGTGATTAAGTGCTCTGAGATCCTGGGGAAACAAACGTGGGAGCTGAAATTCAGCCTCACCCCTAGGAGCCAAGGAAAGTTAGAGGTAAACCCCAGGAAACACAGGGCGGCTGTGGCTAGGATTGGGGTTAACGGGAAACATGGAGTTAATGGAGGGGAGGTAAGAGGGTTCCCTCTCCCAGCTTGACTCTCTCATGAGGAGGAAAAGGCATCACTTTAATAAAGCTGCCCTGGTTCCAGATCAATCCTGGCATCGCAGGAAGTGAATGGGGGAAGCACAATGGAGAAATTGGATTAGCTCTTTGATGCTGGGAACTGCACTTGCTGCTCTAGGAGGCAGGGGAGACGTGAGGGCTGAGCCCGCGATTGTTAGCTCAGCCCCCCAGGGTCAGAGGCTTCCCAGGGAGACCCCAGCACCCAGCCCTGGCAGGCCTCCTGCTGGTGGGAGAGTAGCGGGGGTGCCTGGGGGTAACAGACAGCAACAGAGCCAGATCCTCACCACTGTGGAGGCTAGGAGGTGTCCTTAGCCTTCCCTGGGGATAAAGACGGTGAATCCCCAAGACATGGGGAGGAGAGGTGTTGGGGGAGGCGGAGAGAAAATGCCCAACACCCCCTGGGTCCATGCCCCCACAGTAGCGTGTTCTGCAGGGTGTAACCGAAACAACATGTGTGCGGTAGAGCGTCAAATGGCCTAGGTTTAAATCACACCGCCACTTTCTGCCTGTGTCTGGGCAAGTTACTTACACTGTCTGAGCTTCAGTTTTCTCATCAGAAAATGGAGACAGTAACACACAAGGGATATGGCCCATGGGAAGATTCCACGAGATGTCCTAGAACAGCAGTTCTCAAAGTGGTCTGTGGACCCCTGGGAGCCCCCAGGAATTGCTCAGGGGGGAGCCATAAGGTCAAAACTATTTTCAACATTTTTTTAATGTTTTATTTATTTCTCGGAGAGAGAGAGAGAAAGAGAGAGACAGCATGAGCAGGGGAGGGTCAGAGAGAGAGGGAGTCACAGACTTTGAAACAGGCTCCAGGCTCTGAGCTGGCTGTCAGCACAGAGCCCGACGCGGGGCTCGAACCCACGAACCGCGAGATCATGACCTAAGCGAAAGTCGGACGCTTAACCGACTAAGCCACCCAGGCGCCCCAGTTATTTGCCACTTTTAATGTGTTGGCAGTGATGGTCCTGAAGCAATGGGTTGAACTGCTGGTACCTTAGTGTGGATCGAGGCAGGGCACCAAACCGTTCTAATCATGGGATCCTTCCGCACCATGCAGCTGCTAAATAAATAAATAGACAAATGCCTGTTTCACTTAAGACTTTCTTTAATGAAGTAGCAAAGATTATACATTTTATTCAATCTTCACTCTTGAGTGCACATCTTTTTTTTTTCTAAATAGTTTATTGTCAAATTGGTTTCCATATAACACCTAGTGCTCATCCCCACAAGTGCCCTCCTCCATGCCTATCACCTCCCTTCCCCTCTCCCCCATACCCATCAGTCCTCAGTTTGTTCTCAACATTCAAGAATCTCTCATGGTTTGCCTCCCTCTCCCCCACTATTTCCCCCTTCTTCTCCCCCACGGTCCTCCGTTAAGTTCCTCCTAATTCTCCTATATGTGCAAACATATGGTATCTGTCCTTCTCTGCCTGACTTATTTCGCTCAGCATAATACCCTCAAGTTCCATCCATGTTGGTACACATGGCCAGATTTCATTCTTTCTCATTGCCATATAGTATTCCATTGTATAGATGAACCACATCTTCTTGATCCATTCGTCTGTTGATGGACACTTAGGCTCTTTCCATGTTTTGGCTATAGTTGAGAGGAGTGCACGTCTTTTTAATGTTCTTTGTGAAGAAATGAGGACGCAGAAAGCCCTTCTTGTTTTAGAGCTTGTGATATGTCACCTCCTTTATAGATGAAAACAGTGAGTTTCAGAAAGGTAAAGTAAATCTCTCCAAGGTCACACGGCCAGTAGGCAGCAGCATCAACATCCAGACTCTGTCTGGCCCCAGGGCCACAGTCCCCCAGGCTGTACAACTGTGTCTGGCGGTGGAGGGTGGTCAGGCAGCACTGTGATAGATGTCTGCACAGGTGCCTATTCACAGGCCTCTATCTAGAACCGGTCGTGCTGGTGGAGTGTGGACTCTGGTTCTGTCCACACAACTCTGAGGAGACAGAGGAAACCTGGATCTCAGTCCCTTTCAGAAGTGAAATCTCACAAATGAGGACCGCCAGTGCTTTCCTATCTTGTGTAGGGGACTTAAAGCTCCTATTGGACAGGCCTTCCAAGGACCACCTGGTGGGAAGGAAAATCAGTCCTTAACAGGAACCCCTAAGAGTGAGGAAGTTCTTTGTGTCTAACCATATTCTTCCTGTACCGAGGACCCATTTCCTCTTATAATTTATCCTTTGCCACCTCCTGCCAGGTGAGTCTGGGGCTCAATGTATACGGTCCCACAGCCACAGAGAAGTGTGAGCCAGAGGCAGAGTTATGGGCTCTGTCTTCCTGGACAGCTGCCTGTTGTAATTAAGAGTTAGCACCCTGATCTTAGAGGCCGGGAGGTAGCTGCTTCTCCTTCAGGAAGAACAAGCAGTCTTCATTGTCTCTTCTGTGGCTTTTGTGGCTTGGGCACTGAGGGAATGTGGTTGGTTCATTCTGGGAGGACAAGTGGAGGGCAGGGCAGGGAGGCTCTGCAGGAACGTGGAATAGCCACCTTCAGACGAGGTCAGGTGTCTGCACATGCACATCTGGCCCAGCAGAGAACACTTGTCTCTCAGCTCTTCAGCAGCCACACGGCTGGGTAATTGATTCTCCTGGCACATTGCTCCTTCCCCGGCTCAGCCATCCTGGGCTGCCCATCGCAGACCAGGAATGGGGAAAGACCGAGACTTAGTAAAAGGTGGAGGCCTCCCTGATGTCACTTGAGCAGTTTGTCCTTTCCCGGGAGGGGGAGCTCATTGAGACCTTGGACACTGTCCTGTGGGGTCATTGAGCTAAAGCAGGAATTGAGTCCCTGATTCTCCACCCTCTCAGCCCCATGAATGTATTTGTCTCCCTCTGGCTCTTCCTCTCTACCCAGAAGATGTATTAGAAACTGACCCTGGGCTTGGCGGCCAGTGGGCAGCGAGAGGTCAACAGTAAATTTGGAAGTTCACACACAGGATAGGGCAGCCTCTATAGGACAGGTTGGTACCCCCAGGACTTTCAGTGTGGGCCACAGAGCTCTGGCCTTTCACAAGCTAGACAGATTCCCAAAACAGCCGCTCCCAGGGTCCATCCCATTGCCCTACTTTCAGAGAGCATTTCCTTCTTGTCTGGGGCTTGTGAAACCCCAGAGCACTTGGCTCAGAAGAGGGAAAATTCACAACTTCACATAAACACACAGATGCAAACCTACCACGTATACACACAGCTCTTGGCAGGTTGCCTGTGGGCAGTGGGGCCTCCCTCTCACATTCCTTGGAAATTGAGAATGAAATGGGATCTGAGACCTCTCTTCAGGTTGGAGAAGACTTCTCCAGGTGACATGTGGTCTCTTTTTCCCACCACATGCCACTTCCCTTCTCGGCTCAGAACTGCTCTGGGCAGCGTCCTACGCTGGGGTTTGGCTTGGGGGCATGGCCGCTATGTGGTCTCCTTGCACACTTTGGACCCATGGTTTCTCTTATAACTATTGCTGCCTTTCCAGGCCCCGTGGCAGCTGCCACCTGTGATTAGGAGCTAATGCAGGCGAAGCCTGCTTGGCTGTGACTGTTAGCTTAGACCTTTCTGGAAGCAGCATTGATCAGGGGGCTGTGGTGCTCAAAGGCAGGAGGCTTGATGGGAAGGTGAATGAGATGGCATGTCTGGGGCCAGGGCTTGGGACACCAGTCACTGCCTTAGTGACAGAGGTGGTGTGGGGGAGGTGGGGGTGGGAAGAGAGATAGATAAGAGAGCACATAGACTCAATAAATATTTTCACCGGTGACTTAAGGTGACAGGCTCACCTGAAGCAAAGGACTGCTTCAAGTGTACCTCAGAGTGACAAGATTCTTTTCTATGTCCCAATTCTGTATAGAAAGAACAGCTGTGACATTGCCTCTCCTCAGTGTTAGAGCCAGGGCAAGAAGCTGGGACCCCTAGCATTGCAGGGGTCACATAGGTCACCCCTTCACAGGCTTCCATTCATTCATTTATTCAGTCACTCATTCATGCAACAACCATTCATGCACAAGCTGCAGTGGTGATGACGACAAGGCAGACACAGTCCCTGCCCTCATGACCTTTATAGTCTGAGGGAAGAAGGACACTGAAGACAAGAAACACACAATTGATTATTGAATTACAATTATCATAATTGACATGAAGTAAAAAAGAGCTCAGTGCTCCTATGGTTTACAATTGGGGCACCTAGCAGGGTGGGAATCATGGGTATGTGCCCACCATGATTCACGAACTGTGGAGGGGCCCTAGGCACTCCTGGCCTTCTCTTGGGACTTCAGGTCACTCCCTGGCATTGCCAGGAAGCTGGGAGGCAGGCTCTGGGTTGGAGAGGGCAAAGGAGTGTCTAACTCTGCCTCTAATTCCCCTGGTGACCTTGAGCTTGTAATTTTCCCCTCTTTGTATTTGTTCACTCCTCTGTAAATTGGAGATATTTGACTAGAAATCCTTGTGGTCCCTTCTTGGAGTCCCAGAAAAGCATTAGAGGCTTTCAAAGGCCAAACTGTAGTTCTTCCCCTGGAGACTGGGCAAAGAATTCAGAAACAGGGATGAGATGGCTCCTTGGCCACTGATTCCAGTGATCAGCAGAAAGACAGAGAACAAGCCCAGAGCCAGGGGACCATGGTTCTTTGACATCGCAAATGAAGGAGTGAGCATGGTAGGTGTGTCCACAGAGTAGCTGGAATCAAAGATGGAGACATAAGAAGATAAGGCTGCTGTCACTGCACCACGGGCAGGAGTAGAGGAAGGGTCAGAAACTGAAGCCACCAGGGTTTAGTTAGTTAGACATTAGGCAGCACTTTCTTGCTTGTTGCACTGAGCCCTGTGGTAGACGATCAAGGGGATGAAGAGAGACTGTCAGATAGATGTTCCAGAAAAGCAGGGAAAAAGCTTTTCTGAGGGAGCACTTGTGTGGCAGTGGAGGCAGGAGTGGATAGATGACCTTACAAGGTCTCTCCCTCAGACGAGTCCATGGATCTCTCCTTCCATTGCCACTAATGTCAGCGCTGTCTGGATGACTGTGAGAGGAAGATGTCAGGTCTTCCTGGAAATGAGTTTTTGAGCATAACCTATCCCCAGTTCACATCTCTCAATGACACATGTGGCTAACTGCAAGTGTCACACTCAATCAAATCGAGCCCAATTATACCTTTGCTCTCTTGTCCTGCTGTAATATAAATATGGCTTCTGAGAAGTGTATTAGTTGCTGGCAATATAAGGCTGGGTTTGGGGGCTAAGGGAGGCCAGGGTGCTTTATGTTTCAGACCCAGAAACAAGGGCTGGAGATGGGCTTCTTGAGGGCATGGGATTGGGCAGCCCAGGCCTTCAAAGGGAACCCTGAGGCAATCCTATCTCAAAAACCAGGGGATGGATCAGATGCCATCTCCAGGATTCTTTGTGTCCTTGGACTTTGTCATTATTACCCATGGTCACAGGTTCTCCGTGTGTATGAAGGTAGGGGAGTATTGCAGTCATGCATGTGTCTGCCTGCAGATTACAGAAGGTCCAATGAAACCCTGCTCCCCACTCCCATTGAGGAAGATGCTCTGCATCTTTAATGATTCATGATGTCAGAAAGGCAACCTAGAGCATGAAGGATTTCAGGTAGACACAAAGAGGAATTTCTGAACAGTAAGTGTGGTTAGACATTGTGACAGAAGACTAAACAGATGGCAAGATCTCCAAAGAGAAGACAGTCTCTGGGGCGCCTGGGTGGCTCAGTTGGTTAAGCATCTGACTCTTCATTTCGGCTCAGGTCATGATCTCATGGTTCGTGGGGCTGAGCCCCACGTTGGGCTTCATGCTGACAGTGTGAAGCCTGCTTGGGATTCTCTCTCTCTCTTTCTCTCTCTCTGCTCCTCCCCTGCTCTCTAAACAAACAAACAAACATTTAAAAAAAGAAAGCCTGAGACAGGGTAGCTATTTATAAAATATAGATTGACTACCAAGATTCTCTCTATCCCAGAGTTTATGAATGTGGATATAGACATGCTGGAGACAGTTAACTTCTGTGCACAGTTGTTATAGTTGACTTGTATTCAGTGAGTGTATTCCAGTGTGGGAGGAAAAAGGGAGAGGAGGAGGAGGGTGGGGAGGAGGAAGAGCAAGAAAGTAATGCTGAACATAGTAGGGTTTGGGAGAATGAAAGTCTCTTCTTTATCAGTGTTAGGATGATATCTTGAGGTAAGGGATGATGATGATGATGATGATGATGTGTATGTGTGTGTGTGTGTGTGTGTGTGTGTGTGTGTGTGGCATCAGGAGACTTCCCTTATGAGAGTCAAACTTGCAGCAGAATATGCAGAGCCTACTACTATGTGGCCTGTCCATGGAATTTGCATGCCATCCTTGTGCAGGGGCCATGCTATTCTCTGTATCATTTCAATTTTAGTATATGTGCTGCCAAAGCAAGCACAGGGGCTGTCCATTTAAATTCAGGATGCTGTGCATCCCTTGCTTAAACAACCCTTTGTTTGTTTGTTTTGTTTTGTTTTGTTTTAAGTAGGCTCTATGGTCAATGCCAGGCTTGAACTCATGACCCCTGAGGTCAAGAGTTGCATGCTCTACTGACTGAACCAGCCATGCACCCCTAAAACAGCTCCTTTGTATGTGGTCCATTCATATATGCTGAACATTTGCTTTGCCAACAAGCCATTATCATTCAGCCTCACTATTTTTTTTCAACATTTTATTTATTTCTGAGAGAGAGAGAGAGAGAGACAGTGTGAGCAGGGGAGGGTCAGAGAGAGAGGGAGACACAGAATCTGAAACAAGCTCCAGGCTCTGAGATGGCAGCCAGCACAGAGACTGACATGGGGCTTGAACCCATGAACCATGAGATCATGACCTGAGCTGACATCAGAGGCTCAACTGACTGAGCCACCCAGGCACCCCTCAGCCTCGCTATTGAAGAGAGTAAAGATCCAAGGATCTTGTGAAGAATATGGCTTCTAGATTTTTTCAGTATGGACTCCAGTTTGGGGCTCAGGCTAAACTCAACCCCTTTTTAACACAATCCTGACAGTGCATTTTTTTTATCCCGCCATCCCCCATTTGATTCCAAGGAAGCACAGAAGGGACACAGTCATAATTCTGGACTTTGGAGGTATGACATTTAAAAGTCCTGATACCCAACCTCTAGGTTTATGTCAGAACCTTTCAAAATCACCCCACATCTTCTAAAGACTCTCTTATTAGTCTACATATTTTCCAAATTTCTCTTGGCCTTCCCTTCTGGTGACTTCCTTCTTAGAAAGGTTCCCCGTGGAAACTTTGAAGCTTGCCAGTATCAGTCATGTTGTTTTCTCACTTTTAACTTCTCTGAAAGGACCTGTATCTCAGTGTCTTAGAATCAGGGGGCCATACCCTGTTCAAGGTGATGCAAAGAGGTAAGGGGTAGGGATAGTACACTGTCCCCTTTCCCAAACTCATATGCCTGTTTATGCCTTTGGAATTAGTCTCTGACTCCTTCATGTAAATGGTCTCCTGGATTATATTATCAACTTCCTCCCAAATCCCCCGTAACATGTTTACAATGATAGAGGCGAGAGTTTCAGCACCACGGACAGAGCACTCGCGAGTTCTCTTTCCACTTTGCACTTAGTCAAAGTCCTGACTTTCCAGTTTTGGAGATAGAGGATGGGATGAGAAGAAAACTGGTGTTGTGGAGAATTGTTACCACTTTTTACTGACTGCAAGGCCATAGCCAAACCACCTCTTCTTCCTGAATCCCACTTTTTACTCTATAAAATGACAAGGATGAACTACAAATATGCTATGAGCCTGACTGTCTATAATCATCTTTTGCAGGAAGTCTTTCCAAGTAGTTTTGACACACATAACCTAGGTTAGGGGAGGGACAGTTTAGCTCGTAGGTGATAGGAATATAACCTCAGGTCCTGGAATCCAGCTGTGGTCTCCCAAACTCAGTGGGGTGCATCTCCCTCCAGCTTGCTGAAATGTTTAGCACAGTGGCATCTTCCCTGTAATATTTGTTATTCCAGATACCTCATCGCCCACTCTACTCATAGGCAAAATCTGTCCTGGGTTGGTGGGAAGGGAGGGTTTTTGTGGCATGGTGCAGTTAGTCACATGAAACTTAACCGAAGATAGAGTACTGAAATGAAGCTGGAGCTGATTGATTAGGCATCCCTGGAGGGGAGGGGGCTATGTAGGAAAGAGAGTGAAGAATCCAGGCTTCTCTGTATTGGCAGGTCAGCAGGGTGTTAGAGCTGAGCCCCTCCCTCACTTGTGGGAGGATTGGGCTGCAGTGGGATCTGCAGTGGGAGCTCCTCATGCAACAGGAGGAGGAGGAATGGCTGCAGGGACTGGCATGGGGCCCAGTGGGGGTGTAGGGTGGGCAAAGACTGGAGGCTCTTCAGAGCTCTGAGGGCTGGGGGAGCCTGTGATTGTGGAAGGGAAGATGGAGTGCCAGACCATGGCTGTGTCCTTATATGCCTGTAGAAGGGCTGCACCACATTTTCAGCCTCTTGGTTTTTCTGGATGGGGTCCTCCCTCTGCTTGCAGGCCCCAGAAAATCCTGTAGGGAAAAGAAGCTCTTCTTTTCTATTCTCCAGTTCCTTCTTTCTCATCTTCCCCACATCTACATTTCTTCTTTGACCACTATATGTTTCACTGAACTGATAATCCAAACACTCCTTGTTTCCCTGTCCAGGGCACTTAGCGTTGGGGAGAATGTGTAACTGTCATCCTTTGGGTGAGGAGAGAGGCAGCTCAGGCTCTACTTATTGGGTGGGATCACTTGGAACTCTCCATAACTTACCTAACACAAAAGGGAAATTCCAGGTAATATTCAGGTTACCTCTTATTTCTTCTTTGGGTTCTTCTCCCCTTAGAGATGTCAAGTGCCTACAGGTGTCCTATGCTACCCAGTCTTTGCCACTCTTCCAGGCCTCCTTACCTCATCTCCCTTCCCCTAGCCCTGAAAACAGTGCAGTATGGGGGCGCCCGGGTGGCTTAGTCGGTTAAGCGTCCGACTTTCGCTTGGGTCATGATCTCGCGCCAGTTTGGAGCCCGCATCGGGCTCTGTGCTGACTGCCAGCTCAGAGCCTGGAGCCTGTTTCAGTCTGTGACTCCCTCTCTCTCTCTGACCCTCCCCTGCTCATGCTGTCTCTCTCTCTCTCTCTTTCTCTCTCTCTCTCTCTCCCCTAGAAATAAATAAAACATTAAAAAAAAAACAGTGCAGTATGTCTTATTCTGCAGCCCCAGGCACAGATTCAAACTGCTCCTCTGCTGAACACGGCACTCCTCCCAACAAAAAGGCATCTGCATATTGAATAGGCAGTGATGCCTACCCAAAAAAAGGCTGGATAAATAATGGTGGAATTCCAGGCATGGCGAAGGCTGTTTGAGGAACACATTTAAGGCAGTGCTTTCCTATGTCATTTTTAACAGTGGGTGGTTCACTGTCTGTCTTACCAGTGGGCAAAACCCATTCTTGGGAGTGGAGTTGGGGTCAGGGAGAGATGGAGCAAGTCTCTTACTTGACAGGGAAGACTGGTGTTTGCATATGTGGGTACAATATTCTTGTTGGGGGAGGGAGAATTGGGGGCTTAAAGCACTAGCACCAAGAGTACCCATTGCTGAGGTCCAAGTCCTGAAAACCATTGCCCAAGAAGGGAGGTGGTTTGGGGGTGCAAGACCAGCCTGGAAGAGCAAGCTGGGCCCACAGTCTTAACTGCAGTGAACCCATGGCTTTGGTCTTAAAGAGAATTGATTTTACTTCTCATCTCCTACCAGACCCAGAGAACACAAGATACACGGAGAACAATTTTGGTCCACTGTTAGGAAGACGGTTCTTTAAAAAATTCATTTTATTAAAAAAAATTATTTTATTTTATTTTTTTGAGAGAGACAGAGAGGCTATTTGTAGGGGAGAAGGGGAGAGAGAGAGAGAGAGAGAGAGAGAAAATCTTAAGAAGGTTCCACACTCAGTGTGGAGGCTGACGTGGGGCTCAATGCCATGACACTGGGATCATGATCTGAGCCAAAATCAAGAGTCAGATGCTCAACCAACTGAGCTATCCAGGCACCTCAAGACAGTTCAAACTGAGCAAGAATTTGGTCTGTTTTGGGTGTAAATCTAGTGTCTCCGTCGGTGCCTGGCACATGGAAGATACTCAGTAAATATTTACGGAATGAATGTTGAAGGATTAGAACTGTCCAAACACTCAGTGGCTTTCCTTGGAAGACACAAGCACCTTGTCCTTAGGTACATTTCAGCAGAGGCCAGGGGACCATTCAACTGTTGTGTTGCTGGAAGGGCTCCTGTCACATGGATGGCTTGGTCTTGAGGGCCTTTTCTCTTCAACTCTGAGAATCCATGAGTCTGTGATTTCCTTTGAAGAAAGGAGACCTTCAGAATGGGTCCAGAGCTGGCCCTGCAGTAGGAGTCTTTATAAGGGACACAGAGCCCAGCACCTTTGGCCCAGCCACCTCTGCAACATCAACCTGCTGCCACATATGCTTATTGAACTTGATAAAGAGAGAGTGCCTATTTCTCATTTCTTGGAAATCCTTACTGCGAGGCTCATGCATTGCAATCTCAGCTTCGCCTGTGACTTGCTGGCCATCTGTTCGGTGGGGTGATACCCATCTGACTACCCATGCACACTTTTTAGAGGTGGGTGCTCAGTAGGACCCTAGGCGGGTGGGGGGATGAGAGAGATTTCTGGTTGCCTTCGAGGGGGAGTGGAGGTAGAGTGGGTGCGGGTCCCAGCTCCAGCTGCTCCCCTGCTGTGTCCCTGGCGCTGGCCCTGATGAGGATGAATAATTGATGGTGACTAATGGATCATTGCTCTTGTATGAAATATTCAGCAGGGACCATGGCAGGTTTGTCTAATCAGATGTTTCATGCTGCCCTCCTGGTAGGCGTGGGACTCCTGGGTTTCCCTGGCTCTCAGAATCATGTGCATGGGGACACTTCCCCAAAGAGAAGTGAATCTTGTGCAGAGGGTCCTGTGGAGCAACTTTCTCAGTGTACTTTTGCAGGGGCAGGGGCAGGGGCCCATAGTCATTTATTCTGAACTTGCCTGCTTTATGGGGTGACTATGCTGTCCAACGTTAGAATGTTGGTGAATTACAGAGAGGATGGTTAGGGGTAAGCAAAGGGGCTGCATGCAATGCCTGGGGAATCTGAGAGGGGATAGTGGGATGCCAATGGAAGACGGAGGATGGGGGGAAGCCCTCCTCTCTCACAATGTTCCCTGCCCCTTGGGTACTTAAAACAACCCTGTAGCATGGCCCTATTATGCAGATGAGGGAGAATGCTCCACAGAGTTAAATGGTTTGCCTAAGATTGTACAGCTCTGGGGTTGTGGAGCTGAGCTCCTCCCACAATGTCTCTCCTCAGAAGTGTGTCTACAGTGGCAAGTCTCTTGGCCCTTTCTCCCCATCCCGTCAGCACCTTGTCCCCTCCTCCCCTTCCCCACTGACCATGTGGGAATGATGTCATGGGGATCCCGGGATAGAATTACATAGAATTACAGCCATGAGCAGCTGTGCCAAGAAGGCTGACTGGTCCCTGATGGGGGATGGGATGATGTGTGTGTGTGTGTGTGTGTGTGTGTGTGTGTGTGTGCGCGCGCGCGTGCTGGGGAAGTGCTCCTTCCGATCAGCTCAGCAGGGAGGAGAGTAAGCCCCTTGAGAATACCAGAGCTAGGAATTCAGGGAGGAGACTGGCCAGATTTGCAGTGGGGGGCTGGTTCCTGGAGCTGCTCCCAGGGGCACTGAACCTTCTGTGAGGCTCCAGACCCCAAGTAGAACCCCCAGATTCAGACTCCCACCTGAACTTCCTCTGTCCCCATGTCTGCCATCACCACCAGAAGCTGGACGAGGGGCCGCCTGAGGACACAGCTGTAAGATGAACAGCCTACCTCAGCCCGTGCTCCTGAGTTCTGAAAGACCCTGAGGAGAGAGATGGGGCCTGTGCCTCTGGCCATCCATTCCAAGCCTCACAGACTCCCCCCCCTTCAGGAAGTTCTTCCGGCTTCTAATCCCATGCCCTCCTGCTGCAGCCCAGTGTATCCTCTTGTTCTTTGGGTCTGCAGTTCTCTCCCTCCAAGGTCTCATGTAACATCACAGGCGTGGGAGATGGATGAGTAATGGTTGCTTAACAGAGGGTAAAATGCAATTCAGGATTTTGGGGTTAGAGCCAAATCCCTCTGTAGCTATCTCTCATTTCCAACTTGACACATTTCTCCGCTCGATACCTGGGTGCTGTCCAGGAGGCCAAATCAGAACATTTAGCAGGACTGTTCCCTGCCTCACAGAGACCCTTGATGGTGTCCTCCCACTGGAGCCATCCAGAGTGTTACAATGACAGGGTCATTTTTGCTAAGGAGTGAGTGAAAACCTCAGTGGACTTTTACCACCTCCTTTAATTTCACCCTTCTAACACTAGGGGTAGAGGGAAAGGAGTGACATCACCAAGGCAGATTGCATTTGCCCATTTTACATGTGGGGAAACTGAGGCTCAGCAGGCCAGAGTTCACATGCAATGGGAGTATGGAAGCATGTTTGGTGTTTTGCTTTGAAATCCAGCCCCTGAGTAGAGGGAACACCAGTGACCAGGGAGCCAGGCACTCGCCTGCGAGGAAGTTATCTCTGTTTTCTTGGCCTCTGCTGCCAGAGGGGCCCCGGCTGACCAGATGGGCAGCAGCACGGAGCAGGCCCACGCTGCCATCTGGGGCACTGTCCCTATTCCATTAATATGCCCTCAGAACTGTGATGGCTGGAAAGACTATTCTTGCTTCTTTTAGCTTCAGTTCAGTGTTAGACGCAAAGGACTTGGCAGATAGGCAGGTGCAGGGGAGGAAAAGGAGAGCTTGCGTGCCTCGGGTCCCCAGAGAGAAATATTAATGGTGTGGAAGAGGATCTATTCTTTAAGAAAAGAAACAAACAAGGCTGTGTCTCACAGGAAACAGCCCCCCTCCTTCTCAGAGCCACATGTGTCTTTGGAGCTACCATTGCAGGGCTCCCCCTCCAGTGCCCGGTCAGGGGGAGACTCCCACTCACAGAGCTCCCTCCTTCACTGAGTTTTCAAGCTCAGCTGAAGGTCTACTACACGCCCAGCCCAAGGCTAGTCTTTGCAACGCCAAGGGCTCCTCCCTGCCTCTGGGTGACATGGTAGAGATTCAGACTAAACTCCCACGGGGGTGAAGGAGACAACAAGAGACAGCAACACAAGCCTGTCATGCAGATGGGGCACTCGGCGTCAGGTGGCTGGCAGCTGTGCAGTACAGGCTTTTGGAGTTTAAGGAGGGTGAGGGAGCCAAGGGCTGCTCTGGGGTAGGCCTGAAGACCCCCCAGAGGAGGCCACTTACATTGGAAACACACCACACTGGGGTCTGGGAGGTCTCACTCATTCTGTTGGCAAGCATTTTACTGGCCCACCAAGGGCCAGGCGCTCTGCTGCGTGCTGGGGAAACAAAGATGCTTAGTGATGACACAGCCCCTGCCCTCCATGGGCTTACCGTCCAGGAATATCAACACGTAATCTCAGTGTAGAAAGGTTAAGTGCTAAGATAAAATTATAAGGTACAGTGGGATGAGGGAGGGAGCTGTCAGTTACACTGAAGGGACTCAGGGAGGACTTCATAAATTAGAAGGCTGAGCTGGTGCTAGAAGAAACAGTGGGCATTTTCCAGATAGACAAAAGGAAGATTGTCATTTCAAACAAAGGGAATCACAAGAATGGAGACTTGGAGGTGGGAAGTTTCCTGAAGGGACTTTCAGAGCTGGGGAGGAGGGCACAAATACTGGGAGGAGGGCAGGGAGAGATGAGGCTGGAGGGGGACAGGTGGCAGCCACCCTCAGAAAGGCTGGGAATGCTCAGTAGGAAGGATGCAGGTGAGGGAGAAGATGTACACTCCAGAGTCTCACTCTGGCAGAACACAAGGGATGGCCTGGAGAGCATGATGAGAGACAGGAAGCTTGGGGCGCCTGGGTGGCTCAGTCAGTCAGGTGTCTGACTCTTGATTTCAGCTCAGGTCATGTTCTCTTGGCTCCTGAGTCAGGCTCTGCCCTGACAGTGAGGAGCTTGCTTAGGATTCTCTCCCTGTGCCCCTCCCTTGCTTGTGCACTCTCTCAAAATAAATAGACTTAAAGAGAGAGAGAGAGAGAGAGAGACAGGAAGCTAGGGTTGGGGACTTCTTAGGAACGGTGGCCCTATAGGGTGGTGGACAAAGGGATTGGTTGGAGCAGGAGTCTCTGCCTGCCCACGCCCAGCAGAGTTTAGGGAGTGGGTGTCAGGATAACTTGCCCTTGGCTCCTTTGGGAACCTGGAAGTGGGCAGCCCCTGCCCCAGACCATGCCTTTGCTTTCTCAGGCCAACAGAGACAGGCATCAGGACTCCACCATCACAAAAGAGAGAAGTGGTGGCCTCACTGTTTTTCTTGAGACCCTATCTGTCTGTCTAAAGTAAGGGTGACAAAGAGAAGACAGAGGAAGGCAACAGGGAACAGCTGTGGACCACAGCACCAATGGAGGGCAAGGTCAAGTCCCCCTGAGCTGTTGCCCTCTCTGGTGGATGTGCCTGGCTGTGACCACAGCACTAATGAAGGCCAGGGTCAGGTCCCCCTGGGCTGATCCCCTCTCTGTCGGATGTGCCTGGCCCTGCCCCAGGGGCCCCCTGGCACACACCCCCAGGAGGGAGAGACCTTGTGCACCTGTGTACCCCATGCTCGGACCCCATGGGACTATTTCCCAGTGATCTCATTCCCTTACCTCACTTGTGAGGAACATGCCTGCTAGCACTGTGAGCCTGTTTCCCTAGCTAATGGAGCTGGGGAAATGTGCATTCATTTTTCCCCTGAGCTGTGACAGGCAATAGGAAATTCGCCCTGAAATATGCATCAGTGTGGACTGAAATAAAACACTCAGTGTATTTTGCAACAGAGCATTAACAAGGAATAATGTGGGGATCTCACCCGGATACCAGCTTCGAAGGGTACAGTTCCCCCAAACTTTCCTCTCTCTCCCTCCTGAGCATGCCTTTGTGTGTGGGGGGTGGGTGATGGGGAGAGATATATGGGAAAGGAGCCATGGAGGGTCAAGGACCACAAAGTGCCCGCAGTAGCAAGAGAGCTGAAGCTGTGTGTTTCTAGAATGATGGTGACTTCAGAAATACAGAAGAATGGGTATGTTTAAAGCTCCTGGATGCCTGGGTCTGAATAATTAAATTCCATTGATTCTCTGCATTGCTAGTGGCATTCCTGTTGGTGTGAGCAGTGCGGTGGTGGGATGGGGGCCTGGAATGGAAGGTGGGCACTGGTGCAGATCAGATTTTTCTCAGCACACCCCCCTTCTGTTTCTCATAACCTGTAAACAGGCTGTACCCAGCCAGCCAGGTGAATGGGAAATGGTTCTATTTTAGTTTATTTCACTCCTTAGGAGGTAAAAATACTGTTTGTTCAGGCAGTTACTTCCTCAGCAGGTGAGTTTGCCAGAGGAAGGCTGAATTCCCAGAGCTTGATTCTGCCAAGGGCCGAGTCTCCCTCCTTGGCAAGATGGGATGCCCCCAGGATGCTTCTCCCTTCCCAGCCTCTGCGGCCTTCACGCTGCTGCCCTCATCCTCTCTAGACTGGTGTCCTGGCATGGCTGGGCTCCTGGTCACCCCCTAACCCCACCCCCAGCCCACTGCGACATTACTATTCCTAACATACCTTTTGAGCAAGTCACCGCCAACCCCACCCCTACTCAAACACTGTTTCCTGAAGGGTGTCTGGGGTGCCGGAGGGAGGGTTTGGGTGTCAATGCCAGGAGCAGGCGAGCTGGTTAGAAGTGGGTCAGCCAGGATGGAGAGCTTTGTAAGAACATCATAGCTTGGGGACAGAGGATCAGCTCTGCAACATGTCAAGAATCATGTTAAGTTTAGGAGGGGCCAGAGGAAGTTTTCACTACTAACTGAGATCCATTGTATCAGGCAAGGGGCAAGTAGGAGTGGCGATACTCAGGGACAAATCCCTGTGGACAAAGTTCTGCATATGCTCTCTTTTTAAAAGCCGTTGACTTAAATATAACATAAACAGAGGAAAGTGCACAAATTGTAAGTGTACAGTTGGATGGAATTCACAAACCGAATGCACCTCTGTTACCTGCGGCCAGACGGAGAGACACATCGCCAGCTCCCCAGAGGGAGGAAGCGATACCAGGGGAATGAGAAACGCCTCATTTCCCCAGCCATGGCTTCTAGCACTATAGATTTGTCTTCAACCTGGAATAATACTTTTCAAAATGCACTCACCTTTTGACTGTCTTTTTCCACTTCACGTTGTTTGTGACATTAACCACGTTGTTGTCTGTACCTGGAGTTTGTTTCCTCTCATGGCTGTGTCACACTCTGTTATGACAATGTACCTCAATTTATTTGTCCATTCTATTGTTAATGACATTTAGGTAGTTTTTAGTCTGGGGCTATGATGAAGAGGCTGCCATGAATGTACTTCTGTATGCCTTTTGATAAACACATTCTCTTGCTGAGTCATGGGGTCCATGTGTGTTTTGTTTTGTCACTGAAGACTGTGCATTTTCCAAAATGCTCTTGCCAGGGTGCCTGGGTGGCTCAGGCAGTTAAGCGTCCCACTTTGGTTCAGGTCATGATCTCCCGGTTCGTGGGTTCGAGCCCCGCATCAGGCTCTGTGCTGACAGCTCAGAGCCTGGAGCCTGCTTTGGATTCTGTTGTCTCCCTCTCTCTCTCTGTCCTTCTCATGCCCGCTCTTTCTCTCTCTCAAAAATAAATAAACATTAAAATTTTTTTTTTACAAAACGATCTTGCCAATTTGCACTCCCACCAGCGATGACGGCGGATCGCTGATGCTCTGTTGCCAACACTTAAAACTTTCTGTCTTTGTATTTTAGCCAGTCTGGTGGGCGTTGATGGTGTCTCCTTTCAATTCCAACATACATGTCCCTGATGCCTGAAAAAGATGAGCTCTTTCCCAACTGGCCATTTGGATATCCTTTTTTAAAGTTCCTACTTCCGTTTCCACTCATTTTCCTCCTGGGATGTCTGCTGTTTTCTTATTGATTTGTGGGCATCATGCCCACTTCTTTTCAAGGCCCAGACCCTGGTCCTTCACTTGTGCTTTTCTTCTGAAACCAGAAGAGCTGGGGTAGTTTGGGAAACCAGGGTCTGGCTGGTTAATTGCCTGTTCCCTGGTTTCCATCATCATTGACCTTTGGGATCAAGCTTGCCACTTGCCTAGTGTTCATGTTTAGCCCCACATCAGTGCTCTGGCTTGATCTTCCACTCCTCCTACCCTGAGAAACCCCAGGCAGGGTGGGGGTCAGATTGGCCCACACTCCGGCCCCAGATCTTGGCTTCCCACCTCCGTGCCTGTGCTCAGCCATGATCTTCACCTGGAATGCTTTCTAAGAGCTTGTTGGGGTGTTCAGATCTGTGTGCTTCCCAACCCCATTCAAGGTTCAGATGAGATCCCTCCTCCTCTGTGATGCCTTTTCCAGCAGCAAGCAGCTCACTACGGTCCCTTCCTCCTTGATGCTTGGCCTTTCATGTCTCTTTGCCTCCTTTATTATATTCTGTCTTGTGATACCTCTTCTTATCTTATTTTGTTGTTTGGCTCTTTGTATGTTTATCCCCAGTCTCCCTGAGTTGGTGGCGGCCCTGTGTTTCCTTCAGTGCCTGGCACACTGTGGGTGCTTATTTGAGCCAGGAAAGGGGAGGGGACAGTCAGAAGTCAGGTCACAGGGTGATCTCATCATGCTCCCTTTGCCTTCTCTGCCTATCCGCATATCACGTTGCTCAGTCAACCAACATGCCTTTTCTAGTCCTCTACTAGGTGCTGGCCCCGCGCTAGAAGCTGGGTAGGGACGTAGCAGTGAACAATGTCTACCATGCTCACGGGGGAGACAAGCCAGGGGCCCCGGAGCTGTGGAGGGGGTGTTAGAGCAGGTGTGGGTGGGGTGATTCCGGGTGGGGTGGTCCGAGGAGAACAGATTGAGAAGCCTGAGGTCACCTCTAGGCTGCCCCTCATTAGGGGGAACTATGATCAGAAGGCTCCACAGTTGACTGGTTGATGGGGCAGCTGATGAGGTCACTGTCCCAGATCTGATCCCCGCCAAGATTCACAGCTGCTCTCAAGAAAGCAGCATCACTCCCCCCTGCTTCATGCCCCCCACTTCCCACCTCACAGGGGAGGCTGTGCTAGGAGCTGGGACTTCACTTCCTGCCAGTTCATGGTGCTTATGAGTGCTGTAGCTGGGGTTGGGGGAAGTGGGGAAGAGGGGTAGCTCATTGCCACATGGTCCCCCCCCTGCTGGGCACAGTCATCAAAGTAGATGTAAGAGGCCCTGCCCTCCCCTCCCTTTACTCCCAAGACAGCATCAAAGGCCACAGAATGGCTCTGCTGCCCCTGCTGCCGATCCCATCTGAGCGCCCAGGAGGGGTGGGGAGTGGAAGGGGAGCATTCCCGGCTGTTGCCCTTGTGGCTGAAGATCCCACTCTGGTCTGAAGGCTTTCCTCAGCCCTGGAGACTGACGGGCTTTCAGTGGGACCTCTTAGAGATTTCACTTAACATTTCCTGAGTGCTCCTGCCTGCTGGCCGCGCCTTGAGAAGTTAAGGACCCTGCTCTGGGGACTTATCCTGTTAAATAAGACGAGACACCAGTGGGGAGGCGGCGGCTTCTCTGCAGCGGCCAGCTTGCACTTCTCATCTCCTGTTCCAGGGACTGACTCTTCCCTCTAATTTGCTCTCACCCTGTGGGGCCCCTGGGCCTGGGTGGGTCCTGCTGAGGGCCGCCTTGGAGTCAGACCAATAGGTGGAGTTAGCCCAATGAGCTTCAGGAAAGCTCTAAGGGTGGTGAGCAGCGAAGGAAGGTGCGCTCCTGGTGCTCAGTGGCCGTGGCCTGGGTGTGTGTGTGTGTGTGTGTGTGTGTGTGTGTGTGTGTGACTGGAGCTGGGTGTGGTCAGCAGTCAGGCTGGGACATGATGGTGTCCTAACACCTAACACCTCACTGAGGCAGCAGCTAGGCTGCATTGGCTCTGCCGGTAACACCCGAGTTTGTATGACATTATGGCCACCTTGGAGGCATAATGGTGCACTCCAGGCACCAGGAGCAGGAAATGGAACAGCTATTTTGCCAAGAGCTCTTCTCTTTCTCTTCAAGTCACCGGGAGCATAGCCCAGCGCCACTTGCAATGGGGACAGAACTTGCCACTTCTGTGGAGCCCACAGACATCCACGTGCTCACTCAGGAGCAATGGACTGTTCCCCCTCTCTGTCCACATGCCCCTTTGGCTGGTTTGTTTCAGGAATTTGCTGTTGGACAACACTAAGTGTGTTTGATATGAGCTAGGGTTTCAGTTCCCTGGGAATGATTTTAGATGGAGAGAAGCAGGGAGGAGGTGGTGGGGCGGGGGAGGGGGGGGGCGGCGCAAGGAAGAAGCTGAGAATGTGTGGGAATAATGCAAATCCTGTGATTAAGTAGGATTTGGGGTTCCTCTCCCTTTTTCCTCTTGGGCACCTCCCTCCCCCCACCTTCTTGCTCCATAGCTTATAACAGTGACACATTTCATCACTGACTGGTTCTACTTAATGAAAGAATCATTCACAAAGATTCCATAGGTAGGACAGGGAAGGTCCTATATACCCCCTAGAGGAGGGAGCTCATATGTTCCGGTTTCCTATTTCAGCAACAATTACATAAATGGCCCACATTAATTAGAATCCTCTGATTTTTCATGTCTGATTTTAGGAAGCTCTATAGTTAGCCAAAATGTATGGAGCCCCAGCTAAGTCGAGTCACTGTGCTGGGTTCTGGGACACAGAGATGATCGCCGCGGCCCCACCTCTCAGAGAGCCTCCCATTTCCCAGGGAAACTGATAGACAAGACATTACTTCAGTTCAGCACGATGATGTTCGGAAGCGGAGGCATGCTAAGGAGGACCTGGTGGACTGCAGGAGGAGGTGACACTTCTGTAAGTGTTTTGAAGGAGAAGTAGAGGCCGCTTGTTGAATAGAGTGTCCTAGGCGGAGGGAACGACGTGGATACAAGTAGAAAGACATGATTAGTGCTGAGGGCTTTTCTGGGGGTATGAGCTAAAGTGGGGGCCTGTTTGGGGATGAGGCCAGATCATGAAGGATGGGCTGGGGAGCTTGGGTTTTATCTTGATGGATAATAAGCAGGGGTGTGATAAGACCAGACATGCATTTTAGAAACTTCAGTCTGGCAGAGATGTGATTCCTGGTTTTCAGGGGATCAAGGCAGAATACAGGGAAAGCGGCGAGGAGATAATTGTGGAATCTAGGTGAGAAACGATGAGGGCCTGGGCCTTTGGGAGATGGAGTCTGCATTTGAGAGCTAATTAGGAAGAATAATGCACCAAATCTGATAACCAATTATAAGTGGGAGGCAGAGGGGAAGGAGGCTGGGGGTGATCCCTGAGCCTCTGAACCAGGTGATGAGTGAATGACGATGGTGCTGTATGTTGAGAAGGGAACTGGGGAAGGAAGGATGGGTTTAATTTGAGGGATGAGAATGAATTTGGTTTGGGATGTAGTGAGTTCAGAGTGCCTCTGGGACATCTGTGTGGAAATTACCAGTAAACAGCCGCAAGTGAGAGTCTAGTGCTCAGGAGAGGCGGGGGCCTGAGCAGAAGACTTCAGGGGGGGGTGCAGCCATGGGTCGGAGAGGGAAGGCATAGAAGGGCTTGGGATGTCCACCCCAGCAGGGCATGCATGGCCAGGGAGATGGGGAGCAGTTGGAGCAGGAGAGGAGCAGGGGTGTTGCCCCAGAGCCAAAGGAGGAAGGTGAAGGGGGTGCGGGTATTGTCAGATGCCAGTCAGGTCAAGCAGGTGCCCTGAGAACTGGCACTTCAGGGATCACTGCCAGAGCCAGACTGTGTCAGATTATAGCACCAGGGGGTCAGCGGTGGGGAGGAAGGAGAGTGTGAGCACCAGGACGGGTGACAGCTTGTGTCAGGAAGAAGAGGTATATGCCGAGAGCTGGAGGTTGTGCGTGTGTTGAAATTTACAGATGGGATAAACTTGAGCTTATCCATAGGTGGAAGAGGCAGGGCAAATGGAAGATAGAAGAACCACTGGGGAGAGGTGAGCAGCAGGGCCCTGCGGGGGGAGGTGTGGGGAGGAGGGTGCAGGGAGACCGGGGCGGGGCAGGGAGGAAGCCCCTGAGCTGGAGACCGAATGAGGATCCTGGAGGGAGAGGATAACGATGAGTGTGGGAAATTGGGGGAGCCTCAGAATGAAAAGAAAAAGAATGGAAGAGGTTGGTGGTTCATTGAGAGACATGGTCTCAAGTCTCTAAATCATAGACTCTATACCTGGACTCAACAGATCATAGAGTCAGTTCTTAAAAGGTTGCCATATTTAAAAAGAATTGGCTTTGGAAAACTAAAATAGCAGAAAAATATGACAAACATCCATTTTCACAGAACAACTTTTAATGTTTGTCAGTCTTTTTCTGTATGTTTAGAAACAATACCAATAATGTATGCACATACCATCCTCTATGAAATATGTGCATGGGTGGAAAACAGATGAATCTAGAATCCCCTTCGGAGTGTCATGGCCAACCTCGCTCCCAGGCTCCCAGTCCATTTCTTCCAAGGCACCCATGAGGATTTTGCTTGCACACTTAGAAACCACATAGTGTTGGGTTTTGTGTGTTGTTATCAGTTATCCTATACCACAGACCACCTGGTGATACTTGATAAAATGACTGAGAACAAGCAACAAGCCCGAATTAGTGGCTTAAAACAACAATCATCTACTTTGCTCAGACATCTGAAATCTGAGCAGGGCTCAGCAGGAATGGTTCATCTCTGCTCCACAGATGTCAGCTCGACTGATGCCTGGAGAGTCTGTTTCAAGATGGGCCATTTATGGGGGTACCTGGCTGGCTCAGTCAGTAGAGCATCCAAGATGGCGCATTTGCATGACCAGGATGCTTGTGCTAGCTGTAGCTGGGAGCTCAGTCGAGGCTGTGGGCTGGGGACCTGTGTTCTTGTCCATATGTAGCCCTCCACGGCTTGCTTGAGCTTCCTCACAGCCTGGTGAGGAAGAGATCATCCTAAGAGAACAAAGTGGAAATGCGTTACATTTTTAATACCTAGCCTTAGTCACCTAGCATCACTTCTGCCATAATTTATTGGCCAAAGCAGTCACAAAATCTGCCCAATTTCAAAAGGAGGAGACAGACTGACAGACATCCACTCTCTGTCAATGCCAAAGTCACATTGTAAGAAGAATATGCTGGATGGGAGGTAACAATGTGCCCCAAGTGTGTGTAATACTTTTACTGAAACCAAACTTTATAGTCTATATAGTTTTATAGTCTATATAGTCTTCTTTCACTCGCTTTTCTTGCTCAGTGTCATGTTGTGAAATTTAGAACCAACTTACTTTTTTATACACATTGTGGCTGGTGTTCAGGTTCAAGCGATGAGGGAGAGCTGTTACTGATATCCCGGGTCTGGTTTCAGCATAGCCTTCTAGCACTAATGCTCCCCTCATGGAAAGCTCCTGTTTTGGTGGGAGCTGTTCTATCCAAAAGGCTGAGCCTGGCTGGCTGCTGTGAAATGCCACATTCACGCCACTTGTTCAAACATAAGTCTCAGCAAGAAAAGGCAAAGAGAAATGTAATCAGTCAATATGAATTGAGTCAGGGTCTGTGTGCTAGAAGTTGTAAGGCAGGCAAAGAAATATAAGGCAGGGTTCTTGCCCTTGAGAAACCAGTAATCCATTGGAGACAAGCACCCACAGGGTGGTGAGGTCTGAAGATGGAGTTCAGAGGGTGGGATCAGCATGGGTTGAGAGTTTGGATCTGGCTTCAGGTGGGATGTTCCGCCCCTGGGTTCCTGCAGGCCAGAATGGTTCTCACTCAACCTCCTGTTCCCAACACCGTGAAGGCACCCAGCTCCATAAATGCATGTCGAATGCAGGACGGCGGGACTTGAGTCAGTGGGGAAAGAATGGGAGGTGGGCACTCCATGGCAGGGGCCATGGCCTGGGCACCCAGGCTGGAGGGACAGTGAGTCACCTGCCTGGCTGCAGGAGTGAGAAAAGCAGTGGCCTTGGAGAAACTGGCCTTTGGAGTGAGTTGGGCTGGGACGGGACCTGGTTCTGCCACTTACTGGTGGGATGACCAGGGACAAGTTATTCAGTCTCCCCATCTGTAAACTAGGCGGACTGGTAGCTGCCCTATAGGCTGTAAGAACTAGGTGCGAGCATGTGAGCACTCAGTGTAGGGCGACGCACCTGGCGCCTGGTAGGAGCATGAAAGAGCTTAGCAACGATGGCTGTGCGGACGAGGGCCAGGTGACAGGTGGCCTGGACCTCAGTTAAAGAGCTTTAATTTGGCCCTTTGGGTGTTGTTTCAGGTTTATCAGCCTGGCTGGGTGGATTGGGTAAAGGGAGTGGGAGAAGGTAGAGCTGGACCAGCCAAGAGGCTATGAGAGAGGCTCATTTGGGTGTCAGCGAGCGAATGTGTTTTATCCTAAAAGACTGGAAGTCCTTCCTGCTCTGTGTTCAAGATCTCTAGTGAAGACAACTGCAGATGAATATGCCGTGTACACTTCGGGTTTGAAAGCACAAAGTGCAGCCCTTACTGGTGCTGCTTCTGCTTGGCTGTGCCTACAGCTCACAGGAACCCCTTTGTTCAGGCCCCACCTCAGCCACATGGGCTTGTCAAATACTCTTGGCTCTCTATGCTGTGTGTTCATAGTCTGGGCATAATTTTATGTTTTTGATAATTTATAATGAGTCTCCCCCACCAGTCCATAAGCTCAATGAGAGCAGGGCCTCTTAACATGTCCCCAGGGTCTGTTAGAACATCTGATAGGAGCTCAGTCGATAGTTGTTGAATGGATGACTGTACATTAAATATATGGTAATACAGATTCATTCTAATTCATGTGCCCAGCATCCACATATATTCACCGCATCTTATTTTTCCTTATATATATCATATGGTTGCATATGGAAAGTCCTTCATTCAACAGGTGCTTACTGAGCAGCTCCTAGGTGCCAAGCACTGTTCTGGGGGTAAAGATATGAACAAGAAGGAGGTGACCC
The DNA here is from genome assembly GCA_017311185.1 of Proteles cristata cristata. Lineage (NCBI taxonomy): Eukaryota > Metazoa > Chordata > Mammalia > Carnivora > Hyaenidae > Proteles > Proteles cristata. Next base: position 941,752 of record JAESUZ010004369.1, read on the forward strand.
CCTCTGTGCAGCTTACATTTTGGTGGAAGGCAGGGGGAGGCAGTCAACAAGATAAATACATGAACAAGATAATTTCAGACGGTAGTAAGTGCTCTGAAGAAAGGTGATATAATGAGGAGTGACCTCTCTAAAGAGGAGACATTTGAGCTGAGACAGGTGCCATAGACTGAGTGTTTGTATTGAGATTCATGTTGAAACTTAATCCCTAATGTGATGGTATTGGGAGGTGGGGCCTCTGGGAGGTGCCTTCATCTTGAGAACAGAGCCCTCATGAATGGGATTAGCGCCCTTCTCAAGGAGACCTCTGTGAACCCTTTTTCTTCTTCCACCATGTGAGGACACAGTGAAGAGACAGCCATCTCTGAACCTGGAAGCGGGCTCTTGCCAGACACTGAATCAGCCACACCTACATCTTGGACTTCCCAGCCTCCAGAACTGTGAGAAACAAATGTCTGATTATAAGCTCCCCAGTCTATAGTATTTTTATAGCAGCCCGACAGGTTGACACCTCAGGTGGTGGGAGAAGCAGTGAGGGGCCCAGAGCAGAGCCTGCAGGCTGGGACTGCCACGTATTATGGCAGAAGCCAGCATGGTAGGCGGAGGAAACATTGGTGAGGCTGCTGTGACCAGAGCAGGGTGGGAAGGGGTGCCAGTGGGCAGCTGAGGTCAGTGAGGTGGGCAGGCTGGGTCATGCAAGGCCTTCAAGGTTGGACTAAGGAGTGGGGATTTCATGGTAAGTGTATTGGGAACCCTTGGAGAGTTTTAAGCTGAGGAGAGGTCAAGTGGCTCACTGTATATGCACACACCGTCATTTGTTAAAGCTCGTCTCCCTGTATTTGTCTGTGTATCCAGATAACATCGTATTACACAGACTTTCATACTCTTCCATACAGACATTCACATGCTCGAATATACCATGCCAACATCTGGGTGTATGAGTAATTAAATACACCTGTGCTCTCGCGTCATTCATGCGAGGATACTCGCACAGAAACCTGCCCACACCAGTCTCCCCATGGCACATGCAAGTTTCACGTCCATGTAACTGCACATGGGCACATCCACTCCTACCCAGAGTCAGCCAACTCTCGGCGCCCATCACCCAAGCAATCTCATCCAGGCTTCTAATGGCAAATGAGATCAGAACTCTATGAGGAATTGTCCTCTCTGTTGAGCATGAATGTGCTAAATAAATCTCCCTGCCTCGAATAAATCTTGTACAGATGTAGAAAATGCATTAAAGCCTGAACAACTAGAGGTGGCTGGAGACAGTGGTGGGAACAGAGTAAATCTGCAAGGGGCGTGCCAGCAGCGGGGGCCTCTCCACTTGCCCAAGAGCAGGGAAGGGAGCTGGAAATGTGGGTGAGTCTGCTTCCTGGAGGTCACCCCAAGGTAACCGTGGTCTCCTTCCCTGGGTAACCTGCCCTGTCAGCTGGCACTGTCTGGACCTCCCCCAAGGACATGGGTAGCATAGGTCTTCATGACGCAAAAACATCCATGTCATTTGATCCATTCTGGGATGAAAAGCACTAATTGACTCAAAACTCACTTCAGAGTCCAGAATGCTGACCATTACATCCTGGGGCCCAACTGAGTCAAAACTCACTTCAAACTGTTTTTGGCATATCTAGATAAAACATCCACATAGTTTGGGCTTGTTTGGGCCCAATTTGGATACAGGTTGCTGATTCTTTCCTAGAAAGTAACCGAGGTTTCCGGCCCATGGTTGTATAATCTCGTTGGGGCCCTTTTCATTTACTTTTTGACGTAACATGTTCCAACCCTGAAGTCGACCAGCCACATGCCACACAGTCTTGTGAGGTTATCCTGCTGTTTATTCCAGAAGCCTTCTCATTCCTGTCTCTAAGCAAGGCTCCGTAGTACCTACCGCTTAGACATCTCCCTGTTTCCAGCTGGTTGGTTAAAATGTTCCGTAAATCCAGGCCCCCCACACCCCTACCATCCATGCTAGGAAGCCTCTTATTTCTCATTTCTTTTTGTTTCCTACTCCCAAGATTTTCTTTCCTCCCTTCCCCCACGTCTGCAGGCCCAGGTGTCCAGGCGAGGGATGAAACATGTCTTCATGAAGCTTCCATCCTAGCAAACATCTGGGTGTTATGAGACAGCGGGCCCCTGTACTGCTCACCTGACTCTTGGTTTGCTCGCTCTGGCTTTGTATTTTAAAACCTTTTTTTCTTTGGTTTTTCTGCAGCTTCTCTATAAGACGTTTGGATGTGAATTTCAGTTCCTGTTTTCATTTGGGATTTGCTGGGGTTCTTGAATCTCTGGATTGATAATCCCTTACCAGCTCTGAATAGCAGCTCTGGATATCTTTCTCCATCTTTACTTCTTCAAGTATCACCTCAGCCCCTTCAGCTCTCTTTTTTCTTACTGCAATTCCAGTTAAATAGATGTTCCCTTCTCACGCTTTTCCTCTAAGTCTCTTCACCTTTTTCCTGCATTTGCCAAGTTTTTGCCACTGTGTACTGGATCATTTCTTCTGATTGATGCTCTACTTCATTAATTTCCTCTTTGGCTGTGTTAAACCTGTGGTGAAACCTGCCCATTAAATTCTTATTTTTGGCTATTGTATGTATCAGTTACAAGCTGTACATGTCATTCTTTCCAAAACATTATATGGTACTTTCAATAGTCTTTGGTTCCCTGCTGAAATTTCCAAGGTTGGCTTTCTATTGACTTGAACATGGCAAACCATGGTTCTGTAATCAGCACCTGCGAATTGTCACACCTGGAGAGCCTGTGGGTCTCTTTCTGTTATCTGTTGTTCCTGCCTGTTCTCATTCAAGGTCTCTTGTTTCCTTGCATGTCTGATTTTCTTCAATTATGTGCTAAGCACTGTATTTGACAAATTGTGTGCTTTCTTCCCAGGGAGAGGAATCTTGTCTGCTTCCGCAGGCCACCTAAGGGCATTCCTAGGGCAGAGTACCTTCATTCAAGTTCAGGCCTTAAGTTTTTTATAACCAGAGAGTGAAAAGTCAGACCAGAAACCCATCCCGTCTCATTCTGCAATGCGTTTAAAGGATGCGACCATAGTTTAAAACAATAGGTAGTTTATCACAGCCCCCCTTTGGTGGGCCCTGGGCGTTGACTTTCTTTCCCTGATCCAGGGAGGCTGCAACGGCGCAGAGGTGCCCCACTCCCGTTGCTCAACAGTATCGTCCTGATGAACAAATGAGTAGGATGGCGTCCCACAGCTGTGAGCTTGTCCCGGGCCAGCAGGAGCAGTGACACTTCTCTCTAACTCTGAGATCACAGGTCACGGGGCTGGTTCTAGTCTCCACTCTTCCCCAAACTTCTTTTAGTTTTTTTTTTTTTTTTCTCCTGGAGTCAGGGAGGACGGTCATGGCTCTGTTCCTGAAAGTGGGGCTCCTCTTGTGCCTCATTCACATGTGTACCGGTTGGGGGTCAGTACTCCCGGTACCCCTGTTGTGAAGCCATGGGGGGGACCAGTGAGCGGTGCCTTTACGTTTTGCCTGTCTGACTGCTTTATGAGACCAGCTGATGTCCCAGGGAAATGATGGGTCGCTTAGCATAGCTGACTGGTTACCTAGACCAGCACTGCCCACCTGCGCAGACAGGTCCAGCTGGCCACTGCATCACGGGGAGGCCTTGGCATGGTGCACATTTAGGGTCCAGAAAGGGGAGGGAGAGTCTGTGAAGGGAAGTCATGTTTAAACTCAGCCTCCCCATCCACAGGCCGCCTCACATTGCTTCTTTTGTTTTATCAATGATACCTGGGGCTGAGCCTCCATTGATCAAAGCAGATGAAAGAGCTGGAACAAAGATGCATTTTAATGCAGAGCAGTGACCCAGGGCTGTCAGGGGCGCTCTCCTTTCACTCTGCTTCCTTTCAGCTGCCTTTAAGCAGCAGGTGTGAGAGGGTTAAGTCGCCCATCATTTCCCACCCATGCTGTTCAGATCCAGACTTGGCCATTATCAGTGGCCATGCCCACATTATGCTTGTTATGCTCGCAAGCTCCCAGAGAGTGCAGTAATTAATCGTGGCGGGAACTTCATTAATCTTGATTTAGTGCCTAATGTAGTTGCATCCCCCTGCCTCCCTTCCCCTTCCTTTTCCTACACAGTGAATGGCTCAAGGAATAATGTTCTTTCTGGTGAAGGCTAGCTGGGGAAGGGGGTTCTGTGGCTCCTTAGCTACTTGGAGCACTCAGGTGCCTCACCCACACTTTCAGCCCGTAGATCACTGCTTGTGAAAGGACATTTGGCAATGTAGGGGTTAAAGAGTTAAGTGCCTGATTCTCTCACTTTTCTGTTACCTGCAACCTTGTTCTCTCTGGAGGGTTCCTGAGCTTCTGGAGTAACAGCATGACCTCAGTTCCTTCTTCACCCACTCCAGAGCTCCTGTGAGGTGGGGTCCCTCACGGGACCTGGCAACCTGCAGGGGAGCTAAATTCTAACATTCTGGCATCACCATCCCCCCGCCCCCCCGGGCCTCCATAACCTCTGGCTCACAGCATTAGAGTGTTTTCTGGGTCTTCCTCCTTTCTTGGGCTGCCATGGGCCCTTCTTCCTTATGAGTGCTGCCATATATGTCTGAGAGTAAACATAAGGCAATGAATGCTAGGGGTGGAGTGTGACACCATCATCCTGACCCCACAAGCCTTCATCAGACCTTCTCATTCCACATCAATTAGGAAAAACTGTCACCAGGCAGATGGCAGTGCCTTAGTGGAAAAGCCAGGGCTTCCGGGTAAGTGGACTGGATGAGGGGGGCACAGTCATGTCTTTCTACTCAACCATAGTTCTTAAAATCTAGTAAAGATGTGGATTAAACCTTAACTAGTATTGCTAAATGGTGTTTTAACCCACAATTTAATTCAAAACTTAAAGAGCCACAAAGACTTTGGCAAGTTATGTGGCTCATAATATCTAATTTCATATTAGTAGCTGATATTTTCATGGCTTGTATGGAATTAATACACTCTGAATTTTTTAAAGTTTATTTATTTTGAGAGAAGGGGAGAGAAAGAGAGAGAGAGAGAGAGAGCATGAGCAGAGGAAGGGTAGAGAGGGAGGGAGAGAGAATCCCAGGCAGGCTCTGCACTGTCAGCATGGAGCCCTACACGAGGGGCTCAATCCCACGAACTGGGAGATTGTGACCTGAGCCGAAACCATGAGTCAGATGCTTAACTGACTCAACCACCCAGGCACCCCTGCACTCTGAATTCATTCACAGAGCTCCAGACTTTCAGGATCATTGGTAGATTCCAACATTTCTGAAGCCTTGACAAAAATGAGATAGACACCTGATCACCATGGTTTTTTTTTTTTTAATGTTTATTTATTTTGAGAGGGAGAAAGAGAACATTCAAGTAGGAGAGGGGCAAAGAGAGGAAGAGAGAGAGAATCCCAAGCAGGCTCCATGCTGTTAGTGCAGAGCCCAATGCGGGGCTCAATCCCATGAATTGCAAGACCATGGACTCCAGCTGATATCAACAGTTGGACAACACTCAACCAACTGAGCCACCCAGGCACCCCTGACCACCATGTTTTTTTTTCTTCCACTCAACCATTGTTCCTCACATCCTTTCTACCTGATTTAACTCTTCTTGGCTTCTGCTTCAAGAAATACATGTGGCTCCAAAAATGAAGCCCCTCAGGTTCCCCAGGTCCCCTTCAGCAGTGCGTTGACTCCCTTCTTTGAGGAGATGCCTTGTACAGTGGTAGGTGGAACTTAAAACCAGACAGACCCAAGCCCAAATCCTGGCTCTGTCCTCAGCAGCCATGAGCTCTTCCACTGGTTACTTAACCCTGTTTCCTTTGGAAAACTGAGAGAATAATGCCTGCCTCGCAGAAATGTTCCAAAGGCTACATAGAATAGTGCACATTAAACACCTGGCATATAGTAAGGACGCGATAAATGGGTGTTGTCCTTGTGATCTTTTCCCCAAATAAAGAATTTCTCTTTATTTACCTCAGAATCTTTGAAGCTTGTAAATCTTAGAATAATTCCACCTATAACCATCATAGCAGTCTTCACTCCCAACAAACTACAGAGTAAAGTTAGAATCCAGGTTCTATTTTTGTACTTGTTTGAGTAATGTGCTATAAACTTTATAAACCACTTTCATGTATATTACTCTGTTTACCTCCCACATCACACCTGAGAGTTCTAGACCACATTAAAAAATAATTTAAAGCAGATATTACGTGTTGTAGCCACAATTTATATGTGTGTGTCTGAGTGTACAAATGGATGAGTATGTGAGCAGATGATTATTTACATTTGTGAATATGAGGGTGGTTGTTGGAAGTATATTCCATACCTTTATATTCTGGGTGCATTCTAGGTCTTCTGATTCTATTCTGTTCACACCAAGATGTCCACCTCCCTCCCTCTGTATGCTGTCGAGCTGCTCTGCAAGCTTGGAGAGTGCTAGGAGGAAGAGCTGCCTGGAAATACCTAAGAAGCCTGCTGTGGGCTCAGTGAATTGCTCTCATGAAACTTATTTAGAATGGCCCACATTGGGGCACCTGAGCAGCTCAGTCGGTTAAGCAACTGACTTTGGCTCAGGTCACGAACTCGCTGTTCATGGGTTCAATCCCCACGTTGGGCTCTGTGCTGACAGCTCAGAGCCTGGAGCCTGCTTCAGATTCTGTGTCTCCCTCTCTGTCTCTCTGCCCCTCTCTCACTTGCAGTCTGCCTTTCTCTCAAAAATAAATAAACATTAAAAAATTTTAGATTGAACAACAGAAACTAAAGTATCAGTACCACTTTCTTTCTGACAACAGACATACAGACAACACACACACATACAACATCATCATCAAGAGTAACAGCGTGTGCATGCATGCGCGCACGCGCGCACACACACACACACACACACACACACACACATGCACACAGTGTGTTTGTTGTTTGCTGGCCTTCAGATCTATTTCCCGACCTTTGCTCTGCTCTGACAGCAGAAAATACATTTTCTAAGCTCCTTTGCATCTGGGCCAGTTCAGCCAAAGGTAGAGTGGAAGGCCAGAGAGGCATTTCTCCCTTTGCCTCAGGAGGCCTCTCTGGTAGCACCTGCATTTCCTCTGTGGCTCTAGTTGCTAATAGATGGTGCCAGGTTCTAGTTCCTAATAAACCACCTCCTCCTGCTTTCCTTGTACCGCTCTAGGAGTGGTCATGGGTTCCTGCTGTTGTTTTTGTTTGTGATGAATCTTTCACCCTATTTGGTTCCTGCCCTTCAAACTCTCCCTTCTTTTCCTATTATGTATAAGACATAAAGAAGATCCAGGATCCTGGGGGTGGTAATCTAAGCAAGATTGCTCTGCAGGGCACCGGTGTGTCCCAATTTCCTGGATGGGAGATTTCTCTGGGTGAAGAAAATTATACCATTTCAACAGGCAGATTGAATCCAGATTCTGCTGAAACTACTAGTCAAGCTGTCAGATCACTGGGGAAATTTAAGTTAAATTAGTTGTTTGGCTTTATGAAGACCAGGGACCAGGTAACCTTTTCTCCTGCTGAGAGCTGTGGACCAAACTAACTCATTTCAGTTAGCTTTTTAAAGAAATAAATTTGTGTCCCACTTACCTGCTTCTTAAATTAGGAATTGTGAACACAAAAGCCTATCAATAAGCACAAGAAATAACACAAATATAAATTTTGGATGAATGACCAGTTAATGTGGGTATAACAAGGGAGTGAGGGACAGATGGGAAGGGGAGAGAGACATGCTCCAAGGCTCTGTCAGAGACCCTGATGTACAGAACAAGAGAGAAGTGCAGAGAAATACATAACTCACAAGAGTGATACCTCTCTCCCGTGGCCTTTCAGGATATCACAGCTAAAAACTTCAGTAATTTTATTTCCCAGCTATAGGCATAGACTATCTGAAGGCCCAAGACACGGATTCCCAAGCTTCTCTGTGGTTTTAGTCCAGTGTAGAAACACAAATCATCACATGTTTATCTGCCTGCCTTTCTGACAAGTGCCTTGAACTCAGGAAACTTGTCATGTGTCCTCAGCCCAGGGTTGAGGACATAGTAGGTGCTCATATATTTTTTAAAGTAGCTTCTACTGCCAGCATAGGGCTCAGACTTATGACCCCGAGATCAAGAGTTGCATGGTCTACTGACTGAGCCAGCCAGTGCCCTGGTGCTCATATTTTTTTTGATGAATGTCACAGAAGGGGAATCAGAGGGCTGAAAAGCAGCGTAAGAAGTTACTTGGTTCAGTCTTTCCCCAGTCCAGACATAACCTTTTGACTCCGTGCTGTATGTAAGAGGTGGTAGCAAACGTTCTCTTTTTTTACTCTCTTTTTTTTGCAATTTTCCTTTTTCCTTTACCATGTTCATCCCAGAGACAAATTCATTATCCTCTAGAAGGAAGCAGTTTCTTAGGAGACTAGGGGAAGGATAGGAACAGAAGACATAAATAACCTTTAAATTACTTTAAATTTAAATGTAAATAGGCATGCCATACAATAGCATACTATATTCAGCAACAACAACAAAAAAGGAATGAATTGCTATTACCTTCAGCAACATGGGTGAATTTCAAAATAATTGTGCTGAGCAAAAGAAGCCAGCCAGAAGGTTGTATATGGTTTGATTACATTTATATAAAATTTTCAAACAGATGAACTAATCTACGGTGAGGAAAAACAAATCAGGCATTACCAGGGGCTGGGGATGATAGGAGCTTGAGCACAAAGAGGCACAAGAGAATTTTGGGGTGATGGGGATGTTCGGCATCTACGTTAGGATGGTGGTGAAGTCATCTACAGCCATGCCACCCTGAACATGCCCGATCTCATCTGATCTCAGAAGCTAAGCAGGGTCAGGCCTTGTTAGTACTTGGATAGGAGGATGGTGGTGAAGTTAACAGAATTCCTCAGACTATATACTTAAAATTAGTATATGTTATTGCGTGTATGTACTTATATCTCAATAAAGTTGATTAGAAAACATAAAAATAAGGGAATGGAGGAACTGGGCTTTGTTGCTAGTGTGTGTACTCAGGACACCCAAGTTGGATGTAACTGAATTGCCTTCTTCCTGGCTAAGCTTGATCCAAGCTGAAGGACTTGAGGTTAGACTTCATAAGGACCTCTTGGGCTTATGTTAGGAAGAGGGACTGGGAATTGCTTTCCTCATTTCACATGGAAAGGTCTTCCCAACACCCCTTTAGCAGTCAAGCCCTCTCTTTCGGGAAAGCCCAGGTTCAGGCCTTGGGTAAACCCGTCTTTCCATCTGTGAGCCCAAGGAGGAGATGATTACTTGAAGGTAGTGACAGAAGAGCACAGGGCAGGGTAGCTGATTCCCCCCACATTCTGCCTCATGGAACAGCTCCAGAGGGCACTCACATAGAATCGTGGAGTTTTGTAAGTTGGCTGACTTGCATTCAGGGGAGGAACTTCTTGGATTTCAAGACCAGCAGAAAATGAGTGCAGTGAAGAGAAAGCTGAATCCATCTTGCTAAAAGCCCAATATACAGAGCACCCAGGTGCCCAGGGCTGCTGGTAAACGTGGTGCTCAGGCATGGGGACTGAGTCCTGGGCTGCTGGATGCATCCTGCCCTGAATCCCACAGGCCCTGGGGCCAAAGCAGGGCTTCCTTAGCCAGGCTGGGGAGTGTCTGTTTGCCGGAGGAAGGCTCGAGGTGTGGTAGCTGGAGTACCAGAGAATGTGCAGGGAGAAGAGAGGTGCACAAGGGAATTTTCACTCTCACTCCCTGCTGTGTGCTGACAGCGCCCCCAGTGCGACGTGAGCTTGCTTCCAAAATGCTGACACCATCCTATAGCATTGAGAGTCCAATGTCATTGATGGTAGAGTTGCATCTGTTCTGTAAGTATTGATTAAATGTTTATTACATGACAGGCATAGTGTTAGGTAGGAAGAAAATCAAAAGCCAGTCCTGACCCTCAGGAGATCCCAGTCTGGTGGGGGGAAACTTGCAAGTAAATGGGTAAATTAAGAACATGGAGGGATAAGCTGTAATGGGAAAGCAGAGAGGGGCTAAACCACAGAAGGAAGAAACCAGCCAGTCTAGGAAGCAGGACATAGCACAGGACAAGTGGCCTAGTTTGTCCAACAAGTCAATGACAGCAAAAAAGGGGGAGGTCTCTATCGTAGAATAACTTACCAGATATAATAACCAAGGTGTAGACTCAAACAAACAGACTCTGAAAAAGGCAGAACTATACTACAAAGCTAGAGTAATCAAAATAGACACACAGATCAGTGGAACTGAGAGCTTCAAAATAAGCCCACACGTACATGGTCAGTAGTTGCTGGCAAAGGAAGCAAGATATACAGTGGGGGATGGATGGTCTTTTCAATAAATGATCCTGGGAAAACTGGACAGTCACATGCAACAGACTGAAACTGGCCCATTCTCTTACACCACGCACAAAAATCGACTCAAAATAGATTAAAGATTGGAACGTAAGATTTGAAACCATAAAACCTCTGGTAGAAAACATAGGCGGGAAAAGGCATTTTTGAGGCAACCAGGAAAGTTTGAATATGCATTGGGTGTCATTTGCTATTAAAGAATCTTACTGTGCTAGGTATGATAGTGACCTGGTGGCTATAAAGGTTATATTTTTAAAAGGTTTTTAGAGAGCTATGCTGAAGTGTTTATGGGAAAAATAACATGATGTCTGGATTTGCTTTAAAATACTCCAGGAAAGGGGTGCCTGGGTGGCCCAGTTGGTTAAGTGTCTGACTTTGGCTTAGGTCATGATCTCATGGTTTGTGGGTTCGAGCCCCACGTCAAGCTCTGTGCTGACAGCTCCGAGCCTGAGCCTGCTTCAGATTCTGTGTCTCCCTCTCTCTCTGCCCCTCCACTCACTCTCTGTCTCTCAAAAATGAATAAACATTAAAAAAAATACCCCAGGAAAAAAAGTGAGGAGGATACTCGTAAAACAAGATTGCAAAATGTTCATAAATGTTGAGGTTGTGTGACAAGCACATGAGGCATATTATACTCTTCTTTCTACTTCTGTGTAAGTTTGAAAATGCCCATAAATAAGAAGTCTTTTAAAAAAGATGTCCTGGGGGTGCCTGGGGTGGCTCAGTTGGTTGAGGGTCTGACTCTTGATTCCAGCTTAGGTCATGATCCCAGGGTCGTGGAATCCAGACCCACATTGGGCTCTGTGCTGAGTGGGGAGCCTGCTTGGGATTCTCTCTCTTTCTCCCTCTGCCCCTCTCCCCCACTTACACTCTCCCTCTCTTTCTCTCTCTCTAAAATAAATACATAGATAGATAGATAGATAGATAGATAATAGATAGATGTTCTGAAGAGTTTGAAGCAAAGTTGATGGAGACACAGTGACCCATGAGCAGGCACAACAAATTCAGAAGGAGGAGCCTGCTTGGAGGAGTGTGGTCAGCAAGTCCTGTGAATGGGATGCAGACGATGTGTCCAATAAACAGCTGGAAAGGGGAGGCCAGGGTTTGAGAGCAAGGCTGAAGTGCCAGCGTGGGAACTCACAATCCATTCTAGAGTGACTGCCAAGGAAACATCAGCCCAGAGGTCTTCCTCCTGCTGAGGGTAACGGTCCCTGTGGTCCCTTGGTATGTTCTTGCCTCCTTTGTCATAAATTAACTGACTATATATGTGTGGGTTTATTTCTGACACCCTGGCCCCATCCCTTGGCCTCCATACCCACCATCTCAGGCTAATTCAGGGCAGAGGGCCCTTGATGATGCCAAGAGGGGGGAGCAGGAACCTAGTTCTGCAGAGGGCGGGAAGGAATATTTACTACACGGTTGCTCCATCCAAGCACCTCTCATGCACAGTATGATTTAATTTCCATAATAACCCTGTGGAATATTATTATTTCCGTCACAGGAAAGAAATGAAAGTGACAACAAATGGAGCCAAGAGAGGTTAAGTAATTTGGACCAGTTTGTCCAGTTAACTCTGGGCAATGGAGGTGCATCTGAGGACTCAGGGTCGCATCTTGCTATCGCTCCTCTCCTCCAGGACGAAGCACGCTTTTGTCTCCTTCCAGCCCCTGTCACTGCTTCCACTGTTGCTACTTACAGTTTACTATGTGTCAGGCACTTACGCTAACCATTGTGTATACGCTGTGTTTACTTTTTGGCAACCTTAGGGGATGGACGTTATTAATCCTTTTTGGCACATGATGATCCTGAGGCTCAGAGAGGTTGCCCGGCTTGCCCGAGGCTACTCAGGTAGTAAATGGCTGAGCTAACAATTGAACCAAGCTTTGTGTAATGCCAAAGTCTGTGTTTGTAGCCACCATACACAGTGTCTCCCAATGAACCTGGCACATGTGCCCACAGAGGTTGGGGACAAGTACACTCAGCACAGAGAAGATGGCATATTCAAGGTGTCCAACTCACCGACTTCACCCCCATCCGCTGTTGATCAATGATGTGGAACAGCCGCACTCTCCCGTCCCTGGGCAGGTGAGGGGGTAGTGCTTGGCTGTGCTAGTGCCCATGCTTGCTTCACCTGTGGACGAGTCATTGGCTCCAACAAGTATTAGTAATTGGCATGCTCCCTTCTTGAGGTCACCCTGAACATCGATGCTAATTACAGGGTTAACTTTGTCCCAGGCAAGCCCCACCACACCCAGTCCAGGGGGATCAGGAAGTGTAATTCCCTAGGAAGCCACAAGGCTGTGGAAGGAGGGGAAGACACTGGAATCTGAAGATCTGGGCCCAGTCTCAATCCTACCACCAGCGTTGTGTACAGCAAGCCCCTTGCCACTTCCTGGTCTTTGCTTATGATGTGCCCTCTGCCTGGGATGCCCTTCCGTGTGCTTGAGCGATTCCTATTTTCCAACAGTCTGCACAGAAGCCACCTTGGCTCAGTTCTATTACACCACACAGATCAGTGTGCTTACTATATTGTCTTATGGTGACGTGTGTCTCCTAATTGGAGTGTGAGCCTCTTGGGGCGCCCGGGTGGCTTAGTCGGTTAAGCGTCCGACTTTTGCTCAGGTCATGATCTCACGGTTCATGGGTTCGAGCCCCATGTCGGGCTCTGTGCTGACTGCCAGCTCAGAGCCTGGAGCCTGTTTTAGTCTGTGACTCCTCTCTCTCTGACCCTCCCCTGCTCACGCTCTCTCTCTCTCTCCTAGAAATAAATAAAAAACATTAAAAAAAAAATGGAGTGTGAGCCTCTTGAGGTCAAGGACCAGGTGTTGGTCATCCTTGTATGTCCAGCGACTAGCACAGTCTTGGTACCTAACAGACTCTCGAGGTGTTTGACAAACGAATTAATGAATGGGTAAATGAATGAGTGAAGTAGATACACTAGCTCTGGGACCAACTCCAAGCCCCAGTTACCCCATCTGCAAAATGAGGGGGTTCAATGAATTGTGAAGGCCCTTAGTGCTTTATAAGCCCTCTGGCAAGGGTGGTGGGAATGGGCCAGCGCCTGCAGAGCATTCTCTCTGAACACCTGCCCCCTTGGAGCGGAGACCAGAGCTGGCAGCCTGGTGATGGATGCAGGACTCGCATGAAAAATCGAGGCCAGGGGATGAGCTCCCCCTGCCAGGTGGCTCTGGGGCCACCGAGTGGCATAGCGCAATGGCAAGGGAATGTTATCGATGGCCTGACACCGCATTTGGGGGAATTGGCCCGTCCTCACACGTAATTATGAAGCATAGGATTATGTAAAGGGACAGGGCTGGATCAGGAAAAAAGAAATATTTTGTATCCGGCACTGACGATGAGTGAGCTGGGGAAGAAGACCAAGCCATCCATCTCTTCTAGATTGCATCTCCTGCCTAACGATCCCACTCCGCAGTCGGCGGGGGTGGCGGGTGGTCTCCCCTGGGTGCCTCTGTGGGGAAGGAGGCAGCAGCCAGCCTGAGGCTGCCCTCTGCTTTGGGGTTTGGAGCTGAGGGTCCCCAAGGGCATTCGATCCCTAAGGGCATCTCTTCCTTGACCTTTTTCTGGCAAGCAGAACCCCACGTATGTCAACCTTAGCATCTAGCACAGTGCCTGGCAGAGAGTAGGTGCTCACGAGTACTCACTGAATGAGTGAATGAAAGACTGAGTGACTGAGTGAGTCAATCAATACACAGATTACATAGTCCACAGGGGCAAGGATTTTTGTTTCACTCATTGCCCTACCTCTGGCACCTAGAAGTGTCTTGAATGAAGCGGGCACTCAATAAGGATTTGCTGAGTGAAGAACTGACCTGAGAGACATAGCAAAAGCGTGAGAATGAGGCAGGAACAAAGCACTGGAGGGTCCTTGCACCCAGAGGAAAGGAAGGCTGGGGTTGAGGGGCAAGGAGCAGGGGGCAAGAGTCAACACTGGGAACGAGCACACGGGCCTGTATCCACACTCTCCGTGAGCCAGGGCCTTGGGTCCCACTCTCCTGTGCTCTGTGGCAATGCTTCTCAAAATGGGGTCCTCAGGCCACCTGTGTCATAATCACGCAGGATGCCCGAACTAAACCTACAGAGTCAGAATTTGAGGGGTTGGGCCTGGGAATCTGTACTTTATGGAAACTTCCAGGAGATTTTGAAGGCACATTAAAATCTGGGAGCCATTTGGTCAAAGTTGCTGGGGTGAAGATTCCCTGCCTTTCTCACCCACCACCCTGCGCGTAGTTGTAGTAAAACATAGTAAGTCTGCAGACTTGACGAACTTGCCCTGGGGTACATAGTTGGAAGGTAGCAGAGTTGGGACCGAAGTCTGGCTTCCCTTTGCTTTCCTGGTGGGAAGTTTCCCGGTGGCTAACCCCGATCCCCCCCTTTGCCATCCTTGGAGCCGAGCCCTCGGTCCTGGTCTGAGGGAGAAGAGTCTTCCTTTCATTCACAGTCTGTGCTTTGATGGAAATACACAACGGAGGGTTGGTTTGTTTTCATTTAAAGACCTACATGCTGCTCGGGGCCTGGAGGCGCCTCCTGTCTGGGGCCCGGGGGTCCTGCAGGCAGTGAGGAGAGTTCCTGCAGGCAGCCGCTCTGAGCCTGCGGGCCCTGAGCTCGCCCCCCCTCACCCCCGCCTTACATGTCAGTGGCTGTCACCTGCTCGGCAGATGGCAGACTGGCAGCTCCCTTCCCTGGGCCGTACCCAGATTGGCTCGGCTGTGTCCTGGCTGCCCCGGAGCTAGAGCCATCTGTGTCCGAGAGAGACCCAACATCACAGAGAAGGGCAGACGTGGCCCCCGTCGCCCCTCCAGGTTGTGGGGAGAGAGCTCAGGGCCCGGGATAGAGCCAGCCCACAGCTTTACCTGCCCCTGCAGAGAGAGGGCTTTCGAAGTCCATTTTAAGGCTGAAATCCCCCTCACCTAGCAAGTGCCACCGACCCCATTTCTTCATCTGAGCCGTCTCCTGCTGCTGCTTTCTGTCAGCAGAGAGCTCACCCGCCCCTCCCTCGCTCCATCCCAACCTCCGTGTCTCCCTGTGGCCATTGGAGTTCTGGGGAAACCGAGGGAAGGGGAGGGCCTGAGCTGGGAAGGGTAGGTCTGCCTGTTTTCCATGATGCTCCTCATCTGGCTTTATTTTCATAGCTGATTGAACTCATTGCCTTTTTAACTGGGAAAGCAGAGCTGGATTGAAAAGTTGCCTTAAAATGAAACCCAAGAGCAGAAGACAGAAGAACACAGTAGAATGTGTGCAAAAAATTAGGATGCTGGGCGGTGGGTCAGGGGGCAGGAAAGGTGGTTCAAGTGCTTGGGCTTCCTGGGAACCCTGTAGCAGATTTGGTACTCGATACTCTAAAAGCGGGGCATTATCCCCCTGCCCCCAAAATGCCCATTCAGGGAGGGAAGGAGAGAGAGAGAGAGAGAAGGAGGGAGGGAGAGTCTCTTTGAATCTGAAGAGTGACGGAGCCTCAAGCCAGAGCCCCTGGGGATCGGAAAACTGAAAATGAGAAGGGCTCCAATTCAACATTCAAGTTCGTAGGTCTGTGTCCCAGGTCTTGGGAAGAGAAGCTCAGCCACTTCATGCTCCTTCCACTTGAGCCTCGGGGTCCCACCAAGAGCAGAGATCAGGGGGCTGGCTGCACGCAGGCAGGGGTGAGAGGTGGAGGCTACTATGCTGAATTGGAAGGGTTGACACATCCTCGGGCAACCTGGCCGTCCCTTTCTGGAAGCGTCTGGCCACACATTTCCCTGGGAAATGAGGACTTTTAGGAAAAAAACTAACAACAACAAAAAAAATCCTACCACTGCATTGCAGAGCCTCTGAGATTGGTGCAGGCTGCTGGGCGGCAGCTTGAGGCACACATCCGCCACACGTCGTCACCCAGCCTGTACCCGGCCCAGGGCCTCCTCGCCCCCTCTGGCAGCTGCTGTCACAGCCCAAGGGCAGGGGAAATGGGCTCCTGCCACCCAGCCCCTGACCGGCCGGGGGCAGGATCCGAGGGGCACCAGGAGAGGCAAAGGTGGGGGGTGCAGAGAGGGGGAAGGGGAGAGCGCCGGGGCACCGGGTGGTCTGACTTTGTCACAACGCCCTGCTTATCTCCATCACTGAGGCTATGTCTAGCTGGAACCTGCACATGTCCATTACTGATGCCACCACGTGAGCCGTCCTTCCATTTTCTCCTCGTTCTCTCCGAAAAGGGGGCCCGTGAAGCTTTTGCCATCCACCCACTTCCCGTCTCCCAGCTTGCCAACTTATAGGACCGTCAGAGAGCTGAAGGGGACCTGAGAGACCATCTACTCCCGTCTTATTGTATTAGCAAGGAGTCTGAGGCCCAGAGAGGTGAAGTGACTTGCCCAAGGTCACTTGGTGAGCTGAGGGCAGAGCCGGTCCTGGATCCCAGAGGTGGTACCAAAAGTGACAGAACACGCTGAGTGAGACAAGTGACAGACCCCCCCCCGACCCCCCCGGAAGGGTCTGGTGACTTTCTGCTGATTGATTAATGAACTCCTAGATCAGCCCAGGGGGAGTGCAGCACTGACACTGGGGCCGGGGGCAGGGGCAATGTCATCCCCCGCAGACCCCGAGCCTCCTCCAGGAGAGGGGGCCGTCTGCCTTCACCCTCCAGAAGCCCCCCACCCCCACTGCTGGCCCCAGCCCATCTAACAGGGCTTCTCAAGGACAATGAGGGGGCTCCCAGGGCTCTCGGTTTCTGGACGGGGGGTGGGGGGACTGACATGGGGCAAGTGAGAGGCCAAGCAGGGGCAGGCATCTCCCATTCATCGCACTAGGAGCCATGCACCCAAAGCCAGCTGACAGCACTCCTGGGTGAGGGAGGAGAGGGAAAGATTCAGGGAGCCACCAACCTTTTCCAGCTCACAGAGTCGTCTGACTGCTACACTCCCACCTGACACCTCCCCCAAGGGCCGTGTGGTAACCCCACCCGCCGCCCCATCTGCCCCTCTAAAAATGAGGAGCAGTTCTGTCCAGGGGCCTGGCCCCTCTCTCCCAGGGAGATGGGCTTCAGGTCTGCCTGGGAGGGGACAGGCTTATGGGTGGGCAAAGAGGCCCTCCCTGGGTCCTGAGCATCTCTTCTGAAGGCCCTCAGACCGTGGTGCGCACGCCTCCTGTGTGGGCGTGTTTGGACCAGCTCTGCCCCAGGCTGTGCTGCCGACCAGAAGCCTCAGTCAGGTCTGACTCTGAAGTCACACTTCAGAACATCTCCAGATAAGTTTATAAATTATGTACACATGAGCCTCTTGACTTGATCGGGAGCACATGATAAATGGTCATCAGAAGCACATCTGCAGGAAAGAAATGTAACTGCACCTTTCACCGAGGGCTCTGCCAAAGCCTGACCCCTGGAGTCTGGGCTGACTGGCTCATATTTAGGGTGAGTTGTACTTCTTTGGATATCCCATTTCAAGAAGGATGGATAGACCAGGTCTCGTGGGGAAGAGTTTGGCCAGGATGGTAGAGACAGTGGTAAAGGCTGAAGGAGAAGGGAGGGAGCCCGACAGATAGACAAGGACACCCCGGAGGCCACAGCAGCTGTTCTCGGAGAACAGGAGAACCATCACCCCTTCTGGATGTCTCCACTCGCACCAGCAGTGGAAGAGATTCAGATGATAGGGAAACAGATTATGGTTCAAGACGAGGAAGTCCACGCTAACTCCTAAGGTGGGAGGGGGGGTGCTTATGGCACAGCCCCTGATGCAGTGTGCAAGCGGAGAGCTAGGTCATCGGGGATGCAGCTCAGGGAGCGCCTGCACGGAGTGGGAGCTGAGGCTGTGGACAGCTGAGCAGGGGAGCAAAGGGAGGTCACGTTTGTGGCTGGGTCGGGCCTCTCTCTACCTGCGGTGTGTGTAACCTTCCATGCGCTCTATAGCCATCAGAGCTTAACAACATCGTTGCTGAAAGAAGTGCTTTCTGGTGCTTTTATAGATGACAGAGACTCAGAAAGGTTCAGGACACTTCCTCACGGTTGTCCACTTCGAAAGCGGCAGTCAGGACTCAAACCCAGGCCAGGTCCCTTGGTCTTTGTACCCTCCCATCCTTGGCTTTGTGTCTCAGGCTCTCAGGGCCCTGGAGCAGGAGGGAGGGGCCGGATGCCCAGATAAAGGATGGCACTGCTCCTGCTCTGGGTCTAGAATAAAAAGCAGCAAAAATCAAGGAGACAGGGAAGCAGAAGGAACCCTTAGGAGCAGAAGATAGGGAGTCAAGAGAGGATTCGGTTTGCCTTGGAGTCATACAGCTATGATCAGTTCAGCCTCTGGGTTATTCCTGATGGGGCCCATCCCCCCAGCTGACTCTTCTGATCAGTGTGTGTGTATGTGTGTGTGTGTGTGTACCTGCGTGCATGTATGGACCTACCTGCATGTGTGTGCGTGCACATACATGTGTATCTCCATGCATATGCATGCATGGGCGTGCATGCATGGGCGTACCTACCTGCATGCGTGTGTGTACCTGCATGTATGTGTCTGCACCTGCATGCATGTGTGTGCATGTGCATGCATGTACCTGCATGCATGTGCACCTGAATGCATATGTGTGCATGTGCCTGCACGCACACATGTGTGTTCCACAGCCTGCCTCACAATCCCTTGTTGCAGCGGATCAGGAGCCGCAGACCACTTGCTGGGGAGACCTGCTCCTCTGCCTCATAGGGGTGCAGCAGGGAGGGCTGCCCGGCCTCTTTCCTGCCAGGCCCCCTCCCAGGCCCTCTGCAGCCTCAGTAAGACTGGGTCCTATCCCCATCTCCAACCGAAGGTGAAGGCCCCAGGGTGAAGGCCCCAGGGTGCGTACCGGCTGGGCTGGGCAGGACGTGGAGGGAGCCCCTGGGCACTCAGGGGTGGTGGCCTCTGTACAACCCTAGACAAACCTGCGCTCTCTCCTCCCGTGCGCAGGCCCACTCCCCTCGCCCTGCCACCACCTCTTACAGGCACAGCCTCCTCTCTGTGCACAAGCCACTCTTCCTGGTCCTGATTTCCTGCCCTCTGTCTCTGCCCAGCCGCTCTGGCCAGGAATCACTTATCCAAACCTCTCCCCTGTTTGACCCAACACTTCCTGCCCCACGGAGGCCCCTGTGCCTTCTCTCCCTGCATCATCGCGCAGCCCTGGGCCAGTGGAAGGATATCAGAGACCGAATGTTCTGGCCCCTTGCACTCCTGGGGTCTCTCAGACCCTCTGGCACATACCCACCTCTTCTGGAGAGACAGCACGTGGGAGTGAGAGCACGTCACGCAGGCCTGAGCCTGGGAACTCTGCTCATCTCTGAGCCCCAGCACCCTCTTCTGAAAAACGAGGATAGGAATATCTATGTCACAAAGGCCAAGTGAGTGAAAACGTGTCAAGACTCAGCACAGTGTGCGGCGGAACAGTGGTGCTCCCTTGCGGAGTACACAGTGCTCCCTTGTCACTCAGACGGCCTTGGGCACATGAGCAGCTGTTGGTTTAACCGTAGATCAAGGAGACAGGAAACTGCGTGACTCTGAGATAGCGGAAGAGCACAAGGCGACATCGTGGAAGTGGGGCGGGCACTCCTGTCTCGGAGGGCTACCTACCGGGGTGCACTGCACCTGACTTCCTCAAGCCGAGCCCGGGACTTTCCTCTCCTCCTCTGACATGAGCACCCCCTGCGGCTTCAAACCCAGCCCCCCCAGGCCTCTAGGTAGGTGATGCACAAACGTGGGTCTCCAGCCCCACCCCATTCCCCTGGGACCCGCTGGCCCAGCATCTCCAGTTGAATGCCTCAAAGGTATCTCAACATGTGGCCCATGCTTACTCCCACTGCCCACACTGGTGTCACTCCGCGGTCTTCTGTCCCAGTGAGTGACACCCCTGCAGCCAGCAGCACAGAGTGTAGGAGTTACGGTTAATGCTTGCCTCTCCCTCTCCCTCCAGATCCAACCCAGTACCAATGCCAGTCACTTTCTTCTCTCTTGAAACCCTCCACTTCTCTCCCATCTCTAGCACGCGGGCCTGGCCAGTGTCTTAACTGGATTGCGCAGAAGCTGTTCACTCTGTCCAGAATGTGCTTCCCTCCTCTCCACCTGGTTAGTTTCTGTGCAATCTTCAAGCTTCAGTTCAAGGGCTGCTTCCTCCAGGAAGCCATCCTTGATCTCCCCCAAAAGTCTGTCTGTTAGAGTTGTATGGAACCATCCCACACTCCTTCACAGTGCTGGTTATAGCATAGAGCTGATGTGTGTGTGTGAGTGTGTGTGGTCATATGATTCGTGTCATATCCCTAAGTAGACTGAACACCCCATGAGGCACAGCCTTGTCAGCTCTTGCCCGCCGTTGACTCCTCAATGCCGAGAACAGCATTTGACGCACAAAGTGGGCAACTAACACAAAGTTGTTGAATGGATGGATGGGCTGGTGAGGGTGAGTCTAGAGTCAGGTTTTGCATGCGGACAGAGGCTGGAGGAAGGAGCTCTGGTCCCTTATAGACATGGGCTTGGGTTGACGGCAGAGCGTACAGGGTAGGGGGCCACTATCACAGGCTCTGCAAAAACCTGGCCCAATAGGGAGTGCAGGCAGCCGAGTGGCCTTCTTGGGAAGGTGTGCCTTCTAGGTCACACGACTGTGAAAATCTTAGTCTTCAGGAACAATTGGTTAAGTTAATTAGCTCATCAATTTAAGCAGCAGCTAAAGCAACAGGGCCTGAAGACCGTTTGGGGAAAGACACTCTGCACCAATGTCACCCTAATTTCCCTGGTAAGCTTGGCTGTGGCTGGGCAAGGAAAGAAACTTGAACACTCGATTAATTTCCCCTGTTCGGGGCCGGGGATGGGAGGGAGAGAGGGACCCTGGTGGGGGCGAGCGCTGGAAGAAAGTAGGCCGTCAGGGTACTGCAAGCCCTGTGGCCACCCGAAGACGGCATCGTGACCCCACAGACCCTTCTGATGAAGACATAGGATTTGCAGGGCTTTGAGATGTCACCCCAGAGAGAGAATAACTTAGCCAAGGTCACACAGGGACAGGACCCTGGCTCCCAGCCTCCTAGACCAGGACCTCCTCCTCAGGAGGGGGTGTGCAAATAATAACTGTGGGGGTCCAGGAGGTAAGGTGACAGGGTCACAGGACATGGCTCGCCCAGAGCAGCAGGGGCCCCTGCCTCCATCTAGGACTCTAGCGCCTAGTCTCTGCTTTCCCATCTGGAAACTGAGGCTAGAGTTTGAAGTAGGCTTGAAGATATCCCCACTCCCTGTTCCCAGTCTCCAGGGACAGTATTGAGTGCAAAGGTTCTAGTCTATTTCTGACCTCCGTATGAGGTCCACAGCCCAGACTGATTAGGCATGTGCCCAGAACCGTGCAAGGACAAGCCCCCCACTTCACCGAGCTTACACTCTGAAAGAGATATGGCGGCCCAGAGATACAACCAGAGAATAGCGCAGAGAGCCTAATGGAGCACTGAACTGTGTCTGTGAGGACCGGTCCGGGAGGACTGGAGCCCCAATGGAAGAGGTGGTACCAGAGGGCTCTGAGAGACAAGGAGAGGTGCTCCAGGTAACTGTGAATAAATGTAGGCACGCAGGCACAGGAAGGACACAGATCGCTGGAAGCCTCAGGGGACTCAGTGCGGGGGCCAGAGGCAGGAGAGTTGGAATGGGGGCCAGTTTAGGAAGGGCCATGGTGGCCTGAGAGCAGCCTTTGGGCTCGGCGCACTGGAAAAGGGTACTGCTCTGGGTCAGAGTGGCTAAAATGAGCAAATCAGAGAACTCTAGATGCTGGCAAGGATGTGGGGAAACGGGCACCCTCCTACACTGTTGGTGGGAATGTAAACTGGTGCAGCCCTTCTGGAAAACAGTGTGGAGCTTCCTCAAAAAATTAACAATAGGGCTTTCAATCAAGGTAATGGCATTGGAACATGAAGTCGTATATGCAGAGTCACGGAAAAGTGCCATGAGGAGAGAGGCATATTTTCCATGGTTTGCCAAGCTGGGGGAACTTCTCCCAAGGCTAGGTTGGGAGGAAATCCCAAACTCTAAGGGAGTTGGAAGTTGGTGGCGGAGTGACAGGCATCTAAGGACAGCCCAAGCTCTAGGCACGGTGCTTTGTATGCGTGTTATCTTAGGGGAGTTTGGCTACGAATGTTCCTTCAGCAAAAGAAACTGGAGGGGAGCCTGGGTGGCTCAGTTGGTTAAGCTTCTGACTCTTGATTTCTGCTTAGGCCATGAGCTCATCATCTCGAGTTCAAGCTCTGTGTTGGGCTCAGCCCAGAGTGTAGAGCCTGCTTGGGATTCTCTCTCTCTCTCTCTCTCTCTCTCTCTCTCTCTCTCTCTCTCTCTGCCCCTCCCCAACTTGTGCCTGCATGCTCTCTCTCTCAAAATAAATAAACTTAAAAAAAAAGATAAACAGAAAGTGGAACTCACAGAGTTTATGAAATTCATTCACGTCTCACCCTTAATATTAAGGCAGAGCCGAGATTCCAGGTCTGACTTTGAAGCCACAGTGGAAACAGTGTTTCTGAAGTTGTCCGTTCTCTCCCTTGGCCTCGCAGAGAATGACTGATGCTGGGGCCCCTCCAGGCTAATCGAATCTGAATCTCTGGACAGGGGGTGAGAGGGGGCTGGCCATCTTTCTTTGAAGCTCTTCAGGTGACTGATGGACAGAGAGGCTGAGAAGTCCCCTGGCTGTAGCAAGTCGCCTCCCATTTTGGCCCTGGGCTCCAGCCATCCCCTCTCAGGAGGACTGACTGTGCTAATCTATTGTTGTCAAGGACGCAGAAGCAGGGAAGACAGATTGGTACATCAGGCTTGATCTGGGGTAGGTCTCCTGAAGAAGGGCAGTGCCAGCCACTGAAGGAGAGTGAGAGATGAAAAGCTTGGGGGGGGGGGTCCTGCATGGTGGATCCTGGGAGAACAGTGAAGCAAGGGGCTGAACCCTGAACACTCCCTCTTGCCCATATATGCATGGACCATGAGTTCCTCCTCCGCCATGACCACAACCCTTGATGCATGCATACTCCCCAGCAGACAAGACTTCCAAACCATCCTTCTGGCTGTCACTCCCTCAAGGCAAAGGGATGAGGAGTGTTCTGTCTCCAGGGGTGTCCCTTCCACTGGCATCAACTGCCACCCGCTCTGGGGAGAGAGCAGCTCTCCCAGAGATAGTTCCAGATAGCTCTGACGAACACCACTTCAGACTCTATAATAAACTTGTATGGCTTATTTAAAAATGTGCCTCAACTTTCCAATTCTGTAAAATGGGTAGAACAGAAACTTACACCTGAAAAGTATTTCTATTGGTAGATAGAAATATGCTGAAGTGGAAAGAGAACTAACCAGTATTAGAATCTAACAGTTGGGGATCAAATCCATCACTGCCGCTTACTGGGTTATTAGCACCTTCAGAGCAAGTTTTTCCCTGTGATTTATGAATCAGTGACTTCCCAAGGTGTATCTCATCTAAGCTTCCTTCCTAAACTCCAGGCCTGCATTTCCTCCTTAATCTGGCACAGGTTCCCTACCGAACAGGCCTCCAGTTGAACTCACAGTTCACAACTTCCCCATCTCCCCACTCAGGGGACTACCTCTCTTAATGAACGACTTCGCCATCTTGGAAGATGGTGAGACACAAACCAGAGACCAGCGTCTCCCTGGAACCTTTTCCCCGACCTGCACCCCCATCGCCAGCATGAGTCTTCACCCCTTCCTCTTCATGCCTCCTGTACCCGCCTTGTCAGGGGTCATCTCACTTACCTGTGGCAGTAAGTAGCCCACCTTGTCTCTGTCCAGTGTGGCTCCTGAGTTCACTGCCTGCTCACAGTTTCGAAGCTTTGCACAGTGCCCTCACCTGTGAGGGTTAAAGCCGGCCCCTCCAGCCCGGCCTGTGGGGCCCTGGGGTGGGGTCCTGACGCCCCTCCAGCACCACTTCCAGCCACTGCCCGGCTTTGTCCGGGGTCTCCAGACAACATGCCCAGTGCATTCCTGACTCCACACTTTTTAGCACTTGATATTCCCTTGACATGGGATCAAATCAGAAGCGTACTTCGAGAATCAGTTGGAAGTTGTCTTCTTTGGGCGATCCTCACATCCATGGTCACTGCCAGCAAGGCTCTGGCCACTGGTTCCAAGGTTCCCTGTGCACTGGCTTTGGACCGTGTATCCCTTGCTCCATCATTATGTGTTTATAGGCCCATCTCCCCCAACGGACCTATGGGCAGGAGTCGTGCCCTAGAGCAGTTTATATCGTAGGGCCTAGCAGAGTGGTGGCGCATAGTACGGACTCAATAAATGCTTGGAAGGATCCCTGCTGGGCTCCCTTTTTGTCCCCCAAAGACCCACTAGCCCCGTGACACGCTAGAAGGAACACACATGACGCGCCCTCTCTCTATACTTGCTCTGACCAGTAGATGGCGACAAAAACGTCACCTTGTGCAAACACAAGGCCTCTTCTGGTGGTTGTCAGGCTGGCTAAAATCCCTGCTCCCAGTGGGCAGGCGCACCTGGCAACGTGAGGCTTGCGCAGGTAAACAGCCTTCCTGACTCTGCAGTTTACACATCTACAGCTATGGGAGTTAACTACGTTGGCTTCTTGAATTCTCTGGCAAGATCCTCCATCCGCAGACCCTTTTTTCTTCAGGGCCCTGTGCCAAACATCTGTTCTTAGATGGCCTATGTGTTTGTCTTGAGACTATAGAGAACTTGGACTCCCACCTCATGTCCAGGAAAATGGGGGATATGGCGGCGATTTTTTCTTGTGACCAGAAAGAGACTGGAGGGACTGGAGTTAGCTGTATAGTCTCGGGCAAGTCACGTCACCACCGGGGAGGTGGATGAGTGTTAGAGCCCCACAGGCCAGCACTTGGATCCCAGCCCTGGCACTTCCCAGCTATGTGAACTTGGGTGAATCATTTGCATTTTTTTGAGCCTCACTTTACTTGGCTGTGAAATGGGGACAAACACCGATTTTATAAGGTAGTTGTAAAGCTGGGACTCCTGGGTGGCTCAGTTGGGTGAGTGTCTGACTCTTAATTTCAGCTCAGGTGATGATCCCAGGGTTGTGGGATCGAGCCCCGCATCTGGCTCCATGCTGAGTGTGGGGCCTGCTTAACAGTCTCTCTCTCCATCAGCCCCTTCCCTCTGTGCTCTTCCTGTCTCTCTCTCTCTTTCTCAAAACACAAAAACAAAAAAACAAAGCAAAATAAAAAGGTTGTTGTAAATCTTATGAAGGACTCAGTGTCTACAACCTTGTCCAACTTTTGCTTAAGAATGAGGCCACTTGACTGCTTCAGATTCTGTGTCTCCTCTCTCTGTCCTTCCTCTGCTCACGCTCTGTCTCTGTCTTTCAAAAATAAATAAACATAAAAAAAAAAAAAAGAATGAGGGCACTTGAAATTGACTGGCATATGGCAGAAGGGTTTAGAGCGTGACCTCAGAACCAGAAGATCAAAGTTCAAATCCTCACCTTCCACTTCCTAGTTGTGACCTTACACAAGTTATTTTACCTCTGTCTACTTCAATTTTCCTGTCTGTAAACTGGGAATAAGAATGATCCTCTTTCCTGAAGTGGTTGTGTTAAGTTCATATTAAATCCTTAAAACGGTGAGCTCCCCACGCGTGTTTCCAGTCTTTGTGGTCATCACCAGCGTTAGCATCTCAGTACCTGTACTGCGTCAGCTCCACCCACCTACCTGTTCCTAGGTCTCAGGCAGCTTATGTTCTAGGAGCCTCCTAAAGCCAGCTGGCATGCGTGTCATCACGTGGGTCCGGGCTGACGCTCGCCGCCAGTGTCAGAGCCTCGGTTTCCCACACCACCGCTGCCCCACACTGCTCTGTACAGCCTCTCTCTGCTCCTGCTGCTGATGTGCCCACCGGCTCGGGCTTCCCATCTCTCCCAGCTCCGCAGCCTCTTTCAGAGAGTGAGAACAATTCCCCAGCCCCATGGGGAAATGCTCATTTGAGGGGCAGGGTGGCCTGAGCCTGAAGTGTTAGATTCAGCAAGCCAGCTCTTGAGACCTCCTTCAGTTTACGCCCAGTTCTTTTTCTTTCCAGACCACCGAGTCAGGCAAGGTCAAGGGCCAGCCACTCTATCCAACCTGGAGGGTCGTGCCCTCTGACTCTCAAGCTGTTTGTGGGGTCTGGCTCATTTTGTCAGCTGTATCCCTTCCTTTTGACAATTTATCAGAAATTTCTATTTAAAGATGGCCAGATATGCCTCCATGTGTCTCGAGCCCAATATGGGTACAGTTCAAGTCTCCCCAGGGTACCACTCGGTAGCCCCCATGTAAACCAACGGATGCAAATAAATACTCCGGAAGAATGGTGTCAGCGGGTTTAGTGTCTGCATATGGTTCTCAGCTTCACCCACCCTGAACTTCTGGCCCCTCATGACACATTTAAGCTGTCTAGCACAGAATAGGCACTAAATAAACAGATATTTTTATCTTCTTTCTCATCTGCAAAATAGAGATAATATAAAAAATAATAGCTAACATTTACTGAGCACTTATTATGTCCCAAACATTATTTTAAGTTTTTCACATGCATTGACTCATGTAATATTCACAATGATTGAAGGAGATAGATACCATTTTTGTTCCTATTTTACAGATGAGGCGCAGAGAGGTTGAGCAACCTGCCCAAGGTCGTACAGCTGGAGCCTCTGTTTTTAAACAAGCATAGTTTCCACCCTGTCACCTAGGACTGCTGTGAAGATCCAATGATTCCAAGCCTTATGGCTCCCAATGAACGCTAGGGGCCGCTGCTCCGTTTGCTCCGTGAAGCTGAGGAAGAGGAAGGGAGGGAGGGGGGCAAGGGTGAGGAGGGGGAAGAGGAGGAGCGGGGTCCATTAGCACTAGTGACGGTCATGGTGTTGGCCACAGGATTTAGAAGCTCTTTACAAAAATCCAGTCGTGTCTCTCGAAGGGAAGAACCGAGAGTCATTATTTTGTTAGGACAGGTCTGAGGCGGGGAGGGAACTTGGTCAAGGTGAAGAGCTAGGTTGGCTTTTCCAGCGCGCCTTCTCCTTTTTCCTCCCCTCTTTCTCCCTCTCAGTCAGCCTGGGCTTGGGCTGTGGGCCAGGGGTTTACAGGAAGGCTGCCCTCAGCTGCTTCTCCAGGGTACCAGCTGTGGGGCTGGTACAGGGCTGGGGGGAAGGCACTGTCCGCCGCCTAAGCACTGGCCTCCCGCAAGGCCCAGCTCGCTCAGCTAGAGAGGAGGACATGTGAACAGCAACCGGAAGCCAGCCCAGGGCGACTGCAAAGTCCTCTTCAGGGCACCTCTTCCTAACATGGCCCTCCATCCACCGGCCCGGGAAACATATGGGCCACAGGAGCCTGAGCCTGCCGCGTTGGACCAGATCCCCGAGCTCCAAGGCAGCTCCAGAATTTCTGTGTGGGAGGGGCTCAGGCACTGCCATCTCATTGGGAGGGAGGTGAGGGAATTATTTTAGTCTGTGGACTTATGTGGAGGTGATTTTCTGGGAGATGCTAATAAGCCAACACAGGGTCAGAGTAGAGAGTCCATGATGGGCTGAAAGGTGAAGCCTGGGTGGAGAGAGAAGAAGCCACTGAACTGTTTTGTCCTGGGAGCTTCGGGGCTGGGGACAAGGAGAGGAGATTGACTTAGCACCCCAGGGAGAAGGCTGAGAGTAGAGGAGTATAACCATTCCTTTATTTCTTCAACCCTCATTTCTTTACAACATTTATTTCTTTAGCACAGCTATGCCAGGAAGGGCGCTGTGTTCATCTCGGTGCATTCATTATCCCTTTAATCCTTATGACAACCCTATTTTATAATTAGAATCCCCATGCTGCAGATGAGAAAGCTGAGGCTCAGAGAGATTATATAATTTGCCCAAGGTCACACAGCACAACACACCAGGTGGCAGTGCCAGGATTTGAGAGCACGGAACCTCAGAACCACCAAGATTTATTGGATGCCCGCTCTGCCAGTGGGCTGGATGGGCGGGAGCTCCTTTCCCTTCTGGAGTTTACAGTCTAGTGGGGGGAAAGATTCCACTAGGAAATGGCAAGGGTCACAAGTGTTACAGACAGATGAGAAGTAGAGGGTACACAGACAGGTGTCAGGGAACTGAGACTCGCAGTACAAAGAGGAGTTGGCGTCATGACCTGGGGCAGAGAGGACAGGGTCCTCCACCAGAACATGTGCAAAGGCTCTGTGGCAGGGAAGAGCATAGCCCTTTCAGGACCTGCAAGGAGGCCAGCTGGAGCACAGAGGGTGAGGGCAGAGGCAGTGCCAGCCGGAGCTGGAGGGTGAGGGGGGCACATCTACAGATGTCTACAAGAAGAAGCTGGTAAGGGGTGACTGTAAGGAGCCCCTGGGGCGGAGGGCACGGCTATAGCTATGCATCCGGCTCCTGTAGATCAGAGAGGGCTCAGCATCTGATGTCACAGGACCCAGCTCTGTGCCCTAACTCTGTACTAAACCGAAACAAGTACTTGGGTGAGTCACTCCCCCTTTGGGGGGTTCCTGTGCCTTAGTGGTGAACTCTCCCTTCCTTGCCTTGCTACCTGCTGGGATTGTTTAAAAGGATCAAGGAAACCCAAGGTTACCACCCCTATGGCTCTGAGCAAAAGCTGGCTTTTCTCAAGGGACCACAGTGCTCCCACCTCCCCAGCTGGGCCCAGCCCCATGCCTATGTCACCTGACCCTTCCCTACCCTATCAGAACCCCACTCCCCCAGGAAGGCAGAGGACACATTGAGGGAAGCTTATATATTAGACACAGATATTTTCAGAAGGAGCAGACATAGTCCTATACAGATGCTTTACTTTCTGTTATTAGACCCAATTTAACTGGTAGCAGCTTTGAGTAAAACTCGGGTATCGTTTCATCCATTTTACTGGAAGGAGACTGGGGAGGGGTGCGGGGGGGATCATGTCCTCCATCCCTCTGCATCCATGCAGTGCTACATTGCAGTCACTAAGCCATCTGCTTTTCTGGTCAAGTAGGCAAGTGACGACGGTTTCGGGACCTGCAACATCAGGACATCCTAGTCATTGCTGAACCCAGCCCGCTGAACTTTCAGCCCTTTTCTCCCTCCTCCTGGCAAAAAAAAAAAAAAAAAGCTTTTGGTGGATCTCAGAAGAGAAGCATTTCTTCCCCCAGGGAGAAACAAGAGGCGCAACTAGGTGACAGGCCCCTCACAGTTGCCCTGTGGTATGGGGGTGTGATGGGGGGAGTCCCTGGTGTCCTCCTGAGGAGTGGCTGACCTTGAGGCTTTGATGCTCAGTCCCCTTTTCCATCTGAAGGATGGTGAGGGGTCAGCACAGACTAGAGAGTCTCAGGCATCTGTCTTGTCCTTTAGCCCACACACATAGACACACACACACACACACACACACACACACACACACACACACACACACACTTCCCAACACTGATGTGTGGCCCCAGCCCGGTAGATGGGTGGCACACACTCCCCCACTCAGCTTGCAGCCTGGAAATCCCCGAATCAGCTATTTCTGCAGCCCAGGGTCCGTGACTAGCGAGCTGCTGTTCTAAAGACAGGCTCCAGCCGGGCTCCAAGCAGCCGGTGCTGCAGCATTGCAGTGGCCCGGCTCCGGGTCCGGTCAGGCTCTGTGTCCGGGTCCGGGGTCATGTGGAGATGTGGCTGTCCTGGGGCTGGGCCAGGGAGAGGGGACTCGCTGCAGGTATTGGGAATTCCCAGGGTTCCTCAGACTCTTGTGGAGATAAAAAGCCCTGGAAAGCTCCGAGTGAGGCCCTCGCCAACACATACATATAAGGGATTTGGGGGAGGGGGTCACTTCCTGAGTCAAACCCCAAACTTGATTCTTGATTCTGGGTATGCAGTGCTGGAGCAAGGTGGGGACGAGGGCAGGGATGGGGTGGGGCTGGGAAGGTCCAGGGAGGGCTGGTGGCCTGACACCGGCAGAGATTGCACAGGGCTGCGCGGGGGGCCTGAGGTCTTAGTGGGTGAATGCTGGGCATTGAGGATGAGGCGCAAGGGTGAGACTGAGGCACAGGAGCCACACCTGGGCCACAGTCCTCCCTGAAGCTCCTGCCTCGTGAGTGTGGGAAATGCCCCGTCCTCCCTGAGCTCTCGGAGGCCTCCTTGCCTGCCGCAAGAGGGAGGCTCCGGGCCCCTACGCACAGAGCTCTTTGAGTGGGTTCCTACCTGGGCACTGGACCCAGGTCCGGGGCAGCACACACTTCCCAGTGGGCCCCTCCACCGCTTCCTCCCCTCCCCAGGGGGCTGGAGGAGAGCCCCCCCGGGCTCCAGTCCAGACTTCACCCTCCCGCGGACGCTGGGGGCTGCAGGCTGCAGGAGCACTCCCGGCCCAAACCCCTCACCTCCCCTTCCCCTCCGCTCTCCGCCTTTTGTCTCTCTCATTCCTCTTCTCCCTCCCTTTTCTTTTCGTTCTCGATTCAGGAAAACCTTCATCCGTATCCCCTGAAGCAAATCGGCTCCCTCCTACTCGCTAGCCGGTTCCCAACAGCGCAGAGATCCCCCCGCCCCGCCGCCCCTCCCCCAGCCAATCCCGGCTCCCGAGAGGCTCGTAAAGCTCGTGGGTGGCGCGGGTGGGGTGGGGAGTGTCGCAGGAGGGCGCGGAGCGGGAGGGGACTCCTCTGCATTGCCCCGCGGGGCTCCGGGGACCCGAAGCCGGCCCCACCCACCGCAAACTTCTCTAGGGGCGCGCAGGGCTGAACCCCTCTCCCGCCCGCCGCGTTCCCCGTCGCACACACCTCCCCTTCCTCGCCGCCCCTCCCTCCCCGCCCACCGGCCGTCCGGACGGGAGAAGGGGGGCGCGGGGCGCGCGGAGGCGGCCTCCCCGGGGCGGGGGTTGCCGGGGCGGGGGCCCTGCGTCGCGGTTTGCGGGGATCGCCCTCGGAGGGGCCGGCACGCGCTGTGTGCAGGCGGATGTGAGGAGCATCTCAATTGGCGGGCGGGGGAAGCGGGTTCGGGCTGTTACTACTGCAGAGAGAGAGAGAGCGCGGGCGAGCCAGCGAGCGGGGAGCTGGAGCAGAGCCGCAGCGGCCCGGCCGGCCGCGAAGTGGGAAGAGGGGACCTCGACTTCGAGACCCCGGCCGTCCCCGCGCTCTGCCCCCTTGACGAGCCCTCGCCCAGCCGCGCAAGAACGTCCCCGGTAAGAGGAGCCCCGGGCGGGGACGCTCTGCGAAGGCAACCCGTGGTCCCGAGCGAAGCCGCGCTCCGATCATCTGCGGCCACAGGGAGGGCCTGGGGCGCGGGCGGATGCAGGGTCGCTAAACTGGGACACTCCGACTTTCTGGGCTCGGCGCTCACAGCCGGATAAACTAAGTGCCAGACGGAGCCCGCGGTGGGGGAGTGGGCTCCGGAAATCCACTTGCGTCGGAGCCACCCGGTTAGTCCCGGGGGAGGTGTCCTGAATTACCCCGGGCACCCCTCGCCCTTGCCCTGCTTCTGCTCCCGGGGAGCCCGGGACGCGCGCGGGGAGAAAGCGCGAGAGGCCGCGGTGCATCTGCGCGGGCACCCTGGGCAAGCAGGCAACCGCGGGAAGGGGTGCGGGGGAGGGTGGATGAGGTGGGTGTAGGGTGAAAAGTGGGTGCGGGGTGCGTATGGGACCCCCCGCCCCCGCCGCAGTGAGGCTGAGCCGAAGCGCCCCGCGCACGGAGCTCGGGAGCCCCCTGGCGCAGAGCGGGACGCGCTGGGGACACTGGCGATGCGAGGAGCTGGCTCCCTTTCCGCGCCCCCTGCCCCGCCGCTGCGGACCGGGGCTGGGCTGGGCGGCGGCATCTTCACCCCTTCCTCTTCTGGAAACTTTTTCATACTCCCGCAAACGCCGCGGCTTGGTGCGTTGGAGGAAGCAGCGTCCCAAGGATTCTGGCAAACCGCAGAGCTTGGAGACACCGGGGTGGGGGGTGGGGAAGGGGCAGCGGGGCAGTAGGAAGGGATGTTCCACTCAGTTTGCTGTGTGACCTTGGACAAGCTGTTGCACCTTTCTGAAACCTCACGAAGATGGAGACACCTGGTGCCCCAGTCGGGAACGGGGACGAGGTTGGGGGCAGAGTGTTTGGTGAACAAGTCCCGCTGGGCGCCTGCCTCTAGCCTTGGTGCTTAGGAATTCATGCCTTTGATGTAGGCCTCTCTGCGGAGAGCTCAACGCTCACTTCCTGGGGAGGGGGTGGCAGTGTGGAGCTGTGTACCCAGCGTTCCACGGGAAGTCAGGAAGCTTCCATTCTGACCTGGCCTATGACCTTGGACAACTGACTTACCCCTCAGATTCAGTCTCTTCAATAGGGTTTTGGAGCTTATGGTATCCGAAGTCCCTACCAGTTGGGACACCTGTACGCCCCAGCATGCTGGGGGTGGAAGGAACGGGTGGGGTGCGCCTCACCAGCTGCATTCCCCCTGCGACAGAGCCTCTGAGGAAACTGTACCACCCCCTAAAAAGTCAGCAAGGCCTTGAGACCCTCAGCTTGCCCACCCATCATCTCTTCCCACTTGCAAAATCTCCAGTACGGCTGTGAGAATGTCTGGCTTCCCTGCGGGGCACAGAGCCTTCCCTGGGGAAAGATGCCCCATGACAGATAGGAGTCGCCGGGGTTAAAGGGGGATGTCAAGGACCCACCCAAGGTCATGCTGTCTGACCCTTGGCTCTACACAAGGCTGCGTCCACTGCAGACAAGGATGATCTGAAGGAATCATGTCTAGAAAGATCTCTGTTTAGAGAGATCTCCACTATAATCGCCCGTAACACCCCATGGTGCCACCTTACAGCCCTTCGCCAGAGGAAAGGCTGACCCAACTCTTTCTTGGGTGAATTCTGGTTGGGTCTGCAGTTAAGATGAAACAGTGGCTTCTCACTGGGCCTCAGGGTATTGTAGGCAGAGTCCTCGTTTAAGACAGGAGGCTTGAGTTTAATTCTAGGTTCTGCCTCCAATGTGACCTTGTATGACCTTGGGCAAGCCCCTTTCTTGCTTTCCTTACCTGTACATTGAGAGGGTTGAACTAGATAGTTCCCAGGGTCCTTCCAGCCTTGCCGTTCTGTGGCTGAAGTTCTGGGCTGGTGTCTGAGTAGCGGGGAGTGGGTTTGGCTGGGTGCTAGGGGAAGCTGGTCTCCGGGAATTCCCATGCATGTCCCCTCACCCCCAGTTCTGTCCCCAGGGTGCGAACAACTTGAGACTAAAGACTCCACAGGAAGGGGCCACTTTCAAGGGCTCACACACCCCTGCAGGGAATCCTCAGGAGACCCTGGGCTCCACCGGTTGCTAGCTGTGTGACCTTGAGCAAGTAGGAGCTTCAGATACTCAGTTGTCAAAATGAAATGAGGACAGTGATGGTATTTTAAGATTGTTGTGAGGATTAAACACAAAACAGCATGCAAAATGCTTCGGCCAGTGCAGAGCCTTGGAGTCCTCAGTGAGTGGCATCTGCTGGTCAAAATAAAAATAAAGCCTGTGGAGAGCAGGTAGCAGGGCACCTGCTCCTTCCTACCACCCATGGCCCTCGGGTCTCCCCCGCAGCTTCCAGAAATTCCCTGTGGGGTGGGAACAGCAGCTCTGTCTCATTGCCTCTCTCCCTTTCTGTCTCTGTCTCTGTCTCTCTCCCTGTCTCTATCTCTCTCTCTGTCTCCCTCTTTCTCTCTCCATTAGTATCATTCTGGAGCAGAAACCTCATGTGAAAGAAAAAAAAAACTACTTGACTTTCCTATAACCTCACACCTGTCTGCCCCTAGCTCTCCCTTCCCCACTTTCTGCCACATCTCCGGTCCCTTCTGTGGTGAGGACACATGGGCGTCTTACTCCATTTCCTGAATCTTCCAGGAATGAGCCAGCTGAGGCCCAGGGAAGGCTGAGGCTGGATCCCTGGAGTGGGGGACTCAGAGGCATGTCTGGGCCAGAGGAAAGGGGTGGAAGGGTGAGGGGTAGGCAGAGGGGGACTGGCAAAGGCTTGGCCTCAGGGGCACTCTCAGGACCCCAGATCCCAGAGCTGGACCAAGCAGGGTGCTCTGGGTGTAGGGGTGGGAGGCCCAGACTCTGTGACCTTAGGCAAGTCCCACCCACGGGCCTCAGTTTCTTCATTTGCAAAGTCAAAAGTTGGTTTAGATGAATCAAAGGTTCTTCTGACCCTTTTGGTTTGGGGCCTGGTTGGCACTGCCTCCGGTGAGGCTGGTTGGTGAGAGGTTTGTTGGAGTCACTTGGGCACCAGCACTCACTGCCCCTTTATCACACTTCTGTGACAGCCTGGGGAGGCCATGCCATCTCTTTCTTAGAATGTTGAGGGTTAAGAGCAGAGGCCCTGTAGATGGACAGACCTGGGTTCTCATGTTGGCTCTGTCTTCTTATTAGTTGGGTGAATTTAGGCAAATTACTTAATCTCTCTGAGCCTCAGTTATCTCATCTGTGAAATGGGAATAAAATGACCTACCTCCTAGAGCTCTTATGAAGATTACATGGGAATAACTTCTCTGAAATCCCTGGAGTATGGGGAGTACTTACTGTGAACTGGGTGCTGCACAAGGAATGGGCTTTGGAGGCTCTATGTCATCAGGAAGGGAGCTCAGGTTTAAGGAAGGATGGGGACACAGCCCACAGTCCTGCACTTGTCATCAGGCACAGGCTTCCATGAAAGTGCCTCCCATTTCCCTCATCCTCTTCCTGCCGGGCACTGGCTAGGGCTTCAGGAGTTCAAAGGTGCTGGTTCTTGTCACAGGGCCTGTGGAGGGGAGAGCTCAGCCCCTAGGGGGCTGCAGGCAGAGTGTGGGTCTGTCAGAGAGAACAAGGGGGTCACAGAATGCTCCTGGTGATGAGGGGAATATAAGCCCGAAGCGTGACAGCTTTCCATTTACTAGTTTTGAGGAAAGGGCTGTAAAATGTGGTCTTGGAGAAACGGCATCGCCACTCACCGGGGCATGTTAGGTGAGTGGAAACACAGCATGAGGCATAGCAAAAAGCCATAGGGTTTATCTTCTCCGGTCTCTGACTTTGATTATGGGGAAACTGAGGCTCAGAGAAGTGGAGAACCTTGCCCAGTATCACACAGCTTGTTAGCGCCAGAGATGGGGCTGTGCCTGAATCCGTGGACCTTCCCCCGATGCTCTTTCCGCTCTCCCTGTTAAGCACCACACAGATACTTTCCAGCCCTTCTACAATCAGATCTCAAAGAAAGATGCCTTGACTACAGCAGAAAGGACGTGGGGCACTGATGGGAAGAAACCCCTTGACTTGGCACTGAGATCATCTAGTCTGACATTCCCATTTTGCAGATGAGAACACTGAGGTCCAGCAAAAAAAAAATGCCCAGTGTCTGAGACCGTAATTCCCAGGCCAGAGCTCTGCTAGTTATGCCAGCTTCCACACTGCTTCTCTGGGGTCAGACACGCCATGTGGCCACAGGATAAAGCCAAATGCGCTTGAGAAGGGAGCAGAGGACAGAAAGACAAAGCAGAAGAATGAAAAACAGAACTATTACTCCCAAGACCGTGATTTTTCCTTCTAGGATTGCTTTCTTGCCGCGTCTCTGTCAGCCGCTGCTTGGAGCTGTTCTGCTGACAGCCTGCCTTGCCCTCCCCGAGGAAGGAGACAATAGCCAGGTCCCTTGGTCTCACTTGCACTGGCAACGCAGAGTGAAAGAAAGTCAATATTTGCCCAGTGGCAAAGGACGGGAAATAAGTCTGACTTGGGATGAGGGGGGTGGGTAGGGGGGAGAAGTGATTCTGAAAAGGAAGATTGCAGAGTATTGGGCCTCCCATGTGAGCACTTGACTTCTAAAGGAGCCCTTGGGTTTACCGCATTAAATAACCCTTTGTATCTCGGACAGCATCCGGACAGCATCTGGACAGCATCCGGCCCCATCCGCCAGCACCGTCCTCCTGGCAGCCCTGATCCCTAATAAATTTCTCCTATTGTTTGGAGCCGACGCCTCCCCAGCTTTCAGCTCCCTGGAGAAATGGGACTTTTAAGGCTTTTGCAGAGAGGCCTCGGAGCAGATGGCCCATTGAGCAAAGCTCAGGCAGAGCCGCGCAGAAGCTGCGAGAAAGCCTCGCTTCCTTATCTGGGCCCCTGAGCCCAGGGAAAGATGTGGGAAAAGTCCTTGGCAGGTCAAGAGAGGCTGTGAAAGATTTTTCCCTCTATGTCTTTGTTTTGTTATCTTTCCATTTTTTCTTCTCTGCGTCCTGCTTCCTCTGGGTCCTGAAGTTGAGGAGGGGCTGGGGGATGGAGGGTTGAAAGCCCCCAGCCTTTCCTCAACTGAGGTGAAATTCTTGAACCCACGGCAGCTTGTCTGCTTTAATGGCTTTTGTGATTGCTGTGCTGCTTGTGGAGTCACATCTTAGCGATTTAACAAAGGGTGCGTTGGGAAGCAGAAGGGCTCCTGGTACCAGGCGATGGGGCTGTACTGCAGCAGGAAGGACTCTTGCCAGGTACAAAGGAGGACTTCCCATGCTGGGGACTCGCCAGCTCTCGGTGAATCTGCTAGGGGGAGATAGCGGGGGTGGATCCATCCAGCTTGCCTTCCCACTCTGGGAATGAGCTAGCTTTCTTACTTGCCCCCGAACAGGCTTCCTGGAGGTCAGCGCTGCCACCTGAGACTAAATGTGGTGCCATGGCTCCCACACTGATCGGCAGGACTGGCAGTCCCTGGGGACCATAGAGCCAGAGTGACCTCCCATCACTGGGTCACCAGCTCTGCTGCCTCTGTGGGCTTGGGGCTGAGTGACTGAGCCTGGAGGGGTGGGAGGAGGAGGAGGGTCCTGGGCTTCCATCCAGCAGCCCTGCGCCCGCAGGGGACGCTGCAGAATTACAAGCAGCTAGGCTGAAGGAGAGGCTCCCACAGCTACTGCTCACCATGGGGCCGGCCGGGGCTGCCAGCGCCCAGCCTGCCTTCAGCCTGCTCCTTACTACTTGACTGGGGCTGGGACTCGAGGGCAGCCAGCTGCTCAGAGACAGATTGCAGCCTATCTCCAGGACACCCCCCCACCCCCGCACCAGCACGTGACCCCTGGGCTAGAGCACAGCCCAGCTTCTCTGCAGTGGATTTCCCGATCCTATGCTCCATCTTGAGCAGACTCTCTGAGCCTGCCATGGGACCTCAGCCCATCTTTCGGTGCATTTGGAGTATATAATTCTTGGTACTTCACAGATACTTGGCACTCTCATGCAGTGGTTGGGAGGCTCAGATGCGAGGGTGCCGGGATGCCTGGGTTCAGATCCCAACTCCTTTGGGATTTTGTTGTTTAAACACTTGGTACTCAGTTTCTTCATATTTAACATGGACTTAAATTAGTGGGTATGCCAAGGATTTAGTGGGTTGCTATTTATATTAAAAGCTCTAAGAATAGTAAGTACCTGGCATGCAGTGCTAATATTATTGTTGGGACACCTGGGGGGCTTAGTCGGTTAAACGTCTGATGCTTGATTTTGTCTCAGGTCATGATCTCACAATTTGTGAGATTGATCCCCGTATCTGGCTCTGCGCAGACAGTGCACAGCCTACGTGGAATTCTCTCTCTCTCTCTCTCTCTCTGTGTCTCTCTCTGTCTCTCTCTGCCTCCCTCTTCTAAATAAATAAACATTAAAAAAAAAGATTTAGCTATTTTTATGGTGTTTCTTAAAACTGAAGGGGGCATTTTGTAGAAAAAGAAACATAACACAGGAGCTAGGGGTGGGGTGAGGCAGAGATGTAACTTATTTGACTAGAAGGGTTCGGAATCCAATGAACTCACTGCTAAGTTACTACACATAGTCCCACACAAGCTGTTTGGCCCCATCTGAAAATGTGGAGAAGGATGACTGTCCCTGTCACCTCTTCCAAATGTCCTGGGGAGTGAGGTGGGCGATGGGCTGGAGGATGCACATGTTGGTGTCTTCCTGTCACCGTGTGGGACACATGCAGGCTTCCTGGTTGAGGCTCTGGCCTGTTGAACTCCCTACAAAAGGCACCAAACCCAGTGGGCCACTCTCCCAGGGAGGCCACTCGGACTCTGGGTGACTCTGGGCTGAATGTGGCCTCTCTCAGTGGCTGCTCTTTTTCATTTGGCCAGAGAAGCGGTGGTGGTTCTGGGTCTCCACAAGCTTCTTATCGGTGGGGCAGGAGTGGTTCTGGACACAGGCCATAGTTGTGCAAGCAGAGAACAGGAGGGCTGGAGAGAGCATCTCCTTCAAGCCGGAACACCCTGGCCAGGAGCCCCAGCCAGACGGGGCTGATGCCTTCTCTGGGATGGCCAAAGCAGGCAGCTCTGCCCTCCTCGCCTCGGCCTGGCTCTCTGCAGGGCAGGCAGGCAGGCAGGGAAGGGGGCTTCCTGGAAGCGGGGCATCGACTCGATGTCATATTCAGTACCTGTCTTGCCAAGTAAGTTAAGGGCCCTGGTTGATAGTGCTTGTATCCCCTCTCTCACCCGCCTCCTTCCCAGCTGGAAGATGGTGCTGGCCTGACCTGCTGATGGCGCTGGGGTGATGATTAGGCCGAGGGTCTCAGGAGGTGTCACCAGAGTTCTCTGCTGAAGACCGCAGGGATGAGCAGGTTGCAGACACCCAAGCCAGCCGCTGAGTGATGCCCACTGTCCCACGGGCCTCCCAGCTGGCCATCTGGGGTGAGTGGCAGGTATGGAGAGGGGAGGCCACTTTATTTCAGAATTACTCAGGTCCTTGGAAATGTCGCCTCTGGAGCTCTCCTCAGAGCTTCTTTCCAAATATCATTTTACCAAGAGCCCCAGAGATGAGGTTGCTTTGCCAAGGTCACCTCCAAAGTCAGCCATGAGCTCATGCCTCAGAGTCCACTGTATTTCATCTGCTCCATTTTCCCCAGGCTTCCCAAAGAAGGCATTAGGCATTGGCTAGAAATGCAGGGTCCCAGCCTGGTGCCTATCTTCTGTGACCTTGGCCTTGACCTCAAATTTCCCTGTACCTCATACCTCAGGGAGCCAGAAGGACTTAGATTAGATAGCAAGGAGAATTTGCTGAGTAGCCTTGCCAGGGGAGGGAATGAAAGATTTTCCCAAGACATTTGGGAGTCCAGGCTGGATTAGGTCTTAGAAGAAGCTTCAGGAAAGAGCCTTGGACTTGGAGTCCAGTACATAAAGTCCAAAGTCAGATCCTGCAACCTGCTGGCCGTACTGGAGCAAGTGCTGGATCTCTCTGAACCTCATCGCCCTCCCTCCCATATGTGGTCAGACACTCCTTACTTTATAGGGGGCATATCGATTTTTTACTTAAAAAAAGATTTATCGAGATACTCACACACCCCACAATTGACTCATTTAAAGCTCATGATTCAGTGGTCTTTAGTACAGAGTTGTGCAAACCACCACCACAATCTAATTTCAGGACACTTTTTCCCCATCCCAAAGAGAAACACTATACACAGTAACAGTCATTCCGATTCTTCCTTTCCTCGGGCCCTAACCAAATGATAATCTATTGCCTGCCTCTATACATCTGTCTCTTCGGAACATTTCATATAAATAGAATCGTATAATGTGTGTTCTTTTGTGTCTGGCTTCTTTCCCTTGCGTTGTGTGGTACTCCTCCACAGGGCATCGGGCATCGCTATCCCATTTCTATTTACTGCTAAATAATATTTCATTGTATGGATATAGCACAGTGTGTTCTCCTTTTATCAGTTGATGGACATTTGGGTTGGATTTTGACTATTCTGAACTCTTACAAGTGCTATGAACATTCATGTAAAGGTTTTTGAAATAATTTTTACGTAATCTCTATACCCAACGTGGGGCTTGAACTTACCACCCCGAGATCAAAAGTTGCATGCTCTACTCACTGATCCAGCCAGGCGCTCTTCATGTAAAGACTTTTGAGAGAACATATATTTTCATTTCTCTTGGGCACATACCCAGGAGTGGAATTGCTGGGTCAAATGGTATACTTATTTTTTTTAATTCAAAATAACTTTTATTTCTTAGGTAGCCTTTATTTATTTATTTTTCTTCCAAATTTTTACTTAAGTTCTAGTTAATTAACATACAGTGCAATATTGGTTTTAGGAGTAGAATTCAGTGATTTGTCAACTGAAATGGTATACTTATTTTGAAAGCTAACTTTTATCAGACCCTGTTCTAAGTATTTTATATGGATTATCTCCTCATACTCTATAAAGTAGGTATGATTATTAGTCCCATTATACAGAATGAAGAAACCAAAGTTCAGAGGCATCAAATAACTTGTCCAAGGATGTTCAACTAACAGAGCCAGGACTTGAACCCGACAGTCTGGCAGTAGTGCTTATACCATCTTGCTTCTATATATGAGGAGTAAATGGGATAAGGTTTGCCAGCCCACTGCCTGGCCTATAGTAGATGCTCAATAAATGTATCCTGGGAAGGATGACCAGACACCCTGCATTCCTCTGTCTGACCTCTGCGTGTCTGTGTCCCTTTGACTCTCTGTCCAGTTCCCCCCAGTATATAAAGCTTTCAGTGTGGAATTTAAGAGGCAGGCTCAGGGTATGGGAACTTACATCTTATGTAAGTTCCAGGCTATCTCCTCAGCAGCCCAAGCCCCCCAGGAGTGAAGCCTGGAGTAGATGTCCAGAGTCTCAGTTCACGGTGGGTGCTCAGCAACACTCAGTGTGTTAACAGGCCAGGTTGGGGCTGAGTTGGGCGGTGGGCAAGGCTCCCCCATAATCTGCCCCCCTCCATCATAGAGCCCTTGCCGTGGCCTGGGGACCTTCTCCTATGATCTAAGCAAGGGAAGAGCCACTTGACCTCTGTACCTCCCCACCTCCTTCTTGGTTCCCTCCTCTGGTCTCCTGCACTTCTGGAGTCCGGCTCCCTAGAGTCAAGGCGGCCTCACACCTGTCGACTACCCAGCCGGCTTCTGGTGCTCGGCCCCACCTCCTGGTTTGGGATTATTTATGGCAAAGTGCGGAGCGCGGGTAAGTGCCCCGTATGTGTCAGCTGACTATGAATCTGGTTCCCCTAGTCTTGCACCCTCTTTCAGTGAGAGCGTTAATTGTGTTTTCCAAGCCCAGCCTGGTACCGCCAAGCCAGGCAGCCGCAGCTATTCTGCGTCCCCCAATCAGCGCCACAACCTTTCCCGGGCCGTCCCTTTACTCCTCTGATGGGCACCTGCCATCAGAGGTCCCGCTGCAGTCCCAGGACGTAATGGATAGTGCCTCTAACTCCATGTGCTGGGGATCAGTGGCATCTCTGTCTTATGGAAGAGGAGACCGGTCCACGATAGGGGAGTGCCTCTCTGAGGTCACCATGCTGGCAGGTGGCAGCGGGAGGATCTGAGGGAAGCCTGTCTAGTCCCAAAGCCTGCAGAGCAGGCCGATAAGGGAGGTGCTATAAAGGCCTGTGGAGGGGTGCCCAGGCCCAGAGAAACCAAGCAGAGTTCAGAGAAACCAAGTCTCTGAACAACTAGCCTCTGAATTCCTCCAGGGCACATATGTGTCAGTGTGTCTCATTTCTTTTTACCTCTGCCTGGAGCTCAGTGACCCTCTGGGCCTCACCTTCTCCTGGCTGAGCAGGGGGTGGCGTCTCCAACAGAGTCCTGCTCCAATCTTACCCGGAGAGATGGGGCTACGCAGCCTTCATTACACCGCTGATGGGTTCAGCGCCTCCATGGTTCACTGTCCCTGCCTTTGGTGTGCGGAGCTGGAGTTTCCGTCCCCAGTTCCCCTCCCCCAATGCCTGGGTGCCTCACTATTTTTAAGCTCTGTGAGCTTAATGAGCTGCCTGCCATGACACGTCTTCAACATTCACCTTTTTCTCTAATGAACCTCAGAGAGCTAAGCTGGCTCCGTTTTCACTCGACAGCCCAGCGCTGGGCTATTCCCCGTCTTGGTCCAGACTCTGCTTGTGAGGACTCACCCTGCAACGTGCCCCTAGACTCCCTTGGTGGTGGCGACATTGGAATCCAGCAGCCCCCCCCTCCCCCCGTCCCCTGGCCCCCAGGAACCCA
The DNA here is from genome assembly GCA_017311185.1 of Proteles cristata cristata. Taxonomy (NCBI): domain Eukaryota; kingdom Metazoa; phylum Chordata; class Mammalia; order Carnivora; family Hyaenidae; genus Proteles; species Proteles cristata. Next base: position 983,930 of record JAESUZ010004369.1, read on the forward strand.
GGAACTGGCCTCTTCCAGCTCTGCTGTCCTCTGTCCTGAATTCCCCCCATCCTACTCCAACCCCCGCCAAAAACCCAGAAACAGCAAAATTTAAACCACCAAATCAATAAATAGTATTTAGCAAGAGCTTATTGTGCATTTAAGAATAGTTCATGAACTGGGAGCTTTTAAATTCCAAGACTGATAAGAAGCTCGGGGACAGGACAGCACAGGATGGCTTATCACATGGGAAGGAGACTGTTTACCCTTTACCGCAAGTGCTTATTATCGCGGGCTTTCCGCTTGACGGGGGCTTGGTTAAAGGTGATTATCTTATACCCTTTTTAGGAAGAACAACTTGTTGTTTTTTTTTATGATTATCGGAGGCATTCACAAGAACTAATCTAAGTTAAATTTTGCTTATGTTCATGAAATAAGCTAGATTTAGTTTTGCTGACGTGGCCTAAATGGTCTTGTCTGCTCAGGGAATTCTCGAGTCTGGTCTCCATTTTGTACTTAATTTCAGCACCCCCGAGCCATCCCTACAAGAGTGATGTGTTATAAAGAGGACTGTTGAGCTCCCCCACGGAGGCGGATAGTGGCCTTTCCTGAGGACAAAGTGCCTGGGGAGCTGGCAGGGCCTGGGCAAATGAGGCCAATTGACGGCAAGGGGTGGCATGGAGGTGTCAGAGATTTGGAGACTCACGGGGTTGGAGAGGGGACCTTGAAGTTCATCTAGGCCAACGCTGTGTCCCCTTCCCTGGCATCCCTTCCAGTACTGTCTAATCTCAGCTTGAACACCCTCAATGACGGGGCGCTCATTACCTCACAAATCCGCCATCCTATCAGGATTTTTGGAAGCGCTGACTATGTAGAACTCCTCCTTCACTTTGAGGCCGCATCTGTTCTCCCTGCTGTGAGATGGGGGAGCCCCCACCTGAAGAAGAGCTCATATCCTGCCCCAGCCCTCACACTGCCGGAGTCAGAGGGGAAGTGCAAGATCCACGATGTGGTGTCTGGGACAGGGGTTCAGGGAGATGTAGTGTGGTCCTCACCTTAGAGGTGACGTTGCTCAGGGTGAGTGGGACACCAAGAAGAGGCGAAAGGGCTGGTAGAAAAAACTGAAGTCGGGTACCTGAGGCCCTTCCTGCTTCAAGTGTGTGAGGAGCTTGAACATGTGGCAGAAAATTAGAAATACTGAAACAGACCAGCCTCGTATACAGAAGAGGTTAAATGCTGCCTTCCGCTCCAGGGACTGAGGGTCTAATGGGAGCCACACCAGGAATTCCAATTGAAGTTTTAACCCGGGGCCACCCTACTGGGAGACCAAAGCCCCTGATGCTCACATCATGCCTGTTTGGGAAACTGTCCAATGAAGACTGAGGATGTCACTGGCTTGGAAAAGCATGGAATTGGGAATGAACTGTGTGATCTTGGGCAAGTTACTTCCTCCCTCCGGACCTCAGTGGCTTACGCTGTAACGTGTGTTGTGTGTGGACCTTCAGAAAGGATGAGGGCGCCTGGGCGCCAAGGTTGCGGGATGCTGTGCATGAGAGTGGATGGGCTTCATCCAGCTGGTGCCCTGGGGGCTCAGTGCCACCCGGTTGCACGAAAGGAAGGATCCTCCACACTTACTTTCGCGTCTCCTCCGGCCCATGGCAGAGAGTCTGGACACCTGTGCATTTTACACCTGGCTACAGCAGGGCCCATCTCAGTGTGCTTGGCAGTGGTGAATGTAGAGTGATGCTTCTTCAGCTCCCGTGAGAGAAAGCCTAGAAGCCTCTGGTGTCCTGGGCCAAGGAGGCTCTCCTGCCCCAGGTCTGGCTCTGTGGAGTATGTCCCAGAAGGCGGGGTCTCTCAGAACACCTGAGCCACTGGGTGGCTCAGTTGGTTAAGAGTCCGACTTCGGCTCAGGTCATGATCTCACGGTTCGTGGGTTCGAGCCCCGCGTCAGGCTCTGTGCGGACAGCTTGGAGCCTGGAGCTTGCTTTGGGTTCTGTGTCTCCCTCTCTCTCTGCCCCTCTCCCACTTGTGCACATGCTCTTTCTCTCTCAAAAATACATACATAAACTTAAAAAAAAGACAAACGTAAAAAATCAAAAGAAGGTGGGGCCTCTCTAGCCAGAGGCAGTGACCTGCCTAGGTCAGCTGTCACTCCTACACATTCCAGGGTGTGGGGGTGAGTGGTCCCATCCCGTCTTACAATTGTGAGAAACGCACCCCCACCATCGCTGCCAGATTTCTTGCCTAGAACTGTCCGGCCCCTTCCAAGCCCACCCCCCCTCCTCATGACCCTGGCTCAGGCTCCTTTCCAGGAAACCTCCCCAGAGGGGGGCTTCCTGGCTCTTTGTGCCTTCGCTCTCTCAGCAGGATCACCTGGGCATCACGAGGGAAGCAGGTGGGCCACCTGGTGCCCGGTGCCCTGGGCGGGGCCCATGGTGACTCCCCCGGAGGCCCTCCAGTCAAGCTCTTGACTTGGAACGCGTTAAGTGCCCGGCTGGAGCACTGACCACAGACCAGCTGGGAGAGCTTTCTCCTCTGCGTGTTCTTTGTTCTGTTTGATTGAAGTATAGCTCAGATTCAACAATGCGCACGACTGACTGGTATATTCTCCTGCACAAACACCCCAAAGGCTGCCTGTGTTCCCCTCTCAGTCACTGCCCGCCACTGTCTCCCCTGTGTCACCACAGGTCAATTTTCTCTTCTTCCTGGCTCTCTTTCATCCTTGGCTGTTCTTCTTTCTGCCTTGCATTTCACCTTTTCCTGCAAATCTGAATGTTGACGTTCCCTGGAGCCTGTCTCTGGTTTCCTTCTCCTGCACCCCCTCCCCCCACCTGCCCAGCCTCCTGTGCTAAGTTCTCCCTGTAGCTCGCAGTCGGAGCAGCACACCAGCCCACCAGCCAGCTGCTGGACGTCACGGCCACTCAGTGGCCCACTGGCATGGCTAGGGTGCAGCTGGGACGTCCTTGGGGCACCAGTACAAGCTCGCCTCGTTGCCTCCAAGCTCTGTCACTGCAGAACGAGAGCGGTGGCCAGAGGAAGAGGAACCGGACTCTGCTAGCTTCTATGGGGAGGACCCCATCAGACCCCACACAGAATAACTTGAAAACTTGAGCAAGCAAAATGGAGCCCCAGTGGGCCCAGCCTCAGAGGCAGGGTCGATGCTGAGTGATGGGCGGCGTGAGTGTGTGCAAGGACATGTTGGAGGTGGGGAGCTCGTCTGGACCCAGGACAGTGCAGTGGCTCAAAGACAGGACTCAGCCCAGAGCTGGGCCTTAACAGGCTGGCTGGGCTGGAGCGAGGGTTCGAGATCAGGGAGGACAGTTTAGTAAGAGAGGCCAGGCTGCCAGCACAGAGGCCTGCAGTCGGCAAGAAGTACAGAGAAGGGTACTGAGCTCAACCTGGGCTGCAGTATGGTGTTTAGGAGAAGCCCACCCACTCCCTGGAGCCGCCTCTGTGTGCTCCTTGTGGTTCCGAGGACCTCAGAAACGGACTATGGGCATAATATCATGCTTTACATTCATCGTTTCCGAGACTCACAACCCTACATGGCAGGCACTGTTCTCGTCTCACTTTACAGATGGAGAAGTGAGACCTGGAGAGGTTTAGCTACCTGCCCAACCTCACAGGGCTGCAAGTGGCAGAGCTGAGACTTGAAGCCAGGTCTGGCAGGCCCAGAGGCCAGGCGCTAATCTGCGCCATGTGACTGCCCCCAGGGCTTGACCTGGCTCTGTTTCCTCAGGGGCTCTGCCTCCCAGGTGTAGAGCCACATAGAATCCAAGTTGGACTTTCCAACTTGGAATTTTCCTGCATCCCTTCCCTCCTTCAGCCTGTTGGCATTTTGAGGACATGGTTTGTCCCTCTGGGTCCCTATTTCCCATGTCTCTTCTGGCTCCCAGGTCAGGCAGGAGAAAGTTGGCTTCTTTGGGGAATATAATTGTGCCCCCGGGATTTGCATGACCCATTTTAGTTTTCTGAGACCATGAGTTGTCAGAGGTGTTGGCGGTAATGGGCATCTTTATCTGAAAAGTGAAGGATACATCTTTTCCCCCAAGGGCCTGTCCAGCAGCTGGAAAGAAGGAGGCACTTGTGGAAATGGGGGGAACAGACTGCATCCTCCTTGGCTGACCCTCCCTGGTGCCAGTTCCCATCTCCCACTGAGGGCACGCTGGCTTCCCCAGACTTCTGACTGACCCAGCTCCCTCCTTGGCCACAGATGAAATTCTCTGCTACCTTAGGGTACAGCTCTTTCCATCCTATGGGGAAGAGGAAACTGGACACGGTATGAGTAAGCAACCTCTTTTACCCCACTTAGCCTCAGTTTCTTCATCTATCAAATAGGAATACTAGTATCTACCTTACACAGCTAAGCATGAAATGAAACTAAGTGTGGCATTTAGTAGAACCCCAAGGAAGGTTTCCTTCCTTTCTCTTGGCACACAAGTCCCAGGGCCTTCATGATATCTTCCCCCCACAATTAGTCCCATGAGCCGGGGCTGTTTGTTAGCAAGGAAAGAGCCCTGGGCTGGGTGCCAAGAAGTCAAGGTTCAAGTTCACAGCGAGGGCTTGGGTGAGTTGATTTCTGAGCCTCAGTGGTCTCTTGTCCATGGGGAGAATCCCATCTGGCTCCCTGAGAAGGCCTGAGTTTGTCATCTTCCTTTAGGACAGGGCTGAGTTGTATTCATCTTGTATTCTCAGCACTTAGCACTGATGTTAGTTACCTTCAAGGTTGGGTATGGGGGACACTTCTGCCCGGCCCTGCAAAATTGAGGGAAGTAATCTTCAAGCCCCTCTCCAGCCCTAGATTCTTGGGAGGTCTGAACCACATGAGAGTCTCTTTCCCAAGGAAGAAGCCCTAGGGAACAGTTTGCCCAGAGGCTGCCGTCTGTCTCCTCCTCGGAGCAGTCCATGATGGCAGGCCTGCCTAGCCCAGGCCAATGACTGTTCAGGCCCTGGGGTAGCGGGGTCTGGCCTTGACAGGCCTGCCCCATGCTTCCGTGTCTTCTCCTTCCCTCTGAAGAAGGGGGGCTTGATGGATGTGGTTGCTGGAAGGGAGGGAGCAGGGCCTGCTGAGACCCCTACCTTCTCAGTTCCCTGCTGCCAAGCCCAGGGCACAGGGCCGATTGGGACTGGTCCGAAATACAGAGGCGGACAAGACACGTTCCACCTTGTAGCGCTTAACGTCCACCGAGAGCCGAGCCGCTCACACAAGTAAGTCTGGCACAGGCAGAAGCGGTGCAGTCTCTCTGGGGAACAGGCAGAGACGGGAGGAGACTCCCTGGGCCTCAGGCTCCCCAGCCTCATGCTGTCTGGAGCTCCCCTCACTTCCTGGCCAGTGCTGCAGCCTCCTTCCGGGGACGCGAGGTCTGACCTTGTTTCCATGGTCAGCCAGCCCTGCTGAGGGCAAGCGAGGGAAAAAAACCACAAGTGTGTCCAGGACCCACTCGGTAGCGGTGCATTATAGCCAATTTCATTCCCACAATGCTCTGGGATGGGCACCTCGCCCTGTCTTCGTAGCTGAAGAAATGATACCCGAAGCCCGAGCCCATCTTCCAGGGTTGTCAAGCTCTAGGCGCCAGGTTTGAGTCCAGCCCCATGTTCTAAAGTCCACATTCTCCTCACTACACTGGACCCCTCCTGGCTCGTGCTCAAAGGCTGAGTTTCCAAGCATCTCAGAAGGTCCCCAGGCTACCTGGGGAGGTGCAAAGGCACTTTCCAAAGTGTGGAAGGAAGAGAGAGACACCAGGTCTCCTGATGCCTCCTTCAGGTCTTACACCCCGCCAGGATGTAGGGGACCCCTCACCTGAGGGACTGGCAAGAGGTGACCATGATGCTGCAGGGGGCCCGGGGCCTGCGGTCTCACCCGCCTCTGAGGCTCTGTGGTTCTGCAAGGTGACCTGTGCTGGAGTCTGTCCCGCTCACAATTACGTAAGGGGTCTTTACATGTCACCCCCCAGTTCCTGGGCAAGTGGTGTGGACTGAGACCCCCAGTTCTCTCTTCCCAGGGCTTCTCGCTTCCCACAGGTGGCTGCATGACACACGCATTTACTCGCTTGTTTACACACATGGTCATAGTGCCGTGCATGTGTGTTAGCAGTCACATGTGGTGTCCCAACACACACATGTGCACACACACATGTGCACACACGCAGAGCCTTCCCAGCGCCCCTTTTCCCTGTCCTGTTCCTTCACTGGCTGCTGTCGCCTGCCTCCTCCGGGCCTGAGGGATGCAGAGCCTTTCTCCTCTCACAGCCGCTGAGCAAACACCGCGGTTCCGCACCATCACTCGGCTAATGGAGCCTCCCACCAGTTGCCCACCTCCTCCTTTCCAGGCTGTGAGTGTTGACTGGGGCCTAGGAGGCAGTCAGCCTGGGTTGGGGAGCCCTCTTGCCTGCCGGGGCGAAGATGGGGATGGGCAGGCTGCAGGCTCCTGGACAGACAGTGGGGGTCCCCACCCACCACCCACCACCCCTCAGCCAGGCCGCAGGGAGGAGGCTCCTGGGTCTCCCTTGAAGCCACCTAGGGCCCCCGTCACCCTGCTGTGGCTCCCCGCCCCTGCCCACTCCTTCTCTCCCCTGCCACCCACACCCCCCCACACACACTCACATTTGCACACTCACAGAAACCTCTGACACTCTCAGAAACACATCACACGCACTCACCTCACACCTCCACATTCACACGCTCAAATTAAGACTTGTGTTTAGCCCGAGCCTCTCACCCCCGCCCCCCACCAGGTCCCTTAGTGGGGCAGCGCTTAGCAGAGCTGGTGTGTTCAAAGCTTGTAACATTTAGTCGGGAAGAAGATGTATCAATTTTTAATGGTTTTTAGCTCAAAATGCCGACGTGCATTGGGCATGGAGGATAACAGGGGACCGTGTTGGAAAGGACGGCGCTGTTCGCATGTGGCACAGCAGCGGCCCCGTTGATCATCACTGCTTAGCCACCAGGGTTCCTCTTCCCCATGTGCTGCAGAAAGCAGCAGCCCCCTCCCCCCCGGGGCTCACCCTCGTGCCCCACAGTCCTGGCACACACGAAGGCTCCGTGACACTTTGGGGGGGCAGGCCTCCATGCCCCCTCGGCACCAGGCAGCCCGGGGCCCTGCTGGTCCCCACGCTTTTGTGCATATCCCCACTCTGTCCCCCATCTAGGACCCCCCACCCTTCCCAGTCTGTCCCTAAGTATCCCGACACCCAACCCATGGAAGTCCTCTCCGCCGCCCCAGGAGAGCTGCCTGTGGGTTTGGGACACTTTGTCGGGTGCTGGGCAGTGGGGGCTCTGGACGAAGGCCAGAAAGGGGAGGAAACGCAGCAGGTCTACGGTCAGCGGGACCCTTGGAGCTGCAGCACTCAAGGCCCTGGAGGCTGCTCTGGGCGGCTGGCAGCGGCCGGAGGTGACTCAGCAGCTTTCCCTCTGCTGGAGTGAGCTGCCTGCGACAGTCCCCACTCCCTGTGGGAAGCATGGACTCCAGCCCCTCTCCCCTCCAAGCAGGGCTTCCCTGTCCTGGTCCCGCTGGGGTCCTGGCTGGGGTGGCAGGGGGAAGCGGGACCCAGGGGCCTGGCCTGAAAGGCGGGGAGGGGGGCATCTTTGTCCCCCGCTGTCATTAACCAAGGATGAACTGGAATCCATGGGCTTGCTGGGGGTGGAGCGGGGGGTGGGCACAAAGAGCAGGGAGTCAAGGTGGACAGCTCAGGCTGCTGTGTCCCCACTTGCCACATTACTTGTGTGATAGGAGATCACGCACGTCCCTTTGGACCCCATTTCCTCATTGTTCCGATTAGGGGTTTGGGCTGCAATGTCTGCCAGGTGCCCTCAGCTTTCACAGTCTAGGGCTTAATTCATCTGTGACAGAAGAATATTATCCACGCCCTGAGTCCAGGTTGAGAGACTAGTACCATGTGGTAGGTATGCAGGGCTCCAGGGCCCTTACACAGGAGCCCCCGCCTGCCTTCATCATCCCGGACCATCAGGGCCGGGTGGTTCCTTACGGATGTGCAGAGCGTGAGTGTGCAAGCAGGTGCCCGGGGGGCCACCAGACCGGCCCAGGGTTACACACAGCGATTGAATGGTGGAATGAGGACTCGGTCCCGGCCCCCTCTCCACGGCCTGGGAATTGCTGATCTCATCCTAGATGCGAAAGAAGGGAACCGAGCGTCACTGCAGCAGGAGAGATTGAAGTGAGACACTGGGAAGAACTTTCTAACTTTCCGGAACCTTGGCATGGTAGCATCCCCAGAGCTAAGTCAAGAGCGGCCTTGTTCCCAAGCGCAGGTGTGCGTGGCCTGACCCAGGAAGGCTCATCCAGCCTTGGTACACAAGGAGCTCACAGAAATGGCTAATTTATTTTCCAAATAGGCTAGAAAAAGAATTCATTAAAACTTTATCTTCTGCCTCCCGGGACCAAATGTCGGACTGGAGCACGGGTTCAAAGAGTAAAGAAATAAACTTGCCCTTAGGCATTGATCTTTTTAGCCTGCTGGCTTTGGTTAGAGGCATCTTGCTGGTTAACCTATTTGCATCTCATTACTTTGGTTTCTGCAAATACAACATGAGGAGAGATTAAATAAGTTGTATCCAGTTAGCTGCTCATTATCTGTATTAATGGGGGCCAGGCCCGAGTGTGATAATCCATAGGAGTGCACAGTCCCAGATCATATTGACTTAGTTTGGAGTGGCGGTTGGCAGTGAATGTGAGTGTGCGTGTGTGTGTGCGTGTGCGCGCACATGTGCTTTAGGTGGTGGGTGGGGATCAAACTTATTCATGTTTGATGTGGGGTCAGAATCTGATTTTTTTAAAGGTGGTACCTGTTACAAAGTGCTGGGATAGTTGAAGGGGCAGAAATTACTTCTTTAAAAAATGTTTATTCATTTTTGAGAGAGAGAGAGAGTGAGCCTGAGAGGGGGAGAGGGAGGGGTGGGAGAAACAGAGGGTCCCAAGCAGGCTCTGCACTGACAGCAGAGATCCTGATGCCGCTCAAACTCACAAGCCATTAGTCCGTTCGCTCAACAGACCGAACTACCTGGGTGCCCCAGGAATCTGGTTTTGAAGGGAGTCTCATCTGGGAGGATATCAGTGGAGCCCAGAATCCAGCTGGAGGAGAGTATGGGGCTTCGGAGCTCCTGACCCATTCTAGGGCACAGGAGAAGCAGGGCGAAGGAGCAGGGTGGCCTCTGGACCAGGCAGGGAATGTCTTGATGATGCCTCCCAGCCTGGGGCAGGGTGGACGATTCCTGGGTGAGCTACATAAGCCCCTCATTTGTTCTCTCCTTTGCAAGGCTGGGAACTGGGCTCCTGATTCTGAAGCACCTCGGGATGGGGGAGGGAATAGGCAGATATATTTGTGTGATTCAAAATTAAAAAAAATACAGAAGGGTGTGCAGTGAAATGTGTGCCAACTACTCGTTTCCATCTCCCCTCTCCTGAAGCAGCAGCGAATGTCACCAGGTCCCTATGCATCTTTCCAGAGTCAGTCTGTGAATATCCAAGCACGTATATACACACATCTCCCCCTTTCCCCCACAGGTATTATGCTTACTCTTGTGAATATTCATTTTTTGATTAATATTCTCTTGAGGTCATTTCATGTCTGCACCCAGAGAGGGAAGCCCCGAGGACCTTAGCCTCCACGATGCTCCCACATCAGTTGACCGTGAGCAGAACAAAGGTCCTAAAAGCAGAGCATCTGAGGACTTCTGGGAGTGGGTGGGAGACCAGCTCATGCCACCTTCTGCAGCTAGGCTAACCCCCTCCCATCCTACCTGACAAGTTATGGTCAATGGCAGCGTCTACCTTTACATATAAGGATTACGGCTCAGCTCTGAGAACCTCTTGGTGTTTGGAGTCAAGAGGAGACAGCCTCCAGACACATGCTGTCTCTGCTTGTTAGGAGGGCTCTCCGGAGAAGAGGGTGTACCCCTGTCTTGGTGTACCCCAAGGCTCCCTGTTCATTTGACCTTAATACTCACCTGTGGTCCTGTTCCTTTTTCTGCTTCAGACCTCTGGCTCTGGGTTGGTCCTATGTGACAGAGAGAAAAAGGGATTAGATAAAGGATTAGTCAGCCGCGTTTTCACTGGCTCCCCAACACCCATCCCCACCTCCTGACCTGACACCAGGCCAGTGTGGCTGTTCGCCCTGCCAGAGGGGGGCAGAGGCAACTAGCTAGTGCTCAGAGATCCCAGCGTGATATCAAGTGTGCAAGGACCCTTAGGCCGCACACACCACCTCGCCTAGCCCTGTTCACCCTAGCCCGGCCCCTCCTGGTGCAGCCACTTCCAACCCCGGCCAGGGTGTCCAGCAGAGCTTGACTGAAATGGGCATATCCCTGGTTTTCTCAGTGACAGTGCAGGGGTGAGGGAGGGAGGTAAAGCTTCAAGCCGGTAAAGGACAGCGGGGAGGGGTATGTGCAGGTGGGGAGGGCTAGGCGAGTGGCGGCTGCAGCGCAGAGTGAGACTGACTTCCCCTGAGGAGAGGGGCAGAGGCCAGAGCACCCAGAACTGAGACTGTCACAGGAGCCAGTGGCCATCCTGGACAGACAGACAGATGGACGGCAGCCAGTGGACTGAGGGAGGAAGGGAAAACCTGCATGGATTCTCCCCTCTAGCTAGCTACCTCGCTTCGCTCCATCCCTGCTCCTCACTGTGGGAGACCCCGCCTTCCTGAGCTTCCCCTCAGGCCTGCCCTCCAGCCCCACCCTGGGGGGTGGGGAGGGGTGGGAGGGTGGGGAGGGGTGGAGGGGTGGGGATAGGGATCCAGAGAGCAGAGGGCCAGAGCTTGGCCTCAGGCAGACTTAGGCTCCAAGGGCAGGCACTTAACTGAGCAGGATTTGCCTTGTCTCTGAAATGGAGCTAACAACGGTGCCCTCCCAGGTGGATGAACTGAGAACAAGAACAGAGACTTAACTGGTTATTAAGTGTGTCACACCTGTGGATTCCTGCAGCCTTTGATGGAAGCCGGGTGGAGGCAGTGTCCAGGTGTACAGAGCCTTCAAGGCTTAGTTCCAACCACTGGTCTTGGACTTTGACTTCCCCTGGCAAGTCTTTCCAAATGCTTAGAACCTCATTTCCCAGTGTGGCCGCTGACCACCTGCATCGGGGTGAGCCAGGGTGCTTACTTGTGGGTCCCCCGGGCCACACTTCCAACCCACTGAGCGAGGCTTTGAGGGCGAGTTGTCGTGGGGGGTGGTCTGCACTTTGACAAGCTCCCCCTCAGGGGCTCCCCAGGAACGAGACCCTTCCTCATCCCATCCCCTATCTGGGTCTCCCAGCCCTTCCCCCCTTCAGACCTTGACCCCTCGCGCTGCAGGCCCAGAGCAGGTGCCCACCCAGCCCCCAGCCTGTCTCCCAGGTGTTCTGGTGCGGGTGTCACAGCATCTTGCAGCCATCCCTGCCTGATGATGCCATTTCATGCTTTCCTGCTTGGGTGATTCTGACCAGACAGAGGAATTCACTCTGTCCTGGGAGCCCCTGGAGCCTCAAATCGTTTATCATCCTCACCCCTCCAGCTGGCTGCCTTCTCCAGGACCGCAGTCTGAGCCACAGGAGAGGCCAAGGCAGCTATAAATCCCTGAGGCTTTGACTTTTCCTCCTTGCTGTGCTTGTCTCCACCTGTGCTCTGACCCAGGAAGCCTGCGTCCTAGCCCCAGCATGGGGAAGAGTCCCGGGGACAGAGGGGGCAGCTGGGCTGGAGGGGAAGGAGCTGGATGGGGTTCCAGAGACTTAGACTCTGCTCCCAGCGCTGCCAGCAGCATGGGCTGTGTGGCCTTGGCCAAGTCACTTCACCTCTCTGGGCCTCTGTTTTCCACAAGAGTTGGGAACCCGTGCCAAGTTTTCAACAGCTTATTTCCTTAGCTTCTGGTGGAATAAGGAGGGAAGAGAACGCTGACCCCTTAGTTCCCCAAGAGGGAACGCAAAAGTCGTTGTTTTTAGAAACGCTTATGAAACGGTTGGTGATGTCACAAACATTCACAACTGGGCGAGGTCTGAGCTAGAGAGAGAGCACAGGCGTTGCAGATGTGAAGGGTGTGTGACTCATCCGTTCCCAAAGAGATATTTATTGAGGGCCTACTATGTGCATGTCAGAAATCCCTGTATTCGTGAATCTTAAAGTCTAGCAGGTGGAGACACAGATGAAGTGTACGGCATGTCGGTTGGTAGTAAGTGCTGTGGAGAAAGATAGGTAAGGGGAGGCGGAGGCACCAGTGGTTGGTGGGAATTTGTACTTCCAGAAATAGTCACTGCTGATGAGCTAGCTGAGGTGAAGACGTAGTCATGTGGGGGTCTGCGAGGAAGAGCATTTTAGGCCAAGGGAAGAGCAGGTACCAAGGCTCTGAGTTAAGAGTGTGCTTGGCATGGGGCGCCTGGGTGGCTTAGTCGGTTGAGCGTCCAACTTTTGCTTAGGTCATGATCTCGTGGTTCGTGGGTTCGGGCCCCGCGTCGGGCTCTGTGCTGACTGCCAGCTCAGAGCCTGGAGCCTGTTTCAGAGTCTGTGACTCCCTCTCTCTCTGACCCTCCCCTGCTCACGCTGTCTCTCTCTCTCCTAGAAAAAAAAAAAAAAAGAGTGTGTTTGGCATGTGCGAAGATCTGGAAGGAGGCCAGCGAGGCAGAGGAGGGAAGGAAGAGAGTGAAGGGAGAGGAGAGAGGGCATGGGGCTGGGTGTGCAGGGCCTTTAAGACTTGTGTGAGGACTGGGTACTTTGAGGAAAGTGAGCCACTGCAGGGTTTCGTTTTAATAATAGGACCCCTCTGCCTGCTGGGCTGAGAACAGACTTGAGACAGACAAGAGGGAAAGAGGGGAGACTGGCTAGGAGCCTCCCATCTTCCTTGTCCTGATAGAAAGGCCCCCCGAGAACGGCGGGCCGCAGAAGGCCCTGGGGCGGTTCAGGGGGCAGAAGGGCTTGGAGGGTCCTCTGGAGGCACTATGGGGTCATGAGGTGGGGAGAAAAGGGCTTGCTGTGCTTTCTCTTTTTACATTTTTTAACTCCACCGATTCTGGAAAAGACGCAGGAGAGCTAAGGGTTAAGGGTTATTGAGTCACATTGGAGGGAATATCTCCAGAGAAGAAATGCCCAAAGGGCAGCCTTGGAAAGAAGAGAAACACTTCTCAGTGCTCTGGGCACTCACCCCAGGAAGGGCACTCACCATCCCCATTAATCTTAGCCTCAACTGAAGGCATTAGGAATGCAAACTCTGACAGTTAAGCGGTCTAAGACCAGGGAGGTAAAAAGACACCACCCAGGGTCAAACGGCTCATCAGGGAGTGTGCCTGACCCCACAGCACAAGAGGCTGGCTGCAAAGGGAGAGGAAGGGCGTGCAGCTCGTGGAAGTGTCCACACCACCACTTAGCTGTGCCGGCTTTGGAGTCTTCTCATGCACACACACACATGCGTGCATGCACATGCTCCCCAGGCCTTGGGGGGAGCGCCCTGGACCCAGTCCGGTGACTTGGAGCAGCTAGCTTGAGTCTTGACAAGCCCGTGGAAAGAGACCTGTCAGAGTCATAGGCAACAATGCACTGGGTGACCCAGGACAGACGGGTTCCAGTGTCATCTGTGAAATGACACAACATGTCCAGTGATCTAGAGTCTGTGTCCTGCTCATTCATTTTTTCATTCACGTACCACATGTTTACTGAATGCCTGTCATACGTCAGACAGCATGGTATCAGCTAGAGCATGGCTTTTCTGGCCATACAACCTCGGTCACACCTACTCGACTCTGTGATGGTGGCACAAAAGCAGCGCCAGAGAGAATGTGTAAAGGAATAAGTGTAGCTGTGTTCCAATAAAATTTTATTTACAAAATTTCGGCAGTGGCTCCATGGGGCCTGTGGGTCATAGTTTACCCACCCCTGTTTCAGAGTTATAGCGGTGTGAACAACATGACGGTGAACAGAAATGCTATGAAGGTAAGGACAGAGCTATGAAAACATATCAGGCCTTGATCTAGCAGGGAGTGGTGGCAGGAGGCATGACCATGGTCAGGAAAGCTTTCTTGAGGAGGTGCCGTTTGAGCTGAGCTGAGAAAGATGTGCAGACATTAGCTCAGTGAGGTTGGGGGATGGGGCGCAGTGTGTACAAAGGCCTTGTGGTGTGTGTTGTTGGGGGTGCATAACACGTGTATCAGAAGAAGTGAAAGAAGTCATGTGTGGTTGGTATTAGAGACTCAGGGCAGGGGAAGAGGAAATGATGCTGGATACAGAACACGAAGGCTTCGTAGGCCACTTTCCGGATTGCGGCTTGTGTCCCTGGGATGGCTTTTAATCATAGTGACATGATCAGATTCATGTTTTAGGAAGATTGCTTTGGTGGTACCTGCAGAACTGCTTGGAGGTGAGCAAGAGGAAATACAGGGGGCAGAGTAGGTATGTCAAGGGCCCAGCTGAATCTCTGGGCCTGGAACTCAGGAGTGAGTCGGGCTTTGGCAGCCATCAGAATGGGGATGTGGCTGAGGCCGGGTGTGCAAGCGGTCACCTGGGGAGACAGTTGGCCTGGGAGGAGAAGCCTTGGGGGCAAACCTTGAGGCAACCTATGGAGTCTGAATTATGATGAAAATCAAGGGGTGGTTGGAGGTGAACCTGAGGGAGGTCAAGTACAACCAAATGAAAAGTTCTGCTGGGTTTAGTGACCTTGTGGTCGCCTGTGACTGTGCAGAGAGCCCCTTCAGTGGAGTGACAAGGCAGAAGCCGCAGTGTGGGCGCTGAGGAGAGAGTCGGGGTGTGGGGGCGGTGGGGGGGGGGGAGGAAATGGAGACCATGTGGTGGAGTGTGGCCCTGAAGGCAATAGGACACTGAGGCAGCTGAATGAGGAGGGGCGGGGAGGGTCTTCATTGCTTGGCTGGTGGTATTTTAAAATGGGAAGAATTCAGCAGAGGGAACCTTTCTTATGCCCAACCTTACCTGTTCCTGTTTTTCTTTGTTTGTTATTTGCACATTTCATTCATTTTGTATCACTCAATAATGTCAACTCTTCAAAATACGGTAGTAGCTCAAATGAAAACATTCTCTGTTCTAAAATAATTACTGGGCATACAAATAACTTTTCTTAAAAATGTATCCCCTACCGTCTGAGAGGTTGTGTGGTCTAGAGGAAAATATCATTGGGCAGGCATTAGGAGACCTGGTTCCCAGTCCGAAAATGCTGTAAGTCAACTAGATCTGAGCAAAATGGTTGACCAGGAAAGGTTGGGGATAAGAAAGAACATGGATTAAGAAGGTGTCCTGATAAGGTCAGAGAGGACCCCTCCGAGATTGAGGGATTGGCCTTAAATAGGAGGAAAGTAGTCAGCTGAGACAGGAGGTCAGGGGGAGAGGGCGGTTAATATGCAGGAAGGTCTGTGGTTTGGCCTAGGGTGGGATATTGTCAGAGATTTCTCTTCAATGGCTTCTAATAATAACAGGCGAGGTGTTGGGGCCATGGGCAAGCCACAGAACTATGAAATAGAGAGTCTGGAGCATCCATTGTGAAGGGAGGCAGAGTGAGTTGATGGGCAGCATATATTAAGGTTTCTGTGCAGGGTCGAAGAGCTGGGTGGTGTTGAGAATCTATGGGGTGCCCCGCGGCCCCCATATGGGACGCTCACCAGCAGTGCTTAGTTGTCTGGGGTGACAATGGAGAGGACAGAGCTGATAGTGGGTGTCTTGGCTCAGATTGCTATAACAAAACACTGTAAATGAGGAGGCTTATCAGCAACAGAAATGTATTTCTCACAGCCTTGAAGGCTGGGTAGTCTGAGTTTCGGGTGCTGACAACGTTGGGCTTTGGTGAGAGCTCTCTTCCAGGTTACAGACTGCCAACTTCCGGCATCCTCACATGGCAGAAGGAGCCAGCTAGCTCTCTGGCCTCTTCTTCTCAGGCACTAACCCCATTCGTGAGCTGCACCCTCTGATGCACCTCCCGGTCCCACCTCCTAACACCATCACGTTGAGCGTTAGATCTCAACATATGAACTGGAGGGGGTGTGGAGACACAAACACTCAGCCCCTAATAGGTTCTCCAGGAGTGGTGTTTTCCCAGGTGAGTGATGGTGCCTCCAGGAGGTCAAGGAGGTTTCTGGAAGAAGAACAGTCTTGGCTCGGGGAAAAGTAAGTGCAAAGGCTGTGAGTTTGTTTGGTGAGCCTGTGTGACCGGCAGCAAGAAGGCCACCATGGCAAGAGCTGAGTGGCTGAGAGCAGAAGTGTTAGGAAATGCATTTGGGGAGCTAGCCAGCGGCCAGAGGCCAGACCATGCAGAGATTTTATCTAAGTGTGATGAGGAGCCATTGGAGGGTTTAAAATAAATGGACCTGGCTGCAGTGCTGAGATTAGACTGAGCCGAGGAGAGTGGAAAGCTTCCAGATAGGTAGCTATTATAACAGTCCAGGTAGAGGGGTGGGAAGTGGCCGAATTTGGCAAACATTGTGAGTGGAGCTGAGAAGTTTGCAGATGCCTTGCATGTGGGGGTGCTGGTGGGAGAGAAGCGTAGGATGACCCCAAACATTTTCTAGATGTGTAACTTCATTATTCCCTTGGATCTGGGCAGCTTTGTCCTCATGTCTTTTATTGGAGGTGGATTTGAAAGGGCCTTCCAGGCACCAGGCCCTGGAAAAGCCACTGATCTGTGCCGCTGCTTTATCAACAGCTCTACGTTCCCTCCGAGCAGCTGTATGTCATTCTCCTCTGGCGATTCCCCAGGAACACTGGAGAATCTTTCATGGGAACTTGGGGATGATAAGACATCCATTATTGGCTGTTTCAGACTCTTTCCCCTTCCCTCTGGAGTCATGGCGCATTCTAGGCTTTTACTCACCGCCACCGAAGTACAATTTTCAAAATGTAAATTTGTACACATTACCTGCCTCCTTAAAACCCTCTGACAGCTTCCCATTACTCTTCGGGTAAAGACAAAACTCTTTGCTGTGGCCTGTGAGGTTTTGTGCCTGGGCCAGCCTGGCCCACTCTGCCAGCCCCATTTCGACCCATGCTATTTTCATTCTGGTCTTCCTTCAGGTTCTGTACTAATCAGACTGCTTCCCACCTCCAGGCCTTTGCACATGCTGTTCTCTCTGTTTAGGCTGCTCATTCCTCTCTTCCTCACCTGGATGCTTCCCACTATCCTTCAGGTCTCAATCAGTTCCTCAGGAAAGCATTTTTTCTTTCCCAGATTAGGCCAGATATGCCCCACTATGAACTCATACCACCAAGTATCTCTCCTTTGTGGCATTTCTCAGAATTACAATCTTACATTCACCTATGTGTAATTATTTAATCCAGTTTATGGTAGGTTCCACAAGGGAAGCATGACATGAGTTCAATAAATTTGTTGAATGAATGAATGGCTCTTACATTTGTCCTCTCTGCTCCATCCCCTACATTCCTACTCTCATCAGGGTCCATGTCATTTCTGGCTCTTCTGTTGACCCAGCCCCCTGCTGGCCCCAGCCTCACCTCCTCCAAAGCCTGTGGAGCTATCTTCCCATAGCCCCACTTTTTAAGAAAAATATAATGTATTGTCAAATTGGTTACCATACAACACCCAGTGCTCATCCCAACAAGTGCCCTCCTCCATGCCCATCTCCCCCTTTCCTCTCTCTCCCACCCCCCATCCACCCTCAGATTGTTCTCAGTGTTTAAGAGTCTCTTATGGTTTGCCTCCCTCCATCTCTGTAACTTTTTTCCCTCTTCCTCTCCCCATGGTCCTCTGTTAAGATTCTCAAGGTCCACATATGAGTGAAAACATATGGTATCTGTCTTTCTCTGCCTGACTTATTTCACTCAGCATAACACCCTCCAGTTCCATCCATGTTGCTACAAATGGCCAGATTTCATTCTTTCTCATTGCCATGTAGTATTCCATTGTATAGATGAACCACATCTTCTTTATCCATTCATCAGGTGATGGACATTTAAGCACTTTCCATGATTTGGCTATTGTTGAAAGTGCTACCATAGCCCCACTTTTAACAGAGCAGACCATTCCTCTGCCTTAAATGAATACTACCACAGTAATATTTTTTTACTAGCAAAACCTTGGAAACCATCTAAGTGTTTAATAGAGGAATATTAAACACATATGGTACTTCCATGTAATGGGTATTAGTTAGCTATTCAATAATAAAGGAAAATTTTAATGATAAAGGAAAAGACTTATGATAAAATCTTACATTTAAAAAAAAGGCAGAATGTTGAATTACATGTAATCTGGTCTCAATATGTAAAACACACTCTGAAAATGTACTGTTATAAAATGCTCCAAAATGCTAACTGAGTTATCTCTGCATGGTAAAATTATGGACAGCTTCTCTTTCAGCCTCTTTCCCTCTGTTTTCCAGAGATGTTGATGTAAATTGGAGGCAGGGATGTGATAGAGACAGGCAGAGAATCTAGGCAGAGTGAGGTCACGGAAGAATTTAAGGAGGAGAGAGGCTCAAGAAAGAGTTTTCGATAGTGGAATATCGCCTTCTTCCTAGAGTTGTTATGGTTGGACTTAAATGAGATATGTGAAAGTGATTAGGTTTACAGGCTTTGGAGTCAGGCTGAATGGCTCAAACATCAGTTTCAGAACTTACCACCTAAGTGACCTTGGGAACCTCCATTTCCATATCTGTTAAATAAGAATAAAAATCAAACATTAAGCTGTTGTTTGCATGAGAGATCATGCACAGTGCCTGGCCCATGTAAGTACTAACTTTATGATGACTATTATTGCTGTTTTACCGTAGTTGTCAATGTTATGGGATATATCTTTGAACTTTGAATAATGGGATTCTTAATAGTCTTTAGCTTTTGAAAGAGTGTTCCCCAGTCCTTTGGACAGAGCTTCTGCACTTGGACCTCTGGGATATTCATCTGCTCCCTTCCCCTCTCATCTGCAGTGATCCCCTCTGCCACCATGAGGAACATTTTCAAGAGGAACCAGGAGCCCATTGTGGCTCCTGCCACCACCGCCGCCACAATATCAACCGGGCTTTTAGACAACTCTACCGAGAGTGGGGGCGCTGGAGAGAGTAAGGAGGACATGTTTGCCAAGCTGAAGGAGAAATTCTTCAATGAAATCCAGAAGATCCCCTGTGAGTGTCCCAGGTGGCTGAGAAGGTGGGGCAAGGCCAGGGTTAGTGCAAAGCCTTATGGGCAGGGCAGAGCTGAGGAGGGGTGGGGAACACCACTGGGGGTGTGATTGGCTGAATGTTTGGATTCCAGGATGGATTATTTGGGGAGCCTCCTCAGGAATGGGTGAGGGGAGAGGTGGTGGTACTTGGCACTAATAAAGGGAACAAGGAGTCTTATGTGGCCCTGGTCTCCTAAGGGGGAAAAAGTTCTTACAACTTAGAAAACTGTCAAAAGATGAAACCAAAAGATGATGAAAAATTATGAAACAGAAGCCATTATTGAAGTTTTCTAGTCATACTTTGAAACTACCTTAGTTTGGAAGACAGAAAATACGTCCCCCCACCCCCTGCTTTCTGAGTTCTTGGCAAAGGCTGTATAGGAGTCACCAGACATTAAGGGGAGCAGCCCCGAGGTGCCAGGGTGGCCCAGTCGGTTAAGTGTCCGACTTGGGCTCAGGTCATGATGCCACGGTTCGTGGGTTCGAGCCTTGTGTCCGGCTCTGTGCTGACAGCTAGAGACTGGAGCCTGCTTCAGATTCTGTATCTCCCTCTCTCTCTGACCTTCCCCTGCTCTCTCTCTCTCTCTCTCTCTCTCTCTCAGAAATAAATAAAACATTATGAGAGACTCTTGAATGCTGAGAACAAACTGAGAGCTGATGGGGGTGAGGGAGAGGGGTAGGGGAGTGATGGGCATGGAGGAGGGTAGTTGTTGGGATGAGCACTGGGTATTATATGGAAACCAACTTGACAATAAAACTATTTAAGAAAAAATAAAAATAACTTTTAAATACCAGCATCATTAAAAACTTTTGATCATGTCACATTTCAAATATCTGCATTTCCTTATATCCTTAGCTTGGCAAGATTAGATATTTTAAATTTTAATATAAAAATTCCAGTGACTTGTTCTAGGAATTTAAAAAATATATTATTTTCAGATGTTTGAATTATAAAATGCCCTGTTTCAAGACTGGTTGCAAACTATGGTTATTGTTTTGTTACATTGTGATTACAGAAACAGCTAATCTGATGGGACAAATAAAGGGAAGGTCATCACTATTTATATTATTAATAACAGTGATCACAACAGTAACAACAGACATCTGTTATTTATCAAATGGTTAATACTGAGAGGCACGTTGCTAATTCGTTTGGGTTGGTAACATCATTCCATTCTGTGGCTCAGGACAAGAGCACATGGTTAACAGTATATGGACTAGAACCAGGAACTGTTTTCTCCCCACAAAATGAACATTCCTTGTTGAGATAATTTTATTTTATTATTTAAAAAATTTTTTAAATGTTTTATTTCTGAAAGAAGAAGAGAGAGAACATGAGCAGGGAAGGGTCAGAGAGAGAGGGAGATACAGAATCTGAAACGGGCTTCAGGCTCTGAGCTGGCTGTCAGCACAGAGCCCGATGCAGGGCTGAAACCCACGAACCCTGAGATCATGACCTGAGCCAAAGTTGGATGCATCACCGACTGAGCCACCCAGGTGCCCAGAGCTAATTTTAAAACAAAGAGCATGCTTTTAATTACTCCTTTGAAAGAAAGATGGATGTTACTTATATTAACCAGTTAGTTCTTTGGGCACCGTGACTATCTTAGACTTTTATTGTTAGGCTCTGATTTGACTATGCTTTCCAGACTTCTCTATTTTTTGTTTGGCTGTGCAATAACTTACAGTGATTAGGCTTTTTATGATTTCAGCAAATTTTCTCATAATGACTGTATCATATAGCAATGGGTGTTTTCTGATGCTGCTCAACAAATCATGCCAAAACCTAGCAGCTTCAAACAACCATTTATCATCTCCCACATTTTCTGAGGGTCTGGAATCCACAGGGAGCTTAGCTGGATGGGTCTAGTTTAGGGTCTCATGAATTGTGCCTGTGAAGCTGTCAGGTCCATGTGCAAGGTGGCTCCCTCACATGTGGTCGGCAGGAGGCCTTGGCCCCTCGCCACATGGCCCTCTCTGTAAGGCTGCTTGAGTGTCCTTCTGACATGGCAGCTAGTGTCCCTCCAAATGGGTGTTTCAAGAAAGAGCAAGGAGGAATCTGAAATGCCTTTTATGGTCTAGCCTCGGAAGTCATACGCTGTTGTTTCCATCTCATTTTATTTGTTAACAGTGACTCATTAAGACCAGTGGGAATTCCAGGTAGGGGATTAGGCTCCACCTATTGAAGGTACTGTCAGAGCATTTGTGGACATATTTTAGATCACCACAGTGGTTTTTTGGTAGATTTCTTTTTAACCTGTGAAAAAATATCACTTGTGAATAGTAGTTTTTATTCCAGCTATGCTAATATACACTATGTTAATATCGCACAGGATAGATCCTGGACCAGGAACTTGTTTTATCACTGAATGCTGAATAAATGTATATGGTTTTTTAAAAAAATTTTTTTAAAGGGGGGAGGAGCAGCCTCACCAGTGGGAGACAGTGCTTCAGGACCATGGAGAGCAGCCCAGGGCCCCTGCCCAAATATTTGAGCTCGGCAATTTAGGTCCTTTAAGAAGCTGGCCTTTTTGGTTGGGTCAGCCCTCTTTAGTATGGGCATAAGGAATGGGCCAAAGGGGCTCTTCCTACACCTGGGTCAGATAAGGACCATCGCATTCTTTCCAATATAAGCCAGTTTTCCGTAGATCAAATGAGTCAAAACTCAATGCCAAACAGACATTCTTCCTTGTTATACACTCAACTGCTGTCAGTTAGCAGGCTGTATCCATAAGGACACTAGGGTCAGAAGAGAGCAAGTATTTAATGAAAAGGCATGCAAAGTATAGGCAGCTTGCATGTAAATCACTCATGAGTGTGTGGTTAAAAATATGGAGTGTGGGCATTGGGGTACATAGTCTGCCCCAGACTTTTACTGATGCTTTGGGATCAGGGGCTATAAGGCAGAGCACTGCTGACTTCTGGGGTCCTCTCTGTGGGCAGTACCACCCTGGGCACTGATCGCTATTGCTGTGGTCGCTGGCCTCCTGCTCCTCACCTGCTGCTTCTGTATTTGTAAGAAGTGCTGCTGTAAGAAGAAGAAGAACAAGAAGGAGAAGGGCAAGGGCATGAAGAATGCCATGAATATGAAGGACATGAAAGGGGGTCAGGTAGGACAAGGCGGGGGTGGGGGACTGAGAGGGGCCCAGCCCAGGCATTCTAGGTGGTGAAAGGTGAAGCAAAGGCTTCTGGTATCTATATCCCAACCAGCTCCTCTTCTTAGAACTCCACATGACCTTCCCTATTGGCTACATCTCTAGTAAAATGTTGTCTATCCATCCCATGGTGGGAGTGGGGGATTTATTTATGTGTGATCATGGACTCATCCTTGAAAAGATGGAGGGAGAGAATAATATATTGACCCCCAAAGAGGCTATTGAGACAAAATGTTGGAAAGAGAGACCCCCCCAACCCGCCAGTGACCATTGGAGTGACCCTGTGTTTTCCTGCCAGAAGAGACTAAAGGACAAAATCTCACTGGAGGCACCAGTGGGGCCTCAAATGAGATATAAGAATAGTCCTGGCCCCCAAGACCAGGGCCAAGTCGAATCTGTCTGTAGTCACGTAATAATTTGGTTTATTTACCCCTGTTTTGTGGGGGTTGGTTGGCCTGGAAAGGTCCTTTGATAAACCCAGTGTTTCCTTTTACGTTTACAAAGGCCCCTGTGTGCTTCTCTTTTGCCCACATTTGTTCTGAAAGTGACTAGAAGTCTCTTGCTCAAGAAATCAATATGGAGGATGGAAGGAAGGGCGTGATCTCAAGAAGTCAGCTAGAGATTAAGATGGCCTTTGAGTGCTTGTGTGTGCATGTGTGCAAGTGTGCATGAGGGTGTGTGTGTGCCTGAAAGAAGCCTGCAAGTGCGAAGTCAGGGAGGCGATTGCTCCAAGAACTATCTGGGTGTAGCCCCACCTGGTCTCACCAGGTGGCTGTGACTTCAGGGGCTGGTCTGAGCTGTAGGCTGTTCTCTTACATCACTTTGTTCCTTCTCTTCTTACTTCTGTGGACTCACCCTGCTCCTGAATGCCTGGACTGCACTCCTGGTAAGTCTTACCCAGGATGGGTGGGGCCTGAGCTGGGGAAGTTTTGAGAGGAGCTAACAAGGGAAGCACCCCTCCCCTGCTTCAAGAAGCTCTAGAGCATTGGCACAGCGCCTGGCTTCGTAGCACTGTGTCTTGCAGGGAGAGAGGCACACCTAAGCCAGAACTGGGTCTTCCAGACGTGGTCTAGGGTTCTGAGGGGCTGTGTGCGGGCTTTGAGAAGCTGTGCAGAGTGAAGCCCCCTGGACAGTGCCACATTCCTTCCCGTTGCCCCACACCCAGCTCTGGGTCAGGGTCTACACAGATAGGCTGGCTTCCTGATGCCCTTGCACCAGGCTGGGAGGCTCCGTTCTCTCTTAACTCACCCCTCCTTTATTCCAGCCTCCACAGGACGATGACGATGCAGAGACAGGCCTGACTGAGGGAGAAGGTGAAGGAGAGGAGGAGAAAGAGCCGGAGAATCTGGGAAAACTGCAGTTTTCCCTGGACTATGATTTCCAGGCCAACCAGGTGTGAGGGCCGGACTTGGGGGCAAAGTGGGGGTGGGGTGATGGGATAGAGGGCTGGGATTCAGGTGGGAGGGAGATAGAAACAGCTTCACACTCCCACACCCCTCACCCTCATCCCGGCCCATAGGCATTGCTCCTTTCCATGGAGTGAGATGGGCTGGAAACTGCAGGCATGTACCCCTGAACATTGACTCTGCCTTGGCCACCAGCCTGCTCTACAGAAGGTTCCCTGGCCCAGAATGGCCCTGCCATGAACCTGCCCACCAACCTTGGGCAAATCAGTTGCCTGCTCAGCTTCTGCTTCTCCTGATGTCATCCAAATTCCTGGGGGTGGAGCTGGAGACCAGTCTTGCTTTCCAGCACCCACCTGTTCCCACCTCCCCAGCCACCCACCTCTGGGGAGGGGTTGGTGGGTGCTGGGTCTGGGGCCAGGAGCAGTCCTGAGACTCAGGGCCCTCTCTCGCTCTCTCCACAGCTTACCGTCGGTGTTCTGCAGGCTGCTGAATTGCCTGCCCTGGACATGGGAGGCACCTCAGACCCATATGTCAAAGTCTTCCTTCTTCCAGACAAAAAGAAGAAATATGAGACCAAAGTCCATCGGAAGACATTGAACCCTGCCTTCAATGAAACCTTCACCTTCAAGGTGATGCGGTCTGGAAGGATAATGCCAGCTCCCTCCCTGATCCAAATTCTGTTGGAGTTCTGCACACCTTTCCTTGGTTCTTAGTGGTGGCTAAGGCCCCTGAATGGGCTCAGTCCAATGCCGGTCCAATGGTGAGCTGGACTGTGGGCTTATGTGTGAGGTCACTGCTCAGCTTCCTGTAGACCTGGGACACACACCTCCCCCAAAACACTCTGCGCCCACAGAGCCTGAGGTCTTTCCTGTCTCTACAGACCCACCAGGAGTCCTGCAGGTAGTGGGAACAGAGCTCTGACCAAGGGACCTGCCTGCAGCAGCCCCTGGAGGTGCATGAGTGGCTTTGAACCCTCTCTGATCCTGCTTGTGCCCTTCAGGTACCATACCAGGAGCTAGGAGGCAAAACCCTGGTGATGGCCATCTATGATTTTGACCGCTTCTCCAAACATGACATCATTGGTGAGGTGAAGGTGCCTATGAACACTGTGGACCTTGGCCAGCCCATCGAGGAGTGGAGAGACTTGCAGGGCGGGGAGAAGGAAGAGGTGAGAGCAGAGACCGGGTGGAAGATGAATGTGGCTGCCCATCTGGGCTACCACCCATTGACATGACAGGGAGAGGGTAGGCTTTAGAGTTGGGTGAGCTGGGTTAGGACGCCAGCTCCACACCCCCACCTGTGTGACCCTGGGCACGTCACTTAATCTCTTTAGATCTGGATTGTCTCCTGTAGTGTTTTTGCAGATGAGAATTACTTATCTCTGTAATGCACCTGGCACCCAGTCGGCGTCTGGCATCCAGTAGGTGTTCAAGTAAAGGAGAACACCATTATTATTTTTACTCCCAAGATTCTGTTGTCTTGGGAGACACTTGGGAGTAAATTAGGGCCACTGGTTTATGACTTTGTGCCTCAGTTTACCCACAAGGAAAGCCCACGTTTATTTTAAAAGCTTCTCAGCATGGAGGTTTGTCCTCCTAACAACCGCTATGGCTTCAAGCACTTACCCAACACTTACTGAGCACCTACTGTGTGCCAAATATTCCACTTTAGCCACTGCTCCTTCCAAGCATTGGTCATGTGTCTTGGCCAAGCCCCTGCTGTGTGCCCAGTGCAGTACCAGGTGGTGATGGAGGGGACGGGAAGAGACACTGAAGACACCCTTCCTTACCTGGGGCTCATGCTGTGTAAAGCTGGGCTGGTACACCCGAGCCGGGCTATTGGCCTGAGTGACCTGGTCTCTGAGAAGTTGGCTCTGCCATGATGTTGGCAGAGCTCTTAGAAACCAGGGATCCAGCAGGTTTCATCTTGCCCCCAGTGCTAAGTTGTGGGACTTTGTGGGACTGTCACTGGTTACGAAGAACCCTTGGCTTATCTACATGAAGGTGTTGCAGTTACAGTAATATAAGAAAAGGGACACTCTGTGCTTTGAAGACCATGGTTCACTCTGCAAGTGGAATGGTTGGCAGGAGCTGTCTCAAGGGTGGGGTAATCAGGGAGGAAGGCATCTGAGATGCTCAGTTTCCCAGTGTCCTTGGACGTGAACCCTTGGGTACCATGCCCACACCCCAGTCCCCCTTCCACTTCCCCAGGCCTGGGGTGGGAGCTCACCCATACCCCACATCTGTCCAGATCCACCCAGACATCACTCAGACAGCCCTGCCCACAGCCTGTGCTCTGCTCCCCTCACTCCTACGACTGTGGCTCCTGCAGCATCGCTCTCAGGGGCTTTGCTGAACTGCAGCAGGAGGCCCCAAGACCTTCTCAAACATCACAGATGTGGGGACTGGGGACTGAGAGGGCTGGGGATACATCACTGCCTTGCTAGTCTTGACAAAATGGGGGTCCGCTGTGCTAGAGGCAGTGGGATGGCTAAGATGACCCTGGGTCCTGCTCTCCCCCCAACCCTCCCGACAGCCAGAGAAGCTGGGCGACATCTGCACCTCCCTGCGCTACGTGCCCACAGCTGGGAAACTCACTGTCTGTATCCTGGAGGCCAAGAACCTGAAGAAGATGGACGTAGGTGGCCTTTCAGGTACATGCAGAACTCCTGGCTGCCGTTAGGTGGCACCAGCGAGCCAGTCACTGGCCTGAGTTCTCTGTTCACACAGCCGTTGTAAGAGCACTTTCCAGCCCTGGGATACACAGAGTCTCTTGAGCAGCTGTGGGTCTGAGTGCAGGACTGTGGGGCCAGAGATGTTTGGCTTTCCCTCCTTTCCGCATGAGTCTCCTGCCCCCACTCTGCCCCATGAGTCTCCTGCCCCCACTCTGAGCTCTGGGCAGTACTGGCCAGGAAAGGATCAGAGAAACTTATGTAGGAAAGCTTGCCTCTCTGTTGCATACCACAGTCTGGGGACACTTCTCAGGGAGGGGCTCTGCTGGCCTTACCCTGTAAGGGGACTTGGGGGTGGGGAGCACACGCAGTGGGGCCAGCCCACAGCACGGGGTTCAGGTGGGACAGCACAGTACGCACTTTCCTGAGAATCAGGCCTGTGTGTGGGCTTCAACTGGTGGGTCTGGCCGCCAGCCCCAGCTCTATCACAGATCCGCTGTGTGGCTGGGGGCACATCAGTTCTCTTCTATGGGCCTCGGTTTCTCATCTGCGAGGTCAGGAGGATTGGGTTGAATCGGGGATGTGGTGCCTTTAGCACTCCTCTGTCCCCTGCCTCGGACAGACATCACCAAGCAACCCCCTCACTCTTTCTAGACAAGGCCTTACTTAGTCTCAGGAATGTGCCCAGTGTAATGCTCCAGGCATTACAGCAGGCCACAACTCATCAGCCCAAGGTTGTCCTTGAAGTGAAACCTTTTCGCCACCCCTGAACTGGACACTTACTCTGCTTCTTTTAGACTTAGCACCCTATGCCTTAGGGCTTGCTGGGCACCTGGCCTTGGGGGGTGGGTGCTCTGGGCAGGCAAGTACGTTTGGTGGGAGGATGGGACGCTAAGGGCACCTCTCGGGGGCGGCGATTCTCCCTGCACAGACCCCTACGTGAAGATCCACCTGATGCAGAATGGCAAGAGGCTCAAGAAGAAGAAGACAACGGTGAAGAAGAAGACCCTGAACCCCTACTTCAACGAGTCCTTCAGCTTTGAGATCCCCTTTGAGCAGATTCAGGTGCTCGGGTTTTCGGGCATGGGCACACAGCGCTGGGGGTCCAGAGAACTCCCGCAAAAACCTCGAGCCACCTCGCTCGTTTGGGTGGGAAGGGCTCTGGCTCTCATGGTGCCTTCCCAGGGCCCCTTCCAGGGCTTCCCCCCCCCCATTTTTTTTTACAAATAGTTTATTGTCAAATTAGTTTCCACATAACACCCAGTGCTCATCCCCACAAGTGTCCTCCTCCATGCCCACCCCTCCTCCCCACATCCATCAGTCCTCAGTTTTTGTCAGCATTCAAGAGTCTCTCATGGTTTGCCTCTCTCCCTTTCCCCACCATTTCCCCCTTCTTCTCCCCTTGGTCCTCTGTTAAGTTCCTCCTAATCCTCCTATACGTGCAACATATGATATTTGTCTTTCTCTGCCTGACTTATTTCGCTCAGCATAACACCCTCAAGGTCCATCCATGTTGCTACACATGGCCAGATTTCATTGTTTCTCATTGCCATGTAGTATTCCATGGTATAGATAAACCACATCTTGATCCATTCGTCCGTGGATGGACACTTAGGCTCTTTCCATGTTTTAGCTATTGTGGAGAGTGCTGCTATGAGCATTGGCTTCCCTCTTTTCTGAGGAGATGAACATGAACCGCTCAAAACAACCCTACTTAACAGCCCTTTAGAACCGCGAGGTACATGGGTGTTCAGTGGGCCTGTGGGGCCGGGGCTGCCGGGGCGGTAGCAGCACAGCCTCCTCCTCTTCCTGCTCCCCCTGGTGCAGCCACCCCTGCCCCGGCCAGCCTCCTCCCACTTATGCTGCTCCCTGGGTCGGCTCCCGGCGACCCCTGTGCCCCCTTCCTCTCTCCTCTTTCCCTCCACCCTTCCCTTCTCTACTGTCTCCTTCCTTCCTCCTACCAGCAGGCTCTGTAAGTGTTGGAGATGAGCTCGGGTGTTCGCCATGGTGGGCACGAGTTGGCACGAGTGAGACCTGAATGTGGCAGGGCCGGACACCCACTGAGCCGTCTAGGCTGAGAGCCAGGGGCTTCTAGAGTGCTGGACTCTCTTGGAGTCTTGGTCCCTCCCTCTTTGGAGTGAGCTGCCCCCTCCTCCCTTGCTCTCCCTCCCTGCCCCTCTCCCCCGCTGCCCTCAGGGCTGGGCAGCAAAGGTGCCAAGGGAATCACAGCTGTAATGTTAGACCAAGAGGAGTCCTTGTGGAAAACTCAAGAGAGACGTGAAGTGCACTGGCCGGGAGTTTCAAATCCGACATGCCCGAAGCCAGTATAATGGCTTTTCTAAGCTAATGATCTTCCCATAGCCCTTGCCGTTCCCCTCCCGTACCCCAAACCGGCTTTGTCTGCATTCCCTTTTCAAGTGAGAAACCCGGACATCATCTTAGACCCCCTGCCCTTTTTCCTTTCGCATTTATCCGACATACTTGGCTGGGCGCTCCCTAAGCGCCTTCTAGGAACTTGCTAGGTGCTGGAGAAACAAATGTGCAGAAGACACGGCCCCTGCTCTCAAGGGCCTCACAGTCGGGAGGGGGAGCGGGGACAGGCCATCGAGACACAGGGAGACGAGGGCTTCAAAGTGTGTAAACACAGAGGACAGGTGAGGCTTCCCAGAACAGGCTTCGTCCTAAAGGGTGAACTTGAGTAGCCTGAGTTGGCTGGGGGGGGGGGGCTGAGCCGGGGGCAGGACAAAGAAAGCTCCTGATTGTCACCTTAGCTGGTCCAAACTGGCCACCAAGTTCTCTTGATTCTCTGCCCTCAATGCCTCTGCAGCCTGGTCCCTGATTCCCTTACCACCACCCGGCCTTGGTTCAGGCATTCACTCCCCACACTCCCCCACCCCCAGCTCCCCCCTCAGCCCCCAGTCCGCCTGTCAGTCCCTGACCACTTCCAGCGAATCTCCCACCTCAACGTCAGGGGTCTCTTCCTGAAATATCCATGCCGCTCCTCCCAGAAGTCCTCGGGAGCTCCCTGCTGCTTGCCTGAAGAACAAAACGCACACTCTTTAGCTAACCCCACCCTGCACAGCGCCCCCTGCTGACCCCATTTCCCGCTTTGTTGCTTCTCACACTCTACCTCAGTGCCTCTGAACTTCTTCTGTTCCCAAGATACCAAGTGCACACTTGTGTTTCTCTGCCGCCGCCCAGGCTACTCTTCCTTCCTGGGATCCTCTTCTCTCTCTGCCTAGAGAAGTCCTCAGCCCTCACCTTCCAGTTTCTATGTCACCTCCTCTGCGAAGCCTTCCCTGATTGACCCGAGGACGACTGCCACCTCGTCTGAGTCCCCACAGTACCTTGTGCTCACCTCTCTAGCATAACCTCCATCCCTTTGCGTTGTGAATTTCTGAGTATGTGTCCACCGCTTTCGTTAAGGTGAAATACACCCTCCCCTCGCCCTCACTGCCCTCCGCTTCCAGGCACCCAGCCGTGGCTGGAGTGCAGCGCGTGCAGTAAGCGCCTACTGGTAGGAAGAAAGGCTGTTTCCAAGAAGTGCAGCCTTTGCCTCCGTTTGAGTTCAGTCTCGGAAGTAAGTCCAGAGCTGGAAGCAGGCCGCCCTGGGAGGCCCCTCCTTGCGCAGCGCTTGGAGTAGAGGACGGAGCAGGAGAGGTTTGGCCCTGGGAGCGCCCGTTTCCACCTGCCGACTCCCGCCCTTCTTTGCTTCCCCGCAGAAAGTCCAGGTGGTGGTCACCGTGCTGGACTACGACAAGCTGGGCAAGAACGAAGCCATCGGCAAGATCTTCGTGGGCAGCAACGCCACGGGCACGGAGCTGCGGCACTGGTCTGACATGCTGGCCAACCCCCGGCGGCCCATCGCCCAGTGGCACTCGCTCAAGCCCGAGGAGGAGGTGGACGCGCTCCTGGGCAAGAACAAGTAGACAGCAGCGGCCGGGGCCCCGCGGCGTCACAGACACTGACAAGATCCAGAGCTATCAATACCTCAGTTACGCACCCTTAGAGGTTTTCTTTCTCATCCGTTTGTGGTTGTGTCCTGGTTCTTCCTTCCTCTATCTCTTTTTAAAGACCAACTTCCCTCTGATGGCCGTGTGAGGAGAGTCCCCTAACAGGTGAAAGCGAAGCCTGGCTCTTTTCATCGTCCCAGGAGCTGTCCTTGCTGCATGCCCTGTCACGTTTCCCTCTCGCTCTTTCAAAGCTTCACTTACGCCTCACCCTGAGCGAGGCCCTCTTTCAGCAGAAGTCACAGCACTTCCTGTTTTTTGAGTGTTCTGGACCAACAAAATGTCAGCACATCCCGTTTCCTGACAGGGAAGGCAACACAGTGGCCTATGATGTGTGTGTGTGTGCGTGCGTGCGTGCGTGTGTGTGTGTTTGAGCATCTCTCTGCATTCCTGGAATGAGCCATGGACAGTGAAGCGGTGTGGGAAGAGAAGGCTCTTCAGGGACCCTGAAACGAAGAGACGTCCTCTAAGTGGGAGACCTTCCGTCAGCTTGTGGAGAGGGCTCAGAGTCCTGGTCAGATGCCGGCAGCTCCCATACTCCTTGTGAGTGGCTGTTTGGGAGGCAAGATGCGGAGACTGGATTTGTTCAGAACTAGGACCAAACCCCTGAGGCCGTCATAGACTTCCTCCTGTCAGGCATGGTTTCCCCACGAGTGTGGTTTCTGGGACATTGGTGGACGCGAAAAATTCACTAGATTGGTCAGACTCTAGCAGGGACCATCAGTCCTGGGACCTCACTGTTGTTGACGGTTAACATCAAACTATGAAGAAACAAGACCCATTACCTAGAAAGACCAAATGAATCTCCTGGATCTGCTTCACCCCCTTCCAGTGGGAAACACAGATGCTTTCTCCCTTTCCAGAATATAAGCTATGCGGTTCATTGGCCTTTATTCCCCATCATGCTTTTGCTTCTGTTTTCTCTTTTAATCTAAGTGGAGCAACACTATCCGAAGACCGTTTTCTGTACAGAGCCAGAGAACTCTAAAAGGAAGGTTTAAATTCTTGTCCCCCTGAGGTCCAGGTAAGAAGGGGGAGGATGGTGGAGAGATGGCAGAGATTTCCCGGATGAGATTGGTGGGGGTGCTGAGATCCGTGCCCGCCAGCTCCCACTCCTCTGCCTCCCATGCCAGACAGCTTATGGGTAGCTGGCGTGGCCCAGAGAGACCTGTGGGGAGGCCCCTTCCTGCTACTCCTTAGGGTGGCTTCTCTCTAGGAATGCCAAGAAGCAGGACATCCATTCCAAATGGGTGGTAGAGGACACCTGCTGGGGTTTCTACCCCATGCTCAGTTATGTCCCATTCCCTCTTCACCTTTTGTCCCCCGCATTGATAAAAAGCCATATATATGTTAGCCAAGTTTGCACTGAGCCTCCTTCCAAACCCTCAGCCTGGGCAAGAGTCAGGTCCCACATGGCCTAAGGCCAGCACCACTTCCTTTCACCCCTTCCTCCCATCCTCGCCTCCCTTCCTTCAGCCTCTCTCTTCCATCCATGAAGCCCTCAGGCCCTTGCCATTTCTTCACCACAGAATACTCAGAGCTTCCCCAAAGCTTGGGGATCTCTCTCTTTCCCAGCAAAAATGGCAGCACTTCCTGTCCTATCCCATCTGGGCCGCCTCAGTTTCCTGTAGGTACTTGAGACAGATGGACAGTGTTAGAGAGACTCAGGGTTTGAGGATCCAGCATGAAGAAGGTACAGAGTATCTTTTTATTTTATTAAAAGAAAGGAAATGTTCCTTTTGTTTCTGCTGTGCCATGTTTTTTGGTTAGAGAAGAATGAGGGAACACCTCTGCCAGAAACAGACCAGCAAGCAGGGCTGAACCTTGCCCATCTCTCAGAAACCCTTCTCCTTCTTGCTAGCGGCCCTTGGGACATGGGAGGTCATATTTTACTGGGCCCTGTGTGAGTCTGGGTGTGTACTTAATGATGAGAAGGTAGGACTCTGACAAGAACTATGAGCTTTGGTCCTTGGGACCAGAGTTGTGGTCATGGCAGAGAGTTGTAGGAAAATGGGGTGCCTTCAGAGCCCGGCTGACTACGGAGGAGGAATCCCGGTATGGGCATCAGGAGTCACTGGGCTCTTCTCCCGTCTCCAGAGCTGTGGGATTTTGGTGCTTTCTCAGGGTCTCTCTCCCCACCATATCCCACACACCTTGCTCAGAGGACTGTCCATCTTGTTTTCCTTACCTTCATTCTTTCGCCCTTTCCCAATGTGCTTCCTACCACCTGAGATTCTTCTGTGCCCATGAACCTCATTCAGACCCTCCAGAGTCCAAGATTTGCCACTTTCCTGATGGGAAGGAAAAGAAATGGTGGGCACCCCTGGGGGTTTGGCTGTCCATGTGCCAAGAGACAGGGGCTGGATTTGGTTACTCCAGGCCCACCTCCAGTGAGAAGCTTTGAGGGGTGGGGGCAGGATGCTGAGAGACTGAGTGTTGGCACCAGTATAGAGCCAGGGAGAGACCTGTGTGTGGGCCCCTGCCCCCCACCTTGCTTCTGGCTGGTCCTGGGATGGGTGCTTGACCCAAATGAGCCATTCTAGTGAAGGCATCTATCCAGGTCCATGAACTAGGCAGGTAAACTGACAGTTGTGACTTTTCTACACCTGAGGGCTGATGTCATTCTAACTGTGGCACATCATTCGGAACCCTCCCTGCCTCGCAGGTTTATTTCTGGGGATGTTAGGTGTGGTGGAGGCCCTAATTAGGGTAGAGCTAGGCTTTGACTAGTGCAGGGGTCTGGAGACCTCTGCAGCTAGGAGTTATCACTCCGAAAGTCTGTTCCAGACAAGAACGTAGCGTAGAAGAGATTTTTTTTCCAAAGGGACTGAGACCATAAAGACCCAAACCCAATCCCACTCAGAAATGGGGTGAGGCCAGAAAACCCAGTCTTCTTTCTCCTTGAATAATCATTCCAGAAGGTCAACTAACTCTGCCAGAGCCCTAGGTTCAGTGGAAGCTGAGGCCTGGGGGATGCTGGGTAGAGAACCCTCAGGCAGCCCCAGACAGTGAGCCAGCAGATGCTTGGCATGAATGAGAAGTGCCTCTGCGGGGGTCCCTCAGCTGGGGGATGGGACACCAGGGATTAGAGCATAGTCTCCGATTCTGATCTGTTTTTTCTTCCCAGGCAACCATACATAGCTGTGTTTCTGCAGAATCAGTTTGGGATGACTTTGCTGGCCCAGGGCTTCAGCGAGAGAGAAGAGGGTTGCCTCAGTCCCTCCTGTGGGTAAACCAGCTCCCTGATACCCTGCCTCCCCGCAGTGGGGTGGTGGTGGGTAAGCAGAGAGGTTAAGAAACCTCCCCTGGAGTTGGAAGTGAGAGAGTCCATGTTCCTTTCATGTATGCTAACTCTTGATCTCCCTCAACCACATACAGAGAGAGGCTGTCCTTTGGTGTCCCTCCCCGTAAAGGTAGGAAGAGAACGAGCCAGGACCTTCCCTTCCACCCTCCACTCCCCCCCCTTCCCACCTCAGGCTGATCGGGGGCCCTGTCTCAGAGTCCTGGGTGGAGGCAGGCAGGTGGCCCAGAGCCCCATGACATAGTTGTCAGATTTGGCAAATAAAAATACAAGAAAACCCAGTTAAATTTGAATTTTGGATAAACAATAAATAATTTTAAAGTCTAAGTATGTCCTAGGCAGAACTTGGGACATACTCTACCCAAAGTGATGTGTTATTTATCCGAGGTTCAAGTGTAACTGGCCATCCTGTGTTTTATCTGCCACCCCTAGTCTATGACCACTTCTCCCCTCTCCCCCCTCAGTCCCAGAGACTGGTCACCAAGGATCTTGCTGCTTTTTGAGCTGCAATATGGAGAAGGGGACACTGTGACTTGAGGACACACGAATATATTTTTTAAGTGACAACAAAACAAGAGACCCTTCTGAAGCCATTTGAGCCTCACTGACCCCCTCCACATGCATTTAGTTACCTATAAAAGACGATAGTGATCTATAAACATATGAACCGAGCCTTGTTTACTCAACATGCATGTCTCTTTCTGTAAATAGCCGCATGGCCATGCTGAGAGTCCCCCCAGCCCCTGACCTCGGACCCACTTTACACAACTCGTTGAGGCTGCCCCTTTGATTTTATGTCACATGAAGTCTTTGTCCCCAAGCCCCGCCCGGCCTTACCCCCTCCGGAAACCCCCAGTGGGAGCCATCGGCTGGAGGAGTCAGTTTCCGGCTCCGGCACCAGCCCTGCCTTCAGGGACGTGGGCGCACCGCTGGCTCCCTGAAGGCCCGTCCGTCCCCACTGCCTGCTGCACATCCGTCTGCAGAGCTGACCCTCAGTGTCCCGTGCACTGTATCCAGCCTGGTGTCTGGTGTCCCGGTCGCTTTCATGTCCTGTGTATGTGTGTGGTGTGCCCCTTCCTCCCACTGTTTGAATTAACTGAAAAGCCATAAAGGGGGCCTCCCGCTGGAGACTGCCCTTGGTTCCTCCCAGGAGCCCCCCGTGTCCCTCTGACTGGCTCCCCACAGAACACTTGTGAAGGGCTCACCTGCTGTCACCCCTCCTGCTCTCTCTGTCCCATGTTGTGAGGACAGATGGCGTCCAGGAGTTCTGGCAGGGCCCCAGGAGACGTCCCGCCCGGCCCTGCGCGAGCTGGCTCCCTCCACCTGGATCTGACGGTCCAGCTCCATCCCCACCCTGTGTGTGGACTGGGCAGCGGTGGGGACGCCCTAGCTTGGGGTACCTTTCCTGAGGGCACTGAGGAGGCGCCCAGGATTTTCAGGAGCAGCTAGTCAGCGGCCCAGGTTCCCGTTCCCGTCTGGCTTTGACAGAACCAGCCCTGCTTATGTAACACCGTGGGGTCAGGGTGTACGGGTGGCAGTGGAGGAGGGTCGCGGGGGGACACTGGAGAACGCCGTGGCTTAGGCTCTTCCCACCGTGCTCCCTCCTGCAGGCTGACAGAGAGCTCCCAAGGGCGGGCAGCCTGAGGGTTGCCAGGGCTCCTTCGAGAGTGGTGGGCAGCCCTGGCCCCCGCAGACCCTCCTGCCGGCTCCCCCAGGGCAGCCCCAGCCAGGAGCACCCAGTGGTAAGAGAGCGTGGAGGTGGACTGGGGACTCCCTGGGTCCCAAATCACTGTGTTGTACCGAGAGGGACATGTAGCTCCCAGCCTGCAGCTCAGACAACTCACGGGAATGATGCCAGGAGGCCTCAGGCACGGCGACTGGTAAGCGTGAGGAAGGACAGAGACGAGAACAGGAGGGGAACGAGGCCAAAGACTGCGAGGCGGCTCTGTGACGACGCTCGAGCACACAGAACCCCGGGGATCTTCGCGCTGGGCACCATCTCTGGGTGGGCTGGGGCCGGGAGCTTGGAGGAGTGGAGGGAAGACGTGTCCAGCCTCTTTCTAGCTCTCTCTGGGACCCTCCCACTCTCCACACCCCCAACACAGGCAAGAGTTGAAGGGATCTGGCCTCGTGAGGTGGCAGAGCGGTGTGTGTGGGGTTGGGGGGGTGTCTCTCCATCCAGCCCTCCTCAGCCATCAGGACTCGAGGATGACCCTCTTCAAAGGAGCCTGGCGGCTCTGCCCTGACTCCTCCACATCTAAGGACTGGATTTGCTGCGTCCTGAAGTCCCAGGGATCTGAAAAGTTCACAACCAGGGTGGGCAGACCCTCGCCTGCCCCAGGTCACCCCTGGAATGCGTCGGCCCCACCAGGAACCCTGCCTTTGTCTTCACAGGAAGGACACATGTATAGCCCTTGCCTCTTTCCCCGCCCTCCTCTGCTTGGCAATGCTCTCCACACCCCCCTTATGTGGACTCTGTTGTTCCTGTCTGATCTCTTGTCAAATTGTTATTTTGTAATGAGCTGCGTCTCCTTATTAAAGAAATGAGCTGAAAGAAACCTGGGGGTGGGGGGTGTCTCTGGTTTTTGCTGGGCTGGGGGGAGGGGGAAGGCAGGAGCTGCCTAATGAGCGTGGGGGCAGGGGAGGATCTGGCCTGTAGCCCAGTGTCTTCCTTCAAGGGAAGCAAGTATGAGAGGCCTGAGCCCCATTCTCTTCTTGGGGATGCACTTGATGATGGGTGGGGCACACACTCCCTCACGATACCTTTCTGGGGGGGCAGGGGTCCCAGGGAATGCCATATGGGAGGCTGGGGGATGGTCCGGACCTTTGATTTCTTTCCATTGGGGCTGGGCTTGGGGAAGGGGAGTTTGAAAAGTGAGAAGTTCTGTTTTTTGTTTTTTTTAAATGTGTGTTTATTTTTGTGAGAGAGCATGACAGGGGGAGGGGCAGAGAGAGATGGGGACAGAGGATCTGAAGTAGACTCAACGCTGTCAGCAGACAGCCTGATGTGGGGCTCGAACTCACAAACCATGAGATCATGGCTTGAGCCAAAGAAGCTGGACGGATGCCTAACCGACTGAGTCACCCTGGTACCCTCAAAAGTGAGAATTTCTACAAAGTCTTTGATTGCCCCATTATAAGGAACATCAAACGTTTTTGATTTCTGAGGCAAAGTTGGTCCTAGGAACCAAGGACGGGGCTTCAGAATTTTAAGAGAAAGTAGGGCAGCACTGCGTCTGTTGAAAAAGAGGCAGAACTGAAATAATATAAAAGCATTTGCGTGCGGTCCTAGAGCTACAATTCAGGGGACCTAGATTTGGGTGGAAACCCGGTTGTGTCCCTCAAAGAGTAAAAGCCAGAGGTTTTTATCAGCAAGCTGTAGAAGTATTAGGAAATGTACAGAGTTGTTTTTCAAAAATTATGATTGACGGGTACATTTTACAGTTGGTGTTCTAAGTATGGTCAGTTACTAGGAAAAGCCCTTTTGCGGAGTGTGCAGTCGTTATCAAGACTGAGGATACAGCAGGCCTGTGTTCGCTCCTATGCCTCTGCCTGGTTCAATAGTTCAGTTCCTGTTTTTAAAAACAGAATGAAGTTTGGGGCGCCTGGGTGGCTCAGTCGGTTGAGCATCCGACTTTGGCTCAGGTCATGATCTCATGGTTCGTGGGTTCAAACCCCGTGTTGGGCTCTGTGCTGACAGCCAGCCCAGAGCCTGGAGCCTGCTTCAGATTCTGAGTCTCCTCTCTCTGACCGTCCCCTGCTCACGTTGTCTCTCTAAGAAATAAATAAAACGTTAAAAAAATTTTTTTAAATAAAAAAAAAAAAAAAACAGAATGAAGTTTTAGCCCCCGAAGGAGTCTCTCACAGGCTCACACCCCCAAGAACTGGAAAGGTTTAAGCTCCTTCCTCGGTTCCCTTTCCAGCCTGTGGACCTGTCTCCCTGCCTTGAAGACTGGCAAGCCTCTGCCATTTTGTGAGCTTAGCCCAGGCTGAGATCCCCGCTCTGTTTAACCACAGCTAGGTGGGAGGGGGGCCTCCGGGCTCAGGCTTGTGCTTGCCAGTCAGGTCCAGGCATAGCAGATCTACTCTTGCTGCTCTAGGTCCTGAGCAGGGTAGGCTGGCTGGCCTGGTAAGGTGAGGGGCAGGAGCCCAGGGGCTGGGGATTTGTCCAAGGTGGGTGTCCCGGCTGAGAACGTGAGCTCTCCACAGTGGGCATGTCCCCTCTGCAGAAGAGGAGACCACTTAGCTGCCAGGGGATACTCTGGCTCTGCATACCTCGCAGGTTTGGGGAGGGGGGTGATCCAGAAAGAGAAACGACATTTGCTGCTTAGAAGGCCCTCGCATCACACATGCTGCTTTGCCTCTGTTTGAGGCCCCAGGGCCGGTCTGAACTCTTCAACCATGACATCATGTGTGTTTGTTCTGTTGCTGCTTGGGCTACAAGCAGCTGGGTGACAGCAAGAGAAAAGAATCTTTCCTCCCCGACCTCCCTGTGCTTGCGCCAAGTCAGTGACCAGGGATTTCTGCTTGGCAGAAGGCACAAGGCTGAGCAAAGGCAGAGGCAGGGCTTGCGGATGGAGAAACCAGACCCGAACCTTGGCCGAGCGGTGTCAGACTCGACCACCCACCTGCCAAGGCTGCCAGACGGCCCGAGCAGCCTCCTCCCTGCGCTTGGCTCCTTTGTTGGGAGTTTGGATTTAACCTCCAATAACCCCCAAGTTAGGTAACTTTGTAGTCTGAAGCTACAGAGTGGTTTTGGCTCTCCTGAGTCAGTGACCTAGTGAGGACCATTATGTATATAGTAGGGGGCCAAGGGTGAAAGCCGGGAGACCTCTAGGAGCCCAAGAAAGCTCCTGCCTCTCTAGCCCTCTTTTGCCATGTGCAGGAGTGCGTTAGTGTCTGTTTAGATCGCCACCACACCTGTCAATGAGCCTTGCTCTCTTCAAAGAGATAACCATATTCCTAGTCACTGGACACTGAGAATCTTGATTTCTTCTAATGGTTCTTTTGAACCTCCAATTTAGGCTTTTCCTTGGCCTGACTCCAGAGACCCTGCTCTCAAGGACGGTGATTCACTTGTGGCTATTCCTGGGTCAGAGGCAGGAGGGGGAGGCCCCTAAGTATTAGAGTGGGCTGCCCCAGATGGGAGATTCTATAAATCCCATTTCCGGAACTGTGGAGACATAGTCACAAAGTTAAAACACGGTTTTATTTACTCATTTATAAATATGGTTGTGTTTACAGGCATCATATAGATGTGAATATTATTATTCCCAAACTTTCAAACACAGAATACTTAATAATACTATATAATAACAACCAGTAAAACAAAATCATTCATCTCAGGGTTGGAAGGCCACTCAAAATTGCATAAAAATACATTCAATTCACAAAGCGAATCTGGCTCCCCTCCCTCAATGCCCCTAGCCCGCCCCAGGTGTATTTACAAGGGACTGAAATTAATTCATACAACTCAGCTGGAAACGGTACATCTGCCACTTGAACTGTGGTGGAAGTGAAGGGAGTGAAGAGTGGAGTGAGTGGAGAAGACACAAAATTCAACCCCCAAAATGGGAGAGGCATGAAGACCCCAGGGTGGTTCTTAGAAGCTCTTCTCATCCCTATCTGATCCAAGGTCAAGGCAGAGAAGAATGGAGGGAGGGAAACCGTAAAGACAAAGGCTGAGTCTGAATGGCTCAAGTCCGTACATTCTCCAAGAGCAGGGAATGCAAGGGCAAAACAGGTTCCCTCCCTCTTCTGGGAGATGATGGCCCTACTTAGGTGCCAGCTAGGTGGCAGGCCCAACTGTTCAAGGACTCAAGAGACACTAACTAGAAGCAGAGTTATTTTGGATTTGTCCATCCTTCCAGAACTCTCTCCCACCCCTGCAGCCTGCCTCCTGGTGTTCTGTGCTCAAGCCCCTGTGTCCCTCTTCCTCTACTGGGTCGTTATTTGGCCTTCTTCACCAGAGTACACACTGGGGTCTGTCCCTAGCTTCAGTAGTGTGGGAGGGAGAAAAGGCAAGGTCAGATATGTTAAGGTGAGAGCCTAGAGAATGCTGACTTCACATGTCCCTGTTCAGGATCTGCACTCATCCCCAACTCTGGTTTTGTGGAACATCAGAGGCTCAGAGAGGCTCCCTGCAGTCAGTGTGCCTTTCCTGAATCTTCTCCTGCAAGGCAGCAATGGGCTGAAGTTTTTTCTGAGAAGACACTCTGTCTAGCTGGAAATAGTCAAACCTCTCAGGATAAAAACTAGATGTGGCTACCTGTCCAGTCGGTGAAGTCAAATAGGCCCACCATTTAAACCTCATTTCTGAGAGCCCATTAGCACAGCCAGGGACCTCTGAAACTAGAAGGGGGGGGGTGGTAGTTGTTGGTGTATGGAACTCCTCCAGGAATCATGGCTGATTTGTGGGAAACCTCCTCTCCTAAGTACCATCAAGTCCAAGTGAGAAAAGCAAAGAACAAAGAATGGAGGAAGATGAGAGAGGAAGGGTAAATGGTATGTTTTCTGTGGGGAGGAGGGGAAGGACATAAGAGCATCGTCATGTTACTTTAAGGGGACACCCAAGAAGTTTATTGGAAGCATGAGAGGGAAATTTGGAGAAATAACAGAAAGTATCACTCTGGCAGAATCACAGTCCAAAATGATGAGCAGATGGGACTGAAGAATGGCTCAGGGAGAAGTCTTTTAGGGGACTGGAAGGGCAGGGGAAAAGCAAAAGATAATGAATTAACGTGATAATACACTTGGATAAAATTGGTTCATCAAGAAATATGCCAGACTTCCTTTTGGAAGCTCTGTACTGGCAAATGTGCACGTGTATGCATACAGGCTAGAAGAGTGCTCTCCACATTGTTAAACCTCTTTAGGTACGATCTGATCATTCATCAATTCATCACTCAGCAATGGTGCCTGTCTGTAAACACGCCCCCTTATTACAGTTCTTCCTGAGGAGAGGCTTCCGGAACACTGGGTTGCAAGCCACACTAGGTGCAATTTGACACTCATTCACAAATCTCAAAGAAGTGAATACATCTCTTCCCCTGCAGTCGCTGGGAAGTCGCTGTCAAGAGTCTCGATTTGGTTTTTCTCAGTCTCCAGAGACTACCTCCTTTCCTAGTCGCTGTGACAGTAAACAGTTCCTGGGCAGCAGTGGAGTTGATCTGTTTTCCAATCTAATCAGAGCACGAACGATCAATAGCTGTCCTTGATAGGGTCTGCTGCTCCCAAGCAATGTCGATACCCATTAGGGAAGCTGATTAAAATCTGAGCTCTGCTGGAGGCCAAGGGATGAGGGCACCAGCGAGCCAGCACTCATTTCCCTGCATGCAGCTCTGCAGCTCAGTGACCCCTTCCTCTGGTGCTGGCAGCCTCCACGCTGCTTTGTTCTGCCTGCTTCCCACCTTCCCGCCGCAGCTCATGGCCACCTCCACTTTCAGGGTTTCTGTCCTATCCCTCTGCTCACACTCGGTCCTGCAGGAGGCTTGTCGGAGCTGAGCACTGTTCTATGCAATATGGCTGTGGGGACTCAGGGTCTGTAAGCGTTTACTGTCCTCACAGGGTGCTCTGCAGACTTGCTTAAAGGAAGGACCATCCTGAACAGCACGGAAGCTTCTATGTCTAGTCCAGAATCCAGAGGAGCTCAACAGAACTAAAGGCTGAGGCTCTCATTGAGAAAAATTCTCTTGTTGCTACAGGGCAGAATTTAAGACTAGGAGCAAGCTGGTACTAAGCAGAAAGGCAATGTCTGCTCCTTGGATGTGAACAGTCACGGAGACCACATTTGAGAAGGCTGAGGAAAGGTAGGTTGAGGAAATCTATGAAGCAGCAGCTCTATTTCCTATTAAAACAATTTGTCCAAAGGCTGCCTGCCACAAATTGCTTTCTATCCATTTCCCCATGAGCTCCGATTTCCACCTCTGCAGGTTTTAATATTCTTACCAAGCCATTAGGAGGGAAAGCAATTGCAACACCATTCAATTACCCTCAATATTAAATTCACTTTCTAACAAGGATGAGAAACCAACCTTGACTTGCTGATGTTAAAACAGTTTGAATCCATAAGAAAACAAGAATTTTTGCCCTTGGAAAGAGCAAAAACTCTTGAGTGTCAGAAATATTCTGATCTTCCTTCCTAGGTATAAACAAATTATGGAATCTGAAACCTAGAAGGGATCTCAAGGATTATTAGTCCAATTGCCATTTGCAGACAGGGACGGTGACTCTCCCAAGGTCACAAGAGTTGGCCCTAGAATCCAGATGTTCTGACCCCTAGCGGCTTATCCCTTCATGTTGCCTTATTCTGCCCTCAAAGTTGCCTTGCTTATTGGGTCAGAGGAATCACATCCTTTGATAGGGGTTGAAATCTGCCTTAAAAATCAGCATGGAGACCAAGATATGCAGTTACAATTGGGGCTAGATCTAGGCAGGGACCACCAATAATTGACAACTGTGTGTCTAAAGTTAGGTGCAGTGTTAGCACAAACAATGGCCTCTGAGAATGACGAGAAGGGAAGGACACCAGCCAGGGTCCACATAGTGTGCCTCCTTAAGCGCTGGTGGAAGCAGTGCTCACTGGGTGGGGTGGAATTAGGTGTCCCCCTCTGCCTACTGGCTCAGTTGCTGAATGCTTTACACACTTTTCCCTGGAGGCTGAATAGCTGATGACACTTTAAATAGTTCTCTCATCTCCACGCCCCTTCTGCTCACCTCACGCCCACCACCGCATACGGAGTGCGCCAACGCTGTCAGGACCTTCTCCCGTGCCAGCGGCCCGGGCTGGAACGCCGGCCTTTCCCTGAGGGCAGGCAGTAGATCTGTCTGGCGAAGAGATGCTGCACTGGGGTCAGAAATCCAGAGACCGAACAAACTGCATGACTTTGAGAGTTTCTTCTCTCATCTCTGGCTCAGTTAAAAGCCCTTGATAGCAAAACAGTTCACACACATTTTTGTGGGATTCACAGGCTCATACGTGGGGATTCAGCCTTCTTGGAATTGTCCAATAAGCACGTTTTGTTTTGGGCAGGGAAAGCATGTGAAATGATCCAAACCAGAGATCTGAAGCCTCCTTCTGGCAGTGGCCTCAGAGAGCAATACATGCATCTTGGGTCTCAAACACGGAATGGGAGACAGGAAGGCCCAGAAGAGAAGTGAACACATCCTGCTGTCGGACAGGACACGGCAGGGAGGTTCCAGGAAATACCAAGTGAGACTGCCCAAGAGAGTACTCAGTGCACTGAATGAGCCCAGGGCAGGTCTATTCTTCGGATTCTTCCGAGGCAACACCCCAAGATTTGCATCACCCTGTTGCACTAGAGACCAGCATTGGGGCTGGGGGCCATCATGCCCAAGAACTATCTGGAAAAGAATAAGTAGCCCTTGAAAGACAAATAGGCAAAGCAGTGAAACTTCAGCCAGAGAATCTCTGGAATGGCCAAACCATTACTCCCAAAGGTGTGGCTTGGTTTTGAAAAATATCAAATAAATGAGAA
Organism: Proteles cristata cristata; assembly: GCA_017311185.1. Lineage (NCBI taxonomy): Eukaryota > Metazoa > Chordata > Mammalia > Carnivora > Hyaenidae > Proteles > Proteles cristata. The sequence goes on from JAESUZ010004369.1 coordinate 1,027,029, forward strand.
CAGAGGATGTAGAGCTGTACTGGGAACCTTCTTTTCCCCCTTCTGCTGTTTCATGTAAATACTAAAGTGACACAGCTGAGCTGCAAACTGTTGGCCAGACCAGCAGTATCATGCAACGTGAGCGATCTGGGTGTGTACAGGCATCCACAGCAGCAGGGTGAGGACACAGGTCTGTGGCCACTGGAGAGGCCAACAGCAAAGAGAAGGGAAGCCTGTTGTTGCTGGCACCTGGGGGCACAGCTCGTCCTTAGGTCTCTAACCATCACTCCCGGAGCTTCCAGTCAATCCAGCTGTGAAGAAAGGTTATTTTATTCTCTGGAAAGTGACCAGAATTCAGAGTCTATCTGTCTAATAAAATTAATTGCATAAGAGAGAGTGCCTGAAATCACTTAGCATGGTTTACACTTTCATGCTGTTGGCCATAAAATTCAGTATTCCTGAGACTGAAAAGCTTGTACATTTTTCATCACAAGGAAAACTTTTCTGGCAAGAAAAGGCATCTTTAATGGGAAAGGGCTGTGTGAAGCAGCAGGTGCATGACACCACCCTAAGAGTCTTTATATTCTGTCCCATACGTTTGAAAGGCACAAACAGATCTGAGGGAACTCTCCGTAACCCCTTTACCCTGTCTATCTAATGGAAGAGGGTCAAGATGTTTTCCTAATAATTCAATTTTCTTTTCCTGAGAAAGAGGAGGCAACCAACCACCCCCATCCCTTGCCCAATATCCGGGATGTGCCAGGAGAATTAATTACTCAACACCTTGTGTTGATTTCCCCTCTCTCTAGAATGAAGGGGATGTTTATAGTGGAAGTGAGGAAACACTGTTCTCTAATTTAGCATTCCCTGAGAACTGAGTCCACATGCTCCTGTGATCATACAAAATCCTAATCAGTAGCAGCTTCTCTTGGAAAATAGTTGGAAGTGGAAGAGAGGATTCTGTATACTCTAAAAATGGGTCTTTTGCCAGGGGAGACAGATTTCCTATTCTGGAATTAGGATCTTGAATTATAGCCTCTGGTTTAAAGAGCATGTAATGTTTCAAAGAGCCATGGAGAACTATATTGTCATTTTCTGGAAAGAAATAAAAAATGGACAGAGGTAGTATATGTTCAGAGAATGGACCACTCAAAGCACTGAATATCATGGGCAACTCTAAAATGAAGAGAACTGAAATGACCTGCACACTCAAAATAAACGAACCAAGGGAGAAAACACCTATAAAGAGCAAATACGTTAAGTCTTAATATTGGGTCATCACCAAGGACCAATGGTTTAATTTTGTGCTAATGGAGTATCTGTCCAGGTCGGGCATGATATTTTAAAATGCCGTTTTTGTCCAGAAAATGACAGATGAGATGTGACAGGCAGGAAAAGTATGCCATGTGAGGTATGCCCCAAAGGACTGGGGAAATGTCAGATGAAAGTAAGGTTAAGGGGAGATCCACGCCTCTGCATATCCAAAGGGCTGTCCCATCAAAGGGCAGTACTGAACAATGTGGAGAATCCACAGGGAGACCTTAACTCATATTAGGAAAAACTTTCTGGTTATTAGAATTGCCCAACTTTCAAGGAATAAATGCACAGCCACCAGGGAACACCTGACTGTGGGTCAGAGCTGTGGCAGTGGGCAGTGAGCTGTGGCACAATGACAGAAAGCTCAATCACATGAGTGGCTTTGCCACTCAAAGATTCCATGACTCTCCTCAATGGGTTGGAAGGATCTCATCACTTTAAACCTCTGTTAAGAAGTCATTTCTCCTGCCAGCTTCTAAGAAAACAAATGTTTCTCCCCTAAATCTAGCCACCAGAAATAGTCACATTCACCATTATCACAGCACGATGGGCTGCCATCTTCTACCTTCTTTGTCACAAGGTTGCAAGTGTCCCCAGATGCTACTTTACACTGTATCTGTCTTTCCAACCTGCTTCCACTCCCCAGTCTGCGTCCCATCAATCCACCCTCCCCAGCTCTCATGCCTCCTTGCAAGGGCTTACTTTTTCATTAGGAACGGGTGCCAGAGTAAAGAGAGGAAAACAAGGTCAAAAGGAGGTGAGGCAGAATGGGGTGTTCAGAGCCCAGATTTTCTAACCCAGAAAATCACTGTGTAGGGAAAACAAATCAGAGATGAGAACAGCAGTCTGACGTTCATGATGGTCTGGCTTTTCAGCGAGAAGGCTGGTGGTGCCACCACCAATGCAATTCTTCTGGTCTCCAGAGGGTCCCAGGAGAAATGACTTTCCATAATGGCCAAAGACAAGGGAGGTCAGATGCTCTGTTCTAGCTTTTATACCATGTAGCAAGGTGGTGAGGGGAGACAGAAAGAGAAATGAGAGGATAGAAGGGAAAGCAATAAATGAAGCCAGGGTCATCCGAGCCCTGGGGAAGGGGACTAGGCACGAGGGAGGAGTAGGAGTTAAGACTCGTCAGGGATGTTACTGGGTTGTTGATAGAAAAAATAACAGTAACACCAGCAAGGAGTTAGAGAAAAGTCAGTTCCTGAGGTGAAGACTAGCAGAGGTGATCTTCAATGCAGAGTCACTGTCACCTTGGAATCTTAATGGAAACACAGCTCCAGAGGCTGTCGGATGATTATGCCAACATCCTGTTTCTCTTGGCATCCCAGACAGGATCCTGGAGTGGCCACCATAAGACCCACCTATATCAGAGGACACTGGGTCAGCATAAAAGGCTGTGGGGTACTAGTTTGGGTAGAGGCCTTACATGTTTGGACCAAATCCAATGTGGACAAGTAGCTGAGCAGCAGGAAGTTGGGGTCCACAGCTGAGCCTGGTGTGCTCCCCAAGGCCTTCTCCAGATGGCTCAAATGGCTCCAATTATCACAATCATGCTTCAATTAAAACTGTCATAAAATTCTGGGGGTGGGGGTATAGGAGGAACAGGGCACTGAGAGTGCAGAGGAAATGTACAGTGCAGAGAAGGTGACTGGAAGAGGGGCAGAAAGAAGTTGTCCTTCCACCAAAACATTCACTTCTTTTGGGTGGAAGACAATGGCTGGAAGAGAGGCATGGGAGCAGCAAATGCTGTCCCATCCCTCCTAAATCTGCAGCCTAGTCTATTTGGACAGTTTGCTGATGACTCTGATGAGGGCACCATTTTCATCTTTCAGCCTCTGGTTGTCAGATTTCAGTTCTGTTAACACCTGTAGGTGACAGAAGGAAAGGGGTGTTAGAGCTTGGCATGATCAACTCCTCTACCCTCCCTGACCAAGCCAATCCAGCCCAGTGGGCGGGGCCTTCGGAGGCAGCTTTGGTGAAGTGTCACCATCCCTTCACCCAGGGATGAAATTCCCCTGAATCTTCCTACTTGCTGAGTTGGTAACGTTCATATTAAGGGAGACCACAGCCCCTCCACCTTTTGAACTAGCATATTTAGCAATATCTTATTTCTTTGTATGCAAACTTCATGTTCCACACCACGTATCCTTTCATTCTACTGAATCAGTAACTATTTTCATTGGTTCATGCCCTTGAACTCACTTCTAGTCTGGAGAAATTGGGGAGAGTGCCAAAGTGAGCTGGTAGGGACACAGGAAGAAATTTAGAAAGGGGTCCTGGGTCAACTAAAAGAGTTAAAAGTCAGACACTGCTTCACACCCTATAAAAAATAGGAATGCAGGGGACAGAGGCACAACTCAGCTTTTTGTCACATCCACAAGATGATTTAAGGTCCTCCCTCTAGTGCCTTCTGTGATAAAAGCCACCAAATTTTTAGCTGGTCATACTACACATATCCACTTTCAACCACTAAGCCCAAGGAGCTTACAGATTTGGCCACCACAGAGCTGTGAAGCACAATGAGTGCTGGGTAGAGGTTTAATAATTATCGCCCAAAGCTCCCTGGTGGTAGTTACCAAGGGATTCCAGGGTGCCTTATTAGCAGTTTTAGGGGATGGTGTTACACATCCAGGACACAGGTGCTTTGGAGGATGGGGGAATAGAGATTTCGGTTTTATCAGTTCTGCCATCTTGGAACACTACACCTAGTGGTGTTCAACTTGCAAAACAAAGAAAAAAATAGCAGCCCCAGGCCCCAGTCTGGATATCCAAGTCTTTATACTGTGAACAGGCACTCTGACAGGTATGTTTTGCATCTAAAAAACCATAATGGGACGTTGATGAGGGTGTAGTTTATGTGTGGGCCCTGCTGGCAGTTTAGGGAGACTTAGGTTAGAAAGTAAGTACATCTTCACCATGAAGGCTACAAAAATCCACATCTATTCAATACAAATGTGCTTTGACTGATTCGTCATCAAACCAATGGGACTTCTGTAGCAGGTGAGGCCTCTAGCAAAAAACGGCCCGGACTCAGCTGTTGTGAGGCCGGTTTCATTCTAGTTCTGGCTCTGCTATTAACCACCCAGGGCATCCAACTATACCTCAAGAAACAGAATTTTTGTTTCTTCAATCTCTTATGGAGGATGTAGATTAAATTGTACAAATATATACGTGTATGCATACATATTCGCATCATAGAGACAAAAGGATTTGTATTACGGGAACGACAAGAAAACAGTACTGAACATCCATACTGCGGAAGGCACCATTAACAGAGTTCTCACTCCTGTGGTCTCATTAGTACCTCATGAGTCTGTGACACAGGTGCTATCCTTATGTCTACAAATGAGGAAATGAAGAATTTCATAACTAGTCCAAAGGACCCAGCTATTAGATGGCAAGGCTGATACTGAGCCCATGTGTACCCGACTCTGAAGATTATTCTTTCATTACAGAGGTCACGTGGGGGTGGAAAACAAAACACCAGAAGTCCAGAAACTCCAGCACTGTCACTGTCATTAACGATCTCTATTACTTTAAGCAAACCACTCAATTTCTCTGAGTTTCCATTTTTGTGTCTATAAAGAATCATCGTTTCTGCCCTAGTCGCTCATCAAGCAGGGGCTCTATGAGGGCCCCAGGAGGTACTGGACATGAAGTGTGCTGACATACATAGCTCTGTGGCACTCAGGACTCCCACCGCCTCTGTGAGCCCTTCCATGAATACAGGATGGCAAGCAGGTAATCTACAAACCTTACTAAAAAGACTTTAATTCAGAAAAAAAAAAAAAAGTTTTGGTCCTCTGACCCTACCTCTCCAACTTCCAACCTAATCAAATCTGGCTGCTCTCTTTCGTGCCTCTATCCCTGTGGCCTTGACTACCAGAACTCAGTGCTCAGAAACTCATTCCAAGAAGACTTTTAGGCAAAGTCAGCCAGGATGGTCTCACAATGCTTTACCTGCCCATCTGCTTTCCAATGGCCCTATCCTGGGTCCTGCAGCCTGGGTACCAACGAGACTCTGAAAGCCATTATTCCATAACAGGATTCCATAGGTAAGGCTGGGGTGCGGGGGGAGGGGCGGATGGAAGGGTAGTGGGGAGAAGCTATACATGTCAATAGCTTTCATTTCCCTGCCAGCAGCTCATCAAATCAGAACTGAGCTGACCCCTCCCTGCTTTTTAAATGTACAAACAACTCTCTGAATCTTGATGATTTATTTCCACATTAAGAACTCAATTCTTTGAAAAAAAAAATTGGACAAGGCAATTTCCCAGCTGCAATATACTACAACTGACATCTTAAGGGAGTGTCAAAAAGTCCAAGAAGAGGAATGCAGAAATCAAGGGGGGAAAAAGTCTCATAAACTTGACTCTCAAAAGAGAGAGGAGGAAATGAGCAGTGTTATCTGATATTCACTTGAAGTTAAAGAATGATTAAATAAAAACACATGTGGAAGCACTGTGCAAGTATGAGGTTTAACAAAGCTTTATCATTTCAACTCCCTGGATGTCAGCTTTCTTAATTTCTCAATTTCCAGTTTATACAGTTTGATGCTAAAGTATCTTGGGCAAATAAAATTAAGGACATGGTTTCCCAAATATTACTTCATACAGCCTTTGATGAGGAATGCGCTGAAGAGGGAGAGGATATAAGGGTCTTAAAGCTTCTGAGACCCAGGGCAAGGCTAGCTGAAGGGTGACAGGGGCTCAGAAGGAGCTGTGCCTAGGCTGCTTTGCTTCTGACCACTTGGGAAGTGGGAAGGGACTCCCGCTGCTCATATTCTGTTGGAAGTGGCTTGTACGACACACTGAGTTAAGATGATTTCCCTAAGGGATTATTAACCAAACCAGAAACTCTCTGGACCACATTGTCAGTTTGGCTCAGTTACCCACTCTTTCCTTCTGGTAGGGGTCAGCAAACGTTTTCTGTAAAGGGCCAGATAATAAATATCTCAGGGTTTTCCAAGCCACATGGTCTCTTCTCCAACTATTCAACGCTGTGCTTGTAGCACAAACGTACTGATGAACATAATGTTAAAATGTAAACAAATGAGCAGGGCTCGGTTCCAGTGAAACTTTATTTTTGGACACTGAGATTCAATTCCATGTATTTTCACGTGTCATGAAATATTATCCTTCTTTTGATTTTTTTCCGCCAACCGTCTGTATGGCCCATGGGCATACTGATGGGCCATAGTTCGCTGACCTGTTAACAGAAGGTCATGTACTATGTAATCGTTTCTTTACAGTGGCAAAACCTTCCAGGAGGTAAATGGCTGTTTGGAAGTGAACCTCCACCAGGGAAGTCAAGAGTGCTGAGAAAGCAGAGTGCTGTCCTTCATCCTTCAGCTGCAATGGTGGGGGCACACGGCTGTTGTTCTATAGACTCTTGCACTGTTTGGGCCATATGCCTAACAAACGGCTAAAACTCTGTGCCAAATATGCAGACAGCTAGCGTCACAGTGGTTGAGGGCTTGGGCGCTGGAACCTGACATACTCGGTTTGACTTTTGGTTCTACCACTGACTCTTTGAGTGACCTTGGGCACGTTACTCAAACCGTAGCTCATTTTTCCCTCATATGTAAAATGACTGTTCTGGGGAATAAGTGAGAAAAAGCAAATAAAGTGCTGTGCATGGGCCTTAACAAACGACTAATGTGAACTTTAGTTGTTCGCTACTGAAAGCACAAGATCTAGTTTTGCCCTATATCCTATACTATCTTGCACAAAGAAGGAAACTAAAAATAACTGGGACATCTCTTGTGGGTCCCTGGTTCACCCCCTATCAAATTTTCCAGTAATCCTGAGGCTTATCTTAAAGCACGGAGTTTGGATCTTACCCGGCACTCAGTAAGTAGGGTACCTAAGCTGCTTGGTGTGCCAGGCCATGAGATCACTGGCCTTTAAATTTTCTTTCTGTGTGTGAGAGCATCTACAGCAGGATATTAGCCCAGCCCTTACGGTAATTTGGGTGTTACAGATCTAGTGGGTATTAGTTGCCAGCTACTGACCCTGAAGGCACAAGCAAATAGGCAGAGAGAAGAACAGGCATTGGTCAGGACTAATTAGACTGTTGCTGAAAATTAAAAACTCATTTCAGGGAGTGAAACAGGCTCAGCAGTGGTGACCCCATCACACCATCGTGGAGTGGGAAAACAAGTGATCTGTGAGCTTATCTTTCAGACCTATATCCAGAGAAAGGCTCCAGTTTACCACACAGATTTTCTGGTTCTCAGCTGAAAATAAATCCTCGCTCTCTGCTCCACTGACTGTCATCTCCTTTGCAAAGCTACCCCCATTAGGGAAGGTCTCTCTGTGTGAGGGTCTCATTTATAAAAGCTGTGTTCTGCCTCACAGCCCACATGCTGGCTACAGGTGGGGGTGGGGGAGGGAGACACATCCCTAAGGCCCTGAGATTTGTGACTGGGATCAGAGAGATGCCTCCCAAGGAGGTGAAGAAAGCAAAGATTACTGCAGAAGGGAGGGAAAGATTGCTTATCCAGTTCTGCTTGGATGGTGGGATGGGCAGTGATTTTGCTGGTAGTGGGGCTCCAGCCTTCAGTGCTAGTCGTTCCCATCCAGCACGTTGTCAGATGTGGAGACTTGGTTCTGTCTGGTATCCAAAGGACTGTTTTCAACCCTGGTTTCACAAAAGACTCAACAGTGGAAGCTGGAAAAGATATTGATGCCTGGGTCTCAACCTGGACTACTGGTTTTTGGTGTTGTCGGGGTGGTGGGCCCAGGCACTACATACATTAAAAGCTCCCAGCCAGGGTTGAGCATGCCTGCCCTTGGTTAGCCTAGGCCCAACTACAATTTAGGAGTCCAGGACCTACTCCAACTGCTCTAGTGATCCGATTGCACTTGGGCTGCTGCTGAGAAAGCTCAGTCTCAGTTTGGCAATGACCCCACCAAAGAAATGTGTATATACCCAGGTACGTGTGTACGTATGTGTAGCCAAGTGAGCAAAGCCACATTCAGTCTTCAGCGGAGGAGAAGGTGATGTGGAGATCTTACCTAAAGGACCACCAGCCCAGGCAAGGTTTCCCCCACTGCCTCCCTTGACCTAGGCTGTTATGTCCCACTCTGTTTCTCAGTCCTGGCTCTTTCCATCTCCAGATGACTGACCTTTATAGGCACTCGCATATGGCAGCTTGGATGGAAGGGGATGAACACAGGGCTTCTGAGCCCAACAAGAAGAGTGAACGTGCCTGGAGTGGTGGAGGAGGAAAGTGAGGTGGAGAAGAGGGGCAAGAACTAGAGCTCCTGGGCTTCCGAGGACTCGACGGACTCCGAGAGTCTGGCCACAACTCGGGTCAGGGCCCTGTTCTCAGCCTGCAGTTGCTCGTTCATCTGCTTCAAGGTTTGAATCTGTTTTAGCTGGTGGAGGTTCTGTAAAGTGAAACATGGAGGGGACAGACAGACAAGAGAGAGACAAGACAGACCAGAGGAGATAAAAGTAGGACAAAGAAATCACGTGACTTTTTGTTTTTGTTTTTAGTTGGCATGCAAGAAAGGAAATGAGAAAGGCAGAAGTAATGGTGGGGGTGGAGGGAGGGATAACGGAAAGAAGCACCAATGAGGGGGAGAGTCAGGTCTACGATTCTTGGCTAACGTCTAACTATGCTGAAGGTCAGCCATAGGAATATAACCACTGGGCTCTCAAACAGCACATCTGGATTGCTTTTGAGAATGACAGCCCACCATGTAGCTTATTGCCTTCTGGACGGGCTTAACATGGCTGAGACATAGTCTGGGGGGCCCTTCTTCATCATCATTGGGACCTGGAGTTGAGGACTCGGTGTGTTCCCAAATCCAGCTACTGCCCTTTTCTTTCTCCCTCCTCTCATCTTGGCCCCTTACTCCTACTTGTTCTCTTCCTGGGTCCTTCTCTTACTTCATTTATTATTTAATTTAAGAAATAAAACAAGGAAAATAAAAGAGGGGCTGTTGTTTAAGCATTTTCTGTACAAGGCATGTACTGTTTAGGAGGGTGACATGGCACATACCAAGATAAGAAACAGCAGCTGTCGGGCAGTCCTCTGACCTGTTCTGTGGGATGATTCATCAACCCTGCTAGTGCTCCACTGTAGTCTGGAAGCTTGTTCCAGGACCCAAGAACTGCTAACCCACCTTTGACCTGCTCTACGACTGCCTGCAGCATGAAATTCACAGCTAACTGTGCTCTCTTTCTCCCAGCTTGTGAAGAGGCTGGGAGCTGCTTCAAGATGTTCACATACAGGGTCATACTCTGAAAATTACAGCTATGCACAAAAGTTGGAGAAATCATAAATGCCCGTGATAATGGAATTGGTTGGACTGATGTACTAGTCCAGACCTCACTATTTTTAAGTGTTGCAAATGGAACAGGACAAGCAGCCCATAGATATTTTTCCTAATACCTCGTATCTGATAAAGGACTTACCGACTTCAATAAATGGCATTATATCGTGGGCCTGCTTACTGTTACTTGTCCTTTCCTAAGTGGTCATCTGGACTGACCCTGTAACTGAGACCATCAGCTCTTCAGGAGGAGGGAAATGATTTCATTATGCAAATGGAGCTTCACAGAGGAAGATGAAAAATCCTGTGGGTCACAGTGACTATGAACCAGAGAGAAGTCTCTCATACCCACATGGATGTGAAGGACAGAAATGAAGGATTAGTGGAGTTATAGTTGGAAATGAAGAAGCAAGAAAATTAAAGGTAGCATGAAGGGGAAAAACAGTGAAAAGGAAAAACAAGCAGAGACAAACTGCTCAATATCTCTTTCCCCAAAGCGGGAGAATGAGCACCTTGGAAAAAAGGTCGAACAGCCAAACACTTCCATGTAGCCATTGAAGGGCAGGGACCAAGCAATGCTCTTTACCCTCTGCAAGCATCTCGGTCACAGAGAGGAATGAGATCAGAGGAGATCATGGTATAGCATATGGAAATATTTAAAGAAACAGGCAGGGACCAAACGTGAGAACCAATGGAAAGTCCCTGGCTCTCACCCTTTGGTGTTGACATTGGACCAAAGCTTTCAACATAATCATTGTCATTATATAAAGTGGTCCTTGCCTCCTAGGGAATATTATTAAAGACATAAACTATGAAAATTATTCAATCTAACATATGAGTACAAGCAGAGTGAGGTGGAAGAATTTGGAAGTTATCAGCATGAGGGAGAGAGGCAGGAAACAAGTTTGTGGAATGTTCCATAGGAAAAGAGTACTGAAAACAAGGCATGGCAAGTAGGAGGGGAGGGCAGGGCACAGAGCAGGGTGGGCAAAGGCAGGATCAGCTAGTGGTATTTCCAGAGTAAGTAAAAATAAAAATTCCAAGACCAATCTAAAAGGGGAGTGGCTGCTGGACTCCTCATGCAAGGACCTGGGAAAGGGAAGAGAAGGTCTGGAAAGGAGGCTGATGCTGAATGGAGGATGCGGTAGAAGAGTCCTCAGGTCTGATGTGGGCAAGACCAAGTGCAGCCTAGCATAGCTCACGCGTACATGCACACCTTTCAGAGGCTGGTATATAATCCTACTCCAGTCCAGGATCTGAGTGCAGTTTGTCCTGGGAAGAATTCATAAATACTTACCTTTCAAGTAAGGCCAGAAAGGCACAACCCATGTCACAAGCACAGAGTCCCACATACATCTGGATGAACCCCTCTCACAGTTCCCCATTTCACCTGGCCTTTGTACTTCATTTGCCAGAGTCAGAAAAGCAGGCAGCAGAGTCACTTTCTGTTCTTGAGCACCTACTGCATCTTCAGGGTTCACTGGAGGTCAACCCTCAGCCTGCTCCCTACTGATTGTCCCAAGAGGTTTGAGCATCTGTATAAACCAAATACGCAACAGGCATGGGGTCTAACTGGCCCTTAGTTCTACTGGGTCCCAGATTCGACAAGACAGTTACCTGTGCTGTTGACTGGCTACCTAGAACACGCAGATTTTGCCCACTGATCATTCCCAAGATGCTGATTACCATAAACTGTAGCCTGGATGAAGGACTTGAAGGCTAACCAAGCAGCTTCTTAGGCTCCTTTAAGGCCAGTGACATCAATTTTATGATGTCTGTATCTGTGTATCTGAAGTTTTTGCCTATCTGCAGGTACAGACACAAGCATCATGAAACTGGTGCAGACTGCGAGGCTTGTATGTTCCTCCCTCTTTGTCCTCTAGGGGGAGCTGGACGACTTGTAAACCTGGTATTAGGCTTTGAGGTAAGCAAAAAGGTATTTAGGGGCGTTAGAACTTGCAGGTGTTTCTTTATTTGGCTTTGCAATTGGTAATGGAGACTAATGGAAACTGAATTTATTTTTTAACTAAAACAAACAAACAAACAAGCAAACAAAAAAGCAGTTTCAAATCAATGTACCTATTGGTTTGAGGTCTAAATAAATAGAATCTGGCTCCACTTGATTTAAACAACTGAATTTGAGGCTGGCTGGCAAGTAACTCACGGCTGAGGGTGCAAACACTTTTCTTCCTTCCATCCTCCCTCCCTCCCTTCTTTCCCCCCTCTCTCTTTCTTTCTCTCTTTATTTTTTTAAGTAGGCTTCATGGCCAGTGTGGAGCGCAATGTGGGGCTTCAACTCACGACCCTGAGATCAACACCTGAGGTGAGATCAAGAGTAGATGCTTAACTGACTGAGCCACCCAAGCGCCCTGGGAGTAAACACGTTCATGTATTATGATCCCTATTGAGGAAAGAAAAGAACTCGTGGCCTAGTTTAGGAAATCATAGCCTGATAGGGTAGGGAGAAAGAAATATGTAAGCCTGTCTCAACCCATAGGACTGAGAGCAAATGGAACCACTGAAGGGGTCTCGTACTTGGCAATTAGAATTGGAATAGAGAGAAAGAAAGGCCTCAACTGCTTCACTTTGGGACTTTCTGGGTCTTTGTTTGGGGGCCTGGATGGACGTGGTGCAGAGTTCCGTGACTAGTGGGTATAGGCTGGCTTTGGGCTCCTGGGTACTCATTAGAAGGCACCAGCTTTGGCCTCATTTACATGCTGCTGATCAGCATTTAGGCTATTCCTTAATGAGCATCAATGACAGCTGTCTAACAGAAGAGTACAGATGGCATAACTCAAGGGGTTTCAAAAATGGAGGAGCCCCCAGTGCAACCAAGAGCTGTGGACACTCATTCATCAAGAACTGTTTAGCTCTACTAACATACTGCTCTAAATGGGAAAGAATACTTCTGTGTGGTAGGTGAGATAGGTTTGGAAAAAGCAGAAGATGGTGAAGCTGATGGCGTGGGATCATCCTGTTTTTATCATCTCAGGAGAATCAATCACTTATTTCTATTTCTTGCTGTTTTACATCAACTTGAAAGATATAAGTGCCACTTTTTGGATATATAAGTAGGCATTGCTTGAAGTTCTATGTGAATGTGATCATTTACAGCCTTGAAATAGTAACTACAGAACTCAACGGCAAGGCTAGCCACATCTCCTTCATTCTGGAATTATAAAGAATTACAGGACTATGAGCACTGGATCTTGAGTAAACTTTTACCTTGTCAGGTCCTGAGAAGTTTTTTTTCAGTAAATAATCAACTTTTTTGACTGCTGGAATAATAAACGTCTCTCCTAAAGTGCTTCAATTGCAGATTAGGGATCCTTGTTCACAGAAAAGGCTTTGGGGCTCTGCCTCATATTATCCCAGTGCCTCTGGTTCCCAGGTTAAAAAAACTGTGTTTCACCAGATGAATGCTTTGTATCATACATCTGGTAAAACAAGATCCTTGGGCAGGGGGAGCCAAGCAAGCACTAGGTGATTACGGGCACATGGCATCATGCACTGCAGGGTTCAGATGCTCCTAAGCCACAGGCAGGTGGCTACGCTGAGCAGCTCTATGCTCCCTGCTGCTCTACATCCCCCTCCCATAGCGGTGAACTGACTTGTCTGGGTAGGTTGCCAGTTCTTAGCACACAAAACTGCTCATGATGACAGTTGTTCATTAAAGTGGCTAATGGAGATGATGGTCACTCTAGGTCATGGCGAAGAGACAGAGGAAAGCAGTGAGCCATGAAGTGTAGCTGGTGGCATGAGCTAATTCTAGTGGGAGAATGCCCAATATTACTGAATATTTCAGGTGAAATAGACTGGGGCAGAAAATCAATATGTGAATTAATCTGCATTCCACTGCAGAAAGACTCAAACTGTGTTCCTTCCGGCAAAGAGCTGAGACAGGGAGGGGCACCAGGCAGGAAAGTCTCTGGCCATGATGTGGGGCCTGGAGAGCTGGAAACCTTGTTTTAGCTTTTGTACCCAGACCTTTGAGGGTAAAGCTATTGCTTGGAAAACCTTAGGTCAACTTAGGTTTGTCTCCAGCCTGCCAGACACCTCTCCTTAAACCAAAGGTAGCAACGGTTTCCAGAAAGGCCTGGAAGTGTCCACAGTGGATGCTGTGTGAACTGAGAGAGCCTACGAAATGGCTTGGCTCCTCTTCACACATCATCTCTTCTTGTGGGGGTTGAGTGTGTGGTGGGAGCTGGAGGGGTGGGCTATGCTCGGCCGCCCAGTCCTGGCAGGGCTCGGAGAAGGGGCACACAAAGGAAGAAAGGAGAGTTCTCCATACCTTCATCTCCTCCTCCATCTCAGACATTTTCCGCTCCAAGGCTCGCCTCTCCTGTTTAGAAACAATGAGACTGTTGAACATCTACTGGGCTTAGAAGGGGGTCAAAACGCTGCCTCCCAGCTGCCATGTGATCAGCAGTGGCATGTCCCAGGCAAACCTCAGGCAGGAGGCTAAGCACTATCTGATCTGTGGTGTGGAACTACTTCATTGAGAGAAATCACACGATCTAAATCTCCCATCAGAAGATACGCAAATGGTAGGACCAGGGTACTTGGGGTTATTCTGTGGAAGCTGAAGATTTCATGGAATTTCAAATGGCTGCAAGTGAACAAGACCCTTGCTCTCTATTAACATAAAGTCATCATTATTTTCAGTAACTCTCCCCTCAAATTCCTAAGGAACTGCTTCTCTTATGATGGGGAGCAGATGGTGAGTGGGGAAGTAGCCATCATTGTCTATGAAGAAATAGCACCCCTCTCCCTAACCCATTTCTTTCCCAGCAACTGACTCCTGATTTAGCTTGAACTCAATGAAGATTCCTTGATTAGATGAGATACCATGGAGGTTTTGTTACAGGCCAAGGAAATAAAATATAAAACTTTGCTGCTTTCCAAATTAAACAGGAGAGATAGGAACATATTATACCCCTAGGGTCACATCACAGCTAGGGTTCATCAATAAATCTGAGTTTTCCCAATCCAAGAATGTCAAATCCTAGAAAAATATTCTGAATGCAGTTGGGAGGAGGTCAGCAAGTGAACCAGAACCTGCCCCCTCCTCCCCCACCCGACCCCCAGAGTATGTGAATGACTCTGCCAGCTCATATTTCAAGTTATAAGACCTAAATCAATGGCAGAGGGTCCTGCTGAAACTTCCTTTCTGTTCAAGGTGATGGGAAGGGTAATGTGATGAATATGTATGCTGATTTACAGTAAACCAGAATACACTGTAGGAGTGTGTGTGTGTGTGTGTGTGTGTGTGTGTGTGTGCATGCGCGCACGCATGTGCGTGCAGTCCTGCCTATAGGCCAAACTGATGCATGAAATGACCTTCCAAGGACCCTTCCCACTCTTAGACATGAAAAGTACTGACTATCTGGAGAAGCCAAAAGGCCTAGCAATCAAACTGCTGTCCAGAGTCACACAAAAAGAATTTATTATCAAGCTGGGAATGGAATGTGGCAGAACTCCCGCCTTCTTAAGACGAACTTTTTCCACTGGCATGAACAACAAAGTCAGAGAAACTGAGATGAAACAGAGGGGAAGAGAAACACACTCGTACATACCCGTTTCTCCATCTCCAGCATTGACGATCGGTCAGAGGTCTTTTCTTGTTTCTGCTAGTGCAAATTGAAGAGAAACAGTGGTCACTTACGTTGTCTCGGGGTCACTAGGAAGCCCAGTCTGGTTCAGCTTCACCGCTGGACATCCAGAAATAGATGTCAGGGCTTTGGGCTCTCACTGTGACTGAGGGGCCTAGTAAACAGATTCTGATAGATCTCTAAGCCTAACATTATTGCCTCTCTGAAGTTTACAGGATTCCCGCTGGGGAGTGGAAAGCAGTAGTAGTGTTCCATAAAATTTAACATGGCCACAAGTGCAAAGATATGACCATAACAAATACTCAAACTCTTGCTAGGTCTTCAACACAACTATCTTCTTATACCTCACCACCCTCTCTCGTCTTCTTTTCTGTGAATAATCTCACAACCCAGAGGAAATGAAAAGTGGCTTTTCTTCTTTGAAAGCTGGAGACTTATGAACTTGAGTGTCTAAGCTCCATGGCATTCTTGTTCCTTTTTTTTTTTTAATGTTTATTTATTTATTTTTGAGAGATGGCAAACACAAACAGGGGAGGAGGAGAGACAGAGAGAGAGAGAGAGAGAGAGAAAGACAGAGACAGAGACAGAGACCGACAGAATCTGAAGCAGGCTCCAGGCCCCGAGTTTTCAGCATAGAGGCTGATGCAGGGCTTGAAGCCATGAACCATGACATCATGACCCGAGCCAAAGTTGGATGCTTACTTGACAGAGCCACCCAGGTGCGCCTCCCATGGTACTCCTGTAAGCAATCCCTTTGCACTCTATTCTTTCTGCTTTGGGCACTGAGGCTGTTTTTCTTTTAAAGTGGTGGTTTTCACATGTGGGTGGCCTTCTAGGGGTTCTGAGGAGCCCACTCAAGGGATCTGCTTTGAACTCAACAGTTACACTTTTATCTGTTTTGTATATTGAAGTTCCAGGTAAGGTAAGATTTTATCTGAACAAAAGATTAGAACTTTATTTTAGAATATCTTTGACTTTCATTATAAATTTCACAGAAGTGCTAAAAGATTTAGCCACCACAGCTAAAAAGTAGAATAACTTCAGGCAGTGACTCTTAAACAGGGAATGGAAATGAACCCTTATGTTCCTTTTGGCTGTAGCATTATAAAATTTCTCACAATTAGTAAACACAGATGATTATTTTTATTTTGCTCAGTACTATGCACAGACAACATTTAACAAATACAGAAAGTCTTCTTGAAGAAACTTCTCTTTTCAAAATACTAAGGAGTAGCTAGAAATAACAGTAAAATTCTTGATTTCTGGCTCCTTTCCTGGGCTTTCACCTTCCGTTCTGAAGGTCATGGCCGCCTGCCTTGACACTGAATCTACTATGAAGTGGGAGGAAAAAAGGCAGAAGTAGATCCTGGAGCTTGTTTGCATCCTCGTCAGCCGGAGAAGCACAAAAGTTGTGCTGATTTCACTAATTATTTAGTTCTCTTCTACAAAGAACCTAGTTTTTTTGTTTTCTAAATCTTAACCTCCTTAGAGTTAAGGTGGACCTTTTATGTAAACCGTCATGTGTGTCCATGTGGTAACTGTCTCCCTACAATGTGTGGGACTGACAGGCCCCCTTCCTCTCTGTCCTGCCAAACAGTCCCATTTGTGGTAAGCAGCAGAGACCTGGTTTGCAGCACCATTATTTCTTCTGAATTTCAGTAACTTGTATTTGGCAAAACTAAATATATTCTGACACACCCGGCAAAGCAGTTGGCTAGAGAGTGAACCTTCCCCAGTGACTGGAAAGGCTGATTTTATTTTCAGTGTCCTCTGTGCAAGTCAGTGTCAGCAGCTTGTTAGACTGCTCACTGCTCTGAAGCGCAAGCTGGTGGAAAAGCCGAGAACCCCTAAAGGTCAAGAAATGTGCTGTCAGAAGAGGGCTTCTGGAGAGAGTGGGGAGGCTGGGAAAGTGGGTCCTCCTGTGGTTCCTCACATATTTGCTCCCCAATTTTCTGTAAAATAGCCCCAGTAATTCCTGATCAGAAGCACCATATGATCTCTACTAATTCATCATTGCTGATTGGGGGTACTATTCAGAGTAAAAGTCAGCCCTGGGAATCTTCTGAGGGTGTACTGTGAATGAGACATTTTGCCTGGCTCAGTAATGTTGGGGTCAAAATAAACCCTTGAGGTTTATTTATTTTTGTGTGTGTGTGTGTGTGTATGTTTTTTTTTTTAATCGTTTATTGTGAGGTTGGTTTCCATATAACACCTAGTGCTCATCCCCACAAGTGCCCTCCTCCATGCCCATCATCCCCCATACCCATCAGTCCTCAGTTTGCCTTGAGGTTTATTTAGTTCTGTCCCCCTGCCGTGTGTGTGTGTGTGTGTGTGTGTGTGTGTGTGTGTGTGGGTGCGCGCGCGCACGCGCACGTTTCCTTTTGGATTGAGACCCACTTTTCTTGTCCTACTAAACTGCTTTATGGCCAGCTGTCATCTGTGCTGCAGTCAGTTTTACAAATCCCCAGAACAAAGCATGCTCAGCTATTACAACCAGGCAGGGGTGGGGATGGGGTGCCTCTGCCAAACTGACAGGTGGCTCACAGGCCAGACCATCCGTGGTGCACCTGACCAAACCCTTCTCTGGAAAACGTGGGTGTCGTAGCTGTCCTGCTATAAGTCCAAGCAGTCTGTGGTGCTGGCTTCCAAGTGCTGGCTCGTCCTACTCTGAAGGCATTGCAACAAGAGGTTCAAAGGGCACTTAACCACCCCTGCCCGACACCCCACATACTCAGTACTGTACAATCCTAGCGGGTTAGTCTTTGCTTTTGGATTATATCAGAACAGCTAGCTGTCTCTGGTTTTCATTTATGCTTTCTCAATAAAGAGTCATTTTTACCTCAGTTCAGCTTTCATAATTCTTAGTCCTGGGCATTCCAGGAGAGCAATAACTCCATAGGGTTCCTGTTAACTCAGCAATAACCCAGGACAGCACTTGTTTCAGCTTTCAGCTGTGGTGTCTGCCGCACCTTTGATGAGGTTATTGCCTCCAGTGCCCTCTAGAGTGTCACCTACTTAAATCAGGCCTGGCAGTAAAAGGATGTGGTTTATCTGGTCTGTTTGACACTAATATTCCTTATTCCTAGGCTGGAAAACACTGGTGGCTTGGGGAGGTAAAATATACTTTGGGACCTGGTCGTATGTCCTAACAACACTTTTGTCTTTGATTTCTTAGATAACCTACACAAACCATTATTTGTCTAGGCCTAATTTGCTACCTCTCTGTACTGGGCTTAATGGTGTTTTGCTTATCCCTCTCTAGAAGGTGATTGTAGATAAATGGGATTGAAACATGGTGATCAAGACAGGAGATATTGTCTAGGACTAATCTTGTGATGCTGATTGATACTTTTCTATTGAGAAATCAATCAGTAGATAATCCATAATATTAATTATTGGTATTCAGGGCATTAGGAATTGTTGAATGCAGGAATTTCCTATTTTAAGTTAAATGCTGACTGAACTCTGAAATCAAGTTAGAACCGAAGAGGCTTCTGTCTCCCTATCTCTGAGGAGGGCCGATCTTAATTCCCCATTACTTCCCACCTCCAGGTTACTCTGCCTCCTCACATGACCCCTGTGGCCCAACCTTTTTCTTCTTCTTCTTCTTCCTTACCTGGGTCATCTTCTCAAGCTTGGACTTTATATCTGCTAGCTCTAGCTGGGCCTCTTGAAGTTTTGTTTTCAGTTTTTGGTTTTCAGTTAGGGCACTCTCGTAGAGCTGAGGGGAGGGAAAGAGAATTGGGTCACCTACTAGGCAGGGCTCCCAGGATCAGAACCCACTCAGTTTCATCATATGAAAACCCCACCCCCCCAAACCATCACTGTGGGACAGATGGAGAAGATGGAGGAAATCTAGGAAACAGAATGCATTCAGCCAACTGGTTTTCTTAACACTGAAGTCCCAGGCTCCACATACAAATAGAATGGCTTCAATAACGTTAGTCTCTGGGGAAAAAATAGTCATTGTAGTTCTCCATACAAAGAGAATTATTTTTTTTAGAGCCGGCCTAGTGTGTATATTGATTTTAGTCAGGTTCTGCTTAATGCAACATTAACAAAACAAACATTTCTAACAAAAATGGTTTCCTCCCCTGGTACTTCAAGCACTTAAAAGGGAAGGTTTTAAAGTCTGCCCCTGGTGCTTGGTACTTTTTTGCAAGAACCAAAGGAAATGAACTGTAAAGTGTTTTAAACCCCCTCCAATCCAGATTACCATCTACTACCACCAAGAACTATTTGGTTTGGCATTCACGGGACCCCATGAAAAAGCATGTGTTTGTTAATAATACCAGAGTCTACCAAATGATTCTCTGGGGCTCAGACACACAGCATGACTTTTATTTCCCTTTCTACAATTGCCAATTTTTACTTTTTCCTACACCTCTGCATATCTGATTCTAGGCATATATTTACTACACTAAAAACAATACACGAAGCAGTCTTTATGAAGCTGGTGGAGAGGTGGAGTGACCCGAGAACCTGAAAGGAACTCGTTGTTACTATTTATCACGCAAGCACCTTTTCTTCTGCTTCATCAGAACTGCACTCATTTTTCTACACTGGGGAAAGGGCTGAGAGGTCTGTATGTTGTAACCCAAGAACAGGGAAGTTGACAAGAGATCCTACTTGTTTATAATCCCTGTTGCTGTCCTCCTCCGTGCGGCTGGTCAGGCTGGCGAGGCGGGCCTCCCGTGCCTCCCGGCGGGCTCTTGCTGAGGCCCTGTCACGGTCACCGTAAGAATCGCTGCTGGTAGGGTTGCTACCTCCTGATTCCAACCTGTGGGAGACACATTACAGGTAAACATTGGTTTTGAGACAAAGAAATGGGAGGAAGATAATGCTTAAGGGTAGTTTAACCCCTTTCTAAGAAGCACTTGAACACTCTGGCCAGAAACCACACATATTCCTTCCCTGAACCTCCCTCGGCCAGTGTTCTCGGACCTCAGGGCTAAGCTGTGCCAGCTTAGAGGGGGTTGTCATTTGCCAAGAACAGAGCTTACTTGAAAGGTCGGTGGTTTGGACCCATGTGCTGACTTAAATCTTAGAGCTTTTCAAATTAGTTTTGGGTTGAACAGCTTTCCTCAAGAGTGAGCTTTTAAAATTAGAAGTTTCTTGGATCGCAATGGCTCTTAGAAAATGATTCCAATTAACTGTCAATGAATCAGAAACATATGGACTCAGAGTTCGGAGCTGGAGGGTGGATGGGGGAGGAACGAGGAATGAGGGCACGGTGCGTACATTTTCTTGGTGCACTGCAGGTTTGTTGGAATCTCAAACATTTTAGGGTACCTCCACTGTGCCCAAACAGCTGTTTTCTACCCTCTGTTCTAAATTCCACATTGAGACTGGTGGGCAATGATGAGGATCGCTACCTTTTGCAGCAACTGAGCTCTGAGAGTTGATGGCCTCATTTCCAGTAGTGGTAAGTGCATGACTGGCAGGGCCCGTCAACTGATTATCTGTTTAAGTGTACAACTATCATTCTGATTCCACACTGGCTTACACTGTTCTCAGACTCTGTTCTTTGCAAATGAAAATGTGGCACATAAGACTGCTATGTACAAACCAGCCCTGCAGAGCTCTACATCCCCAAACTGGGATGGCCTGAAGAGTCACAGCTGGGGAACTTCCATTTGATGTCTCTGTCCTGTGGTAGCTACTGCCAGAGTTGGGGGTGGAGGAGCTACAATAAGTAGTAGAAGAAGCAGAGGAGCAATAAGGAGGTACCAGAGTGGGGAGAAGCAAAGCTCTTAATGACATTAATAGCTGCTTTGTCCTACAGAGCTGCTAAGCCCTACAGCATTCTTCATAACTTTGTTTCTTCTTACGTTCATTTAAAAAAAAATTGTAAATAGAAACCTCTCTACTGACTTTTCTTATTACAAAAGCAATACATGCTTATAGAGAAATTTAAGTAGTACCGAAGTGTCTAACATAGAAAGTGAAAGTCACTCCACAATCTTGCTGAAGAAATAACCCACTATTAATCATTTACTTCATATCCTTGCAAAAGGTTAAACACATAAATACGTTAAAATATATATTGCTGTAAATAAAATCACATAATACACACAGCTGTCTAACTTTCCTTCTCCTCCCTACACTGATCACTATTCCTAGAGGCATCTTACTGTGTGAGTAAACATACTTCTGCCTCATTAAAAACAAAACGACTGCAGTCTTCCGCTGTATGGCTGTATGATCATTTAATCCTCTACTGACAGACACTTAGATTTTTGTGATGATGCTGTAGTGAGGAGACTGGTCTATGAATCGTAGTGCATTTGTCCATTTATTTTCTTTGGATAAAATCTTAGAAAAGAAACTCTTTAATCAAGGGGTAAATATATTTTCCCACTTTTTATTTCTGCTTAGGGTACCTTTCACTAGCAGAGATTTTAAGTTTCATATAACTAAATTCAACAATTTTTACCTTTATGGTACCATGCCTGGGAGTGTCTTTCCTATATAAAGATTACAAATCATTCTCTTTGACTGCTTTTGTAGTAAAATCTTTGTCTCTTAAAAACCGTAATCCATCTAGGGGCACCTGGATGGTTGGTTGGGAGTCTGACTTCAGCTCAGGTCATGATCTCACAGTTTGTGGGTTCGAGCCCCGTGTCAGGCTCTGTGCTGACAGCCAGCTCAGAGCCTGGAGCCTGTTTTGGATTATGTATCACCCCCTCTCTCTGACCCTCCCTTGCTCACGCTGTCTCTCTTTCAGAAATAAATAAAACATTAAAAAATTTTTTTAAAAAACCTGTAATCCATCTGGAATCTGGTTTTGTTTTTGTTTTTGTTTTTTTGGTATGGCTTCAGGGAAGGATCTACTTTCCCAAATGGGGAGTCAGTTGTCCCAATGATTACTTATTAGAGAACTCTTCCCCTGCTGGACTGAAAAATCACCTTATACACAATGACTTTTGGGGGTCAATCTACTGTGTTCCATTAATATCTTTGTTTATTCTTGAACTAGTACCTCACTGCTTTATTTAACCATTATTTTTACAGCACATTTTGAGGTCTGTAGGGAAAGTCTCTTTTCATGAATGGCCATTATAATGTACCAGAATTCACACACACAAAAAATCAACTATAGCAAAATACTACTTTGCACCGATTTTGCAAAACTAATTTTCTGCAAGGTTAGATGTAAATTATTTATCTTCAGCTGGTGCCTGGTGAGAGGGTAAGCAGCAGCAGAGTGCATGCAGGCGGATACATTTTGAAATATACTATTAAGGTAGAACCAGCTCAATTATCAAACAAATTATAAGACTCATTTGCCCTATGCTATCCCATAACTACATCTTCTCTCAATCTCTTCTAAATTTCTCTATCAGAGGAACAGCAGAAAAAGAGAGATTCATACTTTTGGCTCTACAGTTTTTATTATTTTTCATTTTGTTCCTCAGGAAGATGAGTTTTATATCCTTAGATGCTAGGTGAAAAATTACAGAGGATCATGCCCCAAACTCTGATAGGCTTCCTTAATATTTCAGCAATTGTAAACTTGCTCTTTAGTTCATTCAATAAATTATTACTGAGCACCATCTAGATACAAGGAATTGTGTTAGATCTACTATTAAGTGACCATATCTAATAATCTCAATTTGGGCATCTACCTTGCAAGTCTTCCCTGAACCACCAGATTAGGTTAACGGCCTCTTCTGTCTGCTCCTAATACCTGTCAATACTTCTGTTGTGGCCCTTATGGAAGGTGAGGATAGCATTTTATTCATGTTGTTTCTCTTGCACAGTGCCTGGTAGGTGCTTTAGGAAAATTAATATAGTGGAAATATACAAAATGAATTGAAGTAGGAGAATATGAAGGAGGAGGTGAGTTGAAAAAGTACTGCATTAACTTAGGCAGGAAATAATAAGAGTATGAACTACTTTGGTGGCTGAGGAAATGAAAATAAAGGAAAGGATGTGAGAAATACAACTACCCTATATAAAGCTAAGTTTAATTAGACATGCACTTCTCACAAGTATTAAGTAAGCATGCATATAAAACAGGGAAAGGTCTTACCTAGAAAGTCTTTCATGCTAGAGAAAGGAAGAGACAAAACAAAAACAAAACCAGCATTAGAAAGGGACTGATAATTATTATTTTCATTTATAAATGCACTTTTCAAATCAGATGTCTCAACTTCACATTTGCAGATAGGGGTGCAATTTAAGAAAAGCAATTCAACTGACTGCACAAAAGGCTACTTAGTACTTAGCTCACTAGATTTGAGACTTTAGGGGAGAGCATTTTTTTTAACTGGAAGTCAGCAAACGGTCAACTGATCAAAAACTGCACCCTCTCCCCCTATCCACCACCCAACCAGCATCCTTTTGTTATAGGAGGGAATGATTTTCCATGTGGCATTTAACCTCTCTGGATATCTAATATCCATTCTATTAACTTCCTTCAGTTCACAAACCCCCAACCCTGCCTGAGTGAATGCTGCAATCTAGAAATAGTAAAACTCAGGGCAGTTCCTGGCTTTACCCTACATCTCTAGTGAAACAAGATGAGCGAGAGGGTACAGGGAGGGGCTAAATCCCATCCTAGTCCCTAGGATGTTGGTTTAAAAAATGAGAAGAATAAGAAAGTACTCTGCAGTCTCAGAAGAAAGGAGTTTTATAGATGCAAACTGTCGGCTTGGTTATTTATCTATGGTCATTGTAAACAAACAACAAGAAATGATTGCGTTGATATTTTACATTATTAAAAATCATAGATGATTATTATACTGTGTCCACTTTTTTTTTTTTTTTTTTTTGAGGAACTCAGGCAAATAAAAACTCAGTTGATTTGAATGTATTACTTATTTCATCTTTGGAGGTACTGAAGAACAACCAAGTCCTTAAGGGCACACAAAAGAAGGAAGAAGAGAAACAAGGGCCCGATAATCTACAAAACGAATAATAAATCCTTCAGCTACTGAGGAGCCGCTCAGACACTGCTTTGCTGAAGCACCAAACAGTCCCTGGAAACCACTGGTTTGTCAACCAACACAGCATGATCGCGCAATGTGCCATCCCCGAAACGGTCCAGAGTGTGGCGCAACAGCACATCTGACTAAAGAGGGACCGGACAGGTAAGCTTGCCGAAAGGTGGAATTCTCTCTCTAAATCAGAGGTTGTATTCACCAGAATTCTTTCATGTACTTTTTCAAAATGGGCACATCTCAACCTCAATCCTAGAGATTCTCTTTGCGTAGGTCTAGAGTAGAGCCTTCATGCACATATTTTTTAAAAAGCACCCCAGGTGATTCTGTTGTACAGCCCCGGTCAAGCACCACTGGACTAAATAGAAGCTTTTTAATGTACGGATGTGCTCCATTTGAGCTGGGGAAGCCAGTAAGAAAAGTATATGGTGCCTCTCTAACATTCTCATGCACTTGGGAGTTGAGTATACTAAAATTTGCTAATCTGGAGTTCAGGAATGTCCCTGTCTCACATTTATAGCTGAACTTCAGTGAGAGTCATATGCATACCCCACATTATACCACTTTATCAACATAAAGTTTCTTCCTCTTACCCAAAGCCTATGTTCAAAAAAGAAACTAAATTTTTATCACCTCCCAAGAATTACTTAATGGATAAATCCTTCAAGTATGCCAAGTAAAACTGAGATGCTGGACTGTTGGCTATGCCCACTCACGACCTTAGTGATACGATCCAGCCATTAAGGCATCTGGGTGAATCCAAATTCACCCAGTTTTGCAGGAAAACTGTAAATTGTGACATGCCAAAGATTCATGAATTAAGAATGAACTCCACATGAGCAAATGTTAAGGGTCTACTGAATTTAAGAACCCACTGCATGCATAGGTGTCTGGGTGGCTCAGTGGGTTAAGCGTCTGACTCCTGATTTTGGCTCAGGTCATGATTTCATGGTTTCATGGGTTCAAGTCCCATGTTGGGTTCTGTGCTGGCAGCTTGGAGCCTGTTTGGGATTCTCTCCCCTCCCCCCACCCCCCCTCATGCTGTTTCTCTCCCAAAAAATAAACTTAAAAAAAAAAGAACCCACTGCGTGCAGAGCCCTGCAGAAGAGGCACCAAGGAAGAATAAACAGAATAAGCTACATGACAAAGTCAGGAGAGCACCATTAACATGATAAACAAGCTCGTCTGAGGCAATGGAGAGAAAACATGTGAGTAAGTGCTAAGGAGATAACAGTGGTAACCAATGTGATCCAGCTACAAAGGCTTCCTAAAAGTCATGAATTTTAAGATAAGGTTAGAGAAATACGAAGATGTACATACATACATTTAAAAGCAAACAAACATGTCTTTATGGTGAGGGGTTCCTTATCCATGATCCATGCACTTATTCCCAGTTACATCCTCAGGGACTACAGTGCAAGGACATGACAGGTGCTCAGTAAAGACTTACTGAACTAGGGGCGCCTGGGTGGCTCAGTCAGTTAAGCGTCCGACTTCAGCTAAGGTCATGATCTCGTGGTTCGTGGGTTTGAGCCCTGTGTCGGGCTCTGTGCTGACAGCTAGCTTAGAGCCTGGAGCCTGTTTTGGATTCTGTATCTCCCTCTCTCTCTGACCCTCCCCTGCTCACGCTGCCTCTCTCTCTTTCTCTCTCTCTCTCAGAAATAAATAAAACATTAAAAAAAAAAAAGACTCACTGAACTAAACTGTTCATGTTTAGGAAGGTGTGTGATGTCGTTGGCTGGACCTGAGCTCTAACTGTTGCTCTGACATCTCCTAACTATGTGACCTTGAGCAAGTTACCACTTACTTTTATAGTAAGAATTAAATGTGATAGTTATAAAAGGAAGTACATGCTTAAAATGTCAGCTTCCTCTCCTGCCGTCCCTCCCCTCCCCACTCCATTCCCTTTTTGGTTATAAAAATACTATATTGGCTGCTGGGTTAGAGTAGTGAGGTTAACTTAGGACCTTTGATGCAGGGGATGGAGCTCACAGACAACCAAATGAAACAATTTAGGAGAACATTTACTTTCTCGTGCTGCTTCTAGGCAGAACTGCCTTTTCCAAACTTTATTATCCATGTGGGAGAACAATTATTATTAATTTTTCTCCCTGGGAGAACCATTTGTGTCAGTCTCTCCAAAGACAGACATTCCACACCATCTCTTAGGTATGAAAGAGACCTATTTATAATCAAACTGTTCTGCCTTGTGCCTTCTTTTGCTTCCTCCTACTGGAATCCAAGTCTATCTTGCATGGTGTGCATTGACTGAGGTCTGATTAACTTACTGACAAATCATGTTCATTTATTGACTTTTTCATTCCTGAAATGTGGGACTTCATTTGAAAATGTGTTAGTTTCCTCTTTGTAAATGTCTAATCTGTTGGGTAGGATTTTAGCTACATCTTCAGCTTTAAGTTGGCAGGCCAGCAGTGTAGACTGGCGGTTAAATGTCTAATCTGCTGGGTAGGATTTTAGCTACATCTTCAGCTTTAAATTGGCAGGCCAGCAGTGTAGACTCTGGCTGTTGCCTCTACAGTGAAGAAACAGTGTTTCTTTTTACTAAAACAAAGAAATTAGGATTTTACCAGGTATCTGTCTTAGCCATTACATATATATATCAAAGCATGCTAACCCTTTCCACCGATCTATTCTTACAAGAATGACATGCGATTAACCTTTTTTCATTTAGATTGGTTTGGAAGCACTATGAAGCTATTTATGCCCTGTCATCACATCCAAGAAAGTTCTCAGATACGTTAACAGTGTAGTATGGCTATATGTACTGTATGGCCTCCACTGAGGAGGCTGATATAAAAAAATGAACGCTTAAAAAGAAAAATTGGATATGTGGATATGTGTCCAATCGAAATTGCACCAGCATACTTCTCAAAACTAGAACAAACTATCCAAAAATTTGTATGGAACCACAAAAGACCCCGAATAGCCAAAGTAATCCTGAAAAATAAAACCAAAACGGGAGGGATCACCATCCCAGACTTTAGCCTCTACTACAAAGCTGTCATCATCAAGACAGTATGGTATTGGCACAAAAACAGACACATAGACCAATGGAACAGAATTGAGAACTCAGAAGTGGACCCAAAAGTATACAGCCAACTAATCTTTGACAAAGCAGGAAAGAATATCCGATGGAAAAGACAGCCTTTTTAACAGATGGTGTTGGGAGAACTGGACAGCAACATGCAGAAGAATGAAACTAGATCATTTTCTCACACCATGCACAAAAATAAACTCAAAATGGATAAAGGACCTGAACGTGAGACAGGAAACTATCAACACCCTAGAGGAGAAAGCTGGAAACAACCTCCTTGACCTCCACCGCAGCAACTTCTTACTTGACACATCCCCAAAAGCAAGGGAATCAAGAGCAAAAATAAACTGTTGGGACCTCATCAAGATTAAAAGCTTCTGCACAGCCAAGGAAACAACCCAGAAAATTAATAGGCAACCAACGGAATGGGAAAAGATAGTTGCAAATGACATATCAGATAAAGGGTTGATATCCAGAATCTACAAGGAACTCACCAAACTACACGCCCGAAAAACAAACAACCCAGTGAGGAAATGGGCAGAAGATATGAACAGACACTTCTCCAAAGAGGACATCCAGATGGCCAACAGACACATGAAACGATGCTCAGCATCGCTCCTCATCAGGGAAATACAAATCAAAACCACACTGAGATACCACCTCACGCCAGTCAGAGTGGCTAAAATGAGCCAATCAGAGAACTCTCAGCATCAGAGATGCTGGCGAGGATGTGGAGAAACGGGCACCCTCCTACACTGTTGGTGGGAATGTAAACTGGTACAGCCTCTCTGGAAAACAGTGTGGAGGTTCCTAAGGAAACTAACAATAGAACTCCCCTATGACCCAGCAATAGCACTGCTAGGAATTTACCCAAGGGATACAGAAATGCTGAGGCATATGTACCCCAATGTTCATAGCAGCACTCTCCACAATAGCTAAAACCTGGAGAGAGCCTAAGTGTCCATCAACAGATGAATGGATCAAGAAGATGTGGTTTATCTATACCATGGAATACTACGTGGCAATGAGAAACAATGACATCTGGCCATGTGTAGCAACATGGATGGACCTTGAGGGTGTTATGCTGAGCGAAATAAGTCAGGCAGAGGACAAATATCATATGTGTGCACGTATAGGAGGATTAGGAGGAACTTAACAGAGGACCAAGGGGGAGAAGAAGGGCGGAAATGGTGGGGGAAAGGGAGAGAGGCAAACCATGAGAGACTCTTGAATGCTGACAAAAACTGAGGACTGATGGATGTGGGGGGGAGGGGAAATGGGCATAGAGGAGGACACTGTGGGGATGAGCACTGGGTGTTATGTGGAAACTAATTTGACAATAAACTATTTGTAAAAAAAAAAAAAAATTTAAAATTTAATTTAAAGTTTAATTATTTTAATTAAGAATTCTAAACTTAAAAAAACCTTAATTAAACATTTTTTGAAAAGTTTAAAAAAAAAAAAAAAAGGAAAAGAAAAATTGGGTTAGCACCACCAAGCAGCCATCAGGTTTCTGCATGTGAAATGGTGGATTCCACAGGATTTTGAAGAGGCCTAAACGAATGCCTCCACAGATGCCAGCATGTAGAGGAAGCCAACGCAAAGGGCGCTCCAACCTGTGCTCGCCCTACCCGCTCTTGTCCCTACGGGCATGCTGGAAGATGTTTCCCGCAGACAGCCACGTAGGAAGCTGATGAATGACGCTGGTGTCGGCCTGCCTGGAGTAACTAAAAGCAAGTATCACAGTCTGTTGTTTATCACTTTTTTTAAAGGCCATGTCAAGATTTGTGTTATCAGTTGACTTGGGGGTGAATTTAACAAAGAAAAGTTTGGGTGATGAGTGATCCAGTAGACATCAGGGTAGACAATGTGCCTACATCCAGATATCAGAGGAAGTAGGACTTTTTTTGTAAAGTTTATTTTGTTCATTTTAAGGAGAGGGAGGGGGAAGAGAGAAAAGGAGAGAGCAGTTAGTGCAAACCTGCACTGTTAGTGCAGAGCCTAATGCAGGGCTCAATCTCACAAACTCTGAGATCATGACCTCAGCTGAAATCCAGAGTCGGATGCTTAACCTACTGAGCTACCCATGTGCCCTGAAAGTAGGACTTTTTAAAAAAATTTTTTTCTTTCTTTATTTTTGAGAGGGAGAGACAGAGCAAGCAGGGGAGGGGCAAAGAGAGACGGAGAGAGAGAATCCCAAGCAGGCTCTGCACTGTCAGTGTGGAGCCTGATGTGGGGCCTGAACTCACAAACCATGGGATCATGACCTGAGCCAAAATCAAGAGTAGGCCGCTTAATTGACTGAGCCTCCCAGGGAGCCCGCAAAAGTAGGACTTCTTAATCCTTGATCTTTCCTCAGTACTTCTGACATCCTTTTCCCACCCCCTGCTTTTAGCTGACTTTTGGAGCTATCTGGAATCCTTGGGTTTTTTAAATTATTGTTTTCAAGGGCTACCTTAGCTATGTCCTGGGAAGGTCAACCCAACCAATAGAGGAGAATATATAGACCTCATGAATGGAGATGTGGATGCAGTAGAGGTAGCACATTACCATAATACAATATTATTTCAAGGAAGGAAAACAACTGGGATTTCTAAAGACTATGGTATTCTCAATGATAGAAATTCAGCCCTATTCCTATAGGGCTGAAAGGCAAGCCAGCTTAAAAGTATACAGGATTTAGAGCTCAGTCCCCCAGCTTCTGATAAAATGACTTAGGTTTTTAGATCGTACTTTCTCATTTTCACTGGTGGTATACCTCTAGAAACTATTGTTTTGCTTGGCTTCTTGATATTCTAGATAATCTGGTATTTGATGAAAAAACACTGGTTAGATTTAGGGAGAGAAAAGTTTAGGTTTCTTGGGTGAAAGGAACAGAGCTGCTGAATTGGTAGAGACTTAACTTCATTTTCCCTTTTCATCTTGCTGTCAGTCAAACTAAGCAGAGTTCACTGTTACCTTGATACTGCTTCTCATTCTAAAAGGCTGACCACCGTCCCTTCAGGGAGACTAGTGAGTGAACGGGGAGAGCTGGGGATAAGATAGAGTGGGGGGTTGTGTAAGTGGTCTCAGGGGAATGGTGAGCCAGGAAGTGACATCATAAGAGGTGAACAGAACACAGGCTAGGGAAATGAACAGTGAAGATTCTCCCAGAGAAGTTTCTAAGAAGTCAGTCTACTGGGCAGCAAATAAGAAGAGGTCCTACAACACAGGGATCAGGACCCCAGCCAAATCTAGGATCTTTTGGAAGCTAGGAATGTGAGTTCCTCTTACCTATGTTCTGGCAATAGCCCTATCTTTCGCTGTAGACTCTCTCTCTCTTTTTTTTTCTTTAAAAAACAGAATAGTTACTCTTGTTCTACTCTTTCGGTAGGGTCTGAAGAGCTTATCTGTACATGATGACACCATACATTTCAGAGAAGACATGAGTTTTCTACCCTGTTTGCAGGTTAACACACACTCATATTATGTCACATGCTCTAGTCAGGAAGTCTTAGAAGGAACTTCTCTAAGTGTTTTAGTTGAAGATTCTTGCTCTACCTTCTACTAAAGACAAATGAATGATGGCTATTAAGGTGAGATTCGTCAGTGTGTCTGAACTAGATAAAAACTGTTCACAAAAGAAATTACTTTCACAGCTTTTATGGCTCAACTGGGGCCATTAGATATTGTGAATGAGACCCTGGAGCAGAAGAGACTAAAAGTTGCTCAGAAACCAGTATGAATAAAGAAAAGAGATAAAAAGAATGATTAGCTAGATAGACCATAGTTTTTTAAAAATGCTCTAAACCCAAGAAGCAGGCCCTCTCCTTTCATGCCTCTTGAAATTCTCCCACAGTAATCTCATTGGTTGGGACCTGTTTCTAATAACAGAACAGAGTGAAGATCGCCAATAATTCAGATGGCAATCCTGGAAAGGGACAGGAACCAGGCCGGTTTTGATTTGTGAAATGTGTAGGGCTCTTACAACACCAGAGACTGACTTAGAAAAATCCCCACAAAAGCTTTTAACTTGAAAGTTATCGGGAGTTCAGGAAGGCACATAATTAAAACCAAACTCCTTTGACCAAGTTTAAAATAAAATTGTGGCTCTGGAAAGCTGGGCCCAAGGGAAAGGAATGAGCCCAAGTCACATATTTACTGCCAAGACTCAAACGGGTTTAACTTATGTTCCTTTGGAGTTTGGGCCTGACCCCACAGTGATGGGAAAAAATCTCCTATTTACATTTTCCCTGAAAGGGACTAAGCAGAAAGAACATTTTATATCATGTTCTCGTGCACTGGCTGAGCCAGGGGAAACAATTTGAGCTATTCTGGGATGGCCTACAGAGAGCCAGCCTTTCCCTTCAGTGTTCTCAGATTGATGACTGATGATGAACATGTCAAGGATGGGAGTGTGCCTGCAACACAGACATTTCAGATTTGTAGGGCTACTGCCCACCTATTCATGATCCGAGCTAACTGAAAAGTAATATATTCTATAGCTTTTTGAGTTTAAGAATCATTTTGGTTTCCTACATGTGCCTAGGAGAGACATAAAGGCTTTTTAGCTTTCTACCTTAAGGGGAGAATACCCTTTATAACTCAAACAGATGGGGTTCTTGAGAAACTTGAGAGTCTACTGGTGTCTAGCTTTGAAAGGGATCTTTCTGAGTCTCTATTGTTTCTGAGTCTCTATTTGGAGATCCTGCATAACTTGGAAATATAAAAGGGGGGAACAGAAATTTTCAAGATTTACATAGAGATATGAGAGTAGAGGTCAATGATGGTGAGGCCTGTATCAGGTTTTTTTCTCCACATCGAAAAAATGAGTAATTCCTTAATATCATAAAATATTTCAGTTGTATTAGATTTCTACCGCTGCTGTGACAAATTATAAAATGTAGTGGCTCAAAACATCCGTTTATGGTCTCACGGGTTTTGTAGGTCAGAAGTCCAGCACTGCTCTTCTGGGTTCCCTGCTCAGGTTTTCACCACACAGAAATCAAGGTGTCTGTTGGATGGGCTCTTATTTGGAGCCTCTTAAGATCATTCCAGGTATGGCAGAATCCAGTTTCTTGTGGCTGCAGGTCTTAGATCTCCATTTCCTTGCTGGCTGTCAGCGGTTGGCTCCTCACTGCTCCTAGAGGCGCTCCCATTCCTTCCCACGTGATCCCTTCCATCTTCAGGCCAACAGCGGCACACTGAGTCCTTTCCACACTTCAAATATCTCTGGCTTCCCCTTCTGTCATCAACCAAGAAAGCTCTCTGCTTTTAAGGGGTCATGCTATTAGATCAGGCCCACAAAGAAAAATCTCTCTGTCTTTTGGTCGATTGTGCCACATAACATAACCTTAGGAGAACTATCTCACCATACTATACTATGGGCTCTGCAGATTAGGCCAGGACACCTCTGGGGAGTCATTTTAGAACTCCAACTACCACAAGGAACCCCCTTTAAAAAAACATAGCCTCGTTTATAACTTCCTCAAAGGAAGAAATGTCAACAGTATATGGCCAATTAGCTACAGCTGGGTGATTATATGCATTCACAGTTAGAATAATGCTGAAGGCACGGACTTACGATGGAGAAAAGTGTGCATCCCTGTGAGCAGCTGTATGTGTGTTAGAGTATACTTCAAAGCAAAATTTAGCTTTTAAAAATATTAAATTACATATAACTTTATCATATTATACTTCTTGATTTATCCTTCTGAATTACTTAATACATATGGAACAAAAATGAACAAGAAATGCAGTACTTAACATTCAGTTTATATCATAAATATTTCTGAAAAATATTATTGCCAGATTGTGACTATCCAATTTAATATTTCATGTAGAACTGAGATGATGTAATGCCACCTCACATTACTATAGTACATCTCACTACATTTCAAGAGATAAAACATTGCTTATTAAATTATAGAAACAGACATCTTTGTTAAATCTATAAATTATGCTACCTAAATATTATTGGAATTTTACGGTTCTTATTATCTTTCTTTTTTTGTTTGTTTATTTAGTTTTGAGAGACAGAGAGCACGCACACATATGTGCACGTACAAGCAGAGGAGTGGCAGAGACAGGGAGACAGAAAATCCCAAGCAGGTTCCACTCTGAAAGACATGGGCTCAACTGCATGAACCATGAGATCATGACCTGCACTGAAATCAAGAGTCAGATGCTTAACTGACTGAGCCACCCAGGTGCTCCTGTAGTTCTTTTCTGCATATCTTTTCTTTGTTGATATTTCCAGCTATTGAAGAATTTCTAGATTTTTTGGAACTCACAAACCACACTTATTATGGAAGGAAATTTATGAATATACTAAGGCCTCCCTAAAATAACCAAGGCAAGCCATTTTATATTTAAGATAATTCACAAACTGTTAGGATTCGTGAATATGTCTGGAGGCTCAGGCCCCTTCTCTATCTAGCTTTTCACATGCAGCACAATACATATGATGAAAACGACCAACAAGAATGAGTAGCTCTAAAACCAGTGACTCTAGCACATGGGCCACATTTCTCACACTTAACACATATTTTTACTTTCCCCATAGCTCAAGTTTTAGGTCCTTACTGCTATGCACAGCCACCTGAAACTATGGCAATCCATGAAATATGTTCAGAGGATTTTAAAAAAGCAGGCTTAGCAAACACATGGGAAGAGAACCCTGATCATTTCCCCCAAATATTGTTAGGCATTGCATATAAACAGTCATAAATTTAGAAGTCAGTTTCCAGCTCTCAGCCTACTCCTCTGCTAAGGTTCTTCAACAGATGCTGTTACTGACCACCACTACACTTCTTTCAGGCGTTAAGCTTTCCCTTCCCAAAGCCTGGGAAGAGATGGATTTTTTTTTTTTTTCACATGGTAAATATCATCGTGTAGCGGCCTGGTTATGTAGCAGTTATTTTAAATTTGGTGAATCAAAACCTTTGCAAAGGAGTTAGTGAGGCTCTCCAGACCTCACATTTCAAGAGGAAGTAATACTTGGGAGTCTAAATAACAATAAGGCAAAACTTTTACTTCTAAGTAGGCCCCACACAAGGTCAGAGCCTTCTTTTGTTCTTAACCTTTTCTTTTTCTGTCCCCACAGAAGCTCAATTTTGACTCACAGATGTTGGAGCTATAGATACACAAGCAAACTGAAATAAACAGATATCTGAATTGTCTTGGGAAGACCTATGGTTGACCTTCATTTCAGATATAGGGATTTCTAGTGTGTGTCCTCTGACTCCTTTCCAAGTATAAGCTCTGTGAGTGATACTTAGAGGAATAATATGGATATATGCAAGGGCACCTGGGTGGCCCAGTCGGTTAAGCATCTGATTCTCAATTTCGGCTTAGGTCTTGATCTCATAGTTCGTGAGGTCAAGCCCTACATCAGCGTGGAGCCTACTTGAGATTTTCTCTCTCTGCCCCTCCCCTGCTTGCATTCTCTAAACAAACAAACAAGTAAACTTAAAAAATTTTTTAAATGGGCATTTGCAGAATCGAAGCCATGGCTCTCTGATCTCAAAGAGGTCATCTTTGGGGAGGAAAGATAAGCATATCCATAAAACAATGAGAGTGATGCAAGAAAGTGATCAAACACTAGACTTTCTGCTACATACAGCACATAAAAAAGTAGGCAGAAAAGAGAGAGACCAGTACTCACTAGAGATATTCAGCAAGGCTTCATGGAAAGAAGAGGCCTAACTAGGTGGGCATGAAGAAAGACACTGTCATGACTGATTTATAAGCAGTCTGGCTCAAGATAGGACCTTGTTAGGGCCACAGTTATTGCAAAGTGCTACTGGAAGCTCTAAAAGATAAAGAACTGAAGCTTTTTTTGACTCCTCCACTAAATTTGACATTTTATACCCCTCATATGGATTTTAGCTCTTTAGATGCAAAAGATTCCTCGGATTTATGGGACTAAATTTTGCTCCAAGAACAAGACAAGTATTTTGCAATGAAGAAATTTGGGAGAGAGGATGTATTTGCAATTTGTTTGATTTTGGGCAGGAGAAGGGTCCCTCAGATAAGAAAAACTTCAGAAATTCAGGCTTTTTGAATTCAGGACTTGTTAAATTATAACAAACATATAAGCATATTTTGTGCCATCTGTTTAAAAATTACTTTACCAAGCAAATTAATAGCATAAGAGAAATGACCTCACTTGGGGTGCCTGGGTGACTTAGTCGGTTAAGCCTCTGACTTTCGCTTAGGTCATGATTTCGCGGTTCGTGGGTTCGAGCCCCGCGTCGGGCTCTGTGCTGACTGCCAGCTCAGAGCCTGGAGCCTGTTTCAGTCTGTGACTCCCTCTCTCTCTGACCTTCCCCTGCTCACGCTCTCTCTCTCCTAGAAATAAATAAAACATTAAAAAAAAAAGAAAAGAAATGACCTCACTTAAAAGATCTATTTTTGAGCACTTATAATAAATAGCCTTAGAGCAATTACTTACATACAGTTAATACACTCATTAAAAATTCTAGACTATAACCCTTTAAGGGTATAGCAGATCTTTGTTCCTTAGCAACAGTTTTATCATAAACACTTAAAAATAATAAAACTGTACTTATTTTGAGGTGATGCAAAATTCTTATTTTTACCAATTTACACTTGTCTCTTCCCAAATTATGCTGTGAAGTTTCTCCTCTTTTTTTAAAAAAAGGTTTAATTATTACAATCTCTCTTCTCGAAACAGATTCAACAACCAGGGATAGTAATAAGAATTCAGGAGCTATTTAATGGAGACACTAGTTTTACTGGATTGGCTACACAGCTTACTGGTTAAATGCTCCAGCATTTACGAGTTAGGTGATCTTAGATAATTATTTAACTTTTCTCTGCCTCAATGTCTCCATCAGTAAAGTGGGGGAAATGGTACCCAGTGTCTAATGTTATCAAAAACACTAAATGAGACAATAAATGTAAAGGCTTGGCACTGCACATGGCATATAGTAAATGTTCTATAAATATTAGCTATCGATATTCTACAGTTTTCTATGTTCTTCCATTCTCTCACATTCCTCTTTGGCCTCCTTGGCTCTGCCAAAGCTTGTTGGCTGCAAGGGTAATAAGCTTGAACAAATTCCTTGGCACTTAAGCAAAGGGTTTTGATTATTTGTAGATTTGATTATCCAGGCTAATTCTTACCTACCCTTTTTAACCTACAGACATTTAAGGTCACCATTTTACTGTGTGGATAGTTATACTCTCTCTCAGATAACCAACCATGTGAAGTTAATAAGCAAAAAAGTATAATAACTCCTATATGAAAATGTTGCTTTCATAATGAACCATAAAGAATTTAAAGTCCAGACATACTCTGGGGCGCCTGGGTGGCTTAGTCGGTTGAGCGTCCGACTTTCGCTTAGGTCATGATCTCGCGGTTCGTGGGTTCGAGCCCCGCGTCGGGCTCTGTGCTGACTGCCAGCTCAGAGCCTGGAGCCTGTTTCAGTCTGTGACTCCCTCTCTCTCTGACCCTCCCCTGCTCACGCTGTCTCTCTCTCCTAGAAATAAATAAAAACATTAAATAAATAAAAAAAATAAAGTCCAGACATACTCTTAGATCTTTATCTAATCACAGACATACTCTTAATATCTTTATCCAATCACCGAACTGGTAGAATCCCCTGTATTGTGTAACCAAAGATGGCTGTGCTGAGAACTAACTCCTGGTTAATTGTGATTTACTGCGTAACAAACAGGTTAAGAACAGAAACAAAAAAGGGCTGAAAAAGAATAAAAGGCAGATGAAAGTCAACTCTAGTTGCTTCCCTTGGGTCTTCTGATGATAACTGTCTGCTCACACAAATATTATGAGATTGAGAAAGAGATGTAAAAAACAATGCTAATAAATTGGGAATTTTTCAAAATTTGAAAAATCACCCCAGGTCACACAGCTGATTATGTACTGAAAATAAAACTAGAACCCTAAGCTCTTAACTGACCCCAAAAAGATCTCCTAAATTTCTGGATTCTTTGGGAACTAAAGCTTATCAACTGTAACACAGTTGACGACAAGGGCTCCAAACACACAATATATAATACCTGCTTTCCTGCATGTGACTCCAGGATAGGAAAAGCCACGAGAAGCCACATGCCTCTATTTGCTTGTTGTTATTACCCCCACCTCTCCCATCCGAAGGTGTTATTCTCAGCTTTTTCCTTCTGCTACACCTACTCCTTAGACAAGCTCACCACTCCCACGGCTTAATCATAAATATCAATGTTTTCAGCCCATAATATTCACCTGAGCGTTAGACCAATTACTTCCTGGATATTACTATCTAAATGTTCCAAAGTACCTCTAACTCAACATATCCAAGAGTGAAATCATTTCCCCACTTAACACCCTTTTTTCCCTCCCACATATGCCAACTAAGTTTTGTCATGCCCTCTTCTATGGAGGCACCTAAACCAGATCCCTGGGAGTTATCCTTGACTCTGCCTCTCACAGGCTCATCCTTACCCCCATTTTATTAATCCCCAAGTCTTGTCAATTCTACCTTCTAAACAGCTGAATGCTTCCCTATACTGCCTGGAGAATGTCTCTGTTCAGGCCTTTATCATTTCTCAACTAGGAGTATAGCATTTGGGGCAACTAACTCAACCCCCAGGCCCTGCCTCTACAATCTAGCCTCCATAGATGCCAGAAATCTCTCTCAAATAAGCAATTCTGATCAGAGCAACTTTACTTCAACTTTTCAATCCTCTGTCTACAGGATAATTCCCCAAATCTTCTCTAAGAACCCATATAACATGGCCCCTGCTATGTCTCCGACTTCATTTCCTATTATACCCCTAAATATATCTTGTGTTCTAGCCACAGGCTAATGCATTTGCCACTTGATTGATCTCCTAAAATAAAAACCACCCTGAACTTAATTTTCATTTTTATCTCCCCAGTTAGGCTGTCCATTTCTTGAAGGCAGGGACTATAACTTCCATTTCTGAATCCCAGTGTCTAGTGTACATCCTATTGCATAGCAGATGCTCATAGAATGTTGATTGTGGGAACATTCAAAATAAAGTAGGCGGCCTTGATAAACATTTATCAAGGAACAAGAAAACTGGAGGGCCAAGGGTAGAACAGGGTCTGCATCTCTGTGTTGTCACCTGGAAATTCCATGAAAGGAACAGATACCTTCAAAACTCCCAGTCTTTCTGATTGATAAACCATGACTTCAGATGCCATTTCATCCAGCTTCATGGAGAACATGGATTAACTAGTCTATTATCTATCTAAGATTCCAAACAGGGAAGCTTCTTTTGTTTCTATAGGTTCTACTACTCTTGCATAGAAGGTTCCTTGTTTACAGAATTACTGCTTTGACTTTTCTTGAGTAGAATTTAAAGAAAAAAAAAGAAAGAACAGATATCCTAGTGGTTCTAATGAGAAAGAGAAAATTGGTTAACAGAGTGCATCCTTAATTAACTTTATTCACCCAAACAAACGTTTCTGATTCTATGACAATGGATTACAGAGTAAAGTTAAAAATGAATTCCAGATTGGTAGTGCCCATATGCAGTATGAGAAGTGGAAAGGATAAGATAATAAATACACTAAGGGCACCTGGGTGGCTCAGTCCATTAAGCAGCTGATTCTAGATTTTCTGGATTTCAACTCAAATGATGATCTCACGGTTCGTGGGTTTGAGCCCTGCCCTGGGCTCTGTGCTCACGGCATGGCACCTGCTTCAGATCCTGTCTACCTCTTTCAGCCTCTCTCTCTCTTTCAAAAATAAGTAAGTGATAAAAATATTTTTGAAAAGATAATAAATACACTAAAGAACTGTTTGGTGTTTGCCACAGGAGAGGAGAAAGGTCATGCGAAGAATGACTATCGATGCTGACAGTCTGAAGGCTGAGAGGCAGAAGGAGCCTGTTAACTAGAGTGTCTACAGAGACAAGGTCTCATGAAAGCAGCAATCCTGCAACCCTCACTTGTTTATCAAATGTTCTCTGATTAGTTTGTAGAGCTGGTTATAAAACAAGGTTAACTGTTCTCTTTATTTATATTAATGGCTATAGTGAAAAACATTATATAAAATCTTTGTAGATTTTCAGTTGAGATATAAATCCTGAAGGAGTAGCAACCCAGATTAAAAGGGAAAATGCTACTAATTTTGTTTTACAGATGCAGGTCCAATCCTATTATTGTAAATACCAACCAGTTGAAGAAAATCTGTCTAATTAAAAGATTCCCAGGGTTCAGCTGCTGACCTACTTATTTTAAGACGATTCAATATAATTAATATCAACTAAGCAATACAATTTGGACATTCTTTAGTATTTTGTTATCTTTGGATATACCTGTATTGAAAAACATTTTGTTAAATTAGCAAATAATAATTTGAGAGTATTGACCAATGATTACCTGGCTCTTGCTTTCAAGTTGATTTAAAACTGCTAAACCATCTAAATTGATTAATTTCTAAGTTAACAGAATTTATATACTTGAGACGCAATAATATAAACAGTGATTAAAAACCATGCACTAGAGTAGCTTAGTCAGTTAAGAATATGACTTTCGCTCAGGTCATGATTTCATGGTTTGTGGGGTCGAGCCCTGCACTGGGCTCTGTGCTGACAGCTGAGAGCCCGGAGCCTCCTTCCAATTCTGTCTGGCCCTCTCTCTCTGCCCCTACCCTGCTCGTGCTCTCTCTCTCCACAAAATAAACAAACATTAAAAAAAAATCAGCTAGAGGTGTCTAATGTATTTGCAGTTCAGAATTTGTTTTTTTTTTTTTTTAAATACTGGAAAATAACATCAAAAGAAAGCTTTCCTACTATTGTGTTAACCTGGCACTTAAGGTGGTTGCTTCAGAGTATGAGAACAGAAGCCTTCAAAATCTCGTAAATAAATACCTGGTGTGGTTCCCATTAGAAATCTGAATGAATCTAAAAGTTGTTGGGGCGCCTGGGTGGCTTAGTCGGTTAAGCGTCCGACTTTCGCTTGGGTCATGATCTCGCGGTTCGTGGGTTCGAGCCCCGCGTCGGGCTCTGTGCTGACTGCCAGCTCAGAGCCTGGAGCCTGTTTCAGTCTGTGACTCCCTCTCTCTCTGACCCTCCCCTGCTCACGCTGTCTCTCTCTTTCCTAGAAATAAATAAAACATTAAAAAAAAAAAAATTAAAAGTTGTTCTGCTTTCCCTGAGCAAGAAAATCAGAGATGAGTAGATCTATTACTCAGGGAGCTTCCCAAATTTTGGAAACAAAAGAGATGTTGAACAAGTGTGAGCCTAGTGTGAAAGCAAAAGACTTGTTAATTTTCCTTATGGAAAGAGAGATGTATTTTTTTCAAATTATTTTTTTAATATTAATTTATTTTTGAGAGAGAGAGACAGAGATCAAGCAGGGGAGGGGCAGAGAAAGAGGGAGACACAGAATATAAAGCAGGCCCCAGGCTCTGAGTTGTCAGCAGAGCCTGATGTGGAGTCCAAACTCATGAACTATGTGATCATGACCTGAGCTGAAGTTAAACGCTTAACCAGCTGAGTCACCCAGGTGCCCTGAGAGGGATGTATTTTTAAAACTCATGTTTAACAGGTTTTAATTCAGTGAATGAAAAATATTATTTTGAAATAGAAACAGAGAAAGTAAACAAAATCTTAGCTGGTAAGACACATACTATCTTCCATATATAAGTGATTTTTTTTATTAGGGAGGGTACTAGTTGTACAAACTCTAGGCAAGCACAGGTTTTTATATGATGAAAATGGGCCCTAGGGGCACTCGAGTGGGTCAGTCGGTTAAGTGTCTGACTCTTGGTTTCGGCTCAGGTCATGATCTTACGGTTTTGTGAGTTTGAGTCCTACACTGGGCTCTGTGCTGACAGTGCAAAGCCTGCTTGGGATTCCCTCCCCCTCCCCCGCCCCCCGGCCCCGACCCCACTTGCGTGCTCTCTCTTGCTCTCAAAATAAATAAACTTAAAAAGGGGGGGCAGCTTACTGAGTTATAGAAACACTGAATTACACAAAGTTAAAAGTATCAGAAGCTGCTGAGAGTTTAAAAGTAAAGGTAAGATCAGATAGTTTGAGTTTTCTAGTACTGACAAATCATCCTACTATTTGTTTCCTCAAGTTATGAATAATACCTGTCTGAGTTGCAGTTTATAGTTTGCCCATCAGGCTTCTTGAACATTTGACCAAGAGCAAGGTGTCCAAAATATTCTTCCCGTGTGAATAGCCATCATTTAAAAATTTCCTTTGAGGGCATTTTCCTTATATGGAAGCACTTAATATTAAGTCTCTTTAACAACAGTGAAGAAAAAATCATAAATATTTATACAATGGCTCAAGACTTCAACCGTTTGTTTTGAAGAATGTTGGCTCCAGAAGCTATACCTCTTTGTGGAACTTCTAGGAGAAAACCAAAAGTTCACAAGCAAAGTTTGAGGAGAATGAGAGTTGTTCTGATCTTAACTCCAAAATGCACAGACATTCCCCAGCATCTTTATTCAAGCATTTCTACCTCCGAGAGAAATACAGAGACCTGTAGCCCACAAGGTCTCAGGCTCTGCGGGGTCTGTGGTTTCATATGCTCTAACTAGGGTTTGAGAATCAAGCGTGGGAGATTCAGGATCGCCTGCCAACTCCCTCCCTTGGTCTGTAGCCGCTGCCTGCCTCATTCCTGCAATTTCAGTTTCCTGGGTCCTCATTATGTCTGAATTTTGGATTCCCACAGCTACCCAAGCTCTTAGCTGTCATCTGTGACCCTAGCATGTCCTCAACTTTCAAATATATTTGATATGTAATCCAGTGTTGTGGATAAATATGGGTTTTGGAGCCAAAGAGACTGGGCTCTACTGCTTACTGGCTGGCTGAGTGATGTGGGCAAGCCGATTTTCTTCCATGTACCTCAGTTTCCTCAGACATAAAATGGTCATAGCAACACCCACCTTTCAGGGTGGCTGAGGATTAAATGAGGTAACAAAAATGAAGCGGCAGTCAGTTAAATAACCAGGCATCAGAAGGCAGATGAGCATAACATCACTGCCACAACACTAGGTGTTAAAGAGCCCCACATACAGAATTAAGAGGAGGGATGGTCATAGCATTCAAAACCGGTTTGTAAGCAACACCCTAATTAGTCAGGACATGAGAGGAAACTAGGCTCCAGGGGAATCTTAGGAGATAAATCTTAGTCTTATAGCTCGTTCAGAGTGTCAACAGCTTCCAAATTAGTCTCACATATCTTTCACTCTCTCAGTAAAGACACAAGCAACATAATGGAACATGAATGATATGTGAAAATCAACACTCTCTATACTAGAGCCTCAGGCCATGCGGACCTGGAAGTTGGTTACACTAAGCAGATGCTATTATGGGAACCCACAGCTGCTGACCACTACAATTGGGAAGTAGTCTCTTATTAAGGCCATTCACATTTTGGTTTCCTGTAATCCAAATTTTCAAATTCTTTTTTTTAATGTTTTATTTATTTCTGAGAGAGAGAGAGAGAGAGAGAGAGAGAGACAGCATGAGCAGGGAAGGGTCAGAGAGAGAGAGGGAGTCATAGAATCCGAACACAGGCTCCAGACTCTGAGCTAGCTGTCAGCACAGAGCCCGACGTGAGGCTCGAACCCACGAACTGTGAGATCATGACCTGAGCTGAAGTCAGACACTTAACCAACTGAGCCACCCAGGTGCCCCAAAATTTTCAAATTCTTTCCCACTGTGACTTCTTGTCTAAAATGTCAGGGATAGGGGAGATGGTGGAGGGAGGGTGGAAGGGGTGGATGGCAGCTGTTAGGAATGAGACAAGAAGAAAGTAGTACTTAACAGTAAAGAAGAAGTGCATTCAAACAGAGAATAAAGGGGGGGGTGTTGTCACCAGAAAGATTTTGTTGCATGCCCATGAGCTGTCTCACACACTGCTCTGTGAACGTGCTTATAGCCGTGAGCAAGTGCTAACAATGGGCTCTTTACACCAAAAGGTATTGCTGAATTTGGTAAGAAGGGGGGAAAAAAGGGAAGTGCTAACTGAAGTAAAAGTGCTCCAAATTGTGGACCTCATTTGGCGACCACTAAAAAGCAGCCAACAGCTGCTGCGGAGGAAGCATTCTGTAGCTTCTTAGAAAAGAAAGGCACCAGACTAAGCGCTGAAGAAACTGTCCCAGGACTCAGTGATGGTGACACTGAAACCTCCTAGTCCACGCACAAAAAGAACTTATGAATAAAACAGCTCTTTAACAAACCCCTGAATATCCCTAGCTGATGTTCTAGACCGACATGCCACATACCAAATTTTACTCCACGGTAATTTGCCCCAGGTGAAAGACATTGAAAATGAATATAAAAGAAAGAAACACAATAGGCAATTCATGTTTCTTGCAGAGTTTCCCCCCAACAGTTCCCC
Source organism: Proteles cristata cristata (assembly GCA_017311185.1). NCBI lineage: Eukaryota > Metazoa > Chordata > Mammalia > Carnivora > Hyaenidae > Proteles > Proteles cristata. Next base: position 1,070,561 of record JAESUZ010004369.1, read on the forward strand.
AAATAAGGAAGCTATGACCATCATACTTCTTATTCCGTACATACAGTAGAGCACAACCGTGTTCCCTAAGAAGGAGCTGCTACCTTGCCCACTACCTAATATGCCCATTAGGGCTTCTCATAGCTTGCTATTGGTAGCACTCCTTGCTTTTGTCAGTTTCCTACAGAGGAAGACACTAAATCAGATGCAAATCACTTATACAGAAATATTCACTAAAGAAAAAAAAAATCTCAAATGGATCTGCTTCGGGTATTACAATCACTTCCACACAGCTAGTTGTCAATAGCCAAGAGTTATTTAGAACTTTAGAAGCACAAAGTTTCCAAGTGTCTTTTTTTCTCCTCTCTCTATCACTCAATGGACACACAAAATAGGCAAAGGTATATACACTCTCTCGTATACACACCTCCACAAATGTTTAAGAGGAGCTTGCACATAACTGACGTTGAATATATACAGTTTCATGGCGATTTGGGAGCTTTTTCTCTGGAAATAGAGTATTGACCCACAAACACCAGGAAATGGAGCAATTAAAAATAGCCACAGAAATTAAGAAAGGCCTGTAAGACATAGTGACAAGGACTCTAAAAAAAAAATCTTACTGGCAGGCAGCTTACAACTAACTGATAGTTAAAAGCTAAAAGACAGAAACCGTAGTCTGGCATATTTATGTCTGCTTTTACTTAAGACTGCAGTAAGTATTATGAACCACAACCTCTTGCAGAAAAGCTAACAGGGTCTTTACTTGCAAATTTTCTTGTCTCCTCTACTGATTCCCATATGCTCTGAAACGCCTTTGCTCTAAACCTCACTTCCCAAGTTACATATATGTTTTCTACCTGTGACACAACTAAGAACAGACATAAATAAAATGCTGCTTACTCGGAGCGTCTTGGCAGTCGGGGAGGGAGATGCTGGGGGAGAGTCAGACTGAGACTTCCTATTCCGAGTGAATTCTTTACTTCGGGTATATAAGGAGGACATGGTCCCTCAGGATGTAGATGCACACACAGCTACTGGATTCTTCACACAAAGCTGAGAAAGTGCCCCTGCAGGTTACCCTCACAGAATCTCTCCTTGTTAGTTGATGCAAGAAGACTTTGGATAGAACTAAATAAAGGATAAAAGCCACCCTGCAAATTATAGTCTTGCGCTCTAAACCAGTTCACAGTTAAACAGGGTCTGAGAGGCGTGCTCCATCAATATTTTCAGTTCAGCTTCAACCACAAGCGCCCAGGACTGGTGGCTTACGGTGAGGGTGCTGGGCTGAGCCACACCTTTTATGCCTAGATTGAGTCCTTGATTCTCCCAAAAGGACACTTCTTATCGAGACTTGCTCCCCAGTAAAACCTGAGTCTGGGTTCCCGATGACACCAGATTAAATCCCAGAGGAAAGATGACCTTGGATCCTGTCGGAGATGAGCCTGGGAGGAACTCCCATCGCTTTATCCAGAGCGAAGAAATAGAAATTCTCTGGAAATCATGCCGTTTTTCCTTAGCTGGACTCCACTGGGCTGGAAAGGGTTTAGAAATGCTGTGATAAATTCGGGTTAAACAACTTAAAATAAAAAACAAAAAACTACAAATAAGGAACCAAGAGTTTATGAGAAGGAAGCCGTCTGAGGAAGTGAAGTTTCCCTGAGTCCTCCCAGACGAAGCTGCTTTTACATATAAACACTCACAGTCATACACACATCTTTTCCCCTCCCCTCTTCTATTTTCTGACATTCCAAATCCCTATTCGCTCAGCGAGGAATGCTGGAGAAGAGCCAAGGGCAAAGATTCACTTTCAACTCAGAATTCGGGTTGCCACTTGCAGGAAGAAAAGAAAGCCTGCCAGCTTCTAGGAATAAAGGGAGGCTTTTTGGGGACAAGTTCAGGGGTAAAACCCACCACCCTTCTGGTCTCCACTGTTTCAGTTAGAGTGGGCAGCACTTTCAGCGACGGACTTCTCTGAGCAGTCTGCTAAACATGAGCTGGGGGCTTTTCCACTTCTAGATCTCTTAAGTAGCAAAGTCCTGACAGACACATCAGTCAAAGCACCTTCAGGCCCTTTATGTCCCATTTTAATGACTTGTCATTCCTGCCGCACCACAAGGAAGCCCAGCAAACTGAAACCTTGGCCCACTGCAAAGGAAGCTCTCTGAATTATCACAGACTTGAATGGCCGAGTCTTTAAGTACACAGCTTACCCGTTTTCTAAAATGCCGCAATCAGGGAAGACTAAATAGGAAAGAGGTTACAGGTAAGGGAAAAGAAGCGGTCAGAAATGAAGAAAGAAAACAGGGACAGTATCAGAAATGCAAGACCACAGGACTGAGTTACCCACAGGCAAACTTAAGAGTTAAAATGAAAGGAATTTATTTGCTTGGTGTTGAAGGTTTTTGGATTTGGCCTTGAAACATCTCAAATTTAATCTTTTGCACTCTGTTGTCATCACTACCCTATCCAACATTTCTAGGCCAAATGCTTTCTAAGCCAATGGGTTTATCCCCAAAGTAACAACTCACTTCTCTCTGTGCTCTTGGAAACTCTATCCAGCCCTCCCTTTTTCTATATGAAATTTATACTTTTTCCTTCAAATCTTCCTAGCATGCCACTTTTTTCCTCTAATTATCTTGATATGTTCATTATTCTTATGACAAATTTTGTTAAGTTAAATGAAGGGAAGTGATCAGCTATTTGGGGGTTGGTCTAAGGAATACAGGTTGACAAGGGTTTATAAGAGGTCTTAGGGCACCTGGGTGGCTCAGTTGGTTTAGTGTCCTACCCTTGATTTTGGCTTGGGTCATGGTCCCAGAGTCGTCGGAGTGAGCACTGCAATGCGCTCAGTGCTAGGCATGGTGCCTGCTTGGGATTCTTTCTATTTTTCCCTCTGCCCCTCTTCCCCACTCATGTGCTCTCTCTCTTTAAAATAAAATAAAATAGGCCTTAATTCATTCCCAATCTAAAAACTTGTCGTGATCAATTCCACAACAAACCAGATTATACTGTGTCTGAAAGGCCAATTATTTTGGGAATTCAGATCTATGAATCTTACATTTTAGATCCCACTTATATAGTTAATCTCATCTGATAAGAATGAGTTTTTCTCTATTAGATCTCCTCACTTAGAAAAGAAATATTGATGTAAATCTAAATAGTAATATTCCCATAGCAAGCATGATTGACTAGGGAAGGATTAAGGAGGGATAGTTTTTCACTATCTAGAATGAAAGTTACCAGATTACATTATTCCTCAAAGAGATGGCAAGAACAAGTCTGATCAGTTTCCTGACCTGTTTCTATAAGATTTATGCAATGATTTTATTTCTTATTGGCAACTGAAGAGGAAATGTAAAAGCCTGTTTTTCCCAATTATTATTCTTGTCTCTTTTCACTATCTTATATCTAATTCTAGGCAGTATTAACAATAGTAAACTCTCTTATTATTTTAAATATAATAATATTTATATTATATATATATATATATATATTATTCTCAATGCCGAGAAGCAGTAACCTGGTCTAGTTAAGAGACTGGCTTTATATAGGGGAGTTGAGCAAATAAACAAACATATTGAGGGTAATGGGACCTAGATTTCTCAATGTTAGAGAAGGCAGATATAAATAAAAAAAAAGGTAAAGCTAGAATAAACCTTGTGGTGATATGCAGGATTGAAGGTATCAGGTAAACCAGTGATTTTTAATATATATAGACAGACATAAGTAACTAAAGATGTAAGAATGTCTATATGTGTGTGTCTAAGTGAATGCATCTAAATGTGTATTTCCTAGCTCTCTCCACTGAGAGATGGGGGAAGAGCAACACTCTAGTAGCATTTCACACACCTAGTGCCCAGAGCATTGTTTCTGCATGGACTCTCCATTAAAAGGAACAAGGCTCCCTGAGAAATGGCTAATTCCAGAGCTGGGGCAGGGAAAGAAAATGAACCTGGGTGTCTTGTGTCAGGAAATAAGGAAGCACTTTAACAATAATGGGAACATGATAAAAGGACATGGAGACCTACTTAAAAAGCCAAACTTGAGACTGTCCGAGCATCAAAATAAATAATGATAATGAAAAGTTATAGCGCACTGAACAGAAAACAAATCCATGAGCACACATTAATATAAATAAATGAGGAGAGAAAGCTCTTTCTTACAGAATACCTAATAATAATGTAAAGGAGTAATGAAATTAAAAAAAAAATCACCATTTGGCAAACATCAATGTAAAATCAATCCAAGAAAGGAATGTTAGTGGATACCAAAGCTAATAGGTAAAAATAGGATGAGGAACTGAATTTTACATACTCTCAGAGTATTGCCTATTAATCACAAAAGAGGGAAAGGGAGATTTACTGTGGAGAAACCTAGCAGACATCATCTTATTCAAATGGTCAAAGGTCAACACTACCAGTAGAAGGACAGATTGTTAGGGCACAATGAAAAGCAAAGGATTGCTTCTGTGACATTGTAGTAGAAAATGCATAAATTGGGTCTACTTATGAGGAAACACTGGGCCCAAACTGAGGGACATATTGACAGGCTGTCATCTTAAAAAATATCAAGGTCATAAGAAGCAAGAAAAGACTGACCAAAGAGACATGAGAATCAATTCTAATGTATAATCCTGTATTGGATCCTTCTGCTGCAAAGAACATTATTGGGACAACCTGGTGAAATCTGAATGTGGTCTCTGGGTGAAGGATATACCAGACTTCTTTGTACTATTCTTAAAACACTTCTGTAAGTTTGAAATTGTTTCAGTGCTCGCTTCAGCAGCACATATACTAAAATTGGCCTTAAACTGTTTCAAAACAAAAAGTTTAAAAAAAAAAAAAAACCCACCCAGTTCTTTTATACTACTGGGGTGGGATTTGGGGCAAATGAGGTAACTTCTTTTACCTCCAGACAACTTTCGAAAGACAGTCTCTCATTACAGATATAATTAAGATGGTGTTCACCAAAGAATTGGGTTTATTAATGGCAGTAAGCAATCACTTGGACTAAAGGCACAATGACTATGAACTAAGATTCATTAGATGGTCATGAATCAGTTTAGTGGTTCACAATCAGATCAATAAAAAGTGAAACAGAACAGCAAATGTCCTAGCACATGACACAGGATAGGGTAAGGGTATGCTTTCATGGAACTGCTGTTTTAGTTAGACATAATACATTTATAAGCATACTGGGTCACAAGTGTAAAATGCATTTCTTTCTTTTTTTTTTTTTAATGTTTGTTTATTTTTGAGAGGCAGAGTGGCAGAGAGAGAGGGGGACAGAGAATCCAAAGTAGACTCTGACAGCAGAGAGCCCAATGTGGGGCTGGAACTCTCAAAATGTGAGATCATGACCTGAGCTGAGGTTGGACACTTTGAGCCACTCAGGTGACCCTAAAATGCATTTCTTATTGTGGGTCAATGTCAAAAAAGTTTGAAAGCCAAGAACAAAGAGCTAGTACAAGTCTTTTGCTGGTGAGAAGAGAAAGAGTAGTTTCTACTCTGGCATGATAGGATAATTATCTCATACTTGAGTTATCAAACTGGCAAAGGATAGGTGCTTTGAACATAATTTGACCCAATATTATACTCTTCATCAGTAAAATCTGAAAACACCACAAAAAGTCATTACTTATTCAGCAAAATTTGGAATTTGGTGGACAAAAACCAGAGAGAATGATTTTATTATGGTTGATACAATTCCCAGAATCACCTCTAGTGTCAGACTGTCAGAGTTTCACCATACAGCGTTCAGACTACTCGAATGCACCCTGCAAATCCTTTGTGTGTTCTATGGCATGAATGGAGATTCTTTGAATGTCACTGAAGGGCTTTAACTAGAGGAACCGGTATGCCACTGACTATCATCTCAAAAAAGCAAGTTTGGAATTCCAACTCTTTCTTTTTTCCTACTCGAAGATTATGGGTTCCCTCCTTTCCCCAATAGACTGATAATTCGAGATTGATCAATAGTGTTTATTACTTTATGAAGAGGGAGACTAATTAGAATTTGTAAACATATTACATTTTGGGTATCAAACTTGATATTAGTATTAAGTTCACAGGAAAAAATTTTTTCGTTATTCTGCTTGCTGTATCTGCTATTCAACAGAGACTAGTCGCCTTCAAAAGGGTCCTGATATTTATCCAGGATAGATCACAGCAATTAAAAATATTTTTTAGGGGCGCCTAAGTGGCTCAGGCGGATGAGGATCCGACTTCACCGCAGGTCATGATCTCACGGTTCGTGGGTTCAAGCCCCGCCTCAGGCTCTGTGCTGAATGCTTACTCAGAGCCTGGAGCCTGTTTCAGATTCTTTGTCTCCTCTCTCTGCCCCTCCCCCACTCACACTCTGTCTTACTCTGTCTCTGAAAAATAAATAAATGTAAAAAATAAAAAAGCCAATTTTTAAAAAACTTTGCCTGGTAAAGATTTGGAGTAGGGCAAGGAGTAAGAGTATAGACGGTAGGACAGAATGTGAAGGCACAGGTAAAACAATAGCCAGTCAGAAAGAACATCTTTTGCTCTTTGGCTCTCAGCCAAATGAAATTTTAAAAAATTCTGAGGGTAGAGTACACAAATATAAATGGGTGTGGATAAGAAGGGGGTAGATAAACCTGCAAAATGGTATATTAACTGAACAACTTCTAGAAGTAAACCTCATAATTCTATTAGATTGTAAAACCCAGAGGCTTTATATTATCATTCTGTAAGTCATGCAAAATCGAATCTCTTGGAATTAGTTACATTTAAAATTAAAATGATCTCAGTGGTTTCACAATCTCAGATGTTCCCTATCTATATCTTTCAAGGTCTTTTGTTACAAAAAAAGAAAACAGGACAACAGAATAAAGTTTTGAAGTGCTTCTGGCTAAGGGATCAGAAAAGACTGTCTCCATTAGCACTTGTGGATGTCAGAATTGAGCCTAAACTATGAGATGTTTAAGTCAATAAATAAATGTTGTAGGACTGTAGCCAGATCTTTAGGCCTAGTTCTTTCTGATGGGGCCCCAAACCTGAAACTCAATCATCCAGAAGTGCAATCCCTAAAATTCTATTTTTGGCATAGTGCCAAAAGAATCCTTTACCAACACCCATTTCATCAGAATACAGCAAAAGTATAGGAAAGTTCCTCTTGGAAGGTAAGCATGGCTTCCAAACCACAAGGAGATTGTTAAAATGGCAGACATTACCTAGTCTTTCAAAAATTCTTATGGTGCTTCCTGAAAATCAAAATTTTTGATAGCTTAGTTTATAAACTTCTGAGGAGTCACAATATACAGTATTTTAGTTCATATTTAGGAAAGAAAGTGATGAGTCCAATATTAACAATTGAGAACTATAAATAGTTTAAGATCCCTGTGCCTCCTTTTGGAACAAAGAGTTTGAAACAGAGCAATCATTTTCAGTCCCATTTAGGAATATTAAGTGCTAAAGAAAATCCTTTTATTTTTAATCATCAATTGACACTTTTCTCACATCAATCCATCTAGCTGTATTAAGTATTTACTCCATGTGACATACTGTTAGGGTTATATAAAACTTTTTAAGATATTATTACTGTCTTCAAAGAGATTACAGACTATCTCAAGATTTATATAACTGCAAAGTGAGGGCTCAATATTGTTAAAATTAACAACACTACAATCATCTTACACCAGTCAGAATGGTTATTATAAAAAAGACAAGAAATAACAAGAGTTGGCGAGAATATGAAGAGAAAAGAACCCTCATACACTATTGGTGGGAATGTAAATTAGTACAGCCACTATGGAAAACAGTATGGAGGTTCCTCAAAAATTTAAAAACAAAAATACCATATGATCTAGTAATTCCATTGATGTAAGTCATAGAAAGAAAATGAAAACACTATTTTAAAAAGATATATGCATCCCTATGTTTATGCAGCATTACTTACAATAGCCAAGATATGGAGGCAACCTAAGTGTCCATCGAGAGATGAATGCATAAAGAAGTGGAGTATGTATTCACAATGGAATTATTACTCATTCACAATGGAATATTGTCATTCGTGGTAACAGGGACAGACCTAGAGGGTATTATGTTAAGTGAAATAAGCCAGAGAAAGACAAATACTATAAGATTTCACTTATATGTGGAATTTAAAAAATAAAACAGGGCACCTGGGTGTCTTAGTAGGCTGAGCATCCGACTTCAGCTCAGGTCACGATCTCACGGTTTGTGAGTTCAAGCCACATCAGACTTTGAGCTGAGAGCATGGAGCCTGCTTCAGATTATCTGCCTCCCTCTTTCTGTGCTCCTCCCCTGCTAGCACTCTCTCTCAAAAGTAAACATAATAAAGTAAAATAAAATAAAACAAAACAAAAACAAAAATGAATAAATAAAACAGAAACAAGTTCATAAATACAGAGAACAAACTGGTGGTTGCCAGAACAGAGGGTGGCAGAGGAATAGGCAAAACATGTGAAGGGATTAAGAGGTACAAACTTCCAGTTATAAAATAAGTCACAGAGATGAAAAGGACAGTTGAAGGAATACATACAGTCAATAATACTGTATTCACTTTGTGTGGCGGTCGATGGGGTCTATACCTACTGGGGTGAGCACAGCACTGTCCCATATACTTGAAACCGATATAACACTGTATGTCAACTATATTTCAATTTAAAAAAAGAATTATAAGCATAAAAAAAAAAAGAAAAAAACCCAATCAAGCCTTACTCTTCCATACGTTCTTACATAATTTTTAATTTCATTTCTAAACAAATAAGCTGCTTTTAAAGGAGAATTCAATAGCTCCCAACCAAGTCAGAGGAACAGTCAGAGGGAGTAAGAGCTGCATTTATCATTTCATGTATTTATATTGTTGTTTTTATTACTGGGCTCCTAGAGAAGCGACAAGCATTATTTGGGGGATACTGGGTGTATATGAGAAGTTCTGAAGAGAACAGGAAGTTCTTTATCACTTGACTCCTATGCCCTTCCATTTTTCCATCTTAACCCTCATTTTTAATTTATGTGCTATGAAAATCTTCCTCCTTCTTTGGGGGTGGGGAAGATCAATGACGTTAATTAACTCATGTTTAATGATTTCTCCAGTGTAGATGCTCCTGAGTGAGGTAGACATACTAGGGATTTTACCACAAAATGAATTTCTTACCCTCAACTTCTCCTTGGAAATGAATCACTCTAGAGTGAAGTGTCAGTCTTATTCTGATATAAGGAAATATAAATGGAAAGAAGCCATGCAATTCTTTCCACTTAATAAAGGGCTTTTGACAGGTGTTCTTTATGAAAAAGCAATAAAAGCTAAAAAATCAGACCAACAAAACACATTCTCTAAAAGGCAGTGTTTACACTCTGGTGGGCTGCTGGGGGTGGGGGAAGGAGATAGTGCCATTTTTAAGTACAAAGCAGTAACACAGAGGCAAAGTAAGATAAGATGTACAAGTTGCCAAACTTGGAGTTCACTAATTTTTATTAATCTACAAAATGTTCCCCATCTTGCTCTTACATATTTAAATAATGTCCCAGTGTTATGAAAGTTTCAATCTCAGAAACTGACTGAAGGGTAAGGGATTATACAGGTCCTTTAAGAAACCTGTCCCAGAACTGGTTTATAGGTTTAGTGTATTGCAATGAAATTTAAACTGAGCAACAGCCCCCCAAAAAAAAAAAAAAAAAAAAGAAGGTGAACAGAGTGAGAGGCTACCTCCTTTTTATGTGAATAACTTACGTAGCTTTTCCTCCACTCACACTTTCTTTCTAGGTCTCACCAGATACAAACAGCAGCAAGTAAAGTTAGAGGGGGCAATTCAGAAGCTGAGCTGAGATTTTTCTCCCCCCCTTTCTTTTAAAGTTTATTTATTTATTTTGAGGGAGGGGGCATGTGCCCATGAGTGCACAAGCAAGGGAAGGGGCAGAGAGAAAGAAGGAGGGAATCACAAACAGGCTCCACCCAGTCAGCGTGATCCCAAAGCGGGGCTTGATCCCACAAACTGTGAGATCATGATCTGAGCCGAAATCAAGACATTGAGCCACCCAGGTGCCCCTGAGCAGAGGTTTTCAAGGGTGAAGGTGGGAGAAGGGGCAATAATTCCTTGTAAACAATGGAGGGACAATGGTTCTCACAAAGACTGGAGAGTGCTATCAGCATTTAGGAAGTCAGGATCAGGGACGCTGAATGTCCTACGCTTCAGACACAGCCACAGGATAATGAAGTAATTACTCTGCTAAAATGCTCACAGGGCTCTGATGAGAAAAAAATGTTGCAAACTGATCAAGAGCACTAACAGAGCAAATTACATTTTTGATTCGCTTAAAAGTAGCCCAAAGGGCTCTCTATAGGTTATACAGATGGTTAAACACTGAGTAAGTAGCTTATAAGAGTATGACTTATCTAAAACTTTTGTTAGAACTTATTAAAACCATAGGGACGCCTGGATTGCTCAGTCAGCTGAGTGTCTGACTTTGGCTCAGGTCATGATCTCGCGGTCTGAGAGTTTGAGCCCTGCGTCAGGCGCTGTGCTGACAGCTCAGAGCCTGGAGCTTGCTTTGGATTCTGTGTCTCCCTCTCTCTCTGCCCCTCCCCTGCTCACACTCTGTCTCTCTGTCCCTCAAAAATAAATAAACATTAAAAAATTAAAAAAAAATAAAACTAAAACTATAAATGTTCAGTAAAGAGTTGTTTAAGGAAGTTGTTTATCTCAATAAGGTTGCTTTAAAAAGTCAACAAGAGGGGCGCCTGGGTGGCTTAGTCGGTTGAGCGTCCGACTTTCGCTTAGGTCATGATCTCGCGGTTCGTGGGTTCAAGCCCCGCGTCGGGCTCTGTGCTGACTGCCAGCTCAGAGCCTGGAGCCTGTTTCAGAGCCTGTGACTCCCTCTCTCTCTGACCCTCCCCTCCTCAGGCTGTCTCTCTCTCTCCTAGAAATAAATAAAACATTAAAATTAAAAAAAAAAATAAAAATAAAAAAAATAAAAAGTCAACAAGAAAGATGCTGAATACTCCACATTTTTATAACACGATAAAATACTTAATTATATTTTAGAGTATCCTTTAAAATAAATACATTTGTTTACTACATAAAGATATGTTTGATATTTATGTTGTGCTTATAATCTGTGTGTCAGGCAAAACACACTACCATCTGGTAGCATCCCTAAAATGTAGCTCAGTATTTAGGAACAGTGAGCTTCTTGACAGTGAAACCTATATAGCTTAAAGGTATACAATAGAGGACCATCATAAGCTGTGAGTACCAGAAGCCTATAAAAATAAATGATAAACACTAAGGTTTAGAAAGTCTACTTTAAGTTCAAGTTTTTTTTACTATCATTAACCTGATTCATTTTAAAAAATATTTTGATAATTTTCTTTAAAGCCTATAAATTTGGCTGAATGCTCCATCAGGTGGTAAGAAAAGGAATAATACTTCCCATTACTTACAGTTGACAGAGTTTTAAGGAAGAAGGCCATTACTGTACTAAGAAAAGCAATCTATGTATGGTTAATATAGAAGTTTTGATTCTTCAACTACTTTTCCTAATTGTGAATTTATAGTTGGTTCAGAAATAAAGTCTGCTCCATTCATCTAAGTTTACTGAGAATACTCCTTCCTTCACATTAAAAATATAGTTACAAACTCAACACTTAATTTTCTTATTTTTTAAAAAGTTTATTTATTTTTGAGAGAGAGGGAGAGGGGAGGTGAGAGAGAGAGAGAGAGAGAGAGAGAGAGAGAGAGAGAGAGAGAGAATGCATGAGCAAGGGAGGGGCAGAGAGGGAGGTAGAGAATCCCAAGCAGGCTCTGCACTCTGCACAGTCAGCCTGGAGCCTGACGCGGGGCTTGAACTCACCAACCTGTGAGATCATGACCTGAGCTGAAACCAGGAGGGGGATGCTTAACTAACTGAGCCACCCAGGTACCACAACATCTAATTTTCTTATAATAGTAGTATAAGTTCTAGAAAAGTACACATATGAACATTCCTAGTCTACAATGACTGGCATACACCCTTTCTGCTTTGCAGATGCTGCTGACATATACAGTGTAAATGTCTGTCCATATGCTTTAGGAGTTGTCTATGTACCATCTATATATTCTTTATGTCCATGCTCTTGGTTAAAAATACTTCACAATAGTTGAAAATGGAAGTCATTGCATCTAACATAACTAGGGTTAGTTTTTCATGTTCTCATTTCTCTTTTGCTCAAATTATTTTCTTCTCTGTCAACTGAATCCTCTTAATATCTACATTTTTCTTTTTTCTGCCGTTCTCATTTTCACTGGATATAAGTTTGCCCCTTCACCAGGGTTCTACCAGAGGAAGTTTAAGCTTTGGTACAGCTATAACTCTGAAGGTGACATAAAAGTTTCTCCCTGTGTCTAAGATACAAGAGATTAAAAAAAAAAAAAAGCCATTCATTACAGAGGAAAAGTTGAAAGATAAAATACATCATAGGGAGAGTACTATTTTTTGTCCAGATAATTTTTGCCCGTGGCAGGTAAAGAACAGTCTATGTACTATTTAATAAGAAATCCATTTCAAACGCCCACAGTATAATATAATTCAGAAATATGGCTCCTTCAGTCTGCCATGGGGGAGGGGGGAAACAATTCCCAGGGTATGCAAGTTAATGGCCCTGTCAACCCTGTCATTCCCACATTGCAGTGCCAATGTAATTACACACAAACACAATTATGCCGAGGCAAACACTGTTACCGAGTGTAAGAGCTACATATGCATTTCTCCAAGAAACACAACTTGTGAGGCTCATGAGGCATGGCAAGGTTTGTGGCAAACAGGACCAATGTGGGGATCAAATTAATTAGATTCCTGGAGTCTTGCTGCTTAGTATGCAATTCGGGAAAGAACTAAGCTCCATGATGACTGACTGACTGGCATATATAGAACCACACACATCTGGTTTTGTTTGAGCACAAAGGGCATACAAGAGCCAATGTCTGAGTGACCTGGGTACTCTTCTAATCAGTTTGCAAGATTCCGCATGTCATGTTACTATCTGGCTAGTTAATTTGGGTGGTGCTAATAATGTGTTATTAGAGTTAAGTTCACAGGCAGTCTCTATATGTTTAGTTAGCATGTATTTAAATAAACAAAACAGAAAACAACATACCTCTTCATACCACATACTATTGGTGACCTAGCGATCTTACAAATATATACTAGTCCTAATACAGACTGAGTGGCAGAATACAACACCTATCATTAAAACTGGAATCAAAACTCCAAGAGCAAAGTGAATCTGTTTTGAACCACTCAGAAGGATGATTACAAAGTCTGATGTTCTAATCAGTGAAACTTGTACCACCCTAGGTATAATTAAATGTCTTTTTTTTTTTTTTTGGTTAGTTTTTAAGTGTTTTGAGTACAGTTGATATACAATGTTACAAGTTTCATGTGTACAACATAAGGATTTGTTAGGTTTATACCTTATGCTGTGTTCATCACAAGTGTAGCTACCATCTATCCCTATACATCACAAATACAGTATCATTGACTATATCCCTTACGCAGTGCCTTTTATTCGCATGATATATTCCTTCCATAACTGGAAGCTTGTATCTTCCAACTCTTCCTACTCTGGTAACCATCAGTTTGTTCTTAGTATTTACAGATCTTATTCTGGTTTTTGTTTTTTCAGTCATTTGTTGTTGGTTTTTGTTTCTTAGATTCCTCTTACGAATGAAATTATACGGTATTTGTCTTTCTTCTCAGTCTGACTTTGTTCACTTAGCATAATATCTCTAGGTCCATCCATGTTGTTTCAAATGACACCATCTCATCTTTTTTATGGCTGCATAATATTCCACTGTATATATATACACATACATACACACACATACACCTCACATCTTCCTTATCAGTTTATCTATTGATGGACACTTAGGCTGCTTCCATACTTTCCTTGGCTATTGTAAATAATGCTGCAAAGAACACAGGGGTGCATACATCTTTTCAAATTAATGTTTTTGTTTTCTTTGGGTAAATACCCCAATAGTAGAATTATTGAATCATATGATATTTCTAGTTTTAATTTTTTGAGGAACTTCCATACTGTTTTCCACAATGGCTATACCAACTGACATTCCCATGAACAGTGTACAAAGGTTGCTTTTTCTCTTTATCCTTGCCAACACTTGTTATTTCGTGTGTTTTTGATTTCAGCTATTCTAACAGGTATAAGGTAATATCTTATTGTGGTTTTGATTTGCATTTCCTTGATGATTAGTAATGCTGAACATCTTTTCCTACGTCTGTTGGCCATCTGTAGGTCTTCTTTGGAAAAATGTCTATTCAGATCAGGTCCTCTGCCAATTTTTTTTAATGTTTTTATTTATTTTTGAGACAGAGAGAGCATGAGCAGAAGAGGGTCAGAGAGAGAGGGAGACACAGGATCCAAAGCAGGCTCCAGTCTCTGAGCTGTCAGCACAGAGCCCAACGTGGCGCTCGAACCCACGAGTCGTGAGATCATGACCTGAGCTGAAGTCAGATGCTGAACCATCTGAGCCACCCAGGCGCCCCCTCTGCCAATTTTTTCAAAAAAAATTTTTTAATGTTTATTTTTTGAGAGAGAGAGTGTGAGCAGGGCAGGGAGAGAGGGACAGAGAACCCAAAGCAGGCTCTGCACTGACAGCAGTGAGCTCGATGTGGAGCTTGAACCTGCAAACTGTGAGATCATGACCTAAGCCAAAGTCAGATGCTCAATCAACTGAGCCACCCAGGTGCCCCCCCATTCCTGTTTTTTAAAAATAATTTATTAACGTTTGTTTTATTTATTTTTGAGAGAGAGAGTAAGAGAGCAAGCAGGGGTAGAGAGAGGGAGAGAGAATATCAAGCAGGTTCCACGCTGTCAATGTGGAGCCCAATGTGGGGCTTGAACCCACAAACTGTGAGATTATGACCTGAGACAAAATCTGGAGTCAGATGCTTAACCAACTGAGCCACTCAGGCACCCCTCCTCTGCCCATTTTTTAATCTGATTGTTTGCTTCTTTTGGTGTTGAGTTGTGAAAGTTCTTTATATATTTTGGATATTAATCCCTTATTGGATATGTCATTTGCAAACATTTTCTCCCATTCAGTGGGTTGTCTTTTTGTTTGGTTTGATGGTTTCCTTTGCTGTGCAAAAAGCTTTTTATTCTGATGTAATCCCAATTGTTTATTTTTACCTTTGTTTCCCCATGCCTTAGGAGACATAGTTAGGGAAATGTTATTAAGGCCAATGTCAGAAAAATTACTGCCTGTAATCTCTTCTGAAACTTTTATGGTTTCAGATCTCACATTTAGGTCTTTAATGCATTTTAATTAGGCTAATATCTTTATTGTTCTAGTTCTTGATCCTCTTCTCTTTCTAGATTGTCTTTCCAGAATGTCACATAGTCTCATGGCTTTAAATATCATCTAAATGCTCCAAAGATGCAAAAGATCTGTCCATTTTTCCAGCTGGATATCTAACAGATATCTTAAGCTTCACATATCTAAAACTGGATTCCTGATTTTCCTCCCCAATCTTCATCATCTGCAGACTGCCCCATGTCAATTGATAGCAACTCTATCTTTCAAATTGCTCAGACCAATAGACTTTAGTCGCCCAGGACTACTCTTTCCTTCACATCTCACATATTCAGAATCTTATCAGCTCTCAGCACCTCCACCACTGCCACATGATCGAAGCTCCCATTATCTCTTGCCTGGATTACTTTAATAGTCCCCCAGCTCATAATCATCTCAAGTCTAATCTCAGTGCACAGCTAGAGTAATTCTTTGTACACACACACATACACACACACATGTATATATATTTATATACTTATATGTGTGTATATATATATATAAATTCTATAAATTTATTGATTCATAACTTATCTATAACACCTAGTACTTATCCCAACAAGTGCCCTCCTCAATGCCCATCACCTATTTAGCCCATCCTCCCCCGACCAGCAATCCTCAGTTTGTTCTCTGTGTTTGAGAGTTTCTTACGGTTTGCCTCCCTCTGTTTTTTTATTATAAATTTTTAAAAATTTATTTTGGGAGTGAGATGGGGGGGAGGGGAGAGAGGGAGGGAGAGAGGGAGAGAGAGAGAGAGAGAGAGAGAGAATGCATGCAAGCACACATGAGTGGAGGAGGGGCAGAGAGCGAGAAGGAAAGAAAATCCTAAGCAGGCTCTGCACTGCCAGCGTGGAGCTTGATGCGGGGCTCGAACCCATGTACCACGAGATCACGATCTGAGCTGGAGTCGGATGCTTAACTGAGTGCACTACTCAGGTGACCCCCACCCTCTGTTTTTATCTTATTTTTCTTTCCCTTCCTCTAAGTTTATCTGTTTTGTTTCTTTTAAAACTTAAGCTAGATCATGTCACTCCTCTACTCAAAATCCTGCAATGGGTCTTCATTTTACTCAGAGTAAAAGACAAAGGCTTACAATACCCTATATGCACATGATCTGATTCTCTTTCCTACTATCCTCTTCTATAATTTTGTTATATGTGCCAGTATATAACTTTCCTACCCTACAGCTTTTGCTCTAGCTGTTTCCTCTGCCTGGAACACTCTTCCTCCAGATATCTTCGTGACTCCTTCAGCTTCTTCAAATCTTTATTCAAATCTCGTCTGTCAATAAGGTTTACTCAGAAAACCTACTTGATACTACAACCAGGCCCCTTTCCACCAATCCTCCTTATCTAACTCTTTTTATTTCAAACTGCATCTATCAGTATCTAACTTGTTATATACTTTATTATGTTTATTATTGACTGCCTGCCCCTCCTCCAACTCCCTGCTAGAATGTTAAGTTGTTTTTTTTTTAATTTTTAAAAAATGTTTTATTTATTTCTGAGAGAGAGAGAGAGACAGTGTGAGCAGGGGAGGGTCAGACAGAGAGGGAGACACAGAATCTAAAGCAGGCCCCAGGTACTGAGCTAGCTATTAGCACAGAGCCCGATGTGGGGCTCGAATCCACAAACCGTGAAATCATGACCTGAGCAGAAGTCAGATGCTTAACTGACTGAGCCACCCAGGCACCCTAGAGAATTTTAATTTATTTTAAAACTCTCTTTAAATTGCTCTATTATCTTTTTTCTCAGGTATAAATTCTCCATTTTTCGTGGTCCTAAATTTTCTGAAATTTTTTGTAATGTTTTGAGTATTCATTTTTTATGACAGTTTTAAAATATGAGTACCTGTCTCTGTAGGGTCATTTTGAGTTGCCTCAGCTTAGGCTTGATGAGATACTGGCCTTGAACCAGACCTTAAGTTGACAGCCCTGGGTTCTATGTTGTGATTGCTTACTGCCCCTGGCTGCTCTTCCTTATTTCTGGCCAGGCACAAGCAGTGCATTTCTGTGACACTCCTGGGATGAGCTGAACTAACCCAGTCAGCATTTGCAGATAGCATAGTGGGTTCCTGGTTCCTGGATTCATGCTCTGAATAGACAGAATCCTTGCAAAAAACCCTGACCTAATTGCCTATATCCATTTATAGCTCCCTAACCATAGTGACTTTTCTCTCCATTATTGGCCCAAAGAGACTTTCTTTCTCAAGCATCATTCTGTATCTTTAAAAAATATTTACCCATTACTTTTTTTGTTTTTCTTTACAAAATCAACTTATTTTGTCTTTAGTTTTTTACTTTTTCCCTTTAAAAAATTGTTATTTATTTTTCAGAGGGAACATGTGTAGGGGAGGGGCAGAGAGGCAGGGTGGGGGTGGGGTGGGGAAGAGGATATGAAGCAGGCTCTACGCTGACAGAAGAAAACCCCATGCAGGGTGTGAACTCACAAACCATGAGATCATGACCTGGACGTTTAACCAACAGTCAGCCAGGCGCTCCTATTTTCTGCCTTTCTTGTCTCTGTTCTTCCTTTATAATCTTACACTCCAGAAGAAAATGAGTCTACTTTTAAAATTACAGTTTTTATATTGCTATTAATACCGGGAATTAAAAAATGAAAAATTTACTAATATTTAATATGTATAATGTCCTCTCATTTCCCAACTCTCCCTACAAAATGTAACTGAGTGAGTCTCAAAAAGGATCAGTTTGACAAATCTATACAATTCACTGAGAAAACATTTGATAGAAGTTTCCACTTTGTATCTTGGCTGATTTCACTGCCCGGGGACAAGATGTACCACTTAAAATGTATATTGGGGATATAAAATGTTTTCTCCTATGCCTGCAAAGGCATATTATTTATCATATGAAGGACTGGCAGGTTAACTACAGGATGCTCAGTTAAATTTGAATTTTCTGGTATAAATTTGTGTTTTGAGTATTGCATGGGACATACACTAAATATTAGTATTTGTAGGGGTGCCTGGGTGGCTCAGTCGGTTGAGCGTCCATCCGACTTTGGCTCAGGTCATGATCTCACTGCTCATGGGTTTGAGTCCCGTGTCGGGCTCTATGCTGACAGCTTGGAGCCTGGAGTCTGCTTCAGATTCTGTGTCTCCCTCTCTCTCTGCATCCTCCCATGCTAATGCTCTCTCTCTGTTTTTCAATAATAAATAAATGTTAAAACAAATTGGTATTTGTAATTTGACATTCAAATTTAAGTGAGTGTCCTGTACTTTTACTTGCTAAATCTAGTAACCCTCATTGCACACAAAAATGAAATTAAAAAGTGTGGATGACTTGCAATGAGAGTAATATTTTTTGATCATGCAGGTTTTTGTGGAGTTTTCATCTATACTCTGAATAAACTGTTGCTCAAGACTTTGATTAAACAAATTGCTTTGACTATTGACACTTACCTTGATGACCCCCAGGTATGGGGCGGTGGGGCGGTTCTTCTCTAAATCTTAAGGATTGTTATTTTGATCCTGTATCCATGTCTGTTGGCCCTCTTGGTAAAACTCAAATTTACATTTTAATAGTACTGGGCCAGACACAGCTATTATCATAGAAAATGTATTAGGACTACAAAGAGTCTGGGTTTCTCAAAATTTCTCCTTGGCTCTTCCATCCCTACCAAAATAGGAATTTTGTTGGAAAGGAAGGTATGTGTCCTAGGTCACAAACTTCAGAAAGCAGCCGAAAGCAAAATAAGTCAGAGAAAGACAAAGATCATATGATTTCACTCATATGTGGAATCTAAAAACCAAAATAGATGAATATAGGGGAAGGGAAGGAAAAGTAAGATAAAACAGAGAGGGAGGCAAATCATAGAGACTCCCAAATACAGAGAACAAACCAAGGGTTGCTGGAGGGGAGGAGGAAGGGGGGAAAGGCCAAATGGGTGATAGGCATTAAGGAAGGCACCCACTGGGATGAACACTGGGTGTTACATGCAAGTGATGAATCACTAAATTCCACTCCTGAAATCATTATATGTTAACTAACCTGGATTTAAATTTTTAAATTAAAAAAAAAAAGAAAGAAAGAAACAAGCTGAAATTGGGAGTCAGCAGCCTACTCCTGTCCCCTGGGGTTTTCATCTTTATTCTTCCCAGAGTGCTGACTTCAGTCTTTTCATTGCAGATTCTTGTGGGCTTCTCATTCCACATGATAAAACAGTGCACTTCAAAATTCTAACTGTACATGTACAGTTAGACTTACAACCAAAGCCTTCATATAATTTCCAACTCCCTAAGAACAAAAAATATCACTATCTCAACAGGGAACACATGAACACCTCTGTTAATAAGCTATAGTCAGGACTGGCGTTATCCAGTATATGGGCAGATAATGGTGGTTTACTCTTGGAGAGTAGCACCTGCTTATGTTTCCCATTTCATCTCTTAAATGTCAAGTTTTCTCTTGGCTCCTTGGTCCTTTTTTTCTCTCCAGGTTCCCTCAACGAATCCATGGTTTTCCAGCATCGGCTCAATCACAGCCAGAGAGTTGCTGAGAAGTACCCCATTCTTCAAGGACTTTTGTTGTCTTCTCTGTCCACTACTTCTTAATTGTGTAATGAGAAGAACAGGATTCAGTATCCTTACTTTGCCATCCTGAGTCCTAGGGTAGCTTTTACTTTTTAAATAATAGCAGTTCAATTCTCATAACTCCACCGGTCTGTAATCATTAGCAAATACATCCAAGGTTCAAAATAAAAATCAACTGTAGTGGAGGAATATTCTCATTATGTGGAAGTAGTTTGGATTGAAACAAATAACAGATATACTGAAAAATCAGAAATGGAGGGAAATTGATTTTAAAAAGGTAAGAAACTTGGGGCAGTAGCAGACTTTATTATAGACCTTGTATATAAACACTACCACTGTTTTCCATAAATGGAATCAGATTGAGCAAAAGAAGACGGTGCTTTTCACAGCACTAGACCCAGCACTGCAGCCAGCAGAGTCCTGTAATAAGCACCACCTGTACTCCTATACCTGGAAGACAGCCATCAGCATAGTGGAAAGAATGCTGGTCTGGGAATTCAGAACTGTTCTAGCTCATTCTCTGCCACTACGCTCTTGTATAGTATACGTTATGATCCCTTTTGGGGCCCCAGGTATTTTATCTGTAAAATAAGGGAGTTGGGCTAGAATAGCTTCTAAAGTACCTTCCAGAAATAATTTTCTGTGATCTCAACAGTTTGGCACTTTGTAAGTACGCTGAGCCCTCCATTCTTCAGTTTGCTAAGTAAATAACCTGCCAGGTACAGAAAGAAAAGCATGCATTCCTGAGATCAGTGTTCAAGGATGGAAACTCACAATCAGCAGATACATGGCACTGTCTGATCACTCTGCAAAGGAACGGCCTACTGGTGCCTAGTGACTGGATGAAGTTTCCATGTGGGTGTAGACACAATCCAAGTTTTAAATAGAGAAAAGCAAATCAACCCAGACCAAAACAAAACCCCTACACAGTCTCAGACACAGCAAAAGAAAACATGTCTTTTCTACAAACAAGTCTGTCACTGATAGTTGAGAAGACAATGAAACTAAATCTCATACTGATCACATCAAAGTGCAGAAAGGGGCAAAAGTAAGCAGCACGCAACAAAGTCATAGGATGTGAGAGGTCTGACTCTGCAAACTGTAAAGTCAGCACAGCTAGAAATTTCATGTGCACGGAAATGCAGGGAAGAGAATGAGGAAGGAAGAGTAAAGTTGGAGTGCTACTGAAAAGAAGGAAGAGTGAATTAAGAATATAAAAATTGGGTTAAGGTGGCAAGGAAAACTCAGTAATCAATCTCAGAGCTTCTCAGTGCTTTGACTATAGTCCCAGTGTGAATTTACATGAACTATTTAATTTCACCACATTATAAGAATTAAAACAAGATTCTAACCTGGGAGGTGTGAAGGACGGAGAATTAGTATATAACCAGTCCTAACCCCAAGTAGTCTTCAGATAACATTCTAAAGACATTTTCTAAAAACAAAAACAAAACACATTTATTGAAAGGCACCTTACCATCCACAATACTATATGTGAGGCACAGTATGTGGCATCTACAGTGTTGTACGTGCGAACAATATTAGGGTTGGGGTGGGTACCCAGCAGATTTCTCAATTCCACTACCCAACACTTCTACTCCATCAGAAACACGCAACCCATCACCAGAGAGGGAAAAAATGCTCTGGCAAAATTCCCACTTGGCTCAAGCAGTTTTTATTTTCAGGCAAGCCTTCACTTTCTGGAAGTTTGTGAGGCCAAGGCATTTAAGTAAGAATTTAAAAAAACAAAACAAAACAAAACAAAAAAAACAAGTAACAGGGGAGCATTAAAGAAAATGAAAAAAAAGTAGAAAAAAGCCAGTCATATTTAGTCTCACCTTAGAAACACAATCACTGTTAACTCTGGTGACTTTCCCCCTGGTTTCCTTACCTGGGCCTGGGTATCTATTCCTTCATAGTTGTACTTCTATTACATACATCATTGTGGATCTAGTTCATCCAGTAATCTTTTATCATAAGCATTTATCCAGATTATTACACTATCTGTGTAACTCATTTTTAAATGGCTGCCTCATACTGTAATCTGTTCCAAAAACACACTCCAAAATGGCTAGTAGTCAGGGAACAGTAAAGCAAACTATGATTCACAGTATTCCATTGCACGGATGAATCACAGTTTATTTAACTGCTGCCAGAATACTGGACATTTAGGTTGTTTCCAATTTTTCCACTATTACAAATAGCTAAATGGACTCAATCTGTTTTGTTTGATAGTACCTAGCAAACAGCTTTCCATATAATAGGTACACAAGTATTTATTAAATGAATAAATGTTTATAGAGCTACATACATATAATATCTCCTGTGACAAAAATCTCTGTATATAAAGCTTCCCCTGACCCTTTTTATATTTAGGACTGTTTTTTAGTGAAAGATTTCCATAAGTGGAAATTCTGTATCAGTCTGGGGCTTTGCATAGTTTGACAATTTGCTTTCTGAAAAGGAAGTATTAACTTGCATTCCCAACAGTAAAATATGAAGAGGCCCATTTTTACTATAGTCTCACCTAAACTAGCATTATCTTTTCAAAATATTTGCCTATGTCGGCTGGTAAAAAAAAAAAAATCAAAACACTACTTCATTATAATACTAATTTATAGTTTTGAATACTAGTGAGGCTATATACTTCCCCTTATAGATGTTAACCGGTTGTCCATTTTGAAATAATTTTCTAATAATCATTGCTATCTAAATCAAATTTATTCCTTTAAGCCCAGTGGTAGGTTACAGTACAAAAACATTCTTAGGAAGTAAATTCTGGAAGAACTTTCTTTAAGGAACTAACCGAAATACATAGCTGGGAGCAGCTTACTCATAACTTATTCATTACTACGTTGCAATATCCTTTTATTAATCGTAAAGTTGGAAGCTAGAACTGTCAGCTCTTGACTTTTCCCTAATACTTATCTGTTATATAACTTTGTTTTATTTGTGATATTTTTCTGGGGTAATAATATAACTGAGGAGGGGGAAAGCTGGGAGGAAAAGTTTCCCATATTATTCTTCTGGAATTTTTCTTTTAGGAAGCCATTCTGGATTAATCCAGAGCCTACAACTGCACTCTACTGAACTTCTTTAGCTAAAATCATCTTGAGGTGGCTTAGCAGAACTTTATCAAACTTGAATTAGGCTTTTTCTCTGAAGGTGCGTAAACAAGTAGGTGAAACACAAAAGAAGGGAGAAACACAGAGAAAATATGCTAGGCCTGGACAACATTACCAATAATGAGAACCTGACGATGACTGACAATCACATCTCACTAGCTACTCCAATTACTAACTCCTTTCATAATTGCTAGCATAACGTGGGAAATGCTTCGCTGGGGCAGAGGAATATTTGCTTTTCATTCCTTCAAAGTATGCTTGCAGGATCAGGCAAGAATGTTAATCCTTGTTCTCAACAAGGAGAGGAAGCAGAAATGTAGAAGAAGGATTGTCAGGAGGAAGCCCAATTCAGAGGTAAGCATGGAACCAGAAAGTTATCACACTCTACCAAATGATATGATGATAGATATGTCTGAACTCTTCAAGACTTTATGGTGACTTTTTTTTTTTTTTTCTTAAACAGCAAACTTGGAGCTTTGCCCACAAAGCAAATGGCTATAACCAGATGCTATTAACCCCCAGGAAACTCATCAAAATCATTACTGCAGATAGTCACAAAGAGAAGGACTGCTGCTTTGATGCCATCCAGCCCACCAAACTGTTCTCACTAGCCAGCAAAATCTCCTCAGTGCCACATCCACTGGGTACTCTGGGGTTCTCAGATTCTATGTGGATTTCAGAATCAAACTGGATATGATCACATAGGACAACGGTAGCTATAGTTTGTCTTTCCAGCACTTTATTCTTTTCTCCTCTTTTGGTAACAGAATCCTTTTCATCCTGTGGGGAACTGTTCCAAGTAGCTGACCCTGTCCTCCCCCTCCCCCTACCAAAAGTGAGGGCTTCCTCATTATCACTACCATTGTTACCATTATCATTGCAATCACCACAGTAGCCAACATTTATTGAGTGCTTACCATGTTTAGGCACTCTTTTGTAAGTTTTATCCGTATTATTTCATTTAAAGAAATGACCTACGTGATAGCTACCATTATTTCTCACATGTTAGAGTTAGGGAAACTGAGGCACAGAAGGAGTATGTAATTTGCCCAAGGTTGTACAATAAGTCACAGAATAGGGATTTGAACTCAAATAACTTGGTTCCAGAGTTCTGGATCTTAACCACTGTCCCTCACTGCGCCTCATCTCTGGCTACAGAAAATGGTTCAGGCAAGTGTACCTGGCCAAAGCCAGGTCAACTGGATATATGGACACTAGGATAGAGAAGGCATTCTTCCTCTGTGGTCTATACAAGAAGGAGGCAGAGCTCTGATGACCAAGTTTCAGCCTCTTGCATTTAGCTATGCCTGACACCAACCTGGATCAATGTGCAGATTTCCTGGTTACAGAAGCCTTCTCCTTGAGCTATATGAAGTTACGTTTCTGTCATCTAGAGTCCCTGAAACTTTTCACTTCTTTTTTTGGTTGAACACTATTCTTTCCTGGCTCTTTTTCTTCTTCTCTATTTCCTCTCTGATCTCTTTCAGGAGCACCTTTCCTCCTCGGCATATCCCTAAGCACTGGTGTGGCCCCGGCTCTGTTCTAAACTGTCTACTCTTATTTTTTCACAGCAGTGTTCCTCCATAGCATCCCACAAGCATTCTGATAGGTCTCTCCTGGGGAATAGGCTCCTTTTGCCTGTCCTGCTTCAGAATCACTGTGACACTGACCCACAGTTACTCATTTGAGAGCATCCCTTTCAACTCTGGGGAAGAAAAACAGTTGAGAACCAACTGCTTTATGAGTTATTCTTTAAAAATATCCTCCTTTTCATAGTTTAAAACTATTAGCGCCAGGCTGCTGCTCCTCTAAATCTTTATTTATTTCTAGCCCCCAAACCTCTTCGTACTTCAGGCCCATGTATCTAATCGCCTATAGCATATTTAATTTCATATGTCTGATAGGTACCTCAAAGTCAGTACATCCAAAAGCAAAAACAACATCTTCATCACAAACATGTTCTTCCTCCTGAAATTCCTAACCTCATTAGTAGTATATTATCTGTGAAGTCATCAAAACTGGAAACATGAATGTCACTAATTGGACTGCTCTACAAATCTTCATAAAGACATACCTAAATACTAGATATTCTGCTAGATCCTGGACAGTTAAAATAATGAACAAGAAACAGACCTTGCTTTTAAGGATTTTCATTTAATTGGCAATATTACAGGTTAATTCAGAGACTGAGGAGAACCTAGTCTACTCTAAAGAGGGGTCAATGGACAGGTTCTTTGGAGGCCCTAGGTGGGCCCTAACCTAAAACATGAATGGGTGTTAAAAAAGGGAGTGGGGAGAGGAAGAGGCAATAAAGTAGGAGGAGGAAGAGCATTCTAGGAAATGGGAATAACACGTGTGAAAGCTCAAAGACATGGGGGGGGGGTGGTGGGGAAAGACTGATGAAGTACTATTATACTAGCAGCTATTGATCAATAAACACTTGGTAAAGTCAGGCACTATTTAGAAAAAAATTTTTTTAAAGTTTTATTTTTTTCCTGGGAGAGAGAGAGAGAGACAGCGTGAGCAGGGGAGGGTCAGAGAGAGAGGGAGTCACAGACTGAAACAGGCTCCAGGCTCTGAGCTGGCAGTCAGCACAGAGCCCGACGCGGGGCTCGAACCCACGAACCGCGAGATCATGACCTAAGTGAAAGTCGGACGCTCAACCGACTAAGCCACCCAGGCACCCCAGTCAGGCACTATTTAAAGTCAGGCACTATTTAAAGTGAAATACATTATTATGGCTGTCCATACATCAAGCCTACAAGATAGGGATAACAATTTCATTTTTACAGCCAATTAAAGCACTTTCACAATTCAGAGAGGTTAAATTTCTTTCCAAGACCTTACAGCTAATAAGAGATGGAAGCAGCTTTGGACCTAGGTCTTCTGGCTCCAAAGCCAGTACTGTTTCTACCCGTCCATGCATCTTCTCAACCACCATAGTCACTTCTTTATGTTCACTCTCCACATCCAGTAAAATATCAAATCCTGCGGAGTTTTCATATTTCTTAGGTTCCTCCTATTCAAACCATACTTACCATTAGAGATCTAGTTCATTATCTTTCATTTGGACACTAATAGGGTCTAATTGCTCTCTAGGTATATAAAAAGTGTGCCTGTGTGTGTGACAGAAAATCAGATCATAACTACTTCATTTTCCCCACACGAGACCCCACCAATTTATCTGCATATGCTCTCCTGGTCCAGTGGAAGAAATATTCCTGTTTTTGTCTACAGCCAGCCCTGGAATAATCTAGGGTATAGTCACAGACTCTTTTGTTTTCTTTAAGCTCTATTCCAGAGAGAACTCACCCAGTCCACCATCCCTGAGTATCATCTCTAAGGCAGTGACTCTCAAATATCTTTATTTCTAGCTCTATTATCTCCCATGAACACTAGATTCCTATGTTTGACTGCCTACATGATATGTCTAACAGGAACACCTCTTGCCCCATTAAAATGTGAGGATTATGAGGGGCAGGAACATTGTCTACCTTATATATTTCTGTATCCCTAACGCATAATGCTTGACACATACTAGGTAACGATAACTTTGTTAACTGAATAAAAGAATGCTGCTATGTAAGCAAAAGACTTCCTGCAAGGAACCGGACTGTCTTAAAGGACCTTTAAGAATTTGGTTCTCTGTGGGTTAAATGTGCATTTCTGGAGGAGAGGAAGGAGTGGAGATTGCCTCTAAGTCTCCTCAGTGTGCCATAGTCAATGTTACTCTTTAATGATGACCTACCTGGGATATTAGCAATCCCTAAATATTATACCTCTAGGAACAGTCTTTGTCAAATCTGCCCATTAAGAATCCCTTAGAGACTTCTATTACAATATAGATTCTTAGGCTTTCCACTCTCTACCACCACATCCCCTCCTAATTCAGAATCTCAAGGGAAGAGGCCTAAAAATCTATATTATAAACAAATGACCCCAGTGATAATTATTGACAAGTTTGAGGAAGACTGCTATAGAAGCTTTACCTGTTAGGTAATTATTATTGAAAACGGCTCAGCTTGCTCAACAGCAGTATCCAAACTTGCCCTTAGCTCTAAGTAAAATACCCCTGAAATGATTATAAGTTGCCCAAACAATATTTCATTAGTTTTATTCCAGAGAACTAGAAGTCACAAGTGACTGGAGAGACTTCTCAGACAGCATATCATACATCAGGCAGGACTTTATGCTATAGAAAGGATCTTGTTTTGTTTACTTGGCACACAATTAATTGTGCTAATCCATCATCAATTCCCATATGTGATGTGTGTCTTTACTATGACATATCACTGTCAGCTCTCATCACTTTTTTTCTTAAAGTTGTTCAATAAGCAGAATTTTAGCTTCTCTTTCCAAAAATCCACTCCTCTTAACTATCATTTCAAGTAAGCTCAAGGTCAAAGCTTTGAAGATTTCTTTCACCCCTCCATAAATCTCCCCAAATTCTTCTTACATATGTTCTGCAGATTGAAAGTTAACAAGGCAAAAAAACCTAATAAACTCCATAACCTACTCCTGACTAAGGAATTCAAATGACAACCAGCAATTAAAATGAATGGCAGGTACCCTTCCAAGAATCTGTGAGCCTTAAAGGCAAACTTATTTATGGCCATAGCCTAAAAAGCAGAATTTCTCAAGTGTCAAGTGATTATATATCCCAAACTATAATTTTAGCTAATCTCAAAGTCAGGTGTTTGGGAAGAAGAAGGGATGGGACCAGATGAAAAAAGCAGATAGGGACCTATTAGGAGAATCAACCATTTCAGATTTTCTCCACTTGTGGTGAGGACAGCTTAACATATAGACTTGTTGAATTAACATGTTATATACCTGAAGCTAATGTAACATGGTGTGTCAACTACACTTTAATAAAAAGATTTAAAAATGTTTAAGAAAGAAAAGAGATAGTGAACTAAGATAGAACATAGAAACTACATTTAAAATGACATAGAAGAAACTCTTCCTCCTTTACTCCTTCATTCAGGAGTCTTAATAGCTTGTTTTGTGCAGCATGACCATAAGTGATGCTTTTCTAAGTGAGGACAAACAACATGTATCCATTTAAACAAATGACTTCCCTCCCCCCACAAGCTGTCAATAATATCAAAGAATCAAGCAATTGGAAGAATGTTGAATTATCAGAAAAGTGCTTGGATGAGAGTAAATTGACATTTGGAGTCACAGTAACATCAGCAAACATTTATGAATCCATAAGCAAAAGCAGAGGCTGGCAAACTGTGGCCTGGGTTGTAGGCCAAATATAGCCCACCAACCTGCTTTTATAAATAAAGCTTTATTGGAACATAGCCATTCCATTTATTGACACATTGTCTGTTGGTTACATCCCCACTATAATAGCAAAGTTGAGTAGTTGCAACAGACTATACAGACCACAAAGTAGATAAAATTTACAATCAGGCCCTTTATATAAAATGTTTACTAAGCCCTGACCGAGAGTGTTATGTACCAAAGATTAAGATTAGCCTAGCTGCTATCACTGTCCCTTCCCCATGGGGGAAGGAGGACATTTGTCCTCCCTATGGACCTCAGAAAGGCAGTATTGACCCTCATAAGAGCCAGCAAGCAGCTATACTAGACACTTGGAGAAATGAGAAACTAAGCATTCAGTTACCACAGACAGCCTCATGAACCTACCAATTGGGTATATCACTTTTTTTTTTTAATGTTTATTTATTTTTGAGAGAGAGACAAGAGCATGAGCAGGGAACGGGCATAGAGAGAGGGAGATAGGCTCCAAGCTGCAAGATGTCAGCATAGAGCTCATTGCTGAGTTCAAACCTACCAACCATGAGATCATGACCTCGCCAAAGTCAGACGCTTAACTGACTGAGCCACCCAGGCGCCCCTTGGGTATATATTAGTTTCAGGTGTACAACATGATAATTAGGTATTTGTATATACTGCAAAATAAACACCCAATAAGTCCAGTTAATATCTGTCACCATACATAGCCACAGAATTTTTTCCCTTATCATCATATATAGCTACAGAACTTTTTAAGATGTATTCTTTAGCAACTTTCAAACATGAAAACACAGCATTATAAACTATACTTGCCACGCTGTTTGTTATGTCTCCGTGACTTATGCCAATGGGTTTCAAAAATGTTCCTCTTTTTCTTCTCAGTAGTCAATAACACTGGCATTGTTTAAGGTATAAGAGCTCAGGGTGTAAGAAAACAAAACATTTTTAAAGGATTAAAAAAGCCAAGTATTTTCAAAAGCTGTTAATAACGTCACACCTGTACGAACATTTAAGTATCTTGAAAAATCGTATTTGGATATAAAACCATGGTTTTTCTATGAAGGAAATTCATGTCACTACATGGTTGCTGATTCTTGAACTTGTTTCACTGAAAACTGAGATGGTATAGAGAAAAGTAAGACTGGCAGATTGTAAGGATTTATCTTTACATTTTCATTTCAACTATCCTACCTTTTAGGTCCTACCAAAATAAAACCTTTACAGGCAACATCTGTTAGTACCTTGAGGGCAACATTCCTGCTGGGGCAAATCTATAAACACTCCATTTGCTGAGAAAGAGCTGCAAATCCCACATTAAGCTTTTTACCTCAATCATGGGGCTAGAACACTGACATTAGCTAAGCCTAAGCCATGGTTAAGGCTCTCTAGCCATGCTATCGACAGAAGAAATTGATACTTTCATAACTAAGGTAACCTCTAGACTCCAGCTGAAAGAGGAACAATTATTCCTGGAGGTTCTCTGTAATCAAAGCCATCATAGGACTATTTTGATAAAAGAGTTGAACTCAAGTGCTTTGAAGACAACATTATGAGATTGTCATCCTGGTAATGATGGGGTCCCAGGAATGCTCAGTTTGGAAATGATCCTTTTCTTAAAAATGCCATTAGTCGTTCTTGAGTATGTTTAACAACAACAGCAAAACCCCCAAACAAACAAACAAACAAACAAAAAAAAAACCAACTTAGGGAAAATACCACCAGAAAGCTCACCAGAATGTTACACAGTAATTTCTTCTGAGTGGTATTTTTGGGCAATGTCTTCTTATTCTTTATAGCATAAAGAGTCCTCTTTCATAACAAATATTTTCTAATACCTCCTCCAATCTTTACTATCCTGAAATATAATTCGTGGATATAAAACTTAGCTAAAATTGTTTTAAAAATCAACAATAAACTATGAAGAAAAACAAAAGGAATATATAATGAAATATGTATTTCAATGTATAAATTCTTGGGCCACTAACACTAGAAGGTATGATGAAGTAGAGGCTTAGACCCTCATAGATCATCATGAAGGTAGAAGTCACATGCACATCTGTAGAATGTCTTAGAACAATGTCATTATACAAGCAGTATTGTCAGGAATGAGTAAAACTACAACTACAGTTTTTCCTCAGTTAACATGGTAGTTGAAGTTTTAGATTCTCTCTGCCATAAAATGTGAGTTTATACATAAAATCAAGTTTGGTTTTGGACTCAGATAACAGAGACGTTTTCATCCATGACTGTCCAGGGAGACAGCTGGAAGTCAAGGCAGCTGTAGGACAACTGTTACATGGGACCTATTAGGACATGTAGTGTCTCTGGCCCCTGTCCACTAAATGCATGTAGAACGTCCCCCATCACTGTGACCCCTAAAAGTACCCGCATGAATATGTATAACCTCTACAAATGCTCCTGGCTGCTTTTGAGAACCACTGCTTTACACTTTTCTATACTTCATATATTTTCTATAATGAAATCTATTACCTTTATAATCATAAAAAAAAATTCCAGCAGAGTTTCAAGCTTATCAGTGTCCTTCCAACAAAGAGATAGAAGGTCATGGGTCACTAACACAAACTAATACCTTGAAGGCAATCAGAGGCAGAAGAAAGATTTGGGAGAAAAGTAAAAGGTCAAGGATTAACTGTACTGTCCCTTAGTAGCTGATAAACCTTCCACATCTTTGAATAAGAAGTTTGAGCAAAGCCCAAACAGATACCTTGAAGGTCAATTTATTCTATCTTAAAAAAAGATTTCTGTCTAGAGCAGAATTCACTGATGTAATGGGACAGTGGGTCCAAAAATTACAGGGTCTCAAAGGAATACATGTGAGCTTTGATTACTGAGATTTCCCTGGCAACAGCATGACCTAAAATTAATAGAGTCCTTAAAAGGAAGATGCCAAAAGGAACTTTGTTGGATTTATACAGCTTGGGCTAGAACAAGGCACAGTGTGACCCATATATAGAAAATCACAGCATCTGCAGTATTTTAAGAAACTACAGTCACAAAGCAAGAACAAACGTACAGTGAAAGAAAAGATCCTTCCAGGCTTATGTGGAGTCAACCACTAGAGAAGACTCCTCAGTACACATTGGATAGAAGGCAGCTTCCCACACACAGAGCTGGTTGGCTGCCATGTCTGAATCTTCATCTCCTTTCCTGGGACTGCCCACTGTCATTAATTGTACAAATCCGGGACAGCTTGCTTTTCTTCATGAGAATGCTTGCCAATTCCCAGAGGTTCGCTATGACAGGGCTGTTTATAACAGCCATCACTTATTAAATATATCCTTAGAAGCATTTTTATATAACCAAATTTCTCAGACTTCTCAAAACCCTCTCATTCTGCGGACAAACTAACTATCCTGTTCCCTTCGTCTTTTTTTTTTTTTTTTTTTTTTTCCAAATCTGGCTAAAGATAAAGAGGCTAAGGGAAGAAAATCTATATTTTCTTATCCTTTCACTTGATTAAAAAAGAGACTTGCCTTCACAAGACTGTGGTATACTGTGAAAAGTATTACTTTACTACATAAATAACTAACCCTGATAGCTCCGACAGCTTACCTAGGGTGTCTTTAAACTTAGTCAAACTGTTGTTCCCTCTCAACAGTGCAGTCTTGTCGGGGACATACCTTACCATATTAGGTAATCAAACCCCAGAGAGAGAAGCAAAACAGTCCTAGGATTTTACCTAAAAGGAGAATGGCAAAGATATTGCCCAGTGGCAGAGAACAGACAGAAAATCACTGGATGCCCTCCAGCCGATTAAGGGGCTTCATGAGATTAAGTAACAAGATTAAAAAAAATACTGCTTAGAGAGGAAAGAGGATCCAGCAAATAGCCAGAAGCCAAGTTGTAAAAAATTAAAGCACACAGGCAAAGGGGCTATTATTTACCTAAAGAAAGCTGGGGGGCTGGGGGAGAGTGGGGTAGAGTAAAGATCTATGAAACTAGAATTGTTGGAAATCCCTGCAGAGAAAGATAAACAGGAGAAGCAACTGAGGTATAGAAATGAAAGCCTCCTTGATTGACAGAGAAATATGTGGGACTTGATTTGATCAGGTGCTCAAAGAGTTTTTAGCAAAAATGGAAACATTTAGTTCTTGTTTTTTCCCCCTCTACTCATTACTTATTCCCCCTACTTCAGCAATCCCTCTTAAAATTTATTTATCAAAATTCATCAGGTACCTATTCAGAACACAAACATACTAGAGTTATACAGGAGCCTGAGCTACCTCTCTGACTCTCCAAGTAATTAATTCTTTATGGCTAAATGAATAAATAACTTCAAAATCACATGATTCTAAGGTCAACAAAAGTATTCCCAAAGCCTTACTTTGATGCAGATTTAGGAACCTACAGATTTGGAAAATAGTATGAATGAATTTCAACCACCTCTAACTATTTAAGTATATTTAGTCATGTTCACTTTATAACCTTAGGAGGTAGCTACTATGACTATCCCTACTTTACAGATGAGGAAACTGAAGTATAGAGAGGTTAAGCAACTTATCCAAAGTAGTTAAGTGGCCCAGGGAGTCTACCTAGCTCCTGGGTCCGCACTCTTACCCACTATGCTGTATTGCTTGTCATAGCAGTATATCACACGAGATGTAGAACAGAAAGAAAGATTCCCCTGAAGGTAGTGCACCTGCCATGGACTGGGAACCCAGAGATGTGATCCTGGCAAGTTACTTAATCTCTCTGGGCCTCAGTTGTTATCTTTAAATGTGAAGTTTAACTAGTTACCCAGAAGTTTAAGTCTCTTTCAGTTCTAAAATTCAGTGTATAATTGCCACTATAGCCATTACAGAGCTACCTCAGAGTTTAGCATCCAATAACACTCAGAAATAAGTTTTTCAAAGAAAGCCTCTTACTCTTAAGTGAAATGGAAGTGCTAGTTATTCAAAGATATAATAAAGCTGAGGAAAAATCAGGCAAAGCATAGTGGACCAAAAGCTGAGTGAACTTAAAAGATCACCTGCAAAGACAGTTAATCAATAGAATTCTTTTGATTTAACAAAACTCAAACTTATTTTCTCAGGTCTATTTATATTCTCAGGGCTAACTACTAAGATTCATCAGTTTCCTTTGTGGTTCTTCCCCTTCTCACTTTGAATTTTGGAGTGCCCCAGGGCTCTCTGTCTTTGGATTTCTTCTCCCTCTACTTGCATTCTCTTGGTGATCACATTCAATCTCATGGTTTTAAATACAATCTATACATTTACTGACATTCAAGTTCATATGTCCAGTCTGGACCACTCATCTGAACTCCAGACACCTCTGCTAAGTCTTCTCTTGACATTTACATGTGGATGTCAATCATTAAATTTAACACTCCTAAAACCCAAACCATATGCGTGCTCTCCGCCCACCAAATCCATTCCTTCCAGTCATTTCCATCTCAGTTAATGAAAACTCCATCCTTTCAGTTGCCTTAGCTAAAAGTTTTGGTGGCAACCCTGATCAATACCCCTGCCCCCATTTTTTTCACCCTATATCCAATCCAGCAGCAAATTTCATTGGTTCCAATTTCAAACTATATCCCAAATAGGAAAACTTCTCAGCAGCTTTACTACCCACTATCACTTTGGTCCAAATCACCATCAGGTTTTTCCCTGGATGATTGTAATAGCCTCCTAACTGATGTTCCTGTTTCCACCTGAATCCCTTTAGAGTCTATCCCCAAAATAGTAGGCAGAGGAACTCCTTAAAATATAAGTATAATCATGTCACTCTTTTGCTCAAAACTCTACAATGGCTACCCACTCACTGAGATCAAAAGCCAGAGCCTTTACAATGACTTATCAGTCTATGCCTTTGGACCCTTCTGCTCATTCTGCTCTCCCACACTGGTCTTTTCACCCGTCCTCGAGCACGTCAGCTGTGCTTCTGCCTCAGAATCTTTGCAAGTGCTGTTCCCCCTGCCTAAACTCTCTATTCCCATATGTCCACATAGCTCCCCATCTTACTTCCTTTAATTCTAGGCTCAGTTGATGCTTTCTCAGCAATGTCTATCCTGAGACCGCCCTACTTATAATGCCAACTTCCTACCCCATTCAGACATTTCTGATTCCTTCCTATCCTACTCTACGTGGATTTTCTCAAAATCACTCATCACCTTTTCACACACTATTTACTTCACACATTTATTTATTGTCCATCTCTTCCACTAGAATGTAAACTCCTTAAGAGCAGGGCTCTTTGTTCATTGTTGCATCTCCAGTATCTGGAAAATTTCCTGACTATAATAGGCACTTTAAAGTACTTGTTCAGCGAATATATGAGAAGAAGGTTATAGAGAAGGCAGGACCAAATGCAAAATGCATTTAGTCACTTTTGGCAGTAGAGACATTTCTGGGGCCAAGTGGCTCCCAAGACAAGTTTTATTTTCTATTAAAGCTTAGTTCAAAACCAAGCTTTGCCAGCAAATTCCTATATGCCAGCTAAATTATCTTTCATTTAATTTGAATATCTTGTATTTAATGGCTTACCTCCATTGGTATGCTTTATCAACGTGTCTCTCTATTAGCGTGTCACCAGCCATCTAAGGCAGATACCTTAATATCCGTGAATTAGTAATTCCTTAACAATATCTCCTTTACCAGTGCATTTTGAGGAGTGATGAGCAATCCAGATCTACTATTCCATCCTGGACTAGGAAAACTACATTGCTGATTTTGAGGTTGAGGTTTCACTAATTCTTTTCAGACTGAGTGTCACCTGACTTGCCTAAAAGTGACAGGGATGGAGGGTAGGAATGTGGAAGGAGGCATCTTGTATGGAAATTCTTACTTCATGAAAGATATAAGTACCTACCTATGTCAAGGACAACAGAGGTATGCTGATATTCTACCCACTGACTGAATCTTGATACTTAAGAGTAGGCCTTTCAGTTGTCCTTCAAGAAGACATTCCTTCACTTAAGGAAGTGAGATGCTACTAGCAAGTCATTTTGAACATATAATCTGTTGAGTAAAAAACCAAATGGATAAATAGGGACTGCAGAAGGATTTAAGCTCCAATTTCAAGTCTGTTTCATTTACGTCAAATAAAAAGGTTCCCTGATGCAGGGTACAGGGTGTTCAACCAACAGAGTTTTCATGTCTGAATACTTCTTAACTTCTTTGAGCCTCATTGCTCTTAACTATAAAACAAGGTCCCTAACTCAAGTTATCTCCAAATTCCCAAACGCTGGGAGGCAAGTTACTTTACTGCATGAACTGTGTTCTTTAAAAATCCCTTTAAGGGGCACCTGTGTGGCTCAGCGGGTTAAGCATCCGACTTTAACTCAGGTCATGATCATGGTTCATGGGTTTGAGCCTCGAGTCGGGCTCTGTGCTGACAGCTCAGAGCCTGGAGCCTGTCTTCAGACTCTGTGTCTCCCTCTCTCTCTGACCCTCCTGTGCTCATGCTGTCTCTATCTTTCTTTCAAAAATAAATAAAAAACATTAAAAAACAATTTTTTTAATCCCTTTAAGACAAAAGACACTACTGTGCAGCTTCTTTAGGGCACCATTCTTGTTCACCAGCATCTTTTCTGTTGACCACTTATGCCCTCTAGTGATAAACTTAATTACACAACAGAATTGGCTTGGCAAACAGTTTGCTCCCGAGGAGTAAATGGGGGAAAACAGTAAGAATGCAGTAGATAAAAACAGTGTTAAAGCCTGACTTATTTCGCTCAGCATAACACCCTCAAGGTCCATCCATGTTGCTACACATGGCCAGATTTCATTGTTTCTCATTGCCATGTAGTATTCCATGGTATAGATAAACCACATCTTCCTGATCCATTCATCTGTTGATGGACACTTAGGCTCTTTCCATGTTTTAGCTATTGTGGAGAGTGCTGCTATGAACATTGGGGTACATGTGCTCCTATGCCTCAGCATTTCTGTATCCCTTGGGTAAATTCCTAGTAGTGCTCTTGCTGGGTCATAGGGGAGTTCTATTGTTAGTTTCCTGAGGAACCTCCACACTGTTTTCCAGAGGGGCTGTACCAGTTTACATTCCCACCAACAGTGTAGGAGGGTGCCCGTTTCTCCACATCCTCGCCATTTGCACGTATAGGAGGATTAGGAGGAACGTAACTGAGGAACAAGGGGGAGAAGAAGAGGGGAAATGGTGGGGGAAAGGGAGAGAGGCAAACCATGAGAGACTCTTGAATGCTGACAAAAACTGAGGACTGATGGATGTGGGGGGGAGGGGGGGATGGGCATAGAGGAGGACACTTATGGGGATGAGCACTGGGTGTTATGTGGAAACTAATTTGACAATAAACTATTTGTAAAAAAAAAAAAAAAACAGTGTTAAAGCAAAAGAAAGACAGGACAAAGATATAGGTAGAAAAAGATGGAAAGATGCTAAATGGCCATCATTTTCTGCAGTGTGCCGATGACGGTGCCTTCCAGAACAAACATTCGGTGTAATTACTTCTAGTAAAGAATACAAACACACTCCTGAATATGAAATTTTTTTCAGGTATCACTGGAATACCCTTCTTCCTCATGTTAAGATCTAGATACAGTTTCTTTTTCACATAGCGATATAATGGATATATTAAGACTTCTGGGAAATATCTATTACGTACCTACTATGGACAATTAGCAGATGTGCTTTAAACACTTGTCAAGGAGGTGCTAAGAGATTATATATAGTCATTACCAGTCTCACCTGTTCATGGATTTACCTGTGGAGATGGGTTCTGACTAAAACCATGTAGTGTGCTGGGCTTCAGCAAAGTCCCTGGCCTTCTACGTATCATTCCTTGGTGTCACCACCATAAAAATGCATTACTGGTCTTTGTCTCATCACATAATTGATAACAAATATCAGGGCCCTTCCTGGCACTAAATCTTACCTGTATATCAATGCTGGTTACATTTTTCTAGTGTAGGTACACAAAAAGAAGAAATAGATTTCAACAATACAAATTGGGATTTAGGTTAAACAAAAGAAAGATCTTCTTAACCATGCTGTTGTAAAGTACACATGGGTGAGAGGGTAAAGAATCTTCTTCTGAAAACTTTAAGAGGAGGAAACAAAACCTGTACTTAATTCTAACCCTGACTGGAACATAAGATGGGGATAATAACCAGTGAAGTTTCCTTTCTACTCTTAAAATGAAATATGACTGTATGTTTCATATACATGAAGTTCAAGAACAGACAGTACTAATCCATGGTGACAGAAATCAGAAGAGTGGTTGCCTCTTGGGATAGGCAAGGGAGCATGAAGGAACTTTTCAAGGTGATGGAAAAATTCTATATCTTGATTCGAGTGGTGTTTACACTGGTGTATATAATTGTCAAAATTCATCAAATAGTACACTTAAGATCTGTGCAGTTTACTGGTTATGAATTTTATCTCAAGAAAAAAAAATATATATGCCAGAGTCTTGGGAAGAGTTACCTTTAAAAATAATAGATTCTGCCACTCTTCAGGAATAGGCTAAGAAAGAGAAGGGAGCTGTCATGACCTCAATAGCATATATAGTTTTACTGAACCAAAAACCAAGAAAAGAAGGGAGTGCCCTGGCTTCTCAGCAGTATCCATGCTGATTAGCTTACAGTGCCATTTCAACAGAATGCCCCCTCCTTTGGCTGGCTCCATTCTGGAAGGACATGGAGGTCGGGAAGAAAGAATGGTTCTAATATATTACTGTCTTGAAGTAGAATTGCAGCAGCTTACACTAGGCCATGGCCAGGCATGTTGCTCTGTGGGTCCATTATGATGATAAGGACATCATCATATGGTTAGTGTTAGAAGAGAGTACTTGGGAGAAAAACAGGTGAAGCGGGTTTTTTTTGTTTTTGTTTTTTCTTTTTTCCTCTTCAGTTAAGTTAACATTAAGGTTGTAACCCAATCTAACAAAAGCCAAACAAGACTAGGGCTGGGCTGCTTGTGCTCACCTGGGTGGGCCTACCTCCCCTCACATAGTCTGCAGCCCAAGGAGATGGTAGGGCTCAGATGAGTGTTTCACTAAAATAAACTTGAGTAATCAATCAAGCAAATGTATGGCTTTTAAAGGATTCCTCACCTTGTGCTGGCTTATCACCAATCTTTCCTTCTACATGGTTGGTAGGGCGGGAGATAGGTACCTGGAATATGCCTGTGCCAACTCTGGCTTGCCAGCAGACATTCCAAGTTACCATTCTAGAGATAACAGACTATTTATTCTTCTCTTAGGATTCACAGTGGAGTTGGTTTGACACATGGCAGACACTAGTTGATGCCTCAAGCAACTGGATGAGTGAAATGTTTTTCAGTCTGACAAATGACTTCCATGTCAAACCTCAATAGTCTGTGCGATTCCTCACCAATCAGAAAACCCTTTCTATAATTTTCAGTCACCTGTCCTAAGGTGAAATTCTCTGGGAAGCGTTGAATCAAGAACATCTTAGCTTTCCTTACCTGGTGCCCTTTGTTAGGATTTTCCCATGCCAAGTGGTTTGGAAGGGTGAAGACATAGATTGTCACTGACAAAAGACATCCTGTCACAACAAAGTTGTCCTTGTTGTTATGCCCTTTATGGATTTAAATGGCTTCTGTAATCCTTAAAGGATTAAAGTTCATTGCAGTGCTCTATAATCTATTACGCAGATCCTCTCTTTAGGTATCTTATAATTCCCCAAAGCAACTTTCCTACACTCACTCTTTGTAGCTCCAAAAGTCTTTCCCAGCCCCCTTGAAGGACTGAAGAGTTACTGTTATTTGTGCATGCATATAACACACACACACACACACACACACACACACACACACACACTCACACCCTGCTCTAACAGAACCTTTTCTGTGGTATTTCCACCTGACCCAGCTCATCTTTGTGAAGTCACCTAGCTTCAACCAAGAGTAGGCAATTTCCACCTGTGTCACCACTGGTCACCTGGGCATTGCTTTTTGGAAGGCCACTACTATTTTGGATCTTGACTAAAATATAAGCAGGTCAATAACATAATATAGTATTTCTATTTCCTCTGCTAAGAATGAGTTAGTTGTCAATTTTCAGGATGAGTTTTCTAATATATTCTGAGAACACACTTTCAACTAACTGCAGGGTATAAGAAGGCCATCTTTTTACATAATTTCCAATAAAAATGTACATATAGTCTCAATTCATTTAGTCAAAACCACATTCCTTCCTGAACAAAGTACTAATAAGGAAACCACTAACTTTCTGTCATGTTTGGCTTTCAGAAGCCTAGAGTATCACGAAAGCTGGGCCCAGGCCATGCACCACAGAGAAAAGCTGGATGCCAGGCTGGCGTTGTCTAAGAGTCAAGGGTTTAATCTTATTTCAAAGTCAAATATAAGTAACTTTTGGATTGTGTAAGGTTTACATTCTTCACATTTATGTTCCTTTCCATATATAAGTGTAGATCCATAAGAGAAATACTATCACTCTTGAATTTTCTTCCAAAGATTTCCAAGCACTTTCTAGAAACAGTAACATATCCAGAGGAGAGAAAAAACAGTCAGGCAGACCCGACAGTTGTGAGAGATCAGCAGAAGGTATAGAGAAACACAGGAAACTTGCTCAAGAGCATGCGCGTTATTACAGCAGCTGAGACAATACCACCAACTAACACCTGCCCCACCTCTCAGCGAGGTCTACCTCCAAACTCGCCCTCAACCCAAATCTGCATAGCGCCTGCTCTTCTCTATTAAAATTGTATGCACGTGAGAAAGGCTGAACCAAAAGGGACATGCCTCATGGGTCTGCCACTTACCAGTGCTGCTTTTACCTCTTCAGAGACTTCAGTATCATCTTCCTAAAAAGGAAGGAGGGAGAAAAACAAGAGGACCATGGTCACAGACATCCTTGAAGGCAACAAGGTCAGCTCCTATCAATTATGCATCTTGGCATCTCAAACACAGGCAATGAGAACTGACTGCTGAGTGATGTTCTGTTACTGCTGCTTTTAACAGCTACCACAGGCAGACAGCTTAGGAACATCGCCTGTCATTAAAAACATCAAATAAGCCATAGCTGGAAAAGGGGTATCATTAAGAAAGAAAGACTTTATTTCATCTCTGTCAATAGTTATCTATTTGGTCCGATAAAAATGAGATACTTTTTGGGGTGCCTGGGTGGCTTAGTCGGTTAAGCGTCCAACTCTTGATTTCAGCTCAGGTCATGATCTTATGGTCATGAGATCGAGCCTTGTGTTGGGCTCTGCACTGACAGCACAGAGCTTGTTTGATGTTTGATTTTCTCTCTCCTTCCCTCTCTCAAAATAAGTAAAAAATAAACTTAAAATTTTTAAAAAATGAGACACTTTAACCTAAAAAATACTTTCCAGTAGATGACTATATACTATCTCATTTCTTGTCTCACTGAATGGTTCCTCTAACTTTCAAATGATCATTGGTAGCCAGAGGGACCTCCTGATTATTGGTCACTTGATTTTTAAAATGCCAATAACAGGAGTGCCTGGGAGCTCAACTGGTTGATTTGCACTCAGGTTGTGATCTCACACTTCATGAGATCGAGCCTCGAGATGGGCTCCGCACTGATAGCATGGAGCCTGCTTTGAATTCTCTCTCTTTCTGTCCCCCACGCCCCCACTGCCCCACTGCTCTGCTTCCACATGCGTGCTCTCTCTCTCCCCCAAAATAAATAAATAAATGTTTTTAAAAATGTTAATAACAAAGCGGAGTGAGAAGGGCATAGAAGAGGGGCTCCTGGGTGGCTCAGTTGGTTAAGTGTCCAACTCTTGATTTTGGCTCAGGTCATATCTCACAGTTCTTGGGTTCAAACCCCACATCAGGCTCCATGCTGACAGCATGAGGCCTGCTTGGGATTCTTTCTCTTCTCTGTTCCCCCTTTATGTACTCTCTCTCTTGTAAAATAAAATTTATTTATTTATGTATTTATTTTTGAGAGAGAGAGAGAGCAGGGCAGGGGCAGAGAGAGAGGGAGAGAGAGCATTCCAAGCAGGCTCCACACAGTTGGCACAGAGCATGACATGGAGCTCAAGTTCCATGAACCATGAGATCATGACCGGAGCTGAGGTCAAGAGTTGGATGCTTACTGATTGAGCCACCCAAGTGTTCCTCAAAATAAGTTAAAAAAAAAATTTTAATAACTTCTCTCCACACTCCCATATGCTATAAATGGGAGTATAAACAAATAAACTTTTAAAAAAAGAGAGAAGGATATAGAACAAGAGAGTGAATTAAAGTACTGCATGTGTGTTTGCAGTTAGTAAGCACTGGTACATTTGTCTTTATTTTAAAGCCGAAGTTAATCTAGTTTATATTATTGTTTCTTTTTCCCTCCAAAAGAGTAAAACAGAGTCAGATGAACTTGTCCTACAAACAGATTTTAAGCTCCTTGAAATTACTGTAGTGCTCCTAAAATATTTTGTTAGAATCTGTTAACATGTGATATTGAGATATTGTTGACTACCTACATGACTTTCTGAGAATATTAGCGAGAACGACTGATATTTGACAAGCATATTCCCTTGTTACATTTGCTTACATGGTTGTAGATTTTCAGTTTTTTTCATTCTTCACCAATTATTTACTGAGTGCCTACTATGGGCCTGGTACTACTGTTCTAGGCAGTGGGGTATCCAGCCAAGAATATACCAAATGAGTCCCATACTAGGTGAATCTTTCTTCTTCTATCAGTAATATTCCTTGATAATCTGCAAGCTGTATGGGACCACATAGGACTCTCTTTTTTAAAGTCAACATAAAGGATAACAGCCATGGGTGATGGGATATGTCCCAGCACAGACCAATCCACTCACATCCTTTGTCCAGAAATTGATGCCTGTGCCTCTTCGCCGCTCCTTGGGCCTCCTCCTCTCACGGATGGACAGCCTATTAGAGGACTGATCATCCACATCTGCATCTTCACTCTCTGGCCAAAGATAAAACAAAGTGTGATCTTAGGAGTCTTAGCGTCCTCAAGCACGCTAGAGAGGAGCCTGCACATTCTGAAGCTCCACATACCATTTTTGTCCATTTCCTTTGCAACCGCAGCGTTTGTGCTGGTCTCGGAACTCTCGGTGTCGGGGACTGAAGGTCTGTTCGTCCGCAGCAGATGAGAACTAGTGTAGAGAGTAGGTCTTGATGCAGAAGGAGACACTGGTGTTGTGGGTTTGTCTGGCTGAGCTGAATACCTCAGGCGACGATAGACAGGCTGGAAATAATCCACAGGGTGAGGTGTTAGAGGTCAAGTCCAACCAAATGATAAGGATAGCAGGCTTATTAAAAAAGGGCTTTTTCTATACCAAGAGACTTACTAATAGTAGATGCTCAATATATAGCCACTGAGCTGAACTACAGTTAGTTAATTAGCCAGAAAGGAAATAGCTTTTGGATTCCTATTCTGATAATATGATCATGTGGATAGAAGCCCATGAAAATTTTTTCCTACACTGACTCAAAGGCACTAGGTATAGCACTAATCTTGTTAGTAAAAATTCCTTTAATTTTGGAATGAAAATAAGAAGAATGGTGGCCTTTTCAAGATGGAGCACTGAAAGGTAAGGTTTTAGTAGAAAAATAAAAAGCTTGGGACTATGAAGAAACAGTACAGAGTTACCTGAGAACAGAGACCAAATCTGAGCATTCTATAAATTTCTGATTATTCTACCAAAGTGCCATAACCAGGCTTACTGAAACTTTAAAAAATTCCCATTTTCCCCTTTGAACTTTTTTTCCCAATGAAAAAGACACAACCTGAAAATAAGCCTTAACTTGGTTTATTACAGATGCACAGATAATTATTACTACATGTAGAGACTATATACTTTTTTGTTTATAAAGACAGAAGCAATAAAATATAGTAAGCTTTGGAATTAGGCAGAACTTAGTTTAACTTCTAGCTTCAGCATTTACTAGCTGTGTAGCCTTGAATAAGTTACTTAACTTCTCTGGGCCTCAGCTTCCTCACATATAAAAGAGGGATAATATCTTCCTCAGAGAGGGCTGTGAGGATTATAGGAGATAATGTATGTTAGGTGCTTAAAACAGTAGCTAGTAATAAATACTCAATAAACCTATAAACAGTAGCTGATAAACAACAACAACAACAGAAAAATCCAAAAGAACCTTAGTTGATAGAGCCTGGCCATTTGGAGATGGAGCAAGTCGATTCCTCTAACTATGGTAATGGTAAAATTTAACATCCCAGTTGAGACACTTCTGAGAGTGAAGATAAACAGTGTCACTAATTACAGAGATAACAGGTGTGATCTCAACCCTCTTCAGTAAACCAGGAGGAGTTCTGTTCACTCTAAACATAACCCTAACCTTTTGACTACGAACTCCATTTGAGAAAGGGAACAGAAGTTAACATGTCTACCTCAACAGTGACATCTTGTGGCATGGAATTAAGTAGTGCTTTGCAAAATCAGGTTTGTAGGAGGTTACAGAACACTATAATCATGGCTGAGAGAGCACTCCGGAGCATGACTGCCTATGCGCAAGTTCTTGCTCCACCACTTCCCATCTGTGTGAAATGCTGGACCAGTTACTTAACCTCTTTGTGACTCAATTTCCTCCCATTTCCTTCCCATAGTGGGAATAATAATGTTTACCTCAGCAGGCTGCTTTGAGGAGTAAACGAATTAATACATATGAAATAGTTAAAATAATGCCCGGGATAAAGTAAACACTCAATAAATCCTCACGTTTCTATTTATATTTTTATTATACTATACTATATTATACTATAACCTCTCTTTTTAGGATAGAAAGACATTAGTTTAAGAATTAGTTAGCTACACTTACTGAGGTAATCATTTCGCTATAAATACCAAAAGCATCACGTTGTACACCTAAAACTAATAAAATGTTATTATGTCAGCATCTCAATAAAACCGGATAAAAAGTAAGCATTATTTAACTCCAAGAGGAAACAGATGATTACTTAAGGACTGACACCTTGAGTTCTGTCAGTTATACAGGTTTACCAACTAGAGACAGACATGATCAGTGTTTTCTAGGAGTTGTCCACTCAAAAGTAGCACAGCGCTTGAATTATCAGTGAGGAAGGGATTCCCCACATCAATGGCCCTGCTTTTAGCACAGTACAAGCCAGCAAAAGGGACTTACCTCCTCATCCAGACTCCGGCCCCAGGGTTGACGACCCTCACGAGCTTCCTTCGCTGGGACTGCTGAGGGCTCATGCTTTTCTGGGCTTCCCTCAAGCCCTTCGGGGCCCACCGGCTTCTGGCTAGGCTGCTCCTGTGCTTGCCGTTCTGCCCTCGACCGGCTGAATGTCCTTTCTGCTTCCTGAAGGTCTGTTAGTGTCACGCCCTGGGAAAATGGCACGAGGTCAGGGAAGTTCCACTCTAACCACAGAATAACTCTTGATAAATGAGCAGGGAAACTGCCTTAAACATCTAATAGTATCAAAGTCCAAATGAAGCTCCCCAAATGCATGGGGCCATTTCAAGCAAGATATGCTTAAAATAAACACGTCAGTGTGCAAAGAGCCCCGCCTGAGTCTAGGTATTACCTTTCAAATGTAATACTTAGCTTTTCCACTTTGAGTTCCAGGAAACAGGGCAACATTGATGCCCCCGTTGTGGATGTACTTCTCTCATACCCCTAGCTCGCAGCATCGTTGTTTGAAAGCTCCATACCCCCCAAGAGAAAATGGTTACCAAGAGAGATTCTCTGAAGAGTGGA
Source organism: Proteles cristata cristata (assembly GCA_017311185.1). Taxonomy (NCBI): domain Eukaryota; kingdom Metazoa; phylum Chordata; class Mammalia; order Carnivora; family Hyaenidae; genus Proteles; species Proteles cristata. The sequence continues at coordinate 1,115,501 of JAESUZ010004369.1, forward strand.
TACTAGAAAAACTTGATTTTACTTATAGGAAGAAAAACCAGCCCCCAAAAGGTGGAAATTCAGCGCCAGGCTAGAACAACAATAAAAATCAACCAACCAAAAAAAACAAAAAGACACCACCTAAACTAGCTTTACAATAAGATGATTTTTTCAGTAATTCTAGGAACGTCACACAGAGACGTTCCAACAATTGATATTTCTCTCAGGCTCTCAGGAGCAGCAATACGGAAGAAAAGTAATTAGGAGGCATCTGTAGAAAAAGGGAGAAAGAGTAAGGACCAGAGTGAGCTGATTCTAACTCAAGCAGTTATATGCTCAAGTCCTCAGAAGGGAGTTCTAAAGCTTGAAGGTAGCTGCGCTGGTACTCTATCCACAACCTGTTTGTTTTTAAACTAATCACAAATTTAGTCACTCACTCTCTTAATAAATTATTAAGTGTCTTTAAGCACTGGAACTACAAAGACCAATCAAATGATTCCTGTGTTCAAGAACCTTTTAATCTAGTGGAAAAGACGTAAGAAAGCAGATGAGTATAACGGGATGTAAGTATTAAGACAGAATATATGATCCAGCAATTTCCATTTCTGAGAATCTACCCAAAAGAACTGAAAGCAGGGTCTCAAAGAGATGTGTACACCCATGCTCATAGCGGTATTATTCACAATAGAAAAATGGTGGTAGCAAGTGAAGAGTCCACCAGCAGATGAATGAATGAACAAAATGTGGTATATACAGTGAAATATCACTCATCCTTAAAAAGAATGAAATACTGATACATGCCACAACTTGGATGAGCCTAGAAGACATTATGCTAAGTGAAATAAGCCAGTCACCAAAGGACAAACACTGTATGATTCCACCTGTGTGAAGTACTTAGATTAGTCAAGTTCATAGACATAAGAAGTAGAATGGTGGTTGCCAGAGGCTTGGGGGAGAGATGGACGGAATCATTGTTGAATGGGTACGAAATTTCAGCTTGGGAATAAAAGAGGTATTGATGTGGGGCGCATGGGTGGCTTAGTAGGTTAAGCGTCCGACTTTCGCTTAGGTCATGATCTCGCGGTTTGTGGGTTCGAGCCCCGCGTCGGGCTCTGTGCTGACTGCCAGCTCAGAGCCTGGAGCCTGTTTCGAGTCTGTGACTCCCTCTCTCTCTGACCCTCCCCTGCTCACACTGTCTCTCTCTCTCTCTCTCTCCAAGAAATGGCTAAAACATTAAAAAAAATTTTTTTTTAAAGTATTGGTGATAGATGGTGGTAACGGTTGCAAAATAATGTTAATTACTTAATGCCAGTGAACCATACATTTTAAAAATGCTTAAAGTGGTAAATTATATGTTATGTATATTTTAACGCAAGAAACTAAACCAAAACAAAAAAATTTTAGTCAGTCTTGGTCTTCATGGAGATTACATTCCAAGAAGGGAAAACAGAAATAATCATTGAGCAAAAATAAAATAATAGCTGTCAAAATTACTATAATGGAAAAATACTTAACCTATTTGGGGAAGGTCAGGGAAGACAAGGGTACATTTGTGGCTATTTATAAAGTCTCTTTTACAGTCCTCAGCTATTTGACCTCTGTAGCATTTAAAACTGTTACCTTCACCTTTTACCTGGAAACGGACTTTTCTTTCTTTTTTTTTTAATTGAGAGTGCTAGCAGGGGAGGAGCAGAGAGGGAGACAAAGAATCTGAAGCAGGCTCTGTGCTGTCAGCACAAAGCCTGACATGGGCTCGAATCCAAACTGTGGGATCATGACCTGAGCTGAGGTCAGATGCTCAACCAACTGAGCCACCCAGGCGCCCCTGGATACTGACTTTTCATTTACTTCTATTCCGCTACTATTTCCTGGTTTACTTTCCATCTCTCTAGCTGCTCCTTTTAATTGTGCTTCATCAGCTCATTGTCGGCCTCCTTAATGCCAATTCACAGCTTTCTCTCCCTTCTCCTCACCACTGCATACTGAGTTCATGGTCCTGTTACTCCCAGCTTGGACTACTGTTAATAGTCTAGTTTTCTAACCGGTCTTCTAGTTTCCTGGCTTCACAAACATACTTTTGCCCACCACTCCCATCAATTCTCTGCATGGTGACTTTTGCAAAATATAACACAGATTATATCAGGCTCTTCCTTACTTCAATGCCTCCCTTAGGAATTTTTTTCTTTTAAAAACATCTTTATTGAAACATAACTCACATATCATAAAACCCACCCTTTAAAAGTACAGGCATACCTCAGAGGTATTGACGTTTGGTTCTAGTACTGTGATAAAGTGAGTATCACAATACAGGCAGTCAAACAAATTTTTTGGTTTCTCGGTGCATATAAAAGTTATGTTTACACTACGCTGTGGTCTATTAATTGTGCAATAGCATTATGTCCAAAAAGCAATGCACATGCTTTAATTAAAAAATACTTTAGTACTAAAAAAAAGGCTAACAATCATCTGAGCTTTTCAGTGAGTCATAAATTTTTTGCTGGTGGAGGGTCATGCCTTTATGTTAATGACTGCTGACTGATCAGGGTGGCTGTGGCAATTTCTTATAATACGACAGCAATAAAGGAAATGTGCTGCATCGGTTGATTCTTGCTTTCATGAACAATTTTTCTGTAGTATGAGATACTGTTTGACAACATCTTACAGCAGAACTGCTTTCAAAATTGGACTCAATCCTCTCAAACCCTGCCACTGCTTTATCAACTAAGTTTAGATCGTATTCTGAATCCTTTGTTGTCATTTCAATAACCTTCACAGCATCTTTACCAGGGGTAGATTCCATCTCAAGAAACAACTGTTTTTGCTCACCCATAAGAAGCAACTCCTCATCTGTTCAAGTTTTAATCATGAGATCACAGCCATTCAGTCCTATCTTTGGGCTCCACAGCTAACTCTACTTCTCACTATTTCCACATCTGCAGTTACACATCCCACTGAACTTTGAACTTTCGATTTGTATATTTTAAAAAGGCAGTATCTGCAAAGTGCAATAAAGTGAGGTCTGCCTGGATACAATGCAGTGACTTAGCATATTCACAGACTTGCGCAGCCATCATCACCATCTCATTCTGGAGCATCGCCCACCCAGAAACAAACTCCATATCCATCGGCGATCACTCCCTATTCCTCCTTCTCTCCCACCCCTGGCAACAACTAATCTATCTTCTCTTTCTCTGTCTTTGCCTATTCTGGGTATTTTCATATAAGTGGAATCATGTCTGGTTTCTTTCACTTAACATAAGGTTTTCTTAAGGTTCATGCACATGGTAGCATTAGCATGTATCAGTACTTCATTTCCTTTTATTGCCAAATAATATTCTATTGTATAGACATATAACATTTCATTTATCCATTTCTTTGTTAACAGAAATCTGTATTCTTTTTTCCCCAGATATAGTAACTGCTTAATTTATCTGGTCTGCTCAAAGGCTCAGCTTGTGCCCACCACTACTATACCTGCCAAGGGGAGCTGAGTACAACCAGCCACACAATGCTAAGTCTGGCTGTTGCTGGGAGCCCAGGACTCAACTCTACGGCAAGCCTGCAAACTCCTCACATAAGTATGGTCTACACAGCAAGTAAACTCTAGCCAGACTTCGGAGATGACACTAAATTTGGGGTGTGGGCTACCATGCTGTTATAAACATCTATGTACAAGTTTTTCTGTGGACATACATTTTCATGTTCCTTGAGTATATACCTAAGAGTAGAATTGCTAGGTCATATGGTATCTGTATATGTAACATTTTTAGGAACTGCCAACCTGTTTTCCTTTAGGGATCTTAAGATGTGGCCCCTTAAGCACAAATGGAATGATTAGTCTTGTGAAGGAAAGGAGATAAACCTGCTCTGAGCCTGGAAATATAAGAGTGAGAGTGGGTAGATGTAGCTATAAATTCATCTGATACTATGTAGTATAAGATTTAAGACAGGTGAAAACTTCTACTACACTGGCTGGAATAAGGCACTCATCTTACTATTTTAATTGTACCTCCAACAGAAAGGCAGACAAATGACAACAAAGAAGGTCACACTCACTTGAGTAGACCTTCGAGTCTGCCGAGCTTGTCTGGAGCGTGCTTTCCGTAAAGATTCCGCTTCCTCATCCCGCACAGGAGTCAGATATGACCTGCAAAGAAAAAAGTAATACCAGAAGTAAGACCTTTGCTACATGTACTTGAGGAATGACAAGGGACTTCCACAGACTGAAGTGATTTCTACACTCTAAGAATGAATTTGGGCAGAATCAAAATGATAGAGATGCTATCAGTGAAAACTGCATAATCAACATTACTTTTAAATGTATTACTTTCAATGCAGAATCACGTCATCTGTAAAATGAGAATTTCAGTTCTTCTTTCCCTATCCTTACAATTTTTATTTCTTTTCTTTATTTTAATGCACTGGCCAGAACCTCCAGGACGTGTTGAAAAGAAGTCATGATAGTAAGTTTCCATGCTATGTTCCTGCCTTCAGAGAGAGAAAGCATTCAGCATTTTATTACTGTGATATCTAAGATTTCTCTAGACACTGCATTTCAGTTAATTAGTTGAGAAACGAATTGTTTTTTTTAACCATTAGTGTGTGTTGAACTTATCACGTGTTTCCTCCCCATATATTGAGATTATCATTTTCTTCCCTTTTTTCTGTTAATATGGTGAATTGCATTGAATAATTTTTGAATGATAAAATAACCTTGAATTCTTAGGGTAAGCTCAATTTGGCCATGATGTATCATCTTTTTTTTAAAAGAAATATTGTTTATGTATATATTTTTAAGTAAGCTCTATGTCTAATTTGGGACTTGAACTCACAGCCTTGAGATCAAGAATCAAATGTTCTATCAATTGAGCAAGTCAGGTGTCCCTATATAGAGTTGCTTTTATATAGATTCAGTATTATTTAGTTTAGGATTCTCCATCCCTAGAGAAATTGGTCTATAATTTTCTCTTCTTATAACTTGCCAGGTCTGGGAATTACAGTTAATCAAGTTGAGAAGTGTTTTCTCCTTGTCTATTTTCTGTAAGAATTTATATAAATAAGATTAGGGTTCTTTCTTCCTTAAATAATTAGTAAAGCGCACCACTGAAGACATCTAGATTTTAAGTGTTCTTTATGGGAGGGTTTTTTGATACCAAAAAGCAAAGGCAATAAAAGCAAAAATAAATAAGTAGGACTATATCAAACTAAAAAGCTCTGCACAGCAAAGTAAACCTTCAGCAAAATGAAACAGCAACTTACAGAATGGAAGAAACTATTGGCAAATCATATATCTAAAAAGGGATTACTATCCAAAATAAAGAACTCATGTAAATCAAGAGACAAAAAAAAAATCTTATCTCACTTACATGTGAAATCTTAAAAAAAAAAACCCAAAAACCCATAGATATGGAGAACTGATTTGTAGTTAACAGAGGCAGGGAAGTAGAAGGTGGGCAAAGTAGGTGAACATGCTCAAAATGTACAAACTTTGATTTATAAGATTAGTAAGTCCTGAGTATTTAATGTACACTATGGTGACTATAATTTACAATGCTGTATATGTATTTGAATATTGCTAACAGTCATTTTAAAAGTTCTTATGAGGGAAAAATTGTGATTATGTGTGATGATCAGGTTAGTTGGATATTAACTAACATTAATGGTATAATCATTTTATATTTATTAAATTACTAAGTTGTACATCTAAAACTAATACAATGTTATGTGTCAGTAATATCTCATTAAAAAAGGAAAAAGAAAACATAAAAAGAATCATTGTTTAAATCACCTTTGATCTTTTTTTTTTTAATTTTAAAAATTATTTTAAGGGTGGGGAACAGTAGAGAGGGAGAGAGAGAAAATCTTAAGTAGGCTCCATGCTCAGCGTGGAGACCAACACAGGGCTTGATCCCATGACCCTGGGATCATGACCCAAGCCAAAATCAAGAGTTGGACACTCAGCCCACTGAGCCACCCAGGTGTCTGCACCTTTGATCTTAAGACAGTCTTTAAATATTGGGAAGCAGTAGCCAATACTAGTACTCATGGTGGGCAGATACAAGTTTTCAAAACTCTAATTTCTGCTTGAAATTTAAAATTTTACAATTGGTAACAATATTTTGTGACAGTCTTACTTGTTCATTTTCAAGAAAGTGCCTGCCAAATACCCAAGTCTGAATAACCAGTCTTCCCAGTCATTCTTTCAAGCAAATACGGTATTCCAGGAAAAAAGTAGTCAGTTCTTTTTGCTTCCTCTCCACTCCAATTATTATTATGTTAGATCTTACTAGCCATGATCTATTCATTTATTTTGCTTTTTCTGTATTTCCCATCCTCTTCTTTCTCTGGGTTTCATTCTGAATATATGTATTTTTTCTTTTTTAAAGTTGTATTTATCTCTAGACTCAACATGGGGCTTGAACTTACAACCCTGAGATCAAGAGCAGCATGTTCGATTTCAACTGAGCCAGCCAGGTGCCCCCATTCTGGATATTTTCTACTGTCTATCTAATTACCACTATTACCTCTTCAGCTGGCCTACTATAAACTCACCAGCAGAATTTCTAATTTTAGTTATTAGATTTTCAGTTCTAGAATTTCTACTTGATCCTTTTTTTTAAATTTTTAATGTTTTATTTATTTCTCAAAGAGAGAGAGAACCTGAGCAGCGGAGGGTTAGAGAGAGAGGGAGGCACAGTATCTGAAGCAAGCTCCAGGCTCTGAGCTGTCAGCACAGAGCCTGATGCGGGGCTCGAACCCACGAACCGTGAGATCATGGCCTGAGCCGAAGCCGGACACTTAACCGACTGAGCCACCCAGGTGCCCCTTGATTCTTTTTAAAATAGATTACAGTTCTCTGTTGAAATTTCCCATCTCCTATTTTCTTGAAGATATTAATCATAATTAGTTTAAAGTCCATGTCTCATAACATCAATATCTGGATCAGTTGTTATTGTTTATTTTTATTAGTCTTTTGGTAAATTTGGTATTCTGCTAATTTATGAATTAATGCCAAACATTTTTTAAAATGTTTGAATGCATGTCTTTATTAGAAAAATTGTAAGTGCAGGAAGCTGCCTTCTCCTCAATCATTTTCACATTATCTGAGAGATGCAGTGGAAACAATACAAAATACAGTGTTTATCACATTTATTATTATTATTTTTTATTTGAGAGAGAGAGAGAACACATAAGTGGGAGAGAGAGAGAGAGTAGGGCAGAGAGGAAGGTGGGAAAGGAGGGGGGGGTGTTGAGGAGGGGAGAGACAGAGAGACAGAGAGAGAATCCCAAGCAGGCTCCATGCTGAGCATGGAGGAGACTCAATCCCACAACTTGGGGATCATGACCTAAGTGGAAATCAAGAGTCAGACCCTCAACTGACTGAGCCACCCAGTATTTATCACATTTAACACTGAACCCATTATTCCTTAGAGACTGAGAGTCCAGCAAGGTTGAGAATAGCTGCCAAACACTTTAAATGAAAAAATGTAGTGATAACTTGCAGCTCTGAAAGATATCATCCTCCAGAGAGGATATTCTTTTCCTCTGGCAGTTAGGTTAAAGGAGTGATTCTCAAACTTTCATCTGCATCAGAATTAATTAGGGGGTTTATGAAATACAAATTGCTAGGCTCTACCTCTACAAGTCCTGATTCAGTAGGTCTGGAGTAGGCTCTGAGAATTTGCATTTCTAGTTCGATCTCTGTGATTCTTCTGATATGGCCACCATACTTTGAGAACTACAGGGCCAAGACAAATGACCTTAATCTACTTTGAGACTGAGATGATTAGAAATCTTTGCAAGGGCTAGTCTGTTTCTGGTAAGTTTTTACTTCTAGAGTGTAGCCTGTCAGTGGTCCCAGATGAAAGTATGGGGTCCCTCTTCCTGAACTATAATCTTTGTTCCCACAACTCCATGAGACTACTGAAAACCCTGCCCAGTTTCTTATCCTTGTTGCTATGGCTTTACTAATCATCAAATGCCTCAAGGGGAAAGACACAGATAAATGGTGGATTCATCTCTTTATGATTTCCTTCTCTCCTGAATCTTGATCCCTAAGTCCTCACTTCCTTAGTAACTCTCTAATACCCTCAAAGATACTTGTTAATATTTGTCCAGCTTTTCTAGTTATTCTCAGTGGGAGGAGTTTGTAGACAAGATATGCCATGGCCTGAAGCAGATGTCCCCAACCAAGCTATTTATTTATTCATTCATTCATTTAAGTAAGCTCTATGCCCAATGTGGGGCTTGAACTCAGCACCCAAAGATTAAGAGTCATATGTTCTACTGACTGAGCCAGCCCAGAGTCCCCAGGCTTCCCTCGACGTAGATTAGTAAATGGGAATTCTAATACATTTGTCAATCCACTGTTAATTTGGTACATTTGAGTCCTTCCTTAATATGCTCCTCTCCTCTGAGTAAAAAAAAAATTAAGTCTCCAAATTTACAAAGCTGTGGACCAGACCCTGGAACTGATGACCACACTAAGGACTAACTCTCTATGAAATTCTGCCTCAGTTACCAACCAGCCTACTCACATGTCATTTCTCCCTGCAAAATATATAGACCATCACTATTATATTTAATTTTTACTGTTATCCTTTCTTTATCCTTTCTGTTATCCTTTCAGTACTAGGCAGGAGCCACAGTGAAAGAAAAGAGCTTCAAACTGGCTTATCCCACTGCCTGTTCTAGAGTTTAATTGAATAAGAGAAACAGAGTTAGTAAAAGTAGGCCTAGTAGGTAAGATCAATAACATTTTACCCGACTTGAAGTCTTGGATATTTGAAGCCATATATGTTTTTCATGGAAAAAATCAGAAAACAGACAAAATTGCAAAAACAAAAATAAATGAAAATTCCACCACATGAAAATAATCCATTTTCATTCTATTACATACATGTCTGGATTGTTATCTATGTACGTATCTATGTATTTAGGTTTTTTTAGTGAATATCACATATACGATTTTGTTACTTGTATCAATACATGAAATGCTTATGATTTGAGCTGTAAAAAAAAAAATCTAAAGACAGAACCTGGAAGCCTCCAGTACTTGAATCTATACATATTTTTGAGGAAGAAAAAAACATTTTCATTCATTTTCTTTACCTAGATGTGGATTCCAAGGTTTACAAAAGTGATGTACCTAATTATGGCTGCCTTGGAGGTCACACTAGGTTTCTGGTAGAGCTCAAGTCCTTGCACTTTCTAAAATCAAGACCAGGTAGTGAGCAAACTCTGGTCATGAACCAATTTGGCCTGCCATATTTTTGTAAATAGTTTTACCTAACTGCCGTGACAGAGTTTAATATTTGCAAAGGCCACAAAATAGCCTGCACAGCCTAAAATATTCATTCTCTGGCCCTTTCTAGAAAAAATCGGGCAACTCCTATGCTAGGCCAAACCCACCTTCAACACACCTTGCTCTCTCTGAGAAGCATTTGAGCCATCCATGAAATCAGAGTGCTACACGACTGCTATGAATCTTTACTGCTGTGAAAAGAAGACAGGTCTGTGTTCACAATGTAGTTTAATAGAAAGTATAACAGAAACCATGGCTTTAACATAGATCTCTGGCCTTCTTACATCCAGATAAAACTAGGCTAATGTCCCCAATTCAGTGGCATAGAAAGGAATTCCAATGCCAAAATCCCTTGATTAGTGTATCTGTCTACTATGTTTCCTTGAGGATAGGAAGCATTTTTCTTTGTACTCGCTATTACTCTGAGGTTTCATAATCAATGGAATTCAAATAATTACAGAAATTAACATGACTACACAAAAATAATTTGTCCTCAGTGTCTAAAATTCATAGGGCCCCTTTATATACTACAGATGGACTAATTCTGTTCCAAGAAGCAGTGTAAACAAAATGCCTAGCAAATCACCAGTGAAGAAAGTCACAATAAATAATAATAGAAGACTTAAAATACCTTCTGACAAGGACAGTGCAGTGATAAAGTACCCTGGCACAGGAATAAAACTGCTGGCTAGAAGATCTTGGATAAACTGTTTAAGTACTCTAAACCCAAGTTTCTTATACAATGAGGATATTAACAGGTTAACAGATATTAGCAGGTATAGGGAGGGGTGTTGGGAAGATTAAATAAAAAGCGTATGAAGTACTTAGAACACTCGCTGGCATAGAGCAAGGACTCAGCGCAGCTTAGCTGCTGTTGCTGCTACCTGAGCACCACCTCTCCTCCCACTATATTATTTTCATCACCTCATTAAAAGCTCAGCAGTGGTATTTTAGAAAAGAAAGGCTGAGTGTACTGTAATATCCATCCCATCTAATCTAATAAAGGAGTTCCCCTTAATTATTTTTACAAGAAATTGATAATTCATTTGGAAGAGGTCTTAACTCCCTTGAAAATATTCTCCATGAAGGTTCAAAGGGCTATCTAAGTAAAATAAAACTACTTTTAAGTAGAAGAATGAGAGAGAAATTTCCGTGATCTCCAAGGCAAGAACAAAAGCTGTTTTCCCTAGAATTATGAAATAAAATTTTTGTTGGGAATCTACCAACAGGAAATTGGTTTTTGAAATAGCTTTAAGGAGTCCTATATCTAAAATCTGTACTGAACAGAGAAGGTACTTGAATGGTTAGCTTCAAACAGGGAAGGACCATGTTGAGTGTGTCTTTTATAGCACTTGTGAGGCCATAGTCATTAATTACAGGGTAATTAATGGTCTTATAAGACAGCTTGTCATTCCTTGGACTATATCTTATCTATAAGGATACATAGATAAAGGTATTCCAGAAAGGCCAAAAAGAACTGCTTCGACATCCATCAGGAAGTATATATAGACAACTATAGGAGAGAGGGTGACAATTTTGAGGAATAATAGAATCATAAACCTGTGGCTACAGGCTTTATTATATGATTTAGGGGCGCCTGGGTGGCTCAGTCAGTTAAAAGCATCTGACTTCAGCTCCAGTCAAGATGTCACAGTTTGTGGGTTTGAGCCCCACATCAGGCTCCTCACTGACAGCGTGGAACCTGCTTGGGATTCTCTCTCCCTCTCTCTCTCTGCCCCTCCCCTACTCACGCTTTCTCAAAAATAAATAAAAAAATGTTTTAATGTCATCTGATTTAATTCTAAAACTTCACCTAGAGATGTCAGATTCTCGTTTTGTCAGACGAGTTGATCAAAGCCTAAGGAAACATTAATACCTAAGGTCATAGTGCTAATCAGTCACAGACCAAAGGGACTATAACCATGGTCTCCTGCTTCCACTACAGTGTTCCTTGTCTTACATCACTGCAATTCCACCCAGGACCATGCTCTCCTAATTATGTGGATTTATGGATAAGACATTTCTTTTTCCAAATCTAGCAATATCAGGAATTAGTGAATAAAGATGTCTGTCTTGCATTAGACTTCTCCTACCTTCGCCTGAGTAGTACCTTCCCCTCCCAAAAGTATACCATAATCAACACTATCTGGGGAACGAATGGTTTTTACATTTCCAGAGGCTGCCACCAACACGTGCCATAAAAAAACCTGTAAGTGACAGGTGATATGAGGGACAAAATTCTCCTTCAGAGGATGTCGTTAACTCTACACTTGCCAGTGCCCTATCAGGTAGGTTTTAGTTCAAGTTTTCCTTGCTATTTCTAAATGGGATGCTAACACTGTGGTACAGTAGAAAGAACACATACCTGGGTTCTAGTTACAGTTCTGCCATTAACTACTTGTTCATCGTTAAGAGAATCATTTAATTTCCTGGTACCTTAGCTTATTCACTTACAAAATGAGGAGTAAGTCTATAGTTTTAAGGTCCCATGTAACTTTAAATCACAGTGAATCCATATTTATGCTGCTTCTAGACAAACAGCCTCTAAGTTTTCTCACTAAAATGCCCATTCGTTGGTTCTGGTCAGATAATAAATTTCCTGTATTCGATAGGTCACTTTCTTTGGTATAGTCCAACAGAACTTTGTATGATAATGGAAAAGTTGTGTAGTTTTTAATTAATTTAAATCTAAAGGGCCACACATGGTTACTGGCTACCATATTGGACAGCATGGCTCCAGAATTCTTGAGAATCCAATTAAGAGACGTTATCACCAAACTCTCTCCTTAAACCTGAAAACCAGATTCAGCTCATATAACATAAGCCTAACAGAATGCAGTTTGTCAGCCAGTTAAGTTTAAAACCAACTGATTTTATTTTCTTCTCAAAGATTAAGTTCCCATTTTTCTTCTGCGCTTCTCAGAAGTATTATTACAGTAATTTTGCATTTTTCTATGTGGCGCTTCTAAGTTGTATAATGTAGTGCTGGGGCTCCTATCTTTAAGATATTTATAGATACAGCAAATAGGATCAAGCTCACAGATACAGCACACTTCAGAGATACTTTCTTCTTCATGGCAGCATTTATACTCTGCTAACCCCACATGCCTTGCCCCGAACCACCCTACTTTCCCTCTGCCCCCTTCACAAAGAGAGCGCCGAGAAAACAGACCGTTACCTCCTCACGCAGGCCTGCATAGCAGAATGAAGGTCAAAAGATGTGTGGAGACGAATAGCAAGAAAGGTAAGTGGCTGCTGGGCAAGACTGCAGTCTCAGCACCCAGTCTCCCTTGGAAACTAGAAAAGGCTTGCACTTCCACTGCTATCCAGCAAGCCAGAGGCAAAGCTTGCAATTTGCTAAGAACCTGCTACTAAGAAGGAGGAGGAAAGGAAGGGGAGGAGAAAAGGCAGGGAAAGAAAAATCTTGGGGCTCAGCAGAGCCAATGCTGTTAATAGAGCCCAAAATATCATTCCATTAGATGCATATTTTAGACACTGTACCAAACCAATCAATACTACTTCTCATTTCAAACAGAGGGGAGGGGGGAACTCTCCTTCATGTGAAAGAGACAGAGCAAGTGAGATGCAGCATTCTCATTCTGGATATTATTTCATCTGCCCTTGGGCTATCCTAGTTGCTGCATCTACCCAAGTGGGCTGTAAATACTACCTCACTAGAGTCTCGCTCAGGCCCAGCCAACTGGCAAATGTCACCAGTGGTAAAGAGAGAGACAAAAAAGAACCTATGACAGACAAATGCAGGGACAAATTTCAGAACTGGCATAGATGGCTTAAAGCTAAATAGAGACTGTAAGTACTACTCGATTTGAGAAGCTAATAAGTAGAGGTCAGAAAGACTTCTAGATATGATATGTGTCACATATCAGGATATGATCTGAAGTCATAGTTTAGGGACAACTGTATTCAAGTGCTCCTGTGACATGTTCTCTTCTCTAATTCAACACTGAGATCAGAGCTGAAGTTTAAGCGAGGAATCATAGCTGCAACTCCGCTAATCAGAATAATTATTTAAAAAGGAGGGAGGATTTCCCTTGGCTAAACTAAGCATTTCCTGAATCCTTTCGAGCAGGAATTCTCAACAGGGAATAATTTTTCCCCTCAGGGGACAATGACAAAGAATGAACTGGCTAAAATGTCAATAGTGTCAAGGTTGCAAACTTCTGCAAAGGGTCAGACAGCCTATCTTTCAGGCTTTACAAGGCTACTCAACAACTCCGCTATAGCGCCATAGCAGTCATGGACGGTTTACAAATGGGCAAGCCTGTGCTACAGAGGCAGAATTGAGCAGTTGCAGTAGAAACCATGTGGCCCCACAAAGCCCCAAATATTTACTGTCTAGTCCTTTACAGAAGAAGTTTGCTGATCCCTGCTCTAAACTCTTAAGTTATACAGCACCAAACTACAGCTCAGAGAACATCTTTTGCTTTACAAACAATGTGAGTCTGGTGTTTCTTGTGGCCTACCTTTGATAAGTACTGTATCACCTTGAATTCTTGGACCTCTGAACATCTGTTCCATTAAAAACACTCCAGCATCAAGTGCCAAAGCCACTTTCACAAATGACAACATTTTATTTATATAGGTCACTCTACAGTTAGTTCATTGGTCAGACAGGTGTTAGGGATGCCAAGAATGGCAGATTCAGGTGCCAAAAGCGCGAGTGTTGCTTTATTTCATACCCACAGGCTGTACCAACAGGGCTTGGCCAACTGTCTCAAATATTTATTACTAACTACAAACCAGACCAGGTCAATGTCAGCACCACCAGTGAACTTTTTTTTTTTTTTTTTTAAGAAAAAAATTCAAGAAAGTTAACACACAAATATTCATGGCAAGAATCCAAATATAAAAAAAATAGGGAACAACTGAATAGGTTATGGAACATTCATACAGCAGAGCATTCTGCAGACACTGGAAGACACACTAAAAACTACCAAGGATACATAACTTGAAAATATTAGTATCTTGAATACGTAAAAAACAGATACCCATTTTAAAAAGGACCAAAAATCCAAGACAAAATAATCAATAAAGCATATAATCAGGGAATCTGCAAACCAGGAAACTGCAAAAGTTTATAAACATAAAAGAAAATGTTCAGTTTCACTTAATGATCATGAAATGCAAATTAAAACAAAGAGAAACCACTTCATCTTCCTTAGATTGGCAAAAGTAAAAACGACTGACATTATCAAGTATAACATTAGTCGTAAAGAAGTAAAAACTCTCATATATTGCTGCTGAGTGTAAACAGGAGAGCAATCTGGCATCTCAAGTAACGACACACTCACTCTTCAGATCCAGATATTCCATTTGAAAATAAACACCCTTGAGAAACATTTAGATAAGGAAACATGAACAAGAATGTACACAGCAGTGTAATTAGTATTCGCGAAAGAAAGAAAGAAAGAAAGAAAGAAAGAAAGAAAGAAAGAAAGAAAGAAAGAAGGAAAGAAAGAAAGAAAGAGAAAGAAAGAAAATGACCTAAACGTCCATTAGTAGAAAAAAACCCAAAACTAAATTGTGGTATATTTACACAATAAAGTGAGCCTTCAAAATGAACAAAAGAATGCAAAGTAAAAACAGCAGGTTTCAGAATGATGTGTACAGAACGATACAATTCATATAAGGAACAATAACATGTAAAAGTAGCAATATGTGGGGGTGCCTGAGTGGCTGAGTTGGTTAAGTGTCCAATTTTGGCTCAGGTCATGATCTCACGGTTTGTGACTTCAAGCCTGCCTTGGGCTCTGTGCTGACAGCTCAGAGCCTAGAACCTGCTTTAGATTCTGTGTCTCCCTTTTTCTATCTCTGCCCTACCCTGCTCACTCACTATCTCTCAAAAATAAACATTAAAAAAATTTTTTAAAGTAGCAATATGTGTATATATAAAAATAACTAATAAAACTTTGCAAATGGTAAACACCAAGTTCCGTATAGTGACCACCTCTAGGGAGCGAGTCCAGGGGACGTTACCAGGGAAACATACACGGGCCTCAACTATATTTTTAGTATTTTATTTAAAAAACACTGAAGCTGGGGTGCCTGGGTGGCTCGGTTGGGCGGCTCACTTTGGCTCAGGTCATGATCTCACAGTTTGTGGGTTTGAGCCCTGAATTGGGCTCTGTGCTGACAGCTCAGAGCCTGGAGCTTGCTTTTGATTCTGTGCTCCCTTTTTCTGTGCCTCTCCACTTACACACACTCTCTCTCTCTCAAATAAACAAATATTAAAAAAATTTTTTTAAAAACACTGAAGCTAACATAGCTGGGGCTTGATTGGGCCAGAAAACTGATATGTTTGGTATTTGTAATATTTAATAATAATATTTTAATAAGAAAAAAATAACAATCTCAAAATCAATGTAACATGAGGATGTTAGCAGAGATATTGCTGAATGGTAAGATTACAGGTAACTTCTATTTTCTACATAAAATATGCATATTGTAGACAATTTTGTAAACTTTGAAAACTGATCATTAACAATCAAAGGACTGTTATAAGGCGTAAGATATACTTACTTACATTCCATGCTTAGAAAAAGCCTTTTATTGTCATATTCGACAGAGACATAGAAAGCACAGGTACTTTCTAGGATATACTAAAGTAATATAAATATTTCAAGAAAAAAATGCCCTTAGGTCAACCATAGTGTTTAGGTTCAAGAAAGAACCTAAATGGAAGAAAAGGGGGCTCTAGCCCATGTAAGTAGGGAATTAGGAACAGGCCTGTGTTAGCACCAGGTGGGCTCTAAATGATAAGGTCACTGGACTCATGGACTCTTCTCCCCAACTCCAGAAACTGGTCTCCTGCTGCTGTGATCACAAGCATGGCCTACCTCGGGAAAAACGGGGCACCTGGGAAATAGGAAGAATACCCAAACCTGTGGTTTTTAACCTTTACTGAACAGTAACATACTTAATACCAACCAGATTTAAACTGTTCATCTTCCTGGGAAAGGAGTAGGGAGGAAGCAATTACATATAACAAAATTTTGCCAACAGTTTCAGGGATTTCTGGACTTTTCTGAAACTTGGGTTAAGAAGAGAAGGGTCTAAAATGGAATAACCCATTAAAGGACCCAAATCAGATTTATGTTCAGGAAGGCCTCTACAACAGATCTATTATCTTTCTTATCCAATCATCCCACTTTTCAGATGATGACTCAGATTCCTGTAATTAAGACTCAGAAGCACTTTTCAAAAGTCAGGTTTTCTGAGGTATAATTTACACACAGTAAAATTTGCCCTAAAAAGTATACAGGTCTATGACTTATGAGTTTTGACAAGTGCATATTAACCTCACCACAATCAAGGGATAGAACAGGTCCATACCCCCTAAAATTTTCATGCCACGTTAGTCTTCCCTAAGTCTCAGCCTAAGGGGAATTTTTTGTGATTACACAAAAAGGGGTCTTTTTAAAGTTGTTGTTGTTTTTTTTTTTAAACATTTTTATTCATTATTGAGAGAAAGAGCATGAGCATGGGAGGGGCAGAGAGAGGGGGAGACACAGAATCTGAAGGAGGCTCTAGGCTCTGAGCTGTCCGCACAGAGCCTGACAGGAGGCTCAAACTCACAAACCTCGAGATCATGACTTGGGCCGAAGTTTGATGCTTAACCGACTGAGCCACACAAAAAGTTTTAAAACTTGCTATTGAAGGAATGCACTGACTTTTTCATTCATACTAAAAAGTAGTACGTAGGAGCGCCTAAGTGGCTCATTCAGTTAAGCATCCATCTGACTCTGGATTTTGGCTCAGGTCATGATCTCACAGTTGGTGGGATTGAGGCTTCATTGGGCTCCATGTTGATAGCACCGAGCCTGCTTGGGATTCTCACTTTCCCTCTCTCTCTGCCCCTCCCCCCCCCATACTCTCGGTCAAAGTAAATAAACTTAAGAAAAAAGTGATAATATAAACCAATAACTGCCCTAACCCACTAAATTAGGTGTTAGCCTAAAAAATGAGCCTAAGATCTAGTGAAAAAAAAAAATTCCCTACATTCTATCTACTACTAGCCACTCTTCTCTAAGTTTTAAGAAAGAGGGGGCTATTTTTTATTTGTCATTACATCATTAACATTTAGCACTGTGCCTAGACAAAGCAGGTGCTCCGACATGATTACTGAACTGAATTAAGGTTATGGAGGAAATTCAGAGTCTGAGTTGGTCCCAATTACCTATTCATTTATTTACCATTTTATAAAGCTTGGATAACCATGTTGGACCATTCATTCATTTTCTTCATTCTATTTAATCAACCATCTTCCCATCCTACCTTTTTATTTTACTTACTGCAGATACTGTATTTCAAAAGAAGGCCTGATTTCCAACAGGATCTTGTGAGGAAGCTGTACATATAAAGTAGTGATAATTAAGATTTAAGATAAGAAATGTCATGCCATGAAAAGATCATGTTCTGGATAGGAAACCCAGTACCATCTGTGGGGTGAGAAATAAAACATAGAGGAGGTGATCTGAAACAAATCTAAAGAGATTGGGAAGAGGCTTCCTAAAAAACAAGGTGGGGGAAGACATTGCTTATGGCAATACTCTAAGATTCCAAGCTGGAGAGTGCACTGTAGAGGATGGACTGCGAGGAGGGGCCAGGGGAAAAGAAGGCCAAGGACAAGGGTCCAGCTGGGAGGGCTGGAGTTAACAGAGGGGACTGTGGATGGAGAGGAGAGGGCAGGTTTGAGGGATTCTTGAGAATGACACACAGGATTTGGTGGGAAGTAAAAGACAAGGCTTCTAGTTTCTTTTCTAAGTTTCTCAATTGGGTGACACTTATGCAAGACCACTAATAAAGATTTTTTATAATAAATGAAAACAGACTTTCCTCTTTATAGCCTTTTTAGGTCAGAGGGAAGTTTGGTTTGGTTTGTTTAGACTCTCTATAGAGGACTCGAGAACTCTTCAAGAAATGTGCACCTGTAACAATACTTTACATTGAGGAGGAAGTATGGGGGAAAGGAAAACAGTGGCCAGAAACGGCTATTGTTAGGTCTCAGGTGCTATTCTAAGCAAGCCCTTTCCATACAGTGTCATGAAAATCAGCAGAGAAGTCTGGGCTGGAAATACAGACAAGACTGACAGCTGAGGCGACTGGAGTGGACAAGACCAGCTAGACAGTCCTGAGAAAAGAAAAGAAGGAAGCCCGAGGAATAATATGTAAAGTGTTTGCTGAAGAAAAAAGTGTTTGCTAAAAAGGACACAAAGGAGGAGGAGAAAGGACAGAAGTGAGCCAAAAAAGAATGGTATCTCAGGGGTCAAGGTAGAATAAAGATTTAAGAAGGCAGAAGCCAACACTGTAACATGCTGCTGGGAGTTTAAGGCAAAAAATGACGCAAATAAGGAATCTGATCATTAGGAATGCCACCACACAGCCCTTTGCTAGAGTAATTTCACTGGACAGGCGAGTGGGGCAGAATTTCTATTTTATTTATTTATTTTTAAATGTTTTATTTATTTCTAGGAGAGAGAGAGAGAGACAGCGTGAGCAGGGAGAGGTCAGAGAGAGGGAGTCACAGACTCTGAAACAGGCTCCAGGCTCTGAGCTGGCAGTCAGCACAGAGCCCAACGCGGGGCTCAAACCCACGAACCGCGGGATCATGACCTAAGCGAAAGTCGGACGTTTAACCGACTAAGCCACCCAGGCGCCCCCAGAATTTCTATTTTAATAGGCTGAGAAGTGAATAGGAGGCTAGGAAGTGAAATGAGAGGGCTTTTCAAGAGTAAGAGCAAAGGCAGAGTGAAACATGGTAACCCCGGAGGCCAGTACAGTGCCAAAGGTAAGTCTATTAAGATGGGAGAGACAAGCACCTATCAAGGACAAACACAATCTTTGCACAGAAGTATTTGCGTCATAGATATAGCTCAGCTTGCAGCTCTGCTGCCCGTTACTTATGAATTTTGGGTGCCAAATGCTTTTTTCTTTTAAACACTGTAAGCTTTATTATAAAGGGATGTAGTTCTTCCCTGGCTTCCTTGAGCTACTGCTATATTTTATTTACATGTCAGTAAGCAGTGAGCCACTTTTGGCACAAGTGCACCAGATTTGTGAATCACATTCAATTTCCCTTTTTCAGGTTAAAAGACTAAGATTTATTCAGAGGAAACAAATTAAAGAGCTGGGTCAGTATACTACCCAGGATTAACTAAAAGAGTCTGAGGAAGAGGGGGAAAAATGGTTTAAATACAAGCCAGAAACAATGAATTATTCAGGTAATTGCTGTCATCCAGTTCCAATTTTTAAATATGTCTTAAAATAGAAGTAAACCTGCCCACGGCTCTGCAATTATTCCAAAACTTCTTATATCCTTAATCCTCATAAAACACTGACTAAGCCAGTGGACCTATAAGACAACTTCTCATTTGTTTCCCCAAAGCCCTGATTTCCTATTTCGATTTCAGAGAGGATAGAAAGTTTTCAATTTCCTTTATTTTCAGAAGGGGTAGCTCCCAAGACAAATACTCATTTCCTAGAAGTTTTGCCTCCCTTCAAAAAGTATCAAGAGATTGTAACCACTGTGCTCAATGCTAGCTTATGGTACAGAACACCCCAATTAAGACTGAACCTTGGCATGCATCTGCTCAGTGGTGGACAGCAAGCATGGGCTTTGAGGTCCAAGAGACCTGGTTTTGAATCCTGGTTTTTCTATTTACTATCTCTGTGACTGTGGGCAGGTTCCACAATCTGTCTGAGCCTTAATTTTCTTGTATCTTTTAAGAAAATAATAATACTTATCTCACAAATCGATGAAGATTAATTGCATCTAGGAGGGTACTGGTATATAACATAACAGGCTTTCAAAAGTATGAATCCTCTTACCCCATTTAAACCTTTCATAGTTTTGAAAGCCAACTCAAAGTCTATCTAAACTGGTGTCATGAAGTCCTTTCTAACCTAACCATCCTATAACATTCACCTTCTCTAAACTCCTAATATACCTGAACACAATTCTGCACTCAAGGATATATTGCTCCTTAATGTGTATGCGTGGTTTACTATGTGCATATTTGATGTCCTTGATCTTCAAGGCACAACCTAGGATATATCCCCTTCTCAATATACCCATGGTTCTCAGCACAATACTGTGCACATAATTGGTCAGTCACTGAAGACTTAGAAGCCTGTGATTTTAGAATCCAATATTACCTACAAATCTCCTAACTCCACTGATTAACCAATTAAGAAACTGAGCCTAAAGAAGTTAAATGCCTTGCTTGAGAAGGCAGGAATCACGTGCTCAGCTGGAGGGTAAACGAGGCAGGCCTCTTGCCTTAAAGCCCAGTAGCCCGCTGCTCTCTTGTGAAGAAGCACCACGGCAGTCCACAAAGAGCCTCCATATACCAGAAAACATCTGCACTCCCTATATTAAAACATTTAACACTGAATGGGGTAAATACGCTTCTCTGCAACCTTTTCTAACACAAAATAGGGGCTTCAGCAGCAGTATACAAAGTAGATCGACTGATGTTCTGCTGCTGCCATCTTCTGGACACAGAAGATTACTACCTGGGGGCTTATTTTTCACTGAGAAACTCTTTGAATAAATATTTACCCAACACCTACTAGGTATTAGGCTCCGTGATATGGAAAAAAACAACAATAAAAAGCACCCTCGAGAAGCTCACAATGTAGTCATGAAGAGAGACAATTTAATGAGTTAGTTAAACCAGTTCTAAGAAAAGTGCTACCGAAGAACACTGAGGAGAGAATAGATTTTAGCCTGGAGCTGGGGAAGCACGGTAGCCAGCAGTGGGGTTTAACTTGCAGGAGTTCTTACAGAATGAACAGAATTCTGTTCAACAGGGAAGATGACAGAAGGCCATTCCAGAAAGTTGAGCACAGACAAAGAGGGGCATAAAAATAAAACATGTTCAGGAAACTGAGCTTTCTGAATACATAAAATGATGCAATTATCAAAGATACAAAAATGCAAGAAAAGTAGACGAGGTGGGGGGGGGATAAGAAAAGCAGAACAGTATAGCTCTTGATAGGCTGAGTTCAAAGAGTCTAGTGAGTAGTCTCTCTACAGAGCTGAAAGGACTACCCATCAGCTTAGAATCTTCTATACTGCCTGGCTCAGCAGTTTTGGATTCTGTCTAGAAACTGGTCCTTTGAGCATAAAAGATCAATTAGGAAACTTCTCATCTTACAGGTATGAGAAAACATTTACTTCCACGAAGAGTCAATGTGACTGTACAGTGTGTGGTATGCAAACAGCTTTCACCCAGACCTCAAGACCTCAGTGAGCTAGTCTCTGTGTTTTGTAATTTCCTATTCAAAGGCCAGCTCCAGGAGCAGCCTAACCCTTCATTTACCTAAACCAGCTTCTCCCTGTAATTGCCCTACATATCCAACACACTGTTTCTTTGTTTTATTTACTTAAAATATATACACTTAACAATTTACAAGATATAAAGAATATGACCACCATCCATGTACTTTCATCCAACCTAAGAATACATTACCGGGGCACCTGGCTGGCTCAGTTGGTCCGACTTCAGCTCAGGTCATGATCTCATGGTTTGTGGGTTCGTGCTGTCAGCACAGAGCCCACTTTGGATCCTCTGCCTCCCTCTCTCTCTGCCCCTCCCCCTCTTGTGTTCTCTCTCTCTCCCTCTCTCAAAAATAAATAATTAACTTTTAAAAAAGCCTACATTACTGATATCAGTTTCCTCTTAAAAAGAGAAGCATGTTTCTGCTTTATGAAATTCTTTATTGTCCTCGGCTACTCTAACCCCCTGGGTGGGATCCTTAAGTCAGTGCATATGTTTAAATACTTCAGGAATATCAGCGCACCTGTGTGGCTAAGTCAGTTAAGCGTCTGATTCTTGATTTCAATGCAGGGCATGATCTTGTGGTCCATGAGTTCGAGCTCTGCATCAGGCTCTGTGATGACAGCTTAGAGCCTGGAGCCTGCAGCAGATTCTGTGTCTCCCTCTCTCTCTCTCTCTCTCTCTGCCCCTCCCTTGCTCAGTCTCTCTCTTTCAGAAATAAAACATTTAAAAAAATGGTAAATAAAAATCTGTAAAATAAATAATAAATTCTTGAACATGAAGAAATAACAGGAAAGTTCTAAACCAGTTATTCTCAACACCGTACCCCCTTATTCTTACACTCACCCTCTCCCAAGGCCCCCAACCACACCACAACCACAATAATGTATGCAATCAAGTCAGCTTCCCAGAAGACCATCAGGAAAAGGACTGAGGGTAGAAACACACACCTAGGATATCAAAGCTATCAAAGAAAGACATTTTACCTGCTGCTTCTGCTATTCCACGCCCAGTACGTCCTGCTGTCTCAACTCAGCACAGCGAGAGTTAGCTCCCAAACATAGAAGATGCTAGTAAACTATGGCAGAGGCTTGTTTCCATTTCCCAGAACACAAACATCAACTTCCTGTGCCTTGGATTTCCATAAAACCAGGAACAGTAAAGAACTCCACTGCCAGATCAAATCATTCTAGGGGGGAGCAGGTCAAGCTACCTCAGACACACCTTGCCACACACCTGTGCGGCAGCTTCCCAGAAACCCAGTTTTCAACAAACAGGTGGCCACTCCTCTGGTTGTCCTTCCCTAGTAACCTAGTAAACACCAGAGCTACTTTTAGGAGATTGTTACAAGTGACTGTCTTTTTCTAACATGGGAAAATCAACTGGCAGGAGAGAGAGGGGAGAGGGTTTGAGAGAGGGCACAAAAGTCTGGTCCCTCCCACATGTCACCAATACTCACAGCTCTGAAAAAAGAACCACTTTATCAGAAGGAGATTAACTGTAAAAACATAGCTGATAAGGGCTTTGAGTAGCAGGTGTTAGGTGACTGCTCACTCACTTTACTCTGAAGTGGCTGGGGACTTGGGACGGAACCACCAGAGCCTCAGCTGCATCAGGGGATGGATTCTGATCCTTTGGAATGTGTGTGTCCCAAAGGGGAGGGGGAAACGTTTAAAGCCTCTGCTTCTGAGCTGTTAAGTGGTGTGCCGAGGAATTACGTGACACATGCCATTGTCTCTGGAAAACGAAGTGAGTTTGTGCCTCAGTAGCTGTGTTTAGCAACAGGAATACAGGAAAAAGATCACAGACTTGGAAGTTCAAGTCCCTTAAATCTTAACGTAGTAACTCTCCACAGGCCTCATCCACGTCTTCTTCCCAGAACAGTTCAGTGGAGCTAAATGGTCTTAGTGTTATTTTTAAACAGCTTTATTGATACAGTTCACATACCCAGTTAAGCGTACCATTCAGTGGGTTTTAGTATATTCACAGTTACGTAATTATCACCATAATCAATTTTAAAACATTCCCATCACCCCAAAAGAAACCACATATGCATTAGCAGTCACTTTCCACTTCGTGTTTTTAAATCTAGATCAACAGCATCATTTTCACTGGCTAAATAGTACCACACTGCCTCAGACAGATCCAAAACATCATCAATCGCAAAACGCATAGCCACTATACCACAAAAGAAAGAAAAAACAGTGCCAATCACGCATGCTTTTTATCAACTTGTTGTCACTTGATTTAATAGCTACTGAAAGCAGTCTTTTTGACTTATTTAGACATGTTTTGTACCAGCAACGCACGTAACTCCATGGAAATAACGGAACACTTATGACTAAATTCACACACGTGCAGGAATGACGACTAGCAGTAAGACGTGATGATTTCAGAGATACTGAAATGTGAAAAATGTTCACCCTAGAATCAACAGTATCAACTATTACACAGTATGGAGCGTCCTTGGTTACAAAACAACAGAAACTGACCTCACTAACTTAAGAAAGGAACCACACATGTGCAATCTATATAAGCTAAGAAGCTAATAGAGTAGCTAATCATCTAAGCAACCCCAAACCCCCCAGAATGGCAATATAGTAGAAAATATATCTACTGCTATATACATTTCACTTTCTTCCTGTTCCACAGTCATAGTTAGGAAGAGAGAGGTCTGTCTTAATAGAGAAAAACTTAGTAAACTCAGCGTTTTTGCAGTCTTTTAGATATAGAAAGAAAATATTTATTTTAGAACCAAAATTGAGAGAGTGGGGGAGCTGGGGAATCTCTTTCTAGAGTAGCCTTTCCATTTGACCCCTGCCTGTCTCTAGCTTGAGACAGTGAGATGAGTCAAAGGACTTTAAAAAACCATGACTCAGTGTTTAATTACTTGGTTTAAATTTCTAACATTCCTAAGATGATGCCAAATTAATTTGCTGACAGCTTCACATTAGCAGGAATAACTACCTAGTAGCTTGTAAAGACCTTGAGGAATTCAAGAAGGTCAATAAATATGGTATATACGACTCAGTCAATACTGACTATAACCTGACTAAGCAGAGTCGTATGTGGGCTGTTTGGGAGGGAGAAACAATTTTAGCTTCTTGTGGAGAAAAACTATTTTAGCCATTTCTATAAAGAAAAGAAAGGGCACCAATAAAAAAAGATGTAAAATTCAGGGTTGGAGTGAGAGACGGAAAAAGTTAGAGGAGAAACAGAGCAACAGGATCAAAGGCAGACACTATCAGACTCTAATATTAGCCAAGGGAACTGTTTACATTTTTGTTGCTAAGGAAAACTTGGAGCTTTGGAAAATGAACCTAACCACTGCACTATTGTGACAGCTGCCGCTTGGCTCTGATATCCCTACACAGTTATCTGCCAACTGCTTGCCACTTGCCATTTCTGTCCTGCTGTCTGCCAGTCAAGTCAACCCCTTTACAATCAGATGACCCTGTTGGGTTCTGTAATCCTCAGGGGCATTCCAAAGACTGGGTGGCAGTGATTACAGTGCCTTGAAGGTAGACTGCTGCATTCTGGGCTACAGATGCAGATGGAAAGGCCCCCAAATCAAAACCTTTATTCTTAAATCCAAAAGAAGAAATGGTTAGTGAGTTCAGTGACAGGAGAAAAAGAGGCTTGGGCGATGATCTCTACTGTGCCTCAGACTCAAGGTGTGACATTAGACACATCACTCCATGCTCTTAGAGTCTCAGTGCTTCCATTTGTAAAATAGGAGCTTAACTCCTATTCTCTCCATCATGTAAAGAGAATACATTCAAGCACAATTGAGCTTTTCAGGAAAGAAAACAAAAGGAACTTTGTAAATTCAAAACCATGCCCTTCTTAAAAGTAATAAACTATTTCAGAAGTCCTGCCCTGAGCTTATGTAGCAAAATCATAAATTATCTAAAATCCTGCAAACCTTGAATCTCTTGACTCTTGTGTTTATTCTTTAGTGATTATGGCCATCTTCACAGACTTACATTATAAGAGACTGTTGTCCCTGGAATTAAATTTTTTTTTTCAAGTGTTCCTTTCTCTGCCCTCCTTATAATGGCAATACTTTATCACTCTGGAACTTTGGAAAATACAGAGAAAAATAAAAAAAGAAAAGAAAAGAAAAATTACCCCCAAAGGGGGTAATCCCTCCCCAGAAAAATCCAGTGTTAAGATTTCCTTGTTTATTGGGGCGCCTGGGTGGCTTAGTTGGTTAAGCGTCCGACTTTCGCTCAGGTCATGATCTCGCGGTTCGTGGGTTCGAGCCCCGCGTCGGGCTCTGTGCTGACTGCCAGCTCAGAGCCTGGAGCCTGTTTCAGTCTGTGGCTCCCTCTCTCTCTGACCCTCCCTGCTCACGATGTTTCTCTCTCTCTCTCTCCTAGAAATAAATAAAACATTAAAAAAAAAAAGATTTCCTTGTTTATTACTATTTGGTATCATATTTTTTTTGGTATCTAGCTCTGTCCATTTATTAATGTAACTCCAATCATATTAACAAACGGACAGAAAGAACACAGGGTGTAAAGCTGAGAATGATCATTAAATGCATGCACACACCCTTTTATCCTTCTTAGGATCAAACATTCTCAGCAAAGAAAAGCCAGCTGGACAGGTTTAACAGCAAGACCCAGTCCCCAGTCCCCATGCTCTGACACTGCAAATGGAGATTCTTTCTGAGAGGTGACTATTCCACTGGTTAGGTCTTGCTGTGGCCAGTTTTATTTTATTTTTTTAAATTTATTTCTAGGAAAGAGAGAGAGAGACAGCATGAGCAAGGGAGGGTCAGAGAGAGAGGGAGACACAGACTCTGAAACAGGCTCCAGGCTCTGAGCTGGCAGTCAGCACAGAGCCTGACGCGGGGCTCGAACCCACGAACCGTGAGATCATGACCTAAGCGAAAGTCGAAAGTCGAAAGTCGAAAGTCGGACGCTTGACCGACTAAGCCACCCAGGCGCCCCAAGCTGTGGACAGTTTTAAAGCCCCATTTATCCCAGTGCTCACTAATTGTTTCAAATTGGACCTGTGAATGCGGCCTTCAGGCCTCCATCATGGTTCCCAGCAGGAGTCCAAATGCCTCCACAATGAGCTGATTACAGAGAAAGCTGCAGCTTCAAGAGGAGAATTAACACCCAGCATGCTCTTTCAGAAGGAAAATTTAGCTGTTTTCAAAACATGTGATTTTTTTTTCTTTCAGCTTGTGTTTGTCTAGAGGGAGAAATTCTAAATGGCTTTAATTCTGTAAAGGCTTAAATGATATGTTTTATTTGATCAAGTCATTCCCTAGCTGAATATACTTCAGTAGTATTCCATAGCTCTGAAAACAGAAGTTCAAGTTTCTTAGCATAGCCCAACAGCAGAAATCTACATGGTTTGGTTCCTGCCTACTTCTCTAACTCCACAACTTCCAAAGTATACCCAGTGGAATACCAGTCTTTAGTTTCTTTGAAACAAACTATTCACTGGACCAGAAATTTGGGAAATGCTGTAAAATTTAACAAGTTCACACTCCCCTCTCCACACCCAACCCCCTCCCCGAAAAGGCTTCTGAGTAATCCTGTTTAACTTCCTTTAACCCATTCTTTCACAAACTCATCTGACCACAGGCTTTTTTTTTTTTTTAATTCATCTAAATCTATTTCACACAGACACTTTCAGAAATGCTACACTGGTCTTGCCTTCTCCCAGCTTTGGGCATATTCAACTTGTTCCCTAAATTTCTCCTGTTCCCTCTAATATACCATCCTCCCACGACCACCTGTAGTTCACTCCCAGTTGCCTTCAGAATTCAACTGCAGTCACTTCCTCTGGCACACCTTTTCTGTCACCCTACTCAGGAGAATTTAGATTCCCCTCCTCTGTGCCCCCATAGCAATCTATACATATCTTTACCAGAGCACTTAACACAGGACGGTATTATGTGATTCGTTTATTTGCCTTCCCACAATAAATAACTTTAAGCTCCTCAAGGGCAGGAAAGATGTTTTTCTTTGACCTTGTGTCTTTAACCACTGTGCCTGGCACATGGCAGGCTCTTAACGGTTGTTAGGTACCTTATATACGTGGGTTCCCATTTAAATAGGACTCTATATAGGTACAACATCTACAAAATCTTTTATTCTAGGAACGACTTCTGATTAAATTACCATTTTTATAGATGTGTCTATCTTTAGTGTATCTGGTCACTTCTAATTATTGTTACCAACTTAAATAATAGCTTGAGGTTTTTGTTCTGCATTCAAAACTATTAAATATTGACCTGCATGTAATACTTCTAAGAATATATCTGAGAAGCTGCCCCTGTTAACTCCGTCACAGTCATTCATTTCCTTCAGTGTTTATAAGGTGCTCTGCAAGTCTGTCCTTGGTAGGCAACTGTTTTACAGGAATCCCTTGTACCCTAGTTGGCCAATGTGGTTCTTCACGGTGGCTTTAAATTGCTTGTGCCAATAGCCTCAGAGTTTCAAGAGTGCAAACCTAATTTCTACGTTAAATTCTTGGCTTGGGATTTCCATACTCTATGGGTTGTAAAAATTACCCCCAAAAGATTTTTCTGTCCCTGTTCAGACCCTTGGATAAGCCCCATCCTTGACACTTCTTTGGGCCATAGACAAGGTACAAAGCAGCCCTTGGAGAGAGCTCCAGCTTTTCTTGGTTATAGCTCCTAGCCAAGTCCAAAGCCATGCTTCCTACATCCATACATGGCACTAAAATCTGAGCCTCCAAATTCTAAGGTCTACTATATAGGCCTCATACTAACCTTGAGTCACTTTTCTTTTTTTTTTTTTTTTTTTTGACCTAGTAGTTCCCTTTCACTTTTCTGAACTCAGCTATATTTTCCTATGTTTGTAATGGAAAAGGGGTCCTTATAAACCCATCTACCATGTTACTAGAACCTTTCTCTTAAATAAATTTTGAGCCCATTCACTTTTCTCCATCTTTTTTTAAAATATTTATTTATTTATTTATTTTTTTACAAATAGTTTATTGTCAAATTAGTTTCCACATAACACCCAGTGCTCATCCCCACAAGTACCCTCCTCCATGCCCATCCCCCTCCCCCCCACATCCATCAGTCCTCAGTTTTTGTCAGCATTCAAGAGTCTCTCATGGTTTGCCTCTCTCCCTTTCCCCCACCATTTCCCCCTTCTTCTCCCCCTTGGTCCTCCGTTAAGTTCCTCCTAATCCTCCTATACGTGCACACATATGATATTTGTCCTTCTCTGCCTGACTTATTTCGCTCAGCATAACACCCTCAAGGTCCATCCATGTTGCTACACATGGCCAGATTTCATTGTTTCTCATTGCCATGTAGTATTCCATGGTATAGATAAACCACATCTTCTTGATCCATTCATCTGTTGATGGACACTTAGGCTCTTTCCATGTTTTAGCTATTGTGGAGAGTGCTGCTATGAACATTGGGGTACATGTGCTCCTATGCCTCAGCATTTCTGTATCCCTTGGGTAAATTCCTAGCAGTGCTATTGCTTTTCTCCATCTCTTTTACCACTTTCTCTGTGCAAGCCACTGTTCTCTCTCATGCGACTTTCTTCTGCAATAATCTCCTTACTGTTTCCCTGTCCAATTCATATGGAATACTGTAACCAGAGTTTAAAAGCCAGAATTTTAAAAAATGTAAGTCAGACCATGTTATCTTTTTGCTTAAAATCTTCTATTGGGATATTACCTGGCAATTTTACTCCTAGATATATACCCAAGAGAAATAAAAACTTATGCCCACACAAAAACTTGTACATGAATGTTTATGGTAACATTATTCAAAACAGCCGAAAGGTGGAAAGAACCCAAATGTCCATCAACTTATGAATTGGGAACAAAATGCAGTATACCTGCACAATGAAAGAGTATTTGGACATAAAAAAGAATAAAGTGCTGATACATGCTTCAACATGGGTGAACTTGAAAACATTACTCTATGTGAAAGAAGACAGTCACAGAAGACCACATATTGATTCCATTTATATGAAATGTCCAAAATAGGCAACTCAACAGAAACAAAGATCAGTGGTTGCTAAGGTCTAAGGAATGGGGAGATGGGGTGGGAGTAGGGGGGGACAATAATTAAAGGGTAGAAGATTTCTTTTTAAGGTAATAAAAATGTTCTAAAATTGACTGTGGCAATGGATGCCCATATCTGTGAATATACTAAAAATAACTGAATTGTATACCTTAAATTATATGGTAAATACATTTTATCTTTATAAAGCTGTTAAAAAAAATTCTAGTAGCTCATCATGGTTCTTAACATATAAATCCAGAATCCTTGTCCTTGGCTGTAAGACTCTGCATTATATAGCTCCTACTTATTCCTCAAGCCTCACCTTAGACTGCTCTTTTCCCTAACTCTCTACAATGAAGCCACAGCATCTTCTTTTAGATTTTCCAAAGGATCAAGCACCTGCCTACTTTAGTGTCTGTCTTTTCAATAGCCGTATTTCCCGCCTGGAATGCTTACCCCTTCCCTTAGCTATTATTTGTCCTACAGAATTCAGTTTGAGCATCATACTCTTAGGATAACCTTCTCTGATCCTGCCAGAAAAGGGGAGTCTTCTGTAAGCAGATCATCTGTAAAACATTGTCATAACAACTCACACCACCTCTTCATAGTATATATCACAATTATTTGTTTAACATTTGTTTTTCTTCACTAGCATATCCATTTTCCAAGGGCTAGGATTGTTATTCTCGTTTATAGCTATACCATTTGGGTTTATCATAGCACTTTGCAATGACAAATGCTCAATAAATATTCCGAAAGGAAAAAATGCTAGTGACTGAGTCCAACAGCTATTTATCTAATATTCCTCTTTATCTTGTATCATTACCCTAATTTGCCTAAATATCATTATTTATTATCTAATAAATATCTAGTATCTCCTTGTTTATTATGTAGCACCATCTAGAAAATGCACTTAATACACCACATTCACATAAATCATTGACATTTTGATTTATTTTTAGTTATATTCTTTCATTCTTATATTTGCTGCTCCTTGAGGAATTGTCCTAGTGATAATATGTAATACACAGTAGGTAATCAATAAATATTTGTGGCTTAAATAAAACTCCTAAAACAAAATTAAAATCTGTAGCACATGCTATCTTATTGTTCATAGGTTATAAAAATCCCAGAAGACAGTAACCATCTCTCTAGGTTTTTCTAAATAATGATGTATGCAAGTAAGTAATAATGCGATTTGATAAAAAAAAAAAACACTGACTTATCCATCATTTTAGGGATCATGATCTTAATGATGAATTCAACTCATTTTACTGTCTCAGCCCAGAAGGAATTCTTTAAAGGGAGTTCTTCTCAGCTAATGAAAATATTTCTTTTGCATTTATTTCTAGATGAAACTAATAGGATCTAAATCATATCTGAGCTATTAAATGATAAGCATTAAATATTCAAGATTGATTTGTTAAAATTTCCTTGGCTGGAAACCAACTAAAAGATGATACTTTGCAATCTGTTAGCCCTGAAAATGGACTTTCTCCAATTTTTATATAAAGAAATGAAAAAAAAGAAAGGAAGGGATGAAAGGAAGGGAAAGAAAGGAAGAAGAGAAACACTATTTTTCAATTCACTTAACATCTCCCTTCCACTTCTTCTCAAAATGTGTTTTAGAATTGTCTTTATAATAAACAAACATCTAAACAGTTTAATTCAAGGAGTGCCTGGGTGGCTCAGTTGGTTAAGTGTCTGGACTTCAGCTCAGGTCATGATCTCATAAATCGTGAGTTCAAGCCCCACATTGGGCTCTGTGCTGTCAGCACAGAGACTGCTTTGGATCCTCTGTCCCCTTCTCTCTCTGCCCCTCCCCAACTCCCACTCTCTCTCTTTCTCAAGAATAATAAATTTGGGGTGCCTGGGTGGCTCATTTGGTTAAGTGTCTGATTTCAGCTCAGATCACAATCTCACGGTTCGTGGGTTCGAACGCCACATCGGACTCTGTGCTGACAGCTCAGAGTTCAAGGCCTGGAGCCTGTTTTGGATTCTGTGTCCCTCTCTCTCTGCCCTTCCCCCACTTGCACTCTGTCTCTCTCTATCTCTCAAAAATAAATATTTTAAAAAATTAAAAAAAGAATAATACATTAAAAAAAATGAAAGTTTAACTTGTACCTCGTAGATGGTTAGACTTCCTGACTTATTATACATATACACACACTAGCAAATATAAAATCTCCTTCTTTTGGAAATTCAAAATAAAATGAAATCAAACTGAAGTCTAGGGGTGCCTGGGTGGTTCAGTCAGTTAAGCGTCCAACTTCGGCTCAGGTCATGATCTCACAACTCGTGGGCTCAAGCCCCACGTCGGGCTCTGTACTGACAGCTAGCTCAGAGCCTGAAGCCTGCTTCGGATTCTGTGTCTCCCTCTCTCTCTGACCCTCCCCTGCTCATGCTGCCTCTACCTCTCTCTCTCAAAAATATATAAAACATTAAAAATATTTTAAAAAAGAAATCAAACTGAAGTCTAAATTTTAATATGATTTCACTTGTTTTTCTAGTCTTAAAAAAAAGCATGGCTTGAGTTTTTAAGTAGATCCAAAACAGCCAAATGGAGGGCACTCTATTTTTTATACTTTTTTAAGGAGAGAAAATGTCCCATTCTTCTTAGTTACATCTTCCAAGGCCTCTTGATACTGACAACCAAAAAGTTCTTCTCAGATTCTACCTTAAACCTCTCCTATGCCAATTCATGACAGCTCTGTCGTAATTTTTCTCTAAAGAAACTATAGGGTAACCAGTCACTAACCTACCATGTCATCACATACTATGCACTTCCCTTTCTGGTATTCTTAAATCCATTAAAACTTTATATCCTAGCTCTATTTCTCGGAGCCTTTTATCATGTCACTGCTTTTCTTTGCTGCCAGAGAACTCTTCACAGACTCCTCAGAACAAAACAAAAGATGCTTCTCTGTGCTTCATGTTCTCCATCACAAAATGGGGAAATAATGCCTGAGCGTGATTTCTCTTATAAGAAAAATAGAAAAAAGATATGCCTCTATTCATAACAGAATAAGTATCTATGTTAAATGATCAGAAATAATTAAGATCTCTGCCAAAAATCTCCTGGAGGCAAAATACAAAACCTAAACTGTAATATAAAGATCTGCTTTCATAAATGTATTTGGGATTAGGGGAAAGTCTTCCCACCCACTCCTTTATCTCCTACCTCAAAGCAGAACCCCACAAATGAAATCAGTACATAACATACCTCCTCTTCTCCCTGGCTTCCACCGAGGAGTCTGTTCCAGGAGTGGAGAGCAGAGTGGCAGTTGTAACCCCATTGGCAGTGTTGGGTGAAGGGCGATTAGTGATCACACAGAGCGGGGTGCTAGAAGAGACATTGTCCGCTGTTTTCTCTGCTGTTGAGTCAGACTGAGATTTGTAAGGAGTCCTGAAATAAAACAAAACAAAAAACAAAAACAAAAACAAACCCAAAAACACAAGCAGAAAGAATGGTCAGGCATGCTACATCACAAAGCACTAGCACAAAGGGTTGGAGGTAAGTTTAAGTAGAGAATCTTCTTGCTCAGATTTTGTTTGTTGTTGACTGTGTTTTTTAATTCTGAGCTCTTAAATCTTAGAACAGTATGATTACACACTTAAGT
The DNA here is from genome assembly GCA_017311185.1 of Proteles cristata cristata. Lineage (NCBI taxonomy): Eukaryota > Metazoa > Chordata > Mammalia > Carnivora > Hyaenidae > Proteles > Proteles cristata. The sequence continues at coordinate 1,148,726 of JAESUZ010004369.1, forward strand.
CTGATATCCTCTCTGCACAAAGAGTTGTTTCATGAACATTTTTTTTTTTTGCCTCAGATTAAAAAAATTTTTTTAAATCAACTAGGACACCAGGCAAGATAGTAACATATGCAAGACTGCTTTAAATGATTCCTGAGTACCATCTGGTCTTCACACACGCATACAGAAGCAGGGCCTCTCCACACACATGAAAACAACACTAAAGTCACTTACGATATTGTCTCCACCTGCCCCTCAATTCTTGGCAGTGACAGTCTTTGTAGTAGTCCTCAGCCTAGATTAGATGACCATCGTCTTGGATTCCAGAGATATTTGATAAATACAACCCCAGTATGTTCAGTTCTCTCGCACCTAGCTCAGCAACTGCTCTCTTCCCATTTAAGCAAATGCCCAATTGTCTGTATTCTTAAATGCATACATGAGCAACAGAAACAAAAACTATTAAGATTCTATATGTAACCTTAACTACAGACTTTCCAACAGCAAGCTGTATAATTAAACTCATTTACATGAAAACAAGATCTTTGTTTCTTAACAAAGAGTTGAGAGCAACCATTGGCTCTCCACCCAAAAAGCTATCATTTGTGATGTCACAGCTTGTTGCTGGGGTAACAGAGATCCAAAATTGATATTCACAGAGATGGGAAAAGCAATGAAAATCATGAACGCTAAAAATCTGTTTTTTTCATCTATTCACAATTATCAGAAATGCTTATAAATTGCTATAAGCTCATCTTCAAATAATCACAACATTAGAATAAGCTTGAAAGCAATAATCAGATTATAAAAAAATCTAAATATGGTACCTAGATGTAAACATAAAAACAGAACAGTTTTGAAGTGGTGATCTAAAAATTAAAAACCACAAGCCACTTCTCCAGAAGCAATGGATGACCCAGAAAAAAGGCGAAATTAAATTCCTCAGACTTATAAGATGTATAAGTCTACAGGATACTCTAATAAAATTAGCCAGAAACAAAGTTGTAAAAAATTACACTTATCAAAACCTTACCTGACATTCTTTTTAGATTACTATCATGTTTTGTTCTCTCTGAAATTTTTCCTGCTGTGGAAATGCCAAGGGTTTTATTTTAATAAATTACAGAATAGGACTTATACTATTACTTTGAAATGTAGAGTGATTTTATAAGTAGATTGTTAGGAGCAGAGCAGGAAAAGCTCCAGAGCAGGGGTCAGAGGCTCTAGAACCATGTGGGGCTGCATTTCAGCCAAGTTAACTTCTCTAGTCTCTTCATCTGTAAAATGGGGATAATGGTACTTAACATGTAAGGGTCTTGTGATAATTAAATAAAATAATGTATGTAGAACACTTAGTATACAGCCTGAATAACATATAAGCTCTGTAGAAACAAAATAGTGAAAGAGACAGGAGTGCTGACATGGACAAATCTAGGTTCAAACCCTGCCTCAGTTTCTTACTAGATGTGTGACCTTGGGCAGATGATTAAGTTTTGGGTCTCAGGTTCCACATCTATAAAATCAGAATGGTATCTCATATACTGGAGCCTCTTTATAAACCATACACGTGTGCCTGAGATAGCTAGTTGCCTAACCCATATTCATTTTCCTTTTTTTTCCTGACTAATAGAACCCACATTTTATTTAGAGAAGTAACGTAGCTAGTTAACAATCCATATTTTTCCAAGTCTCCCTGGCTGCTAAAGGTAGCCAGTGAGCCATAAGCATAATCTCATTTTAAAGGCATTCCCTCTGTGCATTTCTCCCTTTCTCCCTTCTTCCCGCCTAGAATGCAGTTATGACAGCTAGAGCTTCAGCATCTACTTTGTGACATGAGGCAACCCATGGAAATGGAAGCCATAATCTAAGGACTGTGAAGCAGAAAGACAGAAGGATTCAGGATCCTTTAATGACTCTGAAGTTGTGGTGCCAGCTCTGCCTATTTCTGGACTTTAAGTGAGAGAAAAAAAATAAACCTTTATCATATTTAAGCCTCAGTTATTTGGATTTACTGTTACATGTGAGTAAACTGAATGCTCATGTAATTTTTGTACGGTTTCTAAGCCAATGCTTAGCACATGATAGGGTTCAACAAGTTCTTAATAATCCAGTAACCTCTTTGTTTCAGTTTCTTCATCAATGGGTATAATATTAGTATGCCTGTGCAGATGAACTATTATGAGGACCTAAAAAATTTCTACATAATTGTACAGTATTATTATTAATAATCCATCTGAGCCTATCCCTCCTGGCTAAACAAATGATCACCACTTACTTTAGGGAAAGAACTCTAATAAACAGACAAAAATCAGTCAAAATTCTAGATATGAGGCCCCCAAAAGAGGTTCCTTTGCTATACCCCAAAGTGAAAAGGTCTCTGACCACACATAAAGGGTTGAAAGCCACAGTCAGAACCACAGCTGAAGTCCCTCTGCATTTTTTGAATGAAGCCCCGCCCACATTACCTCCATGCTGCCCCTTAGATGGAGCAGACACCACTGCCCTGGGAACAAAGTTTAGACAAAAACAAATTTCTTCCTTCCCACAGTGTTTCCAGCAAAATGCTCTCATTGGCTGAGAACTTTCAGAGAGCTATAGGAAGCTTTTGGAACAAGAGTTAGCGTTTCTTCTGATTTGGATTTGTATGCCATCCTCCAAAAAAAGAGCAAATAGAAGAGATTCCTATTCATGATTATACAAAAATTAATGTCAATGAAGTATGATGATATTTTTAATATGCACTTTACCACACTAGGATGACCCTTACAATTGTAACCACACAAAAGCTATCATTTTAAGTTGATGCCTACACACCAAGTACAAAGATATGTACCCTGATTATTAAATGAGCAACTGTCGACTGGCCAATAAAAAATAAAAACAAAAGCATCCTTGTTAAATAATAGACATTTTTACAGGGATTCAAACTTGTTTCCACAGTGACAAAGTCTCTTTGGTTCAAATCTCATGTGTGTATCCATCCAGAGGCATTAGTTTTGATGACTGTAACTCAAATGGCTCCAAGAAGCCTTACCTGCCGTGGTGTACAGATGCAGTAGTGTTTGCACTGATTGGTGCAGGGCAAGAAGAGGCAGGTTGCCACTTGCTGCCCCGAGAGGTAGATGAACCAATGGTAATGGGTGAGGTAGCAGGAGATGAATTGCGATTGGCTGAAATGTAGGGACTTGTGGGGTCACTACTTCTACCAAAGGAAGCACTGCAAAACAGTACACAGTCACTTTCTTCAGGATGTGCTGCTCACCCACCATTTCCCAGCACCACCTTCCGCCCCCAAGATTGTGCATTAAAAGGAATGTAGACCAAAGAGAGGGTATGGCAACTGGGAAGTGGAGTGATACTCTCCAGCTAGAGTTGGGTCACTGGCAGCAAGCAGGCATCTGTCAATCATCCAAAAGAGTGAAGGAATGGGGAGGAGAGAGAATATGCAATAAGAGAAAGCAGGAGAGTCGTATATTGGAATAGAATACAGGATAAGGAAAAGAAATATTAGGAAATAGGACAATTGTATTAGAAAGAGTAATTCCCAACAAATTCCAAGGCAAAAAGTCATGCAACCCCAAATGTCTACCTGATACAGAAACAGCGCTGCAGAAACTGAAGTAAGACCAAGAAGTTGGAGAGGTTTCGAAGTAGAAACTTAAAATTAAAGAGTGGAAAGGAATAAAAAAGCTCTGTGGGGGAAGAATGGCTCTGAGAACTGTGGGTATTATTTAGCCTCAAACAAACCCCTCTTTGGGAGGATTCCAAGGTTGAAGTCTAGAAAGTAGTATTGCACGGGCAATAGAAGGCAACTTTTCTTTGTTTCAAATGAAGATAAGTAGAAACCACCTCAACTGAAGCAAAAAAATTACTTGAGTTGGAACTTCTTTTAAAAAAAACTCCTTGACTATTATAGTAATGACACACTAGAGGTGACCAAAACAAGCTATGAAGTCAACTTTGGTAATGATGCATTTTACAGGGACAAAGGAAAGGAATTTCTGCCTAAGGACAAGAGATGAACTAGAAAATGGAAAGTCTGCTGAGGTCTAGCACAGCCCAAAGCTGCCAAACACCTTCTTGTACTTTCTTTTTAAAATAGTGATAGCATACAATTCTTCCCTTTTAAATGATCATAAAATGAGATTTTATACAATCAAAAAATGCTTATGGGGCACCTGGGTGGCTCACTGGGTTAAGTGTCTGACTCTTGATTTTGGCTCAGGTCACGATCTCATCATGATCTCATGGTTCACGGGACTGAGCCCTACATTGGGCTCCATGCTGACAGTGCAGAAGCTGCTTGGGATTCTATCTCTCCCTCTCTCTGCCTCTCCCCCATTCACACACACATGCACTCTCTTTCTCTCTCTCTCTCTCTCAAAATAAATAAATTTTTAAAAATGCTTAAAGGGTGATAGAGGTTTGGAATTCCAAAGCATGAAGCAAGTTGTAGATTTTTTTCAAAAAGCACTCACATAGTTAAGCATGCTTTCCACCCTAAACAGGGGCAGTCCCTTTCTCTCCTGTTTGCCATAATTATGCCAAACTACATCTAACCAGATGCTACTAACTCAATCCATTTGCTAACGATTTGGATCATGAAAAAGAACAACCATACCCTACCACAGTGCAACTGGGTGCTTGGAAATAAAAGGCAGCTTTCTCTTTCCTAGATCTAGAACACTGTTCTCTTAGAAAAGTTTTCTTGGTCTTGGATGCAACCATGAAAAGTAATAATGTATCTAGATGGATTAAGGCCATAGCCTTGAAGACAAATAGGTGACAGTTTTATTGAACCAAAAAACACTGGATTTGTATATAGAATAAAGCTTCAATGAAATCACTGAACTATACTTGTATACTTTCAAAGTTGAGCCTTTTCTTACAGGATGTGTCTGCAGAACTGAAGACCGTTAAAAGGCAGCAGTAGCTGTTTGCTTTTTAGCTTACTAGTTCCCATGTTCTTGTATTAACTAGTTGATAAGATTCTTCTGATCAAGTGGAAATGAGTTTTGAACCCAAATACATAGTTTATAACAAAAGGCTGTTTCCAGGGCAGCAAACCAATCATCTATGAAACTGAATGATAAGACCCATGGCATGAAGAGGCAGTGGAGGGGCTGAGTAAATGAAAGTGAAGAAAGAATTCAAAGTAAGCAATGAGAATCAGATTCTTCCATATCAGCAGCAAAGTTCAAATTAAAATACTAATTAAGTGTATCTTATAGCTTAACGGCTCTGGCAAAGGTGCTTTGCTTGCTGGCTGGTACATGGCAAAGAACTAATTGCAGAAAAGACAATACAGATGAGAAAAGGGGAAGGAAACCCAAGTACCTTCTCTGCACCAAACTTGCGAGTTTCTCATCTTGATGGATCTGGGGGCCATTAAAGTCATAAAAAAAAAAAAAACTCAAGTCCCTAAATTAACAGGCTTCAATATGAAACTTCTTTAATGCAATACAAAACTGTCCCCATTACCCACCCCCCTCACCACCCTAAAGGGTCCCTCCCTTCCTCCCCACGAAAATATAACTTGAGATGAGAACTACTCTAGTTTTAGAAAAAGGAAAACTAGCTACTGGACAAAGGTGATTTAAATTCAGTCCTACTCAGAGATTACTAGAAGTCACTTCCAGTTGAAGATTTTAATAGGACTGAGAGGAGAGAGCATAAATTCAGACCTGTCTGTGGTGAGAATTTGGAATTAGCTTATTTTAATTCAGTTAGGAAAATAAATTATTATGTTAATTTAAAATTAGTCAAGATGTTACTCCCAGGAAATCTAAAAGTAATTCATTTTTTTGATTCATTTTTGTGGTGCTAATTGGATGTAAAACAGCATGCAATTATTACCCATATACCCATGGCTGGAGTGAAGAAAAATCATCTCCCATCCCTGGGAGCTTGGTACCTTTTCAAGTAGGTTGATACATAGGTAGAAGGAGCAATTGTCTGCGGAGTTTCCCTTCCCTTCGCTTCATCCCTCCACAGCTGCCGAGTATAGGACCCACTCCTTACTAGATTGACAGCTGATTCTCTGCAGAGGCACGAAAGAAAAACAAAACAAAACACTGATTCCTACCACTAATTTCACCCATGATACAATGCAAACTGGGAGAGAAGAGCCAGAGAGGGAAACTGTAATATCGCTGAAGAAACAGATACATTTTCAAGTGATACTGTGTTTTATATACCTGTTTTCTGTATGGCTAGAGGATGAGTCAAGTATTACTGTCTGCTTTCTTTTGTCAACTTCAAAGCCAACTAATTTCAATAGGTACCAAATCCTTATGTTAAAGATCTCCCAATTCTTTTGTAATGAGAAGTCACTTTTGTTTCTCCTTTAAAGGGTTTTACAAACCAACAGGTTGTTCATAAGTAAGCAGAGAAGAGGTGGTGGGGGAGATGAAGTCTGTCACAGAGAAAGAGGAAACCACCACAGAAAAGGAAACAGAAGAAATTGCTGGAAGCCTACTTAACATTATAAATAATAAGCCCTCCAGGAAAGGATATTATAGTAGGATTTCTAATCATAATTGTTCCCTCCGGGCTGAGGCTACAAAAGCTGTGGGCCTCCATCTTTCACAGAGCTCTCCAGAATAGTTCTTCTCAAACTTGAATGTGCACGTGAAGGGCCCAGAGAATTTTGTTAAAATGCAGACTCTAACTCAGTAGGTCTGAGGTGGGGCCTGAGATTCTGCATTCCTAACATGCTTACAGATGGCAGCAGTGCGGCTGGTTGGGGGGACCACACCTCGAAACGCAAGGTTCTAGATGAGGCTCTGCTCCGAGACACAGCAGTACTTCAAAATCCTCACATTCACTTTAACTGATGAGGAAGACTTGAAATCTTATCTACTTACAAATTAGAGATTGATCATTCATTAAAGAATACTATCTTTGGTGTTTACCATGGAACAGGTCATGTGCTAGCCACCAGGGGTCCTTGAGAAACTGGACAGACATAACCCTAAAATGAATTCACCCTTGGAAGGGTCAGGGAAGACTTCCTAAAGACAGTAATATCTAAGCTGAAGTGAGAGCCTGAAGGGTGAAGAACTGGCAAAGCAAGGGACTAAGGGTTGGGAGGTGTTCTAAGCAGAAGGAAGAAACAGTTCGTAACATGCTAAGGGCACCTGTGAAAAGACAGCAGCAGAGAGATGGCCAAGACATCACTATGCCCAGCAAAGTTAAAGAGGACCGTCGTTTGGCCTGTATTAGGATTACCTGTTCTCCTTTTCTTCAATGTCACTTGTGCTGCTGAGCCTCCGGGGTGCTAGTGAACTAAAATAGCTCTTGTTTTCTCTCTCCTGTAAAATCAAAACAAGCACAGAGAAGGGACAATACAACACTGATTCAGTGTAACATCTTGGGTAAACAGCAGAGCTTAACATATATATAAAATCTTATTTCTGTATCTAATACCAATTCCGGTTTGAGTGGTATGACAAAAGATTAGCTTTCAAAGGCTAATTCCTATTTTTTCTCCATTAAAAACCAATATGTAGGGAAATGATTGTCATGGGAAAAGCCAGGATGATCAAATAAGGAAAACGGCAGCACAAATTACACACGGCAGCAGCCTTGCCAAAAGAGACGGAGCCTTTGAAAAACCACAGCCAGAAAGCTCCCCTCTAAAGTTCTTGATGAAATAAGCCTTATTTCTTCCCCAGTCTATCTTCTCTTGGAAATGTGGCTTCACGTACAACAAATATGCTGCAGAGTTAATCCAGCCGATATACCTCACCCCCCTGGTGGAGTCTCCAGAAATACAACATCGAGCAAAGGAACCAGGATTACAAGAAGACCTGACCCCAGAGAAGAGCATCAAGTGAGCCCTTGAAAATCTGGAACTAAAAGATAAGAAATAAAAATGTACTGATCTTGGATGATTATGTAGATGAGCTGTTTGTGAAGTTAGCCAGATCATATATCTAGTAATGAAAAAAATAAGACATTTAAACATTTTTCTTTAAGTGCTAATTTGCCTGAGCTTCATTAGGATCGAAAACCTGGCTAAGGAACTTTGCTTCTAAACACTGAAAGGATATATTACTGGTATTGGCTTAAGGGAGTCTTTTAGGCCATATCCAAATTTTTAGGTTCTAATTTTCCCCCCTCGGAAAGGAGGATAAGGAAGAATGAACAGAAGTTATGCCAAAAGGTAAAGGTTTTTTTTTTTTCTCTTTTTTTGGCTGAGTAATAATAGCAAACAAATAGCTAATTGATTAAACTACCAATGTGCCATCTCTTTTTAAAGACTTTGTACTTCCAGAATCAAATCAGGGACCAGAAAACACTTTCATGTGTTCCTATGACTGAGTTTTCACAGAAGGGAACCGCCCAGGAATTCTCCCATACGCTGCCTAAACCACACCTTCTCTTTGTTGTCCAGCAGAGCAGAAATCCGAGGGCTTGATGATGACCGGTAGATGGAAGAGCCTCGGTCCCTTAGGGCTTCTCTGGAATTGGCCACCTCACTCAGCATGTTGTGGCTGCCAGTTTTTCTCAGTCCCAGTCTCCATGAAGAAGGAGATTCATCTTTGGGCTCTTCCGGCTTGTTAAAAAGGCTGGAGGAGAACTATGAGGGGAAAAGCAAAGAAAAGAAAAGGGGGGTGATGGGGGAGGTCCTGATGATTCTTTTCAGCCTGTTTGTTTTTTCCTCACACTTAACTAAGTTCAGTGAGGCAATATAAGGCAGTTCAAGAAGAACAACTACATAGGAGGCTTTCTGCCAATGTTCCCCTCCTCACCTGGCAGATGCTAATAACCTCTCAAGGCTCCCTTTCTCCCTGAGCCAGAAATAACCTCAGATTCTTAACACAGACAGAGTTGCTCTCTGAGAAATTAAACACTATTTGCTCTCTTAGCAATAAGTACTGACCTAGAACACCAGGACATCCACATTCTAGTAAAAGCCATTTCTCTTGCTTGACTCACTATGTAACTAACTGAAAATAGGACATTTTACTTCTCTAGGTCTCAACATGCTCATCTACAAAATTGTGATAATGAGCTTAATTCCTTCTTATAATATGTGGAGACCGGAAAACACAGAGGAGCCAATGTATAAATATGCTTTAAGGTACCGTGATAAGACCATGGGAAACTGATGTAAGTTAATACTAATAAAGATACTAAAAGCTGCTCTGCTCAAATTCTAATCGCTTATTTCAAGAAAATAGTTTATTTGATCTTGGCCATGTGTTTCAGATTTCACCGAGCAGCCGAATTAAAAAGAAAAAAAATAGTAGAAGTCACAGAGTTGCCATCTTTTAGATTGTTGCCAGGAGAACATCTTTCAAAAACATCATTACCATTTCCATCACCATCATTTCATTAAAAAAAGAAAAACATTTTAACATCAGAAAAGAAAGCTTTCTGGAGGGGTGCCTGGGTGGCTTAGTCGGTTAAGCGTCCAACTTTCACTTAGGTCGTGATCTCACGGTTCGTGGGTTCGAGCCCCGTGTCGGGCTCTGTGCTGACTGCCAGCTCAGAGCCTGGAGCCTGTTTCAGTCTGTGACTTCCTCTCTCTCTGACCCTCCCCTGCTCACGCTGTCTCTCTCTCTCTCTCCTAGAAATAAATAAAATAAAAAGAAAGAAAGCTTTCTGGAAAGCTTACAGGGTCTTTAATGATCTCATTTTATCAGGAAGTACAGAGAGCATCACAGACTTCGTGTTAGTCTGATGACCAGCCTGGAGTACAAGTGGTCTTTACAGCATCAGCCCACAGTCCTTCCCTGGGATTGGGGGCCCCTCTGCAAGTCAGCTGTGTTCCTTCTCCAGGTATGAGGCCACCTTTATTGCCTGGAGTAGTGAAAATGCAACAGAAACACTAAATCACTCATCTCCAGCTCACACTCAGATTTTCTCTTTTTAATTAGTCGTCTGAATGTACGTCCCCCTTCCAGCTTTAGAGGCTCAATCATCTCAACTCTTTACAAGTCACCCTGATTCTGAGAGGAAGAATGCTTTTCCCAGCATTATTTTAGCAAAGTGGAATAAGTCTATGTGTATATGTATATAATATTATTATATATGCCCAATGTGGGGCTTGAACTCATGACCCTGAGGTCAGGGTCGCATGCTCCACCAACTGAGGCAGCCAGGTGCTCATGTGTTTTTTTTTTATTTAGTATTTTTATTTTATTTATTTATTTTTTTAGATGTTTATTTATTTTTGAGAAAGAGAGAGAGAAAAAGAGGAGGAGGAAAGGGCAGAGAAAGAAAGGGACAGAGGAGCCCAAGTGGGCTCTGTGCTGATAGTAGCAAGCCTGATGCAGGGCTCAAACTCACAAACTATGAAGTCATGACCTGAGCCAAAGCTGGATGTTCGACCAACTGTGCCACCTAAGTGCCCCAATTTAGTATTTTTCCTTTTAAAAATAAAACAAGAAGTCTAGTTACACCTAGAAACAGTGGGAGTATGTGAGGTACAGCTAAATGACCGGATGATGAGTGATGTTTCTATCTGAAACATCTCTATGGATTCACAATGATGCTCTTAGGAATAAATAAGTAACCAAACCTTTGTTTCCTCATCTTCCTATGATATGACAGTGATATTATAATCCTGTCTTTTCAATTCATGAGGTACTAAGAAGATCAGTAAGTTACTATCTATAAAACCACAGAGTTCTTTCATCAGCTTTCTTCCCAAGAACTCAGATCAATTCTTAACCTCAAAACTAACGGCATATTTTGTAAAGCAGAGTAATTATTCAACTCTGTCTCTGACTAGAAGCCCACAGCTTCTCAGAGGCCTGGACCAAGTTGCAGGAAGATGTGCTTCTGGTATTTCAACAAGTTCTTCCTATCTCTGCTCTCTACTCATCATAAACTATAAAGACTTTACTTACTAAACTAAAATTTTAAACAAGAAGAAAAGGACAGAAGTCCTCAAATCAATTAATTCTGAATGCTAGATATATTCCTCACCCAGTCTGAGATTTATGTATACTTACCTTAGCCTTAGATATGAAGAAAATAGGCAACTGACAAAATATCTTTGGTCCAGATTACTATATCCTATGTTATCTAATCACATTGTAGCCAAATTTGTTTGGTGATGGATTCGTCGTTTTTGTGAGCAATGTTAACAAATGTAATATATGTGCCCACCCCCAATTCCACACCCTGAAGCCCTAATCCTCAGTGTGACTGCACTTGGAGATAAGGTGTCTGTCCACAAACTAGGAAGAGAGTCCTTATTAGGAACTGAGTCAGCTGGCACGGTGACCTTGGACATCCTAGACTCCAGAATTGTAAGAAATAGATTTCTATTATTTAAAGCCACTTGGTTGGTGGTATTTTGTCATGGCCCTAAGTGGACTAAGACAGGCAAGATCTATCTCAATTATTTGGCAAGAATGTATCTCTAAGGCCTTTCAAACTGTTTGTTAGGATAGTAGGACAAATATAATTTTCAAATTAATTCCAAAATACTCACTCTCCTAGCTGAAGAGGCAGAGAAGGTATTCTGAGCTGGTGGTGGTATCTGTTCCGTAATAATACTCTTGCTTTCAGAGTTGGAATGGTTGTCAATGGCTTCTGGCTTTTTATCTATTATTTAAGACAAGAGAAGCAATAAGGGCAAGTATGAAAATCTTATCTGTGTATATGTATGTACTTTTCTGCTAACAGAAATGGTTTACCCATTATCAAAACAGATTAGTAAGGCTATGTAATGCTTAGACTCAAACTAAAATGAAGTCTCTAGCAACTGTTGCCAAAAGGAAATAAATTCAGTGGTATTCCTTTGTTGGTAGGCTCTACTTCCTTGATATACAACTGAAAACTCTCCATATTATGTATCATATGTAAAATTTATCAGTATGTATATACTAAGAATCTACTCTGTTTTGGGAGTTTGGGCAGGAAAAACCAGATAGATCTTGCTTTCTAGGTAATTACAATCAAGAAAAGATATAAGATGCATAATAACAATAGCAACAACATAAGCTCATATATGTTAGGTGCCAAATTGGTTGAGTCAGATTAAACAGGGCTTTATGAGTTCAGAGTAAATCCTCTCAGGGAAGAAACAACAAGGAAAGATGCCATAGAGAAAGCTGGAAGACAAATACCAATTGGCAAGAGGAAGAAAGGATATGAGTAATGACTCTGAAATCAAAATACATACATCTGTTGGTCAGTAAATTTAAGTCTAAGCAGGACTAATTTAAGCAGGCTTAATTAAAGTAAGGAGTTTCCTTGGGATTACAATAGGAAATAAAGGTAGAAAGAATTACAGAGGATTGTAAAATAAGTCACAGAACTACAATTGGTGAATCCTCTTAATAAATAGGAACAGTCCATCTTACAGGAACATCAGGTAGAAATATTGTCTGTCTCCTTCAATGTTATATATCAGATAGCCAGTACAGTGCCTACACCTCGTAGGTGTGCTGGGGCTTCTAATCTATGTAGTCTGGAAACAGAGTTCCAGGGTAATCCACCTATGAATTATGTGACAATTTTAAGCCACATCCCAGCTGTGTGACATTGGGCAAATTACTTAACATATATGAACCTCTATTTTCTCACTGACTAATCAGGAATTTAATTCTTGCCTATGAGTTGCTCTAAAGACTGGAGACAAGGAGCGCCTGGGTGGCTCGGCTGGTTGAGCATCCAACTTCGGCTCAGGTTATGATCTTAAGGTTTGTGAGCTCAAGCCCTGTATCAGGCTCTGTTCTGACAGCTCAGAGTTTGGAGTCTGTTTCAGATTCTGTGTCTCCCTCTCTCTCTGCCCCTCCTCCTGCTCTATCTCTCTGTCTCTCAAAAATAAACAAACATTAAAAAAAAAAAAAGACTAGACACAATGTCTTTAAACTAAACAGCTCATGGGGCACCTGGGTGGCTCAGTCGGTTGAGCGTCTGACTTTGGCTCAGGTCATGATCTCATGGTTCATGGGTTTGAGCCCCACATCAGGCTCTGTGCTGACAGCTCAGAGCCTGGAGCCTGTCTTCAGATTCTGTGTCTTCTCCCTCCCTGACCCTACCCTGCTCATGCTGCCTCTATCTCTCTCTCAAAAATAAATAGAACATTTAAAAAATTTAAAATAAACTGAACAGCTCAATGTCTGGCCATAATGAGTCCCTAATAAATAGTTATTATTATTAATGCTATCATTTTTTTGTGGTTATTGTGAATATTCAAGGCATTCTTTAAGTATTATCTGAGTATCTATATCCCCAGGAAACATACCTTACTAGCCAAATGCAACAGACCATTACAGTAAGAAACTCCCAATGAATCTATACCCCTGTGTAGTGGCCTCTCAGATTGATTCTGGGTTTGGTAGTGTGACTTTCTATGGCCAGTGGGACATCAGCAAATGTGACATATAAGCAGAGGCTTGGAAAGTGCTTGTGCACTGAATCTTGCCTTTTCTACTTGCAGAATCCAACTACCGTATGAAGACGCAAGGGCTAGTCTCCTTGATGATAAGAGAAACACTTGCTTCAAACATCCTAACCAAACACCAGAAAGGTGAGAAGGCCACCCAGGACCAGCCATCCCCCAGCTGACTTACCAACTGACCACCAACACATAACAAAGTCCAGTATTATTACATGGAGGAGAGAAAAACCATCCTAGTGAAGCCCTTCCCAAATTGCCAACTCATAGAGTTGGGTCCATAAAAATGGTTGTTTAAGCACCACTAAATTTGGGGATGGCCTGTTGTTCAGCAATAGATAACTAATACACCAAATGTTTAAGCCAAATACATGAAAGAAGAAAATAGAACTCCAAATCAAACTGCTTACATTCACCTCAAAATAGAATTAGTATTCTTTACAAATACAATTTATATGTAAGACATATGAAATATGTTATTTTATGGACCTTTAAAAACAGGATCAATGCAAAAACAAATCCAGGATAAATACATTCAACAAATACTTGTTCAGTACATACATAATGTGTCAGGCATCATTTGGAAAGGTTTAGACATAATCCAGTTCCCCAATTTCTCCCAACATATACTTATATACATTTATTGAGCACCCACTATGTAGAAGGAAGGCCCTTTGCTAGGCATCATGGAAGACAGAAAGATAAACAAGACACACAATACATTTCAGTGCTTCCCCAGTTGGTAGGGGAAGAACAGAGAAGATGAGAAAGAAATGGAAATAACGCTAAGTAGTGTAAGTAATATAAAAGAGATTCAGACACATAGCTAGCTGTAAGAGGAGGGAAGAAAAACTTGTATCTGTGACAATAAGGCTTCATAAAGGAAGCGGATTTGAGCTGGGCTTTGAGACATGAGTAAAACTTCAACTGGCAGAAATGAGCAGGGTAGCTTGCTGGGTGGGACCATCTGGTTTCTGCCTCCATCAGGCTCCTAAACTGCTGAAATTACCAGTGTATTGCTGTCTCTTTCTTGATCTCTCCCTTCCCACTACTACCCTGGCTTTTCTGTTTTCCTCAACCTTTATGACCATACCTTCTTTGCCTCCTTTACTTCCTAAACACACCATTCTTTTTTTGTAACATCTTTTCTCTATCATCTCTCCCTTGGGAAATCTCATTTTTTCCCCATAGCTTTAGCTTTCACTTTTTAGGCAGATAATTTCCTTTTTTTTAATGAATATAATTTATTGTCAAATTGGCTTACATATAACACCCAGTGCTCATCTCAACAAGTGCCCTCCTCAATGCCCATGACCCATTTTCCCCTCCCTCCCATTTCCACATCCACCCTCAGTTTGTTCTCTGTATTGAAGAGCCTTATGTGGTTTGCCTTCCTCCCTTTCTGTTTGTAACTATTTTTCCCCCATTCTTTCCCTCATGGTCTTCTATTAAGTTTCTTAAGATTCAGGGGCACCTGGGTGGCTCAGTTGGTTAAGTGTCTGACTTTGGCTCAGGTCATTATCTCACAGGTTCATGAGCCCTGTGTCAGGCTCTGTGTTGACAGCTAACTCAGAGCCTGGAGCCTATTTCAGATTCTGTATCTCCTTCTCTCTCTGACCCTCCCCTGCTCATGCTGTCTCTCTCTCTATCTTCCTCTTTCAGAAATAAATCAAAAATTAAAAAATATATTTAAAAATCCATATATGAGTGAAAACATATGATATCTGTCCTTCTCTGACTGACTTATTTCACTCAGCATAATACCTTCCAGTTCCATCCACATTGCTGTAAATGGCAGGATTTCATTCTTTCTCATTTTAGGCAGATACTTTCCACATTTCATTCTGCCTCTGCCACTCTGAGGAGTCCCAGATCAAAGTCAGGACCTTAGACATGCCACTTGCCAAGTATTAGACCCAATCTGCCTAACCTCCTACAGGGTCAATTTCCCATAATAATACAGTGGTGATGACATGTACCTCAAAGTGTGGTTGTAAATGCATTGCAGAGTAAAAGAGCACTACACAAATGTAAAGTGTTGTTATAATCCCTCAAACTAAGCACAATCTTTCTTTTTTAAATTTAAATGTGTACTTATTTTTAAGAGAGATAGAGAAAGAATAGGAGCAATAAAGAAAGAAGTGGAAGGAGGGGGTGGGGAGAGAAGATTCAAAGTGGGTTTTGTGCAGACAGCAGAGAGCCTGATGTGGGGCTCAAACTCACAAACTGTGAGATCATGACCTGAGCTGAAGTCACACCCTTAACCCAGTGAGCCACCCAGTGCCTAAATACAATCTTTCTCACTAGTGAATACCACTGACTACACTTATCTCTCTCATGTGACATGTATTTGATTCATGTATCTGCCTTCCTATTCCCCTGTATCTCCTAGATGTGTTCAGCGAAAGCATTTAATGAATGTGAATGCTTAGCCTCTGCCTGGCATCTCACAGAGACCCAGGAGTAAATGATAACCTACAGTTTCCAGCCGAAATGAGGAGTGCAACAAAGGAGATAAGCAACAAGTGTTAGAGGGATGCAAACAGGGGAGCAATTATCATGGGGTGGGAGAACAGTGAAGTGGTCCATTCCTTTTCAGCTTCTTATATAGGAAAACCTGAAGAAAGGCTTCTTCAGTGTGGTAAATCACATAGCTTCTGACAGAAATCACTCAATAAACATTTGATGACCAGAAATGAATTCAAAGCCACAAATAAATGTTCAAGGGAAGAAAAACTCAAGGCATGTTTAGGGAAACCAAACAATCCAGTTTGGCTCATTGATGATGCTGCCTAGGCCCTGGACAGCACTGGAAAGGTGAGCCGGAGATGGATTATGAAAGATCTTGAAGGTTAGGCTACAGGGCCTGGGACTTGCTCTACAGGCAAAGACACAAGTGAGGAAGGTGATCATAGATAGTTTCTGGACAGGAGTGTAGCATAATCAAAAGGGTGCTGTGGGTATTTTACTCCAACAGCAATGTAGAGATGGGCTGCAGGGCACCAGAGACCTGAGGCATGGGTACATACCACAAACCAATTATAGTAGTTCACACAGCTCCCTGCCATTCTTCTCATAGCTTGGAAGCTAACAAAGTGATCTAGCACAGAGCAAGACCAGATAGTAATACCTGAAGCCTAAGACATGTAAGTACTCAAAAAACAATAAAAACATAAAAAAGACGAATATATATAAATTTTGACAGGTACTACACCAAGATTTCCAGAGTAGGCTGTACCTGCTTAATAACAGAAATACAAGGCTCCATGAGTAAAAGATCATCTCCTATGCTACCAACTTAGCTGGTGTTTATCTTTTCTGCACAATCAATGTTTCTCTAATTGCCTTTGGTGACATTCAGTGAGCTAATACTAATACTACTAACACAAGTCTGTGAGTGCAGGACCCATGTACAGTAAAATCTTAGTTATCATTAACTTCTAATTATCCATGAGAGCTATTCTGTTGCAGTTGAGCCTCTATTCAGTAAAACCCAGTATTTCTTTCCTCGACATTTGCCTGACTATATATCAAAACCTATGGGTGATTTTATAGCACGTTGATCTGACCATGTTAAGCAGCTCGCTCTCACTGTTGGGCTTCCTGTCTTGCCATATAATAAACTCAAGAAGTACCATATGAAGCACATATAATTAAGAGCCATAAAGGTAAACAATTTTGTTCCTTTTTCAATCTTCAGCTCGGGAACTGAAGGAGCTTCACGTAATCAGAAGGAAAAATAAAAAGGTCTTGGGATTCTGTTTAGGGAATCAGATGAACCTGAAAACTAAATGCAAATTTTCACCAGTTGGTTAAAGATACCTGACCAAATGTGCTTCTGCAAGATTTCCTCTCCTCAGGCTCCTAGCTACTGAATTCTGGAATATGGTCTCTCCATCCTACCAGCCCAAGGTCAGACAGATGGCTCCTTTGCATACACAAGAATTTTTTGTATATGTAGCCTTATCATATGGCTACATAGAAACTGGTAACTATTCTATTCTATTCTAATATAGCTAATATAATATTCTGTTCTAACATAGCTCACAACTTCTACAACCAAGTTTTTACTCAAAATTTGATATCTTATCTTTGAAAACTAAACTTAAAACTCTTTTTGGAGTCCTCTGAGGCCTCCTGGCTGTGATAAGCCATGATCTCCTTGCATTATGAAAACAGGGTCTTTGCTATCAACATCTTTGCATTACCTGCCTCCTTCTCGGTTTCTGACTCAGAAGCTTCATCTTCACCTTCCTCCTCCTCTGAGCTGGAGCTGCTGGACTCTTTGTTTTCTTCCTCCATCTCTTGGGACTTGGGTATCTCTTCTTCGTAGAGCATCTTCTCTTTGCTAAATTAAATAAGATGATGTGAGTGCAATTCAGAACTGACAAACTATTTAAGTTCACTGACAATCAAGCATAAAGAGAACAAGTCTATAAACCTCTGTGTAGAAGCGATAACAGAAATACATCAAATCCTTCTAAATTCCAAATACTTTTGAGTCCTTGGGCTTTTTCAGACTAAGGTTTAGTATCTGACTTCAGAGTATGACTTAAGTAGATTTCGCCTGTTCAACACATAGGAAAAAGGAAGGCTGTAAATCTTGACGGTGATGATGCAAGCAAATATGTTTTAAAAGTCATTTAACAAATGTTTACTGGGTACTTATTACATGCCAGAAATTATGCTTGGCCCTGGTATGGTAGTGAACAAAACACACACAGTCCCTTAGTTCACAGAACATATAGTTAGGGATGCAATGAGGACCAGGAACTTCTAAGCTAAAGGGGAAAATGTTGCACACAGTCTCGATTAATTTCTAAATTTAAAACACATTCGCCCATCCTCGGTGTTTCCCCATATCTCAATGCCACCTCCTTGCCCGTCATTCAAATACAGTTTCTTTACTGTATAAACTCTCAACCTAAGTATGTCACACATACACACAGCACCCACACACAGCAGAGCTCATCACATTTCTCAAGCTCTGAATGTCTTACTTCTTAAAGAGTCCACTCTGCAACTTGCTGTTCAGATCTGACTCAATGAGTTTATTCCGTGTCTCTTTTTCACTGCGAAGCTGGAAATTGAGAAAACAGCGGGAAAAGAGAAGAAGCTGACTATCGGTAAAAGTTAGCAGCAATGAGAACTCAAAATGGCACTGTCATTCTTAAGAAGACAGGACCAAAACCAAAAGGGGAAGAAAGAACTGAGAAAAAGAGAAATACATCAGTTGGGTCTCCTTAGAAGACAATGACAGAGAAACATCCTCATCCAAGGTAAGAGAGAAACCATGGTGTGAGAGGTTCAATAAAACTGCCCATATGAAATATCCAAACCCAGTCTTCCAAAAAAGCCTGGCCTCTTGGGGCATTTGACTGGCTTAGTCGGAAGAGCATGCAACTCTTGATCTGGGGGTCATGACTTCGAGCCCCATGTTCGGTATAGAGATTACTAAAAAATAATAATAATAAACTTAAAAAAAAAAAGCCTGGCTTCTGGTGGATTAGAAAAAAAAAGAAAGGAACTTTTAAAGAATTCATTATGACCACATACTGCATTAGGTTGTCAGTAGTTCTCAAGGAAAAAATAAACAGGTACTAAAGGGAAAATAAGCAGTGAAAATAAATCACCTGGTACTTAGATACATGCTCTGCACAAAATGTGTTTCTATCCCTGGACCCAAGTTACTCAGGGAACAAAGGTAAACACCATTCCCAGTATAGAATTGTTATTTAGTGAAAACATTATGTTCAGAAACCAAACCATGCTGGGTAAAGGATACACAGAAACTCTCTGTATTATTTTTACAACTTCTATGTGAGTCTAAAAATTATTTCAGAATAAAAAGTTTAAAAAACAACAAAAACCAGGGGTGCTGGGTGGCTCAGTCAGCTGAGCGTCCAACTCTTGGTTTCAGCTCAGATCATGATCTCAAGGTCAAGAGATCAGGCCCCAAGTCGGGGTCTGCACTGACAGAACAGAGCTTGTTTGGGATTCTTTCTTTCCCTCTGCCTCTCTGCCTCTCTCCTGCTCATGCTCTCTTACTCTTTCAAAATAAATAAATGGACTTAAAAAAAAAAAAACAGCACCATCTCACTATGCAAAGTATACATCTTAGGAAGGTGGCTGCTGCTAAACAACAGCACCAATACTGTGTTTGCAAAGTCCTGAGTTTTAGTTTTGATTCCAGTTGCTCAGCTGTGGTTTGTCTGAGCTGTATGTATACAATTTTCCAATTAAGCCTTGAAGTGATGAGGATCTTCACTTTACCAGTGCAGACGTGGTGCTGAACATGTGCGAGGGAGACATGCTTGGTCTGTCCCATCAGTGAACTATATAGTTCTTTCTTTCAGAACTGCTCTGGGTTTCTCTTATTGGTCCTAACCTTGAGTTCACGTGCCCTGAGCCATAATCATGCAAAGGAAAGCTAGCGATTTTTTTCTGTTCCATTATCTTCAAACATCAGCCCTGATTATCAATAACTCATCTTTATTCTCCTTGCCCAAATTACTCATCCCACTTATGGGTAGAAAATGTGAATTATTTACAGCTTGTCTGTATATTGGGTGGGTTTTTTCATTCTGCAGTCTATATGTGGGCACCACACTTACATAGTTCTCCTATGTAGCACTAAGTAACATAATGGTATGTGCTGCCAAACATGAGAAGGGAGAAGGGGACTGAATTCTGGATATCTGATGAATACTGAATAAGTATGAATCACTGACCGAGTAGTGCCCAATGCCAAAAGGCAGTTTTAGTTTTGTGGCCTTGTTTGCTTTTTCAGAAAGAAATATATTCCCCTCTGCAGTGAATTTACTTTAAATAAAGATGTCCTTCCAGTCTAAGGGGAGAAAAAAGTTGAGATGTCCTCTACCCTCGTACTCCCTATTTAGAAAAAACTGATTTGAACATACCACATTCACTTTCTAAAACTCAAGGGTAATTATTATTTTGTTGTTCTTGTCATTTTGTAAAATAGATTTTATTTTATTTTCTTAATGCTTATTTATTTTTGAGAGCGGGGGGGAAAAAACAGGAGCAGGGGTGGAGGGCACAGAGAGAAAGGGAGATAGAAGATCCAAAGTAGGCTCTGTGCTAACAGCAGAGAGCCTGAGGTCGGGCTTGAACTCATGAACCATGAGATCATGACCTGAGCTGAAATCAAGAGTCGGATATTTAACCAACTGGGCCACCTAGGTGCCCCCGTTCTTGTCACTTTTGACTTCCAGCTGCCTGCAGGCTATCTTATAATGATCAAACTTTAACAACAATGGTTTCTGGGACATCTTGTAACAGACTATTGTTAGTCCCAGAAGGGAACAACTACCATCTCTGAAATGCAGATATGTCCATTTCAGCTCTCAGTAGACAACTAAAACAAGTGATTGAGATATCTGTGGTGCACTGTGATAAAAGCTTTAGAAAGAAATGTTTATTTATTTATTTTTCAGAGAGAGAGAGAGAGAGAGCATGCATGAGTGAGTGCCGGTGGGGGAGGGGCTGAGAGAGGGAGAGAGAGAATCCCCAGCAGGCTCCACTGTCAGCCCAGAGCCTGACTTGGGGCTCCAACCCACAAACAATGAGATCATGACCTGAGCCGAAATCAAGAGTTAGACACTTAACCGACTGAACCACCCAGGCACCCCCACTGTTACAAAAGCTTTCAAAGCATTGACTGAAGACTCACCACATCCTGCTTCTTCTGGAGCATCTCCAAATGCTCCACAAGACCCTCATCAGCCACATCAAATGGTGTCTGGCCCTGGCAGAGAAGAGGGGCACCGCGATCAACAGAAAACAGAATAAGTGATCACACGACTTTATCGGAAAACGATTCAATAATCACTTTATACCTTTGTTCCAATTGATAGCTGCTTCCCTAACGAATCTATTCTCCATTATAATAACGCCTTCAACTAGCACAGAGGAAGAAACAAAACAAGGAACATCAAGTCCTTTAAATACAGGTTTTTATATTTTGTAAAACAGTATTGAGGAAAGCATCGTATTCTCTCTAATGCTTATTGCCTTTTGGCAAATAATCAGTTGAAATTTCCACTTGTACCTGATCTAAAATGGTCTTAATTGCTCTGATGAATTTAATAAAGGACTTTTAAAAGCCTCAGAAGGAGGTTCAGGGGACATGTCATCTCCCTTTAAGTAAGAGAAGGGTATCTCTTTCAGGAAAAGTCAGTACAGTTTAAGATGCTAACCCACAATCTGAGGATGAAAGCTGGGTTCAGGAGAGATGTGAGGCAGGTAAGAACATCTACTAAGTCAAAAGCCATGTCTCTGGATTCCTAGAAAACCAGTATATGTAGGGATAGGTGTTCCGGGGCTTCTAAAGTTACTTGAAGTGAGGCTGAATAACATCATTTTCAGCCAGACCCAAGGATTTATGTCATTGTAATGTTTTGTCTTTTTTTCAATGACTGGATGTAAGTAGAGCTCAGCTATTAAAAGTCTTTGAATTAAAAATAAAGTAAAATAAAATCTTTCATACTTCACCATAAACAATAGCCTTAAGGACTTCCCAATGCTCATTTTTGCCTAGAGCAAATATCTTTTTTTTTCCTGTTTATTTTAGGTGCTTCAACATAAGCAGAATCAGAATGCTAGGTGAATAGAGTTTTATTTAACATAGCAAACCTCTCTGTGTTGACAATGAGGCAGGCGGGGAGGGAGGAGGATGTGGGAAGCAGAGCCATAGCCACCTGTGATGTATATTTCCCTGGACAGTAAGCCTAGCCATTTTAACTGAGACTTTAAGCTTTTTGTTCGAGAGACCCAGCCACCAATCTCACTGCCCTTTTAGAAGGTCGGGCATACTAACCAGTTTGTTCCTGATATCCATATCACAGAGTGCTTCTGCCAGGATGGAGCAAGCCTCCTTCACACCCCAGTGTGCCGCAGCATGGAGGGGTGTCCAGCCATCATAATCCTGAACATTGAGTTCATAGCCAGCCTGGATTAAAAGTCTAAGAAGAAAACCCCAAACAAGACATTTATACCCTCTATATTATAGTTTCCTGCCAAATAAACTATCCCCTAAATTGAGATTTCAGATTTTGGCCCTGAAACCACTGGGGTCGTGTGATTATTTCTGTCCTCTAAGGTACAGCTCAGTTTTCATAGTTACTACACTGAGAACCAATCATGGGTAACAGTTATCAACCCTCTCTGAAAGGTCATATGGCATTTCCCAGGCATACCCACGTTGCACCACACAAGAGAAGTATTTAGAAAGGTGTATACTTTTGAGATTAACCAAAGTCTTATTAAATTTGTCAAACCACATAATTCTGTTACAAGGTGTGTTTTCCACTTCTAGTGCAGGGAGAGAGAAACATGTAGGGTGAGAACCCAATTCTCTTCAGGGCACTTTACTTACTACCTTTCTAGTTGATCTTTTCAGGACCCCGCATGTTTTACTATAGGCTGTCACACTTCCAACTCTGCAAAGCATCTGCAGGGACTTCTTGCTAACTACAAAACTATAATCTGTGTGCAAGGAGGAAGAAATGTAGGACTCCTGAGGCCCCAAACTGCACTGACCTGATTGAGGTTCCCTATACCGCAGACCTCCAGACACTTTCTAAGAAGTAAGTGTAGAGAATGACTCATATTCTGCTTACTTCTTAGAAAGTATCTGGAGGCCCGTGATACAAGGAACCTCAATCATGCCAGTGAAACCCCACAGTGGGTGGAATATGAAGCACTGGAAGAATCTGGCCACAACTACACAGACAGTATATTAGCTACCCATGATTAGGGAAAGCCTGTCAACAGTAAGTACCAAGAGCTACATGGAGCATGTGTGGATGTAAGGAAAAATGGAACAGGCAGAGGAGTAGAGTCTAACTCCCTCATATAAGTTTCACTCTCCTACTCTAGCTGGACATGGCACACTCAAGACCTGTAAAGTTTATCTAAAGAGTCCAAAGAAATGATCTGTGTCCAAAAAGGACCAAAGTGACCTGACAGGAACGATTCTGTCCTATATTACATGCCACCAAAGGAGGAGACTGCAGGGAAAGTAATGATAAATCACAGAGCTGAAGAGATCACGTAGAATCATCTTTTAGGCCAGTCTACCTCAACTCTGCCTGCATGTCAGTGAGAAGCTAAAGTGATAGTAGGAGGGTGGGAGACCATTGGTGGATTAATATCAGCAAGATGTAAGAAGAGACTGCATGATCAGAGAGGAAAACAACGAAGAAAGAAACACAACACAGTTGAAAATCTAATTCAGCCCCTGCTTCCAAAACCCAGCTCATCTTCTCCTGGTCTAGCAAACTCTCGACTGAGGGAAATGGACAATACCTGAGGACCTCAGAGTAGCCCTTGGCAGCCGCCACATGGAGGGCTGTGGCCCCTGAACGAGGCTGCCTTACATCTTCTATTTTCCCACTGTTGAGCCACTGGCGGGCATCCTGTAGCATCTGTTGTTCTTCTTCTTTTCTTGACTGCTCTAGATCAACTCCTGCAGAAACCAGATAGCCAGCATTACTAAACGTCCACCTAAATCTGGCAGGATGTTTTCCATAGATTCTAAACACATCACAGGGGCACCTGGGTGTATCAGTCAGTTAAACGTCCAACTTTGGCTCAGATCATGATCTCATGGTTCGTGGGTTCGAGCCCCACATCAGGCTCTGTCCTGAGAGCTAGCTCAGAGCCTGGAGCCTGTTTCAGATTCTGTATCTCCCTCTCTCTCTGACCTTCCCCTGCTCACGCTGTCTCTCTCTCTCTCCCCCTTTCAGAAATAAATAAAACATTAAAAAAATTTTTTAAAAATAAAATAAAAAATAAACACACCATAAATAAAACCACAAATAACACTTTAGTCACCAAATTGGGTATTCATCAAATTTACTCTTTATTTAGAAGAGCAATGACATTTATACACATATTCGTTGTTTTACCAGGGTCAAATCATCATTTTAAGGACACTAGTTGGGATGAGCACTAGGTGTTATATGTAAACCAACTTGACAATAAATTATTTAAAATAAAGTAAAATAAAAAAATAAGCACTGTGTGATGGCAGATCCATTAAAGGAACATACTTCAACTTGTTTTCAGTTTTAAGAGCATAAAGACCAAAGGGACATTAGTTTTGTATTATAATAGATGTACAATGTTGTACAACTCAAAGACCTTCTACATGTTATATACCATGTTAGTTTGCCAACAATCCTTTGAGGTAAATATAACAAATCACTATCACCATTTAGAAGATGAGGAAATAAGTATAGAAAGGTGAAGTGTCTTTGCTCAAGGCCACAGATTACATCAGAGCTGCTGCTAGAACTCCAACATCCTAGGTCCCTGTCTGTTGCTCTTTTCCACTTACTACACCATAAGGTTGGTAACAAAAAATCTTGGTTTCACGGAGCATCTGGGTGGCTCAGTCTGTTGAGCATCTGACTTCAGCTCAGGTCATGATCTTTTGGTCCGTAAGTTCAAGCTCCACATCGGGCTCACTGCTGTCAGCCTGTCAGTGCAGAGCCCACTGTGGATCCTCTGTACCCTTCTCTTTGCTCCTCCTCCACTTATGCTCCCTCCAAAATAAATATATTTTTAAAAATCTTGGTTTCAGGCATGATATACTTTAAAAAATAATCTACCTCTAATGTTCATTTCCATATGGAGGGAAATACACTGACCTGAAGCTATAGAATATAGAGCAGCTGAGTAGGTCACATGCAGTTAAAACCTCCAAGGGAATGTAGCTTTTGTTTCACTTTAAAACATTATGGAGGAACTCCCAAAAGTTCCTCCTTTTGGCCAACAACTCTCCAACATCTGTGCCAGTGGAAAGGGGCTAGGCTGGGGCCTTCCCCCTTATATAAGATAATGACATGTACCAAATACAAGCATACCCATCCAAAGAGTTTTATACCCCCAAGCAGGCTTTATCTGTGCTTGGTCTACTCTCTTCCAACTCACTTCCTAAATGAGAACCCGTGAATTACCTAAGGATTATCTGTCTGATTTGGGGAGACAGATGGGGTAGAGGGTAAGCAATTTATTTTATTTCCTTTTTTTTTCCAGTGTCACTGAGATACAATAGATATATAATACTATGTAAGTTAATTTTTCCAACATGTTGATTTGATACTGATATATTGCAAAATGATCACTACAATAAAGTCAGTTAACAACCCCATCACCTCATGTAATTACCATTTCTTTTTTGTGGTGGGAACATTTAAGGTCACTTAGCAACTTTTAGTTTCATAATACAGTGTTGTTAATTATAGTTACCATGCTGTACATCAGATCCACAGAACTTATTTAATAACCGGAAGCCTGTACCCTTTCTTTGACCAGTATTTCCCTTTTTGTCCCCATCCACAGCCCCCGGAAACCACTATTCTCCTCTCCATTTCTACAATATCAAACAATATTTGTTTCTTTCCCTGTCTGACTTATTTCACTTAGCATAACCCACTTATTTCACTTAGCATAAGGCCTATCCATGTTGTCGTACATATCAATATTTCCTCCTTTCTCACGGCTGAATAATATTCCACGTAATACATATATGTATATATGTAATATCTTTATCCATTCATCCATTGAATGACACTTAAGTTCCTTCCATATCTTGGCTACTGTGAATAGTGATGCATTGAAAATGGGAGTACAGATATCTCTGAGATCTTACTTTCATCTCCTTTGGATATATACCTTATAGTGGAACTGCTGGGCCATATGACAGTACTATTTTTAATTTTTTGAGGAAATTCCATACATTTTTCCATAGTGGCTATACCAATTTACATTCACACCAAATGTACACAAGTGCCTTTTCCTCCGCAGCCTCTCCAACACTTGTTATTTCTTGTCTTTTTGATGACAGCCATTCAAACAGGTGTGAGGTGATATCTCACAGTGGGTTTTTTTTTTTAATTTTTTAAAATGTTTTTATTTATTTTTGAGAGAGAAAGAGACAGAGACAGAGCATGATCATGGAGGGGTAGAGAGAGGGGGAGACACAAAATTCAAAGGAAGCTCCAGGCTCTGAGCTATCAGCACAGAGCCTGACGTGGGGCTCGAACTCACAAACCGTGAGATCATGACCTGAGCAGATGCCGGAAGCTCAACTGACTGAGCTACCCAGGAGCCCCTCTTCTCTTTCTTTCTTTTTTTTTGATATCTCACAGTGGTTTTGATTTGCATTTCCTTGATGATTAGTGATGTTGAATATCTTCTCATGAACCTGTTGGCTATTTGTACGTCTTTGAAAAAATGTCTACCCTCTTCCCATCTTTCCCATCTTTTTTTTTTTTTTTTTAAATTTATTTAGAGAGAGAGAGAGAGAGGGAGGTACAGACTCTGAAACAGGCTCCAGGCTCCGAGCTGGCAGTCAGCACAGAGCCCGACGCGGGGCTCGAACCCACGAACCGCGAGATCATGATCTGAGTGAAAGTTGGACGCTTAACCGACTAAGCCACCCGGGCGCCCCCCTCTTCCCATCTTTTTAAAATGTATTTATTTTGAGAGAAAGCGCATACATATGTGTAGGAGAGGGGCAGAAAGGGAAAGAGAGGATCCTAAGCAGGTTCCATGCTGTCAGCACAGAGCCCAACGTGGGACTTGATACCACAAACCTGAGTTGAGATCGTGACCTGAGTTGAGATCATGACGAGTTGAAATCAAGAGTCAGATGTTTAACCGACTGAGCCACCCAGGTGTCCCCATATATGGACTTTATAATGTTAAGGTACATTCTTCCTATATCCAATTTGTTCAGAATTTTCGTCATAAAATGCTATTGTATTTTGTCAAATGCTTTTTTTGCATCTGCTGAGATGATCATGTAATTTTTATCTTTCATTCTATTATTATTGTATATCATATTTATGTATGCTCAATCATCCTTGAATCTCAGAGATAAATCCCACTTGTTCATAGTATATGAGCTTTCTTGTGCTGCTGAATTTGGTTTGCTAATATTCTGTTGAGAATTTCTGCATCTATATTCATCAGGGATATTGGCTTATAGTTTCCTTTTCTTGTACTGTCCTTATCTGGCTTTGATATGGGAGGAAAGCTGTCCTCATAAAATGAATTTGAGGTGTTCCCTCCTCTTAAAATTTTTTTGAAAGAGTTTGAGAAGGATTGGCATGAATTCTTCTTTAAATGTTTGGTAGAATTCACCAGAGAAACTACATGATTCTGAGTTTTTCTTGTTATTTTATTACTGATTCAATCTCCTTGTTATCAATCTGTGCAGATTTTCTATTTTGTCCTGATTCAGTCTTGGTAAGTTTTATATTTCGAGGAATGTATGCATTTCTTCTAGGTTATCCAATTTGTTGGCATAGTTGTTCACAGTAGTTTCTTATGATGTTTTGCATTTCTGTGTTTATCAGTTGTAATGCCTCTTCTTTCACTTGATTTTATTTCAGTCTTTTTTATCTTAGTCTAGCTAAAGGTTTGTTGATTTTACTTATCTTTTCAAAAAAAAACCTCTCGGTTTCATTGATCTTTTCTATTGTTTTTTTCTGGTCCCTGTTTCATTTATTTCTGCTCTGGTCTTTGTTATTTCCTTCCTTCTGCTAACTTTGGGCTTAGTTTCTTCCTTCTTCTAGTTCTCTGAGATGTAAAGATGAGTTGTATATTTGAGATATTTCTTTTCTCTTAATGTAAGCATTTGACACCATAAATTTCCCTTTAAGAAAAGCTTTTGTTGCATGTAAAACATGTTTTAACACGTATTTCCATTTTTGTTTCAAGATATTTTTAAAAATGTTTTAATGTTTATTTTTTTGAGAGACAGAGCACAAGCAGGAGAGGGGCAGAGAGAGAGGGAGACACAGAGTCTGAAGCAGGCTCCAGGCTCTGAGCTGTCAGCACAGAACCTGATGGGAACTCAAACACACAAACCATGAGATCATGACCTGAGCTGAAGTTGGAGCCCAAACAACTGAGCAACCCAGGCGCTCCTCGAGATATTTTTAAATTTTTCCTTTGATTTCTTTTTTGACCCACTGGTTGTTCAGTAACATGTTGTTTAATCCCCACATATTTATGAATTTTCCAGTTTTCCTTGTTATTGATGGAATGTTCTGTATATGTCTAGTAGGTCCATAGCGTCTAAAGTATAGTTCAAGTCCAATGTTTCCTTGTTGATTTTCTGTTTGGATGACCTATCCATTGCTGAAAGTGGGGGACTTCAGTACTATTGTCAAAATAGACATAATACAATATATCTATTTTTCCTTCAGATCTGTCAGTATTTGTTTAATACAGTTAGATGTACCAAAGTTGTGTACATATGTATATATGACTATTATATCCTCTTATTGGGTTAAAAGGAATATCTAATTTAGAACATACCAGAGTTCCATGCAAAGAGTAAACTGTCATGCTGCAAAGTTAAGTATACATTTGAATACTTCTTCCAACAGAGCATACTCCTTAACTGAAGAGTCAGAAATCAAAATAGATTGCATTGAATGTGTAGACTGCTTTGGGTAGTAATGACATTTTAACTATATTTATTCTTCCAATCCATGAGCATGGAATGTTTTCCCATTTCTTTGTGTCTTCTTCAATTTCCTTCATAAGTTTTCTATAGTTTTCATCATACAGATCTCTTATATCTTTGGTTAGGTTTATTCCTAGGTATTTTATGGTTTTGGGTGCAATTGTAAATGGGATCAGTTTCTTGATTTCTCTTTTTGTTGCTTCATTGTTGGTGTATACAAATACAAACGATTACTGTACGTTGAATTTGTACCCTGCAACTTTGCTGAATTCATGGATCAGTTCTAGAAGGCTTCTGGTGGAGTCTGTCGGGTTTTCTATGTAGAGTATCATGTTGTCTGCAAAAAGTGAAAGTCAATCCAGTGAAGAAATGGGCAGAAGATATGAACAGACTTTCTCCAAAGAGGACATCCAGATGGCCAACAGACACATGAAATGATGCTCAGGATCCCTCCTCATCAGGGAAATACAAATCAAAACCACACTGAGATACCACCTCACGCCAGTCAGAGTGGCTAAAATGAGCAAATCAGAGGACTCTAGATGGTGGCAAGGATGTGGAGAAACAGGCACCCTCCTACACTGCTGGTGGGAATGTAAACTGGTGCAGCCCCTCTGGAAAACAGTGTGGAGGTTCCTCAGAAAATTAACAATAGAACTCCCCTATGACCCAGCAATAGCACTGCTAGGAAGTTACCCAAGGGATACAGGAGTGCTGATGCATAGGGGCACATGTACCCCAATGTTCATAGCAGCACTCTCAACAATAGCCAAAACATGGAAAGAGCCCAAGTGTCCATCAACTGACAAATGGATCAAGAAGATATGGTTTATTTATACAATGGAATACTGCATGGCAATGAGAAAGAATGAAATATGGCCATGTGTAGCAACATGGATGGAACTTGAGGGTGTTATGCTGAGGAAAATAAGTCAGGCAGAAAAGGACAGATACCATATATTTGCACATATAGGAGGTTTAGGAAGCACTTAACGGAGGACCGTGGGGGAGAAGAAGAGGAAAAATAGTGGGGGAGAGGGAGGGAGCCAAACCATAAGAGACTCTTGAATGCTGAGAACAAACTGAGGGCTGATGAGGGTGGGGGCAAGGGAAGGGGGTGATGGGCATGGAGGAGGGCACTTGTGGGGATGAGCACTGGGTGTTATATGGAAATCAACTTCACAATAAACTATTTAAAAAATAAAATAAAATAAATATTTAAAAAAAAAGAAATCAAAATAGAAAAGTTGGTTTCTTAAATCAAGGCTATTTTTAAAACCCCAGTTTGTTTAAAAAAGAAAAAAAGTTTTTGTAAATTGTGATGCCAATCTTTGGATAAGGGTAGGTGGGACTGAATGGTAAACTAAGTATAAAGCTCTTCAATTCAAAGGGCACAAAAATTACACACAGGAAGGCAGCAAAAACAAGTATTTATTGCCCTAGAACATCATTATTTTTTTTTTTTACAAATAGTTTATTGTCAAATTAGTTTCCACATAACACCCAGTGCTCATCCCCACAAGTGCCCTCCTCCATGCCCACCCCTCCTCCCCCACATCCACCAGTCCTCAGTTTTTGTCAGCATTCAAGAGTCTCTCATGGTTTGCCTCTCCCCCTTTCCCCCACCATTTCCCCCCTTCTTCTCCCCCATGGTCCTCCGTTAAGTTCCTCCTAATCCTCCTATACGTGCAAACATATGATATTTGTTCTTCTCTGCCTGACTTATTTCACTCAGCATAACACCCTCGAGGTCCATCCATGTTGCTATACATGGCCAGATTTCATTGTTTCTCATTGCCATGTAGTATTCCATGGTATAGATAAACCACATCTTCTTGATCCATTCATTTGTTGATGGACACTTAGGCTCTTTCCAGGTTTTAGCTATTGTGGAGAGTGCTGCTATGAACATTGGGGTACATGTGCTCCTATGCATCAACATTTCTGTATCCCTTGGGTAGATTCCTAGCAGTGCTATTGCTGGGTCATAGGGGAGTTCTATTGTTAGTTTCCTTAGGAACCTCCACACTGTTTTCCAGAGGGGCTGTACCAGTTTACATTCCCACCAACAGTGTAGGAGGGTGCCCGTTTCTCCACATCCTCGCCAGCATCTAGAGTTCTCTGACTGGCTCATTTTAGCCACTCTGACTGGTGTGAGGTGGTATCTCAGTGTGGTTTTGATTTGTATTTCCCTGATGAGCGATGCTGAGCATCGTTTCATGTGTCTGTTGGCCATCTGAATGTCCTCTTTGGAGAAGTGTCTGTTCATATCTTCTGCCCATTTCTTCACTGGGTTGTTTGTTTTTCGGGCGTGTAGTTTGGTGAGTTGAACATCATTATTTTAAGGTAGGCATTGGCACATTTTTTATAAAAAGCCAGATATCATATATTTTCAGCTCTGTGAGTCATTCAGTCTGTTCAACTCTTCCATGGTAGTGCAAATGCAGCTTTGAATATTATGTAAACAAATGGATGTGGCCAGAATTGGCCCGCCTATTCTAAAGGATCATATCAGGAAAGGCCACTGGAGCTAAACCTTTTGGAATGAAGTTCAGACTGTGGGTAAAGTAGTTTAACAGAAAAACAAAAACTCACTACAAATCATGTCCACAAAGTTTCTTGATAGTTCTAGTAAACTTCCTAAAACCTGTCCTCCCTGCAATCTATTTGTAATTTTGTTTTTTAAAGAACCTAGAGAACTTCAGGAAAATCCTGACCTATTCTCTGATATGGATTCTTCTGGAAATTGAGTCATAAACAGAAATTGGGCCATACTCAAATTTACATTGTATATTATCCTTTCTTTATACTTCATAATGTGTAGCAAAACACCATGTATATTCAGTGAGAAATGTTCATGCTCCTCGTCAGTCTAATTTGTATTATCAAAGAATAATCAGGTCACTCCCAACTATACAATGGGTATACATCCTCAGATATGGCAAAAATAAGGAATGGCTGGTCATCCTTTTGGCATTTGGCCTATTCTTGTGTGAGTTCTTAAGAGGATACAGGACGCTGGTGATTGATGACTAAATGCCGTGCAGACAGATCTAATCCTCTCCTATCATATGATAATGAAAAGCTCTTTACAGCAAAGGGATTATTTTCTAAGTGGCAATGTCTGAAAGTCTCTCCTGGCCCCCTCTAATCACTTAGCTTACCTTGCTTCTTCACTTGTTCCAGAAGAAGATCCTTCATGGCAGGCTCTTCTGCAAGGTCAGACGGGACTTCACCTTCACTATTCACAATACCCACACTGGCTCCATGGTTGATGAAATACCTGTAGACAAGATCCAGGATCTACATTATCTGTCAATTTAATATCAATTTAAACACATGCATCTGGTTTTCAATTCAGAGCAAGGCCACTGTTTTGAGGTTTTAAATATGGTCCCAGGTAATGTGTTCCATTATTAATTTCTAACTCCACTAGCCTTCAATAATTAGAACTGGAAGCTTCTCTATTTCCTGATGAGCAATGCCAACAAACAGAATTTCTTTCACACTCATATTCCTAACTTCCACCCTCTCACTCCCATTGGGTAGCAAGAGACTTTATAAATACCATCCGGAAGATATGCAGCCCTAAAATTTCACCTACCATCCTTGAGGTCCAAACAGATTCCCAAAAGGATTTATTGTGCTTGTAATATTGAGAATGAGAGCTCTCAGAAGATATGTAACTTTCTCAAATGACACATTAGAATATATTAAGTAGTGTTGGGGTATGAAAACAGGAAAATAATGAATTAAAATGTGCATGAATCTGTGTAAATCATGCATGAATCTGTGTAAATCTGTGTAAATCCACAATACCTGTCTCTTCAACCAGCCATCCACATGAAATGTTCTACACTTTAACAGAAAACTAAATTACTAAAGAAATAAATAAATTCTAAACAGATTTTGTATTGAAATACAATACTCAGTCCTTAGAAAGAAAGGTCTGATCATTTTAATACCTTAAATGGATTGTTTTTGATTTTCAAAGTGCTTCCAGATAAAATTACATAACGAGTCAGAAAATTTTACGAAATAGATGATATATAAGTAGCACTACCTTCACGAGAAACTGAGTCTCATCTATGTTGAGTAATTTTTTAAAAATCATACAGGTGGCAAATGACAGAGGCGATAGCCCCAGTCTTCCATCTTTAAGTCTAGTTCAAGGGCGCCTGGGTGGCTCAGTCGGTTAGGCATCCGACTTCAGTTCAGGTCATGATCTCATGGTCCGTGGGTTCAAGCCCCGCATCGGGCTCTCTGCTGACAGCTCAGAGCCTGGAGCCTGCTCTGGGTTCTGCGTCTCCCTCTTTCTCTGTCCCTCACCAGCTCATGCTCTATCTCTCTCTGTCTCAAAAATAAATAAACATTAAAAAAAAATTTTTTTTTTAAAGTCTATTTCATCTGTTCTGGATTAAGATGCTTTTGGGCTAGTGAGAATCCCAGTAATGCTGGGAACTCTAACAAATACTCAAAAGTATTTAAAGGAAAAATCAGATTTCAACAATTTGGTGAGCATTTATTGGACCCCTACTATGTTTAAAGCACCATATTTTAGATACCATAGGGGATTTTCAAGAGATCAATATATGGTCATCTCCCTTCAGAGACTTGGCAAAAGAGAAAGAATCAATAAAGATCACATTAAAGTCATGTTTTTGCTTTCTCAGTGCCTAGTACATGGTGTAACAGAGCCTCAATAAATGTTTTTAATTTATCGATCAATTGCACATATATAAAGTGCAAAAACATTTACAATTCATCTAACTTTAGTTGTCTCCATCCTTCCCTCACAGTCTCAGAGGAAGACAGACTTTTTTCAATTCAAAAGTTAATATTAGGGGTGCTTGGGTGGCTTAGTCGGTTAAGTGTCCGACTTTTGATTAGGTCATGATCTCGCGGTTCATGGGTTCGAGCCCCGTGTCGGGCTCTGTACTGACTGCCAGCTCAGAGCCTGGAGCCTATTTCAGAGTCTGTGTCTCCCTCTCTCTCTGGCCCTCCCCTGCTCACGCTGTCTCTCTCTCTCTCCTAGAAATAAATAAAAAAATACTTAAAAAAAAAAAACAAAAACAAAAGTTAATATTCTCTCTATACATTCTTAAGTCTATCAAGTACCAGTCAGTCCTCTGTCCATCAATTATGCCTTCATTTCCACATATTCAATACCTTCTCTCTTCTGATTCCTCAACTTCAGGCCAGAGGAATATTCAACTACACCTCCCCCACCCTGAAAAATCAAAATGGAAATAATCTACATAGTAAGCATTCAATAAATGCTTTTTGTATTGAACTGCACGCTAAACTTTAATCAAACTGAACCACTGAATGTTCCCAAACACATCCCACTCTCACTCAGCTCTCTTCCACAGCTCAAGTAGTTTCCTCCAACTGGATGAAACATGCTTCCTTTATCCCTTACCTTCTAGAAACTTTCCATATCTTTCGAGATCCATTTAAAATGCTTTTGCCTTCATGTAGCTTTTGCCTGTGCTCAACAACTGAATTTTCTGTCTCCTCTCCCTTGCTCTCCCCTGAGACCTCCCCAGCTCTAATTCTGGACCTCTGCCATGACACTATTGATACAACTGCCCGATCAGGCTGAAAGTTACTGGAGGGCAAGAACTGTGTCTTCCTCACTGTTATCATTGCCAGGACATCATGACATTGTCTCTCTTCTCTTGGCACTCCATAAATATTACCTGAAATAAATGAAACATCTTAACTACTCTACTCTGACATCTATTCCCTCTCTTATTCTTATTGGACCAGGCACGATGTCACTTGGGTATACAGGCCTCTCCATTTTTCCCTCTTCCGACATGTTCTTATCCCAATGATCAAAAGACTCATTTCTAGAAAGCAATCTGGCTCACCATAACTCAGAGATTATTGTTAAGCAAAGCTACCTTCCTAGACCATTTTTAGGGAAAAGAAAGTAAAAACCTATTTAGTTTCACCTGAATTCAGAATTTCACCTTTCACCTGAATAAGTATCAATCTATAAAGTAATACTTTCTTTACCCCCAAGAATCTTTATAGTTACCAAGAGGTTCAGAACTACCCACTAGCAAAATAAATATGCCCTTTAGGAAATAAAGCCTCCCTATTCTCCGTAACTCATCACTGATATAAAGTATTTTTACTAATATCTAAAGGAGAAAGAAAGAAAATGTAATGTATTTAAAAACTCAGAATAAATTAGCATCCCAATAAACTATAAAGCCCAACTAAATGCTGTACCCTTGGGTCAATCTGCTGCATCTAAGTTAAACACTTACTGGTAATAAAAACATAAAATATCCAGCTAACTAGAAATAAGACTTAACTCAAAATTAAAATGAGAAAAATAATAGCCTCCAAACCTCTCTTTAAAAATATATTATACCAACTTCAAATATGAGACAAAAAGATAATGGAACATGAAATCGAATACACATGGATTCTTCCTAGAAAGCTAGTCTGCCTTTTGTTTGTTTCTACTCCCTCAAAATTTAGAATTCCTATGATTCTGAGAATAAGAGTGTAAAATTTAAGATCTTTAAGATAAAAAAAAAAAAAAGACAAAGTGACCAAGGGCTAATCTTATCTAAAACATTGTTCATAGGCCCAAAGGTAAAGTAACCAAAATGAGTAATATAAGCAGTGAGGTTTTTTCCATTGCACAGAAAATAACGCTACATATTGCAAATAAATAATGACAAGGTCAAAACTTTTCTCATAATGATATGCATAATGAAAGATAAATTAAAGAAAGCCATCCCTACCACTCCACCCACACAATAGATTCTAGTCTAGATCATCTCCCTCCCAGTCATACTTTCATTTTACTAATGGGTAATAATTTGTATGAGGTAATAGTAACTCTCACCGATTCCTTTCACTCAAGGTAATATTTATTTGGGCAGGAGACTGTTGAATTTTGAACTTATTTCCAAAGGAGTTGTGTTCATCCAGAAAGATGAATTAAAGAAACCACTGTAAAAAAACATTTACAAACATTCTCTGTACTCAGCTTCACAAAAGGAGAAAAAAGAAAGAGACTCCATGGATAATGCCAACACAAGTGATCCTAATTCTAAGCATGAGCTCTGCTTGTTACCTCCCAATGGAAAAAAAAAGTGAAATTCTTGAATGTAATAAGATTTGGTAACTCAAAAATCACAAACAAGCCACCGTAACAAATAATGAAATATAAAAAATGAGGTGCTAACATGTTCTATGACTGTTTCTTAGACAAATTTTTAAAGTAAAAATTGAAATTTATGAGGAAGCCACCTTAACTCTTAGACATCAGATTGTTGGCATTAGTGGGTAAGGCTGAGAATCAGAGCCTTTTCTAAGAGACCCTGAAAAGAGGACAGCCTAAGGGATGAAGAGGTGGCTGACTTTTACTAAATTAGAACAGAGTAGAGAACTGAGGCTGAAGAAAACTGCATTGTTTGCTTCTGTTGGCTTTGGGGCCAATCCCGTTGTCCACTTTTTAGAACAAGCAGCCCAGTCAAACACCAGCGGGGCTGCCTAGTGTTTCTCTGGCTCTGTGTCCCCCTTTGTTTAACTTCTCCCACTGAGCATCCCTGGCTTGAAAGCAAAACAGAGACACAGGCTCTCCCCCAGGAAACCTGGGTAAATCAGATTCTGCGGGAAGCCATTCCCAGGCCTCTACATAGCTGCCAACATAATTCTCCCTGCTGTTTGCTGAATAAGAGAAATACAATAGAGTTCTAATTATATGTAAAAGAGTCTGAAAACAAGCATCCAATTTTTCAAAGGATCACAGAATATCATTTTATTTAGTGAATTTATGTTACCAACCTAAATTTACTCTCATCTGTAGAATATACTCAATTACCTCATTTTAAAGATGTTTCAGGGGCACCTGGGTAGCTAAGTTGGTTAACTGGCCAACTTTGGCTCAGACCATGGTCTTGTGGTTCATGAGTTTGAGTCCCGCATCGGACTCTGTGCTGACAGCTGGAGCCTGGAACCTGCTTTTCTCTCTGTCTCTGCCCCTCCCCTGCTTATGCTTTGTCTGTTTCTATCTCTCTCAGAAAATGAATAAATGAGGAGCCTGGAGCCTGCTTTTCTCTCTGTCTCTGCCCCTCCCCTGCTTATGCTTTGTCTCTTTCTATCTCTCTCAGAAAATGAATAAATGAGGGGCGCCTGGGTTGCTCAGTCGGTTGAGCGTCCAACTTCAGCTCAGGTCATGATCTCCACCCGGCCGAGCCCCGTGTCGGGCTCCGTGCTGACAGCTTGGAGCCTGGAGCCTGTTTCAAATTCTGTGACTCCCTCTCTTTCTGTCTCTCTCCCGCTCACTTGCTCTCTTTCTCAAAATTAAACATTTAAAAAAATTTTTTTAATTATAGAAAAATGAATAAATGTTAAAACAAAGTTTTTTTTTTTTTTTAAAGATGTTTCAACTGCTGAAGTCTCTTTCCTATTTGAAAATAACCTTGGGTGGCTTGCTGGCTCAGTCAGTGAAGCTGCAACTCTTGATCTCTGGGTCATGACTTCGAGCCCCACGTTGGGCATAGACATTACTTTAAAATATATAAACATATAAATAAAATAAAAATAAACATAAACTTCATTCCTTCATTCAGCACTTATTTAGTACTTCTTATATCCTAGATACTATGTGGTCAGGATTCTTCTGTCCAAGACTGGAACAACTAGTTGTCAGGGAGGTCAGGAGCCACTTGTTTGTCTTAATAAACATACCATTCAACTAATGTGGAGAACAAACACATGTCAGTCCCCACCCTTCCTTTGTTCCAGATTTAGTCTCATTCTTTTGCTATTAACCACATAGGTATTGTGATCAGCATGTCAGGTATTCTCCACCTTTATTTGTACTGAATATGGATTTTTTTCTTCTTCTTTTTAATGTTTACTTATTTATTTTTGAGAGAGAGAGAGAGAGCGCACAGTGGAGGGGCAGAGAGAGGAGACAAGAGACAGAGAGTCCCAAGTAGGCTTTGCACTGTCAGCACAGCTCGATGCAGGGCTCGAACTCACGAACTGTGGGCTCATGACCTGAAACCAAAATCAAGAATCGGATGCTTAACCAACTGAGCCACCCAGGCACCCCACTGATTGTTTTTTCTTAAACGATAAAACAAGTTTACAAGGAAGTCCAGGAACAATTTCGAGGCCTGCCCGCATATGTTATAGTTGCTAGAAAAGCGACCCAGCTAGCGCAACAGACAGAAGTCACCTCTAAACAGTCCAATAAATAGGAGTTTCCTGAAAGTAGAAGCACACAAAAAATTTCAACTAAAATCTGTGGATTTTAGCAGCTATATATATATATAAAAAAAATAGTATCAATATTCCTTAAAAATAATTCAACTTCCTGCTTTGATAATTTGTAATAGAAATTACAACTATTTAGGAATTCAAAGTTTTAAGAGAAGAAGAGAAATGAAGGCTACTCCTACAAAGAGTCCAAACCACACAGAGACTCACTCTGCTATGTTGAGATAGCCACAGGAGGCTGCTGCATGAAGGGGTGTCCAGCCTTCGTTGTCCTGCTGGTTTACATTGGCTCTGTTCTCCACCAGAAACTTCACCATGTCCAAATTTTCATCAATACAGGCCTGAAAAGAAAAGTCCATTCATTCACTCGACAAGTACTTATTGAGTTCTACTATGTGCCAGACACTGCTCTGGGCATTGACAGTACTTTAGTTGTAATGATGTATTAATTTCTATTTCTTGCATACTGCTATGAGTGTCCAGAGGATGACTTCGAGGCTTTGTAATCTTATGCGAACCCCTGAATTGTCTTCATGCTTCAATATCTCAGCTGTGAAATAGGTATACTGATACTTAATCTTATTTACAGTACTGTTAGGATTGATTGTGAAAGTGATTTCTAAAGTACTTCAAATGTGTGAGCTGTTTATCATCATACTATAAAAAAGAGAACATGTTAGAAATTGCTAATTGGCTTATGAATTTTAAAAGAAAATAGTCATACAGAATCAAATGCAATTTTCTCAGTGGGAAACTATAGTTTAAGATTCTAGGGTTGCCAAACAATCCCTGTTTTGGTGAGAAAGGAAAAGGTGATCACTTCAAACAAAGGTATTTTCTTTTCATGTATTTTCTGAATGGCTCCAACCAACATGGCAGAGTATGTTTGTAGTGATGGATGGTTACAGGGATCCTTAGCTGCTCATCTCACAATTAGGAGAAAGCAGAGGAGCTCTTTGAATAGAAACGTCAGGCCTACCATAGGCCTAAAAGAAACAGCCACAAATAGCAATGAGATCTGTAGACCCAAAGGCTGTCTTAATATATGTACATAATAAAAAGGAGGAAAATGCCCACATTAATAAAGCTCATCATTATCAGGGCTTTGATCGTTCCCAAACAGTTGGAATAATTCAGAACCTAGAAACAAATGAGACTCCTTTTTTAATGCCACAAAGTAAGAAAAATCCATTGACAGAGTCTCAGATTCTGCAGCGCAGCTAATATTTAAGAAACTATTACTTGTTGGGAGTTTTAGTATAATATCCAAGAAGAGTATCCACAACTGTCTGTACAGGCTATTAAAATACTACTCCCTTTTCCAAATATAAATATGGGACTTAAGTAGTACACATCTTACCAAGAAAACTCATGGGAACTCCCTCTAGAGATAAACCTCATGTCATTATGCCTAGAAGCAGGGGCGTGGATGAACAAAGGTTGATTCACTTTGGATGAAAATTTAATTAGGTAATCCTAGTTACAAAAAGCATCTTTGTTCATTTTTCCCATTTGATACTCTTTTTACAGTTACTAAGATTGGCTAACAGATCAGCCTAGATTTGATTTGATGCAATATAATATATTCCTCTAACCTGACCTTTGGAAGCCAGATGACTTTTATAGCCAAAATTCATAATGGTCTCCTTTTCAACAAGTAGCTCTAAAAGTCACATTTCTTCTGTAATGTTCTCTCAGGTATATCAACTTCTACAAGTATTCCTAATTTACTTTTTACTTTTTTACCATGTAGAATACTTCATTATTATTATCACCAAATTTTTCTCATATATTGCATGTCTGCCAGTCTGCAATCCCCACAGGATAAGATTTGGCCAGCTCGTTGGAGAGTACCTTGCTAAAATCTGTTAACAAAGACTTTTAAGTGAAAGGATGGAAAAGGGTATTTTTGAGAAAGGTACTGAAGTCCAAGGAGAAGAAAGTGCTTTGCCCATGTAATAACAAATGCCTGTATCACGAAGGTCAAATGTGCCATCTTAACCTGCATTAAAACAGCTGGGTCAACTGCCTCCTGCTTGGTTGCAACACTTCTTTGGCTCAACAGTATAAAAACTTAGCTCCGATGGCCACACCACCACCAGGCAGACTTTTGGAAGCCAGTGTTTTCAAGATCATTCTTAGCTCTTTGACGATGACGGCAACCAAATCCCAGAGGGCCTAAAATAAGAGCAGTGAGTCCAGGTATGAAACAGGAGAAACGTCTCTTTCCTTCCCTCTTATTTCTCTTGCTTCCTTTCCTTAATCTCCTTCACTCTATCACCACTTCAGTTTTCTTTTTCAGTTTTGTGATATTTTCGTCTATAAATCTGAAATTCTTGAAATAGTATTTTTAGAAGAGTGACATTGTGATGATGTTTGAGAAGACAACAACAACAGAAAGCTGGCCTAATCTGCAATGCAATTTGGCAGATCACCAATCTCCAAAGAAACCTCTCAAATAAAATAAAGTAGGTCAAGAGTGAAATTATCCCCCATATCCTCCACAAAGTGAAGGAGAGTATATTGTTAAAAACACCAGCTTTGAAGTCAGACAAACCTGGGGTTGCATACCAACTCTGCCAATACGGATAAGCCTGAGTGAGGCATGTGACCTGAGTATCAGTGGACTCATCTATAGCATGAGAATACCCCCTACCTCATAGGCTTTTGTGGCATGGTTGTTGTTTTTAAGCCACCAGTTTAACACATAGAAACTTCTTGAGGAAAAAGGACAAACTGTACCAACTCTTCACCCATCACTGCCCTTTCCCACCTCCAGTATCTTCCAGGGGGAATGTACTTTGGTTAAAAATATCTTTGAACTATCAAGATTTTAGAGTTTGTTTATCAAGTCTGACTTCAAAAAATTCCCTTTCTAGTGTACAGGATCCTACAGGTTCCTAAATTCAGGAGCACTGTGAATAAAATAGTATGTACCTATGGTTAAGCTGAAAGAGAATCAACCTCAGAGACAATCAGCAGAGTTGTAGGGCACTCACTCTCATGAAATATCTTGGAGTGACCATTCTCTGTTCTTTTTGTTTTGGTCTCCAGAAGAAGGAGTATGACTAAAGCCATGAAGGAGAGACGAATAATCACTGAAAACCTTCTCGAGTGAATAATGACTAAATTTAGATGCCCTTCTGCCCGCTCCATCTACAGCTGTGCTGCTGACTCATTCACCACTGAAGTCTGGTAGACAAGCAGATTCATCCATCTATAAAACCTTGCCCAGGGCCGTGGGCTCCAACACGATGCCCCTACGCAGAGCTACAATGAATCTTCCAGACAGATGAGTCTTTCCTTTCCTTGAACAGGCAAAGGATACTAAAGAAGTTTCTGATGTTCCTCATGACATCATTGGGAATAAATATTCTTTGCATTTAACCCAATTCCTTCTGCTGTGGCTTATGTCTATTTCCTTCAATTTTTCAGTCCCGAGGACACATAGAATATTACTAAAATAACAAGTTCTTTAACAAATGGAATATTATTTAATTATTGGTCCAGAGAGATATTATAAAAATTACCAGATAATAAGTTAAAGCTTCCTAAAATCAGCATGTCACATTTTCCCGGCAATGACAAGCTATCACCAAAGAAAAAGACTTGATTTTACCAATAAAATGATAAAAGAGCACTATGATCTCTGTACTGTATCTAATATTGCTTTCTCTATATCAAAGACAAAAGTGGCTGATGGTTGAACGGTGCCAGAGTTAAATCTGGGAGTGCATGCAGAGAAAGCCTTACAAAACAAAGCCTCCTCCATTCCCAAAATAGCCTGCAACTGTCACCACCACCAAGTGCTGCTGGCTCTAAGAGCTGACCTTGCTCGTGTCTCAGAATGCTGCTAAAACTACCTGCCTTTGCCCCAGAACAACTCTCTTCCCCCCAAACTCAGCTCCAGGTGCCAGGGCAGATGACGCACTAGAAGCTGGGCTTAGGGCAGCATAACACCCACGTATTTGGATTTTTCAGCTCACATTTGCCTTGATTTCAACAAATCATGTTGACAAAGGTGTTGGGAGATGATGATCTTTGTATTATTATCCCCATTCCATACATGCTACTATTTTGTCCTTTAGCTTCTCCAAATTTATATAATTCAATAATAATGAAGATGATGATGAAAAATGATAATAATCTACATATAAGGTATATAGTTCAAAATTCATATAATCTCCCAAAATTATATAATTTCAACTATATGCTGAAAATCCTAACTGCTTGGAGATAAAGCAAAGAGCATAATTTCTTTCATACAGCATTCATCAGCCAAACACCACATTCCTGAATCACCTATATGAATATCTCAAGTCATCGCTAGCAAAGCTAGAATATAAATTCCACAAAGGCTACTTGTTCACTGATGTATCCCAAACACTTAGAATAGCATTTGGCACATAATATGCTTCAATAGATATTTGTTAAGTAGAAGAATAAATCCCCAAATGCATAGAAAGTCACATTTTCTGTACATTTAGTTGATTCTCAGAAATCTAGAATCACTCAAAGACTTCTCTCTAGGCTTCCCAAGGTGATTCCACCAAAATCATATAGCACATCCATGTACGGACTAGGGCCAGGTCAAGGATGTTATATATTGCTGCCTCCCATCCATTCTGTACTGTCCATGTATCTCTTTTTTAGTGGCGTAGGGTGTTAAATGGTGGCCCCCCAAAAGCTATGTCCACATCCTAGTCCCTGAAACCTGTGAATGTGCCTTACTTGGAAAAGGGTCTCTGCAGATATAATTAAGGATGCTGAGATGACATGATCATCCTGAATTATCAAAATGGGCTCTAATTCTAATGAAAAGTGTCCTTATAAAAGATAGGCAGGGGGAGATTTGAAACAGACTGAAGGGGAGAAGGCAATGTGACCACAGAGACAGAGATTGAGGTGATATGGCCACAAGTCAAGGAATGTTGACAGTCACCAGAAGCTGAAAGAGACAAATAACAAATATATAGCAACACCTGAACTCCTTACATCTAGGCTCCAGATAATAAATTCTAGCCTGTGCAATAATAAATTTGTTTGTAAATTTAAGCCACCACATTTATGGGAATTTGTTACTGAAGCCACAGAAAACTAACACAATTGGCAGAGAACAGGAAGCCAGGACCTGAAGGGTCTGCTCCATCCTTATTCCTTGGTATTAATGAAAAGCACAGCTGTGATGCATCCCTTCTTTGCCAGATGAAGGGTGGTCAAAACATTAATTATACCACTTTTTTAAAAGACTACTGTATTTAATAGAAAGTTTTGGAAGGTTTTTTGGGATTGTTAGCCCAAATAGTAACTGCCTTGAAAAACCTGACCATGGCTCTCACATTAGGCATTTTGCTGAAAGTATTCTGGCTGCTGACAGAAACTGAAACTAGGGTGGCAGTACCAATGAGGAGTTTGCTCTGAAACCCAACATTTCAAAGCTCAAAGTCTCCCTGCTCCAGTGAGGTGGCCTCATCACAGAACAAGAATATACACCAGTAAATTAAAGGTGGTAAAGGAGTTAGTAAATTTGGAAATCTCAATCATCAACACATCATCACTACAAGAGGGCTTTAATATGTTAGTAGTTAAGATTGACTGATTCAACGGTTGGATCAGGTACTTGGATCAGGTACTCGTTCCAAATACCTGTCTCTCTATTCCAATCATGATATAATATAACTACTACTCAAGTGAGAATCAGAATAGCATTTCTGCTCCAACATGACAGGTGACTCCAGCAACTGTCAGCCCTGTGTGAAAGACTCACAACCCCACTGGCATAGACAGTTTGGCTCTCGGATGGTGAGAACTATATCTGATTATGTACTCAGTGGTCAGGCAGGCTCTGGACACTGATCTGCAGCCTTTTAGGAGAGATAGCCAAGAGAAAGAGCAGAAGTAAAGTATTTTCCATGGAGTGTCACACCAACCAAAGACTGTTCTCAGTAAACTGGCATATTACCCACAAGACTGTAAATGTTTACAATTTGGGACCAGAAAACACCTTCCTTCAGTTAAGAGCAAGTACCATATTGCCTAAAGGTTGACAATATTGAGATATCAAAAATATGTTCATTCTAGGGGTGCCTGGGTGGCTCAGTCGGTTAAGCGTCCAACTTCGGCTCAGGTCATGATCTCACGGTTCGTGGGATCAAGCCCCGCATCAGACTCTGTGCTGACAGCTAGCTCAGAGCCTGGAGCCTGTTTCAGATTCTGTATCTCCCTCTCTCTCTGGCCCTCCCCTGCTCACGCTCTTGCTCGCTCACTCTCTCTCTCTCAGAAATAAATAAAACATTAAAAAAAATTTTTTTTATATATGTTCATTCTGGATTCTAACAAAGCCTACTCTAAATGCCCCAAGGCCTGACCCTTCAAATGTTTCCTTCAACCTTCTCCATTCTCCATGCATTTATCCACTTGAATGAAGAAAGACCCATTAACTTGTCTTACAGGTATTACTTTGGCAACTCTGTACCACACAAGGTTATACACATCTGACCTACCTCTTGTTAGATCAAGGCAGGGTTTTAAAAAGTCAAGAAGAAGCAAGAGCTCAGAAAATGGAAGCAGCGTCTTCTTAAAGCCCATGGTTATTCTTCAAACAGAACTTTTATAGTTCCAATGTCCAAGTCTGTTTCACTACTCGTTGATAATCCTGATTTTGA
This sequence comes from Proteles cristata cristata, assembly GCA_017311185.1. Taxonomy (NCBI): domain Eukaryota; kingdom Metazoa; phylum Chordata; class Mammalia; order Carnivora; family Hyaenidae; genus Proteles; species Proteles cristata. The sequence continues at coordinate 1,193,502 of JAESUZ010004369.1, forward strand.
GGAACAATAAATGAGACCTAGAAATTATGGGGAAAATCTCAAGCATGAGTTTCTCTCAGGCCAAAAGAGTGTACACAGCTTGTAGACGCTAGCTGAAGCCCTTGCTGACGTTATTTTTTTTACAAATTCTGCACATAGGAGCTGAGGCACAGTAAGTATTGGGATGATTCATCTTAATAGACTTGATCAAAAGAGTTCCTTGGAAAAAGCATACTACAAGGATGTAAAAGAAGGAAAGAACATGGAGGCTAAAGCAATAAACAGTAGGACTTTTCATGTTACAGATGGAAAAATTAGTCTCAGAAAAGTTAAATGACTTACTTAAGGTCACATATTCAGAACCATCTAAATGTTTTCTACTTACCAATTTAGAGATATCCAAAATAGAGTTCATGGGCCAGTCTCCAGATACCACTTGGCTCATGGAACATTTTTAATACCTGATACTATCTTCCTATAAATAACTTTGCTTTAGCATATATAGGGTAAACTGATATTAGTCTATCTCTCCAATAATTTCATATGAGGAATGTGATCAATTGGTTGATTTGAGCTGGTCACTCCTGACTAGAGTAAATGCAAAACACAAAAATCCCATTAAAGTGTTTTGGTTACCACTCTGTTTATTAGCGTGAGTCTGGATTAGAAACCTCCCTCATATCTTGGCTACCTGTCTTAACCACGGTCCCCCAAAGGTCTACTCTACTGCCAACTTGGCATGTAGAGTAAATTGCTGTCCCAGGGAGAAGGATTTTACTATTTAACTCCAGATCACTCCGTGCCCATAAACAAGTGTTTCATAAGCCATAAGAGCACGGCCTGAAAGCTACAGCATGGGCAGTGCTCCATGGCTGTCAAGTAAGCCTTGTGAAAAGAAGGAAGGCAATTCTGGGATCTGAGTTAGGTAAGGAGTAAAAGCTACAAAGAAATTACAGGAAAACTGAATTCTCATAAAGCATAAATCAATACAGCAAATTTTATTCCTAAAAGGAGATAACTAAAACAAGAGGTTACTATTTTCCCAGCACATTTTCATCAAGAGTTTTACGTAGGCAAAGCTAGTCACATATTAGTCCTTATCACTTACTGGCATGTCTCCCCACATGTAGGGTCCCATATAGTAGAAAATACTAGAGGAAAGCAAACCTACCCAGTACGGATAAGAGTGCAGACTATGTAATAAAGACTTCTTGGGTTGAAATCCCAGGTCTACCAATTAGTAGTTTTGTGTTCTTAAAATAAATTACCTTAGTATGCTTCAATTTCCACATCTATAAAATTATCATACCAATCATTATACCTACTTCATGGGACCATAAATGAACTAATGTACATAAAGACACTTAATGTCCAGCATATAGTTAAATACCATTTAAGTGTTAGCTGCTATTAGTACTATTATTACTACTACTTTCTCCTCCACATTCACCACTACCACCCTTGTCTCTAAGGGCTAGCAGGAACATTCCTTTCCGCACAAGACGGGGCAAAAATTATATACTTAAACATAAATGCAGCACAATCTCTAAGTTCTAGTAGATGCCTACAGACCACAGCCAGATTCTATTAACGTGAGAAGGAAGTAAATTAAAAGGATTAGAGGAAAGGGAAGACAACGCACCAGCAGTGGAAGAATGACTCCTACAGCTGGCAAAGGAAATTCAAGGGCTGCATACTTGGTTTTGCCATAACACAGCTACATAGGGGTCCATCAAGTCTATTGTTAGCACAGGCAGAAAATCTGAGAAGACAGATTTAAGTTCCGGATCTGACACTGACTCACATTACCAAAGAGCAGGTTAAGAATTTATCTTAGTAATATGCTCCTTGACTGTAAAGTATCTTTCCATTTATTCATGTAACAAACATTTACTGATGCCTATACTACGCCAGACATAGTCTTTAGGGGGAGATACAGGAATCAGAAATGAATAAGGTTTTACCATTTAGTGGTAGAAAGAGATATGTAAATGATACATGCCAACAGAAATCATACTCTAATATAAAATGAGTGGTATGTACAAAGTATTATAGCACAGAAAAAGAAGGCACTAACTTTGGGGGTAACAGGGAACGTTTCACAGAAGGGACATTATTCACCTAACTTATAAAAGAGAAGGAGTTAGCCAGTTTTAAAAAGCAGGGATGAAGAACATCAGAAGCAAAGAGGACAGCAATATTGGAGAAAAGAAAAAGGTCTGGAGAAAAGGAAAAACAAGACAGTTTTTTGGAATGGTGAGACATTTGACATGTGTGTACTCAGATGGGGGTGAGGGCACACTCGGAAATCTGAATAAGGCTTCATTTGCCATATGGAAGACTGTTAATGAGAAATGGAAGGAGGAGAGACTGGTAGGATAGATTATCAGCAGTGAAAGTCCTTATGCCTCATGATAAAGAGTTTAACCTTTACTCTGAAGGCAAGAGGGAGATACTGAGTTTTTTGAAAGTGATATTACCAGAATTGTATCTTAAGAATGATACCCATAGGGGCACCTGGCTGGCTCAGTTGGTTAAGGGTCCAACTTCGGCTCAGGTCATGATCTCGTGGTCCATGGGCTCTAGCCCCGCGTTGGGCTCTGTGCTGACAACTCAGAGCCTGGTGCCTGCCTCAGATTCTGTGTCTCTCTCTTCCCTCTGCCCCTCCCCTCCACCACTCCCCCTCTTCTCAAAAAATAAACATTTTTAAAAAATGAAAACTGTAGTGGGAATATGAAGATTGAACTGCTGGCAAGAAAAATTCACAACAAAGACACCACTGAGAAAATTCTAATCAAGGGCTAGAGAGGATGAGGTCTTAAAGTGAGGTACTGGCAGTGGAGACATAGAGGAGGGGATAGACTTGAGAAGCATCCCTGAAGCAGAAGGGACAGTGTAAGCTGATTTGAATGCTACAGTGAAAAAGGATAAGGTTTTTAAGAGCTTAGGACCCTAAATAGACTGTGACACTGCTTAGCCAAAACAGGGAATATAAGGATGTCTTAGAAGTCTTTTCTGTTGCTGATTCCTACCTAGTGCTAATTTCTGTTAAAGCCTAAGTGACTTATGTCCAGGAACTACATCTGAGCAGCAAGCTAGCATGTACTGTTTGCTGTCCTTTCTGTATTAAATAATCCTAAAGTGAGCCCAGGGAAATCATGCCAACCAGCCCAACCTCACAGCTGTTCTCAGCCCCCCAGCAAAGCCTGGTTGGGTCAGTGTCATGAATACGGTGACATGGCCCTGGCAAAACATTACTGTACAGGAGCCCACAGAACAGGGGAACTGAGGTTATGGTAGAAAGCCTCAGCTACTGCTGGAATCTCTTCAAAGTCACATGTTAGTGCTAACAATGGTGATTTCACAACCCAAGAGGACACTTCCAATTTCTCCTCTAATGTTAACATCTTTGGGATAGAAAAATGTTGGTAAATTAAAAGTATTTTGTTTGGCCCTTGTGGCATTTTGAAAGTAATGATTTTTCACATTAAAAGTTCCACATTCAAGATTTTTTAAAAATTAGAATATCTGAGGGCGCCTGGGTGGCTCAGTCAGTAAGTGTCTGACTTCCTGATTTTGGCTCAGGTAGTGATCTCATGGTTTGTGGAATTGAACCCCCCTGTCAGCATGGACCTTGCTTGGGATTCTGTTTCCTCTCTCTCTGCCTCTGCCCTGCTTCCTCACAAAATAAACTTAAAATAAAACAAAAACAAACAAACAAAAAAACCAAGGGCACTTGGATGGCTCCATCGGTTAAGCATCCAATTTCAGCTCAGGTTATGATCTCATGGTTCGTAGGTTTGAGCCCCCATATCAGGCACTATGCTGACAGTGCAAAGCCTGCTTTGGATCCTCTGTATCCCTCCCTCTCTGTCCCTCCCCTGTTCATGTGCATGCACACTCTCATTCTCTCTCAAATAAGTGAACGTTAAAAAAAAACACACACACAAAATTAGAATATCTGACAATGCAAAGGAACAATTAGTTGAAGCTGAGTAGCAGTTACCTTCTCTAGGTAGAGCATGAGTACCTGACGCCCCCCACCCCCCAATTCTCTACTGTTTTATACCTACTCGCTTTATTAAGTTATATTACTTGCCCATCTTTTTCAGGCATTCTTCCCAAATATTTTATTATGAAAATGTCTGAACATATAGAAAAGTTGAAAGAATTTCACAGGGAATACCAATTTACCCTAACACGATCTGTAGTCCACCATTAACACTGTGCTATACTTCATCAGGTGTTCGTCCCATTTCAGACATTCTTAATAATTTCCCCAAATACTTCACAAACATATCACTAGCAAGAGTTCAAAACTTGTTTAGAGTACTATTTTTCTTTTGAAGCAAAATTTACACACGATGAGAAGTACAGATCTTAAGTACACATTCACTGAGTTTTGAAAAATATATACACTTATGCTATCCACCACCTCAGGCATTTCAGCATCCCTGAGGCATCTAACCCCTGGGACAGGGAAGTGTTTTTTTCTTTTTTCTTCTTTCTTTTTTTTTTTTTTAATGTTTTTTCATTTATTTCTAGGAGAGAGAGAGAGAGAGAGAGAGACAGCGTGGGCAGGGGAGGGTCAAACAGAGAGGAAGTCACAGACTGGCAGTCAGCACAGAGCCCGACACAAGGCTTGAACCCACGAACCGCGAGATCATGACCTAAGCGAAAGTTGGACGCTTAACCGGCTAAGCCACCCAGGCGCCCTGGGAAGTGTTTTCTTCTACATTGCTCTAACCTCAGCACTGCCAGTGGCCGAGAAGATGCTGGCTATTAGCAGAAACGTAGTTGACCTCTCGTAAGGTACCATCTTACTTCTGCTGGGCCTTAACAGACCAAATCTGGGTATAATCAATTTTGCTGATAATATAAATTCAGTCTTGGGGATGAAAGAGAAGATAAATAGCTTTTTTTCCTGAAAGCATCAAGCTCAATAATATAAGAAACGTGACATATAGTTTGATCCTCAGACTGCTATATCCTAGATATAGGACAGTAGAATAAATAATAAAAAGCAATAGATAACACAAACATCCATTGAGGTCACACATAGGAGAATCAAACTTCACTCTCCCTGACCAGCTAGGTGGTAGTGCCGAGGTCACCATGAAAGCTCTTGTTATTTACTTATTACGAGGCAGCATTACTGGGGTGCCTGGGTGGCTCAGTCGGTTAAGCGTGCAACTTCAGCTCGCGTCATGACCTCATGGTTTGTGGGTTTGGGCCCCGTGTTGGGCTCTGTGCTGACAGCTCAGAGCCTGGAGTCTTCTTTGGATTCTGTGTCTCCCTCTCTCTCTGCCCCTCCCCAGGTCATGCTCTGTCTCTCAAAAATGAGTAAATGTAAAAAAATTATTTCAAAAAACAAGAGGCACCATTCCTAAGCTCAGGAAAAGATCAGGAATAGCAAAAAAAAAAAGAAAAAAAGGAAAAACTTCACCTTCTAAAGGTAGAGTAATGGACAAGTGAAAACCTAAAAAAAAGGATTCAAAATTTACTGTTAAGTCGAAGGCTTTCCATGTAGCCCAACAATGCAATAGCATCCCTTTATGGAAACGAAAATGAGAAATGCCCCCTGTCTCCTCTGATGGTAAGTGCTTACTTATCTGAAATCAAATACAAGCATCCTGGAGCACTCCACTGGCAGTGAGCTCAGAATGACTTGAACGTTGCCAAGACAGAGAATTTCAGACACCATTGCAGAGGTGCTGAAGGTTAAGGAAAGAGTGTGTGTTACCTTGCTCTTTCAATCTATCTCAACTGTCTCATTTATGAGTGGCCTTGAGCCCATGCTCTGAACAACTGTATATCTAGGACAGAGGTAGAGGGCAAATTTCAGAACAGAATGAGGGATGTTACAAGACACTGTACAAGCAGAAGAGTGTAACTTTAATGTCACAGTCCATCACCATCTCCCTATAATTGAGTTTCCTAGCTGTATGATAGAAAGCACCCAACTTAACCTTCCTTTTATTTCAGGGCTGGTTTGATGACACATGAGATAACAAATAGGAAAATTAGATTTTTAAAAAGATAAGTAGTACATAAATCCAACTATTGCTATTCATACACATACTCTGTGTTATTTTATAAAACAAAATGAGTATTTTAGGCTTTGTAGGTCATATAGACTCTGGCAAATACTCATCTCTGCCACCATAATATGAAAGCAGCCATACATAATACTAAACCAATGAGTGTGGCTGTGCTCCAGTAGAAGTTTATAGATACTGAAATCTGAATTTCATAGAAGTCTCACATGTCACAAAATATTATTCTTCTTTTGCTCTTTTCAACGAATTAAAAATGCAAAAATCATTTTTAGCTTGTAGGCTGTACAAAACCAGGTAGTGGGCTGGATCTGGCCCCTGGCTACAGTTTGCTGACACCCAATTTAGAGCACCAGCAAAAAAAAATTTGAGTTCAAATGCTAGCTGTGAAATTTAATGGCTCTATGACTATAGGTAAGTTACTTAACTTCTCTCTGCTTCTGTTACCTCATCTTTAAAATGGA